>CM056723.1:42092588-43400088 GCA_029844215.1 Przewalskia tangutica | reverse complement strand
TCACAATTAGTTTGTAAGGTCTCCCAAGCGTCTTTGGCCGTTGTACAATTCTGGATGAGTTTGAACATGTAGAGATCTGCCCATCCAAATATAGCATTTAGAGCCTTTTCATTAAAGTTAGCACTGTTGATCTCTTTCGCGGTCCATTCAGACTCGGGTTTGATAAGAACATCACTATCCTCGTCTGCTGGATGTTTGGGGACCACATACCCTTCGGAGGCAGATCTTCATGCTCGAACATCAATAGACTTGATGTGAGAACGAAGACGAATCTTTCAATAGGCATAATTGGTTCCATCAAGAATAGGAAGTCTACCAACATTTTGTATAGCTGAGTCCATAGCCGTAAAATTCAGAATCAAACACTTATTATATTAAGTGATGACTCTGATACCACTTGTTGGGGTCCGAGGCTATGAATAAGAAAATGAGTAAGATTAAAAACGAAACAGCTTAAATAACAAAAACAGTTTCTGGATGTTGCCTTCAATGTTGTGATAACATTGTGATAAAACAATTATAAACCTTTAAAGAGTAAATGCAGCGAAAAAGTAAAAAACACAAGATTTATATTTTCATGTGTATATATTAATATATTCCTTGATGGTCGATGACCGAAGTATTGTATATATTATATACAATTACAAATGAATTTCTTTTTACAAGATTGAACAATAAATGCGAAAAAGCAATTACAAATAAAAGTGAAGTCGCAGATGACTTCAGCCTAAAGTTAAAAGATCTTAAAAAGACAAATACAACATTTTCATTACAATTCCTTCAACTATAAACTTGATCTAGAATCTGGGCAGCAATAGTAATGTGGGACTAGATGTTGTTATACTACTTTAGGCTAGGTGTTGATCCAGTTTCTAAGGTGAATATTCGAGAGCTCTCTTGGTGATTCTTCTCGTTTAATTCTGGATATCGATACTCTGAAGTTTCCCTTCTATTTATAGTGTGAAACTTCCCTTGAAATCATCACTGTTGGTTGCGGGATTTGAGTAAAAGAAGGCTGCTGCTTGGACCGGTTCTTCCTCCATGAAAAGTTCAACGATCTGGACTTGGTCTTCACGCTGCTTCTCCTCCAAGCTTTGACTGCTTCTTTTCCCACATTTTAAACACAACTTCATTGTAAGCTTGCCTATGTCATTTTTAACTCACAGTAACACAACCTGTTTTGGTCGGAAGAATAGGCAAAATCATTTATAGAGATGTCGTCAGTGATGTTGTCGCAACATCGCAGGCAACATCCTTATGTTCATAAGCGATGTTATCCTGGCATTTACAGATGTTGTCACAACATCCATCCAACATCAACAGTATTAAACCATTTAACCGAAGTTGTATTTGTCAAATAAGAGAGCCACAATTTTTCTATAGCTTTCCCAACTCTTTATATTCGCAATCCTACCAAATCTCAAACAAAGAAGTATTGTTATTACATAAACTTAATTAAAGTATCTAATAAAAATCATTAAGACTATTTTTCGTTTTAGGATAATATTAATTGTAAAGTAATAAAAATAATTAAATCATTTTTAGATAATATTATTTGTAAAGTAAATATATGTACATGTTCTTTTTGTAATTCGACGCCTAAAAATAGTTTCTGAAAATACTGACCTAGCACAAATTATTTTTCTAATACTAGCAAAAGCGTTTTTCAAATGATTTGGTCAAATACAAATTGTTACAACTCTAAAGTACTTTTAAATAACGCACAAATTAAATACTTTTTAACTTGAGCAAAAAATTTAAGCTTCACCAAAGAGACTCAAGCTTTAGTGGTGACAAGAAACAACTTTATTGAGCTGTTTTAGAGTTCTTTTAACCTTGATTGTGCTGTAAATTAGCCGTTAAACATTCATGGTCCATGGATAATCAATTATTAGCTTTATATTACATTTGTGCTTTTTAGTCCATTGAAATGTGTATTGATTTTGTGGGGATTTGTTGGGTGTAAAACACACAAGTAAGGCACAACGGAAGTTTAAAATTTTGAGTAAACTTACTTGCTCCAACAAACATTCCTGGTATGATTATGCGATAATACAAATCTGCAAAGACATGAAAACTTACAGTTTATGCTTTTAATGCAGTCTCTACTAAAAGGCGCGCACGCGATTGTCAATCCGGGTGCAAGCCTTGCTTCAGTATATTCCTTTGCCCAAGAAAGCTAGGAAATCTTGGCAGAGGTTTGAGAGAATTTATTTCCTGAACTCTAAGTTCAGAAAGTGAAAAATGAGTTCTTATGAAATTATGGGTTAAGTGCCAAATATATAGTGAGGAAACCCTAAACCCAATCAGATTTGGATCAGGCTTCAAGACCTGACCCAAATCCAAATTGCAGTGGGCCAGTCGAACTGGGCCCAATGTTATGCGGCTCCTTTATTTATTTTCTGCACGATTTAGTTCTAATTAAATCCAAGACTTAATTTTAACTTAATTAATTAATTTTCATCAAATGAAAAATTATCCCATAATTTATTATAAAATAAAATATCTTGATTCAAAATCCGATATTTTACATTCTCTCAATATACCCTTAGACCGAAAAGACAATCGACTTAGTGTGACCTTTGTGCCTTCACACACATCGGCACTTGATCAAATCAAGGTTCACACGGAACTCCTAGACGGCGCCGGTGACGGACCCAATATGTGAAGTACGTTTACAAGACTCAAGTAAACAAACCTCTATGTGAGATGATAAATTCCTTTCATTCGCGACACACATCAAGCTTAAGATTTGCCAAGTGTCTATCCAAATGGCTTGATCACTTTATCTCATCTATATTAGTCGACAACTAGACCATATCCTAGATATGTCTCTTGCATTGGCCAATGACTTGGTCGACCTAACATCTTTGAGAAGCTGAGTGTTCTCTCGAAATTCCAATCGAGGAATGAATCCTATTCTTGGCTCAACTACCACCTTCAATCTACTTCGTAATGCACCCAATACAAGCCGCGTCTCAACCTATAAGGCATTTGAGCTTAGGACAGATCAAAGTGCATTGCTCGTAAACAAGGCGATATTGACCTCAAGTCTAAGGACCTCTATCTCCCACGTCGATAATACTCTAGACATGTATAACAAATAGTTTATCGGCAGGTATGCCAATACTCCTCAAGAGTATCCATGTGTCCATCACTAGCAACTATTGCTTGCGATGAAGTGAGATATACTACATTCTCTGAATGTGATGCACTCACATGTCGACTTATAACATATCATTGATATCCAATTCTCAATGATCATTAGTCTAGGCTATTTTAAGAACTACACTCTATCATTAATATCTCACACTATTAATGACAATGTAAGTTCAAGGGATGCACATTAATGAATAATATAAACAATCAAATAATAATTCAATAATTGCAAATGCCAAGTATATATTAATCTTATTAATAATATGAATGTGTTCAAGTACATGTGCTCCTAAAATGATTGTTTCTAGGACATATATACTTTCAATCTCCCACTTGGCCTAGAGCCAATCACCAATGTATCTAATGCCCATATTTTCGAAATGACCATTATGCTTGACAAGCTTAATGGTTTAGTAAATAGTCTGCTAGATTATTTTCGGTGGGAATATAGTCTATCTTTATTTCTTCTGTCTCCACCATCTCCCTGAGTATGTGGTATTTACTTGGTACATGCTTGTTTCTATTCGTTGATCTTGGTTCCTTAGCTTGAGCAATCGCACCAGTGTTGTCACAATAAATCGTTATTGGACAACTGGTACTTGGAACAACCCTTAATTCCTTTAAGAACTCGGATATCGCGACAGCTTCTTTACCAACTTCCGATCCAAAGAATGTACTCGTTCGTTGTCGAATCGGCAGTTGTAGCTTTCTTGGAACTCTTACAACTAACTACTCCACCATTTAAAATGAAGGCATAACGGTCGAGATTTGAAGTCATCAAGATGTCGGAAGCTAGCATCGATGTACCCAGTAGCTACTAGCTCTTCTTGTCGCCATAGACTAAGAAGTATTCTTTAGTTCGCCTAAGATACTTAAGAATACTCTTGGCTGCTTTCGATGTTCCTCCCGTGATTCTGCTGGACTTTGCAAGTCATGCTAAGTGCATAGGCCACATCTGGCCTTGTACAGGTCATGACATACATGATTGATCCTATAGCTGAAGCATATGGGATTCTCTTCATGCATTCAAGTTCTGCAATCGTGGAAGGACAATCCTTCCGACAACTTGATGCCTTGACCCATAGGAAGATTCCCTTTCTTGGAATTTTCCATAGAAACGCGTTTTAGCACTTTGTCTATGTATACGGTGATGTGACCAACAATCTATTAGGTCTATCTCTGTAGATTCTAATTCCAAGAATGTAGCAGGCTTCACCCAAGTCCTTCATCATGAAGGTTCTGGATAACCATTCTTTGACTGATTGCATGAGAGCTTTATTGTCTCCCATTATCAATATGTCATCTACATATATAACAATGAAGACAATGCTCTCATTTGTGCGTTTACTATAAACGCACGGATCTTCCTTGCTTCTAACAAAGTCAAACGATTTGATTGCTTTGTCAAAACAAATGTTCCAACTCCTCGAGGCTTGCTTAAGTCCATAAATGGACTTTTGTAGTTTGCATACTGCTTTGGGTTGAGTCTTAGATGTAAAACCCTCTGGCTGTATCATATAGACCTCCTCAATTAGATTACCATTGAGGAAGGCAGTTTTAACATCCATTTTTCAAATATGATAATCACAGTATGCAGCTATAGCAAGCAAAATCCGAATGGACTTAATCTTTGCAACAGGCGAAAAGGTTTCATCATAATCGACCCCAGGCCGTTGATTATAACCTTTAGCCACCAATCTTGCTTTATAAGTCTGTATTTTGCCATATGCATCAATCTTCTTGAAGACCCATTTGCATCCTATGGGTCTAACCCTCATGGCAAGTCAACCAAGTTCCATACTTGGTTTATGTACATAGACTCCATTTCGGATTTCATGGCTTCTTGCCATCTCTGTGAATCAATGTCTAACATTGCTTCGTTGTAGGTAGTAGGCTCATCATCATCAAGAATATCTATCTCATTATGTGTTTCAACAAGGAGATTAAGTCTTTCAGGTGCACGATGAGTCCTAGTGGTCCTACGGAGTTGAACATTCTGCGTTTCAGTGTTTGTTGTATTTTGATTTTGAGAAGATGTTTGTGTGTTGGACAATCCACCACCATGAGAACTTTCAGGAATATCATTTTGAATAGGATGATGCACAACTATTGTGTCATCTATCATTGGTTGTGCATGAGGGTCTTGCATTTCGCAGATCCTCACAACACTCCCATCGGTGAAGGCGTACTCTAAGTACCCAATCATCATCAAATACTCCCACTGAATCCTTGTCTAGGTTATTTGACAAGGGGTCATTCTCTACATTATTTTGTACTTCTTGAATTTCTTCAAGTTCTATCTTGTTGCAACTCTGTTCCTTGTAGACATAGTCTTCTTCAAGGAAAGTTGCATTTCTGGAAACAATTACTTTATGTTCCTCAGGAAGATAGAAGTAGTACCCTCTTGTTTCCTTAGGATACCCTACAAAATAATACTTCTCATTTTTAGATTTCAATTTGTCAGTGAGCAACTTTTTTACATATGCAGGGCACCCCCAGGGTCGCATGTGTTTAAGTGCTGACTTCTTGCCATTCCATATCTCATATGGAGTTTTCTCAACTGACTTTGATGGAACTCTATTCAAAATGTAGATTGAGCTTTGCATATCCCCATAGGTATGTTGGTAGAGATGAGAAGCTCATCATGGATCTAACCATATCTAATAAGGTACGATTTCTCCTCTCAGCAACACCATTCATTTGTGGCGTTCCGGGAGGTGTCCATTCTGAATGGACTCCATGAAGCTTCAAGTAATCTAGAAATTCTTTACTTAAGTACTCACCTCCTCGATCTGATCGAAGAGTTTTAATACTTGTTTCAAGTTGCTTCTCTACTTCTGACTTGTACTCCATGAATTTCTCAAAAGCTTCAGACTTATGTTTCATAAGATACACATGCCCAAACTTTGAGAAATCGTCTGTAAAAGTGATGAAATAAAGAAAGCCTCCCTTAGCTTGAGTTGGAAAAGGCCCACATACATCGGTATGGACTAACTCAAGCACCTCTTTGGCACGTACTCCTTTCCCAGAAAGTGATTTGGTTGTCATCTTTCCTCTTAAGCAAGATTCGCAATCACCATATGACTCTAAGTCAAATGGTTCTAAGTAATCTAATTTCCTCAATCTTGCTATCCTTGATTCATTGATGTGACCAAGTATACAATGCCATAAGTAGGTGGGATTTCTTTGATTACTTATTTTAGCTCTTTTATTTTGTATATTGAAAATTTCATGGCTATAGTTTAGAACATACAATCCATCCACAAGCGGTGCATTTCCACAAATAAAACCAATAAAAGACAGTACATAACTGTCATTGGCAATGAATGAAGAAAACCCCTCAATGTCTAACATTGGGATAGAGATAATATTCCTCGTTAACGAGGTAACAAAATAACAATTATTAAGTTCTAAACAAAAGCCAAAGGGTAAATCCAGTCTATAAATTTTCACGCATTTAGCATCCACTCGTGCTCCATTTCCAATGCGCAGATCAACTTCCCACGGTCCAACCTTTCTCATTATTATAAATGTGAGAGCCACATGCAGTATCTAATACCCAGCAGTGAGAGTTAGTTACAGACATATTTATTTCAATGATAAACATACCTTGTCCAGAAGCACCTAGTGCCTTTTGTCCTATTGGATCGTTGCAATCCCCTTCATAAACCTTCAGCATGTTGTGAAGTTCTGGAAGATTCACCTTGGTTCCATTCATGTTGAAGTTCACAATGAAATTCTCAAATGGACCATGAAATGAATTTAGGATTAGGTTGACAGAGACATTTATAGGCAGCTTCGTTCCAATCGAAGTCAACCTCTCTATTAACCCAATCATCTTCAGAACATTCACGACATCGACCCCTTCGCTCGTTTACACTTAAAGAGGTCTCTCAACGGTTCATACACCATTATGCGAGGCGTGATTCATAAAGACTCTTCAAATGTTCTAGCATCTCGTTGGGATCCATGTTTTCATGTTGCCTCTGTAACTCTACAGTCATGGAAGACAACATTGTACATTGTGCCAGGGGAGCATTGTCTAGATGCTTCTGATAAGCCATCTTGTCAAACAAGGCACTCAGCAGGATCATCAGCAGGGACTGTTGGGAATGTTGTATCTAACACATACTCAATTCTTTCTAATTTTAACACTAATCGCAGATTTCTTTAACCAGTCAGGAAAGTTTTCTCCAGTCAACTTGTTTGTTTCAACCAATATTTTAAGTAACAGATTCGACATTGTAGCTGAAGAAAAGATAGACTTGAAATCAATACTTTAATATAATTTCTATTGAACACATTCATTAACTAACTAACTAACATGGTCTTTAGTTTAATTAGCTCCCACTATTTTAACATACTCTTTTACCCCATAAAGAATATAGACTCATATCAAATACGGTCATAATGGGCCAAGATTCAAACTCATGTTGTCTCCGCGTTTAATGAGGCTGATAACTTCAACAACACGATCTGGTAGGTCTCTAAACCAATTGCAAACAATTGCAACTCTTGGTTGACCGAATGTTCTAAACAATTCGATCTGCGTCCTACCGTCCGACATCAGCGCCAAGACGACTAGCAAGTCAACCTTATGTATCGCAATTATGTATCTAAGTGGGCTTAGCCTTCATCAAGCAAACACGGTGTAAATACTCACGAAGGTTTATCACCTACTACAACATTTATATGCATCTATGAAAGTGCGAGTCTCGTAGACTTAGAGCAAATCTTTGGGCATAAATACTCATCTCATGAAAAGGATTTTTGCACCACAATCAATTATAACGGACGACGTTCATTTTAAATGAGACTTGTATTAAATTTGGGAACATTTTAATTCGTGGTTATGACTAAGATCAACTATTATATCATACATCATATGAAATCCTATCATGCAATTTCTAAACACATTTAGATGGAAACCATCAAACCCAATGGCATGATATAAGATGGTTTTAATCATATCTTTGGTAGCCGCCTACCTGCATAATTATACCGGTCATTGAAAGTAAACAATTCGGTAGCGCTACCTGCATAATAATTGCGGACTCTATTCTAATTATTTAAATGACAATCAATTAAACAATTAGGATAAACAATTAATTTGTGCACACATTATCAAATAATATGTTAAATAACAATAATTGTGGGTTAATTAATTTTGTTTCAATTTAGGAAATATTTAAATTCAAAATTTAAACTCAATTTTCAATTTTCGGAATTTTCTGCTCATCCAAACAGTCTCTTAACAATTCAGAAATTAAAATTTAATTTTCAGGGGTATTTCTGCAATTTTCAGAACCTTAAAATATTTACAGATTTACCCAGGACCAAATCGCTTTTCAAATTTACAGATTGACCAGTGGACTGAATCTGCGATTTTAAAACTTTTAAAATTTGAAAATATCTCATGGACTAATTTGTAATTTTCAGAACTTAAAATATTTTCAGATTTGTTAAAGGACCAATCTACAATTTAAAATCCTAATTTTAATTTGCAAAAAGGTCCTTACACTATTTCAAATTTTCAAAACCAATTCCAACTCCAAATCAAATTTGGGATTCGGATTTCGGGGAGAAATTGACGGAATTAAAACACACCAAGCGATGGCACACGTCGGGACAAACTCACCGGTGGTTTTCACCATTTGGTGGCCCGCGGTGGCGGACCGGGCCCGCGTGTTCTAAACCGTCGGTGGTGCTCCTTTTCCGGTCATCGTTGCCGTGTAATACTACCACCATTATATTCCTCTCGTCGAGACGAACACAATGATATTATTACTTTCTGATTTCGTCGCCCGTGGTGGCCGGAAACCGCCCATGGCCGGTTTCCGCGACCTAAAAATTTTTTTTTTTCAATCCGCATCGTTCACGCCCGAACGATCGCCGACATCGTTTCATGCGAGCGATTGTCGATTCATCGCTCATTGTTCCAAAATTATTATTATTATTTTTTTAAATCCGCCATCAGTTCACGCCGAGCGATGAACGCGACATCGTTCACGCGTCGAACGATGCAGATGCTCATCGTGAGCGATGGCATCGTTTCTAAAAAAAAAAATTTAAATCACATCGTTCACGCCGAACAGCGATCGCGACATCTTGTTCGTCGAACAAGAATTGCATCGTTTCTAAAAAAATATATATATAAAATTCCGAAAATCAGTTCTAAATCAAAACAATCAATTATCCCACATATCGTTATTAAAGATTATCGTATAATCATTAAACCAGTCTGGGCTCTGATACCACTGTGGGGATTTGTTGGGTGTAAAACACACAAGTAAGACACAACGGAAGTTTAAAATTTTGAGTAAACTTACTTGCTCCAACAAACATTCCTGGTATGATTATGCGATAATACAAATCTGCAAAGACATGAAAACTTACAGTTTATGCTTTTAATGCAGTCTCTACTAAAAGGTGCGCACGCGATTGTCAATCCGGGTGCAAGCCTTGCTTCAGTATATTCCTTTGCCCAAGAAAGCTAGGAAATCTTGGCAGAGGTTTGAGAGAACTTATTTCCTGAACTCTAAGTTCAGAAAGTGAAAAATGAGTTCTTATGAAATTATGGGTTAAGTGCCAAATATATAGTGAGGAAACCCTAAACCTAATCAGATTTGGATCAGACTTCAAGACCTGACCTAAATCCAAATTGCGATGGGCGATCAACTGGGCCCAATGTTATGCGGCTCCTTTATTTATTTTCTGCACGTTTTAGTTCTAATTAAATCCAAGACTTAATTTTAACTTAATTAATTAATTTTCATCAAATGAAAAATTATCCCATAATTTATTATAAAATAAAATATCTTGATTCAAAATCCGATATTTTACATTCTCTCAATATACCCTTAGACCGAAAAGACAATCGACTTAGTGTGACCCTTTGTGCCTTCACACACAAGACTTGATCAAATCAAGGTTCACACTAACTCCAGACTGCCACGGACGATACCCAATGTGAAGACGCTTACAAGACTCAAGTAAACAAACCTCATGTGAGATGATAAATTCCTTTCATTCGCGACACTCGATCAAGCTTAAGATTTGCCAAGTGTCTATCCAAATGGCTTGATCACTTTATCTCATCTATATTAGTCGACAACTAGACCATATCCTAGATATGTCTCTTGCGTTCGCCAATGACTGGTCGACCTAACATCTCGAGAAGTGAGTGTTCTCGAAATTCCAATCGAGGAATGAATCCTATTCTTGGCTCAACTACCACCTTCAATCTACTTCAGAATGCACCCAATACAAGCCGCGTCTCAACCTATAAGGCATTTGAGCTTAGGACAGATCAAAGTGCATTGCTCGTAAACAAGGCGATATTGACCTCAAGTCTAGGACTCTATCTCCACGTGCGATAATACTCTCTAGACATGTATGACAAATAGTTTATCGCAGGTATGCCAATACTCTCCAAGAGTATCCATGTGTCCATCACTAGCAACTATTGCTTGCGATGAAGTGAGATATACTACATTCTCTAAGAATGTGATGCACCACGTAATGACTTATAACATATCATTGATATCCCATTCTCAATGATCATTAGTCTAGGCTATTTTAAGAACTACACTCTATCATTAATATCTCACACTATTAATGACAATGTAAGTTCAAGGGATGCACATTAATGAATAATATAAACAATCAAATAATAATTCAATAATTGCAAATGTCAAGTATATATTAATCTTATTAATAATATGAATGTGTTCAAGTACATGTGCTCCTAAAATGATTGTTTCTAGGACATATATACTTTCAGATTTTCCTTGATGAGGAAGATAACAAAATGGAGATTGATGTAAAAGCTAAGCTATTGAATAAATAAAGATAGGAAAAGCAGAAAGTCTAAAAACAATCATATAAGGGAATGCTGGAATTCTAAGCATGAAGCATCCTATGCTATGCATTATGATCATAAATAGGAAAAAGTTGAAATAAAAAGAGGAAGAAAAATGATTGAACAACAGTTCATTAATTCCCTACATTTCAGCCAGGGATGTAGAAAACACTCACGCTCTTTTCCTGTATAATAATGTAGACTATACTTAAAGGTGTCTAACGGGCCGAACCGGTAGCCCCTTACCGGGTTTAACCGGTTCCGGACCGGTTACCGGTCCGGTTCACCGGACTACCGGGCCAACCGGTCCGGTTCATTACCGGATTTCAGGTCGGCCCGTGCGGGTCCGGGTCTGAACCGGTCCTACCGGTCCGGTTTATATATATATATTTTTTTATTTCTAGTATTTATTTTCTATAATATAAACTAAATTCAATTTAAATATGTAATATAATAATATAATATATAATTTAGTTGTATATATTAAAATTGAAACTTTAAAGTTAACTTTCTATTTTATAGTTTATAACTTTATACTTTATAGTTTATAACTTTATACTTTATCTTTATTTTATAGTTTTTACTTTATAGTACTGTACTGTTAATCTGTTATAGTTATACACTTATAGTCTTATACAATTATACTTTATAGTTGATAACTTTATATTGTAATTATACTTTTTTTTTATTCTGCGTCCGGTCCCGATGCTAATCTAATGGAACCGGTTTTAGTTCGCCAACCAGCGTCCGGCCTTACCGGTTTTTCCTAACCTGCGGGTTGGGGTTGCCAATCCAACCCCAACCCGTATGTCCTACGGTCCGGGCGCGGGCGGTTTAACTCAAGGTCAACCGGTTCGGTCAACCGGACGGTGAGCAGTATAACTATACTTGCAAGTTGCAATAATGGTATCATGGTAACTTTTCAAGAGTTTAGGTTATATACTCCCTAGCAAATAACGATAAATACTTATCCGCATTGAATGCTTACACCGAACTTTAAGAATTAAAAAATCATAGTGAAAATGCATATCACTTAATCATGATTAAGTATTAATAACTGTATATGAAAGACATATGTCTTACACTTATTAGCTTGGGTAAAATACCAGGTAAGTTCTTACTGCAAATAACATTTTTAATCAGAAAAATTTGACGTTAAGGTGAATTGGAGTCCAGTAGGTAACAAAACAAAAAAGCAAATTCAAACCATTTCAATTCGTTAGGAGCATTGTGAGAAGAGGGCGTAGGGGCAACGGTTATGAATGATAGAGTAGTACTAACAAGCAACAACTATCATCTTTGGAGTGCATGACATTAGACACGCTGTTTCACGTAGTGTCTCTCCTTTTTCTTTGTTAAAAAAAGATGGAGACAATAGTCATCAACATTCATCATTGCTCTCTACTACTACTCATTCCCATGTGCCAATTTCCTTCCTCTTTTTCTATGATCATTTGCCCGTTTAACACATCTTCTCTTTTACTCAACTCTGTCAACAAAGCAACAGAAAAGGAAAGTTAGAAAAGGACTTCTTGTCTCTTCTATGTTTTTCTACTCACTTTCTTTCATTCATTCCTCACAGTATTCCCTTTGCCTTCTTCTCAGTCTCTTCAGTTCCAGACTTAGCTATATTTGGCAAATTCTTTGATATCTAACGCACTTATCTCTACCATTTTGTTCTCCTTCAATGAAGCTGCATTGGTGTTACTATTCTTGCTTCCTTTTATCTTTTATCTTCATCACAGTTGCTTTCTGCAATCCTGAAGGTACACAATAATTAGAGGCAGATTCAAAATTTAAACTTGATGAGTTTAATCTTTAACATTCTCAGTACTGAATTCATTGTACTTTTTAATGTTATGAACTCAATAATTACTACATTCGTTAAAATCTTAGTGGTTTTTCTCCCACACATATATGTCTGACTATCACTCGTCCATTTTATCTCTTCATGTTACTTTTTCTATCTTTTCTCCCTTGTGTAAAGTTGAAGTTATGTTTGCATGTTTGTGTGTGTTCAACAATGTTGCTCAGACTCTTCAAAATGCCAACGGGTGCGTGTCGGATCCTCCAAAAGTAGTGCACTTTTGGAGGATCTGATACATTTTAGGCGAGTCCGAACAACATAGGTATTCAACAACTATCACATTAAAATGGAAGGTTTTGAGATGAAATGTTGCTTATGTTTGTGAAATATGCAGGATTCTTGAGCTTGTCTTGTGGTGGAAATACTACCTATGTTAATTCCTCCAACATTACATGGACACCAGATGGTGCCTATATCTCAGCTGGTAACATGACCACTGTTAATTTTCTTGAGGGTTCCTCCTCAACTACCCTCCCAGTTAGGTTCTTTCCTGATTCTCCATTTAGAAAATGTTACAAGATTCCAGTGAAGAATGTGTCATCCTTGGTCCTTGTTAGGACAAAGTTTGTGTATAAGAATTATGATGGACATAATAAACCCCCTGTATTCTCTGTTTCTCTTGGGAGGGCTATTACAACCACTGTCAATCTCACTAATACCGATCCACGGATCGAAGAGTTCGTATGGCCAGTTGATAAAGACATTCTGTCTTTATGTTTTCACTCTTTTCAAGATGGTGGATTTCCAGTTATTTCATCCCTTGAACTTAGGCCACTTCCTCAAGGAGCTTACAGCAATGCATTGGGAGATTTTCCTGATAAGTTGCTGCGGAAATGTTATCGTGTCAACTGTGGTTATAATTGGTCCCTAAGGTCAAAATTTTCACTTGTTTTATTATGTTTCATGTATTATTTATCGATTGTTTAGTTGTTAGTTTATGTTAAAATATCATGTTTTTCGTGCTATGTAAAAGGTACCCGATTGATCAGTATGATAGAATTTGGGATGCTGATGAAGATTTCAGTCCATTTCATGTGTCTTCTGGTTTTGACATTCAAGCAAATTTCAATATGTCAGTTCTGAAAGAGAGCCCTCCCGCAGCTGTTCTTCAAACCGGAAGAGTTTTGGCACGGTGGAACGACATGACATATAACTTCGCCATTGATCATCAAGGAGATTACCACATTGTTCTCTATTTTTCTGGGATTCTGCCTGTGTCCCCTTCATTTGATGTATTAATAAACGGGGATATTGTTCGATCAAACTACACAGTGAATCGATGGGAAGTCAGTAGTCTGTTGTTTACAATGAAAGGAATCGAGAGCTTGAACATCACATTGAAGACTGTCCGCTACTATCCATTTATCAATGCTCTTGAGGTTTATGAGATCCTAGACATTCCCCTAGAAACTTCTTCAACAACAGGTTTTAATATAGTTTTATTGATTTTTCGAAATATGTGACCTTTGAAGCAGTCTGTTAGAACCGATTGCACCAAGTTTGGACATTTTTTATTCTTGCAGTTTCAGCCCTCCAGGTTATTCAGCAGTCAACTGGTCTAGATCTTGACTGGGAAGATGACCCATGCTCTCCTAAATCATGGGAACACATAGAATGTGAAGGGAACTTGGTAACTTCATTGTAAGTCAAAGTTTTCCCAATAAATATATTTTCCTTTTCTCTTGGTCTTATTTTTGTTAAGAGTAGAACATATTAAAGTTGAAATTTATGTAGGGAGCTTTTTGATGTAAACTTGAGGTCGATCAGCCCAACATTTGGTGACTTACTGGATCTCAAATCACTGTAAGTCATAAATACTTATCACTTAATAGCCACTGTTTGGCTATCTTGACTTTACTTATTTGATGTTCTTCTTGTTGCAGGGATTTGCATAACAGTTCACTTGCTGGAGAGATACAAAACATCGGCAGCCTGCAACATCTTAAGAAGCTGTAATACTTGATCTTGAGGAATTACCATGTTAAGTTAATGTACTTAAAAGAGCATTGTCTAAATTAAGTTGTGTATTTAACATTGCAGGAACTTGAGCTTCAATCAACTTACAGCTTTTGGTTCTGAGTTAGAAGACTTGATAAACCTTCAAGTTTTGTACGTTTCACTGCTTGCATTTAGACAGCGATTTTCCTTTATTATTTGTAGCTTTGTACTGTTCAAGGGTGGAAAGAAGACAGTTTTTAAAATTGTGTGTTTTCTGTTGAAGGGACTTGCATAACAATAGTTTTCAGGGAACAGTACCAGATAGCGTTGGAGAACTTAAGGACCTCCACATACTGTGAGTGAGGATAATATGTAATGGCATTTTGAACTTCTTAAAGTACTTAACCTGATAAATTATTCTAATTTACCTCTCTGCAACATTCAGGAACCTAGAGAACAATAAGCTACAAGCCCCCCTGCCACAATCTTTGAACAGAGAGAGTTTACAAGTCCTGTATGAAACTGAAACCGTCGTCTTTTCTTGTTTTGCTTCTCATGTCAGTTTCTTGATTTATCTTTTTTTCCCCTATGTTGCAGATCAGCAGGAAATCTGTGTCTTTCCTTCACTATGTCTTTATGCAATGACTTCTCAAGAAATCCTACAATTGAGACACCACAAGTCACTGTCTTTGCACCCACAAAACGCAAGCACCATAATCGATTAGCAGTTATACTTGGTGCAGTTGGAGGAGCTGTACTTTCTCTATTATTTGTCTTTATATCAGTATTCTTGTACATGAGGCGAAGAAAAACTGGTGATACATATGCAGCAAGTATGAAAAAGCCAAATTTCCTTTTAATATCAGAATATTGATTAATCTACTTCTAAACATGGACTATTTTATAATTATAGGAACCGCAGCAGAAATGAAAAACTGGAATGCTGCAAAAGTCTTTTCATACAAAGAAATCAAAGCTGCTACAAACAACTTCAAAGAGGTCATTGGCCGTGGTAGTTTTGGATCTGTTTATCTTGGAAAGCTTCCTGATGGTAAACAAGTTGCAGTCAAAGTTCGATTCGATAAAACTCAACTAGGTGCTGATTCTTTTATCAATGAGGTTTGCCACTAAACCCATGATAGTTTAGTTCCACTCTACAAAGGAAAAAGAGATTCAAGAGCTTTCTTTATTATATCTAGGTGTCCCTTCTATCACATATCAGTCATCCGAGTCTTATGTCGTTAGAAGGATTCTGCCATGAGTCAAAGCAGCAAATTCTAGTTTATGAGTATTTACCTGGAGGATCACTGGCTGATAACCTTTATGGTATGTCACGCATGATCTCACCCATATACACACTCTAGATCCATCGATCTTCTTCTGTCTTATATTGTTACGAACACTTAATAACTTTCTCAGGAGCAATGAGCAAGAAATTGACACTAAGCTGGGTGCGCAGATTGAAAATTGCAGTTGATGCTGCAAAAGGTATGTGTAAAGTGAGACATGATCATTACTAACTCATGTTCAATTGGAGAACTACCATGAACAACAACTTTCTTCTGTACAGAAAAAATAAACATCGTTTGCCTGTATTTTTTTCACATTGTGAAAACCAGATTATTACTTGAAGGAGTTTGGGAATCTCATTTGTGGGCCAAAATGCTTGGTTTCTACAACCAAAAGACCCATATAGCCCAGAAGAATGCAGTTGCTTTGTGATTCTTCTCCCTCCCCAGATACTTAATAGTTGTATGATGTAGAAAAAAGTTTTACATAGTTTATAATGGTCGATTATTACTTTAAAAGGTTTGGATTACTTGCACAATGGAAGTGAGCCAAGAATCACACACCGTGATGTGAAGAGCAGCAATATACTTCTGGATGCAGACATGAACGCTAAGGTATCTGATTTTGGCCTTTCTAAGCAAGTAACTCAATCAGATGCAACTCATGTTAGCACTGTTGTCAAAGGCACTGCTGGTTATCTTGATCCCGAGTAAGCTTCAAGACATTTATTATCCATGTATCAAGTTTAATCTTTGGTCTTTCCTATCTTAAACCTCTCTTACTACTTTTCTACAGATACTATTCCACTCGACAACTCACAGAAAAGAGTGACATATACAGTTTTGGAGTCGTTCTTCTTGAACTTATTTGTGGTCGTGAACCACTAAGCCACTCGGGGTCTCCAGATTCATTCAATTTGGTTCTATGGGTAAAAACAAGTCTTATTATGTGTTACACAGCAAATACAACAGAAAGCCTTTATTGACTTCAAATAATACTCATATGTTGTAAACCAATTGTGAATTTCAGGCAAAGCCATACTTGCAGGCAGGTGCATTTGAGATAGTAGATGAGAGCATAAAAGGAACGTTTGATACAGAAAGCATGAGAAGAGCGGCTTTAATCGCCTCAAGGTCAGTCGAGAGGGATGCATTGCGGAGGCCTAGTATTGCAGAAGTATTAGCTGAGCTCAAAGATGCATACAGCATTCAACTTACCTATTTAGCATCTGAAGGACTTGCCAATTGATAAATTAGACCTTCACTAATGCATCTCACAATTTGCAAGCATGAGGTTCCTCTAGTTGAATAAAATGTCACTGTAACTTTATATGAACTTCTAAATATGAGCTCGGAAATGTTTTGTTATTGATATGTATATCATATTTAAAGGTCTCCTCTCCTCTCCTCTCCTCTCCTCTCCCCACACCTCCAAACCAAACATCCACCCTTAATTTCGTTGGGCTTAGAAATGCAAAATAGACATTAGTATCTATTTAAAATGCTTGTTTCCAAATTCTTTTCACAATATGTGCAAAAGAAGTTTCCAAATTCTTGTGCCTACATACTTTATGGTGATTTGGTGCACTTGGGGAGAAGTTCCCAAGATCTTTGCATAGATTGCTCACTGAAAAATCATCTAACCAGTGTATTCGTATGCACATCTAAGACTAATTATCCTTTTGATCATTATAGAAATTGACCGTTAGAACGCACCCTTTCATTGAATATTCAATTATTTTTATCTTTTTTTTATAACAGTACCTGACCAGCTTGTGCACCTATTCCACCACAATACTGTAAGGAAATCACCTAGTGTTTCTTGTATGTGCTGGAATCTGAAATCTGGTCGTCAAGTTTGCCCTCCACTTTATTGATTAGGCCTCACCCAGGTGTGCCATTGAATATTCAATACTTGATAAACGCTACCGACAATCATGAAGCTAACTTACAGCCCTTTTTCCTCCTTTGTCGTTTTTCCCCTCCCCGTTTAAAAAAAAAATTGCCAGTCTTAAAGAGTAAACATTATCATTGAGAATCAACAATAGTGCCCGTAGGCAAATAATTAATCAATTAAACATTAATTTATCAGTTTAGAATATCTCCGGCTATTTTCAATCTATTTGGTTTGGAAGATACGTGAAGTCGCGAATGATTTTCAACAAATGGTAGCAATATCCACCCAGGCTTGCATCAGTGCGAGCAGTCGTGTGCTCCCGTTTCCATATTCTTTTAAGACTTGTGAACCAATCATAAAAGTAATGAGTTCGCCTAACCAGAAAACTGGCGCCGTAGATATAGGAATAATGCTGTAGAAACAGCCACTGCGTAAGGGAATAGAGTCCAGATTCCCTGCACAGTTCATAGGAACCAGAATTGGATTCTTTCATTCTTTGGTAATAAATGCAAAATTGGGCAGGGCAAAAGAATTATGCTGTACCACTACAGTAGCAACGGTTGCAACTGCAAATACTGGATTCTCTCTAAGTAAAAATCCAATTGTCAACTGCATTTTGGAGAAAAAGAAAAAGGAGATAAGAAGGCAAGAACAGCAGCACATTTAAAACTGGAGACTGTTTCAGACACAAGACTAATAACCTGAATTGGAAGAGTTATCAAGCCACCGCAACAGACACCGGCAAAGAAACACTCTGGTGATATATCCTGCAATATATATACGCGCAGATAAATGATTGAAACAGTTATAAATATCTGTTTACCACGGGAGATGCATGAATTGCTAACCATTTCTACATGGGGTAATAGCTACAAGTACAACATAACCATTATAAGAATCCTGAGATGGACCATTAATAGTTATACCATTTTGTAGTTGAAAAATAAACTAATATCTAACGATACGAAACAAAATGCTATTGCTAAATACAGTGAACCTAAAATGGTTAGGCAATGGTCAAGAAGAACAAACTGAGGACACCAAACTGATAGATGCTACTGTATCACCCTTCCCCTAATTGCAAAGATCAGGAAAAATTTGAGTTGCTAGTGCATGAACTGCAGGCAAAGCCCGGATTTGAGTGGGATATTTGAGTTGCTAGTGCATGAACTGCAGGCAAAGCCCGGATTTGAGTGGGAAATTCTATTGGTGAGAGAATAAGATGCCCAACCAAGGTTCCACTTTATGACTCTTATGTTATAATCGACTTTATTGGGATGAACATGCAAAATAGGGCATTTGACAGTCCAATTTCAGAATACTTAAGAAACCAACAACAACAACATACCAGAGAAATCCCACAAAGTGGGCTCTGGGGAGCATAGAGTGTACGCAGACCTTACCTCTACCTTGATAGGTAGAGCGGCGGTTTCCGAGAGACCCTCGGCTCAAGAAAAAGCACAAGCAAAGCAAAACCAAATCAAGGGTAAAGCAAGCAAGAGCAACGGTTAGGAAAAATTTAAAGTAGTATGAAAATTGCTGGTATCAAAAGTGAATATGCCATAATAGTGCATTCTGAAAAAATATGCATTAACTAGCGCAAGTAAATAAGCTAAATAAGGTATACTAAAGGAAACATATCAGCGGAAAACTAGCTATAGGTGACTATAAAGCAATAATGTGCCTATTTGTATGATGGGCTAAGCAGACCTACAATAAAAACACAACACTTACCAATTTGCAAGCGTGAGTAGGACTACGCTCGACTACCTACTACCCTTCTACCCTAATATGTGTCTTCCACAACCCCCTATCTAAGGTCATGTCCTCAGTAAGTTGCACTTGAGTCATATCCCGTCTAATCATCTCTACCTAATACTTCTTTGACCTACCTCTACCCTCCTGAACCAGTCCATAGCCAACCTCTCACACCTCCGCACTGGGGCATTTGTCTCTCCTCTGCACATGCCCAAACCATCTCAACCTCGTTTCCGGCATCTTATCCTCCACCGAGGTCACTCTCATTCTGTCCCGGATATCATCATTTCTAATCCTATCCCTCCTTGTATTTTCGCACATCCATCTCATCTCTGCAACTTTAATCTTTTGGATGTGCACAGTCTTGACTGGTCAACACTCCGTCTCATACAACATAGTCGGTCTAACAACCGTCCTATAGAACTTGTCTTTAAGTTTTGGTGACATTTTTTTATCGCACAAGACTCCATATGTGAGCCTCTATTTCATCCATCCTGTCTCAATACGATGAGTGACATCGTCATCCATCTCTCCATTTTCTTGGATAATAGACCCGAGGTACTTGAAACTTCCTTTCTTTGGAATGACCTTAGTACCAAGCCTCACCTCCACGTCTGTCTCAGGGTCGCTTCCGTTACTGAAGTTGCACTCCAAGTATTCTGTCTTGGTCCTACTCAACCTGAATCTTTTAGATTCTAGAGTCTGTCTCCAAACCTCCAGCTTAACATTCACTCCGCTGCGAGTCTCATCAATCAGGACTATGTCATCTGCGAGTAACATACACCATGGCAACTCTCTTTGGATTTGTCGCGTCAGTCCATCCATTACCAAGGCAAATAGGAATGGGCTAAGAGTTGATCTCTGGCGCATTTCATCATCACCGGTAGTGCTCCAGTCTCCTCCTACCGTCTGCACTCCCGCCTGGCTCCATCATACATATCCTTGATGGCCCTAGTGTACGCCACAGGTACACCTCTAACCTCCAAACATCTTCATAGAACCTCCCTAGGAACTTTGTCGTATGCCTTCTCGAGGTCGATGAAATTCATATGTAAGTCTCTATTCCTCTCCCTATACTGCTCCACCAACCTCCTAATAAGATGAATGACTTTTGTGGTCGAACTCCCCATCATGAATCTAAACTGGTTCTCAGAAACAAATGTCTCTTCTCACACTCATCTCCACGACCCTCTCCCACACTTTCATAGTGTGACATAGCAGCTTGATACCCCTATAGTTGTTACAACTCTGGATATCACATTTGTTCTTGTACAAGATATCATTGTACTCCACCTCCATTCTTCACGCATTCTCGCCGTCTTAAAATGACGTTAAACAATTCAGTCAGCCACTCCAAACCGGCCTTGTCTACGCTCTTCCAAAATTCGACTGGATATCATCAGGCCCGATCGCTCGTTCCCTGCTAATAACACCCTTAATCTCCACTACATGCTTCTACAATACCCAAAATCCCGGTACCTATCAGATTGTTCTAGGTCTTCAGCACAATGTCTCTATCTCCTTTTTCATTTAAGAGTTTATGAAGTAAGACTGTCACCTCCGCCTAATATGCGCGTCCTCCACCAGTACTTTGTCGTCCTCGTCCTTGATACACCTCACTTGATCCAAGTCACGGGCCCTCTTCTCCCTCGCCTTGACTAGTCTGTACAACTTCTTATCCCTGCTTTTTTCCTCTAATTCCACATACATGCGTTCAAAAGCCGCCGTTTTTGCCATCGTAACAACAAGTTTTGCCTCATTCCTCGTCATTTTATACAGTTCCCTATTCGTCCATTTCTCTACCTCATCATTGCTTTCTACCAATTTCGCATACGCGGCTTTCTTCGCTTCCACCTTCTCTTAAACTTTATCATTCTACGACTAATCCCCTCGATACCTACCACGTCTACCCCTCGAGACCCCAAGCACTTCACTAGCTACCTCTCGAGACCCCAAGCACTTCGCTAGCTATCTCTCGAATGCAACTAGTCGTTCTATCCCACATACCGGTCGCATCCCCACTACTCCCCCAAGCCCCCTTAGCCATCAACCTGTCCCTTATCTCATTTGCACTAGCTATGATCAAACCCTCCCATTTGATTCTTAACCTGTCATCCGCAACCCTGCTTTTTTTCTCCATCTTGATCTCCAAATTCATTACCAGAAACTCATGTCGGGTCGTAAGATCCTCCCTCGAAATAACCTTGCAGTCTTTACAAAGACTTTTGTCAACCGGAGTAAAAAATCTATCTGAGTCTTAGCCACCGAACTACGGAAAGTCACCAAGTGTTCCTCCTTCTTCAAGAACCTCGAATTGGCTATCACCATTCCACAAGCTCTAGCGAATTCCAAAAGTGAGACGCCTCCTCCGTTTCTATACCCGAACCCAAAGCCTCCACGCACGTCGTCATAACCCCCGAAATTGATCCAATATGTCCATTGAAGTCCCCTCATAAAAATAACTTCTCAGTGGGTGGTATACCACTCACCACCTTGTCCAAATCCTCCCAAAAACGCCTTTTCACCTCCTCGTCCAAGTCTGCATGAGGCGCGTAAGCACTAATAATGTTCATAGTAAGCTCTCCAACAACCAACTTAATCGTCATCATCCTGTCATTGACCCTCCTACCTTTACCACATGATCCCTTAGCTCGCTGTCTACTAAAATGCCTACCCCATTCCTATACCTCGACCTACCCGAGAACCATAACTTATACTCGTCCACATCCTTGGCCTTAAGAAACCAAGGACCACTTATTTCAGTTCTGTATAATCTTTTAGATCAGGAAAGCTCTCAGTTTGCTGGAGTACTCGTGCCTAGTGGTGGATTGCAAAGGTGTTTGCCCTCTTCGGTACCGTTTTTATGTAGGATGAAAGAAATCTAAATTATACAAAATTTACTACAACTTCTGAAAAGTCGTCCAGGAAATTGGTTGCATTGCATTCTCAGTGATTGAATTTCTAGTCAGAATAGGTTTAGAAATAGCAAACGAACATTGTAACTGAGGGTCACTGGGTTTGTCCGTCTTGTCTTTTCATAGCAGGACCTTTTCACTAAATATATCAACCGTTTCGATGATGAAATCTAATTATCTAAGCATGGTAATCGACTATCCATGCTTATCTGAGACCTTTTTGTTCGGTAGGTAAGCGTATCATACCACTTGTGGGACTACACTGGGTTTGTTGTTGTTGTTGTAAGCGTATCATACCACAAAACTTGTGGTACCCAAAAGAGGGAACAAGAAAGTAGCAAAAGGGGATTAAGCTGATCTAATTAAGGAAAAAGAAAAAGATCACTCACCAGAGCCCCTGCAAGGAAAGCGGTGGGATTTCTCACTCCAAGAGAAAACCGTTCCACTGCATCAACGAGGAAAATCCACCAATAAGCAATTAAGAAAGTTCAAGGAACAAGAAGATCATATCAGTTATTGCAAGTATTTTCCATAAATATGATACCATAACAAGAAACATCAGCTGTTTTAGAATGTGCATAAAAGTTGAGAGATTTATACCTAGACATAAGGATTAAGATGGACCAGAAATATGCGAACTCTTAAGATATAGTATAAATTTTGAGTAAGAGTACAAATTTCGATCTAATATTTCCAGCAAATAGAGAATCTTAATAAATGATTAAACCACACTCCTCGGGTACTAACATAGAGATGTGATAGGACTGATGCTACATTATGATCATAGTAATAAGTGTGTGGGTATCTAATGAAGTGGGTTGAGAACTATGAGGTTCAAATCCCAGCGGCGGCAAAATCACTAGGTGATTTTTCCTATTTGTCCAAGCCTTGGTGGACACTGGACAGGGTTACCCGATACCTACGCTAGTGGGAGGCAGCAAGTACCCCATGGAATTAGTCGAGGCACGCGCAAGCTGGACATCACAGTTATCCAAAATAAAAAGAGCGTGCATATCGGTGGAAACAAAGGTTTCACAATAATTAAAAGTTTTAACAAGGCAAGAGACAATTTGGAGCAAATTCAGTATCTTTTAGAACTCACCGAAACCAATGAGATTCCCATATTTTTGTACAGCGTTTGTAATATCTCTTGCCTTCTGATTTCCAATCCCTAACTACAACCAAATTGACTGAATTCCCAAAATCAAGAATGTATACTTTAAAGTAAGGCAAGGAGACTGAATATTTGACATGAATGAAATGCTAGTAGCCAAAATAAACCTTTGAGCAAACATCATTGGATGCACCAGATTGCTTAAAAAGCTTCCCAAGGTAAAAAGGTATCATATCACTGATACAAACACCCCTGAATATTCAGAATCCATAATAATATTAACATTGTGGGAATCACTGTTTCTACATAAACAATATTTACTGGTACAGAAGGTTCATAAAATCATTGAATATAACAGAAGAAAAAGAAGGTTGTGTGTGCAGAATCTTGAAAGGTTGACATGCACGTGCATTCATCAAAATTACTCAGAAGACAGTTTCAACTAACCAGTACACCCAGAGAATAGTGGATGTTATATATGGAGCATTTCTGGAAAAGGAGTTCACTAGTGATTGCCACGTCCCATCTAGAACAAGCATCCGTGCTATAGAGCTTCCAACCTACACCATTGGTCAATGACTTTAATAGTGAACATCATGAAGAAGGATAGTTCCTATTCAAAGACACTATATAACAGCATATTTCTAGCTTTCAACTTTTTGTAGATAGGGTTCTAGCTTTCTGACTTTATAAAATTTAAAGGTTCTTTACAACTCTTCTCCCCACTTAGCCAATCACTTTTTCCTCAGATCACTAAAGAATAACTCTAAAGTCGTTATTTTTAAAGGAATGTCAAATCAAAGAAGAAAAATATCACAGGAAAATTATAGCATCTGCAACACGGCCATGAATTGGGAGACTCGTTAGCAGGGGACTTCATGAACAGAAGTACCAGCATAGGAGACGGACCCATATATTCAAAGCCTCCTCACTGATAAAAAGTCCAAAACCAGCTGCCATCAGAAGCCAAAAGTAGATCCATCTGAAGAATGAGAAGTACAAGGGCTTAATATCACATCTGAGTACAGCTAATAAATGAGACATCCAAAATTTCAATTATATTAAGCATCTATCATAGTGGTAGAATAAAGTATAATAAACATAAGGTTGGTCTTGTCTTCTGCTTAGGTCATGATGAAACCCCTGATATATGAAAAGTTGCAAGGACAGTTAGTTGCTTACCCTGGAGCATATTCTGGCAGCATGACTCTATAGCCAAAAGCTTTGAAAGAAAAACCAGGTGCAGGTGTAGCAATTGTGGAAAATGATGATCCATCAACCAGATATTGAATCCCAAAATTTGATCCTTGATTAGGCTGCTTCAGGCCTATGGATAGGAATGTAACTGTAGCAGCTATACCTATCGCTATTGCCAGTTTTGCCAAAAATGAACTTCCTGTGCGAACAGTTTTATCTTCCGGACTACCAGTTAAATCATCGGAAGCCTTATGCACTATCTCCTCGGCATCCTCCGACTGTCCAGCTTCATAATTTTTAGCATTCACAAGCTGAAATCTTTTGATCCTGCACTCCAATAGAGAGCTTTCCATTAGCAGTACATAGATAAGTTCAATACACTGAACCTGTTGATCAGCTGTTTGCACTTAAATTCCAGTTTTGGGGTTATACAGGAGAGTCCTCTTGGAATTTCTAGGTGATGCATAAAAAAAATACAATCAAATTACAAACTACATTAGATAAGATATCTCCGTGTAAATTCAATTCACACAATGTACAGGTGTCAATGAAGTATATGTTAGCACTAAATTGGAAGCAAACATAATAGGGGCTTACAATACTACTCTAAGAATTTAAAGAATACAGATCAACTGTCCCCTAGGGCTTTGGTCTAGTAGTAAGCCCAACATGTAACAAGTAGGTTACGCGCACATCACAGGTTTGAATCCTGTCGCAGATACTGCTAACTAAGTAGAGAAGGATAGAGGGGCGCCAGATAACAGTCTGCTAATTAAGTGGAGAAGGATAGAGGCGTGCCCATTATCCATCGAGATTTGAACCCTGTGCCCTAGGATCTCTCAGTTATTAAAAAAAAGAGTAGATTGACCTTCTTTCCATCAGATCTTCCACTGCTTTAAGCGGAGTTGTATTTTTGTGATGATTTCCACGCTACTGGATTAGAGATGTCCAATATGACAAGAAATGACTGCACCGCATATCACAAATAAAGAAGATCAAATAACCGCTCCTCACATCCAAATTAGTAGAGTTTCATCCAGAATTTAAAAACTAATTAGGATGACTAAATGAATCCATTGTATATTTCACTCTATTCAGGCAGTATTCAGTATCATCATAATTAAACCATATTTAAACATACGGCAACCATTCTCCCTCTGACCGAAGTTAGGACCTGACTATACTTTTGAAGCTTACATGAGCAGAGCTGGAAGACACAGCAAAAGGAAGCAAAGAAAAAGAATCATCAAATGGACTATAAAGCTTCAAAATGTTGACTGTAAAGCTTCAAAATGTCAAACTTTTGCCAACTTGAAAAGTTCTCTCTCCGTCTCAAATTATCTGTCGTGTTTCACTTTTACACGACACTTAACAAAAACATTAATTAGGAGGGGTTTTTGATTATTTTAATCTTATTTATTTCTTAAGATATAATCTCTTCATTGAATATTAATTGAGGTGTTTGTAGTCTTCAAAAACAATTAAGTTTAAAAAGTTTTTATTTTTTATTTTTTACACCACCATCCGGCGACCCCCTCCTCCCCCAGCCTACCCCACCTCCCAATCCGTGCTTCTCACCCCCAATAGTTGCACTCCGAATTCAAAAAACTACATAGTGGTTTTGCTTTGAGTATATGCAAATGCTCTTAAAATGACATTTTCCAACCTGCTTAACAAACACAAGAAAATGGGTAGGAAACCCACTTATTTTCTGAGAAAACGTTTTCCGAAAAATGTGAAAAGGAAAAAAGTACTCCTTCCGTCCCAAAAAAATGATCTTAGTTTGACTTGTCAGGGAGCAAAAGAAAAAAAAGGGCATGCACTAAACTCAAGCTATGGACTTGGCACGGAGCATAAAGTTAAATTTTTTCTAAATATAAAATGTGTCAATCTTTTTTAAATAAACTATTAAGGAAAGTAAGACAATCTACGGAGGGAGTAATTAAGTTTGTCTTTGAACTTCTAAGGGGGGTGTATTCAATTAGGATTTTAAAAGACTTTTTTGGCATAAATAAGTCTTATGGATTTTAAAAGACTATTTAAGATTGTTATGATTTTAAAAGACTATTTTGACAATCAAGATTTTTTATGTTTGGATTTTAAAAGACTATTTTGACAATCAAGATTTTTTATGTTTGGATTTTAAAAGATTTATCATAAGATTTATAAAGATTTGAAAGGACCACATGAATTTTTTCTCCAATCCTTTTGCTCTCATCATCACCACTTTTTTTATAATTTTTCATCACTAGTTTTCAATGTAAAATATATCAAAAGTCGTTATTGTACTTCTAAAATAACAATATATAGTATTTCAAGTTCCATTAACTATTTTTTCTCATTAATTGTCTAAAATATTACTTAATTCTATAAATAACAATAAAAAGTTTAACCAAATTACAATAACAATAGTTCAACAAAATTATAACCCAAATAGTTCAACCAAAATACCAAATAGTTCAACCAAAAGTAAAATAAAATAGCACAAACAAATGTAAGTATCTCCTGCTTTCTCCTATTACAGTTGAATTGTTCACATGGCTTGAGGGCTACAACTAGGGGTGACAGATGAGCCGTTTGGGCGGAAGTTGGGCGGGTCAAGATGTGTTGAAGTTGTAGATGAGTCAATGTCCAACCCACCCAAAACTTACCTGGGCTAAGATGGACGGATCAAGATGGGCTAAATGATGGGGGTGAGGGTGGAGGGGGTAGGGGTAGGTGTGGGTATGGGGAAAGAAAAAAATTCATATTTTTATAAAAGTAAAAACTTTTATAAAAATATGAAATAGAAATTTGAGAATGAAAAAAAGTATGATAGATTAGACTGGGATTGTTTATAGGATTTTTTAGTTATATCTTCCACTAAAAAGTCCTCCAAAATCCATATTTTTAAAAAATCTTTCGAAATCTCAAAAATTTGAATACCAAAAGACTTTTTGTTAATCTTTTAAAATCCTAATTGAATAACACTAGATTTGAACACTCTGTTTAAAAAATCATAATAGTTGAATAACACAAAAGTTTTTTAGATTGTTTAAAAATATTAATTGAATAACACGTGACTTTTTTATACAAAAAAAGTCTTTTAAAAACCTAATTGAATACACCCCCTAATTCTAAAATACACAGCGATTGCAAGAATCAGCACCCGCGCACATATATATATATATATATATGTATATACGACAACTGAGTAGTTGTAGATGCAACCATATTTACTAACCATTGACTTAAAAATTGTAGATTAATCGGAAGTTAAGAATTACCTTGACGATGAGGAGTTAAATTGCTGCGGTGAACTCCAGAGTTTCCACTTCCGACGACGGATGTAAGAAAATCCGAGGTGATTAAATTCAACTCGCGTAGTTGCAGATTGAGAGAGTGGAAGAGATAGCAATATTTGGTTATTATTAGATAGAGCCACCACCATTGTTGTTTGTTGGATGCTAAAATCTCCAAGTCACGTGACCCATTCAATTTATAGCTCTATCCCTTGCAATATACAATTTGGGATAATACAGTGCTCCCTAAGTTATTGATAAACTAGTTAACAGAATTGTCAAATATTTTGAGCCTCTCTTCTAATTCATAAAGCCAGCCGAATAAGTAAATATATAATTTCAATAATTTAAATTTGAGCTTTCACATGCGCGCATCACTGGAACTGAATCACTTTACTTTGACTGATTAAGACGTGCGAATTATGGGTCTTTACAATAAATTTTGATTAATAGTACTTAATAAAAAATAAAAAATGAGACCCTAAATTTTTTTGTTTTTCGACGCCTGTGCGGTAGCACATCTCACACGGACCCAAAGACGGTCTTGCTGGTTAATTTACCAGCGCTTTGCCCGGTTGCAAAAAAAAAACATAAGTTTTATAATAATTACTAATTAAATAAGTACGTTAAAAGATAGAAATACTATTTGTAAAGTCAAATTTAATTTTATAACAAAATCATATGCATAAGATTTTTCGGGTATTTAAAAATATATACCACATACAACAACAATTAATCAACATTCGAATATGCACCAAAATTCTTCTATTTTATATTGTTGTTGATCTCTATCATCAACAAGTCAAGAATGCATCCTTCATATTTGTCGCTTCTTACACATGCCTAACGTCTCTAAGAAGAACAATCCTCTTTCTCAGCAAATTCTTTAGTATCCTCGGTAGAGATAGCTCGTTAATCTTCATGATTTGTTTTGTTTTCGATTAGAGTGATCAGAATATTTCTCAGTATGTGTAGATAACTATTCTGGTGACAACTATATATATATATATATATATATATATATTAAACTTGTCTATCGGCAGGTTGACCTTAACCGACCGGTTGACCGAACCGACCGGTTGACCGGTAGAAAATCCGGACGGACCGACGGTAAGGGCTTCACGGTTGGGGTTGGGGTTGGGTTGACCCCCAACCCCAACCCGCACGGGTTAAAAAAAAACTCGGTAAGGCTCGGATCGGTTAGACCCGGTAACGAAAATCGGTTCCATTACCGGTTAACCGGTCGGGACCGGA
Organism: Przewalskia tangutica; assembly: GCA_029844215.1. Classification (NCBI taxonomy): domain Eukaryota; kingdom Viridiplantae; phylum Streptophyta; class Magnoliopsida; order Solanales; family Solanaceae; genus Przewalskia; species Przewalskia tangutica. The sequence continues at coordinate 43,370,558 of CM056723.1, read as the reverse complement.
CCGGTAACACAAAAAAAAAAAAAAATTGCACAGTGACCCAAACGGTATTTGCAGTTCTGGGAGTGGGGGTGAAATAACTGCCATTTCGACTGTTTGGCTGCATTTTTTTCATTTTTTTTTTGTTTTGTTTATTATTTTTTTTAATTACATTTTTACCCTTTAAAAAATCTATAAATTCTCTACATTTTTTTCATTTTTATCACACAACATTTCTCTCAATTCTCTTATTCTCAATTTCTCATACTCTCTTAATCATCTTTATTATCAATTTTCAAGTTATTATTATTATTAGTTTTCAAATTCAAAGTAGCAAGACTTAGAGCTTCGAGTTTCAATTGAATTCTGAATCTCGAAGTTTGGTACACTCGTTTCATTCTCTAATTATTTTATTAAATTGTCATATTTATTTGTTGATTATTTAAATATTTTATAATGTCTTTACTAAGGGGAATTGCGTCGGGACTGCGCCGTAAATCTAGTTCAATGGGTAAAAAATCTATAGATTCTTCATCATCTAATCAAAATATAGATTATGATCAAATGCAAGAAGATTTTGGAATAGAAGATAATGAATATGATAACATTCAATTAGATAATACTGTTGAACTTGAAGAAAATGAACCTCCTACACCTACTAGTGTTCCTTCTGTCAATGTTGGTACTGCTAGTGGTAGTCGTAGACCTCCTTTACCAGAACCAGTAGCAAGAAAAAAAAGGAGTAAAGTGTGGCTCTTTTATGATAAAGTTGTGGGTACTGATAGAGTTAGATGTAATATTTGTGGGAGAACTTATAAACATAAGACAGGGGTGGTGACGGGGGGACGGGCACTATAGGTAGACATATAAAACACGATCATACGACACAATGGAATGTTGTCTCTGATTTAGAATCCGGTCAACAACAACTTAATCCATTAACTGGATCATATTTGTCGCTTCTTACGACACAACGATCATATTTGTCGCTTCTTACACATGCCTAACGTCTCTAAGAAGATAATACTCTTTCTCAGCAAATTCTTTAGTATCCTCGGTAGAGATAGCTCGTTAATCTTCATGATTTGTTTTGTTTCGATTAGAGTGATCAGAATATTTCTCAGTATGTGTAGATAACTATTCTGGTGACAACTATATAAATATATATATATATATATATGAAGATGATAAATAAATGACAAAATTAGTTCTAAGATTGTTAAGTATCTACTCAAGTTATTAGGAACACTAATGTTGGCTTAAGAGAGGCGTCACCTCATCATCTCTTAGACCAACTTGATGTATAGGTGTAACATTATTTTGCTTCAACATACTTACTTGTCACGCCCCAGTCTCGACTGAAACGAACTACACTCTACATAATGTTGCTATGAACCTATATTCATCTACGTGACGTAGTATCTCTTAAATCTGTAAATATGATCTATAAGTTGCTCTTCTACATAACTAAATGTAAATCATGTACATGACTGAACTTGACCACAGACGTCTATGAAGCATCTATGAACATATGACTGACGTAACATAATCGAGATAGGGCCCCGACCTTTCCATAATCTCAATAAATATAAATACAAAACCTGACTCGACTCCAGGAAGAAATGGAGCTTACACAATCTCGCTGAACATTTGTACCATCTAGACTGCATGACTGCTACTCGGTATACTTGAACCTGCAATGTGAAACATAACAAATGCAGCTCCGCCCGATCAAGGGATGTCAGTACAGAAAGATTGTACCGAGTACGTGAGGTAGACATGAAACATATACAATAAAATAGAAGTTGAGAAAAAGCAACTGAAAGGCAATCAACTCAAACCATAACTGAAGACTTTGTAACCTTCTATAAAAACATATCTTAGATCTTACTGTACTTCTATCTTTCCGAATCTTCTTAGAGTCTTTTTGCTGATATTTTTTGGGTCGCTATGTGGAGCGATGTTCTGGAACGGTTTACTACAATACTTGGGATCTCTGTTCATTGGATTCTTTCTTCACTTATTGTAGAATCTGTAACTCATACTAACTAACTGAGAGTAACACACAATATCAATGCAATATTGTACATATGAAATGCTCGTGGTGGTAATGCATAGCCCCGAAGGCAACTATATAATCAATAGCAATGAAGGCAAATGAATAGTCCCTAAGGCAAGTGCATAGCCCCGAAGGCACTATATAGGTATATGCAGTGGTTTGTGATGTAATGCGATGCCAATGTCTTATCATATGACATGCTAACATACTTACAATAAGCATCATGTGAATCTTAACTCTTTAGCTTGCGAAAACTTGTAACTTACTTCTTATAACTACTGATCATCTTTGAATTTATTATAAAGGATGTTACGTGACTCGACTACATGTTAAGAGATGACATAAGAACTTATACCCTTACATTTCTAAGGTTCTCGTGTGATACTTGGCAGATCCATATCTTAGATTTCTGAATCATCTCACATCGGGGAGGAATGTACGTAGCTTGTGTCATCTTAACTTCTCTTGGCTTACATCCCAAGTCTATAGAGCCCTAGACTCTTATGAAGGCTCGTGTCTTTCTGCGATATCATGACTTGACTCAAAGGACATTCTACAAATCGATAGGTGCAACTGAATTCTATTAACCTGTTATTCTTACGTTACACTATGTATCTTATCTTATGATCTCTTCTTAGGCCTCGACCACATACTATCATCCATCTTAAGTGTTATCTATTTTCGACACGTTCTATAACCTCCTTCATTATACCTTGCTATCAACTTTGTCATACTTAAGGGAAACTCTAAATCCATCTCACGACTTAGACTCAACTTGATGAGTAAAATGCTTGAGCACAGCTAAGTGCAGACATATAACCTTTCTTATTAGACTTGTAAGACTTACAACATGGGATTAGTACATTCGTAAGCTCTAGACATTCATGCTTCATGTAAGAAACAAACAACACACGTCATGCCCAGCAGCGAGTCAAGAAGTAGCCTCACGTACCTTTACTTCTGATCCTTTGTTGAAAACGAGGAAACCAATCTTCATTACAAACTCATATTACTTCCGGAAATGGAAATCACGTATTAATATGAAATAAATGTGTCATCAAAAGTTCTTTCTTGATCTAGCTACAAGCATGGGGCAGTATGGAAAGATAAAATGTGAAAAATAATGTTGTTGCTCCTTGTGGAAATAAGTCACGTTACTGCTCTCATAAATCATTCACGTTGCAATTCATCTTTTTGATACTCTCAAACTTAGTTTTTTTGTTTGTCTGTTTAAGCTACAGCTGCCTTCCCTGCAACTTCTAATACACTTGGACAAAAGCCAGAAACTCAATATCATCATCATCTTGTCCCGTTAAATGTTCATCTTTAAATCAAAAACTCAAACCATCCATGTCAATAAAATTTTGCTATGTCTCTCTGTAATCAAGAAATGAATAATTAGTCACTGCACATCAATACTTAATTGCACTTTCCTCGTACTAAACTGTATAGACAGTGCACAAAATTATAGGCTCAATTTATATCTATACTTATGTCATTCCTTCTTTTAAATAGAATCATCACTAGATATTTCATACAAGAGTAAGTGATTAGTGTATAAATCTGTTACCATCCCTCTGGTCCCAAATCGGACAAGAGGATATTATCTTTTGATATTCCTCTCTATACAAAGGGATCTATATAAAGGGATGTAATTGTTTTTCTTTAACTTATCAATTCACTATCAATAATATTCTTATTCTTTTTTCTTTACTCTTGTTATTGTCTTATAAGAATTCATAAATTATATGAATTCTAACATGGTATCATAGAGAATAAAATAATATTAATTTTAAATTATTGGCCGGTTCTACCGCCTATTATATAAATTCTCTCATTATGATATTGGTCGGTTCTACCGCCTATTATATAAATTATTGCATTATAATATTTGGCGGTTTTACCGCCTATCTTGTTTTCGCTATTTGTGTTCGTTCTTGTTAAATTTGGGTTCTTGTTCTGATCGGTTTCACCACTTCCGCATTTTGATTGGTGAGATTGAGATTGAGATTGTTGCTTGTTATTTGAGATTTTTTTTGTTTAAATTGTTTTCGATGGCTGGAGGTGACGATTCATTACAATCTATTGGTGTTCGTTTAGATGGAAAAAATTATTCATATTGGAGTTATGTAATGATAAATTTTTTGAAGGCTAAGGGACTTTGGGACTATATTTCTGGAAAAGTCAAATGTCCTAAAATTGAAGATGAAAATTTTGATGAATTATTTCGTATTTGGGAGACCAATAATTCAAAAATTATTATTTGGATCAATAACTCTGTTGATCAAAGAATTGGTGTCCAATTGGCTAAGTTCAAAAATGTTAAAGAGATTTGAGATTATTTGTCAAGACTGTTTGTGTAGAATAATTTTGCTGTTAAATATCGTTTACAATCTGAAATTCGTGCACTAGACAATTCTCAATGCCCTTACGAGGTAGTGATGAGTTAAACTACCCGTGTTGGCATGGAAGTCAGCCCGGTAAACTGATTGCATTCTGCTACTAGGGTTTCAAACCTTCCCCTGAGCTCTAGAATTTATAATAAATACCTTTTCAGCAGGGTCTGGGCTACGGGGTTCTTTTTCTATCTTATGTGTTCGGGGACGGCCCCTCATGGATGCTATCTATTCTAATTCGAACTTGGTGGATGCCAAACAAAATGATTTGAGTATTCAAGATTTTTTTTGTGCAATGACTACTCGTTGGGATCAATTAGCTTTGACGGAATCTATTGAATTACAAGCATGTGGTGCTTATATTAAATGTAGATATGAAGACCGTCTTGTTCAGCTATTGATGAGTCTTCGCCCAAAATTTGAAAATTGTCGTTCAGGCCTTTTGCACCGCAAACCCTTACCATCTGTTGAATATGCGGTAAATGAACTCATGGCCGAAGAAACTTGTTTGAAGACTCTAAAGGGGGTGCATACTGCTTCTACCTCTGTCTTTATAGCTTCTCCATCTACATCAGTCTTTGCAGCTCCTACAAACCATTATAAAACATCCTCTATAGGTCATTGTAATTATTTCAAAGAACCAGGACACTGAAAAGATCAATGTCTAGAGCTACGAAAGGCGTTAGGTTGGAAGCATCCACAGTTAAGGTCACAAGGACGGAAGCCTCCACAACAATATCATAGCGGGCAACAAAATTCATACTCTGGGGGGTCAATCACAGAACTTATATCCACATATTCAGGCTTCCTTTGTGCCCTCTATTGATCACTCATCTTCAGGAACTCATGTGAGTTCCAGTACTGATTCTGTAGCTGACCAATTTAAGAAGTTCCTCGCCTTCCAGCCGTTTCAAAGTAATCCACAATCCTATGCTCTTTCTGCTCCTTCTGGTTCATCATCATCTATTAGTTCAGGTATCAATTCGTCTTCTTGGATTTTGGACTCTGGAGCTGGAAATTATATGTCTTCTGATTCTTCTGTTTTTATATCTATGTTTTGTGACCCCCCATCCACTTCTGTTGTAACTGCTGATGGCACACATATGCCATTGAGAGGCATTGGTACCATTCATACAGCCACTATATCTTTACCTGATGTTTATTGCATTCCCAAATTACATATGAATCTTGTTTCTGCTGGTCAAATATGTGACTTTGGCTGTTTTATTGGCCTTTTCCCCAATTCTTGTTATGTGCAGGATTTAAAATCCAAAAAAGTGATTGGGACAGGGCGTAGGAAGGAGAAAAGTCTATATGTATTGGATGAGCTGCATCTTTCTACTCATGCAGTGGCTATGCCTGTTAATTTGTCTTATTTCCATTTGACGTCTTCTTCTTCAAAATTTTATTTGTGGCACTCTAGACTCGGTCATATATCAGGCTCTCGCCTAAATTTTATGTGTACTTCTGGTATTCTTGGTGATTTAGAATCCGATGATATTTCTGACTGTAGTGGATGTAAACTTGGAAAATTTTCCACTTTGCCTTTTAATCTCAGTATTTCTACTTCTTCAGCACCATTTGATCTAGATCATTCTGATGTTTGGGGGTCGACACCCATCCCTACTAAGGGGGACTCCAGATATTATTCTTCTTTTATTGATGATTATACTCGCTATTGTTGAGTTTATTACTAAAATGACGTTCTGATCTTGTTCATATTTATATTGAGTTTCAAGCTTATGTGAAAACTCAACATTCTGCCACTATTAAATGTTTTCGAGCTGATTTAGGGGGTGAATATACCAGTGGAGATCTTTCTGGTATTTTCAAAGCTGACGGTACAATATATCAATCTTCTTGTACTGATACCCCACAACAAAATGGGATAGCCGAGAGAAAGCATAGGCATATTATTGAGACCGCTCGATCTATGCTTTTGCCCGCTACTGTTCCTAGCGAATTTTGGGTAGAAGCTGTCCTAACATCTGTTTATCTTATTAATAGGATTCCTACCTCTCATAATTCTGGGATTTCTCCATATGCTAGAATATTTGGTCACACCCCACTGTATTCCCATTTGAGAGTTTTTGGCTCAACATGTTTTGTTCTACGTCCACATGCAGAGCGTACTAAGTTATCATCTCGTGTCGCTATTTGTGTTTTCTTGGATATGGGGTTGGACAAAAAGGTTATCGTTATCATGATCCAATTTCTGGAAAATTGTATATTTCTTGTAATGTTTCCTTTATTGAGCATGTTCCTTTTTTCTCCATCTCGTCTACTTCACATGGCATATCAAAATCTGACCTTGTTGATATTGATCCTTTTACTACTGATTGTCCATCTGATTCTATATATATATATCATTTATTCTTTTTCAGTCTTCTGGCAGGTCTCATGATATTGATACTCACCCCCTCTTACGACTGTTCCAGAACCTCTTGTGATTGCAGATCTAGATCCATCTCGCTATCCTAAATGCACTACTCGATCTACCCAGGTATCCGATTATGATTATTCTTGCTATTCTCCATCATTCGCCTCTTTTTTAGTTTCTATTAATTCTCTTTGTGAGCCTAACTCTTACTCTGAGGCAGCTCGTGATCCTCTTTGGCAAAAGGCTATGAGTGAGGAATTGTCTGCTTTGGACAGAACTGGTACTTGGGATTTGGTTTCTCTACCATCTAGTAAGAAAACTATTGGTTCTCGATGGGTGTACAAGATTAAAGTCAAGTCGGATGGTTCTATTGAACGATATAAAGCTCGTTTGATTGCAAAGGGTTTTGCTCAAGAGTATGGTATGGATTATGATGAGACTTTTGCACCTGTTGCAAAGATGACATATGTCCGGGCTCTTATTGCAGTAGCCTCTGTTCGTCATTGGCATATATCACAAATGGATGTTAAAAATGTCTTTTTGAATGGGGATCTTCAAGAGGAAGTCTACATAGTCCCTCCACCTAGTGTGTCACATAATCCAGGACATGTATGCAGGCTTAAGAAGGATTTGTATGGTCTCAAACAAGCCCCAAGAGCTTGGTTTGACAAGTTTTCCACTGTAGTATCTTCTGTTGGGTTTATTTCCAGCTTTCATGATTCGACGTTATTTGTTAGATCATCCCCGGCAGGCCATATTTTGCTTTTGTTGTATGTTGATGATATGATCATTACAGGTGATGATATTGATGGGATCTCAAACCTAAAATCCACTTTGTCTCGTCGCTTTGAGATGAAAGATTTAGGTCATCTACGTTATTTTTTAGGCATTGATGTAGCTTATTCTGAGAAGGGGTATCTTCTCTCTCAGTCTAAGTACACTGCAAATATTCTTGAGCGGGCTCGTCTCACAGATACTCGTATTTTTGACTCTCCTCTTGAGGTCAATGTTCGTTATATCCATACTGACGGGGATCCTCTTCCTAATTGCACTTTATATCGTTCAATTGTGGGTAGCCTGGTGTACCTTACCATTACTCGCCCTGACATTGCATATACTGTTCACATTGTCAGTCAGTTTGTTTGTTCTCCTACATCTGTACATTGGGTTGCCGTTATGCGTATTCTTTGCTATCTCCGAGGAACGATTTATCAAAGTCTCTTATTTCCATCAACCTCGTCATTAGAGCTTCGTGCATTTTCTGATGCAGATTGGGCTAGTAACCCGACTGATCGGAAATCCACTACTGTTTATTGTGTATTTTTAGGAGATTCACTCATTTCATGGAAAAGTAAGAAACAAGATGTTGTTTCTCGCTCTTCAACCGAGGAAGAGTATCGTGATATGGCTTCTACTACGTGTGAGATTGTATGGTTACGTTGGTTATTGGCTGATATGTGTGTCTCTATTTCCTCACCGATACCGATGTACTGCGATAATAAGAGTTCTATTCAAATTGCACACAACACAGTCTTTCATGAACGTACCAAGCATATTGAGATTGATTGTCATATTATTCGATATCATCTTCAACAAGGCACTCTATCATTGTCGTTTGTCTTAGCTTCGATGCAACTTGCAGATTTCCTCACACTGACACATACCTTACAGCGTCATCGGTTCTTTCTTGGCAAACTCTCGATGTTTCTCTCTCTACACCATCACGATCTTGAGAGGGGATGTTAACATCCCTCTTGTCCCACATCGGACAAGAGGATATTATCTTTTGATATTCCTCTCTATATAAAGAAATGTAGTTGTTTTTCTTTAACTTACCAATTCACTATCAATAATATTTTATTCTCTTTTCTTTACTCTTATTATTGCCTTATAAGGATTCATAAATTATATGAATTTTAACAAAATCCACTTTATGATCATGGGTTCCACACCTATAATAATTATTATACACTAGAATATGACACCACATGTGCTTAGTAATGCATAGTCATTGGTTTGCTTCTTCCCGTAATTACATGTGTAAGAGGTGTTCCACCTAACATCTATCCATTACTTATTATTTAATTTCTTTATTTTCGCTACAATCCCGCCACTCATTCAATTACACATATAATTAATTGTTTAATCTTAATTCACTTAAATATGAATCAATTTTAACACACTTTCTATACTCAAAATCATAATTATGTGGTATAACACTAGTCCATAGCCTCTTTTGCCACACACCGAATACTATTTTCAATCACCGTCGTCCCACTTGTTAAGTCCTAAATTATTTTGAAATTTTATCCTTTTATACACTAAGCCTTTGATCTGCATACATGAGTTTGACCAAAATTTCATACGGTCCAGAACTTTGACGAAACTTATTTTCTCAGATTTGTTTTACTTCTTAATCCATACGATACTTTCGTAACATCATTTTAAACCATCGTTATCCTTTCAAATATCCTTAACCTTCCGAGTTTATCTTAACTTACATACGACTTAATCTAACACGAAAGTTTGGGGCATTTCATTACTAAAGTTATTTGCATTATATTAGCAAATAGAGAAAAGGCTTACAAATAATACTCCATCAAACCCATTAAACACAAATTCATTTCATTATCAGGAATTACAAGATCGAAGCAAACAATTTATTGTACTACAAAATTAAAGAAACAAACTGGAAGAAAAAATCCCTTGATTATTCTCATTAATGAATGAAGTATATATACAATTTACATATTTCCATAATAGGAAAATCATTTTCCTATTCTACTCCTAAAACTCTATTATATTTGAAGACTAACTATACAATTATGGTAAGAGTACAATACTAATTATACTATAATATTTATATTACATAAGTGGACCCCACACGGGGCAGAGCCATTGGACTGAGATGGGAGCCATTGGGCCGAGACGGGCTTCCGAGTGCCATTGGGCCGAGACGGGCTTTCGAGTGCCATTGGGCCAAGGCCTTCAATATACATACAATATACATACAATATACATGTGTATCATGTATATTGTATAAATATTTAACACACCCCCATAGTCATAGCGGGCAGTCTTCGAACGTTGAGATTGTCCCTAAAATCTTCAAAAATGACAGAGGGAAGACCCTTTGTAAAGATATCTACAATTTGATTCTGAAAGGGACATGGCAGACGAGTACGTATCCACGAGCTACCTTTTCTTGAACAAAGTGAATGTACATCTTGATATGTTTAGTGTGCTGGTGCTGAACCGGATTACTAGAAAGGTATATGGCACTAACATTATCACAATAAACCAATGTAGCTTTCTCAATAGGACAATGAAGCTCTAATAGGAGATTTCGTAACCAACATGATTCAGAGACCACATTGGTTACCCCTCGATACTTGGGCCTCTGCACTGAAACATGATAAAGTCGATTGACATTTTGCAGACCAAGTTATTACCAACAAACATACAATAGTCAGACGTAGACCGTCTGGTGTCTGGACATCCTCTCCAATCAGCATTTGTATACGAGACAAATGTAGATGTCGACGAAGGATATAAATGTAAGTCATAGTCAAGTGTCCCCTAGATTTACCTAATTATGTGTTTGGGTGCATTCATGTGCTCAACATTGGGATCATACATAAACAAACACAACTGTTGTAAGACATACTTAATATTTGGTCTCGTGAAAGTCATCTACTAAAGGGCACCTACCAAACTGCGATATCAGGTCAGATCCTCGTACGACGAATCAGCCGCAACACCCAACTTGGGTTTAGTATCAACTGGAGTGGAAGTGGACTTACATGATGACATCTCAGCCCTCTCAATGATCTCAGTTGCATACTTCTTCTGTGATAAGAACAACACACCAACATGACGAGTGACAGTGATCCCCAAAAAATAACTCAAGGCCCCCAAGTCTTTCATAGCAAACTCAGAACTGAACATTGTTATGGTAGACTGGCGTAATGCATCAGTAGAGCCAGTCAAGATAATATCGTCCACATATAAGAGTATATAAGCTAAGTAAGATCCACAATGATATATGAACAATGAATTATTAGACCTGTTGTGAGAAAACCCAATTGTGGAAACATAGTCTGCAAACCTTTTATACCAAGCACGTGGAGACTGCTTAAGCCCATATAAGGACTTTTTTAACAAACAGACATGATGGGGATATTTGAGGTCCCTAAATCCCAAGGGCTGATGCATATAAAATGTCTCCTTAAGATCGTCATGTAAGAAAATATTCTTTACATCTAACTGATGAATGTGCCATGCTTTCGAAAGACCCAAGCTGAGCACAGTTCAAATGGTAGCCGGCTTGACCACCAGACTAAATGTCTCACCACAATCCACACCAACCTGTTGAGTCTTACCATCACCTACTAGACGAGCCTTATGTCTCGCAAAAGAACCGTCAGAGTTGTCCTTATGAGCAAAATTCACATAGACCGAATAATATTAACACCAGGCGGATAGGGCACCAATTCTCACGTCTTATTATCAATAAGAACATTATATTCATCGGTCATAGGAATTTTCCAATTCGGGTCATTTAAAGCAGACACTAGGTTACGGGATAGAGGGGATTTAAGAACATTAGAAATTAAATTAAAATGTCTTTTTGGTTTAAAAATGTCTCGTTGACTACGAGTGACTGGTCTATAACTCGGGGGAGAATTGGGTGGATTTTGGGAATTATCGGGACACATGTGGATCGCCACGGGTAGTGGGCTCTTGGCCCATTCGATCTTGGGAATGGGCGTGGAGTCTTGGAACAGTGGTGGGTTGGGTGAGGGGCCCGATTCGCTCTTGGCGATCCATTGGGTGATCGATGGGCGGTAATTATGGCGGGAAGAAGCGATGGGGCGTGACGGTGGGCCCATTAAAGGATTTTGTGACACGTCCGAAAAATGATGAATAATATACGGGGATATACCATCATCCAAAAAATTATACGAACTAGGCACGGGTTTACTAACATTAGCAAATGGAAATTGGGATTCATGAAAGATTACATGGCGACTAATGATGATTTTATTAGATGATAAATCAAAACATTTGTAATCACGATGATTTAACGGATAACCCAAAAACACACAAGGGGTAGAACAGACATGAAGTTTGTTAATGGTGGTGGACGGAAAGAGTGGATAACACAAGCACCCACATATTCTAAGATGTGAATACGAAGGAGTTTTATTATATAAAATTCCAAGAGGGGACGAATATGTCAAACCTTTGGACGGAAGAAAGTTAAGAATATATGTGGCCATTTGTAAGTCATAATGCCAAAAAGATGGGGGTATAGAAGCATGAATCAATAAAGTTCGGACAATGTTATTAATTGTACGAATTTTGCGTTCGGCTTTCCCTTTTGGTGAAGACGTATGAGGGCAAGAAAAATGAAAATTGATCTCATTATTAGCACAAAATTCCCGAAACACCCCCTTGTCATATTCTTTGCCATTATCACATTGAATATTTTTTATTTTCCGTTCGAATTGAGTTCTAACGAAGCTCTAAATTTTATGAAGATGGAAAAAACATGAGATTTTTTCGCTATCGGAAAAGTCCATAAAAACTTAGAATAATCATCCAAAAATAGAACATAATATCGATGACTCAAAGAACTAAGAACAGGAGACGTCCATAAATCACTATGAATAATATCAAATGACATTAAAGTAGGGGTGGCCAGTGGGCCGGGATGGGTCGGGCGGGTTTGGCGGGATCGGGGCGGGACGGGGAGGGGGGCGGGATCGAGCTAGGGCGGGACTATCGAGCCGGGTCCGAGTGGGACGAGACAAGTCCCTCCCGGTCCCGTTGGATAGGGGGTCAGGGCGGGATCGGGCTGGGTCGGGACGGGGGCGGGGTGGGGCATTTTTTTTGCACAAATTAAAAAAATAACATATATATAAACAACTCAATAATTGAACAAGAGAGTGTAATAAAAATATCTCAAGGCTATTTTTGTGCTTCTTATATTATTTAATAGAAATATGATTTTTTTTCTAATAAAAAATAATTGTCAAAATTACAACTTTGTAGTGTCTTTCAAAAGTTGCAAATGACATAGTAAAATTGCAATTAAAGAAATTACATTTTCAAAAAAAAAAACGGTTCTATTTTCCTTATAATTTCATGTGGTTCTTCAGTTGGAATTGATATTTGTTGGTCAAATTGCTCCACGTCGCTACTCGATGTCATTGTAGTTTTCGTCTTCTTCTTCGTTGATCTCTGGTTTATCGCACCTTCTCCGCTCAGCTCGTATACAATATTTGAATAATACTGCAATCTCCAAACTGTCTCCGGCTAATGAGTGTTTGTGCTCTCCTATTTAAAATCTGTCGGCAGAAAAAACGCTTTCAGACGTCGTTGATGATGCTTCAATATTCAAAACATCTCGGGTCATCATTGAAAGTGTCGGCAATGTCTTCTCATTCCCTCTCCAGTATTTCAGCAAGTCTTCCTGTCCTTCTTCATTGACAACTTCTTGGTACGGTAAAGCACCCTGCAAAACAAAAACATCAAACTCGCTAATTTGGTTAGTAGTGTTAGCACCGCACATTCTATTTCTGAGGCTTTCAGTACTAGTCGAGGAAATAACATGTCTTTTTTTGAGGTTGTGTTGAAGAAGATAATGATGGTATGAAAGTCGGTTGGTTGCTAGCACTTTCTTGGTGATAATACCTATAAACGTTTTTGCATTCGTTTTCTATGCTAGACAACACTTCTTCTTTAGTTTGTTCAATAGGTGGTGGGTCATTTAAATTTTTGGGACTTGTAGGTGTTAGTACTGCTATACAATCATAAATGGTTTCAATAAGTGATTTACATCCGTCTATTTTAATAGTCAGATTTAATACAACACCAATAATATAAATAGTGGGAATAAGAATAATTTTTTTTTTTATTTTGATAAATATTTTTTAATAGCTGCCTTATAAGCTGATTTAGCCATATATTCATTAAGTAATAAAAATATGAGAGCTATATAGAATAACATAGTTGAAATAGTAGGATAATATATACTGAAAAAACTCTAAAAATACAATAAGTTTGGCAATTATGTCCCAATCGCTATCTACAGCCATATAAGCTGGATTTTGATTATGGGTATTAAAAAATAAAGTTATAGGTCTTCTATAGTCATAAGAAATAAGTAGTTGCTAGTACAAAGAATTCCACCTAGTGGGTACTTCTTCAGAAATTTTCTATAAGGTTGTTGGCAATCGTGACAAGTTTTTTTATATTCTTTTTTTCGTTGTATTCTATTATTTTTAAAAATATAGTTTATAGCAAATTGTATTTTATTAAGAATGTCTGAAAAAGTGATAGACCATCCTTTACAACTAAGTTATATATGACACACATATTTTATATGAAAATGATCTGAAAAAGATGGAGTTAAACTATTTTTTAAATTGTAATAGCATAATTATTAGAAGAAACGTTATTTAATGTAATAGTCATAATTTTATCAGTTATGCCATAATAATGGCAAACAGAATAAATATTTTCTGCAATAAAATTACCAATGTGCCTATCATCTATATATCTATACGCTATAATATATTTTTGCATATACCATTTATAATATATCCAATGACAGGTTACCGTTAAATAATCATGATCGTTAGTACTACGGCTTATATCAGAAGTGATAGCCACTTTGACATTAAAATGATATAATAAGTAACGTAAATACTGTTGATATTCATGTGTAAATTTAAATACATCTCTCTTAACAGTTGATCTAGGAAAACATTTAAAAGTCGTATTATACATTTCTCTAATGTAATGAATAAAATTAGGAGATTCAGGAAATGAATAAGACAAACCCTCCACAACAACTAATTTTGCTAGTGCTTCCCAATCTCTATGTTTATCGTATTTAGGGCTTACAATTCCCCCTGTCAGAGGGTTAATTTGACTCTGTACTTGGTCCGGGAGAGGGCGTTTGCGCACCCGGTTTTTTAGCCTTGTATTGGGCATACCTAGTTGGGTGTTTTTGTTTGATGTGTCTCATAAAACCTCTCGTCCCACCATGACCTTTTCAATTTTAAAACTATAACCCCCTTTACAAATTTTACATATAGCTACTTGATTCTCTACGTCCCTAATAAAAAATTTCCATGCATCTGATTTTAATGGTCGTCTTGATGGACCTCGTGTCATCCTAGGGGGATTAGGAGGCATTTCAGTTGAAGGCACACTAGTGGGTGTGTCATCTACATTAGTGGGTGTGTCATCTAGATCATCTTCTAAATTAAAGTCTTGTTGAGTTCCAGAAAATATCTCCTCGTCTAAATCATATGGTGAAAATATTCAGTATCAACAAAATCATCCAGTCTAGGAATAGGATGACTAGAACTAGAAGAAGTACCCCGACCCTTGTTACCCATAGTAGAAAAAGTCTTACCCTTAAGCATACCTCGTATTGATTTCATTTTAATTATGCTAATAATTAGTTAAAGATAATGAAATTAAGTGCGCTAAATAAAATAAAGAAACAATAATAATTTAATGAAGGAACGAATGTACCAAATGAAGACGTAACGTCGACGTGTAATCGAGAGATTAAAATTGAAACTTTGCTCGATGGATGATCCTCAAGCTAGTTGCCAACTTCACTCCCAAATGAATAAATAAAATTGAATATTTAATAGACAATGTAGACTTGTAGAGAGATTGTAGAAAGATTTGTGAGAAAGATGAAGAGAAAATTAGGTATTTATAGTTGGAAAATTTGGTTAAGTGTAAATATAATAACTTAGGAGTTAAGAATAAATATTAAGTGGGTAGGGGGGTGGGGAGGAGGCCAAAAATGATCGTTGCGCAACGACCAATATGTAAAATGGTTGTTGGTGCAATGATTATTTTTTGCAAATCGGGTCGGGCTGGCGGGATTGGGGCGGGCCGGGACCGAGCGGGACGAGGCCATGTTTCGTCTCGAGTTTGAGTCCCGGTATCGTAATTTTTTTTAAACGGGGTCGGGGCGGGTCCGGGCTGAGACCGGGTCATCCCGACCAACTGGTCAGGCCTACATTGAAGTAGTAGAATGGGAGACTACAAATGGAAACTTACAGTTTTTCCTAGAGAGTTGGGTTTGACAATTCGGGTATTACCCGTACCCTTACATGAAATAAATTTATTTTTATCTAAATACGACAAAATAGAAGACCCCGGATAACCTAGACAAGCATGCCACAAGGAAGGAGAAATAGTTGCAAAGGTTGATGATAAGGCTTGACTTGAGTAACCGAAACTTGGCGTGATAGGATAAAGATCTCCCCTACTATCACACCTCATGAGAGGACTCCCCCGTCTTGAAATCCTTCACAGAAAAACCAAACAGATCAAACTCAATTGCAACAGAATTATCAGTGGTGAATTTAGGGATAAACATCAAATTTTTAATCAATTAAAGGACATGAAGGGTATTTTAATGTCTCCTATTACCCCTGGTATGAGACGAGGTCCGGCAAAATGACCATTAACATCAGTTGTATGGAAATATTTTCATAGGGACGTACCGAATCAAATATCTATATGTAAAACATGTTAATCTGTTTATAGTTTTAAAACTAGACAAGGTCATGGTGGGACGGGGGGGGGGGGGGGTGTTAATAATAAACCTAAAACAAAAACACAAACCACTGTATGCCCAATATAAGGTTGAAAAAGATGGTGAGCAAACGCCCTCTCAATCGGGAAAATGTTCACATACTGTCCCGAAAAAAGTGCAGGGTCAAATTAACCCTATGACGGGGGGAGTTGTAGGCCCTAAATACGATAAACATAAAGATAGGGAAGCACTAGCAAAATTAGTTGCTGTGGAGGGTTTCCCTTTTTCATTTTCTGAATCTCCTGGTTTTATTCATTATATTAGAGATATGTATAATCCTGCTTATAAAGGTTTTCCTAGATCAACTGTTAAGAGAGATGTATTTAAATTTGCACATGAATATCAACAATATTTACGTTAGGCATTATATCATTTTAATGGCAAAGTTGCTCTAACTTCTGATATAGGTCGTAGTACTAACGACCATGATTATTTAACGGTAACCTGTCATTGGATAGATTATAAATGGCCTATGCAAAAACGTATTTTAGCGTATAGATATATAGATAGTAGGCACACTGGTGATTTTATTTCAGAAAATATTTATGTAGTTTGCGATTATTATGGAATAACTGATAAAATTATGATTACATTAGATAATTCTTCTAATAATGCTGCTATTTCAGTTTTAAGAGATGTTTTAACTCCGTCTTTTCCAAATAATTTTCATATCAAATGTGCGTGCCATATTTATAACTTAGTTGTAAAGGATGGCCTTTTACTTTTTCAAATTAGCGAGTTTGATGTTTTTGTTTTGCAGGGTACTTTACCTTACTAAGCAATTGTCAATGAAGACGGAAAAAAAGACTTGCTCAAATATTGGAAGGAGAATGAGAAGACATTTACGACACTTTCAATGATGGCCCGAGATGTTTTGAACATTCAAGCATCATCACAGCTTCTGAAAGCGCTTTTTCTGCCGGCAGATTTCAAATAGGAGAGCACAGACACTCATTAGCCGGAGATAATTTGGAGATTGCAGTACTATTCAGAGATTGGATACGACCGAAACGAAGAAGGTGCGGTCAACCCGAGATTAACGAAGAAAGAAGACGAAAACTACAACGACATCTTATCTGAAGGCATGAGTAGCGACGTGGATCAGTTTGACTAACAAATACCAATTCCAACCGAAGAACCACACAAAATTATAAATAAACTAGAAAAAATATTTTTAAATTGGTAATTTATTTAATTGAAATTTTAGTATTTTTTCTATGTCATTTCACATTTGCAACTTTTGAACAACAGTACACTAGAATGTTGTAAATTTGTAATTCTCAATCTTGTATATTTCAATGAAATAATATAAGAAGCACAAAAACAGCCTTGAGATGTTTTTTTACACACTTGTCTTTGTTCAATTATTTAGTTTATTAGTTATTTACTTATTTTTATATATAATTATTTTAAATTTAGTGGAAAACATCCCGGGCCCGTCCCGACCAAACCCGACCCATTGCCCGACGGGACATAAACGGGATGGGACTCGGTATCATCCCGCTCATACCGGTCTTGCCTGGCCCGCCCCACCCCGATCTCGCCCCCTTCCCCATCCCGACCCCGTCCATCCCGACCCCACTGGTCCCGGCCCGACCCACTAGCCAGGCCTACTCCATTCAGTAAACCTAAACAGTAAGTAACAACTCGATAAGTACACTTAAGGATTCAAAACAGTCATAACATAGCCAACATACATAATAATTATCTTAATAGACTCCGGTAACACTTAACATTCGTTTAAACATGTTTTAACTAGATCATACAGGCCACATAATGCATATTAAATAGCCAAAACTTAAAAGGAAATGAGTTTACCTTCTCCGGGCAGCGAACCGAGGCATGATTCGACTCATCGATTCCGCTCAGAGATGTTTGTAGTTTATGCGATTGAAAAAGGATAAGAACTCAAATATTTTGGGACCTTTTCGAGTCGGAATTGAGAGTAAAACAAAGGGTTTTTTTCTGATTTATAATGGTTTCAAAATGGGGAGAATCTGTTTTTGTTCTCGATTTAGGAAAGTAGTCAAAATCCTTTGAAAGTAATAAAAATGTGAGTGTTGTTCTTAGTTTCAAAACAAGACCCAATTGTTTTTCCAAACACAACCCAAAGAGGTTGTATTTATACTGAATTTTGAACCCCTCAATCCATTCATCCAACGACTGTAAATTTTGAATTAAAGGGGATTGATGGGAGACATGCGTGGTACTTGGTAGTATCCAGCGCATGTATCGAGTTGCATAACAAGGACGAGGCATGGGTGATATCAACTAGGTAAAGGGTGTGATAGAGCGGGTTTTTGGTGTGTTGCAGACGCGAGTTTTCGGGGTATTGAAGACGCGGGTTTTCTGGGTGTTGCAGGGATAAAATGATGGGTCCTAAGTATGGGTAATGTCAGGGTGATGGGTTATCCAGCGTTTATCCGGTTGGTTTTGGGGAGAGTGACGACAATTTGGACGATGGGGTTGTTGTTTGGTTTTTAGGGCTGCTGGTTTGATTGAGGCTTAGTTTGGTTAGGAATTTTTAGTTGAAGGAATTAGGGTTGGGCTCGGGTCAGCTAGTGGGATTGGCCTCGCGGGTTTCAGGTCAGGGAGAGGGGAATAAAGGGTTGCTTTTTTTTTTTGGTTGGGTAGAATTTAGGTGTATTTTATTTTAGTAAAAATGAAAATGGGCTGGGGGTTTAAATGATTAAAGAGTATAAATTATGTGAATAAAATACTGATATGATAAAATATAATATTTAAGAAATGTTTATGCTTAATGTAAAAATGTGATGTCATTTTGTAAATAACATAGAATATTATGATGAAAATTTATGATTGTGATAAAAATGTCCCGATAGTAAAAAATGTGAATAAAAATAATAATAGTAATAAATAGTGATATTTGAGAATAGATGATGATAAAAATATTTTTTGAGGTGTTAAAAATAGTTAAATTTTATCGATAAATAATCGGAATAGGGACAAAATTGAGTGTCAACACCCTTCAGCCGCAAAGGCATATTTTCGGTTGCTTGACTCAATAATGGCCCTTCAAAGTCATTGACTCCATATTTAGGGAACGGTTGAACTCCTTTTTTGACCTCCCTCACCTCTGAAACTCGGCAAAGCTGCATGGCCGAGGCCCAAGCAGTTCGATCGCCAAGGCCCAACCGGGTGCGATTGTTGGCCCATCATCGATCGTGTGCCTACCGGGCGGAATCGTGAAGATGCTATTGGGCTTGGACTGAGCAGTGGCCTAGTTCCTATTTCCATATCTTTGTGGGGCAGTTTGGCTGGCGGGCCACTGGCAGTTGGCCCATGGCCAGTAGGGTCATTTTGCTGGTGGTCCAGCTAGTCGGGACCCACCAGTGCCTCGTCCTCTGCCGCCGCTGTCGTTACCACCACGTCCATCATCTTTATTTTTATTCTTCCGATTCTGACCTTTCTTGCCGCCACTGTTATTGCAATTTTGGCATGAATGTCATAATATGCTTAAGGACTATTGGACGTGGCTATAAAGTCAGAGTTAGCACCAGTAGCCGTATTTTTAGCCAACCCATCCTCCTCCAGTGTAAGTATAGTACGAGCTTGATAAAATTGCGGTATGGGGTTACTTTGATGAATGATCGAATCAACGTCGTTATATGGCTCATACAAGCCCACAACCATCTATAGAACGAGACGATTATTGCTAACTGGAGCACCCACGTTGTGAAGTTGGTCTGCCAATTCCTTGAGTCATTTGTAAGAGTATGAAACGTTTGGAAAATCTTCCATAGTGACTTGGGAAAATTCTTGTTCAAGGGTGACAATGCGGGAATGACTGTTATCATGGAATATATCACACAATCTATTCTAAGCAGCCATAGTTGTAGA
Organism: Przewalskia tangutica; assembly: GCA_029844215.1. Taxonomy (NCBI): domain Eukaryota; kingdom Viridiplantae; phylum Streptophyta; class Magnoliopsida; order Solanales; family Solanaceae; genus Przewalskia; species Przewalskia tangutica. The sequence continues at coordinate 43,350,249 of CM056723.1, read as the reverse complement.
GTTAGGTTCCATTATCATCTGTAAGAGGTCAATGGAGATAGTGACATAAATCCACTAGAGAACCTTAGCATCAAAAGTAACCCATTATTTAGGATATTCCTCCTTGGTGGGTACACCATCCGTACCAGGAGCCGGAGGAATTATGTGGTGGAGGACTTGATGTTCAAGTGCATGAATCTTGAACAACTTTGCTCATGTCCCATATTGGACGTTTTCTAAGTCAAGAATAATAAGAAGAACACTCTTGATGATAGAAACTGTTAGGGCAGGATAAAACATGTTCTTATCATATATAGTGGATAAAACAAGAAAATTTGGAGAAGGGAATTTTTGGGTGAGGGTCTCGGGTTTATGGAGAAACCGAGAGGGAGAGATATGCGGAAGCAAGGAAAATAACCTAAACTTTTGATACCATGAAAGAAATAATCTCTTGATTATTCTCATTAATGAATGAAGTATATATACAATTTATATATTTCCATAATAGGAAAATCATTTTCCTATTCTACTACTAAAACCCTATTCTATTTGGAGACTAACTATACAATTATGGTAAGAGTACAATACTAATTATACTATAATATTTACATTACATAAGTGGACCCCACACGTGGCGGAGCCATTGGACCGAGACGGGAGCCATTGGGCCGAGACGGGCTGTCGAGTGCCATTGGGCCAACACCTTCAATATACATGTATATCGTGTATATTGTATGTATATTTAACAATATATTTATCTTTGTTATAAGGTAACCCTATTCCACTAGGACTACAAATTTTATATTTATCACAATTACAATTCTACCATAAATAGACTAAACTACTATAATTAGACTAGAATAGGGTCTTCAATACCCCCCTCAAGTTATAGCATAAGGATCTCGAATGCCCAACTTGTCAAGTAAATATTGATGTTGCGATTTTCCCAAAGACTTTATAAACACATTGGCCTACTGCTCACTGGTTGACACATGACTAGGGAATATTGTACCTGTTTGGATTGCATCCCGGACATAGTGACAATCCACTACAATGTGTTTAGTTCGTTCATGAAACACCGGATTTCGGGTAATATATAAAGTTATTTGACTATCACAATACATTTTAACCAGAGACTTGTGTTCAATGACCAAACTATACAAAATTTTCTTTAATCATTTCAATTCACAAACGGTCATTGTCATCGATCTGTATTCAGCCTTCGTTGACGAACCAGAGACAATATTTTGATATTTTGCTTTTCATGACACAGGAGAATTCCCGATGGAGATAAACCAACATGTAAGTGATTTATGAGTCAACAGACGTCCGAACCAGTCTGAATCACATCGTCCATACAATTGAAGATCACAATATTTTCTCATCACTATGTCTTATCCTGGGTTCTTCTTCAAGTAGCACACCACGTGAATAGTTGCATTCCAGTATGGTTTCTTCGGTTATTTCATGAATTGCAATAGAACATGCACACAATATGATAATTCGGATCGCGTAAAATTGAGGTTCATCAATCAACCGACCAAACGCTGGTATTGTTCCGGATGACCCAAATTGGCTCCTCCGAAAAACGCCAAACCATGATTATGTTCCATGAGAGTATTGATTAGTTTATCTCCCAATAATCCGAACTTAGAGATTATATCAAGGGCATATTTCCGTTGATAGAGAAATAACCCGGTTGGTCCAAATGCAACTTTAACTCCCAGAAAATACTTCAGAGTCCCCAAATCCTTCTTGTGAAAATAAGTGTGAAGATAGTCTCTGAATCATTTAATGACACTATGGTCATTTCTGAAGATAATCAAGTTATACACACAGACTAAGACATTAAGCTACATACCTCATCGGTGCATAGTAAATAGAGAATAATCTGATTACGATTGTTTGAACCCATACTTCATCAAAGCATTTGACAATTTGACAAACCAACACATTGGAGCTTGCTTCAAACCATACCAAGATTTTTGAAGTCGACATACTTATCCCGGATCAGAAATATGGAACCCCGGTGGTAATTTCATATAAACTTTCTCAGTAAACTCAACGTGTAATAAAGCATTATGCACATCCATCTTATGCAACTCCCAATTTCGCACAACCGCAACAACCATGAAGGTCCGAACAGTTACTACCTTAGAAACTGGAGCAAAAGTTTTATTGTAGTCAATTCCTTCCTCTTGTTTATTTCCAAAGATGACGAAACGAGCTTTATAATGCACGATTGTGCCGTCAGAGTTATACTTGATTTTGTACACCCATCTACATTCGAGTTATTTCTTATCCGATGACAAAGTTTCTAGTTTCCATGTTCCATTATCCTCCAACGTTTGAATCTCTTGTTGTAAGGCAATTTTTCAATGTTCCTTTTTCATTGCCTGTGAGAAGGTTTTTGGTTCGATTACTGTGGTAATTGCTTCAAGAAACTTTTGGTGTTGCGAGGAAAAATTATCACATGATATATAGTTAGCTAAAGGATAAGGTGCACCTAAGAGTTGTTGAGGATCGAGGGACGCGTTGATGGACTTTGTTTCGGGAATGTTACTGTGACATAGTCGCGCAACCGAGTCAATTCATGCTTCTAATGTTTACCTCGACCCAATTATTCTTCTGAGGGAATTTTGTTAGTCTGGTTACCTTCAATATGTACTTCCTCCATGTTTTCTCTATCTAGACCGACATATGTCCGATCTAATGCAGGTTGATTTATAGGTTCGGTATCCGATATCTGTACTCCATCCATCCAAGTTTCGTTCATACCTATATTCTCGGTCGTGCCTTCTTTAAAGTCGTGTTGTTTTCTTTCTTCATCTGTTTCTTTCGAGATCACTTCTATATTGTCGCTCAAGCTACCCAATCCTACAACAAAGGTGAACTTAATCACATAGAAGTCAATATCTCTTGAGACTAAATATTCATCATTCTCTAAGTGATACAATCTCCAACCTTTCTTTTCATAGGGGTATTCCAAGAAGACGCACCTACAACTCCGACTTTCAAACTTGTCCCTCGTTTTCCCCTTTATATGTGCATAGCATAATAATCCTATCACCCTTAAATGATCATACCGAGATATTTTCCCATATAAAATTTCATTGGGGGGTTTCCAACTCAACACCGAAGATGGAGTTCTATTGATCAAATACCTCACAGTCAAAACATATTCTTCCAAGAATTTGATCAGAATATGACTCTGAAATCTATAATGCTCGCAACACATTAAGAATGTGACAATAATTTTTTCGACTCTTCCATTCTGTTGTGGTGTCCCTGTGCAAGATATTTGGAAAAGAATTTCATGTTCGAAGAAGTAAGTCTTCATATATGTTAACTCTGTTCCGTTATCACTTCTAATAATTTTTACTTTCTTACCAAACTGTCTATCCACCAAGGCAAAGAAATTCTTCAAGGTTTGGGACAATTCTTTCTTATCAACTAAGAGAAAGATTCACAACTCGTGAACGATAATCCACAATAGTTAAAATATATGAAGCACCACAAGAGGAATGAGTTATATATTGTCCCAATAAATCGCAATGAATAATCTCAAAAGTATCCAAAGCAATATTATCACGTAAATGAAAAATACTTCTCATTTGCTTTGCCTGCTGACATACGTCACATTCTCTATATGATCTATCACCACCCTCTTTTAAGCCTAATATCATAATAGACTTCGTTGCTTGTGCTGAAGAATGATCCAACTATCCATGCCAACGATTGAACCAATCAACTTCCTTTCTCTTCATAGCCCATATCAGCAGTGCATTTCAGAAATAGTAAAGTCCACCTCGACGCCTACCCTTTCCAATCATCTTTCTCATGATTGAGTCTAGTATAGCACACATAATTCTGTTAAATGTCACATCACAATATAAATAATCAACTAGTTGTGACTTGTGACACAGAAGTCAAATTACATGTCAAATCTGAAATATAAAAGGCATTCTTCAACCATATCCTGTCATTTAGCCTGATTGTTCCTTCTTTTGTTGCCACCGAGCTACTTCCGTCCGGAAGACCAACCGGACACTTAGGAATATCTTGTGTATTGCTTAGTTCTTTCAGATTGCCTGTCACATAATTGGTAGCTCCAAAGTTATGACCCAGGATGAGGTTTTGGTCTTACTGTCCATCTTATAATTCGGGTTTATCCTTTGAGAATTCAATATGTGAATCACAATCTTTCGGCTCTCTTATCTCAAATTGTGAAGTTTTGTGCCGCCTGTGTTCACCGCTACTATCTCCGTCTGAGTTCCTTCTTTGGAAACTATGGTGTTAGTCCGGTAGTTGCCTATACCATGACCGAATCCTGGTCCACTCATCTGCTATTGTTGTTGTCCTCGTCCTCTTCTTCCGATTTTTTCGTCTCCTTTTTTAGTCGAAAATATACATCTCTTGTAGTGTGTGCAGAATGCACCATTATTTTTCCGTTCATCTCGATTACGGTAAGAGTTGCTCCCTTATACGACATAAGTCATGGTTTCACTCTGGTGCTCTATTTTTCGTGTGTTTCCTCTCAGACGCTTTTCTTGCACCAACTTTAAGTAGACCTTGTTTAATGATGAGAACAGTTCTTGGGCCAGTATGTTAGATCTTACCATTCCATACGTTCTCTCATCCAATCCCATGAGGAAAATATGCACTTTTTCTTCTTCTTCTCTTTTAGCTTCTAGGACCATTCCTAGATTGCACGTGCACTTTCCGCACACAAGTTAGGATTTGTTCGTAATTCGCTAATTTCTCCCAAATCTTAGTGAGTTTTTCATAGTAATCCACTATGGTCATTCCCTTTTGCTTGCACTATGCTAGTTCCACCTTTAGTTATTGCAATCGAGGACCGTTAATAATGGCGAACCACTTTCGGATGCTCGTCCATAATTCTTTCACTTCCTCTTTATGTGTAATCATTGAGCGAAGCGTCAGTCCTACGATATTTCAAATCCACGACACCAACAGTGAGTTTATAGTCCACCAATCTTTCAAGTCTAGCGACTCTTCGTCCGGTTTTACCAAACTTTTTTCTTGCTCTTAGGATTGTCCTCATGGATCTAGCCCATTATTCATAATTTTATCCATTCAATTGAACTTGTGTCACCATAATTCCAAGATTATCATTCGACGTAATGTCATCGGAAGAGCTTTTTTTTCTTTGGATTTGGTGATTCCTTTGTCGCTATTGTCGATTTCTTTAGTGTCACCTGTCATTATTATAGAATTTTGGCGTTCTTTCTAACGTGACTCTGATATCATATTAAAATCGAGACAGGAGCGAGAATTTAGAGAGACAAGAATAATTTGAGAATTGTTTCTATTTTATATTTATCATAATGATCTCCTTATATATAAGTAATGTTCTTCTTCTCCTAGTCTTATAAGGTAACCATATTCCAATAGGACTACAAATCTTATATTTATATAATTATAATTGTACCATAAATGGACTAAACTATTATAATTAGACTAGAATAGGATCTTCAATAATATTTAACTATTTATAGTATTATATTACCGTCAAATATAAGTAATAGTACAAACTTAATACTCCCATCATCCCAATTTATGTGGTACCATTTAATCGTATACAGAGTTTAAGAAATAAGGAAAGACTTTGTTAGTTTACCAAATTGCTCTTACTTTAGTGCCTACTTTTGTTGACTTTTTCACCATAATTATATCTTTAAAATTAAGTGAAACTCAACAAGGGTAAAATATAGATAGTGTCATTAGATAGTTGTCAAATAAGAAAATCTGACATTCATCTTTGGATGACGGACTAAAAGAAATGGTGCCAAATAAATTGGAACGGAGGGAGTATAACACATGAGTATACTAAGCGATGAAATAGTTAATAATTATGATAAATTTGTGAATAATCACCAATAGACGAATCAAAAATGCACAATTCAACTAATTGAAAGTTTAATGTGCTTATTTCAATATTATAAGTAGTTAAGTACTAAGGTCATAATTTATCAATAACGAACAGACCAAAAGTGCTATTAACCCTTCAAAATTACTCCCTCCACAAATTCTTTATATTGCCCTAACAACTTAAATTATACTTATTTTTATGTTATTTTAGTTTTGAATTATGTGGCAAGTAACAGAATGAGAAAGCCCAACTTTAACCTTAGGCTTGAGAGAATATCGATTTCATGCTCATCCTATTTCTACTTAGAGGCTGGAAAAAAAAAATCAACTTAGAGAACTTAAGTATGAAATTGAGTACTTATTTTACTCTCTTTTTTAGTTTTAACTGAATTTATTATTTTGGATTGTTCTTTACTCCATTTAACCTGATCGATGCCTCAACACGTACTCAAATTTTCTATTCTTAATATTTTTGTAGATTCATATATGACAACTTCCCTACGACCAAATGATCCTGTGAGTCTAAACTCCTTTTGTTGTACGGAAAATAGTAAACTACTATTACAAGTGCTAGAAAAGGATAATCAATTATGTGTTACAATAAACTTGATGCCAACAAGAATTGAGGTAACGATTATGTTTTGTGGTCTTGATCTTTATACTTGAATTCGTCTTGAATCTTCCGTCTTGGATCTTCGTTCCAGTTTCAGCAAGCTCCTTGAATCTTGTTAACCTGCAACCAATAGACACTAAATCTAGGTTGCTGAGTCGATTGATTTATCAACCTTCCCTTAAGACAATATTGTCCGGACACATGCTTTGTACGGATGAATTGCAACTTGTCTCCCAAGGTAAAACAACGGAGAAATATCACTTGTGCAAAGCAAACAGAAGTGATCCTGGCGAAGAAAACAAACACGAAATGATTGCTAAAGAATGAAAAATCAGATCTTGTTCTTTGCAGTGGGTTTCCTCACTGTTTTTGTGTTATATCTTGTGTCCCTTAAATATGAAAATAAGGCATAATTATATAGTTTAGAGGAAGATGAGAGGTGTTAATAGGTGTTAAGAGGGCTGTTAATGGACACCATAATGGCCAAAAACGTTGTGGCATAAGTGACAAACGTTTCAGCAAGTAATGACCATCAATTATGATTATTACCGTTGCCTGGAAGCTTACTTGACAATTAGCGCCGCGGCGCTGGTCATGAGGCGCCGCGGCCCTTGCAGAAATTGCCTTCCAGAACTTCAGGGACCAAACTGTAATCTGTAATTATAACAGGTTTGGGGTCCAAAAAGATAATATCAGAAGAAGCCCAATAGCCCCGCAGCCCGTGACCCGACTCGGGTGGGTGGTGGTGGTGGCACGCGTGTGGGCTTAGTCTCGATCCCAAGCACACCTAGGTCCTCCCTCCTTCAAACACATGGGATACTCCTTGGGGTCCCAATCCCTTATTCAGTTTAGACACTTATAACATGAACAATTCTTCTTTTTCCACCGATGTGGTAGATTTTTCCCACACCACTCTTCCATGTCTCAAACACCTTACTTCGCGGACCAATATCACTTCCATTTCTCGATGAAATTTCACGATTCTTGGTCCTACGGTCATCTACTCACTTAGTAGATTATGCACGTATGAAGAACTAGGGTCTCCAATATGTGGAACCATGATGTTTAAGACATTGAAGATGGGCGGACCCAACCTCCACCAAAGGAAAATTTCCAACAATCCCCTTTTGGAAGAGATTTTGGCGCACTCACAAGGTGCCTTCTTTCAGCAATCTTTCAGCGGAAAGATATTGCATCTGAAGAGGTAGTCGTAGCTTTGAACCTTCCATAGTAGAATACCATCGGACATATTTACTGCGCGGTGAACGTGATGTATTGAACCGTCAATGTTTAGTATATGCCACGACAATTATACCAACACAACAACTTTCCATTACTTGTTTTCGTTCTTATTGTTCTGTCCGTTGTGGCCGTGGACACACTTGGATTCTTAAGTGTGTTCATTTGAGGCGGCCTGTCCTCGCACTTAAATAGGTGGTCTCCTATAAGGTATCCTGCTATACCCCACTTTACAAGTGTTAGGCACCATTAAAAGTTTCCTCAAACCTAACCTCAATCGATGAAGATCAAGAAAGGTTTTTGGAAACTTAACCTTTACTCACGCTGCACATAACACTTTTTGTCTATCATGGGAACGGCCTTGGATTCATGTTTCTAAGTAGAAATCACAATCCGGAGTGCTCTTGCTTCCACCGAAGCGCTCAACCGAACCTTTACAATTTAATTTTCCCATTGAACCTTATTCCTGAGATCTCCAGTCTGTAAGGTTGGATGTACACTATATCGATTCTTATTGATTGGGTTTTAAGCCCATTCCTCTTGTCACGAACCGACCCGAGGGACCGCGACCCGGTGCCCTACCTGGGCACCCTTTTACCCATCTGTCACATAATCACACGGATACCAAGAATAATACAGTAATTTGTATGTCATATCAAATAGACAAGCCGACAAGGCTGCCACCATATAGTATCACTTATATGCGGGAACATCCTAAAAACGGAGTACAATAATACAGATGACCAAAACAGGTTTACAAATCCACATACATACAACCCACAACTATCTACAGACCTCTATGAGAAGGATAATGAAATATGGCGGGACATGGCCCGTCGTGCCCCTAAATATACATAAGTAAAAAATAGGTTATGTACCAAAATGACAAAGCTCTGAATCAATGGAGCTCTCCAAACAGCTGAACAGGAATCCTAGACTGGAGGATCACCAAACTTAGCACGTTTACCTGCGAGCATGAACGCAGCCCCACGGAAAAGGGGGTCAATACGGAATAATGTACAGAGTATGTAAAACATGAAGTACTGTAACTAAGTTCATAACTGGCCAAGATAACAGGAGACATGTGCAATAATCAAAATACCAATGTACCATATAGAAATGAGAGTCAATTATGCCTTATAAAAATGAGTCACATATACACTGCCCGACCCTCTAGTAGAGGAAGCGGTAGAATCATATACTGCCCGGCGCATTCGGGGACGCGGTAAGGTCAAATACTGCCCGACCCATTCTGGGACGCGGTATACTGTCTGGCTCATTCTGGGACGCGGTGAATTGATATAATCACATCAGCACGAATAGAATATCATGAGTAACTTTATACATATTAAATCATCACTTGACTCTCAATGGAATAAATGAAATGCACTATCATATCATATATCATTTTAAATCATCTTTTGGAAAATCAAGGCGCTTATCATATCATGTATCATTTTAAATCATCATCTGAAAAATCAATGCACTTATCATATCATGTATCATTAGGAGTTAGGATTCAATAGAATTATGTACGTCTGTCGTACACTCATTTGTATAAATCATGCCAAAAGAAAGAAAGGATAATTTCACATACCTTATTGACGAACTAACCAACTCAATAATCTAAATACGCCTTGACTAGCACTTCAACCTATAATAATAGTAACATGTCCATTAACCTTATGATTACTAGCATACGTTATAATCGAATGATAACTTGTTTTCTTTTCCACAAAAAATTGGGCAGCATTTTCCCTATTTATATGCACATCCACAACTTTACAAACAAAGCCAACAATACCAATAATAAGATGCAACTCAAGGATACAACCAAAACAATCCCAAATACTCCATATACACCATCATAAAACATTCCTTCTCTTTACGTTCATGGAATGCAATGACCATAACAACCAAGGTGATTCATACACCTATTTATCATGTTAATCTAACTCTTTTAACTACGTCAAAACAGTCCACAATCCAACAACAACAAGAGTGCAATGTATCATCTTTTCACACCTTTATTCCTTTAGGACAAGGAGTAGCAACCACCACAATGTACGTGCATGTTTATATCTAAATTTCCAATATTCTAATTCAGCAAAAATAGCCCATAACTAACAAAATTTCCAGCATTAAACTCCAACGAAAACAACCATTAAAATCGAGTAAACAATGCCCAATAATTTCATGAAAGTCACGGCCACAAGAACACCCTACCATAGTGATCGGTGTATTTTATATACACTTTTTGAGTCATTTTTAGTTAGTCTTTTGTCCCTTTCTGTACAAATAAGTGTCGTCTTAGGATATATTTTCTTTCTTTTGAGTCAAATTGGTTAAAATGGCTGTTTGGCGGAAAAGGAGCTAAAAGAGGGCAAAAAGTGGAGGTTACAGAGCCTAAAATACGAGAAAGTGGCGAACCAGGCAGAGGTATCGAGGCAGCGCCACGGCTCCTCCAGCCAACAGGGCCAGGCGCCCCGGCGCCCAATTTCCAGAGACATGCAGAAGTTGCAGCGCGCCTGCAAACAGAGTGCGGGTCACGGCGCTAATCACCGTAACATCGCGAGGTTCGTGGCTGCGCCGCGAAAAAGCGAGGTTTTGACGATTTTTTGGGCCAGGCCTGAAGGAAAACCTTAAGGGCGGTTTTGAGGCTATAAAAAGAGAACCCTAGGCAGTTTTCAAGAGTCCCCTTTCTTGCACAAACACAAGACTTCTTGGAGTTGAAGATTGGAGACCATTACTTAGTAATTTTCTTTCTTTTCTTTACTTTACTTTTAGTTTATGTTGGATATTAAATTAGTTCTTGTCATGTCAATGGCTAGGAACTAATTCTAATATAGGGTTTTCCATGTCAATTCACTTGAACCTTATTTTATGAGTTAATGCATGTTTATGGTTGTTCTTCTTATTGTTGAGATTTACCCAATAATTACTTTGAATGCTTGGTAATTAATTGATCACTAATTATCATTATTTATATGATTTCTAATCAAACTTCGAAAGGATGAGGTTGTGACTATGCTGTAAGTTGGGTAGACATAGGTCGGATTGGGGATGAAAATACCTCAATTACTTGTGTAGCGTTAATAGGGGTTTAAATACCTAATTTCACGCATGGTGCGTGACGATTAACAAGGTTTTTGTTCTTAATCCTCCTATAGAGTCATCCTTATCACCGAAAGGTAGAAAAGAGCGCTACTGGGGTTGAGTGTTTATATAGCCTTAACGAGAGTATAAAACGAATTAGTAAACCTGCTAGCTCCAAAAGAAGAAGAACCATAATTTATTGCATTAATAAGTAATATAAGCGGATAGTTGAAGCGACTTGGAAGCCCTATTTCCATCACTACTGAAGTAAACACATAGTTAATTAGTATTTATAATTGTTAGTTATAATCAACAAACTCAAATATCGGTTACCAAATAGATAACAAAGAATAGATAATTGATACTTGAACACTAATCCTTGAGGACGATATTCGGTCTTACCTAGACTATATTACTTGTCACGATAACGTGCACTTGCGTTAAAGTGTGTGCATTGTTATACCCCGTAGTTCCAGAGTATGTATGTGAGGACGTACGTACAAATGTATAAGCCCTAATTAGGTTAAGGATGACATATTTTGGACAACAATTGGAGCATGTAAATGAAGGAAATTAGTATACAAGGAATGCGGTCCCGAAATAATTTTGAATGGAACAAGTGTGACGATAAGAATTAATAATAATAGTTGTGTATCCGCAAAAGAGGTGGTGGACTAAGGTTATATTACAAATTATGACATCAAGTATGCGAATGTCTTATGAATTTTTAGAATTTAAGTGAATTGAGATCGAAAATTAATTATGTGTATAATTGATAAATTACGGAGGGAAGTCATTTAATTAATTAGGGGGCACGTTGGTGCACGTGCCAATACCAGATGCCACCATCGCCAATATTGGCTAGGTGGAGGATGTTCCTATCACTTACGTGTGATGTCCTTGTAAGGATTAAAAATAGCAAATGAATTCCTCTTCTGCCAATATCATTGTTTTCTCTACAAATGTAGACTCTTATTATTAAAGGCTCAAATTGTCATTGGCAGAGCATCAAAACACACACCTACTATCTTCCTCTTTTGGCGATTTTTTTTCCAGTTTGCTCCATCCATAAAGAAATCAACAATATTAATTACACACACAGTTATGGAGGTCTCATTTGTTTATCAATTTTCATGTTACGTTGTCCAACCAAACTTTTATGGAGAAGTTTCCATTTAAATTCAATTCCTTCATTTCGATTTATAGCTATTAGTTCATTATATATACGATTTGTTCTTCATTTTCAATTAGAAAGAAAAGGGTCTTGCAATATTATTTCAAAAGTAAAGGCTTATATGGCCTTTACGTATGAGAGCTAAAGAATCTCAATGATTATCTTATCAAACTTATTTGGGCTCTCTTTAAGAATATATGCTGGTACGTTTCTATATATGTATAGGGGTCACATTTATATTTACATATCTCATTATCCTAGATATAGATTACAATTGTAGTGAAGGAATATTTTATTTTGGATAGTAACTCATTCACGACATAAAGAATGTTTTGTGTCTTGAACTATATATATACATACAATTAGTTTTTAAAAGAGAATGAAGCAACATTAGTTCAGTGGGTAGAAACGTTTTTCAATTTTAAGCAAATCAAAGAGTATCATGTAGTAAAGTAATGTTATGGGAGGTCCGATAGAGGACAATCAAGTTAAGCAGTTACCGGAAGGATTAAGTCAGGGTTGAAGTGCTAATCGAGACGAATTAAATTATCAAGTTGGTATAGACGACAAGCGGTATGTGATTCTTCCTATCCATTTTAGCATGATATTTTCCAAATATATATAGGGTACGATAGACGTACGTGTATTAAACTGAACTTGGTTTTACTGTTGATATCTTTGGACTTGAGTTCTAAATAATAAGAATCTTGAATATTTCAAAAAAAGCTGTGAATCATTTTTGGAAAAAAAAAGTAACACTTGGTACCTGTTGTACTGACCTCCTTCGGGGGGATGCGTTCATGCCGCAGGTAAAGGTACTCCTATTGTTGATCCCCGCTCTTAGGATCACCGTTTCAGCGTTTGGGAAAGCTCCGTTTCTCCGGAGGCTTAGCTTTTGGTATGGTCCCCTGTTGTTGTAGGTATTTGCATTCAGGGGTATGGCGGGGCCCTGTCCCGCCATTGTTGTTGTAAACTCTTAGGTCCAGTAGTCCCGTTGTAAAATTTGGATGTAATCGCTCAAGTTGTTATTTATATATACGTATGTAACCGCTTTGGTTAGTCTGCCTTCTTATTTCATTTTTTTACATTGGTTTCATGTCTTACTTTATTTATTCCGCTGATTACTCTGATGTATGACTACTGGGGTGCCCGGGTAAGGCACCAGTCACGGGCCCCGGTTCGGGTCGTGACATGCATTAAATCGCAACATACCCTTCATAGAGGCGTTGGAGCAGATGCCCTCTTATTTCAAATTCATGAAGGAGATTTTGGGGAAGAAGAAGAAACTAGCAGAGTATGAGATGGTAGAACTGACGGAGGAGTGCAGTGCTATCCTGCAGAAGAAGTTGCCCCCTAAACTAAAAGACCCAGGGAGCTTTACATTTCCTTGCACAGTTGACAATGTGACATGCAACAGGGCCCTTTGTGATCTAGGGGCAAGTATAAATTTGATGTCTTTATCGGTGTTTAAATGGTTGGAATTAGGTGAAGCCAAACCAACCACGGTGAGCCTGCAACTAGCCGATAGAACAGTGGTTCACCCAAGGGGGAAGATTGAGGACGTGCTTGTTAAAGTAGGGATTTTTTTTTTCCTGCGGACTTCCTCATTCTTGACATGGAAGAGGATGCAGAGATCCCCATCATATTGGGGAGACCATTCCTGGCGACAGGGAGAGCCCTGATCGATGTAGAAAAATGAGAGCTGGCGTTGAGGGTGGAAAAGGAAGAAATGGTGTTTAAAGTATTTAAACACATTATTGAGCCAACAATCATGAGCAGGTGCTTTGCAATCAGCACCATCAAAACCCCCTGTGAGCCAGTGCAAGCCAAACCAAGGGAGATAAACCCACCAACGCAGGTACGCGATGCCGACCCTCCGCCAAAACAGGTATGTGCTCCTGAACCTTCCCTTGAAAATAATTTTAAGAAGAGAAGAAGAAGAAGAAAATGAAAAATGTGGAGAAAATAGATTGGTTGTGGGGTTAATCCACCCCACACTTATTGAGTTAAGGAACTTGCGTCCGGCTAAAAGACGTTAAAGACAGCGCTACTTGGGAGGCAACCCAAAGTATTTTAAATTATTTATTTTAATGTAGTTAGTTTTACTAAGAACAGTCTCACGGAGGTAGTGTTTGTGTTGTGTTAACAGGTGCAGGCCAACAATAAAATTGGAGGGCGAAAACTGAAGAATAGCCAGGATTTCCAGAAAAACGGGTAGCCATGCGCTGGAGCAGGGCGCGCGCCAAAAGAGCGTAAAGCGCTGAAGTTTGCGCCACGCGCCTATAGAAAGAGCCGCAGCGCCAAAAACCTAAAATTGCCAAGTCTAGGCCGCGCGCCCGAGCAGGTGCGGCGAAATTCCCGGAAGTTGCAAGAGTCAGCCGCGGCTAAATGCAGGCCGCGGCACAAGCGAAATCCAGAAATTAAAAGACGCCCAGAAACCCGATTTTCCCCAATTTCAAACCAAAACCTAACCTTTCTTCTCCACAAAACCCACGAAAATTCAAACCTCACCCACAAATCTTCCATAAATCAAACCCAAACACAACCAAAAACTCTTAAAGTCCCTAAACCCTTAACCATTTCAACCAACAAAACTTCATCTCAGTGCCTCAAATCACCATTAGAAGCAAGAAAATCTTGAAAAACACCGTCAAAAAGGTAATCTTCATCTTTTCTTGAAAGCTTTACAGTAGTCAAAGGAGGTAGTAGTTTGGAGGAGTGTTGCATTGTTGAAGTCGTTGGGGTGTCGAAAAATTGGTTGTGAAATTTAGAGGATGAGTATACAAGGAGGGTGTGGGTATTGTGTAGTGCAGGAGTTGGAGTTTGGGGGTGATAGTGTTGTAGCTGCTAGTTGTTGTGTGATAGTGTTGGGGAACATTTGTGATACTAAGAAAACGCTGCAAAAAGTGAATTAGCCATGTCTGCCAGAAAGAGAAGAGCCTCCACATCCACCTCAGCCCCTCAATACGATGATACTAGGTTCATTAGCCAACAAGCTTATGAAAGATACAAAAAGCTCAGTACTAGGCCCTTAATCCCTGAAAGGGGAATGAACTATCAAAGGGATTCTCTTGGGGAGGAGGATGTCTATGAGCCCATTCGGGCAATGATTGAGATGATGGAGTGGAAGAGATTTGTAAACCCGGAAAAGATAGCACCAATGAACACAGAGATGGTGCGTGAATTCTATGCTAACTTTCCGGAGAAGGTGGACAATAAATGCTTTGTGAGGGGAAGATATATGTCTGTGACGACAGAAGTAATAAATGTGTCACTAAAAACAACAGATGTTGAAGGAGGAGATGGTGATTGGAGTTACTTTAGAACATGGTCTAGAAGCACCACCAACATCGACTGGAATGCCGTCGCAGACACAGTGAGCTACCCTGGGGCTGCATTTGATATTGCCAGAAATGGGTCAAGAGGATCGGCAGTGTCGCTTCAACAAAGCAACCAGGTTGGTCAGTATTTCGTCGATCACCGATTCCATCAACACACTTTACCAGAGTGCCAGAAGACAAGATCAAATTGATATATGGAATCATGACGGGGAAGACGATTGATGTGGGGAAAGAGATAGTGCAAAGTATTGAAGAAACCAGCAGGTTGGTAACAACAGGTGGGTTGGGACATGACTCACTTATCAATAGTTTATGCGCCATGAATGGGGTCCCAATCCTACCCACTGATACTCATGAGAGAAACCAACTGCCTGTGTCATATGGGATAGTGCACTCCTTCCCAGACCAAAGTGATGCGCGATTTAATGCACACACTTTAACGCAAGTGCACGTTATCGTGACAAGTAATATAGTCTAGGTAAGACCGAATATCGTCCTCAAGGATTAGTGTTCAAGTACCAATTATCTATCTTTTGTTATCTATTTGGTAACCGATATTTGATTTTGTTGATTATAACTAACAATTATAAATACTAATTAACTATGTGTTTACTTCAGTAGTGATGGAAATAGGGCTTCCAAGTTTCCTCAACTATCCGCTTATATTACTTATTAATGCAATAAATTATGGTTCTTCTTCTTTTGGAGCTAGCAGGTTTATTAATTCGTTTTATACTCCCGTTAAGGCTATATAAACACTCAACCTCAGTAGCGCTCCTTTCTACCTTTCGGTGATAAGGATGACTCTATAGGAGGATTAAGAACAAAAACCTTGTTAATCGTCACGCACCATGCGTGAAATTAGGTATTTAAACCTCTATTAACGCTACACAAGTAATTGAGGTATTTTCATCCCCAATCCGACCTATGTCTACCCAACTTACTGCATAGTCACAACCTCCTCCTTTCGAAGTTTGATTAGAAATCATATAAATAATGATAATTAGTGATCAATTAATTACCAAGCATTCAAAGCAATTATTGGGTAAATCTCAACAATAAGAAGAACAACCATAAACATGCATCAATTCATAATATAATGTTCAAGTGAATTGACATGGAAAACCCTATAATGGAATTAGTTCCTAGCCATTGTCATGACAAGAACTAATTCAATATCCAACATAAACTAAAAGTAAAGTAAAGAAAAGAAAAGAAAATTACTAAGTAAAGGTCTCCAATCTTCAACTCCAAGAAGTCTTGTGTTTGTGCAAGAAAGGGAACCCTTGAAAACTGCCTAGGGTTCTCTTTTTATAGCCTCAAAACCGCCCTTAAGGTTTTCCTTCAGGCCTGGCCCAAAAAATCGTCAAAACCCTGATTTTTCCCGCGTCGGCGCCGCGGCGCCGGAACTTCTGCGTTGTTCTGGTGATTAGGCGCCGCGGCCCTGCACTCTGCTTGCAGAGCCATGCGCCGCAACTTCGAGACCTTCGGATATTGAGCGCCGGGCGCTGGACTGTTGGCGAGGCGCCGCGTGCCGCCCGTGTCCGTGCCTGGTTCGTCACTTTCTCGTCTTTTAATCTCTGGAAACTTCCACTTTTTCCCTCTTTTAGCTCCGTTTCCGCCAAATAACCATTTTAACCAATTTGACTCAAAAGAAAGAAAATCTATCTTAAGACGACATGTATTTGTATAAAAAGGGACAAAAGACTAACTAAAAACGACTCAAAAAGTGTATATAAAATACACCGATCAAATACCCCCAAACTTAACCTTTGCTCGCCCTCGAGCAAAGATAAAAAGAAAGAAATAAAGACTCAAGAAAAAGGAAAATAAAGGACTCAATGACATTGATCACTTTGCTGCATTGGTGTTACTTTAGAAAAACATGAAGATTAGCAGAATAATATGCAGGAACATATAGCATGAAATTTTAGCACACTAAACACATTAAGCTAGATATTTCGCAAACTCATTTTTATCATGCTTAATGGAAGTCACAATACTGAATCATGCATGTTAATTTCAAAAATCCTATGACATTTTTACTTGCTATTCTCCACTAATCATGGATATGCATCTAAGAGATCTTAAGGACTTTTAAGGGTTGTAATGTAGGCTTAGGCACGGGTAGGTAAAAATAGGCATTTAGGCTCATTTTTGTGTACCATAAGCTCTTTAGCTTTTCAGTGTTTCCCTTTTCTTTTGATTTCTTTTCTTCACTTCAAATCTATCTTTCCTCTCTTTTGTTTTGAGAACGTGAAGTGTATCATAATAGTAAGCACCCCCAAACTTAGGCTTTTGCCTATTTCTTATTACTTTTTAATTGGGGTGCATCAATCTTGTTTGCTCTTTTTGTCTCTTTTTTAACACACTCTATTCCAACTATTTCACATGTTTACTTATGGCACAAGTGTGGGAATATAGGGTGTCAAAGAAAAAGTTCAATTTTTAGGCTCAATGAGGCTGACTAGGGATATTTTTAATGTCAGGGATAGAAAAGAGTGGTAAGAATTGGCTAACAAAGAAACGCCTGAGTCATCTCCCTAACATGCATATCCTAACTATTTCGCCTCAAATAGCAAGCAATCATAACACATAGGTTTTAATCATTTATCATGCACAATTCAAGCAAGGAACTCCAAATAGACAGATTTTGTGAGTTTTTGGCATATCTAACCTAAGTGTTTAGATATTTGCTTCTAATTCCATTACATTCTTTCACTTTACTTCACTAGGTGTTTCTAGTAATTACAACATGCATGATCTTTGACAGACAATTATGACTCAAAAAAGAAAAAAAAATTATGACTCAAAAATACACAAAAAAAATCAAAAAGACTCAAACATACTATAACAATAAGACACAAATAAGACACCCCTCAAACTTAAATCACACATTGTCCCCAATGTGTGCAAGACTCAAAAAACAATAAAAGAAAAGGACACTTACAGACTTGGTTTTTTTTAAAATGGTGGCGGCGGCGGTGGATAATGCTTTGGATTAGTGAGGAGAGAGCTCGATTTTTGATTTGGAGAGGGCCTTCTGATTAGGCGTCTTTTCAAAATTTATATTTTTCCGCAGTGCGCCACTCGCAAATGGCGCCATGCGGCCAAACTTCGGGCTTCTTCGTTTCTTTTGGCGCCGCGCTCGCCTGAAATACAGGCCTGGTGATTTTCTGAAATCCTCGCTTCTCTTCGCCGCTTCCAAGTTCTTGGCCTTGCACCTGTCATTACAACACATAACACTACCTCCGTGAGACTGTTCTAAATAAAGACTAATTGCATTAAAATAAATAAACTGAAATACCTTGGGTTGCCTCCCAAGTAGCGCAGTCTTTAACGTCTTTTAGTCGGACGCAAGTTCCTTATTATTCTAGGGTGAGAGAGGTTACTAAGTTCATGTATTTCATTTCATTGATCAGATAGGGTTTTAACATCTGTCCGTTTACCTTGAAGGAAGCTCTCTCTCTCCCTTTTATTTCAACTGCACCATATGGAAATACTCTTACCACCGTGTATGGTCCTGTCCAACGTGATTTTAACTTGCCTGGAAATAATTTCAACCTTGAGTTGAATAAAAGCACTTGTTGTCCTTCTTGGAAGTCTTTTGGTATCAACCTCTTGTCGTGTCATACTTTCGTTCGTTCCTTGTAGATCTTTGCATTCTCATAGGCATTGTGCCTTAATTCATCCAACTCGCTCAGCTGTAGTAGCCTCCTCTCGCCGCGTCAAGGCCCATGTTTAACTTCTTCATTGCCCAATACGCTCTGTGTTCCAACTCTACTGGCAAATGACATGCTTTACCAAAAACTAACTTATATGGTGACATACCAATTGGTGTTTTGAATGCTGTTCGGTATGCCCACAATGCGTCATCCTTGAGTCGTTCACCGTCTTTTCTAATATGCTCTTCACTTCCCTATTTGACACTTCTGCTTGCCCATTCGCTGGCGGTGGTAGGCAACAGGTGCGATGGTAGACTCCATATCGGAAAGCAATGAATTCACCGCTTGTTGCAAAGTGACTTCCTTCACATCGATGATGGCTCTGAGTGCCGAACCTTGTGAAAATAATCTTTTGAAGGAATTTTTGAACGCTTTCCATCGTTTTCTTTTGCTACCGCTTCTACCCATTTGGACACATAGTCCACCGCCGTAAGGATATATTGATTTCCAAAGGATGGCGGAATGGTCCCATGAAATCGATTTCCCACACATCAAATAGTTCCACTTCCAATATCCTCGCGAAGGCATTTCGCTTCGCCTTGAAATGTTCCTGCTCTCGACAACTATCACATCTCTTCACAAAGGCATGGGCATCCTTAAAAGTGTTGGCAATAGAATCCGCTTTGCGCACTTTGCCATCGTTCTTGATGCCCCAAAGTGTCCACCACATGATAGGGTGTGGCAATGGCGAGAACCTAGTGCATCTCCTCCTCCGTATACATCGCTTGATGACTTGACGCAAGACAAATGTTTGTATAACATAGGCTCCTACCAATAGTAGTGTTTTACTTCGGAGTAAAACCTCTTCACTTGCTGTCTTGTCAATTCTGGGGGTATTACCTTAGCTGCAAGAAAATTAACAAAATCAGCGTACCAAGGTAAATTAAGATTCGCACTTACTTGAAACAGTTGTTCGTCTGGAAAGTGATCATTTATCTGCACTTCCTTGGTGTTCTGGCTCTCTGTGTTCTTCAGTCTTGACAAGTGGTCTGCAACTGAATTCTCTGTTCCTTTCTTGTCACGAATGTCCACGTCGAATTCTTGTAGTAGCAAGACCCATCGAATGAGGCGAGGTTTTGCATCCTTCTTTGTCATCAAGTATTTTATGGCAGAATGGTCAGTGTATACTATCACCTTATTTCCAATCAAGTATGGCCTGAATTTCTCAAACGATACACTATTGCTAGTAATTCCTTTTCTCGTAGTCGCGTAATTTAAGCGTGCGTCATTTAGAGTTTTACTAGCATAGTAAATGGATCTAAATACCTTGTCGATTCTCTGTCCAAGCACCGCTTCCTATCGCATAATCGCCAGATCGCACATTAGTTCAAATCAAGCTCCTTTGGTGCAATGACTATGGGTCTTGAAATAAGCTTCTCTCGAGTGTCCGAAGCGGATAAGCATTCCTTATTGAAGTCAAAGGCAACCCCCGTCATTAGCAATGTGGAAAGAGGTTTTGAAACCTTTGAAAAATCCTTGATGAATCTTCTATAGAAACATGCATGCCCAAGGAAACTTCTGATCCCTTTTGTTGATACTGGAGGTGGGAGATTTTCGATTACTGAAATCTTTGCTTTGTCTACCTCAATACCTTGGTTTGATATTTTGTGTCCCAAGACAATCCCTTCTGTTACCATGAAATGACACTTCTCCCAGTTTAGCACAAGGTTAGATTCTTCACATCGGCTTAACACTGCTTCTAAGTGCCTCAAACATTCATCGAACGATGCCCCAAAGACCGAAAAATCATCCATAAAGATCTCTATAGTCCTCTCCACCATGTCTGAGAAAATTGCCATCATACACCTCTGAAAGGTTGCAGGTGCATTGCAAAGTCCAAATGGCATCCTTCTGAATGCAAATGTACCAAAAGGACAAGTGAATGTTGTCTTTTCCTGATCTTCTGGTGCTATTGCAATCTGGTGATACCCTGAGTACCCATCCAAAAAACAGTAGTAGTTGTGCCCTGCAAGTCTATCCAACATTTGATCTAGAAATGGCAACGGGAAGTGGTCTTTTCTGGTTGCCTTGTTCAACTTGCGATAGTCAATGCAGATTCTCCATCCAGTAACTGTTCTAGAAGGAATGAGTTCGTTCCTTTCGTTGGTCACTACTGTTATTCTACCCTTTTTGGGCACCACTTGTACTGGACTCACCCATGCGCTGTCAGATATAGGGTAAATTACTCCTGCATCGAGCCATTTCAGGATTTACTTTCTGACTACCTCTTTCATGTTTGGGTTTAGTCGCCTTTGTGCCTCGATGGATGGTCTGCTCTCCTCATCTAGACGGATCTTATGCATTACCGTTGACGGACTTATCCCTTTTATGTCTGCTAATGTCCATCCAATGGCACGCTTGTGATCCCTCAGCACTCTTAGCAGTTTATCAATCTCTTCGGTGGATAGGTGGCGTGAAATGATCACTGGTAAGGTTTTATCTTCACCTAGGTATTGGTATTGTAAATGATTGGGTAGGATTTTTAACTCTAACTCTGGAGCCTTCTCTGTGGATGGTACTGATCTTTCTGGCATCTGCCCAAGCTCTTCATACCTCCTCTTATCCCATTTCTCATAAACATTCATCCAATTTGCATACTCCATCAGCCCTGGGTCGTTTCTACTATTATCATCCCATTTGGTCAGTACTTCTTCAAGCGTATCATCATGTCTGAACCCCTTGGCTGACACTGCATCTTCGATAAGATCAATGGCTGAGCAGTTATCATTGGCATCTGGAAAAGTCACGCTCAAAAACATTGAAAATCACCTCTTCATCTACCCAAGCTTCAACTCCCCTTGTGAACATCAACAGAGCCCGCCCCGTGGCTAAGAAGGGTCTGCCAAGTATGATGGGGATTCCGTCGTTATCTTTTATGTCTAAGATAACGAAGTCAGCGGGAAAGATGAACTTGTCCACCTTCACTAATACATCTTCGATGACTCCTCTAGGATGAACTATGGAGCGGTCAGCTAACTGCAAAGTGATGTTTGTAGGTTTGACTTCTCCCATTCCCAGTTTGCAGAAAACTAGATAAGGCATCAGATTTATGTCTGCCCCCAAATCGCACAATGCTTTCTGACATTCAAACTTCCCAATGGTGCATGGGATGGTGAAGCTCCCTGGATCTTGTAATTTCTGAGGTAGTTTTCTCTGTAGGATGGCACTACATTCCTCAGTCAACACCACTGTTTCGTAGTCCTCTATCCTCCTCTTTTTGCTAAGAATATCCTTCATGAACTTTACGTAGCTCCAAGATCCGCTCTAATGCTTCAGCAAACGGAATATTGAGTTGCAATTGTTTGAGAATTTCCACAAATTTAGAGAATTGCTTGTCAAGAGCACATGTTTTTAACCTCTGGGGATATGGTATCTTCACCTGGGGTGCGTTCACTACAACTTCTACCAAATTTTCGCTGGCTCGGCGCCGCGCCGCTCTGGCGCCAGCGGCCAAACTTCGCTCGCCCGAGTTTTGGCGCCATGCCTCGCTTTCATCGGCAAGCCGCTGCACTCGCCGCGAACTTTCTATCTCCACTGATTCGGCATTCTTCAGGTCAATCGCCTGACATTGTGCTTTCATATTGTCTTCCACAGGTGCAGATTGCTTTTCTTGCGTTTCGCTGTTCAACATGACCGCGAGTTCTCCTATTTGTGTTTCCAACTTCTTCATGGTCATTCTCGTTTCGTCCATGAACTGATTTTGATACCTTGTGAAACAGAGTATGGCTTCTCGTAACTCCTCCCTCTCTTCCTATATGGTTGGAACTTTATCATATTGACAGTAGTAATCCATGTCTTCAGGATCCCTGAGATGAATCAAAACCAACAACGGATCACGGCACACTTGTTTTCACAAAACAAAAACGTAATAATTTAAATAAAATAAAGAAAATAAAAAACCAAATTAGAAATTTAAAATAGATAAAATTGATATTGAACTATGCTTAATCCCCGGCAACGGCGCCAAAAACTTGATGTGCGATTTAATGCACACACTTTAACGCAAGTGCACGTTATCGTGACAAGTAATATAGTCTAGGTAAGACCGAATATCGTCCTCAAGGATTAGTGTTCAAGTACCAATTATCTATCTTTTGTTATCTATTTGGTAACCGATATTTGATTTTGTTGATTATAACTAACAATTATAAATACTAATTAACTATGTGTTTACTTCAGTAGTGATGGAAATAGGGCTTCCAAGTCTCCTCAACTATCCGCTTATATTACTTATTAATGCAATAAATTATTGTTCTTCTTCTTTTGGAGCTAGCAGGTTTACTAATTTGTTTTATACTCCCGTTAAGGCTATATAAACACTCAACCCCAGTAGCGCTCCTTTCTACCTTTCGGTGATAATGATGACTCTATAGGAGGATTAAGAACAAAAACCTTGTTAATCGTCACGCACAATGCGTGAAATTAGGTATTTAAACCTCTATTAACGCTACACAAGTAATTGAGGTATTTTCATCCCCAATCCGACCTATGTCTACCCAAATTACAGCATAGTCACAACCTCATCCTTTCGAAGTTTGATTAGAAATCATATAAATAATGATAATTAGTGATCAATTAATTACCAAGCATTCAAAGCAATTATTGGGTAAATCTCAACAATAAGAAGAACAACCATAAACATGCATCAATTCATAATATAAGGTTCAAGTGAATTGACATGGAAAGCCCTATAATGGAATTAGTTCTTAGCCATTGACATGACAAGAACTAATTCAATATCCAACATAAACTAAAAGTAAAGTAAAGAAAAGAAAAGAAAATTACTAAGTAAAGGTCTCCAATCTTCAACTCCAAGAAGTCTTGTGTTTGTGCAAGAAAGGGAACCCTTGAAAACTGCCTAGGGTTCTCTTTTTATAGCCTCAAAACCGCCCTTAAGGTTTTCCTTCAGGCATGGCCCAAAAAATCGTCAAAACCCTGATTTTTCCCACGTCGGCGCCGCGGCTCCGGAACTTCTGCGCTGTTCTGGTGATTAGGCGCCGTGACCCTGCACTCTGCTGTCTAGAGGTTCCGCGGCGCTGCAACTTCTGAGACCTTCTGGATATTGGGCGCCGGGGCGCCTGGACCTATTGGCAGGAGGCGCCGCGGCTACCGCCTCGTCGTGCTGGTTCGCCACTTTCTCGTCTTTTAAGCTCTGGAACCTCCACTTTTGCCCTCTTTTAGCTCCTTTTCCGCCAAATAGCCATTTTAACCAATTTGACTCAAAAGAAAGAAAATCTATCCTAAGACGACACGTATTTGTACAAAAAGGGACAAAAGACTAACTAAAAACGACTCAAAAAGTGTATATAAAATACACCGATCACCAAGTCCCCCAGCAGCAAGAAGAAGAGCACCAGCACCACTAGCAGCAGCAGCAGAGGCCGCCATGAACGAAGATGTGCCTGAAATAGAGGCTCAATATGCGGCAGGAAGCAGCCACCAGCCACCCACAGAATCAGAACCTCCAGTGCCCATGATGGAGGAGTTACTCCAGAACCAGAGAAGGATGATGCAACATTTCGACACAGTGATACAAGGACAATAAGAGTTGAGACAAGGACAACAAGAATTGATGCAGGGGCAACAACAGTTGCACCAACAATTTGACAAGATGAGTTCCCTGTTCAACCAATGGTCGATGCATTATCCACCGTCACCACCACCATTTTAAAAAAAACCAAGTCTGTAAGTGTCCTTTTCTTTTATTGTTTTTTGAGTCTTGCACACATTGGGGACAATGTGTGATTTAAGTTTGGGGGGGTGTCTTATTTGTGTCTTATTGTTATAGTATGTTTGAGTCTTTTTGATTGTTTTTGTGTATTTTTGAGTCATAATTTTTTTTTCTTTTTTGAGTCATAATTGTCTGTCAAAGATCATGCATGATGTAGTTACTAGAAACACCTAGTGAAGTAAGGTGGAATAATGTAATGGAATTAGAAGCAACTATCTAAACACTTAGGTTAGATATGCCAAAAACTCACAAAATCTGTCTATTTGGAGTTTCTTGCTTGAATTGTGCATGATAAATGATTAAAACCTATGTGTTATGATTGCTTTCTATTTGAGGCGAAATAGTTAGGATATGCATGTTAGGGAGATGACTCAGGCGTTTCTTTGTTAGCCAATTCCTACCACTCTTTTCTATCCCTGACATTAAAAATATCCCTAGTCAGCCCCATTGAGCCTAAAAAAATTGAACTTTTTCTTTGACACCCTATATTTTCATACTTGTGCCATAAGTAAACATGTGAAATAGTTGGAATAAAGTGTGTTAAAAAAGAGACAAAAAGAGCAAACAAGATTGATGCACCCCAATTAAAAAGTAATAAGAAATAGGCAAAAGCCTAAGTTTGGGGGTGCTTGCTATTATGATACACTTCACTCTCTCAAAACAAAAGAGGGGATAGATAGATTTGAAGTGAAGAAAAGAAATCAAAAGAGAAGGGAAACATTGAAAAGCTAAAGAGCTTATGGTACACAAAAATGAGCCTAAATGTCTATTTTACCTACCCGTGCCTAAGCCTACATTACAACCCTTAAAAGTCCTGAAGATCTCTTATATGCATATCCATGATTAGTGGAGAATAGCAAGTAAAAATGCCATAGGATTTTTGAAATTAACATGCATGATTCAGTATTTGACTTCCATTAAGCATGATAAAAATGAGTTTGCGAAATATCTAGCTTAATGTGTTTAGAGTGCTAAAATTTCATGCTATATGTTCTTGCATATTATTCTGCTAATCTTCATGTTTTTCTAAGTAACACCAATGCAGCAAAGTGATCAATGTCATTGAGTCTGTTTATTTTTCGTTTCCTTGAGTCTTTATTTCTTTCTTTTTATCTTTGCTCGAGGGCGAGCAAAGGTTAAGTTTGGGGGTATTTGATCGGTGTATTTTATATACATTTTTTGAGTCATTTTTAGTTAGTCTTTTGTCCCTTTCTGTACAAATAAGTGTCGTCTTAGGATAGATTTTCTTTCTTTTGAGTCAAATTGGTTAAAAGGAGCTAAAAGAGGGCAAAAAGTGGAGGTTACAGAGCCTAAAATACGAGAAAGTGCCGAACCAGGCAGAGGTATCGGCGGCGCCGGTGCCTCGACCAACAGGCGAGCGCCCGGCGCCCAATTTCGAGACTGCGAAGTTGCGGCGCGCGGCTCTGCAGCGAGTGCGAGGGCGCGGCGCTAATCACCGTAGCAGCGCAAGTTCCGTCGCGCGCCGATAGCAGACATGCGCCGACGCGGGAAAAAGCAGGGTTTTGACGATTTTTTGGGCCAGGCCTGAAGGAAAACCTTAAGGGCGGTTTTGAGGCTATAAAAAGAGAACCCTAGGCAGTTTTCAAGAGTCCCCTTTCTTGCACAAACACAAGACTTCTTGGAGTTGAAGATTGGAGACCATTACTTAGTAATTTTCTTTCTTTTCTTTACTTTACTTTTAGTTTATGTTGGATATTGAATTAGTTCTTGTCATGTCAATGGCTAGGAACTAATTCTAATATAGGGTTTTCCATGTCAATTCACTTGAACCTTATTTTATGAGTTAATGCATGTTTATGGTTGTTCTTCTTATTGTTGAGATTTACCCAATAATTGCTTTGAATGCTTGGTAATTAATTGATCACTAATTATCATTATTTATATGATTTCTAATCAAACTTCGAAAGGAGGAGGTTGTGACTATGCTGTAAGTTGGACATAGGTCGGATTGGGGATGAAAATACCTCAATTACTTGTGTAGCGTTAATAGGGGTTTAAATACCTAATTTCACGCATGGTGCGTGACGATTAACAAGGTTTTTGTTATTAATCCTCCTATAGAATCATCCTTATCACCGAAAGGTAGAAAGGAGCGCTACTGGGGTTGAGTGTTTATATAGCCTTAACGAGAGTATAAAACGAATTAGTAAACCTGCTAGCTCCAAAAGAAGAAGAACCATAATTTATTGCATTAATAAGTAATATAAGCGGATAGTTGAAGCGACTTGGAAGCCCTATTTCCATCACTACTGAAGTAAACACATAGTTAATTAGTATTTATAATTATTAGTTATAATCAACAAACTCAAATATCGGTTACCAAATAGATAACAAAAAATAGATAATTGATACTTGAACACTAATCCTTGAGGACGATATTCGGTCTTACCTGGACTATATTACTTGTCACGATAACGTGCACTTGCGTTAAAGTGTGTGCATTAAATCGCGCATCACATAGCTCTTCTTTTAATTCCTTAACATCCAATCCACATTTCAACAATTCCATATAACAATTACAACTTAAGTATCAATGTTTCCTTCGACTTCAACATCTAATTAGTGACAATAATAACAATAACAACAATCAAACCCAAGGTATACAAAATAGTTCGAAATCGGTCCAACAACAACATTACAACAACCACATACCTTTTCTTACTTCCATTTCCTCTTAATCTAAGTTCATCTCTTAACACAAGTTCTTTTCTCAAACTACAACAACATGCAACTTCAATTACACCATAAGAAGAAAAATTTCTTACCTTAAATTTTGCTCCAAAACAGTACCCATTTTCGGCCACTGCCCTCCTTTCTTTTGCATAAGTTTTCATCATTTCTTCAACTCAAAGTGACATGCATGTGTTCTATAAGTTTAATCCACCAATCTTACATGTTTTTCTTCCAAATAATTCATCTCAAAATCTGAAATATCTGGGCAAAAATCGGTCCAACACATGTGACCCACTGCTTGGGGTGTTACCTTGGTTTAGCACTTAGTTTAGGAGCTTACTCTTGGGTGAGGGGTTAATAAAATCTTCAATTAGTTATGGAGAATGATAGGAAATCTGTTTGGAGAAGATGAGAGGGTTATGTGAGGGTGAAATTTGAAATAAAGGCAAGGGAAAGATTGGAGTATTGGTTATAGCAAATCTGAAAATTGCTTGCATGCTTGGTCCAAGTCCCCATAATTGTCCACTAATTTATTAATTCCACACTTAATTAATTTCCCACATACCCATCCTTATATATACACAAATAAAATCTGAAAATTTCGAAATGTCCAACCAATATAATCAATTCCCATCGTCACACTCGTAGTATTCAACAATTATTCCGGAATCACATCCTTGTATACTAATTTCCGTATTAACATATGTAAGTATACTTTATATCCAATATTCAAATCTTACTTCTTTAATTTCGTTCTCTAATTTTCACCTTAAAATTATGAGGTGTAACATCCTTCCCCCCTTAGAAACATTCGTCCTCGAATGTTCATAATAGGTCCTTATGCTACAAAAGTTTCGGCAGAGTCTCCTTTATAACTCTACCTACCAACCTATATTCAACAACCCAAAGATGTCTCACCGGGCCACAATATATCACAAAGGTAACAACACTATCCCACTTACAACAACTCAGGAAATGCAAATAGTAGCAAAACAACAACCATAATTCAAAGTACAGTATGTTAAGAGCCACACGAGGCAAAGAAACATCTACAGATAGTTAAGAGGGCACACCATGTTTGAAACCAAGACATTTGAGACTGAAAGAAAGGTAGCAACATGTATTTGAGGTGCAACATGAACAATAGTAGCAACAGTAAAACAGTGGCTAAATAGTAATCAAGTGACATCAAATGACAGCCATAATGATAACAATTATGGTAGCTAAATACCACAGACAATGACAGGTATGTGCAGCAACAACTCAATATAACAGTGAGCAACTAAGGAGAACAATTTTCAATACACAAACTAGACTAAAACACAATTCATGGTGGCTAAATGTAGTTTTGGTCTGTGTGCTCACACTGGTGCAACTTATCATCTCATTAGGAGTGTAAAGGGGGTCAATGGTCATATTCTCATCTTCATCACACAATGTATCTATTCCAAGTAATCACATTTTAGTCTAATCTCCCCAGTATGTGTGAGCCCCTGCTTCTGTCACATACTTAGCTATTCTCAGGCAATTTCTACATTTATTTTTCCAACTGAATAGTTAGAAAGATTAGTATCATGTCGTTGTTAAGTAAACAAGACTAGGACTTAATACCTATTGGCAGTAATAACACAGGCACACCACCATGCTCATGATTATACCCAAATACACACATGCTATATCTAAACTTAGCCATTTTCTTTAGGTTTTATCTTAAACCTTTAGGCTCTCAGGGTTGCAGCTCAAATTAGTTGGCAAAACTCATAGATAAGAGAATACAATTTTAGGTAGGGCATGTTAACATAAATGGACATCACACAACCTTATTACCAGGTGGATACTACTCTCTGCAAATCAGGCAGGCTATTCACCATAGGAGTTTCAAGTTCTTTTCATGGTTGGAACACATGCCATTAAGATAACAATCAAATATTGGTTTTAACATAGCCTTTGGATCTCAGTCAGTTTAGCTACACTGGTTCATACATGACAGAAGAGTAGTGTTCATTAAAGCATAAAGTAGTGTAATTATAACACACCATTTTTTTTCTTTTTACAGGAAGGGAGACACACTCTATCACTTAGAGAAGTAAAAAATGAGCAGTAACTAAGTCATGAACCTAGAATTTTTATCCTTATCTCACAAGGTAGATAGGGGCAATCAATTTTTAAGTTATTAAACAAGGCAATAGAACACAACTTTAAACATGGCAACCCAACTCTACCAATGGACTAGACACCTAAGATAGGAAACAAAATTCTATAGATCCTATTGCCAAATTCATACATAAGAGATCAACAAACATGTTACTTAGTAATATTGATTACACACATAATTTAAAGACATAAGGAGGTATATAAGCAAATTAACTTATTCAAAACTATCAACTTAATCTCAATTCTTTAAGACTACTCTTTTATCAAGAAGGCACACTAGTACACTGGTTTATGGTTACCTTTTTATTCCTATAAATGCTCTAATAGGATAGTCAATTCAAGCATTAATAACTATGGACATAAAAGTAGGTAACCACAATTCCTTGATTGAACTGATATGAAGATATGTCATAGTTTGTGAACAATTATAAGAAGAGACATATACCATTCATGGGCCAACCAGTTAGTAAGATCAAGTTGTAACCAAATAAGTCAACATGATTCATATTTTAGACTGTAAGCTTAATGTCATGCCTCTTTTGGACAAAATAAGATACCAACTTCAAAATGAATCACATAGTACAGGGGAAGGGTAGATAGATTAACTCAATCACACCTAGAAATTTCTCAACAGACTAGTCTGAATTGTTTATTCACAGATCTTTGTATTCACAATACAAGGTATCATAACAACATTTAATCTATTAAACTGTGTTTACCTAGTTAATGAGTTATAACTCACACTACACCACCTTAAGCAATAGACCAACTTCAATTACTTCAAATAACCATCTCTAGGCTATCAATGAGATTAGGCATGCTGAAGCAAAAATAAGGTCCTAGACAGGGCATAAAACTGGAGTTATGTTATTAGAACCAAATTAAGGGATATTCCTCAAGTTACATTAACATTCAGCAGCCAGTACACAACAATCTGTCCTATTATGGTGGCAGCAAGTTGCCAACCATCTTACCTTAGAGGTGCAATAACAAATAACAACTTGTCCAGGTATAATTCTTTAATAACTTTACTAATGCAGCCATTATTCCAGAAGATAGGAGCATCAACAAATTTTATTCGGAGTACCCAAGTCAAAAATGCAACAGTATTGGTCTCTCAGGCACCTTCATTCTTGATCTCAATAATCATATAGCAAGGTAAAAGTCTAAGGTATAATATGCAAATAATAACACCAGCTAACCAAAGCTTAGCAAGACCACACCAGGCTTGTTACTACAAAGCTAAATCAGATGGTAGAATTCATGTCAAATATAAAACTATATTGTTGTGACAGGAACAAAATTTTAAAAATAAATTGCACCCAATAGTTTCATTCATACTATCCTTTCTTGGGTCTTTCATATTTAATCAACTCACAACTCAAGCAGTATTCATAGGCATCTAATATCCCCCTGATGACCTTAACAAACCAATTCAACAATTCTCAACTCCACACCGCAGTTATAAGACAGAACATTTAACAGAGAATGAGGTTCATGCAACATAAGGATTTTGACCAAAACAAGCAATCATACTAATGACACAAACAACTAACTTAATATATGTACATAAGGGACATAACTAGTGTAAACTAGCACTCCAACTAGTAGGCAACTTTATCCTTTTATTCCATTAGGGAGGAAAGAAACATCTGACACACATATTAAGCTAAACTGGACATACAGACTTAGCAAGTGAGATCTTTAAATTTGAAGGGACATTCTTAAATATGTAGAATTATTTGAATGGTCAATACCAGTTATGGGCACATATTTAAGCAACAGACAATTGGATAAATGAATAGACATTCAGATGGACACTTATAAACACAAGATCTTTGTTCTTTACCTACGCATACATTTAAACTATGCGATTTTAACTCTTCTAGACAGATGGTGATGACAGGGATATACAAGCATGATCAGAATAGACATAATCAGGGTCCTAAGACACTATCACAAAAATTACTGGAGACTTAACATGCCATTCAAAAATGGACTGATTGAGGCCAACACAGTTTCAAAATGGTCAATGTAGACAAACAGTCACATTGGATCCTATGCATCTGACTCTAGATGTACAACCAGAACTTTAAGAAAACAAGACATGGTCTAAATTGGTATGCAGCTAGACCTGAAACACACCTTATGTAAGATCAACATAGGCAATATAATTGAAGAGCAGAGAATATAACCCAAGTTGGATCACATTAAGGCATACAGAGGATATATGTTGCACCAAGTCACAAATTTTCATGTTGCCTCTGTATTCACACCTAGACAAATAACATAAGACATTTATGATTCAAGACAAAAGATTATGGCAACATAATTGTTCTGAGGTACTGTCCTCAGCAGTAGGCAACAAATAACATCAATACAGTAACCAACAACCATCAATAAAATGTAGAAACTATTGAAAATATTATCAGATCCCAGACTTTATCTCCAAAAATTTGGTCCCCATCTTAGTTATCAAATTACTAGTTGTGGTCTAATAAGTCAGGTATGTAAGAATCCAAACTCTAACTCTTAAAACTGCTAACATAATTAACACATGACAAACACAATAGCTAATTGCCTCAACTTGCCTTAAAATGTAACTTATTTCAAACTTAAAATGCAACATTTATCTATACTTAAACACATCAGGCAGTAGCCCTTTCAGCATAACCAGGTAGCTCAACAAGGCTATATGTACAACAAAAATAACAATAACACATAAACCATCTATTTCAACCAAGCTCAAGCACAAAATATCATACTTAAGAGGGCCTTGGATATCTAAGGTCTCAACGGTTACTTAATATTCTAAGATTCCCGGATACTCCGCGTCCCAAGCTTACATTATTTCCCCATATACTAGTGATATAGCTTCTCATAATCTCAAA
Source organism: Przewalskia tangutica (assembly GCA_029844215.1). Lineage (NCBI taxonomy): Eukaryota > Viridiplantae > Streptophyta > Magnoliopsida > Solanales > Solanaceae > Przewalskia > Przewalskia tangutica. The sequence continues at coordinate 43,317,720 of CM056723.1, read as the reverse complement.
ATCATTTTGCCCTTCTGGCATATTAATAGTCGGGGTATAAATCGCTATACCTTCCAAACAATTACTAAAGCTTAAACAACTCATGATACCCCATAATCACTTCAGACAGCACACACATGACCTTAATAAATATGTTCGTATAGATGCACATCATCATCACACCAACTATACAATAATATTACCAACCGATATACGAAGTCCATATATTCCCTACTGGGACGTTGTCGCTTCTTTTGGAGGCATCGTTGTAACACAATAATACGTCAGAGAGGGATCATCCTAATAACATAGCTCTAATGCACGATCTATGAGATGAAAGAATAAAAATCAATCCTAAATGTCCGGCAACCTCATGCGTATAAGTATGGTTCACAACATACTCATACACAAGACTCTACTAGACACGGTCTGTAGACATTCCGAGGACTAACTGCTCTGATACCACTTTTGTCACGACCCGACCAGACGGGCTGCGACCCGGTGCCCTACCTGGGCACCCTTTTACCCACCTGTCACATAATCACATGGATATTGAGGATAATACAATAATTTGTAAGACATATCAAATAGGCAAGTCGACAAGGCTGCCACCATATAGTATCACTTATATGCGGAAACATCCCAAAAATGGAGTACAACAACACATATGACCAAAACAGGTTTACAAATCTACATACATACAACCCACAACTTTCTACAGACCTCTATGAGAAGGATAATGAAATATGACGGGACAGGGCCCCGTCGTTCCCCTAAATATACATAAGTCAAAAATAGGGTTCTGTACCAAAATGACAAAAGCTCCAAATCAATGGAGTTCTTCAAAGCAATGAGCAGAATCCTGGCGGAGGATCACCAAATCGAGCACTGCACTGCGGGCATGAATGCAGCCCAGGGAAAGGGTCGATGCGAAATAATATACTGAGTATGTAAAACATGAAGTACTTTAACTAAGTTCATAACTGGCCAAGGTAACAGGAGATATGTGCAATAATCAAAATACCAATACCACTGTACCATATAGAAATGAGAGTCAACTGTGCCTTATAAAAATGAGTCACATATACACTGCCCGACCCTCTAGTGAAGGACGCGGTAGAATCATATACTGCCCGGCCCATTCGGGGACGCGGTAAGCTCATATACTGCCCGACCCATTTTGGGACGCGGTAAGGTCATATACTGCCCGACCCATTCTGGGACGCGGTGAATTGATATAATCACATCAGCACGAATAGAATATCATGAGTAACTTTATACATATTAAATCATCACTTGACTCTCAATGGAATAAATGAAAGACACTATCATATCATATATCATTTTAAATCATCTTTTGGAATATCAAGGCGTTTATCATATCATGTATCATTTTAAATCATCATTTGGAAAATCAAGGCACTTCTCATATCATATATCATTAGAAGTTAAGATTCAATAGAATTATGTACGTCCGTCGTACACTCATTTGTATAAATCATGTCAAAAGAAAGAAATGATAGTTTCACATACCTTATTGACGAACTAACCAACTCAATAATCTAAATACACCTTGACTAGCACTTCAACCTATAATAATAGTAACATGTCCATTAACCTTATGATTACTAGCATACGTTATAATCGAATGATAACTTGCTTTCTTTTCCACAAAAATTTGGGCAGCATTTTCCCTATTTATATGCACATCCACAACTTTACAAACAAAGCCAACAATACCAATAACAAGATGCAACTCAAGGATACAACCAAAACAATCTCAAATACTCCATATACGCCATCATAAAACATTCCTTCTCTTTACGTTCATGGAATACAACGACCATAAAAACCAAGGTGATTCATACACCTATTTCTCATGTTAATCTAACTCTTTTAACTACGTCAAAACAATCCTTAAAAATAGTCCACAATCCAACAACAATAAGAGTGCAATGTATCCTCTTTTCACACTTTTATTCCTTTAGGCAGGGAGTAGCAACTACCACAATGTACTTGCATGTTTATATATAAATTTCCAATATTCTAATTCAGTAAAAACAGCCCATAACTAACAAAATTTCCAGCATTAAACTCCAACGAAAACAGCCCTTAAAATCGAGTAAACAATGCTCAATAATTTCATGAAAGTCACGGCCATAAGAACACCCTACCATAGCTCTTCTTTTAATTTCTTAACATCCAATTCACATTTCAACAATTCCATATAACAATTACAACTTAAGTATCAATGTTTCCTTCGATTTCAACATGCAATTAGTGACAATAATAACAATAACAACAATCAAATCCAAGGTATACAAAATAGTTCGAAATCGGTCCAACAACAACATTACAACAACCACATGCCTTTTCTTACTTCCATTTCCTCTTAATCTAAGTTCATCTCTTAACACAAGTTCGTTTATCAAACTACAACAACATGCAACTTCAATTACACCATAAGAAGAAGAATTTTTTACCATAAATTTTGCTCCAAAACAGTCCCCATTTTCGGCCACTACTCTCCTTTCTTTGCACAATTTTGCATCCTTTCTTCAACTCAAAGTGACATGCATGTGTTCTATGAGTTTAATCCACCATTCTTACATGTTTTTCTTCCAAATAATTCATCTCAAAATCTGAAATTTCTGGGCAAAAATCGATCCAACACCCGTGACCCACTGCTTGGGGTGTTACCTTGGTTTAGCACTTAGTTTAGGAGCTTACTCTTGGATGATGGGTTAATAAAATCTTCAATTAGTTATGGAGAATGATAGGAAATCTGTTTGGAGAAGATGAGAGGGTTATGTGAGGGTGAAATTTGAAATAAAGCTAAGGGAAAGAGTGGGAGTATTGGTTATAGCAAATCTGAAAATTGCTTGCATGCTTGGTCCAAGTCCCCATAATTGTCCACTAATTTATTAATTCCACACTTAATTAATTTTCCACATACCCATCCTTATATATACACAAATAAAATCTGAAAATTTCGAAATGTCCAACCAATATAATCAATTCTTATCGTCACACTCGTAGTATTCAACAATTATTCCGAAATCACATCCTTGTATACTAATTTTTGTATTAACATATGTAAGTATAATTTATATCCAATATTCAAATCTTACTTCTTTAATTTCGTTCTCTAATTTTACCTTAAAATTATGAGGTGTAACATCCCTAGACATGCATAACTCTTGATCTGTGGGTATCCCTTTGATTAGTTATCAAGAAAGTGTTACCCGTGAAGATCAACTGCCATTCGGTCTTATGTCTGCGACATATATGTCCAGACGCCGTCATTCGTGCCTTTACAGTGTATAACTGACGTAGGCACGAGTTATTGCCAGTAAGGGACATCCTCTAAGAAGTCGTGAAGTTACTCAACTTCTCATCATCCTTTGTGCGAAGCGATTAACTCCGATTCCATCATGAATCAGCCGATGCAAGGTTTGCTTAGAGGATTTTCCTAAGACACGTCATGCATATTGGTGTTCTTCAGGTCTTATGTCCTGTTATTTTGCATCATTTTGTTCTCCCATAACCACTGGACATCCAGAATATCATAAATCATAGATAAACGAATAATTCAGATGTCGTCACATCTAATTTACCGCCTTCTGTTGATCATTTTCAGAATCACTAGTGAACCTTAGTTCAACTGGTCTTCTTTTATGAACCGATACCAGGTCAATTGCAGTGTGACCTGAGCATATTCCTCCTGGCATATGGGTGCACCATAATTCCAATCAATTATATGATTCAAATCCTTTGGTTACTTCAACGAGACTGTCAAGCTTCTCACAGAGGAGTTTGGAATCAGACCAGTCCGTTAGATGTCTTAGGGATTCCAACTCCTAAGATGTCATCTGCAATACCCATATCCTTTCATGTTGAAACATATATTTCAGGAGAAATATTTCATGTCAAAACTTTAGGAACATTTCAGCCGGCACAGAGATTTGACAAGCCGATAGACTTTCTTCTCTTTCATGGAACCTCAAACCCCTCGGGTTGTTCCTTTCTTCTTCCACTTTTAGACTTTTGGTTTTCCAACTGTTGGCTTTCTAACTTTAGAGTCAATGTTTCTGTAGTCAAATTCATTGTTTCTATTTTATCTGAAACTTCCAGGACCAAAATGTAGACATTTCAGGGACCATAGAGGAATTTCAGGAAGAAGCCCAATAGTCCTCAAACCCAACTTTCCGGTTAGGAAGAATAGCTCAACATCCATGTCACGCCGCACAGCGGTGGCCCTGGATGTTAAGCTATTAACATGGGAACACATGTCCTAGTAACCAAGGCTTTATACTTGTCAATAGATCCATCTACTTTTATAACCCGCAGGTTTTTTTCCCGGAGGAAGATCTACCTGCACATAAGTATGGTTTTATCTGACGGAATCTATTTCTATAGCTTATTTCCAAAGCAGCACTTCTGGAGATGACAATTCTCAATTTGTCCATGGTTTATTCTTAACCATATAAGCTAGATGGCCTGGAACAAGTCTGTGTTCCCTCTTTTGCTCTGGTTTGGTTCAACATCTAGAATTCATGAGTTCTGTAGATCTGAAATATTAAGTTCCGGATAGCCAGCAACTTTTGAGTCCTGTAGATCTAGAACATCTCATTCCGTACAATCAGGCCCTCACGTGTTCTTATTAACCTCGAGCAATTACTTTTTTTTCCTCTTCAAGGAAAGATAACTTCAAAGAATTCAGAACTCCTGGGAGGCGTCGCGACTCCAGAATTCGGCGTGGTCAGCGCCGCGGCCCTGGTGGAGGCGTTGCGGATCTTTACATACGGTAAGCTACTGGAACCCAAATGACATTTAGAGCCGCAGCCCATCGGGTAGGCGCCGCGGCGCGAAAGTTCCAGTAGCTACTGGAACTGTAAGCGTCAATTCCAGGAACCAATCCCGTCGTAGGCTCCGCGACTCTTGGTCGAGGCACCGCAGCTCTGACGGGTTGCGTCGCGGAACTTCACGGCTCTGCGGCGATTTTGACTAGTTTCATCTTTGTTCTACATCAAAGGATACAATACGTTGTAATCATCAATTACAATCATAATGTACTTATTTCCCCCTCTATTTGTACGAACTTTAAATCACCCATGTAGGTGTTACTAAGTCATAGAGGAGCGGTGCTTCTTTATCTATTCCTTTGATGGAACGGAAAAGTGATTTTGCCCTTCGCCTACCTCACATTCATTCAAGGGTTTATGTCAACAGACGGAAACAATCTCAACTTCGCTGGCTTTTGAATGACTTTCTATTTAACGTGTCTTAATCTATGATGGCATAGATGCACGAATTACAAACTATATCATCCATTTGGCAACAGTCTTATTTTACCACTCTTAGTTATCATCGACCTGTGGGACATGAGGCGAAGACTCAAGTCATATTGCCCAACATCGTCGTTGAAACCAATTTTAGGACATGTATAACATCTTTTAAGAGTGATCCCATTCCCTTAAGTCCTTTTGAGGACCACCTCCTCAAACTTATTCTGTTTTGAAGGTAGCGTTGCTTCACAAGAACAATATTTTGCCCTTGGTTATGGCGTACCGGATCACATGTGATTTAGACCCTCTGGCCCACTCTAGTTTCATTGGCAGACTGAGTGTCCATTTTCTTTTCTACCTATCTCTTGGCCTTCAGATCGTTCAAGATCTGGAAGTTCTGGCCCACTCCAGTCGCCCGCTTTGTATGACTGAGTGTCCAATATTATCCTATCAAAAGACAGAACTTCTATCAGAAACGGTGATAGGATTGTCTCTAGTCCTCTTCCCTTGCTTAGGATTGTCCATAAATTTAATTTATTACAATCTATATTTTAGGCCGTTGTTTATAACAGTCCAATATTTAAACAGGAAGGAAACCTAGATCAAACTTTTGATTTAAAGAGTATGGAATATAAGTTTTTAATGAAACCACTTCATATTCCTTACCTTATTTTATTCATTTTATTCAAACATGATTTAATCTCCTTATTGACAAAGAAAAAAAGTTTACCTAACTCATCTTCGGATTCCTTGTCAGGGACAGGTGCAGTTCTTCGGCTATAAGATAGACCATCATTTTCAGCCTCCTCCTTTTGTCCCAGTTGATATCCTCCACCTCCTGTGGACGCTTGTTTCCACCACTCTCAGGAGCGGGGACAATAACTCTTCATCTAGCTTTGCTATCATAACTATTAGCAGTATCTTCAAGTTCAGGATAACCAACAGAGATCTACATTTTGACGGAAACAGATTTGTAACTATCGTCAAAGAGAGATCCAAAACTAGGACCAGATTTGTTGACAGAGACAGTGTTTGAACTGTTTATAGAACTATCAACAGAATTGGTTTCAACAATAAAGCCACAACCAGATTTGGGAGTAGATCTGGTGACAAACATCTTTCTAGCACTATTACAATATTGTCTTAAGATTGTGAGTCTAAACTCTTTATGTTGTACGGGAAATAGTAAACTACTATTACAAGTGCTAGGAAATGATAATTAATTATGTGTTACAATAAACTTGATGCCAACAAAAATTGAGGCAATTGTTATGTTTTGTGGTCTTGATCTTTATACTTGAATTCGTCTTGAATCTTTCGCCTTGGATCTTCGTTCCAGTTTCAGCAAGCTCCTTGAATCTTGTTAACCTGCAACCAATAGACACTAATTTAGGTTGCTGAGTCGGTTGATTTATCAACCTTCCCTTAAGACATTATTGCCCGTATACATGCTTTGTACAGATGAATTGCAATTTGTCTCCCAAGGTAAAACAACGGAGAAATATCACTCGTGCAAAGCAAACAGAAGTGATCTTGGCGAAGAAAACAACTACGAAACGATTGCTAAAGAATGAAAAAGAAGAACTTGTTATTTGCAGTGGTTTCCTCACTGTTTTTTTGTTATATATTGTGTCCCTTAAATCTGAAGATAAGGCATGATTATATAGTTTAGAGGATGATGAGAGGTGTTAATAGGTGTTAAGAGGGCTGTTAATGGACACCATAATGGCAAAAAATGTTATGGCATAAGTGGCAAACATTTCAGCAAGTAATGGCCATCAATTCTGATTATTACCGTTGCCTGGAAGCTTACTGGACAATTAGCATTGCGGCGCTGGTCATGAGGCGCCGCGACCCTTGCAGAAATCGCCTTCCAGAACTTCAGGGACCAAACTGTAATTATAACAGAGTTTGGGGTCCAAAAGGATAATATTAGAAGAATCCCAACAGCCCCGCAGCCAGCGACCCACAACCCGACCCGACCCGGGCGGGGTGGGTGTGGACCTAGTCTCGATACCAAGCATACCTAGGTCCTCCATCCTTCAAACACATGGGATACCCCTTGGGGTCTCAATCCCTTTATTCAGTTTAGAGACTTATAACATGAACAATTCTTTTTTTTCCCACCTATGTGGTAGATTTGTCCACACCACTCTTTCATGTCTCAAACACCTTACTTCGTGGACCAATATCTCTTTCATTTCTCGATGGAATTTGACGATTCTTAGTCCTACGGTTATCTACTCACTTAGTAGATTATGCAGTATGAAGAACCAGGATCTCCAACATGTGGAACCATGATGCTTAAGTCATTGAATATGGGCGGACCCAACCTCCACCAAAGGCAAATTCCAACAGATTCTTCGGTTGGTGCAAAAAAGGAACCAGTAATATTATAAAGCACAGTAAAACAAACACAAAAGAAGAAATAAAATTGAACTGAAAATCTCAGCTAACTCACTCTAATGCACAAGTTATAATAAAGATGTGGAGCGAAAAAATGTAAAATATAGAAATTTAAACAGACTATACGGGCTCGTTTGGTACGTCGCACTGAATTGTATATTTTTATATTGGACTGTATTGTATTGTACTGGATTGGACTGTATTAATATATAATGGACGGTATTAGAGTATTAATATATAATGGACTATATTTTATTTAGGTTTAGTACAGTCGGGAGACCCATATACTAGATAAGTCTCAAAAATGGCAGTTGGAGTGTACTATTTTTAGAAATAGTGCAGCCGATTCCGGCTGAAAACGTCCACCAAACGCTGTATTATTTTTTTGTCCAGTGCAATCCAACGTTATACAACGTACCAAACGTGCCCACGATCCTATTCCTAAGGCATTGGACAAGTGATGGCAATTTCTGCTATCTTGATTTGAGTGTCTTCTTATATCTTCTGTCCAGCATTTCCGTAAGTCCTGCCTACTCCTTCTCTATCACGTACGATACACATTTCTTTGCTGAACATGTAGGCCGGGGATAGTTTAAAATTTAATATGTAGAAGTAGTTACGATATCGGTGTTAATCTTTTGGCTATGACTAGGGGTGTCAAATGAGACGTTTTAGCTGAAGTTGGGCGGGTCAAAATGGGTTGAATAAATAGATATGGACCAATGGTCAACCCGCCCAAAGCTTACATGGACTAAAATGGGAGTCAAGATGGGCTAAATGATGGGTCATAACCCAACTTGTCCAACTTGACTCATTACTTTTATAAATTTCAAACTTACATTCTATGATGTTATTTTATTTTGTATGATATTTGATTTTTCATATCTTTATTTTTAAAATAAGAATAATATTTAATTTTTTTTATAAAAGCAAAATAAATATATAAAATAATAGGTGGGAGGGCAGGGGGTAGTGTTGGTGATAGTGGTGATGGGTAGTGGGGTAAGAAAAGTTTCTCATTTTTATATAAAATTGTATGAGTAAAATAAATATATAAAGTAAAAATTTCGGGTGGGGATGAGGATGTTGTAAGCAAAAAAAATCCATTTTTTATAAAAAGTTTATAAAAGTAAACTAAATATATAAAATAGAAAATTTGGGGGTGGGAGGGCGGGAGTAGTGGGGGTGGGTGATGGGAGTGGAAATTTTTATATATAAATAAAATAAATATATAAAAGAATAACTTCGGGGTGGTGTGGGAGGCGGAGGATTGGGGGTGTAATAAAAAAATTCATATTTTTTTTTTATAAAAGTAAAAAAATATGAAATAGATATTTGAGAATGGGGTAGGGCATGGGGTGGGGGTAGAGGGGAGGATGTAAGAAAAAAATTCATATTTTTTATAAAGTTTTTTATATAAAAGTAAAAAGAATATGAAATAGAAAATTGAGTTATTGGGGGTAGAGGGTGGACAGGGGGGAGGTAAGAAAAAAATCATAATTTTAATATTTTTTTTTATAAAAGTAACAAAAATTATGAAATAGAAATTTGAGGATGGGGTGAGGGTGAGGGTGAAGGGGGTTAGGGCGGTAGGGGGGAGGTAAGCAAAAAATTCATATATTTTATAAATAAAAATATGAAATAGAAATTTGAGGATGGGGTAGGGCAATGAGGTAGGGGTGGAGGGGGTAGGTGTGGGTAGGGCGGCGGTAGGGGGAGCCAAGAAAATATTTCATATTTTTTATAAATTGTTTATAAAAGAAAAAAAAAATATGAAATAGAAATTTGAGAATGGGGTAGGACAATGGGGTGAGTGGAGGGGGTAGGTGTGGGTAGATGGAAATTCATATTTTTTTATAAATTATTTATATAAGAAAAAAAATATGAAATAGAAATTTGAGAATGGGGTAGGGCAAGTGAGGGTGGGGGTAGGGTGGAAGGTGGGGTAGATGGGGTAGGTGGGGTAGAGGTGAGGTTGGGGTGGTAGGGAGGTAGGGGTGGGTGGAGTAGGAAAGGTAGGGACAGAGATGTGAGGGTAGTTCAGTGCTTGTGTGGGGGTTGATGTAGGGGAGGGGTATGGTGGATGGGTAGTGTGGTGGGTGGTTTCGGTGCGTTGGTATACTTTTATTATTTTGAAATAATAATGAATTTTTTAAAATAGTTATTTATAAATAAAAATCTTAATCTAGAGTGGAGGAGAAGTAGTTCGGTGATCCCTTCTTGTTATAGCTGAAAGATGGGATTCACAAGCATAAGATTATGACTTTTGAACAAGGGGGAGATGACGGTACTTTAAGGTACCGAGACAGTTTATGTGTTCCAGACGTAGACAGACTCAGAGAGCGAATCATGGCAGAAGCGCACCATTCCAGGTATTCCATTCACCCATATTCTACAAAGATGTATCATGATCTTAAGGAGATTTATTGGCGGAACGACATGAAGAGGAATGTGACAGGTTTTGTAAACAAGTGTCCGAATTGTTAGCAGGTGAAAGTCGAACACCAAAGGCATGATGGGTTGGAAAAGACAATTAATATTCCTGTTTGAAAATTGAAGATGGTAAATATGGACTTCATAACATGTATACCTCGCTCAGTCCGAATGCATGATTCAATTTGGGTGATTGTGGACTGACTGACTAAATCAGCTCACTTTCTGCTAATCAAGACCATAGATTGAGCAGATGATTATGTTAAGTTGTATATCTCAAAATTTGTCAGGCTTCATGGGACCCCAATGTCCATTATTTCCGACCGTGGTGCTCAGTTCACTACACATTTTTGGAGGTCATTTCAGAAAGGATTGGGTACCAAGGTAATTCTCAGCACAACTTTTCATCCTGAGATAGATGGCCAAGAAGAACGTACTATTCAGACTCTTGAGGATATGTTGTGTGTGAGTCAACGAACGAGTAAATATGTAAGACGTAAGGAAGCTTATTGGTGAGATCCTTTTTAGGGGTACACTGCCGATCGACCTTGATCTTCTGAGAATGGTTCGGCCAGCCGCGATCTCGAGGCGCACGGGATGCCAATATCCGCCCACAACATAATCGTATCCCAGAGTATGGGTGCGGTGTGCATTGGCGACGCGATGCGTGATACCCAGGTAGATGTTCCTTCAGTGTAATGATTTTGGGCGCAACTTACGTTCAAAGACTCAATGGTTCATAAGATTCTGCAATTCACATCAAGTATCGCATTTCACTACGTTCTTCATCATTGCGAGAGCCGAGATATCCATCGCTGAGAGTCATTTCTGTTTCAAAAGAAGTGCACGTCCTCCCACGCGCATCATAGATGGGGCTCGAGAGGCAAGCTATCAATTTAATATTCTTTTGCTCTTTCTGTGCCAGGGTTCGTTAATCCCCTGGCACACTCGTAAGTGCACGCTAAGGATAGTAGGGAGACGCACATAGGGGTGGAAGAACCCCGCCCGCAAGGCTCCCCTATTATTTAAACATGTTTGTGGGATGTTCTGCTTTGAAGGTTTCGACAATGATCCTCTGCAAGTCACCTACGAAAATCTTGTTACGAATTCATCTTTCTCTAAATGATAAGGTTCAATGGACTTCTCGCGATGTCGAGGGCAGCGAACCGCCCACTTCTCCGTGATCCAAACATTTCAACGGATCATTCAATCGATATGAGTGACCAGCGCTGTATACAAAGGGCGGGGACGTAGTAAACGCGAGCTGATGACTCGCGCCTACCAGAAATTCCTCGTTGAAGATCAATAATTGCAATGATTTATCCCCATCATGATGCATTCAGAAATGACTTAGAAGCATTGTAAATAAAACAATTTTTTTTTAAATATTAAGTACACAAATTCGAAAAAGAAATAAAATAAAAGGAAAATACAAAAAAATAACAACATTTTAAAAATTTCCCAACATATGAAATAACCTTGTAATACATGAGAGTGTAAACATTTGTACAAATAATATAACATAAAATATATTAAAATACAAAAAAATATATAAAATTATAAAAATTACGTAAAATATAAAAAGTAGTGAAAATGTGAGTAAGATGCAAGAACATGATAAAATGGAACCAAAACTTGGCGAAAGCGTTCATAATAGATGACAGGACTAGAAGGTGAATATGTCTCAAGGTCTTGGTTGGACGTATGTATACCAAAGAGTATGGCCTAATTTTTCGTATCATATGTTCTTTTGATTTTTCCATGGAATGGATGTATGTATGTTGTCAACCCGAGGACACGTGCATTGGTACATGACACGCGGTTACATGCTACATTGTGGCATGGTCTTTGCAGTGCATGATGTTGTGGTGCACAACAATGTGTCACCACCATGGTATGTGTCAAAGAGACGTTTTTCAAATAACCTACAGACGAGGTTTGCCCATGCGCGACAGTCAAGCAGTGCCTTGACTCAGCATGTTCCAACACTTAGTCAAATTTATACCCATGACATGGTCTTGACATGTTTTGCCGCACATGTCCATATGATGCCGACCTATTTTTGGGTCGTGCCAAGGTCCTCATGCAAATCTCTTGCCATGCCCATATCTTGTCCGATCACTTAAGCCGAGGGGCTAATAGTAGGCTACTACTACCTCTACGAATGTCTTTGGAGCTCATCTTAACAAGTCAAGTACTATAATTGTCACTTGGCATTAGCATTGGCCTTGGATACCATTGTTACGGGATGAAGGTCGCCTGAACCATGATATGAAATAAGTCGATAAAGTATAAATCCAATTTAAAAAATTCAAAAGCGTCTTGCTAAAAGACATGCTACTCAAGAGTGGTTTGAGTCACAGTACGTCGACCCATCTCGAAAACAAATGTAAATATGGATAGCTATGTTGTTTGACCTTGGTCTATGTCATTGGATGTCCGCCTATGTCGCTGGACGTCCACCTATGTCGTTAGACATCGACTTATGTCGCTGGACGTCGGATATGTCATTGGATGCCCGTCTATTTTGTTGGACGTCGACCTATGTCGTCGGTGCAACTTGCGTTCAAAGACTCGATGGTTCATGGGATTCTGCAATTCACACTAAGTATCGTATTTCGCTACGTTCTTCATCGATGCGAGAGCTGAGATATCTGTTGTCGAGAGTCATTTTTATTTCAAAAGAAACATAGGTCCTCCCGCACACCGCGGATAGGGCGCTAGAGGATCGCGACAGCAAAGTCACTCTGCCACTTACAATCATGTGGATGGTCGTTGGTCATGTGAATCAAAATCCCCTTGTTCGTACCAGTTTTGAATTGGTTGTTCGATGCCCGGAGAAGGCCCCCGAAGGAACCGTTCTCAATTCGTCTCTTGATCGGCACTGGGCGACCCGTTCTAGCCGCGGGAGCAGTGCACCGACAACCGACAGGTTGGTTAACTTTCAACCAAGGCACTACCGAAAATCCTACATGGCAAACCATAAAATTAAAATTTACGTTGACCTAATTTAAAATATTATCTCACCATTAAAAACACTTTTTAGATTAAACAAATTGTCCTTAACCCAAAAAAAACGTATTAATTAAATACCCGACTTTTAGTTAAAATTTCCACTCCTATTCTGAGTCCTCTATCAAATAATTATTTAAAAATCAATTGAGCAATTTTGATCAGTTAAGTTTATCAAAAATTGACACTAACTAATTTTTAAAATTTAAACAGAATTGTGAAAAAACTATTTCACCAAAAATACTACAGAATTTCATCAAAAGTCCAAAAATCGCCAAACCAAACATAACATAAATTGGACCTCAAAAATTTGTATCAGATTGTTGAAATAAATAAAAAAATAGCATAAACTACAAAAAATGTACTTTCAAAAGTGAGTTCTAGTTCAATATTTTTTGTTTTCATAGTTACGAATAAATTTAACAATTAGAGTTTGCTAAATATCTAACCTAGATAAAAAATACTCATTTTTAACAAATTTAAAGGATCAAACTACTCAAATGATACTTAAGAGATTACTTTAAATCTACCAATAAAGATAAGGCACCATTTTTGTTATTTTCACGGTGACTACAACAAATAGAAGCATCTTATGTGATTGGCATTTCCATTCAGAAAACAAAAGAAATTTTTGATTGCCTATCGGCTCTTCAATTATTTTACACATTTTGCTCATGATCGATCAGAGCCGTCTCAAATATTTTGGGGTCTTGTTCTAATTTGTAAAAGTGAATTTTTAATTGGTTTAAGACCTGCAAATTATGAGCATTTACAGTAAATTCTGGTTAAAACTACTTAATAAAAAATAAAAAAAGGCCCTAATTTTTTTTATTTTCGAGGGCCCCTGTGCAGTAGAACACCTCGCACGGATTCAAAACGGCTCTATGATTGATGAATGTCCTTAACTCATACATTAGTTCGCTAACCATAAACTAATGATGCTAATTAATTCCACCTTGACGGAAGTTGACCAGCATTCAGTTTTTCCATTCATCTCCGGTAGGGGACATTGTCCCCCGATAATTATATATAGCAGAAGACAATTCGAATGACATGTTGACGTGGAAATAATTGAGAATTATTGAATATAAAGGAGATAATCTTATCACGTGGAGACAATGTCTTCTACTGTGGAAGGTGCAGGAGACAATTGTCTCCCCATGTGGCAGCCTGCGATTGGCTGCCATAAATTCATTTTCCACCAGTATTTTAATTGCTATTTTTGACGAATAATTTAACCGAATTTAAAAATTAAAAAAACACCAATTTTTTTAATTTTTCAAGATCTATAAAAAGAGACTAGGTTTACTTCATTTGGACACCAAAATATTTTGGCTATTTTCTCCAAATTTCTATCTTCTTCCAAAGTATTTGCTATTTTTTAAATATGAATCCTAATCAAAATTTTAATCTTCCTCCAAATTTTATATTTCCTAATCAACTACAAAATTTCAATATTCACGTCCACAAAATTATCCAAATATGTCATTCAATTTTCAAATGTCATATATAATGTACTCTTCAATAACATTCTTGCTCAAATTCAAAATGTTGATGCGAGAATTCATCAAACTAGATGGTATAGTACCAGAAATATTGTTACCATCAAGATCTAATGTTGCAAGAACGTGCATATTTCCTAGAGATAGAGCAACCAAAAATTAATTTTCAATTTGTGATTTTTAATATTATCAATGTTTTAGTGTATTTTTGATAAATTGTACGATTAATTTATCTTCATTAATAAAATCATGTATTGTTGTGTTTTAATATTATAATAATATTTGATAAATGTCAAAATTAAATGAATATAATGTAATTTATAATTTTTATTATTATATGTATAATAATATGAATTACAAGAATAATATCATATACAAAATAGAAAATGAGATAGAATGAATATATATGGTGGAGTATATGTATTGATATGGAGGAAAGAGAAAATGAATTATTTTTTGACATATCTCATGCTGTGGAGTGTATGTGATGAAGATAATTGATGATGTGACAGATTATCCATCTGATGTGGCAAGAAATTATCTCCTGCCTGCTGAAGATGGTCTAACAAATTAAGTTTTTTTTTTCTTTTCTTGATGACAATTATGTTTTGTCATAATTGGATTCAAGACGTGTTATTAGTTTTGGCCTAACAGATTTCGTAGATTTGTTCATTGGACGAGATGGACAAACCTTAATAAGGACATTTGTTAAATATACACATATAATATACTGTAATATAAGAGATACACCTGTATATTATGTCTATATTTAGGAATATGGTTTCTCGGTTTTTTGTATGTAAAGCCCACGGTAAGGGCAGATTTTGTACGTAGGTTATTGTAATATTTTAGTATAATTATTACTTTAATTAGTATTGTACACTTACCATAGTTATAGGAGTCTTGTACTACTAGAATAAGGTTTTGGGTGTAGAATAGGAATATGTTTTCTATTTTGGTAAATTGTAAACTTGTATATATACTCCTTTTATTAATGAGAATAATCAAGGGATTATTTCTTTCATGGTATCAAAAGTCTCAAAATTTCTTGTCCAATTTTTTCGTTCTACTCACTATGACTGATAAGAACGTGTTTCATCCTGCCCTAACAGTTTCTAACATCAAGAGTGTCCTTCCTATTGTTCTTGACATAGAAAATATTCAATATGGGATGTGGGCAGAGTTGTTCAAAATTCATGCACTTGCACATCAAGTCCTCCACCACATAATTCCTCCGGCTCCTGGCACGAAAGGTGTATCCACCAAGGAGGAAAATCCTAAATTATGGATTACTCTTGATACTACGGTTCTCCAGTGAATTTATGTCACTATCTCCCTCGATCTCTTACAGACCATAATAGAAAAGTTATTCCTATTCTACACCAAAAACTTTATTCTAGTAGTACAAGACTCTTATAACTATGGTAAATATACAAGACTAATTAAGATAATACTTATACGTATATCTCTTATATATTATGTGTATATTTAACTCAATAGAGGAAATGAGTGCAACAACGTACATATTGCTGGTGGTTAAATTTGAGAAGGGTTCACCAATGCAAATCTCTCATAAAAATGGAAGAAAAAGCTATGGACTATATAAAAGCAAGTTCTAGATTCTATTCTCGATACGCCTTTTGGATTAAACTTCAATGGAATAAAATCGTAAGGCTCAATTTTTTTATGTAACCTAGACGAATCGAGTCAAATCGGACAAACCTTAATAGATGGGTTTGAGTTGTGACATGTTTGGATCAATTTGTGTATAATTAAATATAAATGGCAACTCGATACACTAAGTTTTCGTTATGCGCGGGTTCCGGAAAAGGGTCGGACCACTATATTTTTCTTTTTAAAAACTAGTAGTCTTTTAATTCTATTTTATATCACACAAATTTTATTTCACTGTTAATTATTTCCTTTAGTATTTTTAGCTATAAAAACAGCGATTTCTAGTGCTTTTAATAGTTTTCAAATTTGTAGTTTTTATTTCATAAAATTAAAATTGCTTTTCAGTTTTACCTTATAAATTAGGCGTCCCGACTATTCTATCTTGAATCTCATTGTTCATTTGTTATGAAATACTATATTTAGTTGATTGTGTTGGAATTTATGTGTGTGAACAAGGATGGAAGAACTTAAAGGTTAGACAAGAAACAGTGGTAGTAACATTTGTTGAGTCGAGTGATGACACTCTCTCTTTAAGATAAAATTACCCCCGTATATAATGGCTTATAGATAGTGGGTAATAGCCTCTCAAGATAAAAACAGCAACAACTTTCACAAGTACAATCCAAATACTTGTGAATCTCTAGAAGAATTAAGAGCTCAAAATTGCTAGAAGAAGAATGAGAGGTTCTCAAAGTAATCTCCAGATTTTGGATGATCTTGGATTATTTCAAATGAGTTTTGAGACCTCTATTTATAGGTGCAAGAGTGGCCATTCACATGCCATGTGAATGTACTAATTGGGGTCTCATTGAACTCTTCAAAGGCTGTCTTAGTTATGCCAAGAGTTGGATGATTCATGGCCTTGAAAGAGTTCAAAATCCTTTGATTTTCGGTACACTGCACGCGTAGCGCCGCGGCGCCTCGGGAGGCTCCACAACACCAAATGGCGTAACCAAACTTGAAGCTCTTTGGATGACAATGCTGCCGGCACGCGGCGCGCGACCACTTGGCGGTAGCGCCGCGATCTTGTCCCATCGTGGCTCGGTGCTGCGGCTCTTCCCCAATTTTCCGTATTTTGCACATTTATTCTTTTCTCATACCGTCGTGGGAGACTCATCAATTTGGTCAATTAATCTTTCATCCTTACATAAATTAAGAACACTTAACATGTGTACCAACATCTCTTTCACTACATGAAATTTAGCGGCGTTGTACGACGTATGCATGTGTGTGGAAATAATATTTTCGACATACGGGGCCCCATGTGTTCAATGTCATTAAGGACGAGGTAAACTCAATCCCACTAGGTAAATTTTCAACAATTCCCTCCTGAAAAGAGGTGTTGGTGCACGCGGGGTGTCAACCATTAGCAATATATCAGCGAAAGTATATTGCATCGGGATAGGTAGCCTAGGGCCTTGAACCTTACCTAGTCTAATACCATCAGACATAATTACTGCGCGGTGAACGTGTTGTCTTGAACCGTCAGTGTTTAGTGTATGCCAAGACAATGATAAAGACACAATAACTATCCAATCTCTTGTTTTCTCTTTATTGTTTTGTCCGTTGTGGCCGTGGACACACTTGGATTCTTAAATGCGTACGATTGAGGCGATATGTCCTCACACTTAAATAGGTGATATCATACAAGGTACCTTACAATACCCCACTCTACTAGTGTTAGGAATCATTAAAAGTATCCGCATCTTAACCTCGACTCTCGAGGGTTATGTCAAGATTTAGATACTTAACATGTACCCATCATGCAGGTAGCACTTTAATGTCTATCGCGAAAAGGATCTGGGTATACATTTCCGTGTAAGAATTATAATCTGAAGTGCTCTTGTTTTCACCGAAGTGCTCAACTGAACCTTTACAGCTTAGTTTTTCCATTGAACCAAATTCTTGGGATCTCCAGTCAGTATGGTTGGGTTACCATAGCAAAGTTTCATATGTATTAGGTTTTTAGCACATTCCCCTAGACAGACAATTCATTGATCTTTTGGGTAAGCCCTCAGTTAGCGGGTCCGTTATATTCTTTGATTTTACGTAATCGATGGAGATGATATCCGTGGTGATAAACTTCCTAAAAGTCTTATGTCTCTGACAAATATGTCGAGACACCGTCATCCGTGCCCTTCCAGAAGCTGACTGGCTAGCCACAATGTGTATCTACCGAAGGCACGTGTTTTCTCCCGATAAAGGACCTCATCTAAGATGTAGTGAAGTTACTCAACCTATTTTCATGCTTTGTATAAAGCGAAAGACTATGATTCCCTCGCGAATCGGCTGATGCAAGTTTTCTTAGAGGTTTGTATAAGATACACCATACGCATTCTCTTACGGCTATGGCGTTCTTCACATCCGATGTTGAGTTTGCATCGCCGTGTTCTCCCAGAATGGTCGGACATCTGGAATACCTTAATCTGTAGATTAGGGAACATCTCAGATATCGTCATATGTGTCTTAGTGACATCCAGTGATTGTTTCCAAGATCACGAGTGAACCTGGTTCAACTGGTTGATTTGGCAAACGATATCAGGTCAGTTGTAGTGTGTAGTATACTTTGATCTACCCGAGACCTACGCATATCACTCCTGGTATATGGGTGCACCATGATTCTAGTCAACTTTATGACTTCTATCCATTGGCGACTTCAACGAGACTGCCAAACACTTCACTAATGAGTTTGGAATTTAGATCAGTCTGTTAGATGTCTTAGAAATCTCAATTCCTAAGAAGCCATCTGTAATACTCATATCATTCATATCGAAACATCGTTTCAACATACTCTTAGTCTCTAGGGTTAATCCAGAACTTCTCCATGTGACCAACATGTCGTCTACGTAAAGGCACAACATGACGAATGAATTAGAATTACCTTTCATGTAGACACATTTGTCATACTCATTAATGGAGAAATCTTTCGATAGTTAAGTTACTATCAAAGTTTTTGCACCATTGCTTCGGGGCTCTTTTTAGCCCGCACAGAGATTTGACAAGTCGACAAACTTTCTTCTCTTTCCTGAAACCACATACCCCTCGGGTTGTTCCGTATGACTTTCTTCTTCCACTTTTGGATTTTTGGTTTTCCAACTGTTGGTTTTCTAGCTTCAGAGTCAATGTTTCTATAGTCAGTGAATTCATTGTTTCTGTTTTATCTGAAACTTCCAGGACCAAAATGTAAACATTTCAGAGACTGTAAGAAAGTTCAGGAAAGAGCCCAACATCCATGTCACGCAATGTTGTGGTGACCTTTAAGCTACTCACATAGGAGCGCATGTCCAATTAGTCGAGGCTTTATACTTATCAATAGATCCATCCGCTTTGTACTCAATTTGAGTATCCACTTTTACAACCCAAAGGTTCTTTACCCGGAGGAAGGTCAACCATTAGTATGGTTCTGTAAGATGGGTTCTATTCTTTTCCTTTCTAGAGTTGTGTTTCTGGAATAGACAAATTCTTAACCAAATAGGATAGAAGGCCTACGCCAAGTTCAGCCCCTCTTTGCTCCTTATCGGTTCAACCTCTATAGCCCCGAGTCCTGTGGATCTGGAACACTGGTTATGGATTATCAGGCTCTCACGGGTCTTGTTAACCTAGAGCAAATACTTCTTTTCCCTTCTCAAAGAAGATACCTTCAAATAATTCGGAATTCTCTGATACCAAGAGACGATAATCATTACTGTTATTTGCAGATCCATTGGATATGCAATCTACAGTCTTAGGTCCAACTTGACCTGTTTCGGTATTCCAACCTCTGTCAAATAATTGATCCATAAAGGCATCAGTTTACAGGAGCAGAGGTTCCTTTTAACCTGCAGTATGAACGCGTCTCTTCACTTGCAATGTGAATGTGCCTCTTCACTTTCAATGTGAATGTGTCTCTTCACTTACAATGTGAATGTACCTATTCACTTGCAATATGAATGTACTTCTTTACTTACAATGTGAATGTGCCTCTTCACTTGTAGTGGGAACATACATCTTCACTTGCAATGTGAACGTGACTATTCACTTGTAATGTGAATGTGCTTATTCACTTACAATGTTAACGTACTTCTTCACTTACAATGTGAATGTGCCTCTTCACTTGTAGTGGGAACATGCCTCTTCACTTGCATGACTCCTCACTTGTAATGTGAATGTGCTTCTTCATTTACAATGTGAACCTTATCCTTATGCGGAGTTCTCATCAAGAATCGCATTTGCGGTAAGGATTGCTTTGCGCTTGAAAATACCATTCATACTAAGGTAAGTAGGGAGTGGACATTCAGCGAACGATGCTCCACTTTTCCCCCTCTGTCTCTATGAATTCCTCAATCTGTAGGCTTAGTACCGCTTATATGTTTTAATGAGTTCATATTTGTTTCGTAATGTTACAAATCCATACGTAATCATCTTCCCCCTCTAGTTTGTACAACTATGTACCAACCACGTAGTTATGGCCAAGGTCTAGATGAGAGGTTCTTATTTCGCTATTCCATTGACGGAATGGAAATGTGATTTTGCCTCTTCGACTACCTCACATTTCTTCTGAGGGTTTAGGCCGACAGACGACAATAATATCAACTTGATCAATTTTGTCTTGATCTATGATAATAATGACGTACGAATTATAAGTGTATAATACACTATGTCAGTACATATGAACAATTTCTTGCCCGTGAATAGAGCACAATAGGAGAATGCTTTCGGTTAATGGAGAATTGGTACTCCAACATGTGGTTGTGTAATGGAGATTGAATGCTGGTTCAATTCACCAAAAGCCATCTCAAAAGTCACAAGACTCTTGGATCTCAAAACCGGGATTTTAGGTTTTATGTCTACTGATTCTGGGATTTAGCATTGCGGTTCAATCAGACTGACGCTGCAGCTCCATACTATCAGAAGTGGTACGCGATTACGCCACCACGGCCACGATGCTAAGGTGGCGGTAAGCGGCCGACCCTGCAGTCGGGGCGTCGCGACCCCTTTTCGAAATCAGCCCATTTTTGGACGTTTTGCACGCCGGATCCTTTTATCCACAACCTTGTTGTCAAGATCCGAAGGTTTTATCCTTGTCTTGCCCAACGATAGCCTTAACCTTCCGATCATTTAAGACTTGAGTAATATGACCCACTCTAGTCGCCCGTAGGTTTTGTATGACTGATTGTCTATTTTAGCCCACCTCATCGGGTATCCAATTCTATCCTATGAAGGATCTTCTGCCGATAGTTTGACAGGTTCATCTCTTACCATCCTATTGAACGAAGGATCTTCTGTCAGAAACGGTGACATGTTTAACTTGTTTTGATCTTCTTCCCCTTATACCATGAGACCAAATCATATAGAATTGATTTCTATAATTCAGTCACTAGGTGGGAAGGGTGTGAAGTTAATATTCTGATTTCAAGGACTTATGGAATATGACTTTTAGGAAACCTTTTTATATTCCATTTCTTGTCTTTAATCAGAAATATTTTAACTTTATAATTGACAAAGAAGAAACGATCACCTTAATACATCATTGTTTCTTCCAGCCCATCATATTCCGGATCTTCCGGATCTGTAGCTTAAACACATATAGTCTTATGTGTTGACGTAGTCTGACGCGCGAATCTCCTTGCGACACCTTTCTCGTCGTGTTTTGAACACAGAACGGATCGCATAGACAATTCAGGATGTAATTCCTACACATGAAGTCATTTTGACTCCAAGTGTCAAACTTCATCATCAGGCCATTGATAGCCTGGGTACCTTGGCCCACCTCAACCATGTTATCGGCTTAAGCGTCCATCTCATCTCCATTAGCAGGAGGATCTTCAGTTAGGTATCTAGTCATACCCATACCCAACACAGTGAGGTAGAACATCATTTTCTGCTGTCACATTTTGAAATTATCACCCGAAAACTTCTCAGGATGTTCAGCTTGAAAGTTGGGAGGAATCATGCGTTTCCAATGGTTCCAACATTGAAACCAGCGACCGGGGCAGTAGTGTTGCCCGGATTAGCAGTGCCAAAGGAAGTGGCAAGAGTAGAAGCAGAGACTGGATCTCTTCCATTCACTATCTTTAGTTCTTCACAATATATAATTTTGCCTTAAAATGTTGGAATTTATGTTTGTGAACAGGGATGAAAGAACTTAAAGGTTAGACAAGAAATAGTGGTAGCAACGTTTGCTGAGTCGAGTGATGACACTCTCTCTTTAAGGAAAAATTACCCCCCGTATATAATGACTTACGGATAGTGGGTAATAGCCTCCCAAGATAAAACAACAACAACTTCCACAAGTACAAGCCAAATACTTGTGAATCTCGAGAAGAATTAAGAACTCAAGATTGCTAGAAGAAGAATGAGAGGCTCTAAAAGTAATCTCCAAATTTTGGATGATCTTAGATTATTTCAAATGAGTTTTGGGACCTCTATTTATAAGTACAAGAGTGGCCATTCACATGCCATGTGAATGTACTAATTGGGGTCTCATTGAACTCTTCAAAGGTTGCCTTGGTTATGCCAAGAGTTGGATGATTCATGGCCTTGAAAGAGTTCAGAATCCTTTGATTTTCGGTACATTGCGCGCGTAGCGCCGCGACGCCAAATGAGCAGAACCAAACCTCGAGCTACTGGACGACAAGCATCGCGGCCCTTGCCAGAGGCGCTGCGGCGCGTCAGCGTCGCGACCCTTGTCCAGGTAGCGCCGCGACACTTGTCCAGGTAGCGCCGCGACACTGTCCCATCGTGGCTCGGTGCCGCGACCCTGTTATGGTGCCGCGGCTCTTTGTTACACCTCGTAAGTTTAAGACAAGGATTAAGAACATCATTAAGGTTAAGATTCGGATAATGGGGGTGGGACATAAGATTAATTATTGGTGAGAAGTGGACCAAAGTGTTATATTTAAGGGACTAAATTGCAATTTAATTTTTCAGATTTTAATTGACCTTAAAGACATATTAAACCCTTCATTTTCCATTTCAAACTCAACTCCATAGCCAAACCCAATCTCTCCTCTTCCTCTCAAGCTTGGCCGAAAATAACCCCAATTCCATAGCCAAAACTTGAAGTTTTTCATCTCTTATTCCTAGATAAATTCTTCTATCATTCCAAGCCAAGTTTTTTTAAACCCAAAAACAGTGGGCTCGGCACCACTGCTGGCCGAGAACTCCCAACCCGAAAACGTGGGGTTTTGGATGAAACTTTTGGAAGCAAAACATGTATAAATGATGGGTTAACATTGGGGGATTCATGCATGACGATTTGGAGTGAAGAAGGAGGAATATTGGTGAAGAAAAATCAATAAATCAGTGGGAAAATTCGGACTGGGCAGTGGGCAGATTTTCGGGACTGTTTTGGACAGATTTTTAGTCACATTTGGAAGGGAATATCTCCTAGTATATTAGGAGTTTTTGGATGTTTTAAAAGCATAAAATGAAGTTCGTCGAGTCTAGTTTCCAAAGAAACAAACCAATCTTCGATAGGACACCGTAGTAGAGAGTTATCGACGTTACAAGTTCAGCTGACGAAGCAGTGGCTAAAAATCTGGACAGTCACGTTTTTTGGGGACTGTTTTGGTAAAATTTTAAGGTATGAAATTCTTCTTCTATTGGTGAAAATGTATCCCTTTTACTTGATATTTGATAGATTAATTGATATTATAGTTAGGAGAATTATCCATGTCAAAGAAGAAAGGGAAATAAGACAATGCATGTGAATGATAGAGGTCGAAACCGATTTAGAACCTATTCTTGGCGTACGTTGGAATTGAGTAATTGTGTTGGTATGTTATTACTAATTGCATGTGAAAATTTAGATGAAACCTTGATGTTTAAAGTTAAAGTTGTTAATTGAAGTTGTTGGGAGATTAATTGGAAAGTAAGGAATTTTGGAAAAAGCTTTGGAATTGTAAAATGTTGATATGACCAGAAAGTTGATAGAAATTGTTGGAAATTTCGATAATGTATTACGGACTGAATTAGTGTGTGAATATAAGTTACTACATGCATATTTATTGAGACAATTATCTATACATGCCTTGAAAGGATTAAAGTATAGAAAAGTGTTAAATTCTCATTCTTGAATTGGCGATGTCGTTAAGAGATTGGATTGCCCCATGATAATTCTAACGTGACTAAATGATTGACTAACATGAGAGGTAAGTGTATAAATTCCCTTGGTTATTGAAGTTGATAAATTGAATGTTTAGATAATTTTGACTACATATGAAAATGGTAGTGGTTATTAGTTTAATTTGGATCATTGGGTTGATTTAGATTGTTGGTTTGAATTGGATTGTTAGTTGGAGTTGAATTGTTGGTTGATTTGGATTATTGGTAAAATTGTGGATACGCACATAAACAAAAAAAGTGCTGCCCAAATTTTTATAGAAATAAGAAGTCGTTATCTGAATAAATTACGTTAGAGACCGTAGAATTGTGACGTATTGTCATTATTATAGGTTGACATACTGGACGAGGCATATCTTAGCATTTAGTTGATTTGCTCGCTTAAAAGGTATGTGAGACTTTTCCTTCTTTCTTTTGGCATGATTTTTTTCTGTGAAAGTACGGCGGACGTACTTAACTCCTACCAGTTCAGTTTTAAAAATGATTATTTACTAGTTATGGTTTCAGTAACAGAGTTTATGGTAGTAATCTTTATTGAGAGTCACATAATGATTTTAATCGCATACAGTTGCTCATGATATCTACTCGTGCTAAGTGTTACTATTTCACTCCACTGAGTCGGGCGGATCATGTTAGTGCGCACCGTGCATCATTCATCGAGTCCTTCACTGAAGGCGAGACACGTTATATATATACAGATTACATCGAGTCCTTCCATGAAGCGAGACACGTTCTGTGCAGATACAAATTCCATCGAGTCCTCCATGAGGTCGAGACATGTTATCTGATTTTATATCTGACATGAGCATGATGATTTATGATTCAAACATGATATGATTTTCGACAAGATTCTCGATTTTATGAAATTTGATGACTCTCTGTTTTACTTGCATACGATTGTTATTGATTTCGGTATTTTATGTTGTACATACTCAGTACATTATTTCATCGACCCGCTTTCCTCGAAGTGCGTTAAATGCCCGCAGTTCAGTGTTGAGATAGGTGACCCTCGCCTAGGATTTACATACAACGATTGGAGAGATCCTTTGTTCCGAGCGGCTATTTTAGTACGCACCTTTATCTTTCAGACTTATTCATATATTGGGCACGGCGAGTCTGTCGTCGTATGTCGATATTACACTCTTAGAAATGCATGAACGATTGTGGGTTGGACGTTTGTACCTTGTTTTGGGTTTTGATGTTATTGTCTCGTGGCAGCCTTGTCGGCTTGCTTATTTTGATTATGTCTTTGTGCACGTGATGTTGGTTGGTGGCAGCCTAGTCGGCTAGCCTATTATGACTGTTGTTTTGTTGCTGTTTTGGCGGCGCGGCTAGCCCATTTTAGGGAAATGTTGTAAAAGCAGCGTTGTGCTGCCGAAATTTCTATAGATCTCTGTATTAGATGGATTAAGAGTGACAGGTCAGTAATGACGTCCAATTAGGACGTTAGTCGCGGCCCGTCGGGTTGGGTCGTGACAAAAGTGGTATCAGAGCAGTTAGTCCTCGGAATGTCTACAGACCGTGTTTAGTAGAGTCTTGTGTATGGGTATGTTGTGCACCATACTTATACGCAGGAGGCTGCCGGACATTTAGGATTGTTTCTATTTTTTCATCTCTTAGATTGTGCTATAGAGCTGTGTTAATAGGATGATCCCTTTACGGATTTAAAATGTTTCTGGTATGCCTCAGGAAGCGCGATGACCCGAAGGCAAATCCTGATGAGGATTACGGTGCAGTGCAGAGAGTTACGAGTCCAAAGACGCGGTCTGCGTCGAGTGTGCCGACAGCGAGTTACGCCGTCACCACCTCCGAGGCTCCTCTCGAGAAACTTCACCGTGTCGAGGCCCGTGCACGAGCCTCCGATTCACCGGCCGAGGCATGATGGAGATTTGAGAGAAACGTCGATTATTGACTAGGATAGTAGCGGGAGACAGACTTACGAGCGAGGCGGCGATTAACCAGGCGAGCAGTTTGAGGTTAGAATTTCTGAGTTGCGATCACGGAGTTTTACGGTCGAGCGAGATGATCCGCAGGAGTTCATCCGTCAGTGCGAAGGGCGTTGAGGTGATCGGGGCCTCGGTAGATCGATTATATTGGCCTCATACTGGTTGCGCGTCTGGCCAATTGGTTTGACTCATGGGAGTTGTCGAGGGTGAGGTGCTCACTGCAGGTGTGGGACGAGTTCACAGAGGCTTTCCTTGACCATTTCTTGCCTCCCGAGATGAGGAGAGCTAGGGTTGACAGGTTCTTGACTCTGAGATAGAATGGGAGGACGGTTAGAGAGTATAGCCTGGAGTTTGACTCTTTGGCTAAATGCGCAATACTATGGTAGCAGACATGGCAGATAGGGTACACCGTTACGTGATGGGATTGGACCACTATCTTATTGATGGGTGCATGGCAGTAACACTTCAGTCGGGCATGGATATTGCCCGTATTCAGGCATATACGCAAGGAGTCGAGGAGCGACATAGACAGAGACGGCTGGATAGAGGTCAGGAGGGAGATCAGCCTAAGAGGTCCAGGACGGCAGGATTTTTGAGTGAGTCTCGAGGCAGACAGCCTCAACAGCACGACAGGTATTCCTCCCAGTCAGCACAGAGTGCACCTTCACAGTCTATAGGTAGGAGATTTGATCGCACGGGGTATTCAGGAGCCGGTCAGGGCTCCAGGGCTTCGGGTTCTCAGGGGAACCGGGATTCTAGTCGGTGGAGGCCATCTTTTCCTTAATGTGCACGGTGCGACAGGCATTATCCTGGGGAGTGTCGTCTTACTGCTGGTACTTGCTTTTCCTGCGGTCGCCAGGGCCATATAATGAGAGAGTGTCCCTTCAGAGGTGGTTTAGGTGGTATGGTTTGGCCTACGGAGTCTGTTGCTGGTTCATCGTTATCCATAGCTATGCGCCCCGTCGGGCAAAGTATTCAGACGCCAGCAGGCCGTGGTGGAGGCCATGGCGAAGCTCCCAGTTCTAGCGGTCCTTCGAACCGCATATATGTTTTGGCCAGAAGGCATGATCAGGAGGCGTCACCAGATATGATCGCAGGTATATTTTGATCTTTTCGAGACGTATATGAATTAATAAGATTCAGATTCTACCTTATAGCATAGATATATATTTCTTTTTCCCTTTGTTGAAATAGGGAATGGTTATTACTTCTTGACATAGATCATCGTTTGATGTGTATAAAGCCTTAGGTGCTAAATTTTAAAGAGAAATTTCGAACATCTAACATATTGTGAGATAATATTATGTGGGACAAATATTGAAAAAGACGTTATCTTCTAAATGTACAATAGAAATAATGCTTTCATGCATGAAAAATGATATTGGAAGTTATATACGGCATAGAGCAGGAGATATGGTAGGAGCCAAGGAGTGGAAAAGCTAATAACTGGGTTGATGGGTGAAATTAGGAGTTGGTATTATGTTGATTCTGCAGGATACACAATGGGTGAGGGAAATGTCATGGTAGGTAATGACAGCTTCAGGTAAATTTACTGTGCCAAATGTATGGGATTTGTTGGTTTGTTGTATATAGATGGATAGACACAATTATGAAGGAGGCGCTGCCGAAATTTCTAGAACTTGAGACATGTCAAGAACATTCGAGGACGAATGTTTCTAAGGGGGGGAGAATGTTACACTTCGTAAGTTTAAGACAAGGATTAAGAACATCATTAAGGTTAAGATTCGGATAATGGGGGTGGGACATAAGATTAATTATTGGTGAGAAGTGGACCAAAGTGTTATATTTAAGGGACTAAATTGCAATTTAATTTTTCAGATTTTAATTGCCCTTAAAGACATATTAAACCCTTCATTTTCCATTTCAAACTCAACTCCATAGTCAAACCCAATCTCTCTTCTTCCTCTCAAGCTTGGCCGAAAATAATCCCAATTCCATAGCCAAAAGTTTTTCATCTCTTATTCCTAGATTAATTCTTCTATCATTCCAAGCCAAGTTTTTTTAAACCCAAAAATAGTGGGCTCGACACCACTGCTGGCCGAGAACTCCCAACCCGAAAACGTGGGGTTTTGGATGAAACTTTTGGAAGAAAACATGTATAAATGATGGGTTAACATTGGGGGATTCATGCATGACGATTTGGAGTGAAGAAGGAGGAAGATTGGTGAAGAAAAATCAATAAATCAGTGGGAAAATTCGGACTGGGCAGTGGGCAGATTTTCGGGACTGTTTTGGACAGATTTTTAGTCAAATTTGGAAGGGAATATCTCCTAGCATATTAGGAGTTTTTGGATGTTTTAAAAGCCTAAAATGAATTTCGTCGAGTCTAGTTTCCAAAGAAATAAACCATTCGTCGATAGGACACCGGAGTAGAGAGTTATCGACGTTACAAGTTCAGTTGACGAAGCAGTGGCTAAAAATCTGGACAGTCACGTTTTTTGGGGACTGTTTTGGTAAAATTTTAAGGTATGAAATTTTTCTTCTATTGGTGAAAATGTATCCCTTTTACTTGATATTTGATAGATTAATTGATATTATAGTTAGGAGAATTATCCATGTCAAAGAAGAAAGGGAAAGACGACAATGCATGTGAATGATAGAGGTCGAAACGATTTAGAACTTATTCTTGGCGTACGTTGGAATTGAGTAATTGTGTTGGTATGTTATTACTAATTGCATGTGAAAATTTAGATGAAACCTTGATGTTTAAAGTTAAAGTTGTTAATTGAAGTTGTTGGGAGATTAATTGGAAAGTAATGAATTTTGGAAAAAGCTTTGGAATTGTAAAATGTTGATATGACCGGAAAGTTGATAGAAATTGTTGAAAATTTCGATAATGTATTACGGACTGAATTAGTGTGTGAATATAAGTTACTACATGCATATTTATTGAGACAATTATCTATACATGCCTTGAAAGGATTAAAGTATAGAAAAGTGTTAAATTCACATTCTTGAATTGGCGATGTCGTTAAGAGATTGGATTGCCCCATGATAACTCTAACGTGACTAAATGATTGACTAACATGAGAGGTAAGTGTATAAATTTCCTTGGTTATTGAAGTTGATAAATTGAATGTTTAGATAATTTTGACTATATATGGAAATGGTAGTGGTTATTAGTTTAATTTGGATCATTGTGTTGATTTAGATTGTTGGTTTGAATTGGATTGTTAGTTGGAGTTGAATTGTTGGTTGATTTGGATTATTGGTAAAATTGTGGATACGCACATAAACAAAGGAAGTGCTGCCCAAATTTTTATAGAAATAAGAAGCCGTTATCTGAATAAATTACGTTAGAGACCGTAGAATTGACGAACGTATTGTCATTATTATAGGTTGACATACTGGACGAGGCATATCTTAGCATTTAGTTGATTTGCTCGCTTAAAAGGTATGTGAGACCTTTCCTTCTTTCTTTTGGCATGATTTTTTTTTTGTGAAAGTACGGCGGGCGTACTTAACTCCTACCAGTTCAGTTTAAAAATGATTATTTACTAGTTATGGTTAACAGAGTTTATGGTAGTAATTTTTATTGAGAGTCACATAATGATTTTAATCGCATACAGTTGCTCATGATATCTACTCGTGCTAAGTGTTACTATTTCACTCCACTGAGTCCCGGGCCAGATCATGTTCGTGCGCATCCATGCATCATTCATCGAGTCTTTCACTAGAGGGCCGAGACACGTTATATATATATACAGATTACATCGAGTCCCTCCAGAAGTAGAGAGACACGTTCTGTGCAGATACAAATTCCATCGAGTCCCTCCATAGAGGACCGAGACATGGTATATAGTTTTATATACAGATATGAGCATGATGATTTATGATTCAGCATACATGATATGATTTTCAGACAAGATTCTCAGTTTTATGAAATTTGATGACTCTCTGTTTTACTTGGTACAATTGTTATTCGATTTTGATATTTTATGTTATGCATACTCGATCATTATTTTGTGCGACCCCTTCCTCGTTGCGTTCATGCCGCAGTTCAGTGTTCAAATAGGTGACCCTCCGGTCTAGGATTTACGTACAAATTGGAGAGATCCTTTGTTCCGGAGCCAGCTATTTTAGTACAGACCTTTATCTTTCAGACTTATTCATATATTGGGCACGACGGGGTCCTGTCCCGTCATATGTCAGTATTACACTCTTAGAGGTTTGTAGACAGTTGTGGGTTGGACGTTTGTACCTTGTTTTGGGTTTTGATGTTATTGTCGTGGCGGCCTTGCAAACTTGCTTATTTTGATTTTGCCTTTGTGCGTGATGTTGGTTGGTGGCGGCTAGTCGGCAAGCCTATTATGACTGTTGTTTTGTTGTTGTTTTGGCAGCCTTGTCGGCTAGCCCATTTTAGGGAAATGTTGTAAAAGCAGTGTTGTGCTGCCGAAATTTCTATAGATCTCTGTATTAGATGGATTAAGAGTGACAGGTCAGTAATGTCGTCCAATTAGGACGTTAGTCGCGGCCCGTCGGGTTGGGTCGTGACACTCTTCTCTAATTTTTCGTATTTTGCACATTTCTTCTTTTCTCATACCGTCGTGGGAGACTCATCAATTTGGTCAATTAATCGTCCATCCTTATATAACTTAAGAACACTTAACATGTGTACCAACATTTCTTTCACTATATGAAATTTAGCGATGTTATACGACGTATGCATGTGTGTGGAAATAATATTTTCGACATGCGAAGCCCCATATGTTCAATGTCATTAAGGACGGGTAAACTCACTCACTAGCTAAATTTTCAACAGATTGTAAATGTCTGCAGACTGCAGAAAAACAAACTACAAGTAATACACCTATTGATTAAAGGTCGAGGAGACCGAATCCAAGATATTCGAGTACCCATTTTTCATTGCACGAGTCAAGAAAAAGCAACTATAATTGCATGTATTGCAAATTGCAATCATGTAACTATCTTTCATTGTTTTCTCAAATAAACTTATATTTATTGGAGAAAATATATTTATACTTTCATGATATTATAATTGAGATAGTGAACTTGGTGGCTAAATGTTACAGAGAGCACATTAAATTTTTATCCATCAAAGACAAACTAATATTTAATTGTCTAATTAATCACTCCATCAATTCAAGTAATTTGTATATATATGGGGTCAAAAATTTTGTTATTAAAATAGATAAACATACTTATCTCTCTTGAAGTTGAACCACACTCAATTAAGCTTTGTAAATTTCTTAATTATACAAAAAAACCTATGTATGTTTGCGAGAAATATGAGAAGACTAATGATGTTCAATAATACAAATATTTTGAATATTGTTACTTATAAAAGAGAAAGGGCGTCCTAATTCCAAATTGACTTTTCTTTTTCTTTTCCTTGTTGCCTTGTAGCTACTTGAGTCACTATTCCATTATTTCCATTTTTTTGGGTACAATTTCATTATTTATATATGCACAATGTGAATTCAATTCTATACCTACCTAGAAGGATTAAATTTGTAGGTGTTATCAGTTGTCCGTTTTCAAACACCGGTTATTAGAGCATATCCCGCGATTTACTGGTAGTAATGTTGAGAGACTGGTACTGCTACCTCCAGGACTAGTCTGACTGCGTCAGGAACCTGCATATAAATTTAAATTATCATACATGACCTACGAAGGAAAAAAAAGGCAATTGCCTTTCATTTAGAGATATAAATTGAAAATTAAAGAATCCAACGCACATACCATAATTAGAGTGACACCTACCCCATGTGCAGAAAAGTATTATTCTTCAATTTTTAATTTCAATTAATGATTATATGGTTTCTAGAAAGAAAAAGCCTCGATGAGATAACAAGTACTAATTTTCAATCATTTGTTTAATTTAAATATTTAATACTCCTATATATTAGTTAACAGAACTTATAATGCAATAGTGTTCGCTTGCGTCGCAAGACTAAGAATGACTGTTTTGGTCTATAAACAATTTATTGTTCTATATTAAAACATGATTTTTCTCGGAAAAAATGATTTTCCAAAAGATAGTCTGTAAATTTTCCTAAGATTGTTTCCCAAAAGTTTTCTTTTTCTTTCTAAAACAATTTTTTACTCCTTTCGTTTCATTTCATTTGAACCTTGTTTGTCTGAAGAATTTTAAAAAAGAAGAAGATATTTTAAAAAAATTGTGATTGTAAATCTATCATGAAATTTATGTGACATAAAATTAATTATTAATAATAATAATAATTTAAGATTATATAATTTTAAATATATAAAAATATCATTCTTACGTTAAATGAATTTAAAAAAATAAAATATCACATAAATAGACATATAGATTAATAAATTAAATTAAATTAAATTAAAATTAAATCCAGACACCTAACAAATTGAAAGAATTAATCTCTTAATTATTCTTATTGATGAAAGACATATATATACAACATAGGAAATCATTTTCCTATTCTACATCTAAAATGTCTAAGAACGGCCTGAATACCCGGTTCATCAAATCCATAAACACTTCTGGAGCATTGGTCAGTCCAAAAGACATCACTCTAAACTCATAATGCCCGTATCGGGTCCTGAATGCTGTCTTCGGGATATCTGTCTCACTTACCCGCACCTGATGATAACCTGACCGCAAGTCTATCTTTGAGAAACACTTAGCACCCTGCAACTGGTCAAATAAATCATCAATCCTGGGAAGGGAATACATGTTCTTGATGGTTACCTTATTCAACTGCCTATAATCAATACACATCCGCAGCGATCCATCTTTCTTCCTTACAAATAATACTGGTGCTCCCTAAGGAGATGTACTAGGCCTAATGAAGCCTTTTTCCAACAAGTCCCCCAGCTGCTCCTTCAACTCCTTCAACTATGCAGGTGTCATTCTATAAGGAGGAATGGATATAGGTCGGGTATCTGGCAGTACATTTATACTGAACTTTATCTCCCGCTCTGGAGGAAGACCTGAAAGATCATCTGGGAATACATCCGGGAACTCACTAACTAATGAATCGATCAAGAGCGGTACCTGCTCAGTATCATGCACACGAACCAAATGATAGATATACCCCTTTCTAACCATCTTCCTTGCCTTGAGGTATGAAATAAACTTACCCCTCGGCGATGCTGTATTCCCCTTCCATTCTATAACCGGCTCGTCTGGAAACTGGAATCGAACCAACTTCTCTCTACAATCAACGTTGGCAAAATAAAAAGCCAACCAATTCATACCAATAATAACATCAAAGTCAGTCATATCTAACTCTATCAAATTTGCTATGGTATGACGACTATATATTGTCACGACCCGACCCCGGGCCTGCGACTAGTGCCCTACCTCGGCACCCCTTACAGGTATACATCAGAGAATAGCAGCGGAACATACATAAACTCATAAAATACTAGACAATAAAATATCAACAGACTAGCCGATAAGGCCACCTTCCGTGAAATATACATAACCCAAAAAAAACAGTTACATCTTTGTTCTTACATCCCAATCCACAAGATATGACTACAGACCTCTAAGAATTTACATAACAATTGTGACGGGACAGGGGCCCGCCATACCCCTGAATGTACATAAAACTACAGCATCAGGGAAACCGTACCAAAAGACAAGCCTCCGGAGAAATGGAGTCTGCTGACAACTGATCAGTGATCCTAAGAGTGAGGATCCACAACCTGCTTACCCCTACCTGCGGCATGAACGCAGCTGATCGGTGTATTTTATATACACTTTTTAAGTCATTTTTAATTAGTATTTTACTCATTTTATTTATGTTTAGTATAGTATTAGGGTCGTTTTCCTTTCTTTTGTGTCACAGCGGTCAGAAATGGAGAAATGACGAAAAGAAGATGAAATGAGCATAAATGAGATGGAATTGCACACAAAAAGGGCCAAGAAATGAAGTCTAAGAAGTTTCGGAAATTATAGAGGAGATCCGACGAAGTCCGGACGGAAAAATGACGACGGCGAGAATCCGCGGAAAAAATGTCACCGGAGCGGCGCTGGCAGTGGCCATGGCTGAAATCTTGAAAGTCCCGAGAGTTGCTGAATTTCAGTAGCCATGCAGTCTATGGCACGCCGACGCGGGATTTAAGAAGTCTGGGCCGAATTTGACATGTTTTCAGAATCCTAAAGGGATTACTTTTCCTACCTAAAGGGATAACTTTTCCTACCTTAAAACCCTTACCTAAAAGGATTCTAATAACTTTCCCTTTCCTACAAATCCCTAACCCTTCACCAAAAGGATTCTTTGGCTATAAATACTCTACATCATTAGAAGAATTATTCATTCTCCATTCCACCATTCACCATTCTACATCCATCCTTCCACCAATACATATTGTAAATATTCCATAACACAACCCTTGGATGCTTGGCTTGGAGACTCATTCTTAAGTAATTTTCTTTTCTTTTCTTTACTTTATTTCAGTTTTTGCATGATGAACTTTGAATTAGTTCTTGTTATCTTTATGGCTAGGAACTAATTCTCTTATAGGGCTTTCCATGTTGAATTACTAGAAACTTATGTTATAAATTAATGCATGCTTATGGTTATTTTTCTTATTGAGAGATCTATCCAATAATTGAGTTGAATTCTTGGAAATTAATTGACAACTAATTATCACTATATGATTTCTAATCGACGAAAAGGGGATTGTGAATATCTTTGTAAGTTGGGTAGACATTCTTGGATTGGGGATGAAAATACCTCAATTATTTATGTAGCGTTGATGAGAGGCTTAACAACCCTAATTTTGCGCATTGTGCGTGACGGTCAACTAGGTTTTTGTTCTTAATCCTCCTATAAAGTTATCCTTATCACCGAAAGTTAGGTAAGGTGCGATACTGGGGTTGAGTGTTTATATAACCCTAACGGGAGTATAAAACGATTTCGTAAACCTGCTTTCTCCTAAAGAAGAATACCATGAGTTAATGCATTAGTAAGTAGCATAAGCGGATAGTAAGGATACGTGAAAGCCCTATTCTCATCATCACTGAAGTAAACCCTTTTAGTTAAATAGCTTTTATAATCCTTAGTTAAAAACAACAAATCTAAATATCAATTTACCAAATAGATACCAAAAAATAGATAGTTGGTAATTGAACCCTAATCCTTGAGGACGATATTCGGTCTTATCAAGACTATACTACTTGTCACGATAACGTGCACTTGCGTTTAAAGTGTGTGCATCTTAACGCGCATCAAGTTTTTGGCGTTCTTGATTAGGCATAGTTCAATATCAAATTTATCTATTTTTAATTTCTAATTTGGTTTTTATTTTTGTTTCTTTAAATTATTTATTTTATTTTCTTTTGGAAAAAAAAAACAAAAAAAAACAAGTGTGCCGTGATTCGTTGTTGGTTTTGATTCATCTCAGGGATCCTTAAGACATGGATTTCTACTGTCAATATGATCGAGCTCCAACCATGTAGAGAGAGAGAGGAATTGCGTAAGTCATACTCGCCTCACTAAGTATCAAGCGATTCACGGACTAAATGAGATTGGCCATAAAGAAGCCGAATCGCAAATAGGAGAACTCGCATCATTTTTAACAATAACATCAATTTGAGAGCTGAACCA
This sequence comes from Przewalskia tangutica, assembly GCA_029844215.1. NCBI lineage: Eukaryota > Viridiplantae > Streptophyta > Magnoliopsida > Solanales > Solanaceae > Przewalskia > Przewalskia tangutica. The sequence continues at coordinate 43,281,796 of CM056723.1, read as the reverse complement.
CACCCAACTATTGAGGAATCCGTGAAATAGTTGGTGTAGAAGGAAAAGATCAGAGATCCAATTATTTACCTTCGATTCGTGGAAATTCTTTTCTTGCACCTATTGCGTAAGAAACACCACTAGCTATCACTACTGATTCCCAATTAGGAAGCCCATACCATCAAGGGTACCCCAGAGTTGAGAGATGTAGAAGTTCACTGATTCCTACATTAAAGAAAGCATAAAAGACAAGCCTATTTGGGGATAATTGTATATGTAAGGCTCTTGTTTGAACAAATGGTCGTAGGAAATTGAGACCTACAACAATAACTCGCGGATTGCGAAGTTCGCAGAAGGATCCAATGGGCACTCGAAAAGGTTAATTGCGTCGGCTAAAAGGCGTTAAAGACAAATATTGTTGGGAGGCAACCCAATATTTTTAATTATGTTATTTTAATTTCATCTTTATTTTATTTTATTTTGTCTTGAACAGTCTCACGGTCTAGGGTTCTTGTTTTGTATTGTTGACGACAGTGGATCAAAGTCAAAACAGGAAAAGGAGCAAAAAAAAAAGGAAAAAGCGATCGTCGAGCGCGCGCGAGAATAAGGGCGCGGCGCCAGAATCTCGTAAGAGCCACAAGATAGCAGTACTGGCGCGCTGAATCTCGGCGCGGCTCCCGAACTTGAGAGCTATATTTCCGCAAATTCTGAATTTTTCCTCCTAGACCTCTATTATGACCGCTGTGTTGTGTCAGTAAGTTGTCCATTTTTTTTTTAGTATTGCACACATTGGGGACAATGTGTGATTTAAGTTTGGGGGTGTTTTATTTGTGTCTTGTTATGTTTCAGTTAAGTTTTTTTTTATGTTGTTTTGTGTTTATTTTTGAGTCACAATTTTTTTCTTTTCTTTTTGAGTCATAATTGTCTGTCAAAGATCATGTATGCTGTAGTTGCTAGAAACACCTAGTGAAGGAAGGTGGAATAATGTAATGGAATTAGAAGCAACTATCTAAACACCTAGGTTAGATATGCCAAAAACTCACAAAATCTGTCTATTTGTAGTTTCTTGCTTGATTTGTGCATTGTTAAAAGATTAAAACCTATGTGTTATGATTGCTTGCTATTCGAGGCGAAATAGTTAGGATATGCATGTTAGGGAGATGACTCAGGCATTTCTTTGTTAGCCAATTCTTACCACTCTTTTCTATCCCTGACTTTAAAAATATCTCTAGTACCTATCGAGCCTAAAAACATGAAACTTTTTCTTTGACACCATATATTCCTACAATTGTGCCATAAGTAAAAATGTGAAATAGTTGGAATAAATTGTGTTAAAAAAGAGACAAAAAGAGTGAATAAGTTTGATGCACCCAATGAAAAAGTAATAAGAAAGAGGCAAAAGCCTAAGTTTGGGGGTGCTTGTTATTATAATACACTTCACTCTCCCAAAACAAAAGAAGGGAAAAGATAGAATTGAAGTGAAGGAAAGAATCAAAAGAAAAGAGAAAAATTGAAAAGCTAAAGAGCTTATGGTACACAAAAATGAGCCTAAATGCCTATTTTTACCTACCCGTGCCTAAGCCTACATTACAACCCTTAAAAATCCTGAAGATCTCTTAGATGCATAGCCATGATTAGTGGAGAATAGCAAGTAAACATGCGATAGGAATTTTGAAATTAACATGTATGATTCAATATTTGACTTCCATTAAGCATGATAAAAATGAGTTTGCGAAATATCTAGCTTAATGTGTTTAGAATGCTGAAATTTCATGCTATATGTTCTGCATATTATTCGCTAATCTTCATGTTTTTCCAAGTAGCACCAATGCAGCAAAGTGATCAATATCATTGAGTCTTTTATTTTTCGCTTTCCTCGAGTCCGTATTTCTTTCTTTTGATCTTTGCTCGAGGCGAGCAAAGGTTAAGTTTGGGGTATTTGATCTGTATTTTATATACACTTATTAAGTCATTTTTAATTAGTATTTTACTCATTTTATTTATGTTTAGTATAGTATTAGGTCGCTTTCCTTTCTTTTGTGTCACAATCGAAATGGAGAAATGACGAAAAGAAGATGAAATGAGCATAAATGAGATGGAATTGCACACAAAAGGGCCAAGAAATGAAGTCTAAGAAGTTTCGAATTATAGAGGAGATCCGATTTCGGTCCGGAAAAATGACGACGAAACAGACCGCCGTAAAAATGTCACGAGCCGCGGCGCTGGCAGTACATGGCGCCAAAGTCTTGAAAGTCCCGAGTTGCTGAATTTCAATACGCTGGCCATCTAGGCCGCGGCTCCGACGCGGGATTTAAGAAGTCTGGGCCGAATTTGACATGTTTTCAGAATCCTAAAGGGATTACTTTTCCTACCTAAAGGGATAACTTTTCCTACCTAAAGGGATAACTTTTCCTACCTTAAAACCCTTACCTAAAAAGATTCTAATAACTTTCCCTTTCCTACAAATCCCTAACCCTTCACCAAAAGGATTCTTTGGCTATAAATACTCTACATCATTAGAAGAATTATTCATTCTCCATTCCACCATTCACCATTCTACATCCATCCTTCCACCAATACATATTGTAAATATTCCATAACACAACCCTTGGATGCTTGGCTTGGAGACTCATTCTTAAGTAATTTTCTTTTCTTTTCTTTACTTTATTTGGTTTCGCTTTTATGATGAACTTTGAATTAGTTCTTGTTATCTTTATGGCTAGGAACTAATTCTCTTATGTATTTCCATGTTGAATTACTAGAAACTTATGTTATAAATTAATGCATGCTTATGGTTATTTTTCTTATTGAGAGATCTATCTAATAATTGAGTTGAATTCTTGGTAATTAATTGACAACTAATTATCACTATATGATTTCTAATCAGATTCTGAAAAGGGGGGATTGTGAATATGCTGTAAGTTGGGTAGACATTCTTGGATTGGGGATGAAAATACCTCAATTATTTATGTAGCGTTGATGAGAGGCTTAACAACCCTAATTTTGCGCATTGTGCGAGACGGTCAACTAGGTTTTAGTTCTTAATCCTCCTATAAAGTTATCCTTATCACCGAAAGTTAGGTAAGGTGCGATACTGGGGTTGAGTGTTTATATAACCCTAACGGGAGTATAAAACGATTTCGTAAACCTGCTTTCTCCTAAAGAAGAATACCATGAGTTAATGCATTAGTAAGTAGCATAAGCGGATAGTAAGGATACGTGAAAGCCCTATTCTCATCATCACTGAAGTAAACCCTTTTAGTTAAATAGCTTTTATAATCCTTAGTTAAAAACAACAAATCTAAATATCAATTTACCAAATAGATACCAAAAAATAGATAGTTGGTAATTGAACCTAATCTCGAGGACGATATTCTGGCCTTATCAAGACTATACTACTTGTCACGATAACGCACTTGCGTTTAAAGTGTGTGCATCTTAACGCGCATCAGACCCAGGAAAGGGGTTAGTACACATATGTACAAGTATGTAAATCGAAATATCAGAATTTACATCATAAGTCTAAACTAAAGCTGGAGACATGTATGATAATCAAATTAACAGTATATTGTGTCTTACTAACAATGAGAGTAACAAAATATACATTTCCGGTTCTTAAAATAGGAAGCCTGGGATTAACCTAGGACCATCCGCACGTAGTATTATCACGCAGTCCTACTCCTGGGAATATTTCACCCGCATAGGTCGTATGGACCCGCATGAGGTAATTTCCTCGCATAGGACTGGTCCGCCCCGCATAGGACTATTTCACCCGCATGAGCCCTACGGACTCGCATGAGGTATTCCTCGCATCGTGGGAAGCAAATCCACGGAATATGCAAATGCCACAAGCCCGGGGAATGACCCCGTAATGAACAATATATCACAAGCACAACCGGCTACTATAAATAACATAAGCAAGTTAAGAAACCCCCTAACTTCTCATTAGACTTAATTAGCATGCACTCTCATTTCTTTTAACTTAAGGCACTATCGTATCATGAAAGATCCGGGAATTTAACCCAAAGTACTACGTACTTCTATTCTTTTAAAATGACTCTTTTTCATATAAAACCCCAAGATACTAATAACCGTAGTATCAAGTCATATCTACTTTTCAAGACAAGTCACAATACCTTTTAGAAATACATTTATAGGTTTCTAAACCAAGTGACCTTTAATGTAAAACTTTAAGCTATTGATGCCTTTAAATCAATATTTGTCATTCTTTATTTCAAGTCATTTATCTTTATTTACATTACTAGAATAAACCATTCTTTTAACTTCCCATAAAGTTGTTATAACCAACTTCCCATATATCCGTTATACTAACTTTATGCTTTAGAAACTAAGACATCTTTAACCTTTAAAACAAGTGAATTAATTCTCTAACTCAACCAACTTGGATATTCTCAAAACAAGTCAAGGATATCAAATGAAACTAAATTCATTTAAATCTCGTACGTCTACCGTACTTATACATTGATAACTATTCATGCTCAAGAGATGAGAAAAGTTCTACATACCTCTTCGGTTCAATCCACTTGCTAAGTCCAATATGTCGTACGTAGTATGTCAACCTATAATGACCATAATACGTCTATAAACTTCTAGTTTCAAACGTAGAATATTCTAAGTGTAAAGTCACTTATTCTACGGAAAATCGGACAACACTTCCTTTGTTTCTACGTACTTTTCCACCTTTTTCAAGGCCCGAATTCAAAAACCAAACATGCCACATTTAAGGCTCAACACATCAACCAATCAAAGGGGATTACACGCCTTACATGACATGTAAAATTCTGCCCCACAATTAATACCAAGTAATTCAATAACCAATGCCATTCTCGGCCATAATATACAACAATGCAAAGTCTTATCCAATTCCTTTCCAATCCAAGTTGTTTAGTCTAACATGTTATATAGCCGCAATTGATTATAACAACTACAATCTTCTATTAGATAACATTCGACGATTATAACTATCAACCAAATTGTATTTCAATTTCAATGACTAACAAGGTCATTTTCAGATTTAGGCTTCCAATATCCATAACACTTATAAGTCTCCAATACATATATCTCATGCTTGTTAAAATGTATAACTACAACAACATGAAATTTTATAACACTTAAGAGGACAAGATTGTTACCTTGACAAGCTTTAATCCAACTCCAAGATTCAAAGTCGCTCCTTAGCAACTTAGCTCATTTCCTTCACGCTCCAAACCGCTATTTGAAGCCTTTAGAAGTTCACAAACAACTTTCCTTCAATTTCCACACAAAACTATGAAAACGACTTAGGTTTTCACCTTGCGACTAATGTAAAAACGAAGCTTTTCCGGGATATTTCTATTGAGATATCCTTACAATACCCTTAGGAACCTTGGTTTAAAGTATTGGGATTATTGAACCACAAACGAAATTTTTTGTCCTTCAAAAGGAGCCTAACCCGAGAGCTCAAGAACAAGAACAAGAACAATATTTTCTTGAAAATTTTTCTAAGTGTGGAAGACTTGTCTTGCTACCAGTGTGCTTATATAATTAAATGGAGGGTCTAGATCAAAACACTTGTGTGGCTTGGATGAGTTTTATTTAAAAGATCTAGTCAAGTGGCTCATTTGACTTAGTCAAATATATCAAGCTTGAGCTTGCAAGACTTGTTCATCCAAGCTTTGGTCAAATGACCATTTAGCCCTTGGTCTATTCGACCAAGACCATCCAAGGGGGGGTGACACGTGTCACCCTCCCATTCGACGTCATATTTCATTTCCCGACATTTTCATAATTCCGATAAATTCTACGAGTCTCAAGTTTTAGCGTCCTGATTTCTTACGTATGTTTTTATATACATGTTCTGGAATTTCGGGGTGTAACATTCTTCCCCCTTAGAAATATTCGTCCCCGAATGTTCTTTCGGAGTCAATATAATAGATAGCGACATAGTCTCCTTTTACAACCCCTACATACCAATAATGTCACATGTGGCCACATAATAGTACTTAAGCAAAAATACTTCAATTAAACCTTGACAAGTAAGGGAAATGAATTACCTGAAGGTGTAGAGAATAAGTGAGGATACTTCCTCAACATGTCCTCCTCTGCTTCCCAAGTCATCTCATCCCTATTATCATTCCGCCACAAGACTTTGATGGAAGCCACGTCCTTGGTCCGCAGTCGCCTGACCTGGAGATCGAGTATCGCTATGGGACTCTCCTCATACGATAATCCCTTTGTCACCTGGACCTCGCTAGCTGGGAAAACTCTCGATGGATCTCCGATACACTTCCGCAACATAGAAACATGGAAGACCGGATGTACCGCCTCTAAATCCGATGGCAGATCCAACTCATAGGCAACCTTGCCTACTCTACGGATGATCTGGTAAGGCCCAATGTACATTGGGCTAAGTTTTCCCTTCTTTCCGAACCTCATCACACCCTTCATGGGTGATACCTTCAAGAAGACCCAATCGTCAACCTGAAACTCCAAATGTCGACGCCGATTATCTGCATAAGACTTATGCCGACTTTGAGCTGCTAACAGTCTCTCCTGGATAAGCTTCACCTTATCCACAGCCTGTTGAATCAAGTCTGGGCCAACTAACTGAACCTCACCCACGTCAAACCAACCAATCGGCGACCTACACTTCCGCCCATATAAAGCCTCATATGGCGCCATCTGAATACTAGAATGGTAGCTGTTGTTATATGTAAACTCAACAAGAGGCAAATGATCCTCCCAGCTACCCCTGAAATTGATAACACAGGCCCGCAGCATATCCTCAAGTGTATGCGGATAAGACGCTCGCCTAACCTTGGCCCGAGGATGAAGCAGCGATCTTGACGCACTCGTCCCTAATCCTTCGAAAGACCTCCAGAAGTTAGCCGTAAACTGGGCTCCTCTGTCTGATATAATAGATATAGGAACTCCGTGCAGTCTCACAATCTCCCTGATATACAATCTAGCATAATCCTCAGTCGAATACGTAGTCCTGACTGGAAGAAAGTGGGCTGATTTCGTCGATCGTTTCTGATAACCGGATGGAATCACACTTCCTCTGAGTACGAGGTAACCCTGTAATAAAATCCATGTTGATCACCTCCCACTTCCATGTCGGAATATCAATAGCCTGCAATAGCCCACCGGGCTTCTGGTGCTCAACCTTGACCTGCTGATAATTCGGGCACTGAGCAACAAACTCTGCTACGTCCCTCTTCAGGACATCCTACCAATACATACTTCTGAGGTCATGGTACATCTTAGTTGACCCCGGATGAATAGAGTAACGAGCACTGTGTGCCTTTCCAGAATCTGCTGACGGAGTCCTGCAACATCGGGAACACACAATCTGCCCTCGTATCTTAGCACCCCATCAGGTGCTACCTCAAATAAACTCTTATCCTCTCGAAGAGCCATATCTCGATACCGTATCAGAACTGGATCCTCATACTGTCGCCTCTTCACCTCCTCAACGATGGAAGACTTGGCAACCTCACGAACCGCACTACCACTATCGGTATCGACCAATCGAACCCCAAGGCTCGCTAGTGATGGATCGACGGACCATGTCCCGCCTATCCGCCGCACCTCTCAGCACTCCCCATCGATCTACGACACAAAGCATCTGCAACCACGCTGGCTTTTCGGATGGTATAGGATATCAACATCATAATCCTTCAAAGACTCTAACCACCGTCTGCGCATGAGTTCACTCCTCTCGCTCAAGATGTCTTGGAGGCTCTTGTGGTCTGTATAAATATCCACATGAACCCCGTATAAATATTGTCTTCAAATCTTCAAGGCATGAATAATCGCGACTCTAAGTCGTGAGTAGGTAATTCCTCTCATGCTTCCGTAGTCACGGAAGCATAGGCTATAACCTTGTCGTCTTTGCATCAATACGCACCTAGCCCGATACCCGAGGCATCACAATAAATCACATAGCCCTAATCCCTCGGAAGAGTAAGAACGAGTCGCCGCCAACTTTTCCTTCAAGAATCGGAAGCCCTTCTCAAGCTTTTGTCGGCGGAACTTAGCCGCTTTCGAGTCGATCTAGTCAGTCAATGGTCGATATCGGCGACAATTTCCACAAACCTACGATAATAACTCGCCATCTGAAGGCTGCGCTCCGTCGGAGTAGTAGGTCTCGGCCAAGTTTTAACTGCCTCAATCTTTGTCGTATCAACCTGAACACCGTCGGCCCCGATAATGTGCCCCAAGAATGCCATTGAGGCCAACTAAAACTCACACTTGGAGAACTTGGCGTACAACTGTCGGCTCGGGACCCCAATCCGCCCTCGAGTGATCTGCGTGCTCGCTGCGTGCGAGAATAAACCAGGATGTCATCAATGAATACTATAACAAACGTATCCAAAAATGGCTTGAACACCCAGTTCATCAAATCCATAAATACCGCTGGAGCGTTAGTCAAACCGAAAGACATCACCCTGAACTCATAGTGCCCATACCGGGTCCTGAATGCAGTCTTCGGGATATTTGCCTCCCTAACTCGCACCTGATGATAACCGGACCGAAGGTCTATCTTGGAGAAGCACCTCGCACCCTGCAACTGGTCAAACAAATCATCAATCCTGGAGAGGGGGTATCTATTCTTGATGGTTACCTTATTCAGCTGCCTGTAGTCAACACACATACGAAGCGTCCCATCCTTCTTTTTAACAAACAAGACTGATGCTCCCCAGGGAGAAATACTAGGCCTAATAAAGCTTATTTCCAGCAAATCTTTCAGCTGGTCCTTCAACTCCCTCAACTCAGCAGGTGCCATCCTGTACGGCGGAATAAATATAGGTCGGGTGTCTGGCAGCGTATCAATACAAAACTCAATCTCCCTCTCTGGAGGAATACCTGGGAGATCATCTGGGAATGCATCCGGAAACTCTCTAACCACCGTAATCGATCAAGAATCGCACTCTCACCAGACGAATAACCGAACCGGATGATAGATGTACCTTTCTCGCACCATCTTCCTAGCCTTGAGGTAAGAAATAAACCTACCTACGGCGCCAGGTTGCCCTTCCACTCGATAAATCGCCACCGAAATCGAATCGACCAACTCGTTTCTACCAACGTTGGCATAACAAAGCCAACCACCCATACCCATAATGACGCTAAAATTTGTCATCTCCAACTCTATTAAGTCGCTAGGTCCGACGATCAGATATGAACACCGGATAATCTTTGTACACCCGCCGCCTAACACCGAATCACACATCGCGTAGCTACCTCAAAAGTGCTCTATCGACACCTTTATCCCTATTCTACCAAAGAATAAGAGGACACATAGGATAAGGTAGAACCTGGATCTATCAAAGCATAAAAGTTACAGCATCAAATCAATAATGTACTGACGACATCCGAGGCCTCACGATCTCCGCCAAGCATATATACGCGGCTCGTGGACCGCTAACTAGACCTCCACCACGATCTCTCGCCGCTGCGATCCACGAACACTCGCCCGACGCATAACCATGTAAGAAAAGACCAAAGAATCGACCTTTTAGGATGAACCATACCACCCACGTCGCCTCTGGTTGGACAATCCCTCTTCAAATGGCCCTGCTGGCCACAAGAGAAACAAGCTCCCGAAGCAGTACGACACTCGCCCGGGTGAGATCTACCGCATCGAACACACCGAGATAGGGGCGGTCTCGATCGGTTACTATCTCTGCCTCCCTGAAACCCCGAAGTCCTGGAGCCCTGACCCGCTCCTGAATAACCCGGCTGATCAAACCTCATGCCAGAAAATCGAGAAGGAGCACTCTGTGCTTGCTGAAATGTGGACCTAGTCTGCTGCTGAGGCTGTCCGCCTCGAAAATTACCCTAAAATCTCGCTGCCCGCCTCTTGGCCGGATCGGGCCGGCCGTCTCTCTCTCGCATCGATCCCCATGCATAAGCCTACATACCGGCAATATCCATACCGCCGGCGGCCACTCCGCATACGCAGAATCATATAACGGCTTAGACCATCACATACGCGGAACTCGTCGCCATGTCACCACAATAGTGATCGCAGATCCGCCAACGAGTCAAACTCGGGTTGTACTCTCGATAGTCCTCCCATTCTCGCCTCAATGTCAAGAATCTATCCACGCGGGCTCTCTCATCTCGTGAGGTAAAAGTGATCGGGAAGGACTCGTGAACTCATCCCAAACACCGGAAGAGCACCCACACCTCTGACAACTCCCATGACTCAAACCAGTTCAACGTAATATCGCAGAACCGATAGAAGCTAACACAATCGACTCAGATCCGAGGCCCTAAGCACTGCATAGTCCGTAGGCGCCAAACGAACTCCTCAAGATCATCCTCGTGTCTCGAACCATGGAACTCGGGTGGATTACAACCTGAAAATCTCGAATCCTCAAACCGGCTTTGGTTAGCTACTCGCTCCTCGTTTGCCGCTCGCCACTATGCTAGTCAATAACCCGATATGCTCTCCATAATCTCTATACTCGCCTCGGCCGTGAACTGAGGCTCGTATCGGAATCTCTGAGCTACAACCGCCTTCGCCTCTAATACCGCGTGATCGAACTTCGTTGACCGCCCACAACCTCGCATATAGTCCGCTCGAGTCCTAGTAACCTTCACAGTACTACTAGCGCCTCGCCGCCGCTTGCCCTTCTGGGCCCTGGTCGCCTTCCGTGGAGGCATAACTGATACATAAGAATATGTCAGAGAGGATTCAACCTAATAAGACAACTCTACTACACGATCTCAGAGAGAGAAGAATGGAAACCAATCCTAAATGTCTGCACCTCCGATTATAGATGTGCGCACAACACACCGATAATCAAGACTTACTGTATTACCTGTAGACACTTTCCGAGGACTAACTGCTCTGATACCGCTTTTTTCACGACCCGACCCCGGGCCTGCGACTAGTGCCCTACCTGGGCACCCCTTACAGGTATACATCAGAGAATAGCAGCGGAACATACATAAACTCATAAAATACTAGACAGTAAAATATCAACAGACTAGCCGATAAGGCCACCTTCCGTGAAATATACATAACCCAAAAAAAAACAGTTACATCTTTGTTCTTACATCCCAATCCACAAGATATGACTACAGACCTCTAAGAATTTACATAACAACTGTGGACGACAGGCCACCATACCTCGAATGTACATAAAACTACAAGATCGTGAAACCGTACTAAAAGACAAGCCTCCGAGAAATGAGTCTGTGACAACCGATCGGTGATCCAAGAGTGAGGATCCACAACCTGCTTACCCTACTGCGGCATTTAACGCGGCCACGAGAAAGGGTCGATGCAATATGTACTAAGTATGTAAAATCGGAAATCAGAATTTACATCATAAGTCTAAAATAAAGTCGAGACATGTATGATAATCAAATTAACGATATATTGTGTCTTACTAACAATGAGTAACAAAATATACATTTAGGTTCTTAAAATAGGAAGCTTTGTGATTAACTAGACCATCCGCGTAGTATTATCACGCGATCCTACTCACGAATATTTCACCCGCATAGGCCGTATGGACCCGCATGAGGTAATTTCCTCGCATAGGACTGGTCCGCCCCGCATAGGACTATTTCACCCGCATGAGCCCTACGGACTCGCATGAGGTATTCCTCGCATCGTGGGAAGCAAATCTACGGAATATGCAAATGCCACAAGCCCGGGAAATGACCCCGTAATGAACAATGTATCACAAGCACAACCGGCTACTATAAATAACATAAGCAAGTTAAGAAACCCCCTAACTTCTCATTAGACTTAATTATCATGCACTCTCATTTCTTTTAACTTAAGGCACTATCGTATCATGAAAGATCCGGGAATTTAACCCAAAGTACTACGTACTTCTATTCTTTTAAAATGACTATTTTTCGTATAAAACCCCAAGATACTAATAACCGTAGTATCAAGTCATATCTACTTTTCAAGACAAGTCACAATACCTTTTAGAAATACATTTATAGGTTTCTAAACAAAGTGACCTTTACTGTAAAACTTTAAGCTATTGATGCCTTTAAATCAATATTTGTCATTCTTTATTTCAAGTCATTTATCCTTATTTACATTACTAGAATAAACCATTCTTTTAACTTCCCATAAAGTTGTTATAACCAACTTCCCATAAAGCCGTTATACTAACTTTATGCTTTAGAAACTAAGACATCTTTAACCTTTAAAACAAGTGAATTAATTCTCTAACTCAACCAACTTGGACATTCTCAAAACAAGTCAAGGATATCAAATGAAACTAAATTCATTTAAATCTCGTACGTCTACCGTACTTATACATTGATAACTATTCATGCTCAAGAGATGAGAAAAGTTCTACATACCTCTTCGGTTCAATCCACTTGCTAAGTCCAATATGCCGTACGTAGTATGTCAACCTATAATGACCATAATACGTCTATCAACTTCTAGTTTCAAACGTAGAATACTCTAAGTGTAAAGTCACTTATTCTACGGAAAATCGGACAACACTTCCTTTGTTTCTACGTACTTTTCCACCTTTTTCAAGGCCCGAATCCAATAACCAAACATGCCACATTTAAGGCTCAACACATCAACCAATCAAAGGGGATTACACGCCTTACAGGACGTGTAAAATTCTGCCCCACAATTAATACCAAGTAATTCAATAACCAATGCCATTCTCGGCCATAATATACAACAATGCAAAGTCTTATCCAATTCCTTTCCAATCCAAGTTGTTTAGTCTAACATGTTATATAGCCGCAATTGATTATAACAACTACAATCTTCTATTAGATAACATGCGACGATTATAACTATCGACCAAATTGTATTTCAATTTCAATGACTAACTAGGTCATTTTCAGATTTAGGCTTCCAATATCCATAACACTTATAAGTCTCCAATACATATATCTCATGCTTGTTAAAATGTATAACTACAACAACATGAAATCTTATAACACTTAAGAGGACAAGATTGTTACCTTGACAAGCTTTAATCCAACTCCAAGATTCAAAGTCGCTCCTTAGCAACTTAGCTCATTTCCTTCACGCTCCAAACCGCTATTTGAAGCCTTTAGAAGTTCACAAACAACTTTCCTTCAATTTCCACACAAAACTATGAAAACGACTTAGGTTTTCACCTTGCGACTAATGTAAAAACGAAGCTTTTCCGGGATATTTCTATTGAGATATCCTTACAATACCCTTAGGAACCTTGGTTTAAAGTATTGAGATTATTGAACCACAAACGAAATTTTTTGTCCTTCAAAAGGAGCCTAACCCGAGAGCTCAAGAACAAGAACAATATTTTCTTGAAAATTTTTCTAAGTGTGGAAGACTTGTCTTGCTACTAGTGTGCTTATATAATTAAATGGAGGGTCTAGATCAAAACACTTGCGTGGCTTGGATGAGTTTTATTTAAAAGATCTAGTCAAGTGGCTCATTTGACTTAGTCAAATATATCAAGCTTGAGCTTGCAAGACTTGTTCATCCAAGCTTTGGTCAAATGACTATTTAGCCCTTGGTCTATTCGACCAAGACCATCCAAGGTGGGGTGACACGTGTCACCCTCCCATTCGACGTCATATTTCGTTTCCCGATATTTTCATAATTCCGATAAATTCTACGAGTCTCAAGTTTTAGCGTCCTGATTTCTTACGTATGTTCTTATATACATGTCCTGAAATTTCGGGGTGTAACATATATAACCACCGAATAATTTTTATATACACGTTTAGCTATAACCAAATCTCCTACCGGTGTAGATACCTCAAATGGTTCTATCGACTCAGGTTCTATCCCGATTCTACTAGCAACAAGGGGATATATGTATGACAAGGTAGAACCTAGATCTACCAATGCATATACGTCACATAAAAAGACCGATAATATACATGTAACAACATCTGGTGATGCCTCCTGATCACGCCTACTGACTAAATCATATATGCGGTTTGAAGGACCGCTAGAACTTGGAGCTCCGCCACGGCCTTTACCACGGCCTGTTGGTATCTGAATACCCTGCCCTGTGGGGCGCATAGCTATAGATGATGATGAACCAGCAACCGACCCAGTAGGCTGAGCCATATCACCTCTATATGGACACTCTCTCATCATATGGCTGTGACGTCCGCAAGAATAACAAACACCTGTACCAGAACAACATATCCCAAAATGGGACCTACCACACTGAGAACACCGAGGCAAAGGTGGCCCCGACTGACTCGAACCCCTGTTTCTTTGAGAACCTGAAGCCCTGGAGCTCTGACCGGCTCCTGAATACCCTGGACGATCGAATCTCCTACCTGTGGACTATAGGGGATCACTTTGTGCTGGCTGAGATGAATATCTAATCTGCTACTGAGGTTTCCTTCCTCGAGACTCGCCCGAATAACCTGCCGACCTAGCCCTCTTATGCTGGTCCCTATCATGACCTCTGTCCGGCTGCCGCCCTCTGTGTCGGTCCTCAACTCCTGCGCATATGCCTGGATCCGAGCAATATCCATACCCAGTTGGAGGGCCACCGCCATACACCCATCGATCAAGTAGTGATACAACCACATCACATAGCGATGCACCCTGTCTGCCATATCTGCTACAATAGTGGGTGCATATCTGGCCAATGAATCAAACTCAAGGTTGTACTCTCTAATGCCCCTACCGCTCTGCCGCAAGTGTAAGAACCTGTCAACTCTGGCTCTCCTCATCTCTAGAGGTAGGAAGTGGTCAAAGAAGGCCTCTGAAAACTCATCCCACACAGTTGGAGGAGCACCCTCGCCCCTAGATAACTCCCACGACTCATACCAGTTAATATCTACATCACGCAATCGATATAAAGCTAACACGACAGACTCAGTCTCTGAAGCCTTTATCACCCTCAACGTACGCTGTATCTGTCGGATGAACTCCTGTGGATCATCCTCGGGCCTTGACCCAAAAAACTCTAGAGGACTACAACTCAAGAAATTACGAACCCTCAAACTATCTGATCTGGGATCAACTCCGGTCCCGCATGCGGGTCCGCCCGCCACTAATCTAGTCGATGGTGACCGCGTCTCGTGGCTCGCCTCTCGCCGCCGGTGAGCTGAGTCTCGTGTTAGGTATCGTAATCGTGATCGCCCGCGAGCTGGAGCCTCTGGAGGTGGCGACGTAGCAGAGCTCGTCGACTGGGGTACAGTCTCAGGCATAGACTGAGTACGGGACCTGGTAACTCTCTGAACCCCGCTAGTAGCTCCTGCTACTGATTTTCCCTTCTGGGTCGCTGTTGCCTTCTTCGGAGGCATAGCTGTAAACATAATAAGTCGTCAGAAAAGGGATTATCCTAATAACATATCTCTATTGCACGATCTATGAGATGAAAGAATAAAAACCAATCCTAAATGTCCGGCAGCCTCCTGCGTATAAGTATGGTGCACAACAAAATTGTGATGACGTTATACTATTTAGAAGTCAAACACATTTTTTATCACAATAAAATTGTAATCCATAGTAATACGCATAATAATTAGGTAACATATTATGTTCTAGCTTCAGTCCCCAAATCGTACTTAATTTATTTAAAAATAATTAACGTTTTAAAAAAATAAAAGCGTCTATTATACTCTTATTATATCAATCAGTTAAGTGTTAATCAAGTGAAATATTTTCTGAGAGATAACTCATACAGTAGTTTAGAGGACTAGCTTTACAAGACATAATTAAGTGTATTAGCTACGTACTTATTTCTTAAGTTGTATGTAAAAAAGTTAAAAAGGAAAACAGAATAATATATGAGCTAGAAAAAAGATCCGTATAATAAAACAGCATCCCATTCCGTTACCGACTAACTAACGGCAATGTTATTTATGTAGCCCTGAAAAGTGAGAAACGTGGCAAGAAAGCAGAAGTCACAGCTTCCACCACAGAGAAAGAAGCCCCCCTCGTAATCGACGAGAGTAACCCAGAATAGCAAAGTTAGCTTTAACATATATTATTTCTTAAGTAAACACAGTAATAGCGTCGGTCAACACTATTACATAAATAAATAGCGAGAATAAACAGGGAACAACTTATATTCGAACCAGGCTGCAGGAGAGAATTCAATTGATCATCTACATTCTGTGTTTATAGGTATACACATGAAACAGCTGAATTCATTGTTATTCATCATCTAAAAAAACGTTGCAATGCTTCAGTTTTATTCTTCTTTTCATTGCTTTTATGCTCCGTTATCATTTTATACAACCGTTATTTAAAGATCTGATATATACGCGTTAACGGTACTGATTTTTACAGATTATTCACGATATAATTCAAAATTGAACAACTGGATTGCTTTGCGCAAAATCACGGTGTAATTCAGATTTGAGAAGCATAATGCCAGGTATATTTGTGCCAAATTTGGATATCTAATTTTGATTTTAACGTTTTGGAGAATTGAATCGACTCCTTTGCTTTTATATAGAAATTGTTGGAGTTCACGATCACGATCACGAACGAACAAAGCGATATTATTTTGAGGCATCTGAGGACGAGAAGAGAAGAAGTCGAATCAGATCTTTGAAAAAAAGAGCAATGAGTGCTTCCACAAAGCTAACACATTCGCTCAAAAGACGTAGTAAGCGAGTTTCTCATTGCCGATTTGCTTCCATTTCAACGGAAGATTTTCGAGACGAGGAAGCAGTGAATTCATTTCGTCAGTCCTTGATCGAAAAGGATATCCTTCCCGCTCGTCATGATGATTATCATACTATGTTGAGGTAACTTGGCAATTCAGCTCAAAAATCTAACCCTGCTTTATGCTCTTTGCTTCATAAAACATCAAATACACAAAACTCTCCGTGCAGCTAATGTTTAGCTAATTACAATTCGTACCTACTGTTCAATTGTTACCAGCTTGTATCACGTGTATGCGTTCACTTAATTTCGTTGTATCGACGTATACAATCTATATTGCTCGGGCTCTCTGAAGATGATGTCCGGTGCGTGTCGGATCTAGTGTATTTTTGGAGGATCCGACACGGATACGGCAACATTTTTGGAGAGTCCGAGCAACTTAGCATACAGTCACCATAGGCTGTGAAAAAAAAAAGAAGCAAACATCAAATACACAAATTTTCTCTTGGAGGTGCTGTCTGTAAGCAAAATCTTAAATTTGATTGCAATGAAGTGTCATGCCTTCCGCAAAGCTCGGCGAATGAATCCAGACATCCAGTTGGGACGACAGTCACTAGTATTTTTTACTGTAGCCTTCATAGTAGGTGTAGTTTTGTAACTCGGATTGTTGAATTAATCTACAGTACACATGTTTGAGGGGGTCGTAAATATATTGCTAAGGAAGATTTGTGTATTCATGAAACATTTCTTCCATCTTTAACTAAATTCATGTTCTTTGAGTCTTCAATACTTTGGATGATCTTGGGGATTAATTTGGATGCCATCAGTCCCTATACGATTTTTGGCAACTTGATCTGAGCTTAATCTTCCTGAATGTTAGTATAGAGTTTTAAGGAAAATAAAGACCTTAATAAGTTTTGGTTGATCCCAACGTGAAGGATCATTTCTCTTAAGAAAGTAAGAAAATAAAGAGCTTAATAACAAATTTTAGGCCTATTCCTCTTATTTTGACTGCTGATAGAAATTTGAAGGAGAAGAATTATCCGACCTACTGCCATTGAGGTACTGAAAACAAGAGGAAAGAGTACCGAAGTTTTTTATTTTATTATGATGGAATCTTCCCTAAGAATATCAGGTACAGATGGTTAGAAGGGTCTTGAATTTGGGTAATAGAAACCTTTTAATGAGTTTTACCTCCATTTATAGATTGTTTCTGGGAATGAGCATATTACTTCAGGTATCACACTTAAGGTCCGGGTCACATGTTTTTATCTATTTAAGGAACACATATAGTCTTTACCTTAGTTATTTTCTTGTCTAGATCAGTATATCTCCTTGTCTATCCGTACAAGCAGAGTTCATCTGTTGATTATCCAAATCCTAGTAGGCTATATATAACTTTAAATCATCTACCTGCAAAGATTTCACATAACCTTCCTGATTATAATTTATGTAGCTAGTGAATAATTTGGATACCTAGACTTTTTGAGGATTAGAATTAGACTTCTTTGATATTTTTAGACTATAAAGACTTTGTCTACGGGTCTCTTCCCTAAATTCAAGCATAAGGCAATAATTATGGAAACAATAGTTAATTTATTTTCAGAAACTCTTGCATTCATCTCAACAAAGACTAAAGAGTTTGGCAAGCTTGATAACTAAACTTAGTTTTTTCATGTTTACAGCTTTTTATTTTTGGTGAAATCCTACCAATTACCAATAGGAGGTTTCTTTATGGTGATTGTTGCTTTGAGACCATAGTTTCTGGTACAGACCTATTCAGTGTGTTGCAATATGAAACTTGAATTCCGAAGCTTATACAACAGCGAAAAAGAAATAGATCTCAATTTCTTCTTATGGCAGCATATTTTCTTTGATAACAGACAGGATAAAGAACACAGTGCTCCAGATTTTCTTTCCTCTGAAAGTATCTCTACATAATTCTTTCTCCTCCTGCTCATCAAATCTTATTTCTCTAACAACTGTTCTTCGCACGTGGATGGTGCTTAATTTCTTCTCTACTCTTTCTTCACAACAGTTTGAAAAATAGATGTTTTTCAGTAAGAGAATTTTTTTTTTTTCATGCATGGTAAAGGCAACGTGATCCAGTTTCCCTAGTTGCACTGCTTTTTTCATGTTGAGAGCATCTTTCCATTTCAGGTTCCTAAAAGCAAGGAAATTTGACCTTGATAAGGCCATGCTAATGTGGTCTGAAATGCTCAACTGGAGGAAAGAACAAGGAGTAGACACGATTATACAGGTAGAGTTCTGTTGCACGCAATTTGCGTGCATGTTGCTGTGTTTTGCTTTTGCTAGAAAACAGTAAAGTGTTGCTCATCAGCTGTACAGTCAAATGATGATGGTTGGATCAAAGCTCTGTGCTAAAACATCTTCTCGACATCTTTTATAGCTTAGTTTTTCAAAATGATTATAGTAACTGTTTGGCATCTTTAAAACAATTGTAACTTCTTGAAGGAGCAGTGTGTTTATTCCTTCCCCACCTTTTACCCAAAGTGGCTGAGGAAATTGTCTGGAGCTATGACATTGTTATGATTTGATTACGACAATTGATGTTAAAGTGGAAATTTTTCTTGACCTTAGGCCTCAGAGCCAAATGCTATTCATATATGTTCTTCACAAAAGAAAGTATTTTCATCATTCATGCTAATATTTGTAAAGTTTGTCAAACGACAGTGGAGCAGTGTGTTTATTCCTTCCCCACCTTTTACCCAAAGTGGCTGAGGAAATTGTCTGGAGCTATGACATTGTTATGGTTTGATTACGACAATTGATGTTAACCTGGAAATTTTTCTTGACCTTTTAAGGCCTCAGAGCCAAATGCTATTCATATATGTTCTTCACAAAAGAAAGTATTTTCATCATTCATGCTAATATTTGTAAAGTTTGTCAAACGACAGTGGAGCAGTGTGTTTATTCCTTCCCCACCTTTTACCCAAAGTGGCTGAGGAAATTGTCTGGAGCTATGACATTGTTATGATTTGATTACGACAATTGATGTTAACCTGGAAATTTTTCTTGACCTTTTAAGGCCTCAGAGCCAAATGCTATTCATATATGTTCTTCACAAAAGAAAGTATTTTCATCATTCATGCTAATATTTGTAAAGTTTGTCAAACGACAGTAGGGTTGTCCCTCTTCTACCCTTCCATATTCTAGTATTTCTTGAATGAATTACAACAATCTTGTGTTTAGAATCCTAAGGACTGAAGTCTTAAACAGTATCAGATATGTACAAGTATGCTCTCTCTCTCTCTTTAGTGTTCCCTGCCGTCCCAAATTTTGAATACATGCATGACAAACAGTATTTGACAATTTAAATTTTGGCACATGTTCTGTATTTTGGGTGTCTAAATTCTGATGGAAACTCTGGAAATGTTTAGGATTTTGCCTATGAGGAATATGAGGAAGTTCAGCGTTATTACCCTCATGGTTACCATGGTGTAGACAAAGGAGGACGGCCCATCTATATTGAAAGACTTGGCAAGATTGAACCTATTAAACTTATGAATGTTACCACAATAGAAAGGTTCTTGAAGTATCACATCCAAGGGTTTGAAAGGACTTTTGCTGAAAAATTTCCAGCATGTTCAATCGCAGCTAGGAGGCATATAGATTCATCTACTACGATCTTGGATGTACAAGGGCTGGTCAGTATTGAATTACTTGATATTCAACCTAAACTTCATTAGTTTCCATATTTGATATGCAACATCTTTTCTGTGATAATGTAGAATTGGAGGAGTTTTGGGAAGCTTGCCCATGATTTGGTCATGCGCATGCAAAAGATAGATGGCGACAACTACCCAGAGGTGCCGTAGTTTCAGTTTGGAAGAGTAAATGATAAATTCGTATTCCTTTCAATCATTTGATCCTTCGCAAATAACTATTTTATTCTGCAGACATTGCACCAGATGTTTATTGTCAATGCTGGAAATGGATTCAGATTTCTGTGGAATACTGTAAAAGGATTTCTTGATCCAAGAACAACCGCAAAAATACATGTAAAGGAACTTCCAGTACTTACATAGTTGTCTTTAAGGGTCTGTGAAACTCACAATGATTGCCTCTGTTCAATTAACAGGTATTAGGAAACAAATTCCAGAGCAACTTAGCAGAAGTCATACACCCCAGGTATATGAATGGTTGCTAAAATGTCATCTTCTATATTGCAAAATTATGGTTATTAAACAAACTATGCTCATTCATTCACTCATTCATTATGTACATTGGTTTTTGATCAGCCATTTGCCAGATTTTCTTGGAGGAACCTGCTCATGCCCAAATCCAGGTGGGTGTCTTAGGTCTGACAAAGGACCCTGGAATGATCCAGAGCTGATGAAGGTGTGGTCTTTGTCGGTAGAAATCATACTCAGGATTTTGTGTGATAGTCCGTTGTCAGACATTTCTCACTTTTTCATGCCAAAAATTCTTGCAGCTGGTCCATGCATTACATGGTGAAGCACTTTATCCCAGGAGTATTACAAGCTTCTCCGATAGTGATATCGAAATCAAACCAGTTTTTCCACAGGTATTATAGTGTCTTAGCTGCACTATATTGTGCTATTTCAGTTACCTTAGAGATGCATTGTGTCTGAGACCATTATTCTGTGCTCAGTTATTACGCAACGAGATTGGTTCTGCAGAACCTGAAGAGGAAATGGGGGTCTCTGCTTACAGTATCATCCAGTCAAAACCACTTTCTAACAAAGTGAGTAACAAGATTCTGTTTGCTCCCTTTATGTTAACTAGCTTCTGATCTATGTTTATGTCAAGTCGAGAACATCTATGTTTGAATTACCTCAATGTCCTAAGCCATTTCGTTAGCTATATACATTGGCCATTTGACCAGCAAGTTAGCTAGGGTGTGATACTACCTTTTCTGTATTATAGAAGGGAAGGCAGAAAACTGAAGAAACACTTGAGAAACAAAAAATTGCACAGGACTATTGTTCAATCATGCAGAAAACAGATTCCTTATAAAGAAAGATATGACAGATGTATCATCCTTGTGAATTTGTAAATATGTTTTTGCATTCTCCACAGCGGGGAGTATCCCTTTGGAATGTACTTCCTCTACCCCAATAAAAATGAACTAGTTTCTCTTTTGGTCTGTCCCAAAATTTGACTTTTCCCTTAAAACAAAATATCTCCCTCCAAGAATTCAGTTCAATGTAAAATAATAGTGTAGCTTCTTAGTTTGCTTACTGATCATTTATTTTTAAAAAGAACTGTGACTTGATGTGACGTCTTGCCAAATAACCATATTTCATTTTTCATAAACTGAGAAATCTGATTTTTCAAATTTCAAAAATTCAGTGGGCATGCTCCTCTCTACCCTTCTCACTTAAATACCACACTTGGTTCCGTGGAAAGAATAAAACAGGTGACATGCGCCTATTGCACATCCCACACTATTCTACTTTTGCCTTTCAACCAAAGCCCTTATTAATATTATAAACTTATTATTTTAACATTTTCTACCATATTAAATATAATAATCCATTCGACATTTCACTTTAACATCTACCTATCAAAAAAGATTCTACTTTAACTACCACGAAGTATAAGTAGTCACCATTTAATGGGACAGAGGGAGTATTTTTGTTTCGTTTTTTTACTATACTTTATGCAGACCTTATTTGACAGCAATCATAAGCCCTATGTGCTGGAGGATGGCTATAACCGGATTTGCAGAATCTGGTTCTCCATTGGTTGGCTATCAATTACGATCTACAACACAATACAGAAACATGTCTAGATTTTTTCCACCTCAAATTTGATATGCTCGATGTTCCGTGTTTATCCATAATATTTATATATTCATGTCTCCTGCTTGTTGATGGGTTCAGGCACCAACTAGGAGATCTGTTTCATTTGGCAGCTTAGTTCAAGAAGATTATGGACCTACGCTAACAGCTGAAGATTTCAATTCTCCAAGTAAGAATTTTGATTTCTATGGTCAATCAGTGAGTTTCATTTTGCATTAGCCAACTGATCTTTCCTTTACTAGATTACATTTTTCTATTATTGCATGGTATCAGTAATGTCTCAAGTTTTACTTTGGACATGTTGCCTTGTTTCTGTAACATATGGCCCAGCTGCCTTATTCTATCTTGATTCTGGCTCATCTCCATGAACTGATTGAGTGTGTTGTGAAATTCAACAAATCTGGCAACCTCCCAATCATTTAGAAGTCTCTAAAACTGAGGATCCATCCCTGTGCAGTCCACTCTTCATCAATGATGGCCTTCTGTTGTTGATTTGAATTGTAAATATCTGGGATAATAGCTGGACAGTACCTTGCTCCAACCAGTTGTCTTCCCAAAAGGATGTATTCTGTCCATTTTCAACTCCTTAGTTGTTTTATTGCTGAAAAATTGTCTATAGAGCTCTGATAGCCTTCAAAGCACTATAACACCACAAGCATTTTGTTTCCTCAGCCTTCTCAAAATCTTCCTTTATCGTGCATCTTTTCGTTTCCACTTTCAAGAGGAAAAGGAGATGTCTATACTGATTTGTCTGTTCACCATTTTTTATGTGGGAATTTGTAGGATTTTGCATTGTTTTGAGAAGAAGCATCACTATGGCTCATACATATAATCATTTTATTCTCTCTGCAACAGATAGAGCTACTGTATCAGTACAAAGAAGGTTGCCTGAGAAATCTATCATTGGCTTGATGGTTGATATGATGGTCAAATCACTTGCATGGCTATGCTTATTGTTTCATGGGTTGGGTAGGTTATTTGTGAAAAACAATGATGCAAACAGATTGAGAAATGGGCAGATATCAGTGAGTGCAAGTTCTGGCGAGCAAATTGTTTCTTCCCCGAAAAAAGAGGATCTCCTCCATCCATGCTGTCAGAGGTTGCAACATTTAGAGGAGGTGGTGGCTAATTTGTTGAAGAAACCTACCAAAATTCCTCCAGAAAAAGATCAGGTGCTGCTTGATTCTATTGACCGCATAAAGTTCATAGAGTATGACTTGCAGAGGACGAAGAAAGTAAGGACATGCACTGTTTCCAAATAAAGTTCATTTTGTCATTAGTTGCAGAGTAATTTAGTTATCATTGACAAATGGAATAAATCTTCTTGTTTTAGGCACTTCTTGCAACAGCATCGCAACAAGTAGAGCTTGCTGAATCCTTGGAATCATTGAAGGAGAACAAATTGAAAGTGAGCTTTCTTCCATAGACCTTATCGAAACCTCTGTTCAGATGTTATAAAATGAAGATTACTGAGAGTCATTTCAAACAGGTGACAAACTCATGTTGGCTGAGAGGCAGGCCTTCACAATACAAAACCTGATTTGAGTGGGAACAATATTGGTGCTTAGGTTGAGCTTTAGATTTGTCAACAATTTGGATCAACACTCATATATACTCGAGACGAAGTTTTGCAGGTAAAAGGACCATGCCAGAAATATATACAATGGGCTATTGAGTGTCATCTCTTTCCTGTTTCTTTCAGGCTATTGAGTTGGTGGTCGAGTAAGGCTGCTAGCGTGTTGCACTCTGCCTCATTTTTCTTTAGAGGCAGGAGTGCGATGTTATACGATTAAATTCACATTTGTACATAATTGACGCGTGAGCAACTAGTTCTGGACATCACTTACATATTTTCTGTACAGAACGGTGACGAATTTAATGCATAGCTAACAAATTCGTTGTCTGAGATTCTCAAAATTGTTGAGGAATATTACTTAAGCAACTTCCACTTGAACCAATTGTTAAACAATAGTTTGAAAATAATGATTTGAAATTTGTGCGTGCTCTTCTTGAATGGGTCAGTGTCTTAGTTCCTTTGACATGCTGTCCTAGTGGGAAGTGGTAAAAAGCGGCAGATTCGGTACTTGTTCCTTTGACATGCTGTCCCAGTGGGAAGTGGTAAAAAGCCGCAGATTCGGTACTTTCAGTTTTGAAGAGACAAGTATAGAAACAACCTACGTGGATTTGGAGGGAGTACCAATGACCCATTTTCAAAGATGGTAACTTCAGTAATCAGTACTACAGTTAATTTTACATAGATTTTATGTTCATTGTGAAGCTCCGATGGAATTGCCCGAAGCATATTAGAAGGGGAAATATACATGGTATAACATTTGGAAAACAGATAAAGCAAAAGCTGGTCCAACTTTTAAGAATTGCCCGATTAATCATTTTTAGTAGTATAAAAAATAGTACATGTTAAAATGACAATAATAATGGGAGAATTATTTTTACTTCGGATTCATTATAATGACCTCCTTTTATAGAAGTAATGTTCTCCTTCTCTTAGTCTTATAAATGTCACGACCCAAACCGGAGGACCGTGACGGGCACTCGGATCCTACTCGCCGGGTACCGCTAATCATACCGTTAACATGTATTCATAATTAAATACAGACTAAGCCGCACAAGATTACAGAAAACTCTTAACTAAAAAACCGACTTATATACCCATACCAAGGCCGACAAAGCCATACAAATCTACTACACCCACATGACACTATCTACAAGCCTCTAAAGAGTATACGACATTAAAATATCATACCAAGACTAGACTGCAACTCTGGAACAAATAGAGTGCTCCAACATCAGCTGAACCAGCAACCTACTAATGTGGATCGTCGCCTCTTTAACTGAACCTATGGACATGAAACACAGCGTCCCCCGACAAAAAGGACGTCAGTACGACTGATGTACTGAGAAACAACTGACCAACATTAATTGCCTCTGAGGGCCCCAATGGATATACCTAAATGTTATGCACAATGCAGTATGCACATCAGCCTCATCGGACAATCTTTCTTACCATAACGACCGCAAATGTGGTAAAATATTGGAATACATACATCTTCCCTTTTTATAATCGCCTATGTGGGCATCACATCACATCACATCATATTGGCCTCTTCGGGCTCTTTTGTGATAGTCTGTACCAACTGCAGGCGGTATGCGTATATAACACTTTTCCCTTTTTTCTCATTTCTCATACATAGATATAATATATAATTATGTGCATAGCACCAGTGGTCTAGGATAATATATGAATGCAATGCAAATGAATATGCATGAATATCAACAAAATACCCTGACTGACATAATACCCTTTTTACCTTCGGTCAATATTGAGAATATCAACAACTTTTCCCATATCGCCTCAATAAGGACCTAGGAATATATTTAGACATGTTTTTAGCATATGAATCAATAACATGAATATTCTTAACTTCTAGAAGTATAATAAATTATGAAACAATACCACAGTTATATTTCATTACATGTGACATGCCAAAAGGAAAAAATAATTTGCCTTAACATACCTTGATTCGACCTTCAAATAACCACAACGAGTCAAGAGAGTAGTCGTTACTGCCAGCTATCCGAAAACGGAGATGTTAATCTCTAATTAATCTAATGGGTGGAATTTAATTCTAATGTAAAAAGGTACAAGCAGTGGGTAATGTATTGTCATAAAGTCATTAATTTGAAGAAACCAATTCATGGCTTCATATTCATTCGTAGGAAAATAGTGAGAATGACTTGATCGGTAGGAAAGTGATTGGTGATTTCATGTATAGAAAAATGATAACAAGAATGAGATACATATCGAACTCTTAGACGGTGGAACAATTCCCAAAGTACACTTGTTGATTGATGGTAACACTAATAATTAAATCTTTGTCTCCCACTACTAAAATTAATCCATTACACACACAATTAATTCTTGATCTCAATTCACTTAAACCTTGACGACTTATAAAATCTTCTTATACTCAATGTCATAATTTATAATATGACCTTAGTACATAACCTCTTTTGGGGATATACAACTATTATTATTAATCCCCATCGTCATACTTGTTATGTCCAAAATTATTTCGGAATCGTGTTCCTTGTATACTAATCCCTTTATTAGCATACGTAAATATAACAAAAAATTCTCAACGCTGGGGTCTATTCACACATGCCTAGCGGTTCAAACTGTGACCCGAAAATACGGGATGTTACATCTTTCCCCCCTTAGAAACATTCGTTCTCGAATGTTGGGGTAACATATCTAATCCCCGTTACGTAGCCCAAATATACAATACACAAGCGTTAATCATCATAACAAGAACTGGAATTTACCTTAGGCTTCTCTTGAAATCTCGACATTAGTCTGGAATAGGTGTGAATATTTGCGCATCATTTCCTCTTCCACTTCTCATGTCATCTCTTCCATGCTCTTACTTTGCCACATAACTTTCACAGAAGCTACTTCCTTAGTCCTCAGCTTGCGGACTTGTCGATCTAGGATAGCAACAAGAATCTCTTCATATGACATATTCTCTGAAACCTGCACATCCTCAATCGGTATAATCCGAGAAGGATCTCCAACACATGTTCTTAACATGGAAACATGAAAAACTGGATGAACAAATTTCAACTCTGAAGGTAAGTCGAATTCATATGCTATTTGACCAGTACGTCGAATTATGCGATATGGTCCAATATATTTTGGACTAAGCTTTCCCTTATTTCGGAATCTCATTACTCCCTTCGTAGGTGGAATTTTCAAGAATACCCATCATCTACCTGGAACTCTAAGTCTCGCCGTCGCACATCTTAATATGACTATGAGTCGTTAACATTCGTTCTTGGATAAACTTCACATTTTCTATGGCTTGATGCATTAAGTCAGGTTCAAATAACTCTGACTCGCCTACCTCGAACCATCCGATAGGAGATCTACATCTTCGTCCGTACAAGGCCTCATATGGAACCATTTTAATACTGATGTGATAACTGTTATTGTACGTGAACTCAATAAGGGGTAAGTGATCATCTCAACATCCCTTAAAGTCCAACACACAAGTTTGTGACATGTCCTTGAGCGTCTGAATCGTTCGCTCAGCCTGACCGTCTGTCTGAGGATGGAAAGCTGTACTTAAATTAACTCGGGTGCCTAACCCTTTTTGAAATGACTTCCAAAAGTTAGTTGTAAACTGAGCACCTCGGTCGGATATAATAGAAACATGCACACCATGAAGTATAACAATCTCCTTAATATATAACTTCGCGTAGTCTTCGGTTGATTAGGTAATTTTCACCGGCAAGAAATGAGCTGATTTGGTCAGTCTGTAAATGATCACCCAAATATAATTGAACTTACTGAAAGAATGAGGTAATCCCATAATGAAGTCCATATTAATCATTTCTCATTTCCATATCGGAATCTCAATGTTCTGAGTCAAGTCACCGGGCTTTTGGTGCTCTATTATTTATCTGTTGACAATTGGGACACTAAGCTACGAACTCCGCCATGCTCTTGTTCATGTCGTTCCACCAATAAATGCTCTTAAGGTCATGATACATTTTAGTTAATCTCTGGTGAATAGAATACCGTAAACAATGAATCTTCGTCATAATTCTATCCCATAATCCTGCTACATTTGGAACACATAGACGACCCTAGTGCCTGAGAGTTCCATGTTCGTCAATCTCAAAAGTCGTGGTCTTCTTCTATTGAATGCCTTCCCTGATTTTTCTCAAACTGGGGTCTTCCCATTGACGTTCCTTAATTTTTGATATAAGGGACGATGCTGACACATTCTGGACCATAAAACCACTATCCTCCGAATCCACTACTCGGACTCCCTGATGAAGCTCTCTTACCAATTCCTTACTTTTGACTTGCGCTGGCATTGAACTGATCATTGACTTACGGCTGAGCGCGTCTGCTACAACATTAGCTTTACCAGGTGATATAAGATGTCCATATCATAATCCTTAAATGATTCAAGCCATCTTCTTTGTCTCAAATTCAATTCATTCTGTTTGAATATGTATTGCAGATTCTTGTGATCCGTATAGATATCGATATGAACACCATATAAATAGTGCCGCCAAATTTTCAGTGTATAGATTACCGCGACCAACTCTAAATCATGTGTCAGATAGTTCTTCTCATGTTTCCTCAATTGCCTTGAAGCATGGGCAATCACCTTAATATGCTCCATTAGCACGCGTCCTAAACCTGCTCCCGAGGAATCACAATACACCACATAACCTTCTGGACCCTCTGGAGAGTAAGGACTGGTGCCGATGTTAATCTATCCTTTAACTCCTGGAAACTCCGCTCACAAGCATCGGACCAATAGAATTTTATAGCTTTTTTTATCAACTTCGTTAATGGTGCTGATATGGTAGAAAACCCTTCTACGAACCTTCTATAATAGCCAGTTAGGACTAGAAAGCTGCTAACTTATGATGGAGTTGTAGGCCTTGGTCAATTCGTCACTGCTTCAATCTTCTGAGTGTCAACTCTTATACCTTCATCTGATACTATATGACCAAGAAAGGTTACTAACTTTAATCAAAACTCATACTTGGAGAGCTTTGCATACAATCTATGGTCTCGGAGCATCTGTAGTACTATCCGCAAATGATCTACATGCTCTTCTTTAGAGTGAGAATAAACGAGGATGTCATATATAAATACTATCACAAATACATCCAAAAATGGGCGAAATACGTTGTTCGTTAGATCCATAAATGATGCTGGTGCATTTGTGAGTCCAAATGACATTACTAAGAACTCGAAGTGCCTATATCTTGTCCTGAAAGTCGTTTGGCCGATTCATCGACTTATGAGATATGGCCCACCCTTTTTCCCATTATAATCGAAGGTTGCATTTCTCTTTTGTTAAATATTTTTTCCGATATTTCCTTACTTCCGTGGACAATATGACTTTCGACACCGCGGTGCCAGTCTGCAGCACCGCGGTGCCTAACATTCAGAGAGACTGCAGTACTTTCGGCACCACGGTGCGATTCTGCAGGACCGCGGTGCCGAGGCGCGTTTTTCCAGATCCGTGGCGAAATTGGCCAGGGGAAGAAGGGTCCAGGACACACGATTTTTGCAGTATATAATCCCTAAAACCCTGACCTAAAGAGGGGATCTTGTACATAATTCCACATTCTACTTTGGGGAAGACAAGAAAGGAGGCAACAACACAAGATTGGAGACAACTTTGGTTCAAGTTTCGTTTTCTTTCCTTTTATTTATTTCAGTTTATGTTGGTTTGTATTATTTCTTGACATGACAATGTTTAGGAGCTAATCACTTAATTAGGGCTTTCCTTTTGAACCGCTTGAACCTCGTTTCATGAATTAATGCATTAGTTGGTTTTTCTTCGCTTGATTAAGATTTATTCAATATTGATATGAATGTTTGATAGTTAATTGATCACTAATTATCATAATCTATATGATTTCGAATTAAGAACCGAGAGGAGAGATTTGGATATGCTGTAATTGAATAGACATAGGTTAAAATCGCGGACGAAAGTACCCCCGATACTTGTGTAGCATTATAAGTTACTGTTCTTAATCCTCCTATATGGTAAATCCTATCATAGAAATATAGAAGGGTTCTACACTGGGGTTGAGTGATTATATATCCTATCTGGAATATAAGACAGTCTAGTTAACCTCGATCTTAACGTAGAAGAAGAAGTCATTCTAGTTGCATTAAGGATTGAAAAGAGTGGATAGTTGAGGATATTGGAAGCCCTAATCCTTCATAACTGATTTAAACTAAAGTATTATCATAATTAGTATATTTTCTGCAATTACTTAGCCTTAGTTATTAGATAAAAATACAACCAAATTAACGTTCACCAAATAGAAACTAAAGCTTAGATAGTCGGTACTTGATAACCAG
Source organism: Przewalskia tangutica (assembly GCA_029844215.1). Lineage (NCBI taxonomy): Eukaryota > Viridiplantae > Streptophyta > Magnoliopsida > Solanales > Solanaceae > Przewalskia > Przewalskia tangutica. Next base: position 43,251,522 of record CM056723.1, on the reverse strand, counting down.
TCTCTGAGGACGATATTCGATCTTACCAGACTATATTACTTGTGAACGATACGTACACTTGCGTGAGCATTCGAATTATCGCTAACAAGTTTTTGGCGCCGTTGTCGGGGCTGACGTACTTTCAATATAGAATTATCTATTCTTATTTCTAAATTGGTTTGTATATATATGGTCATGTTATTTTATTTCTAATTGGTTGCTCTGTGAACAAGTTTTTAACTTATTCTGCGAGCATCTTTTTATCACTTTTTGTTGTTTTTCTTATTTTGTAGGTAAAGTTGAAGAAAAAAAAAGGCATGGACTACTACTACTATCAAGGGCAGTGGAACCATCAACAACAGCCTAACCCCAGGTTCCACAGGAAGATCAAAATGAGTTGCAGACAACCATACCCAGGGTCACCAAGTGTGTCCATCAAAAATTTGGAGGCACAAATAGGGCAGTTGATGTATATGGTGATCAATATACCGTAAGAAAATCTGCCTAGCGACACAGTTGTGGGGGTGATAAGCAGCATGAGGAACCTGAACCACACCAAGATGTTGAGAAATTGAGAAAGGTGGTTGTTGTAGAGAAAGAAGAGGTTACTGGAATCCAATTTTTCACTTTTTTGGATTCCTTGGAGTTCCTTTTTGCTGAACCCATTGCAGAAGAAACACCACGGATGTCTTTCTTGACCCAACGGAAGGTCCATACCTCGAGGAACCCCAAAAGTCTAGAGATCCATGGAGTTTCATTATTCCATGCACTTTAGAGAATTTTAAATGCAAGCAAGTATTGGGCGATTTGAGGGCAAACATAAAAGTACTTACCCTTTTCTGTATTCTATAGAAATGGTGTAGGTGAAGTGAAGTCGGCAAACATAATTGTTCGGATTGCAAGCCGTTCGCAGAAGGATCCACCGGACACTAGTAAAGATTAATTGCGTCCGGCTAAAAGACGTTAAAGACAGCGCTTGTTGGGAGGCAACTCAATGTTTTTAATTATGTTATTTTAATTTTTGTTTTAGTTTATTTTATCTTGAACAGTCTCACGGTCTTGGGTTTTGTCTTATGTTTTGATGGCAGGTGGACTAGGGAGGGGGAAAGAATCAAAAGCGCTGAAACTTCAGAGAGCCCAAAAGATGTGCAATTTCCAGAATCTCATCCCAGACCTCCGTTATGATCGATGTGTTGTGTCAGTAAGTTGGCCCTTATTTTTAGTCTTCATACATGAGGGATAATGTGTCGTTTAAGTTGGGGGGGGGATCTTAGTTTGTTTTGTGTGTCTGTTTTTGAGTCTTTTTATTGTCTTTTTGTTTGTTCTATGTGTTTTGTGAGTCAATATTTTTTTTATGGATCAAACATGTTGTAATTGCTAAAGACATTGAATGGATAAAGTGGGATAATGTAATAGAATTAAAAGCGACAATCTGTGTGCTTAAGTTAGATATGTCGAAAATTCATGACATCTAATTCTTTGGGATATTTGTGCTTAGCCTATGTGTGTCAATTATGGAAAGAAAAGATGAAAAATATCTAGAAAATCTGTTTGTTTGTTATTTGAGGCGAAATTGTTAAGATGTACATGTTTAGGGAGATGATTCATGCATTTCTTTGATAGCCCTTCTGAACATTCATTACCTACCCTGACATGAATTGTATCACTAGTCAGCCCCCTTGAGCCTAAAATAAGATCTTTGTTTGACACCCTATGATTTCCTGTTTGTGTCATAAGTGAAAATTGAAAGTTAGTGGGATGAAAAGTGTTGAAAAAGAAACAAAAAGAGAATTGAAAAATTTGATGCACCCCCAATGAAGAATATGCAAAAGCCTAAGTTTTGGGGTGCATGTCATTTATAATGTATCTCATTCTCTCAAAATAAAAGAGGAGAAAAATAGGTATGAGATTAAAAAGGAAATCAAAAAGAAGGAAAAGGAGTTGAATGAAAAAAACTTATGGTACGTAATTGAGCCTAAATGCCTATTTTTACATACCCCTGTCTAAGCCTACATTACAACCCTTGAAAGTCCTGATGATCTTTAATGTGTATGTCTATGATTAGTGGAGAGTAGCAAGTAAACAGGTCTATAGCATTTTGGGAAAGATGGAATGAAATTGACATGCATAGGTTAGGTGTTTGTATTTCCATTGACCATGATCTAAGTGAATTTGCGAAATATCTAACTTGAAGTTCTAGATTGCTGATTATTCATGCTATACATGTTCTAACATATTATCACATCTTTCATCCATGATTTTGAAGAAGCATTGCTATAGCTACTTGATCCATTTCATAGAGTCAGGGTTTGTTTTGTTTTTATTTTTTGTTTAGTGTTTTACTCGAGGGCGAGTAAAGTTTAAGTTTGGGGGTCTGTTAGACATATTTTATATACACTTTTTGAGTCATTTTTAGTTAGTATTTTACTCATTTCGTTTGTGTTTAGTATAGTATTAGGTCTATTTTTCTTTCTTTTGAGTCACATCGGTCCTAAATGGAGAAATGGCAAAAAGATGATGAAACGAGCTTGATTTAGATGGAATTGAACACTAAAAGGGCCAAGGAATGAAGCCTAAGAAGTCCCGGGAAGTATAGAAGAAATCAGACAAAGTCCGAACAAGAAAAGAACAAGGTTTCGGAAAAAAATTGCTGCAGTACTTTCGGCACCGCGGTGCCTAACATTCAGAGAGGCTGCAGTACTTTCGGCACCGCGGTGCCATTCTGCAGGACCGCGGTGCCGAGGCGCGTTTTTCTAGATCCGAGGCAAAATTGGCCAGGGGCAGAAGGGTCCAGGGCACACGATTTTTGCAGTATATAATCCCTAAAACCCTGACCTAAAGAGGGGATCTTGTACATAATTCTACATTCTACTTTGGGAAAGGCAAGAAAGGAGGCAACAACACAAGATTGGAGACAACTTTGGTTCAAGTTTCATTTTATTTACTTCAGTTTATGTTGATTTGTATTAGTTCTTGACATGCCAATGTTTAAGAGCTAATCACTTAATTAGGGCTTTCCTTTTGAATCGCTTGAACCTCGTTTCATGAATTAATGCATTAGTTGGTTTCTTCTTCACTTGATTAAGATTTATTCAATATTGGTATGAATGTTTAATAGTTAATTGATCACTAATTATCATAATCTATATGATTTCGAATCAAGAACCGAGAGGAGAGATTTGGATATGCTGTAATTGAATAGACATAGGTTAAAATCGCAGACGAAAGTACCCCGATACTTGTGTAGAATTATAGGTTACCGTTCTTACTCCTACTATGTGGTAAATCCTATCACAGAAATATAGAAGGGTTCTGCACTGGGGTTGAGCGATTATATATCCTAACCGGAATATAAGATAGTCTAGTTAACCGCTATCTTAACGTAGAAGAAGAAGTCATTCTAGTTGCATTAAGGATTGAAAAGAGTGGATAGTTGAGGATATTGGAAGCCCTAATTCCTTCAGAATTGATTTAAACCAAAGTATTATCATAATTAGTTTATTTTCTGCAATTACTTAGCCTTACTTATTAGATAAAAATACAACCAAATTAATGTTCACCAAATAGAAACTAAAGCTTAGATAATCGGTACTTGATAACCAGTCTCTGAGGACGATATTCGGTTTTACCAGACTATATTACTTGTGAACGATACGTACACTTGCGTGAGCATTCAAATTATCTCTAACAGTCACACTGCCAATTTCTTTCACAAATGTCTTGTGCCGACCCGTGTTAACTTCTTCTTTTCCTTTATGATTTTTGTTGCTTGAAGGTCAATCCTGTTTGGCCCCTGCTTCGATTTTGCTTCTTCAGGTTTTGACTTTGATTCTTAACTTTGCAAGAGCTGTCTACGGATAGCCTGAAACAGACGAAGAGTCTCTCTAACTTTGGTACGGGCATCACCATGACTAGAATTGTTTGGACCACAAGGTGGTAGGGTCACATTAAATTCACGTTGACCTTGTCGAACAGGAGAATCTTCATGTACTGCTTCCATATTCGAACTTTTAAACTCCATATCCTATGTCATCAAACACAACTAATGCACTCGAAAGTCATCAATAGCTTTACCAACAGAAGCTGGGTTTTTTTCTTACCACTAGGGAGATTACTTTTTCTGGCGACTGATTTTGACATTTTTGCGCTAAGACGGATTATCCTTCTCAACTGGGTTTCCACAATCTGAACTAATTAGATCTTCATGTCTCCATGTGCAGTATGGTTCGACCATCAGACCTTGTACAACTGACTTAACTGTTGCATGCCAGAACTAAAAGCTTTTACTGCACTCTTTGTGCGATCACTTTTTACATGTGCGACAATTTCATTTCTATTCACATGGCCATTTAAACTCTTTTGCTTCCCAGGCTTGCATTATCTCTTTCGTATAAGAATGGGACAACTCCTCATAATCTCAAAACCTTTTTTTCATAATACTGTCCTTCGGGCGTATCAGTCATCTGGTAGAAGTCACTTATTTACCAGATACGACTATGGACTAACCGAAGTCTTTTAGTTGATCGACATTATCGAAACAGTAACGGGCACGAGGTAAATCCAAATTCTTATGACTCGGCTCTACTGCACAATTTATGAGATGAAAGAATGTAAACCATCCCTAAATGTCAGGCAGCCTCCTGTTTATAAGTATGGTGCACAACATACCCATAAATAAGACTTTACTAGACACGACTTTTAGACTCCCTAGGACAGACATGCTCTGATACCAAGTTTGTCACGACCCAAATCGGAGGGCCGCAACGGGCACCTGGATCCCACCCGCCGGGTACCGCTAATTATACCATTGACATCTATTCATAATTAAATACGGACTAAGCCGCACAAGATTACAAAAATCTCTTAACAAGAAAAATGACTTATATACATACATATCCATACCAAGACCGACAAGGCCATACAAATCTACTATACCCACATGACACTATCTACAAGCCTCTAAAGAGTATACGACATTAAATTATCATACCAAGACTAGACTGAAACTCTGGAACAAATAGAGTGCTACAACATCAGCTGAACCAGCAACCTACTAACGTGGATCGTCGCCTCTGTAACTGAACCTGCGGGCATGAAACGAGCATCCCCCGACAAAAGGGATGTCAGTACGACTTATGTACTGAGTATGTTAGGCATAACGAATAACATAGCAGAGATATATCATAATCTGAAATAGAAATAACTGACCAATAGTAATTGCTTCTGAGGGTCCCAATGGATATACATAAATGTTATACACAATGCAGTATGCACATACCTTGGCCTCATCGGGCAATCTTTATTACCATAACGGCCTCTGAGGCCTCATACCATACGATGGTTAATGAATGTATGAATGATGCCAATGGGGTACAATATTGGCCATACATGCATCTTCCCTTTTCATAATCGCCTCTGTGGGCATTGCATCATATTGGCCTCTTCGGGCATTTTGTGATAGTCTGTACTATGGCTGGCCAACGGGGCGGGGTATAACGACCCCGCCCCGACCACACCCCGACCCCGTCCCGACCCCACTTAACACTATACCGGTATCGGATACCGGTACTCATTATCGGTACTGGTACGGGGTCGCCAAAATAAATCCGACCCCGACTCACCCCAGCCCTGACCCCACCCCGACCCCACCCCGACCCTGACCCGACCCCGACCCTTCCCCACCCCATCCGACCCCTACTAGCCGTTGCACAACGACTTTGTCTAATTTAGTCGTTGTGCAACGACCAAATACCCCTCCCCCAACCCCCTACCTCCTAATATTTATTTTTAACCCTTAAGTTATTATATTTATACTTTAACTCAATTTTTTCAACTATAAATACCTCATTTTCTCTTCATTCTTTCTCACAAATCTTCCTACAATCTCTCTAATAATCTCTCAATCTATCTCTCATTCTCTCTACATTGTCTACTAAGTATTCAATTTTATTTATTCATTTGGGAGTGAAGTTGGCAACTAGCTTGAGGATCATCCATCGAGCAAAGTTTTAATTTTCAACATCTCGATTACACGTCGACGTTTGGTACATTCGTTCCTTCATTAAATTATTATTGTTTCTTCATTTTATTTAGCGCACTTAATTAAATTTCACTATCTTTAATTATTTATTTTCATAATTACAATGAAAGGTAACAAGGGCAAGAGTACTTCTACTAGTAGGGATAACAAGGGCAAGGGTATTTCTTCTAGTCATTCTATTCCTCCATATCCTCATAGACATGACGATTTCATTGATACTAAATTATTTTCTGATGTACCATTAGATTTAGATGACCCACCCACTAGTGCACCTCAAACTGCACTGCCTCATATTCCCCCTAGTATGAGACGAGACCCTCCTCAACGAAAAGTAAAATCAGATGTATGGGTTTTTTTATAGGGACGTAGAAAATGAAGTAGTTAGATGTCAAATTTGTGAAAATATTTATAATTTTAAAATGGGAAAAGGTCAGGGTGGGACGGAAAGTTTATTGAGACATGTACACAATATTCACAAAGCTAGGTGGGATGAATATGAGGCTAGAAAGTTGGGTGCGTCGATGCGCTCTAGGTAAAAGTAGATTATAAATGGTGTATGCAAAAACGTATTTTCAGTTTGCGATTATTATGTTAGATAACACTTCTTCTAATAACTTTATGTAGTTCTATTCAGAGACTGGATTCATGCGAAGCGTAGGAGGTGCGGCCAATCGGAGATCAACGAAGAAGAAGACTACAACTACAACAAAATCTTATCCGACGGATGTGTAAGCGACGTCGATCAATTTGACCAAGATATATCAATTCCAACCAAAGAACCACAAGAAATTATAAAGAAACAAGTGCAAGGGTACTTCTTCTAGTCATCATATTCCTCCTAGACATGATAAGAAATTATAAAGAAACACTTTTCTTTTTAGACAATCCAAAAAAATGAGACATTTTCCTAATTATGCAATAACTTAACTTTAAACATTACCTTTTACACTTAACGAAATGATTTATAATCACGCAGATATTTTAAACTTATTTTAGACCATAAAATTCAAAAATATATTTTTTATTTCTTAAATTTTATGTGTACTCAAATAATATTATATGAATAGAAAGGAAGTACTATTTTATATAGTCAAGGATGTCATATTTCTGCATAAGTTTGCACAAGAACCAAAGAGTAGATTTGATATCTACAATATTTCATATAGTCATGGATGTCATAATTTTGTGTGCATACTTGTGCAGATAAATTATGACATCCATGACTATAGGAAATATTGTAGATATCGAATATACTCTTTGGTTCTTGTGCAAACTTATGCAGAAATATGACATCCTTGACTATATAAAATAGTACTTCAAGCGTCATCAACAGCGTCTGAAATCGTACTTTATGCGGGAAGATTTCAAAAGGGGAGCACATACATTCATTGGAAGGAGAATCATTAGAGATTGCAGTTCTATTCAGAGACTGGATTCGTGCGGAGTGTAGGAGGTGCGACCAACCAGAGATCAGCGAAGCAGAAGACTAAAACTACAACGAAATCTTATCCGACGGATGTGCAAGAGACGTCGACCAATTTGACCAAGATATACCAATTCCAACCGAAGAACCACAAAAAATTATAAATAAATTATACGGATGTGGTGTGCGTATATAACGTCTTTCCCTTTTTTCTCATTTCCCATACATAGATATAATATATAATTATGTGCATAGCATCAGTGGTCCAAGGTAATATATGAATGCAATGCAAATAAATATGCATGAGTAACAACAAAATACCCTAACTGACATAATACCCTTTTTACCTACAGTCAATATTGGGAATATCAACATATTTTCCCGTATCACCTCAATAAGGACTTAGAAATATATTTAGACATGCTTTTAGCATAGGAATCAATAACATGATTATTCTTAACTTTTAGGAGTAGAATAAATTATGGAAAAATAATTATATTTCATTACATGGGACATGTCAAAAGGAAGAAATAATTTGTCTTAACATACCTTGATTCGACCTTGAAATAACCACAACAAGTCAAGAGAGTAGTCGTTACTGCCAGCTATCCGAAAGCGGAGATGTTAATCTCTAATTAATGTAATGGGTGGAATTTAATTCTAATGTAAAAAGGTACAAGCAGTGGGTAACCTATTGATATAAAGTCATTAATTTGAAGAAACCAATTCATGGCTTATCACGCTACACATATATTTTGATTGGTCGTTGGGTCGCGAGACCTGTCGACAATTTAGTGGATTTCTTAATTGTGGAGTCGATACCAAGGTTCGTCTCACCTAAGATGTATGCATGCATGACATAAGATAAATGGTGGTATAACTCTATCCTAATTTTTTAAAGATTTACCTTACTAGATGCAAGGTTCCCGAGCGGACTACTCGAGTGAGAAGGCTACGCGGCCACCGGATGGTCCGGACACTCCGCGCATACGCCAACTCTCCTAAAATTTGGATTTTTGAAATAAAATTTTGCGGGAACGCGAAACACACCTCACGTGTAATTTGTGACAGTGTCAATTTTCCCAAGCGGAGGAAATATGAGCGGAATGCCAATTTAAGGAAAGTAGAAATAGAAAATGGTAATTAAAGAAGTTAAGCATACACAATTTACATAAAAGAAATACTCAAAGCAATAGATCAAATGCGGAGAAAACAATAAAACACAATAATAATTAACATAGGTTTGCTATGGTTAAGAATCTGGAACCCCAGTGGAGTCGCCATGCTGTCTCACCAATTTTTACCAAGGTCTGAACGAAACACAACGTATACTGGTGATTCCCTTTGATTAATGAAATGCTAAGGGGTTCGAGTAGTCGCCACCTAATTATTTTTACGGTGAATTAGGACACCTAAAATGTTTTAAAATGCCGCAATGTGAACTCCATTTAATGGTCTGCAATGACATTCTAGGTAAGGGTTCTCTATTATCTTAAAGGGAAGGGGTTAGACATCCTTTAAGGTCTACTAACTTGCGGTTACCCAGTCAAACCTAGGTTAATTATTATGTTAAGAAAAAATGTATGTTTGGAAAATACAAAACTAATAAAAGAATGTTGCAAGTAAATTTAAAAGATGCATGACCTAAAATAAATAAACTAGCGGGGTTTTAAAACATGCATAACGAGCCTAAGAAATAAAACTAGCGGCGGGTTTCCAATTTTAAAACTACCTTTTTAGTTTATTAATTCCGAATCTACATATTCTAAACATTTGAATAATTATACAAGTACAATAAATTAAATTACAATACAGAATAAAATAAAACTGAATTAAAAGAAAAATAAAAACAACAATAAAATAATCTCCGAAGGGTATCTCGACCTCTTTAACTTTCGTAATTGTTCCTCGCAAGCTATCAAGAACAAACGGTTAGAAACAATTAAATATAGATAAAAACCTTCGGATCCGCACAAGACAATAATAGTTTTGATTACGGAGGTCAATAATGAAGCAAAAAGCCCCCGAAAATATTAGCCATAAACAAAGAAAAATAGTGGAGGAGGCCGGAGTTAAGGGTGATGTCGGTGTAAGAGGGGCACGAGGTGAGGGTGTCGGTGAAGGTGACGGGTTTGGGCAAATAGGGTTTGGGTCGCGGCTGCTTCTCTCTAAGAGAAGGAAGAGGAGTGTTTTTAGGGTGAGAAAGGGGAGAAGGGGTGCGGACCAGTAAGGGGGTGTGAGAGAGAGAGGGTTGATAAGGGGGTGAGAGAGAGAGTGTGCTGATCTAAAAAAATGAAAAGGGGAGGGATTGGGCGGATGACCTGTTTAAGAAAAAGGGGGAGGGTAGGTTTTAGGATGAAAATGGGGGTGAGGGGGTAGTGTGTGCGGCCAACCCTCTTTATTTGGGGGAGTGTTTTATTTATAGGGATTTTTAGGTTTAGGGTTTTGTTTTTGGAGGGAAAAATAAAAAAGGGGAAGAGAATTGGGCTTGGTACGATTTGGGCCTCAGGTTTTATGGCCAATTGAGTTGTTTTTTGGGTTGGTATAAATTTTGGTTTTGGGGAATTGGGCTGATTTTTGGTGGGTTGGGTAGAAAGTTTAGGTGGAGTTTTAGGAAATAAAATGAGTGTTTGGATGAAATGGGTTTGGGTTAAAATATAAAAGGGGTTTATTATTTAAAAGAAAAAATAATTTGAAGAGGTGCAAAATTATTAAAATAAAATGACGGTGTGATAATAATAAAAACATAATATTAAGAAAGACTTAATGCTTAATTAAAAAATGTGATGCCACTTTGCGAAAATAGGATAACATGGAATATTTATGATTATGATATAAAAAATACAAAAAATGATGATAAAAATGCGATGTCAAAAATATTAATTGCAACAAATAATCGGAAAATATGGATAAAAATTGGGTGTCAACAGAAGTTATGAACAAAATGCTCAAAATCAACAAAATCCGAGAGTTTCTGATTATCCGGAACAAGACATTCCAGACCTACAGGACTCAGAAGTTACTGACTGTCCGTAACTTAATGTTCCAGATCTATAGAACTTAGGGGTTCCATAGGTTGAACCAAGATGGAGAAAAAGGGCAAAAAAGGATAAAACCTTTGGTCAAGATTTTCTAACCTATATGGTTGAAAATAAACCGAGGACAATTAAAGAAGCATTGTCAACTCCAATAGTACCGCTTTGGAAAGAAGCTATAGAAAGTGAAATAGATTCCATCATGCAAAACAATACTTGAGAAATGGTTGATCTTCCCCCGTGAAGCAAACCTTTGGATTGTAAGTGGATACTAAAAAAAAGTACAAAGCAGATAGAACTATTAACAAGTATAAGGCCAAATTAGTAGTCACAGGCTACAGACAAAAGGAAGGCCTCTTTTATTTCGACACATACTCCATTGTGTCTAGATTAACATCCATAAGGGTATTCATAGCCATTGTAGTTGTGTGTGATCTTGAGATACATCAAATGAATATTAAGACAACCTTTCTAAACGGAGAGCTGAAAGAGGAAATATACATGGAAGATGGAACAACCCGAGGGGTATGTGGTTCCAGGACAAGAAAAGAAAGTATGTCGACTTGTTAAGTCTCTGTATGGACTCAAACAAGCCCTGAAACAATGACATGAAAAGTTTGATAATACATTATTATCAAAAGGTTTCTCCGTAAATGAATGTGATAAATGTATCTATATCAAAGGGAACTCTGACTCATTTGTCATGATATGCCTTTAGGTAGATGACATGATCATCACTGGAAGAAGTCTAAACTTGATCATGTAAACCAAGAATATGTTGAAACAATGTTTTGTCATGAAAGCTATGGGTATTGCAGATGTAATCTTAGGAATTAAGATTTATATGACGTCTGACGGGCTGGTCTTATCTCAATCTCATTACATTAAAGATGTTTTGAGGAAATTTGATGTATTTGACAGTCCCCCTATGAAGTCACCAGTAGATATGAATCATAGAATTGATAAGAATCGTGGTGCACCCGTATCTCAAGAGTGATATACACAGGTCATTGGTAGTTTAATGTACATTACAAACTGCACCCGACAGAATATCACTTATCTAGTCAATAAGTTGGCTAGTTTACTCATAATCCTGTAATTGATCACTGGAAGGCGTTAAATCGGATACTACGATATCTGAAATATTTGCTGACTTACAGATTACATTATTCTAGATATCCAGCCGTATTGGAAGGATACGGTGATGCAAACTGGATATCAGACATAAAGAACACCAAATCCACCAGTGGGTATGTTTTTACAATTGGTGGTGGAGCTGTATCTTGGAAGTCCTCTAAGAAAACATGTATCACCTGATCCATAATGGAATCAGAGTTTATTGCTTTGGATAAAGCAGGAGAAGAAGCAGAATGACTTCACGACTTCTTAGAAGATATCCCTGGTTGGGATAAACCCGTACCTTCAGTGATGATTCATTGTGACAGCCAATCAACTTTAAGAAGGGCACGAAATAGTATGTACAAAGGCAAGTCTAGACATATTCGTCGGAGACATAAGACCGTTAGACAGTTGATCACTACGAGTGTCATTTCCATTGATTACGTCAAATCAAGGTATAACGTAGCGGATCCATTAACTAAAAGTCTACCCAAAGATAAAATATTATGCATGTCTAGGGGAATGGACTTAACACCCAAACAATAAGAATCTTTATGGTGGTAACCCAACCTTACTGATTGGAGAACCCAAAAAGTTGGTTCAATGGGACAACTAAACTGTAGAGGTTCAATTTTAGCACTTCACTTGAAGTAAGAGCAGTTCGAATTATTATTCTTTAATGAAATATAATTCTAAAGTTGTTCCCGTGATAGACATTAAGTGCTACCTGCATAATTGATAAAGAATAAGTTTCTAAAATTTTTAATGATTCCTAACACTTGCGAGTAGGGCATAGCAGGATATTGTATAGGAGATCACCTATTTAAGTGCGAAGTAGATGATATTAGTGAAAGTATCATCAATTTCGTTAGAAAATGAATGAGATATTGGTACACAGAGTAATGTATTTGAGACATGAAAAGATGAATGGTTTTTTGGCAAACTAACAAATCTCCCACATAGGTAGAAGGTGAAAGAATTGAGCAATATATAAGCTCTATTCTTGAGTAAGGGTTTGGGACCCAGGGGGTAACCCATGTGTTTAGAAGAGGGAGGACCTAGGTGAGCTTGGGTTCGGGGCTAAGCCCCACACGCGCGTCGCCGCCGACTCCCGCCCATCCAGTCCGGGTTGTGGGTTGTCTTCCGAAATTTTCTTTTTTGTCCCTGAAGTATTTTTTATTTACACTTTGGCCCTGAAGATTTCGGAAACATTGCAACGGTTTAGAAGACTTTAGAAACATTGAAACGACCCTCCTCTTCAAATATAAATTGAACCCTAACGTTCGTTTATAGAGATATACAAAAACTCTTATTTTTCTGTTCTGTTCGACATACAGAAACAGAACCACACTCAAAATCTTCACATAGAATCAACAATTTGTTCTATATTTATTTCTTCGCTAAAATTAACTTTATTTGATTTGGCCAATGACTTGGTCGACCTAATATCACTGAGAAGTTGAGTGTTATCTCGATTATCCAATCGAGGATTAAATCTTATTCTTGGCTCAAATACCACCTTAGTTTACATCGTAATGAACACAACACAAACTGTGTCTTTAGAATAAGGAATTTAAGCTTAGGACAGGGTCAAAGTACATTACTTTGTAAACAAGGTCCGTATTGACTTCAAGTCAAATGACCTCTATCTCTTATACACAATACTTTAGACATGTATAACAAATAGTTTATCAGTAGGGTATACCAATACTTTTCAAAAGTATCCATGTGTCCATCACTAGTAACCATTACTAGTAGCAGTTGAGACATACTACATTGATGCAGACCACATGTCGACTTATAACATATCATCGCTATCACATTCTCGATGATCATTAGTCGAGACTATTTTCTGAGTTACACTCTATCATAAATATCTTACTCTATTAATGACAATGTAAGCTCAGGGGATGCACATTAATGAATAATTACAAACAATCAAATAATAATTCAATAACTGCAAATGCCATAAAAATATTAATCTTATTAATAATACGAATGTGTTCAAGTACATTTGTCCCTAAAATGATTATATCTAGGACATACATACTTTCAATGTCCCACTTGGCCTAGAGCCAATCACCAATGTATCTAATACCCATATTTTCAAAATGACCATTATGCTTAATTAAGCTTAATGGTTTAGTAAATGGGTCAGCTAGATTATCATCTGTGGGAATATAGTCTAATCTTATTTCTTCATTTTCCACCATCTCCCTGAGTATGTGGTATTTTCTCGGTACATGCTTGTTTCTGTTTGTTGATCTTGGTTCTTTAGCTTGCGCAATCGCACCAGTGTTGTCACAATAAATCGTTATTGGACAAATGTGCGCAATCGCACCAGTGTTGTCACAATAAATCGTTATTGGACAAATGACACTTGGAACAACCCCTAGTTCTTTTAGGAACTTAGATATCGTGACAACTTCCTTACCAGCTTCCGATCCAACAATGTACCCGGCTTCAGTTGTCGAATCAGCAGTTGTAGCTTGCTTGGAACTTTTCCAACTCACTACTACACCATTGAAAATGAAGGTATAACCAGACTAAGACTTGAAATCATCAAGATCGGTCTGGAAGCTAGCATCAGTGTACCCAGTAGCGACTAGCTTCTCTTATCCACCATAGAATAAGAAATATTCTTTAGTTTGTCTAAGATACTTAAGAACACTCTTGACTGCTTTTCAGTGTTCTTCCCCAGGATTCTGCTGGAATTTACAAGTCATACTAAGTGCATAGATGATGCGCGATTTATGCACACACTAACGCAAGTGCACGTGTCGTGACAAGTAATATAGTCTAGAAGACCGAGTTATCGTCCTCAGGGATTAGTGTCCAATTCTCAAATTCTATTCTATGGTATCTATTTGGTAACCGATGATTGATGAATTGTTTATAACTATAATTATGAATGCTAACTAAATTACTTTATTTTACTTCAGATATGGTGGAAATAGGGCTTCCAAATCTCCTCAACTATTCGCTCATCTTACTTGTTAATGCAATTAATTATGGTTCTTCTTCTATTTTGAGATAGCAGGTTAACTAAGCCGTTTTATACTCATGTTAAGGTAATATAAACACTCAACCCCAATATAGAACCCTTCTACCTTTCGGTGATAAGATTGACTATAAAGGAGGATTAAGAGCAATAACCTATTAAACTACACAAGTATCGGGGTACTTTCGTCCACGATTTAACCTATGTTTATTCAACTATAGCATATTCACAATCTCTCCTTTCGGCTTTCGATTAGAAATCATATAGATTATGATAATTAGTGATCAATTAATTATCAAGCAATCAAAGCAATTATTGAATAAATCTCAACAATGATAAGAAGAAACCAAAACATGCATTAATTCATAAGAATGAGTTTCAAGTGATTTGATATGGAAAGCCCTAAATTAAGTTAGTTCCTAGCCATAGACATGCCAAGAACTAAACTAATATCCAACATAAACTACAAAGAAATAAAACAAAGAATAAAGAAATTACACAAAAGTAGTCTCCAATCTTGATCTCCAAGGTTGTGATGAATTGACAAGGGTTTGGAACCCTTAATCTGACCTAAAAACTCCTTTTTATAGCCTCCAAGTCGTTCTCCCAGTTTTCCTTCTAGGCCTTGGCCCATTCCCATTCGAATTTGACAGAATTCCCGCCTCGGCGCCGCGGCGCCGAAACTCCTGCAGTTCTCTGTAATTTGGGCGCCGCGGCGCTCTGATGCTGCTGGTTGGAGGCGCCGCGGCGCCGCCCTGTTTCTTGCCCGGTTCGCCAACTTTCTAGCTTTTTGAGCTCTGGAACCTCTGTTTCTGCCCTCTTTTTGCTCCTTTTCGCCAATGAGCCACTTTAAACCATTATGACTCAAAAGAAAGAAAATATATCCTAAGACGACACGTATTTGTACAAAAATGGGCAAAAGACTAACTAAAAATGACTCAAAAGGTGTATATAAAATACACCGATCAAACACCCCCAAACTTAACCTTTGCTCGCCCTCGAGCAAAGATCAAAAGAAAGAATTAAAGACAAGAGGAAAATGAAACTAGACTGACTCAAAGACACTGATCACTTTGCTGCACAATTGCCACTTAGAAAAGCATGAAGGTTAGCAGAATAATATGCAGGAACATATAGCATGGATTTTTAGCATTCTAAACACATCAAGTTAGATATTTCGCAAATTCACTTTAATCATGCTTAATGGAGGTAAGAATACCTAACTATGCATGTCAATTTCAAAATCCTATGGCATGTTTACTTGCTATTCTCCACTAATCACGGATACACATGTACGAGATCTTCAAGGCTTTTCAGGGTTGTAATATAGGCTTAGGCATGGGTAGGTGAAAATAGGCATTTAGGCTCAATTTACGTACCATAAGCTCTTTTGCTTTAAATTCTTCCCTTTTCTTTTGATTTCCTTCTTCACTTCATACCTATCATTCCCCTCTTTTGTTTTGAGAGAATGAAGTGTATTATGAATAACAAGCACCCCCAAACTTAGGCTTTTGCCTATTTATTATTACTTTTTCATTGGGGTGCATAAAAATTATTCACTCTTTTTGTCTCTTTTTTAACACTTTATATTCCAATCACCTCAACTTTCCACTTATGGCACAAGTGTGGAATTATAGGGTGTCAAAGAAAGGTCTTATTTTTAGGCTCAAAGGGCTGACTAGGGATATAATTTGAATGTCAGTGATAGGCAGAAATGGTAAGAAAGGGCTAACAAAGAAATGCATGAGTCATCTCCCTAACATGCATATCCTAATTATTTCGCCTTAAATAGCAAGCAATCATACACATAGGTTTAATCATAAACAATGCACAAGTCAAGCAAGATACCCCAAATAATCTGATTTCATAAATTTTTGGCATATCTAACCTAAGTGTTTAGATGGTTCTTCTAATTCCATTACATTATTCACCCTTACTTCACTAGGCGTTTTCAGTAACTACAACATGCATGATCTTAAAAAAAAAATCTGACTAAAAAATACTCAACAATATACAACACAAATCAAAAAGACTCAAAAACAATAAGACACCCCCCCAAACTTAAATCACACATTGTCCCCAATGTGTGTGATCGGTGTATTTTATATACACCTTTTGAGTCAGTTTTAGTTAGTCTTTTGTCCCGTTTTGCACATATAAGTGTCGTATTAGGATAGTTTTTCTTTCTTTTGAGTCAAAGTGGTTAAAATGGCCAAATGGCGGAAAAGGAGCAAAAAGAGGGCAAAAGAGGAGATGCGAGCCGCAGAGAAAGTGGCGAGCAGGCGAAATCGGACCAGCAAGCGCCTCCTGCGCAGCGAGGCGCGGCGCCACTATTCAGAGGCGAAGACTTCGTATGCGCGGCTCGACAGCGAATGCAGGCGCGGCGCTAAACATCCAAACTCTGAAGATACTGGCCGCGGCTACCGAACAGCGAATAGCGAGGGCGCGGCGCAAAACACCGGCAGTGCAGAACTTCCGGCGCGCCTTTGCGGGCGCGGCGACGCTGAAAAATTAGGTTTTGGGCGAATTTACGGGCGGGCTCAAGGAAAGAGGAGGCGGTTTGCGGCTATAAAGGAGAACCCTAGCGATTTTGAGGTTCCTTCTTGCACAACTCAAGACTTTTGCTTGGAGATTGGATACCATTAATTTAGTAATTTCTTTTCCTTTTCTTTACTTTATTTTGATTTTGTATGATGAACATGGAATTAGTTCTTGTCATGTCAATGGCTAGGAACTAATTCTCTTATAGGGCTTTCTATGTTGAATTGCTTGAAACTTATGCTATAATTTAATGCATGTTTATGGTTGTTTTTCTTATTAAGAGATCTATCCAATAATTGAAATTTGAATTCTTGGTAATTAATTGACAACTAATTATCACTATATGATTTCTAATCAGTTACGAAAGGGGATTGTGAATATCTTGTAAGTTGGATAGACATGCTTGAATTGGGGATGAAAATACCTCAATTAGTTATGTAGCGTTGATGAGAGGCTTAACAACCCTAATTTTGCGCATTGTGCGTGACGGTCAACTAGGTTTTTGTTCTTAATCCTCCTATAAAGTTACCCTTATCACCGAAAGGTAGGTAAGGAACGATACTGGGGTTGAGTGTTTATATAACCCTAACGGGAGTATAAAACGATTTCGTAAACCTGCTTTCTCCAAAAGAAGAATACCATAAGTTAATGCATTAGTAAGTAGCATAAGCGGATAGTGAGGATACATAGAAGCCCTATTCTCATCACCACTGAAGTAAATCTTTATATTTAAATAGCTTGCATAATTCTTAGTTATAAACAACAAATCAATTATCAATTCACCAAATAGATACTAGAAAATAGATAATTGGTACTTGAACCCTAATCCTAGAGGACGATATTCGGTCTTATCTAAGACTATACTACTTGATACGATAACGTGCACTTGCGTTTAAGTGTGTGCATATTAACGCGCATCAGTGTGCAAGACTCAAAAATAATAATAAAAGAAAACAAGACAACTTACAAACTTGGTTTAAAGTGGTGACGGTGGCAGCGGATAATGCATGACAGATAGCGTCAGAGGTCCTGTCAGAGTGGAAGGGTTTTTTTTTTTGGGTTTTTGATTTGGAGAAAGGAAAATCGTATTAGGGCTTCTTTAAAATTCAGATTATTAAATCGCGGCGCTTCGTGAATGGCCAGCGGCTCAAACTTTGCGACCTCGAACTTCGGTCGTGGCGCTCGATTTAGCGCGCGCTGAAACTTCAGAGCTCTTACGACTTTTGGCCATGATCTTTGGGCGATTTTCTTTTCTTTTGAATTTTTTTCAGTTTTCGTCCTCCAAATTTTTGGCCCTATACCTTTCATCACAACATGTAAAAAATACCCTCCGTGAGACTGTTCTAAGTAAAAACTAATTGCATTAAATTAAATAAAATAAAATAACCTTGGGTTGCCTCCCAAGTAGCGCTGTCTTTAACGTCTTTTAGCCGGACGCAAGTTCTTTACTCAAGAGGCATGGGGTAGATTAACCCCACAGCTTATCCATTTCATCAACATTTTTCGCTTCCTCCTTCTGGTTTTCTTTTTCTCTTTTTTTTCAAGAGGAGGTTTAGCATTACTTACCTGTTTTGGCGGACTTATTTCCCTTGCTTTTGCTTGTGCTGGCTCAACCGATATGCTGACAGTGCTAACTGCAAAGCACTTGCTCATGATTGGGGGTTCAATGATGTGTTTGAACACCTTGAACACCATCTCTTCATTTTCCACACTAAGTGTCAGCTCACCCTTCTCCACATCAATTAGGGCTCTCCCGGTTGACAAGAATGGTCTTCCCAATATGATGGGGATCTCATCATCTTCCTCCATATTAAGGATGAGGAAGTCCGCAGGAAAGAAGAATTTTCCCACCTTAACTAAGACATCTTCAATCGTTCCCCTAGGATGCACCACTGTCCTATCTGCTAACTGCAAGCTCACAGTGGTTGGTTTGGCTTCACCTAACCCCAACCTCTTAAAAACAGACAAGGGCATAAGATTTATGCTAGCCCCCAAATCACAAAGGGCCCTATTACATGTCACCCTGCCAACTGTGCAAGGCAATGTGAAGCTCCCTGGATCCTTGAGTTTGGGGGGCAATTTTTTCTGCAAGATGGCACTGCATTCCTCTGTCAGTGCCACCGTCTCATACTCCGCCAACTTCTGTTTTTCCCAAGAATTTCCTTCATGAATTTAAAATAAGTAGGCATTTGATCCAATGCCTCAATAAATGGAATGTTAATGTGTAGCTTTCTGAATATCTCCAAGAACTTGGAGAATTGCTTATCAACCACTTTCTTTTGCAACCTCTGCGGGTAAGGAATCCTCTCAGTGTATTCTTTCACTGGGACTGTTGGAGCTTTCTCTAACATCGGGCGGTCTTCAGTAACCCTCTCCCTTTCTGCATCTACTCCATGTTTAACCACAGGATGGGGTGTAAGCTGTTCTAACTATTTTCCATTTCTTAGCTGCACCGCTTGGCACTGTTCTCTGGGGTTCATCTCTGTATTGCTAGGCAAAGTGCCATGTGGCCTGTTGTTTTCCATCTTCGCTAGTTGTCCCACCTGCGTCTCCAAATTCCTGATAGAGGATCTGGTCTCTGCCATGAACTGGATCTGTGAGTTGGTGAGTGTCAACAGGGCTACTCTCAACTCATCTGGCTTCTCTTGTTGAGCAGGTGCACTGAATTGTTGTGAAGATGAGGCCTGAGTGAATGGTTGCTGATTTTGGTACTGGCCTCGAAATTGGTTCTGCTGCCCTTGATCACCCCTCCATGAAAAGTTAGGGTGATTCCTCCACCCTGGATTGTAGGTATTTGAATAGGGGTTGTTCTGGGCCTTTGATAATTCCTCTGCGCGGCATTCGCGCTCGATCGAGATGTTGTTAGGATCTGCTGATGGGCACCTATCAAAGGTATGTGGACCTCCACACATCTCACAACTCAATGGCATTTGAACTGCATTCACTGACACTATGTTTTGTTGCAGTTGCTTGGTCAAGAGAGCAACTTGTGCGTTTAATGCTGTGATGGCATCAATCTCATGAACTTCTATTGCTCTTCTTCCACTCACCCCAATGTCCTCTGTTACATGATTATTGGTGGTCATGTCTTCCAATAAATCATTGGCTTCGTGTGTTGTCTTTCTCATGAAAGTTCCACCTGCGGTTGCGTCAATGATAGTTCTGGTGGTCCCGCTTAGCCCATTGTAGAAAATATGGACCAAATTCCACAACTCAATGCTATGATGTGGACACTTCCTTTGCAAATCTTTAAATCTCTCCCAAGCCTCATAGAGTGACTCTTCATCAGCTTGATAAAAATTGTTCAACTCCCCTCTCAGCTTAGCGGCTTTGGACGGTGGAAAGAACTTTGCTAAAAACTTCTGTGTCAGCTCCTGCTATGTGAATATCGAATCTGTGGGCAAGGAATTCAACCAAACTTTCGCTCTATCCCTGAGTAAGAAGGGGAAAAGCCTCAATCGGATAGCGTCGTCAGTAACGCCATTATACTTGAAAGTTGCACACAACTCCAAGAAGTTCGCTATATGCATGTGAGGGTCTTCCGATGGCAACCCTCCGAACTGAACAGTATTCTGCACCATAATCAGGATCGCAGGCTTGATTTCAAAATTATTTGCTCCTATTACTGGGAGCCTGATGCAAGTTTGTGCTCCATTCACCCTTGGAAGCACATAATCTCACAATCTTCTCTCAGCTTGGACCTGGACCCTATCTTCCACATCCATTGGCAATCTCCGGGGCATCCTTTGGTTAGGTTGATGATCACCTAACCCTTCGTTCATCTCATTGTTGTTCTTCAAGCCCCACATTGCTATTAAGGCCAAACTTCGTTGGTTTCTCCTATTCTGTTTGCAAGTCTTTTCAATCTCCGGGTTGAAGGGAACAAGTATATCTGCTCCTCTTCTCCTTCGCATAAACTAGATGCATGCAACAGATCAAAATCAACAAACGGATCACGGCGCACTGGTTTCACGAATAAAAGAAAAAAATATAGTAATAAATAAAATAAAAAAAAACAAAAACAAAAACCAAATTAGAAATTAAGAATAGATAAAATGATATTGAACTACGCCAATCCCCGACAACGACGCCAAAAACTTGATGCGTGATTTATCCACACACTAACGCAAGTGCACGTGTCGTGACAAGTAATATAGTCTAGAAGACCGAGTTATCGTCCTCAGGGATTAGTGTCCAATTCTCAAATTCTATTCTATGGTATCTATTTGGTAACCGATGATTGATGAATTGTTTATAACTATAATTATGAATGCTAACTAAATTACTTTGTTTTACTTCAGATATGGTGGAAATAGGGCTTCCAAATCTCCTCAACTATTCGCTCATCTTCCTTGTTAATGCAATTAATTATGGTTCTTCTTCTATTTTGAGATAGCAGGTTAACTAAGCCGTTTTATACTCCTGTTAAGGTAATATAAACACTCAACCCCAATATAGAACCCTTCTACCTTTCGGTGATAAGATTGACTATAAAGGAGGATTAAGAGCAATAACATATTAAACTACACAAGTATCGGGGTACTTTCGTCCACGATTTAACCTATTTTTATTCAACTATAGCATATCCACAATCTCCCTTTTCGGCTTTCGATTAGAAATCATATAGATTATGATAATTAGTGATCAATTAATGATCAAGCAATCAAAGCAATTATTGAATAAATCTCAACAATGATAAGAAGAAACCAAAACATGCATTAATTCATAAGAATGAGTTTCAAGTGATTTGATATGGAAAGCCCTAAATTAAGTTAGTTCCTAGCCATAGACATGCCAAGAACTAAACTAATATCCAACATAAACTACAAAGAAATAAAACAAAGAATAAAGAAATAACACAAAAGTAGTCTCCAATCTTGATCTCCAAGGTTGTGATGAATTGACAAGGGTTTGGAACCCTTAATATGACCTAAAAACTCCTTTTTATAGCCTCCAAGTCGTTCTCCCAGTTTTCCTTCTAGTCCTTGGCCCATTCTCATTCGAATTTGATTTCCGCCTCGCGCGACCAGCTGGCGCGCGGCGCGAAACTCCTGCAGTTCTCTGTAATTTGGGCACCGCGGCGATCTGATGCTGCTGGTTGGAGGCGCCGCCCTGTTTCTTGCCCGGTTCGCCAACTTTCTAGCTTTTTGAGCTCTGAAACCTCTGTTTCTGCCCTCTTTTTGCTCCTTTTCGCCAATGAGCCACTTTAAACTATTATGACTCAAAAGAAAGAAAATTTATCCTAAGACGACACGTATTTGTACAAAAATGGGCAAAAGACTAACTAAAAATGATTCAAAAGGTGTATATAAAATACACCGATCAATAGACCACATCTGGCCTCGTACATGTCATGACATACATGATTGATCCTATAGCTGAAGCATATGGGATCCGTTTCATGTGTTCAAGTTCTGCAACAGTAGAAGGATTATCCTTCTTTGATAACTTGATGTCTTGACCCATAGGAAGACCTCCCTTCTTGGAATTTTCCATAGAGAGTCATCTTAGCACTTTGTCTATGTATACGGACTGTGACAACCCTAACAATCTATTAGGTCTATCTTTGTAGATCCTAATTCCAAGAATGCAGCAGGCTTCACCCAAGTCCTTCATCATGAAGGTGCTGGATAACCATTCCTTTACTGATTGTATGAGAGTCTTATTATCTCTCATTATTAATATGTCATCTACATATATAACAATGAAGACAATACTCTCATCCTTGAGTTTACTATAAACGCATGAATCTTCTTTGCTTCTAACAAAGTCAAACGATTTGACTGCTTTGTCAAAGTAAATATTCCAACTCCTTGAGGCTTGCTTAAGTCCATAAATGGACTTTTGTAGCTTGCATACTAGTTTGGGCATATTCATAGATGTAAAACCCTCAAACTGTATCATATACACCTCCTCAATTAAATTACCATCGAGGAAGGCAGTTTTAACATCCATTTTCCAAATGTCATAATCATAGTATCCTGCTATTGCTAGCAAAATTCGAATGGACTTGATTTTCGCAACAAGTGAAAAAGTTTCATCATAATCGACCATAGGCCGCTGATTATAACCTTTAGCCACCAATATTGCCTTATAAGTCTGTACCTTTCCATATGTATCAATATTTTTCTTGAAGACCCATTTGCATCCTATGGGTCTAACCTAGTTGACAAATCGACCAAGTTCCAAACTTGATTGATGTATATCAAGTCCATCTCAGATTTCAAGGCTTTTTTCCTTCTCTTCGAATCAATGTCTAACATTGCTTCGCTGTAGGTTGTAGGTTCATCATCATCAGGAATAGTTATCTCATTGTATGTTTCAACAAGGAGATTAAGTCTTTCAGGTGGACGATGAGTCCTAATAGTCCTATGAAGTTGAATAACTTGCGTTTAAGTGTTTGTTGTATTCTGATTATGAGAGGGTCTTTGCGTGTTGGATAATCCACCACCTTGAGAGCTTTCAGGAATGTCATTTTAATGTTACTGAATATGATGATGTACAACTATTATATCATATTTCATTGGTTATGTATGAGAGCCTTGCATTTCTGCAGTATCTCTCACAACACTCCCACTCGATGAAGGGTGTACTCTAAGTATCCAATCTTCACCAAATACTCCCACTGAATCCTTGCCTAGGTTATTTGACAAGGGTTTAACCTCTTTACTATCTTGTGGTTCTTGAATTTCTTCAAGTTCTATCTTATTGCAACTTTGTTCCTAGTAGACATAATATTCTTCAAGGAAAATTGCATTTCTGAAAACAATGACTTTATGTTCTCTAGGAAGATAGAAATAGTATCCCTTAGTTTCCTTTGTATACCTCACAAAATAATATTTTCTCACTATTAGATTCCAACTTGTCAACAAGAATTTTCTTTACATATACAGGGCACCCCCAGGGTCGCATGTGTTTAAGTGCCGACTTCTTGTCATTCCATATCTTATATGGACTTTTCTCTACTGACTTTGAAGGAACTCTGTTCAGAATATAGATTGAGATTTGTAATGCATATCCCAAAAGGTATATTGGTAGAGCTGAGAAACTCATCATGGATCTAACCATATCTAATAGGGTTCGATTTCTCCTCTCAGCAACACCATTCATTTGTGACATTCCGGGAGGTGTCCATTGTGATTGAACTCCATGAAGCTTCAAGTAATCTAGAAATTCTTTACTTAAGTATTCACCTCCTCGGTCTGATCGAAGTGTCTTGATACTTGTTTCAAATTGTTTCTCTACTTCTGACTTGTACTCATTGAATTTCTCAATGGCTTCGGACTTGTGTTTTATAAGATACACATGCCCAAACCTTGTGAAATCGTCTGTAAAAGTTATGAAGTACGGGAAGCCTCCCTTAGCTTGAGTTGAAAACGACCCACATACATCGGTATGGACTAACTCATGCATCTCTTTGGCACACATACCTTTCCCAGAAAGTTGCTTGGTGGTCATCTTTCCACGCAAGCAAGATTCACAATTACCATATGACTCTAAGTCAAATGGTTCTAGGTAGTCTAACTTCCTTAATCTTGTTATCATTGATTCATTGATGTGACCAAGTCTACAATACTATAAGTATGTGGAATTTATTGGATTACTTACTTTAGCTCATTTATTTTGTACATTGAAAATTTTACGACTATAGTTTAAAACATACAATCCATCCACAAGCTGTGCATTTCTACAAATAAAACCATTAAAAGACAACACATAATTACCATTTGTAATAAATGAGGAAAACCCCTCAATGTCTAGCATTGGGACAGTAATATTCCTCGTCAACGAGGGAACAAAATAACAATTATTAAGTTCTAAATAAAAGTCATAAGGTAAATCTAGTCTATAAGTTCTCACGCGTTCAATATCGACTCGTGCTCCATTTCCAATGGGTAGATCCACCTCCCACAGTCCAACTTTTTTGGTATCAGTCAGCCCCTGCACATTGTTACAAATGTGTGAGCACAAGCGGTATCTAATACCCAGCAGTGAGAGTTAGTCATAGACATATTTATTTCAATGACAAACATACCTTGTCCAGTAGGGTCAGGAGCACCTAGTGCTTTGCCTCCCCCTGGAGCTATGCAGTCCTTCTTCCAATGGCCCTTCCTTTTGTAGTTGAGGAAAACATCTGCATCTACCTTCGCCTTTTTCTGAGCACCTCATCGAGGTCTTAAAACTGAGGGTGCGGCAGCAACTGCCTTACCCTTCTTCTTTTGCACATTCTTAACCTTTGGTTTAAACTTGCTAGAGGAACCCACCATGAGCACAACTTTACCTTTGGAGGTGGACGATTCGAAGGTCTTCAACATATTGTGAAGCTATGGAGACTTGCCTTGGTTCCATTCAAGTTGAAGTTTATAATAAAGTTCTCAAACAAATCAGGAAGCGAGTTCAGAATTAGGTTAACAGAAACATTCACGGGCAACTTCGTTCCAATCGAAGCCAACCTCTTTATTAACCCAATCATCTTCAAAATATGTTGTGACACCTGACCTCTTTCGCTCAACTTACATTTGAAGAAGTCTCTCAGTAGCTCATAATCTATGGTATGAGACTGTGAGTCATAGAGACTCCTCAAATATTCTAGCATCTCGTTAGGGCCCATGTTTTCATGCTGCCTCTGTAACTCTGCAGTCATAGAGGACAACATGACACATTATGCCGATGTAGCGTCGTCAAGATGTTTCTGATAGACTGTTTTGTCAAATAGGGCATAGTCTTCAGAATCTTCGACAAGGACTGTTGGGAATACTTTATCCAATACATACTCAATCCTTTTCAATCGCAACACAAAACACAAAGTTTTAACCAGTCAGGGAAGTTTGCTCCAGTCATCTTGTTCATTTCAACCAATATTTTAAGTGACAGATTGGACATTGTATACTGAAGAATAAGATAGACTTGAAATTAAACTCTAACATAATTTCTATTGAACACATTCATTAACTAATCAATATGACCTTTCCTTTAATTAGTCTCCCACTATTTTAACATACGCTTCGACCCCATGAAAGAATACAGACTCATATCTAGATCATAATGGGCCAAGATCCAGGTTCATGTTATCTTCGCATTTATTGTGGTTGATAACTTCAACAACACAACCTGGTAGGTCTCTAAACCAATTACAAACAATTTGCAACTCTTGGTTGACCAAATGTTCTAAACAAATGATCTGCGTCCCTCAGTTTGTCTGACACTATGGCGCCTAGACAGCCTAGCAAGTCAACCCCGTTATGCGACTGCAATTATGTATCTAAGTGAGTTTTGCCTTTATAGAGCAAACATTGTGGTGTAAATACTCATGAAGGTTTATCACCCACTTCTACATGTAACATACATCTATGAAAGAGTTTGAGTCCCCGTAGACTTAGAGCAAATACTGTGGCATAAATACTCATCTCACCGAAAATGATTTTACACTACAATCAATTATAACGAAAGATGCGTTCATTTTAAAAATGAGACTTGTATTAAATTTCGGAGAATATTTTAATTTAGGGCATTAACAAAGATCACCTCTAACATGCTCTATCAAATAAAGCATCATGCAAAGGTTCTAAGCACATATTGGGTACCGCGTTCCCAAACATGATACTAAGTGGTTTAAACACGTACTGGGCGTCGCCTACCCAAATAATTGTTTGCGAACACTATTCTAGTAATCTAAATGATAATCATTTAGCACATAAAACAATATACTTATCAAATAATATACTGCAAAATAATAATAATAATAATAATAATAATAATAATAATAATAATAGGTTAAATATTCTGAAACTGATTTTTTTTCACTTTCTGGATAGGTAGAGTCGCGGCGCCCAATATTAGGGCCGAGACACCTGTGAGGTAGAGACCTTTCGGTTTCTATTTTGCGAATTAGGGTCGCAGCTCTCCACTATGGGGTCGCGGTGCTTCAGGTCCAGTAAGTTCCAAATTTTAAAACTCATGCTTTTAATCGCGATTTCAAATAGGAGCTGCGACCTGTCACGACCCGACCCCGGGCCCGCGACTGGTGCCCTACCTGGGCACCCCTTATCGGTATACATCAGAGAATAGTAGCGGAACATATATATAACTCAAAAGAAATAAATAACAAACTAGCCGATAAGGCCACCTTCCAAAAGTATACACATATCCCAAAAAGCAGTTACCTCTTTTTTTTTTTTTACAACCCAATCCATAAGACATGACTACAGACCTCTAAGAATAACAAATGTGATGGGACAGGGCCCCGCCATACCCCTGAATGTACAACAACTGACAATACCAAGGATATGAACCAAGGATAAGCCTCCGGAGTAATGGAGCTTCTCAACAGCTGAACAATGATCCTAAGAGTGAGGATCAGCAACCTGTATAACTCTTCCTACGGCATGAACGCAGCCCCCGAAGGAGGTCGATAACAGTATCAAGTATGTGGAAATCAAAATCAGAATGAAATCATAATAGTCTAAAATAAAGCTGGGGACATGTATGAAAACCACATTAACAGTACACTATGTCTTACTAACAATGAGAGTGGACAAGAATAAACTTTGTCGGTTTTAAAACAGGAAGCTCATGATTAACCTAGGGCCATCCGCCCGTAGTATCATTCTGCAATCCTACTCCTGGGACTATTTCACCCGCATAGGCCGTATGGACCCGCATGAGGTAATTTCCTCGCATAGACTGTATCCGCCCGCATAGGTCGTATGGACCCGCATGAGGTAATCTCCTCGCATAGGACTGGTCCGCCCCGCATAGGACTATTTCACCTGCATGAGCCCTACGGACTCGCATGAGGTATTCCTCGCATCATGGGTAGCAAATCCACGGAATATGCAAATGCCACAAACCCGGGGAATGACCCCGTAATGAACAATATATCACTAGCACAACCGGCTATCATACATAACATAAGCACTACTGGCTTATCATACATAACATAAGCACTACCGGCTTATCATACATAACATAAGCACCACCGGCTTATCATAATTATCATAAGCAAGTTAAGACATCCCCTAACTTCTTATTAGCCTTAATTATCATGTACTCTCATTTTAGTTAACTTAAGGCACTAACATGTTATTAGAAATCCGGGAATTTAACCCAAAGTACTACGTACTTCCGTTCCTTTAGAAAAAAAAGAACCCATTTTTTATATAAAACCCCCCAAGATACTAACACCCGTAGTATCAAGGCTTGTCTACTTTTCAAAACAAGTTACTACACCTTTAGAAATTCGTTTTAAGGTTTTGACACTAAGTAACTTCTACATTCACAACCTAGGCAACTCATGCCTATAAATCAAGTAGACACTTTCTTAACCTTCCATAAAGTCGTTATAACTAACTTCCCATAAAGTCGTTATAACTCTTTATGTTTTAAACAAGTACATTCTTTTTGAAACCAAGAGACTTATACTTTTAAAACCAAGTATCATATACTTTCAAATCAAGTTTCATAACTTTTAGATTACTTCAAGTCTCTTAACTTTAGAAATCAAGTTTCTTAACTTTAGAATAGTTCAAGTAATCAATACTTTCCAAACCAAGTATTCTATACATTTCCAAGTCAAGAAATCTTTGTTTACCTTTTTAGAATAAACCATTCTTTTAACTTCCCGTAAAGTTGTTATAACCAACTTCCCATAAAGTCGCTATACTAACTCTATGCTTTAGAAACTAAGACATCTTAACCTTTAAAACAAGTGAGTTAATTCTCTAACTCAACTAACTTGGTCATGCTTAAACAAGTCAAGGATACCAAATGAAATTAAATTCATTTAAATCTCGTACGTCCACCGTACTATACATTTATAGCTACTCATGCTCAAAAGATAAGAAAAGTTCCACATACCACTTCGACTTAATCCACTTGCCAAGTTGAATACGCCGCACGTAGAATGTCAACCTATAATGACCATAATACGTCCATCAACTACTAGCTTTCAACGTAGAATATTCCTAAGTATAAGGACTCTTAATTCTACGGAAAACCGGGCAGCACCTCCTTTGTTTCTACGTACTTTTCCACCTTTTCAAGGCCCGAATTCAATAACCAAACATGCCACATTTAAGGCTCAATAATCAGTTAAACAAAAGGGATTACACGCCGCACAGGACGTGTAAAATTCTGCCCCACAATCGATATCCAAATAGTCTAACATTAATGTCTTTCTCGGCTAACAATGTACAACAACACAAAGTCTTTTCCAATTCTTCCTCAATCCAAGTTGTTTAGTCTAACATGTTATATAGCCGCAAACGATTATAACAACTATAATCCCTTCTTTCAATAGCATGTGACAATTGTATCAACAATTAAATTGAATTACAAACTTAATAGCTAACATGAACTTTTCGGACTTTAGGCTTCTAAAATTCCATAACACTTATCAATCTTCATAACATATATCACATGCTCATTTCTAACTTATCATAACATGAAGTCTTTAATTACAATAGCAAGATGAAGATTTATACCTCAAATAAGCCCAAATATTATCCAAGACTTCAAGTCGATCCTTAGCAACTTTTAGCTCCTCTTCTTATGTTCCAATCCGCTCCAAGCGCTCCTTAGAAGTTCATAACCAACTTCTCTTCAATTTCCAACTTCAAAGTTGAAGAACACTTTAGGTTTTCGCCTTGCGACTAACGTGAAAACGTAGTTTTTCCGGGATTTTTCTATTGAGATATCCTTGTAATACCCTTAGGAACCTTGGGTTGAAGTTTTGTGAATTATGATCCACAATTGCAATTTTTTTGTGTGGGCAAGACCTCATTGCCGAGAGCTCTCAAATAAAGCACCTAAAGTTCTTGAAAAATTTCTAAGTGTTAAAGACTTGTCTTGCACTATGGATGAATATATAACTAAATGGAGGGTTAAGATTAGAACACTTGTGAGGTTTGGATGAATTTCATTTAAAAAAATCTAGTCAAGTGGCCCTTTGACTTAGTCAATATTATCAAGCTCTAGCCTAGCAAGACTTGATCATCCTTGCTTTGGTCAAATGACCTTCCTATCCTTGGTCCATTCGACCAAGACTATCCAAGGGGGTGACACGTGTCACCCTTCCATTCGTCGCAATATTTCGTTTCCCGACATTTCCATATTTCGATAATTTTTACTAGTCTCACATCTTAACGTTTTGAGCTCTTACGTACGTTCTTATAAACATGTCCTGGAATTACGGGGTGTAACACACGACCCCACCATTCTTGTGGCGATGCGCGGTGCTTTACTATGGAGTCGCTGCCACGAAACCACTAGCCGTGCGACGCCTTCTGATGGTCGCGGGCTGACATCATATCAGAACGAATCTGTGTTAATTTTCTAAAAAATCATCCAAACCCTAAATCCAATTTAGGGATCAGATCACGGGTCCTTCATTATCACCCACCAATATCAATAATGCACATATCGACCATCATCCATTCCTACTCATTTTTCGTCGTGCACCATGTTCGCAATGAACTGGTTTTCTGCACTAGGCTTAGTTCGAGTTAGAACAGAATGACTTCCTCGATTTAGTGTAGTTGATAATTTAGGGTGATTACAAAGGTCAATCATTCAGTCAAGGTATGTCAGATTTCAAGTAGTCTTGTTTTAATTCAGATTAAAATCAATTTTATGTTTAACCCATAATATTATGTCTTTAAGTTTTTACGTAACCATTGAACAAACCTAGCTCTGATCTTAGTGTAGGGTTTTGTTGGGTTCAAAACATGTAGTAAGGCGCATCAGAAGTTTTTTTTTTTTAACTTACTTACCCCAACAATTTTGTCTGGTATAGTTACGTTACAATTGAAACCTGTAAAGACATGAACAGATAACGTACAGTTGATAATTTCTGGAGTCTTTACTATAAAGTGCACACGACTGTCCTTACGGGTGCAAGCCTTGCTACGGTATACTCCTCTGTCAATAAATCCAGAAAATCATGGCAGAGGTTCGAGAGGTTTTTCTCTTCTAAACTCTGAGTTCAGAAAGTATGAATTGGTGTAAAAGTGTAGTCTAAATTATGGGGTTATGTGTGTTTATATAGGGATAATTAGGTTAATAATCTGATTAGGGTTGGACTCAAAGCTTGACCCAAATCCTGAGGTGCAGAGGGCCAGTCAAACTGGGCCTACTATCGGGTCGGCGCCGCGGCTCAGCCTGGTAGGCGTCGCGGCCCTTCACGTCCCATCTCTTAATATTAAGCATGTTTAATTAAATCCAAAATATAATTTTGACTTAATTAAATAATTTCCATCAAATAGAAATTATCCCATAATTTATTATCAATTTAAATATCTCGATTCTAAATCGAATATTTAATATTCCCTCAATATAACCTTAGACCGAAAAGACAATCGACATAGTGTGACCCTTTAGGCATTCACATATCGACACTAATAAAATTAAGGTCCATGCGGAACTCCTAGACTGCGTCGTATGACGAATTCAATATGTGAAGTAAGTTTACATGAATCTAGCAGACATAACCTTTATGTGAGAAGATAAATTTCTTTCATTCGCGACATACTCGATCAAGCTTAGTCTTTGCCATGTGTCTATCCAAATGTCTTGATCACTTTATCTCACCTATATTAGTCGACAACTAGACCATATTCTAAATATGTCTCTTGCATTGGCCAATGACTTGGTCGACCTAATATCACTGAGAATTTGAGTGTTCTCTTGATTATCCAATCGAGGAATGAATCCTATTATTGGATCAACTACCACCTTAGTTTACATAGTAATGCACACAACACAAGACGTGTCTTTAGAATAAGGAATTTAAGCTTAGGACAGGGTCAAAGTACATTACTCTGTAAATAATGTGCGTATTGACCTCAAGTCAAATGACCTCTATCTCCCACACACTAATAATACTTTAGACATGTATTACAAACAGTTTATCAGTAGGGTATACCAATACTTTCCAAAAGTATTCATGTGTCCATCACTAGTAACCATTACTAGTAGAAGGTGAGACATACTACATTCTCTAAGAATGTGATGCAGAACACATGTCGACTTATAACATATCATCGATATCTCATTCTCGATGATAATTAGTCGAGACTATTTTCTGAGTTACGCTCTATCATAAATATCTCACTCTATTAATGACAACGTAAGCTCAATGGATGCACATTAATGAATAATTACAAACTATCAAATAATAATTCAATAACTGCAAATGCCATAAAAATATTAATCTTATTAATAATACGAATGTATTTAAGTATATTTGTCCTGTAGGAAATACCTACTTTCCCTCCGACCAGATAAATATTAGAAGATTGTACATTAAATGAGTTATATGTCCTTGCTAGGTGCTATGTATTGAATTTTGGTCTTTCATTTTTGTGTTCCTTCTCGAGTTTGTTGGCTTAATCTATTAGAGAAACAATTTTTAGATTGTGTGTCTAGCCAAAGAGTGCCAAAATTCGATTTGTCTAAAAATTTACAAATTATGTGTTAAACAGTGTCCAAACAGTGCCTAGCGCCGCGACCCTTAGGACACAACGCCGTGGTCCTAATTTCGTGAACAGTGTTCCGGAATCTTGTATATTTGATATATATTAAAATTAATCTTGTACCTTAATTACTATTATAATATTACTATAATTGTATAGTTAGTCTCCTTATAGAATAAGGTTTTAGATGTAAAGTAAGAATAAGATTCTCCTATTATAACTTGTATATATATGCCTTTCATTAATAAGAATAATCAAGGAATTAATTCTTTCATGGTATCAATAGTCTATGTTCTCTTTACCTTGCTTCCGCTCCTAAAAAAATTCTCTCTTTCTCGGATTTTTTTTTGCTCCAGCCGCAGCCCTTCCTCTCGGTTTTTCAACCAAAGACACGGCTCTTCTCTGCCTTCAAACGTCATCAACAGCGTCCGAAAGCACATTTTCTGTGGGAAGATTTCAAATAGGGGAACACATACATTCATTGACAGAAGACTCATTAGAGATTGCAGTTCTATTCAGAGACTGGATTTGTGAGGAGCGTAGGAGGTGCGGACAACCGGAGATCGACGAAGAAGAAGACTACAACTACAACGAAATCTTATCCGAAGGATGTTCAAGCGACGTCGTCCAATTTGACCAAGATATACCAATTCCAACCGAAGAACCACAAGACATTATTAAGAAACAAGAAAATGTGTTTCTTAAAATGTAATTCTTTTAATTAAAATTTTACTATGTTATTATTTGCAACTTTCAATATCACGAAGTTGTATTTTTGAAATTGTATTACCAAAAAAATCATACTTCTAGTCGAATAATATAAGAGGCACAAAAACATACTTCTGATGAAGCCTTTTTCTAACTAGTCTCTCAGCACCTCCTTCAATTCCTTCAACTCTGCAGGTGCCATTCTATAGGGAGGAATAGATATAGGTTGGGTACCTGGCAGTACATCAATAGTGAACTCTATCTCCCGCTCTGGAGGAAGACCTGGAAGATCATCTGGAAATACATCCGGGAATTCACTAACTACCGGAACTGACTGAAGAGCCGGTACCTCTTCTTCCGTATCATGCACTCGAACTAAATGATAAATACAACCCTTTCTGACCATCTTCTTTGGCTTGAGGTATGAAATAAATTTACCCCTCGGCGATGCTGTATTTCCTCTCTATTCTATAACTGGTTCGCCTGGAAACTGAAATCAAACCATCTTCTCTCTACAATCAATGTTATCATAACAAGACACCAACCAATCCATACCCATAATAACATCAAACTCGGTCATGTCTAACTCTATCAAATCTACCATGGTATGACGACTATGTACAACCACCGAGCAATTTCTATACACCCGTTTAGCTATGACCGAATCTCCTACCGGTGTAGCTACCTCAAATGGTTCTATCGACTCAGGTTCTATTCTGATACTACTAGAAACAAGGGGGATATATATGATAAAGTAGAACATGGATCTATCAATGCATATACGTCCCGGAGAAAGATCGATAATATACATGTAACCACATCTGGCGACGCCTCCTGATCATGCCTACTAGCCAAGGTATATATGCGATGCGAAGGACCGCTAGAACTGGACACTCCACTACGACCTCTACTACGGCCTTCTGGCATATGAACACTCTGTCCTGTAGGGCACATAGCTTTGGAAGAAGACGAACCAGCAACTGATCCGGTAGACTGAGCCATACCACCTGTACCACCTCTAGAAGGATAATCTCTCATCATATGGCCTTGATGTCCGCAAGCAAAACAAGCACATGTACCAGAACGGCATATCCCAGAATGGGACCTACCACACCGAGAACACTGAGGCAAAGGTGGCCTCGACTGAATAAAACCTTTGTTCACCTGTGAACCTGAAACTCTGGAGCTTTGGACAGCTCCTGAATACCCTATATGGTCAAATTACATGCCTGTAGACTGTGGAAGTGCACTCTGTGCTGGCTGGGAAGAATATCTGATATGCTGTTGAGGCTGCCCGCCTCGAGACTCACCGGAATACCCTGCTGACCTAGCCCTCTTATGCTGGCCTTAATTGTGATCTCTATCTGGCTGACGCCCTCTGTGTCGATCCTCTACCCGATGTGCATAAGCCTGTACCCGGGCAATATCCATACTAGGCTGAAGAGCCACTGCCATACAACTATTGATCAAATAGCGGTCTAGTCCCATCACATATCGATGCACTCTATCCGCCATATCAGCCACAATGGTAGCCGCATATCTGGCCAACGAATAAAACTCCAGACTAT
The DNA here is from genome assembly GCA_029844215.1 of Przewalskia tangutica. Lineage (NCBI taxonomy): Eukaryota > Viridiplantae > Streptophyta > Magnoliopsida > Solanales > Solanaceae > Przewalskia > Przewalskia tangutica. Next base: position 43,216,638 of record CM056723.1, on the reverse strand, counting down.
ACTCCCGAACGCTCCTGCCTCAACTGTAAGAATATATCAACTCTGGTTCGTCTCATCTCTGGAGGCAGAAAGTGGCCAAGGAATGCCTCTGTAAACTCATCTCATACAGCTGGAGGATCACCCTCGCCTCTAGCTAACTCCCAAAACTCATACCAATTTACAGCTACATCCCGCATTCGATATGAATCCAACCCAACAGACTCAGTCTCCGAAGCCTTGATCACCCTCAATGTATGCTACATCTGTCGGATAAACTCTTGCGGGTCATCCCCGGGCTTTGACCCGAAAAACTCTAGAGGATTACAACTCAAAAAGTCACGAACCCTCAAACTATCAGATATATTATCAACCCCAAGTCCTCGCTTCACGAGTCCGCCTCGCCACTAATCGGTCGGTTGTACTTCATCTATCATGGCTCATCCTTCCGCCCGCCGAGGATCCTGAGGCTCAGTGCATCGGGCCTCGGAGCTAGTGATGATGTTGCCCTCGAATCGAGCCTCTGGAGGTGGCGATGTAGCGTAACTCGGCCGAGTACAGCCTCGTGCATAGGCGGATCGGGCCTAGTAACTCTCCGAGTCCGCTAGTAGCTCGCATCGATTTGCCCTTCAGGCGGCCGCCGCTTGGAGGTGTCACGCCCTTTTCGGCCGCGACATTATTCTAGCGAATCCTGCTTAAGAAAAATTGTTAGAAAATAAAATGTTAAAAATGCTAAAAAGGGGTTAAAATGTTAAAGGTGCTAAAGTGCTAAAAGGGCTTAAAAGTAAAAGGGGTGCTAAAAGGCTGCTAAATGATAAAAGTAGTGCTAGGGTTTGAGGAGTCGCCACCTAATTATTTTGGGTGAATTAGGACACCTAAATGTTAACTAAGTTAAAGTCAACACTAACTCCATTTAAATGGTCTGCTAAACTATGTGAGATTCTGGATAAGGGTTCTTTATTAATCTAGAGGGAATGGATTAGGTACCCTCTAAGATCCGCTAACTTGCGGTTGTCCTGCCAAACCTAGGGTAAATTATTATGCTGTTGAAAATACGTGTTTAAAAGGATGATGCAAGAACTTCATGAAAGAATGCATTTTTTATAAAAAAGACTCATATGACTAATGCTACAAAAATATACGTGCAACTTTAAAGTGTGTATTTATAAAATGATGTATTTACTAAAGATATGCCTTTCATTTGCAAAAATCAATTTTGATTAATATATGCAAGGTATGATATAAAGATTCTATATTTTTTACAATTGATAATAAGAAGATATTTTTTTATGAAATGAATTATGATGTCATTTAGTGATTTAAGAGAAAATCAATTTCTTTTGTTATGCATTAACCTTATGATTAGATAGGCAATTTTAATGGTTAGGTAAGAGATTAGGCGTGCATGACAAGCCTAAAATAACTAACTAGAAGTATATTTCTAATTCTAAATTACCTTCCCAACTTATATGTTCAAAGGCTAATTTCTCAAGGTATCCTGTTAATTACAAAGTTAGATGATAAATTACAATAAACAACTAAAGACATAAACATGCGGCAAGGGGGTTAAGAGAGTAAGGGAATTGAAGTGGATGACTTCGTCCTATTTTGTTTTTCTAGGAATTGTCTAGGAGGGAACGCGATGGATGTAGATGCGGGCCTTCATTGACGAAAGTCATGATGAGTCTTGCCCTGAGACTCTTCATTTTTGCTCCGATGCATTTCATATGAAAAGAAAATAATAAGGATTAGTACATGTCCAAATAAATTTTTTGATGTAAACGATCAAGACACTAAATGCACACACATGCACACGATTTGTTCAATCATTATTAAAAAAAACGGACAACTTTAGGCAAAGAAGGAAACATTACCAATAACAATAGGCAGACAAGGAAAATAAGACAATTTAAACATATGTTGTTCATAAATTCTGGAAGACGAGCGATGCAAACAATAGGCCAATACGAAAAGAACTAAAGCCCCGAAACGTGACATTCCAGATTCAAAGGGAGAATAAGGCCAACTCAACAGAACAACAATTTAACTTCTTAGTGATAGGCTATCTAAAGGTATATGTTCAGTTAACCATTCATATTGCAGAGATACAGATAAGAGATAGGACAAGCCATTATATATTCATGATAAAGATACATTTAGGCGCGTATAACTAATTGAGCAAATGTGCATCTCGTATATAAGTATAGGTATGTAATTCAAATCGAACACACAGAGAGTAATCCTACATATTGATAGCTAGAGTGTAACAAATTTAACACGCGGGGACACATGGGACAGAGCATACTGGCCAGCAAACAAACACTCCAGATTGCATCCAGTTTCAAATAGGTTACTTAAAGAAATTATAGGTGGATGTTAACACGTTAATCAGGATAGGAATTAAGAGACTGTCGTAGGACAATCGCAAGGTATACAAATCGACACTCAGTTCATGTAACTCATTCTTTAAGAAGCAAATTGACAAGAATGGAATTCATTAGACGACCACTCCCAGATCTTCCAGATATCCATGAGTTCAACTGTAATTAATAGTTTAATGACTGCTTACTCGAACCTAAACAGTTGTTAGTCACGATGTAATATGTGTATGACGGAATCAAAATAGCAAAGTATTGACTCTACACACAGATGCCATGAAGCAGCCTAGAGAAACTGAGTTGGATATTACATCGACTTCAACTCGGCATGACGAACACAGAGGCACATACCATTAGAACCAGCATGAGATTTAAAACATAGAGAACATGCTACATATGCAAACATAATGATGACTCAATAATCGTCATTCCTTTAATTGGACTTAAAATATTTTAAACGATGCTAACAGATAATTTAATACAGAGCACACAAAGTCGAATACAAAATCAGGGTTCGCAAAGAGGAATTGATTTACCTTCTCCGGACAGCGAACCGAGGCAGCGTATCAAGTCGTCGATCCACTCGGGACTTATTGCGATGCGATTGAAAGCGATGCGGTTTGGAGTCGATTCCAGGCTATTATTGAGAAGAAAGGTTTCAGATTTGTGCTTAATTGATGGGTTCCTGATTTCGCTGGTAGGAGACCCCTACATACTGGTTCGCCTCTATTTTTCCCTGTTATTTTGGATCGCTCCTCCCTTAATTGGGCTGATTTTCCATCGATTCCCCGATCTCCTCCTTCGATGCCCTTGCATGTGTAAATTGTGTCGTTTATATAGCTTCCATTTTGGGTTCTCAATTTGGTAAACTTTGATACGATTTTGGACTGATTTTGCTTCTAATTTTCGGACGAATCTTGGTATTAATAACTATGATTTGGTTTCGACTTTCTATTCTTGGTAAGCTTTGATATGATTTTATATTTGGGGTGCATGGTATGACAGAAGGGAGATATTTTGACTCGCCGAATTTTCCGTCCGAAAAGTCCGACGATGGTCTTGCGGGTTGTCGGCGGTGATTTGGGTAGGTAAGCTCTTTTTTTTGGGTTTTGTTTTTTTAGGTTTTTTTTTAGTTAGAGAGAAGGCTGAAGAAAGGTATAGGGGTCTGGTGGGCTTTAGGTAAAAATAGGAAATGGGTCGCGGGTTGGGGAGTTGGGCTGGGCGAAATTAAGGGGCTTGTGGGCTATTAAATTCTAGGTATTAATTTTAATTAGTGGTAAATAAATGAAATTTAAATTATGATTAAATTATTTAGGTGCTTTATTAGTCTAAGCTTGAGTTTAAATTATTACAAAAATAAAGACGGGCATGCTATTTAATTAGTGTTTAATATTTTATAATGCGATGCCGTTATTAAAATCTTATTTATTATGCGTATTTTGCGATGTTAAATTAAAATTGAATGGAGTTTAGATTATTATTAAATTATTTAAATGCTAAATGAAGATATGATATTTAAGGATTGCTTAATGCTTTTATAAATGCGACGCTATTACAATGTATGTATTAGATTAAAATTAATAATAATTGTGAAATTGCCTTGCGTATCAATAAAATGTGAATATGCTATTTAATACGACGTCATTGTTAAGTTATTTATTTTATGTATTTATTTATTTAGTTATCATTAAGAATTGTTTGAGTTTTAAATTAATGGAAATAGGGCTTATGAATAATATTCATGAATTTGTTGTTATTAAAATGACGAATGCGGACGTGAGACTCAAGGTGTGCTTAATACTCTACGTAAAAAATGCAGTGTCGTTATTAATAGCTTATTTATGCATGTATTAATATTTTATTGTTGAATTTTATTATTATAAAAATCGTTAAAATTATTTGAAAAATTAGTGTAATTTTATAGTTAATGACTGGACGGGAGGGTCAAAATTGGGTGTCAACGGGAGGCATAGTTGTAAACACATTAATACGTCAGAGAGGGATCATCCTAATAACATAGCTCTAATGCACGATCTATGAGATGAAAGAATAAAAATCAATCCTAAATGTTCTGCAGCCTCCTGCGTATAAGTATGGTGCACAACATACCCATACGCAAGACTCTACTAGAAACGGTCTGTAGACATTCCGAGGACGAACTTCTCTAATACCACTAAATATCATGACCGAATGCGACCGGTGCCCTACAGGCACCTTACACCCACATAATCACACGGATACGAGGATAATCGATGTCAGAAGTCATATCAAATAGGCAAGCCGACAAGGCTGCCACTATATACGGGAACATCCCAACATGAAGCTTAACAATACAGTCAACCAAAATACATATAAAATCCACGCAAGTCCCAAACACATCTACCAACAATTGTCTACAGACCTCTAAGAGTACGATAAAGAAATATGACGGGACAGGGCCCCGTCGTGCCCCTAAATATGCATAAGTCAAAATAAGGCTCTGTACCAAAACGACTAAGCTCCAGATCAAGGGAGCTCTCTCAACAGCTGAACATGAAATCCTAGACTGAAGGATCACCAAACTGAGCACTTGTACTTGCGGGCATGAAACGCAGCCATGGAGAAAGTCGATGAAATAATGTCGAGTATGTAAAACATGGCATCAGAATGAGATCATAACTGGCCAAGATAATAGGAGACATATGTAATAATCAAAATACCAATACAACTGTGTCATATCGAAATGAGAGTCAACTGTGCCTTATAAAAATGAGAGTCAAGATGTGTCCATATATAATAAGCCATATATACACTGTCCGACCCATTCTGGGACGCGGTGGAATCATGTACTGCCCGGCCCTGTAGTGAAGGACGCGGTGAAATCATATACTGCCCGGCCCATTCTGGGACGCGGTGGAATCATATACTGCCCGGCCCATTCTGAGACGCGGTAAAATCATATATTGTCCAGCCCATTATGGGACGCGGTGGAATCATATATTTCCCGGCCCTCTAGTGAGGGACACGGTGAACATATGAGGTACTGTGCGCGAAACTACCCGGCCTAGGACGCGGTGAAATGATATAATCACATCAGCACGAGTAGAATATCATGATTAATTTTATACAAATTAAATCATCATTTGACTCTCAATGGAATAAATAGAATAACTATTACTTTAGAAAAATCAAGGCACTATCATATCATGTATCATTAAGAATTAGGATTCAATAGAATTATGTACGTCCGCCGTACACTCATTTTATATAAATCATGCCAAAAGAAGAAATGATAGTTTCATATACCTTTTAGTCGAACTAACCAACTCAATATTAGAATATGTCTCGTCTAGTACTTCAACCTATAATAATGGTAATACGTCCGTCAATTCTATGATTACTAGCATACTTTATATCGAATGACGACTGTCTTTTCTATAAAAATTCGGGCAGCACTTCCCCTATTTATATGCACATCCACAACTTACAAACAAAGCCAACAATACCAATAACAAGATGCAACTTAAAGATATAACCAAAACAATCCCAAAATACTCCATATATGTCATCATAATCCATCCCTTTTCTTTACGTTCATGGAAGATAACAACTACAACAACCAAGATGATTTATACACCTATTTCTCATGTTAATCCATCCTCTTAATTCATATCAAAACAGTCCATAAAAACAGTCCACATTCTATCAACAACAAGAGGTATTCCAACTACAACGAGAGTGCAATGTTCAACCTTTTCCAACCTTAATTCCTTTAGGAGATATATCCATAATTACAACAATGTATATACATGTTCATAACTTATATTTCCAGTATTATAACTCCACCAAAACAGCCCCTAAAATACAACACAACATGTTCAATAATTTATACAAGTCTCGGCCAACAAGGCTAAATTACCAAAGTTCTTTTCTTAACTCCTTAAAATCCAATTCATGTTTCAACACTCTCATACAATCAATTATAACTTAAACATAAAGGTTTTCCTTCAAATTTCAACATGCAATTAGTGATAAAGGTAACAACAACAACACTCAAATCCAATGTAGCCAAAACAGTCCTTCAAATCGGCTTTACCCATAAGTAGCCACATGCATTGTCTAAATTCCAAGTTTCTCTTAACACAAGTTCATTTCTTAAATTACAACAACATGCAACTCCAATTACATCATAAGAAGAGGAATTCTTACCTTAATTTTTGCTCAAAACAGTCCCAAATTTCGGTCACTACTCCTATTCATTTTTCAACATTTTTTTCACCATTTCTTCAACCCAAAATGACATGCATGTATTCTACAAGTTCAATTCATCATTCTTACATGTTTCTCTTCTAAAATGTTCATGTTTCAAGCCACAATTTCAGGGCTAAAATCAGTCCAGCAGTGCCGAAAATGCCCACTGTTTTTGGAGTTTCCCTTTGGCTTATAATTTGTAGAAGAACTTAGTCTAGGAAGAGGGAGCTAAAATCTTCAATTTTGGCTATGGAGTTAGGGGGAAATCTGTGGGGGAGAGGGGTGGTTTTTAAACAAGAGATGGGGAAGAGAATGAGGGAAGCCTTGGGCTAAGTGATATAAAAAATCTGAAAATAAATGGCTACAAAAAACGTGAAGGGGGGGGGGGGGGTGGGAGGTGCTAGTCCCCATAATTGTCCACTAATTACCACTTATCTCTACTAAAATTAATTCCACAATTAATAAATCAATCTCCCACAAAATCAATCTTATATAAAATCTGAAAATTTCAAGTCCAAATTGTGTTATACACGACACTAGTCCATATCCCTATTGGAAATATACAACTATTAATATAATTTCCCGTCGTCATACTCGTTGTAATCAATATTATTCCGGAATCACATCCTTTGTATATTAATTTCCGGATTAGCATATATAAATATACCTTATATCCAATATTCGAATCTTCTTTTCTTAATTACGCTCTATAATTATCGCCTTAAAATTATGAGGTGTAACATCCTTCCCCCTTAGAAACATTCGTCCTCGAATGTTCATAATAGGTTTTAGGTTATAAAAATTTCGGCAGACTCTCCTTTATAACTATGTCTATCGACCTATATGCAGCAAACCAAAGATGCCACACAGGACCACAGTATAACACATGCATTATTCACCAAATAATATACTCAAGTAGGGGATGGAATTACCTGTAGGCATTGGGTATAAGTGAGGGTACTTCCTCTCCATCTCATCTTCTGCTTCGCAAGTCATCTCTTCCCTATTATTATTTCTCCACAATACCTTGACCGAAGCCACATCCTTAGTCCGTAATCTTCTAACCTGACGATCAAGTATCGCTATGGGACATTCCTCGTAAGACAAATCCTCGGTTACCTGGACATCATCTATAGGGAACACTCTAGAAGGATCACCAATATACTTACGGAGCATCGATATATGAAAGACTGGATGTACTGCTTCCAAATCAGATGGAAGGTCCAGCTCATAGGCAACCTTGCCCACCTTACGAATAATATGATAAGGTCCAATGTACTTCGGGCTAAGCTTCCTCTTCTTGCCGTATCTCATCACACCCTTCAAGGGTGACACCTTCAGGAAGAGCCAATCACCAACCTGAAACTCTAAGTGTCGACGTCGATTATCTGCATATGACTTCTGTCGACTCTGGGATGCCAATAATCTCTCCTGGATAAGCTTTACCTTATCCACAGCTTGCTGAACCATATCTGGACCGATTAACTTAGCCTCGCCTATATCAAATCAACCAATGACCTGCACTTCCTCCCATATAATGCCTCATACGGTGCCATCTCGATACTGGAATGGTAGTTATTATTATACGCAAACTCAACAAGTGGTAAATGATCATCACAGCTACCTCTGAAGTCAATAATACATGCTCTCAATATATCCTCAAGTGTCTGAATAGTACGCTCAGCCTGCCCATCAGTCTGAGGATGAAATGTTGTGCTAAGAATCACCTGCCTCCCCAATCCCTTTTGGAATGACCTCCAAAAGTTAGTTGTAAACTGAGATCCTCTATCGGATATAATAGATGTGGGGACCCCATGAAGTCTCACTATCTCCCTGATGTACAGTCGTGCATAATCTTCCGCTAAATAGGTAGTCCTGGAAGAAAATGGGCTGATTTCGTCAGCCTATCTATAATAACCCATATGGAGTCACACTTCCGCTGAGTGCGAGGTAAGCCTGTAATGAAGTACATATTGATCACTTCCCATTTCCAAGTTGGGATCTCCATCTCCTAAAACAAACCACCAGGCTTCTGATGCTCGACCTTAACCTATTGACAATTCGGGCACTGAGCAACAAACTCCGCTATGTCCCTTTTCATGCCATCCCACCAATATAAGCATCTGAGGTCATGATACATCTTCGTTGACCCTGAATGAACAGAATAACGGGAATAGTTCACCTCTCCCATAACCTGCCGTCGTAGCCCTGCAACATCAGGTACACATAATCTGCTGCCATACCGTAATACCCCATCAGGTGCAACATCGAATAGAGTCTTCTCCTTTAGTAGAGTTGCATCTCTATACTGTGATAGAACAGGATCCTCATACTGACGTCTCTTTACCTCTTCTATGATAGAGGACTCGACAACTACTCGAACAACAACTCCACTATCTCCAGAATCAGCCAAACGGACTCCAAGGCTGGCTAGCTGGTGTATCTCACAAACCATCTCCTTTCTGTCTGGCTGCACATCTGTCAAGCTACCCATAGATCTATGGCTAAGAACATCTGCCACAACATTTGCTTTCCCGGGATGGTACAAAATATCAACATCATAATCTTTCAGTAACTCTAGCCACCGTCTTTGTCGTAGATTCAACTCTTTCTGCTTAAAGATATATTAGAGACTTTTGTTATCCATGTAAATATCCATATGAACACCATACAAATAATGTCTCTATATCTTCAAGGCATGAATCACCGCTGCTAACTCTAGATCATGAGTAGGTGATCGGTGTATTTTATATATACCTTTTGAGTCAGTTTTAGTTAGTCTTTTGTCCCGTTTTGTACATATAAGTGTCGTATTAGGATAGTTTTCCTTTCTTTTGAGTCAAAGTGGTTAAAATGGCCAAATGGCGGAAAAGGAGCTAAAAGAGGGCAAAAGAGGAGATGCGGTAGAAACAGAAAGTGGCGAAAGAGGGTGAAATCTGCACAGTAGCGGCCTCACTGCGATCAGCGAGCCGGCGCCACTATTCGAGGCTCGAAGACCCAGTACCGCGCGCCTCGAGCAGCAGATATCGGCATGGCGCCAAAACACCCGACGGATTGCAGAACTTCCGGCCGCGGCTGGTCAGCGCGGCGCCGACGCTGAAAAATTAGGTTTTGGGCGAAATTGCAGGCGGGCTGAAGGAAAAGAGGGAGGCGGTTTTCAGCCTATAAAAGGAGAACCCTAGGCAGTTTTTAAGTGTTCCCTTTCTTGCACAACACAAGGCTTCTTGCTTAGAGATTGGAGACCATAGTCTAGTAATTTCTTTTCCTTTTCTTTACTTTATTTCAGTTTTTGTATGATGAACATGGGATTAGTCCTTGTCATATCAATGGCTAGGAACTAATTCCTCTATAGGGCTTTCCATGTTGAATCTCTAGAAACTTATGTTATGATTTAATGCATGCTTATGGTTATTCTTCTTCTGAGATCTATCCAATATTTGAGTTGAATTCTTGGTAATTAATTGACAACTAGTTATCACTATATGATTTCTAATCAGATTCCGAAAGGGGGGGATTGTGAATATGTTGTAAGTTGGGTAGACATTCTTGGATTGGGGATGAAAATACCTCAATTATTTATGTAGCGTTAATGAGAGGCTTAAAAACCCTAATTTTGCGCATTGTGCATGACGGTTAACTAGGTTCTTGTTCTTAATCCTCCTATAGAGTTATCCTTATCACCGAAAGGTAGGTAAGGTGCAATCAAGGTTGAGTGTTTATATAACCCTAAGCAGTGTATAAAACAATTTAGTGAACCCGCTTTATCCAAAGAAGAAGACCGTAAGTTATTGCATTAATAAGTAGCATAAGCGGATAGTGAGGAAACGTGGAAGCCCTATTCTCATCATCACTGAAGTAAACCTTTATAGTTAAAATAGCTTTTATAATTCTTAGTTATAAACAACAAATCCACATATCAATTTACCAAATAGATACCAAAAATAGATAGTTGGTACTTGAACCCTAATCCCAGAGGACGATATTCGGTCTTATCTAAGACTATACTACTTGACACGATAACGTGCACTTGCGTTTAAGTGTGTGCATCTTTTCGCGCATCAAGTTTTTGGCGCCGTTGCCGGGGATTAGGCATTGTTCAATATCAAATATATCTATTTTTAATTTCTAATTTGGTTTTTATTTTTGTTTTTTTTAAATTATTTATTTTATTTTCTTTTGGAAAAAAAAAAACAAGTGTGCCGTTATTCGTTGTTGGTTTTGATTTATCTCAGGAACCTTTTAGATATGGATTTTTACTGTCAATATGATAGAGAACCAACCATAGAGGAAGAGAGGGAGGAATTACGAGAAACTATACTCAGTCTCACGAGGTACCAAAATCAGTTCATAGACGAAACGAGAATGGCCATGAAGAAGTTGGAAACGCAAATAGCAGAGCTCGCGATCATATTCAACAGCGAAACACATGAAGAGCAATCTGCACCTGGGGTAGGCAATGAGGAAACACAATGTCAGGCAATTGACCTGAAGGATGCCGAATCAGGGGAGATAGAGAGTTCGCAGCAGCAGCAGCGCCGATGAGCAGGGCCGCGGCGCCGAAGATTCTGAGACAATGCAAGAGGCAGTGTAGAAGGTTCTGGCATCCGAGACAGTGCAGGAGAGTGAGCGCCGCGGCTCCCAAGATCGGGCGCGCGCGTAACCTGAAGCGAGACTTTTGCAGAAGCGGTAGCAACTGCACCCCTGGTGATAATACCATATCCCCAGAAGTTAAAAACCAGTACTCTTGACAAATAATTCTCTAGATTCGTGGAGGTCCTCAAACAATTGCAACTCAATATCCCGTTTGCTGAAGCATTAAAGCAAATGCCGAGCTACGTCAAGTTCATGAAGGATGTGCTTAGCAAAAAGAGGAGGATAGAGGACTACGAAACAGTGATGTTGACTGAGGAATGTAGTGCCATCCTACAGAGACAACTGCCTCAGAAGTTACAAGATCCTGGGAGCTTCACCATCCCATGCACCATTGGAAAGTTTGAATGTCAAAAAGCATTGTGCGACTTGGGAGCAGGCATAAATCTGATGCCTTATCTAGTTTTCTGCAAACTAGAAATGGGAGAAGTCAAACTGACAAACATCACTTTGCAGTTAGCTGACCGCTCAATTGTTCACCCGAGAGGAGTCATCGAAGATGTACTAGTGAAGGTGGACAAGTTCATCTTTCCCGCCGACTTCGTTATCTTAGACATACAAGATAACGATGGAATCCCCATCATACTTGGCAGACCCTTCTTAGCCACAGGACAGGCGCTCATTGATGTTCACAAAGGGGAGTTGAAGCTTCGAGGCGAAGAGGTGATTTTCAATATTTTTCGAGCAGAACTTTTCCAGAGGCCAAGGATAATCGCTCGACCATTGATCTTAGCGAAGAAGCGATTACACCAAAGAGTTCGGATATGATGATACGCTTGAAGAAGTACTGACCACATGGGATGATGATAGTAGAAACGATCCAGATCTGATGGAGTATGCAAATTGGATGAATGCTTATGAAAAATGGGATACAAGGAAGTATGAAGAGCTTGGACAGGTACCAGAAAGATCATTACCATCCACAGAGAAGGCTCCAGAGTTAGAGTTAAAAACCCTACCCAATCATCTACAATACCAATACCTAGGTGAAGAAAAAACCTTACCAGTGATCATTTCATGCCACCTATCCACCGAAGAGATTGATAAACTGCTAAGAGTACTAAAAAATCACAAGCGGGCCATTGGATGGACATTAGCAGACATAAAAGGGATAAGTCCATCAACGGTAATGCATAAGATCCGTCTAGATGAGGAGAGCAGACCATCCATCGAAGCCCAAAGGCGACTAAACCCAAACATGAAGGAGGTAGTAAGAAAGGAAATCCTAAAATGGCTCGATGCAGGAGTAATCTACCCCATATCTGACAGCACATGGGTAAGTCCAGTACAAGTGGTGCCGAAAAAGGGTGGAATAACAGTGGTGACCAACGAAAGAAACGAACTCATTCCCTCGAGAACAGTCACCGGATGGAGAATCTGCATTGACTATCGCAAGTTGAACAAAGCAACTAGAAAAGACCACTTCCCGTTGCCATTCCTAGATCAAATGTTGGACAGACTCGCAGGGCATAACTACTACTGCTTTTTGGATGGATACTCAGGGTATCACCAGATTGCAATAGCCCGTAAGATCGGGAAAGACAACATTCACTTGCCCTTTGGTACATTTGCATTCGTAAGAATGCCATTCGACTGCAATGCACTCCGACTTTTCGTAGGTGTATGATGGCAATTTTCTCGGATATGGTAGAGAGGACTATAGAGATCTTTATGGATGACTTTTCGGTCTTTGGAGCATCATTCGATGAGTGTTTAAGGCATCTAGAAGCAGTGTTAAGCCGGTGTGAAGAATCTAACCTTGTGCTAAACTGGGAGAAGTGTCACTTCATGGTAACAGAAGGAATTGTCTTAGGACACAAAATATCAAGTCAAGGTATTGAGGTGGACAAGGCAAAGATTTCAGTGATCGAAAATCTACCACCTCCAGTATCAACAAAAGGAGTCAGAAGTTTCCTTGGACATGCAGGCTTCTATAGAAGATTCATCAAGGATTTTTCGAAGGTCTCAAAGCCTCTTTCCACATTGCTAATGACGGGGGTTGCCTTCGACTTCAATAAAGAATGCTTATCCGCATTTCAAACGCTCAAGGAGAAGCTTATTTCAGCACACATAGTCATTGCACCAAACTGGGAGCTCCCATTTGAACTAATGTGCGATGCAAGCGATTATGCAGTTGGAGCAGTGCTTGGACAGAGAATCGACAAGGTATTTAGATCCATTTACTATGCTAGTAAAACTCTAAATGACGCACAGTTAAATTATGCAACTACCGAAAAGGAACTGCTAGCAATAGTATATGCATTTGAGAAATTCAGGCCGTACTTGATTGGGAATAAGGTGATAGTATACACTGACCACTCTGCTATAAAGTACTTGATGACAAAGAAGGATGCAAAGCCTCGCCTCATTCGATGGGTCCTACTTCTACAAGAATTTGACGTGGAGATTCGTGATAAGAAAGGAACAGAGAATTCAGTTGCAGACCACTTGTCAAGACTGGAAAACACAGAGAGCCAGAACACCAAGGATGTGCAAATAAATGATCACTTTCCAGACGAACAACTGTTTCGAGTAAGTATGAATTCTAATTTACCTTGGTACGCTGACTTTGTTAACTTTCTTGCAGCTAAAGTACTACCCCAGACTTGTCAAGACAGCAAGTGAAGAGGTTTTATTCAGAAGTAAAGCATTACTATTGGGATGAACCTATGTTATACAAACACTGTGCCGACCAAGTCATCAGGCGATGTATACCAGAGGAAGAGATGCACCAGGTTCTCACCCATTGCCACACCCTATCATGTGGTGGACACTTTGGGGCATCAAGAACAGCGGCAAAGGTACTGCAATGCGGATTCTATTGGCCAACACTTTTTAAGGATGCCCATACCTTTGTGAAGAGATGTGATAATTGTCAGAGAACAGGGAACATCTCAAGACGAAACGAAATGCCTTCGCAAGGGATATTGGAAGTGGAACTCTTTGATGTGTGGGGAATCGATTTCATGGGGCCATTCCCACCATCCTTTGGAAATCAATATATCCTTCTGGCAGTAGACTATGTGTCCAAATGGGTGGAAGCAGTGGCCACAAAAGAAAACGACAGTAAGACTGTTCAAAAATTCCTTCAAAAGAATATTTTCACAAGGTTCGGCACTCCAAGAGCTATCATCAGTGACGAAGGAAGTCATTTCTGCAACAGGCAGCTGAACTCATTGCTTTCCCGATATGGAGTCTACCACCGCACTACAACTGCCTACCACCCTCAAGCTAATGGGCAAGCGGAAGTGTCAAATAGAGAAGTAAAAAGCATATTAGAAAAGACGGTGAACGGCTCAAGGAAAGACTGGTCTATCAAATTGGATGACGCATTATGGGCATATCGGACAGCATTCAAAACACCAATTGGTATGTCACCTTATAAATTAGTATTTGGTAAAGCATGTCATTTGCCGATGGGAGTTGGAACAGAGCGTACTGGGCAATGAAGAAGTTAAACATGGACGCCACGGCGGCAGGACAGAGGAGGCTACTACAGCTGAGCGAATTAGATGAATTCAGGCACAATGCCTATGAGAATGCAAAGATCTACAAGGAACGAACGAAAGCATGGCACGACAAGAATTTGATCCCAAAAGACTTTCAAGAAGGACAACAAGTGCTTTTATTCAACTCAAGGTTGAGATTGTTTCCAGACAAGTTAAAATCACGTTGGACAGGACCATACACGGTGGTAAGAATATTCCCATATGGAGCAATTGAAATAAAAGGGAGAGAGGGAGCTGCTTTCAAGGTAAATGGACAGAGATTAAAACCCTATCTGATCAATGAAATGGAATACATGAACTTGGTAACTTCTCATACCTTAGAATAATAAGGAACTTGCGTCCGGCTAAAAGACGTAAAAGACAGCGCTACTTGGGAGGCAACCCAACGTTTTCAATTATGTTATTTCAATTCCTATCCTTAGTTTATTTTAGTTTGTCTTGAACAGTCTCACGGTCTTGGGCTCTTGTGTTTGTGTTGTGTTGACAGGTGAAAGCCAAGGATTTGGAAGGCGAAAACCGAAGAGAAGCAAAGGATCTCCAAAAAATCGCGAGGCCATGGCTGAAGCAGACGCGGCGCTAAAAATCGAGACGCTCAATCTGAGCACCACGGCTCCCATTTGCGGGCGCGCGCAGAAGTTCGTAACCGGACAGAGTTTGGGCGCCGGCCATTTGCAGGGCCGCGACGCCACAACGGCAAATATGAATTCTGGAAGACACCCTGATCCGAAGGCCCTATCGCCAAATCAAACACCAAGAGCTCTCCTCCCCTCACGGAATTCAAAGTATTATCCACCGCCACCACCACCATTTTAGCCAAAGTCTGTAAGTCCTATTTCTTTTATTTTCTTTGAGTCTTGCACACATTGGGGACAATGTGTGATTTAAGTTTGGGGGTGTTTTATTTGTGTTTTATTTTCTTTGTGTCATGTTAGGTTTTACTTAAGTCTTTTTTATTGTTTTATGTTTATTGTGAGTCACCAATTTTTTTTTCTCCTTTTTGAGTCATAATTGCCTGTCAAAGATCATGTATGTTGTAGTTGCTAGAAACACCTAGTGAAGTAAGGTAGAATAATGTAACGGAATTAAAGCAACTATCTAAACACCTAAGTTAGATATGCCAAAAACTCACAGAATCTGTCTAGTTGGAGTTTCTTGCTTGAGTTATGCATGCTAAATGATAAATACTTATGTGTTATGATTGCTTGCTATTTGAGGCGAAATAGTTAGGATATGCATGTTAGGGAGATGACTCAGACATTTCTTTGATAGCCAATTCTTACCATTCTTTTCTATCCCGTACTTTAAAAATATCCCTAGTCAGCCCCATTGAGCCTAAATTTGAAACTTCTTCTTTGACACCCTATATTCCCACAAATTGTACCATAAGTGAAAATATGAAATAGCGGAATACATTGTGTTAAAAAAGAGACAAAAAGAGTGAATAAGTCTGTTGCACCCCAATACAAAAGTAATAAGAAATAGGCAAAAGCCTAAGTTTGGGGTGCTTGTCATCATTATATACTTCACTCTCCCAAAACAAAAGAGGAAAAGATAGAATCAGTGAAGAAAAGAACAAAAGAAAAAGGGAAATCTTGAAAAAGTCAAGAGCTTATGGTACACGAAATGAGCCTAAATTGCCTATTTTTACCTACCTATACCTAAGCCTACATTACAACCCTTAAAAGTCCTGAAGATCTCTTTTATGCATATCCAGAATTAGTGGAGAATAGCAAGTAAGCATGCCATAGGAATTCTTGAATTTATATGCATGATTTAGTATATTGACTTCCATTAAAGCATGATGAATAGGAGTTTGCGAAATATCTAGCTTAATGTGCTGAAATGTCATGCTATATGTTCCTGCATATTATTTTGCTAACCTTCATGTTTTTCTAGTTAACACTAATGCAGCAAAAGTAATCAATGGCAGTGAGTCTTTTATTTTCGTTTCTTTGAGACTTTTATTTTATTTCCTTCTATCTTTGCTCGAGGGCGAGCAAAGGTTAAGTTTGGGGGTATTTGATCGGTGTATTTTATATACACCTTTTGAGTCAGTTTTAGTTAGTCTTTTGTCCCGTTTTGTACATATAAGTGTCGTATTAGGATAGTTTTCCTTTCTTTTGAGTCAAAGTGGTTAAAATGGCCAAATGGCGGAAAATGAGCTAAAAGAGGGCAAAAGAGGAGATGCGGTAGCAGATAAAGTGGCGAAAGAGGTGAAATCTGGACCAGCGCGGCCTCTGCGATCAGCGAGGCGCGGCGCCACTATTCGAAGAGGCTGCGAAGACCAGTAGCGCGGCGCCCTCGAGCAGCGAATATCGTGGTCGCGGCGCCAAAACACCGACGGATTGCGAACTTCAGCGCGCTGATCTGCGCGCGGCGGCGACAGCGAAAAATTAGGTTTTGGACGAAATTGCAGGCGGGCACGAAGGAAAAGAGGGAGGCGGTTTTCAGCCTATAAAAGGAGAACCCTAGGCAGTTTTTAAGGGTTCCCTTTCTTGCACAACACAAGGCTTCTTGCTTAGAGATTGGAGACCATAGTCTAGTAATTTCTTTTCCTTTTCTTTACTTTATTTCAGTTTTTGTATGATGAACATGGAATTAGTCCTTGTCATATCAATGGCTAGGAACTAATTCCTCTATAGGGCTTTCCATGTTGAATCTCTAGAAACTTATGTTATGATTTAATGCATGCTTATGGTTATTCTTCTTCTTGTTGAGATCTATCCAATATTTGAGTTGAATTCTTGGTAATTAATTGACAACTAGTTATCACTATATGATTTCTAATCAGATTCCGAAAGGGGGGGATTGTGAATATGTTGTAAGTTGGGTAGACATTCTTGGATTGGGGATGAAAATACCTCAATTATTAATGTAGCGTTAATGAGAGGCTTAAAAACCCTAATTTTGCGCATTGTGCGTGACGGTTAACTAGGTTCTTGTTCTTAATCCTCCTATAGAGTTATCCTTATCACCGAAAGGTAGGTAAGGTGCAATACTGGGGTTGAGTGTTTATATAACCCTAACGGGAGTATAAAACGATTTAGTGAACCTGCTTTCTCCAAAAGAAGAAGACTATAAGTTATTGCATTAATAAGTAGCATAAGCGGATAGTGAGAAAACGTGGAAGCCCTATTCTCATCATCACTGAAGTAAACCTTTATAGTTAAAATAGCTTTTATAATTCTTAGTTATAAACAACAAATCCACATATCAATTTACCAAATAGATACCAAAAAATAGATAGTTGGTAATTGAACCATAATCCTTGAGGACGATATTCGGTCTTATCAATACTATACTACTTGTCACGATAACGTGCACTTGCGTTTAAAGTGTGTGCATCTTACCGCGCATCAGTAGGATAATTCTTCTCGTGTTTTCCGAGCTGTCGGGAGGTATAAGCTATAACTCTGCCATACTGCATCAACACACAACCTAGTCCAACACCTGAAGCATCACAATAGATAACATAACCCTCTGGTCCCTCAGGAAGAGTCAAAACTAGAGTTGTAGTCAACTTGTCTTTCAACAACTGGAAGCTCTGCTCACAAGCGTCATTCCACTGGAACATAGTCGCCTTCTGAGTTAGCCTTATTAAAGGCGCTGAAATCGAGGTAAACTTTCCTACAAACCTCCTGTAATACCCTGCTAACCCCAGAAAATTGCGTACCACAGTAGGTGTCGTAGGCCTGAGCCAAGTCTTAACCGCCTCAATCTTCTGCGTATCCACCTGAATACCATCAGCTCCAATGATATTCCCCAAGAATGCCACTGAAGTCAATCAGAATTCACACTTAGAGAACTTGACATACAAATTTTGGTGCTGAAGTACCCTAAGTATCGTCCTCAAATGGTCTGCATGCTCCTGTTCTGAACGTGAATAAATTAGAATATCATCAATGAATACAATGACAAACATATCCAAGAATGGCTTGAATACCCGGTTCATCAAATCCATAAATATTGCTGGAGCATTGGTCAGCCCAAAATACATCACTCTGAACTCATAATGTCCGTATCAGGTCCTGAATGTTATCTTAGGAATATCTGCCTCCTTTACCCTCACCTGATGATAACCTGACCGCAAGTCTATCTTCGAAAAATACTTAGCACCCTGCAACTGGTCAAATAAATCATTAATCTTGGGGAGGGGATACCTATTCTTTATGGTTACGTTGTTCAGCTGCCTGTAATCAATACACATCCGCAGTGACCCATCCTTCTTTCTCACAAATAGCACCGGTGCTTCCCAAGGTGATGTACTAGGCCTGATGAAGCCTTTTTCTAACAAGTCTCAGCTGCTCCTTCAATTCCTTCAACTCTGCAGGTGCCATTCTATGGGGAGAAATAGATATAGGTTGGGTACCTGGCAGTACATCAATAGTGAACTCTATCTCCCGCTCTGGAGGAAGACCTGGAAGATTATCTGGGAATACATCCGGGAATTCACTAACTACCAGAACTAACTGAAGAGCCGGTACCTCTGCTTCCGTATCATGCACCCAAACTAAATGATAAATACAACCATTTCTGACCATCTTCCTTGCCTTGAGGTATGAAATAAACTTACCTCTCGGCGATGCTGTATTTCCTCTCCATTCTATAACTGGTTCTCTTAGAAACTGAAATCGAACCACCTTCTCTCTACAATCAACGTTAGCATAACAAGATGCCAACCAATCCATACCCATAATAACATCAAAATCGGTCATGTCTCACTCTATCAAATCTTCCATGGTATGACGACTATATACAACCACCGAGCAATTTATATACACTCGCTTAGATATGACCGAATCTCCTACCGGTGTAGCTACCTCAAATGGTTCTATAGACTCAGGTTCTATTCTGATACTACTAGCAACAAAGGGGGATATATATGATAAAGTAGAACCTGGATCTATCAATGCATATACGTCCCGGAGAAAGATCGATAATATACTTGTAACCACATCTGGCGATGCCTCTTGATCATGCCTACTAGCCAAGGAATATATGTGGTGCGAGGGATCACTAGAACTGGAAACTCCACCACGACCTCTACCATGGCCTGCTGGCATATGAACACCCTACCATGTAGGGCGCATAGCTATGGAAGAAGACGAACCAGCAACCGATCCTGTAGGCTGAGCCAAACCACTTGTACCACCTCTGGAAGGACAATCTCTCATCATATGGCCTTGACGGCCTCAAGTAAAACAAGCACCTGTACCAGAACGACATATCCCAGAATGGGACCTACCACACCGAGAACATTGAGGCAAAGGTGGCCTCGACTGACTAGAACCTTTGTTCACCTATGAACCTGAAGCTATGGAGCTCTGGCCAGCTCCAGAATACCCTGTACGGTCAAATCTCTTGCCTGTAGACTGTGGAAGTTCACTCTGTGCTGGGTGGGAAGAATATCTGACATGCTGTTGAGGCTGCCCGCCTCGACACTCACTGGAATACCCTGCTGACCTAGCCCTATTATGATGGCCTCTATCGTGATCTCTATCTGGCTGACGCCTTCTGTGTCGATCCTCTACCCCCTGTGCATAAGCCTGTACCCGGGCAATATCCATACCGGGCTAAAGAGCCACTGCCATACAACCATCGATCAAATAGCATTCTAGTCCCATCACATATCGATGCACTCTATCCGCCATATCAGCCACAATGGTAGGCGCATATCTGGCCAACGAATCAAACTCGAGACTATACTCTCGAATGCTCCTGTCACCCTGCCTCAACTGTAAGAATCTATCGACTCTGGCTCGTCTCATCTCTGGAGGCAGAAAATGGCTAAGGAATGCCTCTGTAAACACATCGCATATAGCTGGAGGAGCACCCTCGCCTCTAGCTAACTCCCAAGACTCATACCAATTTACAGCTACATCCCGCATCCGATACGAAGCCAACTCAACAGACTCAGTCTCCGAAGCCTTGATCACCCTTAATGTATGCTGCATCTATCGGATAAACTCCTGCGGGTCATCCTCGGCCTTTGACCCGAAACACTCTGGAGGATTACAACTCAAAAAGTCACGAACCATCAAAATATCAGATCTACTGTCAACCCCAAGTCCCTGTCTACGAGTCTGCCCTGCCACTAATCTGGTCAGCAACTTTACTGCATCTCTCATGGCTCTGTCCTCTATCCCTGGCTGAAGAGCTGGAGGCTCAGGTACTGGGGCCTCAGGAGCTAGTGAAGATGTTTCCCCCTGAACTGCAGCCTCTGGAGGTGGCGATGTAGCAGAACTCGTTGACCGGGGAACAGTCTCAGGCATAGACTGGGTAAGGACCCTATTAACTCTCCGGGTTTGGCTAGTAGCTCCTGCTACTGATTTGCCCTTCTGAGCGGCTGTCGCTTTCTTCGGAGGCATAGCTGTAAACACATTAATACGTCAGAGAGGGATCATCCTAATAACATAGCTCTAATGCACGATCTATGAGATGAAAGAATAGAAACCAATCAAAATGTCGCGACCTCCTGCGTATAAGTATGGTGCACAACATACCCAAACGCAAGACTACAGTGACACGATGCGTAGACATTCAGTCTGAATCTGCTCTGATACCACTAAATGTCACGACCCGACCCGACGGTCCGCGACCCGGTGCCCTACCTGGGCACCCTTATACCCACCTGTCACATAATCACACGGATACTAAAGGATAATGCAGTAATTTGTAAGTCATATCAAATAGGCGGTAAGCAAGGCTTCCACTATATGCGGGAACATCCCAACATGAAGTGTAACAGTACAGTCGATCAAAATACATATACAATCCACGCAAGTCCCAAACACATCTACCCACAACTGTCTACAGACCTCTAAGAGTACGATAAAGAAATATGACGGGACAGGGCCCCGTCGTGCCCCTAAATATGCATAAGTTAAAATAAGGCTCTGTACCAAAACTACTAAGCTCCGGATTAATTGAGCTCTCTCAACAACTGAACAAGAAATCCTAGACTGGAGGATCACCAAACTGAGCACATGTACCTGCGGACATGAAACGCTGCCCCGCGGGAAAAGGGGGTCAGTACAAAATAATGTACTGAGTTTTTAAAATATGAAGTACTATAAATGAGATCATAACTGGCCAAGATAACATGAGACATGTGTAATAATAAAAATACCAATACAACTGTGTCATATAGAAATGAGAGTCAACTGTGCCTTATAAAAATGAGAGTCAAGATGTGTCCATTTAAAATAAGTCATATATACACTGCTCGGCCCATTCTGGGACGCGATGGAATCATGTACTGCTCGGCTCTCTAGTGAAGGACGCGGTGAAATCATATACTGCCCGGCCCATTCTGGGACTCGTGAAATCATATAATGCCCGGCCCATTATAGGAAGAGGTGGAATCATATACTGCCCGGGCCTTTAGTGATGGACGCGGTGAACATATAAAGATGCATCGCAGCGCGGCCTACAGTGAGGGGCGATGAACAAATAAGATGCGTACGCGAAATTGCGGCCGGGATGCGGTGAAATGATATAATCACATCAGCACGAGTAGAATATCATGATTAACTTTATACAAATTAAATCATCATTTGACTCTCGATGGAATAAATAGAATAACTATTACTTTAGAAAAATCAAGGCCTATCAAATCATGTATCATTAAGAATTAGGATTCAATAGAATTATGTACGTCCGCCATACACTCATTTTATATAAATCATGCCAAAGTAAGAAAGGATAGTTTCACATACCTTTTAGTCGAACTAACCAACTCAATATTAGAATACGTCTCGTCTAGTACTTCAACCTATAATAATGGTAATACGTCCGTCAATTCTATGATTACTAGCATACTTTATATCGAATGGCGACTCTCTTTTCTATAAAAATTCGGCACTTCCCTATTTATATGCAAATCCACAACTTACAAACAAAGCCAACAATACCAATTACAAGATGCAACTTAAAGATATAACCAAAACAATCCCAAAATACTCCATATATGTCATCATAATCCATCCTTTTTCTTTACGTTCATGGAAGACAACAACTACAACAATCAAGGTGATTTATATACATATTTCTCATGTTAATCCATCCTCTTAATACATATCAAAACATTCCATAAAAACAGTCCACATTCTATCAACAACAAGAGGTATTCCAACTACAACGAGAGTGCAATGTTCAACCTTTTCCAACCTTAATTCCTTTACGACATATATCCATAATTACAACAATGTATATACATGTTCATAACTTATATTTCCAGCATTATAACTCCACCAAAACAGCCCCTAAAATACAACACAACATGTTCAATAATTTATACAAGTCTCGGCCGACAAGGCTTAGTTACCAAAGTTCTTTTCTTAACTCCTTAAAATCCAATTCATGTTTCAACATTCTCATACAACCAATTATAACTTAAACATCAAGAGTTTCCTTCAATTTTCAACATGCAATTAGTGATAAAGGTAATAACAACAACACTCAAATCCAATGTAGCCAAAACAGTCCTTAAAATCGGCTTTACCCACAAGTAGCCGCATGAATTGTATAAATTCCAAGTTTCTCTTTACACAAGTTCATTTCTTAAATTACAACAACATGCAACTCCAATTAAATCATAAGAAAAAAGAATTCTTACCTTAATTTTTTCTCACAACAGTCCCAAATTTCGGTCACTGCTCCTATTCATTTTGCAACATTTTTTCACAATTTCTTGACCCAACATGACATGCATGTATTCTACAAGTTCAATCCATCATTCTTACATGTTTCTCTTCCAAAATGTTCATATTTCAAGCCACAATTTCAGGGCTAAAATCGGTTCAGCAGTGTCGAAAATGCCCACTGTTTTTGGAGTTTTCCTTTGGCTTATAATTTGTAGAAGAACTTAGTCTAGGAAGAGGGAGATAAAAGCTTCAATTTTGTCTATGGAGTTAGGGGGAAATTTGTGGGGGGGAGATGGGGGAGAGGGGTGGTTTTTTTCGAACAAGGGAGGGGGAAGAGAATGAGGGAAGACTTGGGCTAAGTGACCATAAAATCTGAAAATAAATGGCTACAAAAAAATATGAGGGGGGGGGGGGGTGCTAGTCCCCATAATTGTCCACTAATTCCCACTTATTATTATCTCCACTAAAATTAATTTCACAATTAATAAATCCATCTCCCACAAAATCAATCTTATATAAAATCTGAAAATTCCAAGTCCAAATTGTGTTATACACGACACTAGTCCATATCCCTATTGGAAATCTACAACTATTAATATAATTTCCCGTCGTCATACTCGTCGTAACCAAAATTATTCCGGAATCACATCCTTTGTATACTAATTTCAGGATTAGCACATATTAATATACCTTATATCCAATATTCGAATCTTATTTTCTTAATTACGCTCTCTAATTATCGCCTTAAAATTACAAGGTGTAACATTATAGCAAATTGAATTTTTGCAAGAATGTCTTCAAAAAGTTTTATACAATCCTTTACAACTAAGTTATAAATGTGACATGCACATTTTATATGAAAATGATCTAGAAAAGATGGAGTTAAGGCAGTTTTTAATAATCTAACATCAACGATATTAGAAGAAGCGTTATCTAATGCAATAGTCATAACTTTATCAGATATGCCATAATAATCGCAAACGGAAGAAATATTTTCTTGAATAAAAATACCAGTGTGCCTACTATATATCTATATGCTAAAATACGTTTTTGCATAGATCATTTATAGTCTATCCAATGACATGTTACAGTTAAATAATCATGATCGTTAGTACTATGGCCTATATCAGATGTGATAGATACTTTTTCAGGGTAATGATATAAATAATAACGTAAAATATTATTGATATTCGTGTGTAAATTTAAAAACATCTCTCCTAACAGTTGATCTAGGAAAACCGTTATAAGCAGGATTGTACATTGATCTTATATAATGAATAAAACCAGGAGAATCAGGAAATGAAAAGACAAACCTCACGCAACTAATTTTGATAATTCTTCCCTATCTTTCATTTTATCGTATTTAGAGACTCTGTTGCCTCGCCATAGGGTCAATTTGACCACATGCACAGTCTTGGGACAGTATGTGAAGCTTGTCCCGACTGAGAGGCCATTTTTGACTCACCCTTCACTTGAGCCTTATATTCATCCCACCTAGCTTTGTGTTTGGTATTCAAATGTGTAGTTAAACCTCCCGTCCCGCCATGACCTCTTCCCATTTTGAATTTATAAATATTTTTACAAATTGTGCATCTAGCAGCTTTATTTAGTACGTCTCTATCAAAAAAATCTCATACAAGTGATGTTAATTTTCGTTCTGGTGGGCCTCGTCTCATACTAGGGGGAATAGGATGCGTTCCAGTTTGAGGTACATTAGTTGGTGTGTCATCTAGATTAGTTGGTGTGTCATCTAGATGGTCTTCTAAATTAAACTCTTGTTGATTTTCAGAAAATAGTTCATCGTCTAAATCTAATGGTACTTCAGGAAAATGTTCAGTATCAATAAAATCATCCTGTCTAGGAGGAATAGGATGACTAGAAGAAGGACCCTTTCCCTTGTCGCCCCTACTAGAACCAGACATACCCAATATACCTCTTAATCCTTTCATTTTAATGTATGCTAATAAATACTTAAATAGTTAAAGATAATGAAATTAAGTGCGCTAATTAAAATAAAGAAACAATAATAATTTAATAAACGAATGAATGTACCAAACGCAGACGTAACGTCGACGTGTAATCGAGAGATGTTGAAAATTGAAACTTTGCTCAACGGATGATCCTCAAGCTAGTTGTCAATTTCCAAATGAATAAATTAAATTGAATACTTAGAACACAATGTAAAGAGAATGAGAGATAGATTGAGAGATTATTAGAGAGATTGTAATTGTAGGAAGATTTGTGAGAAAAAATGAAGAAAAATGAAGTATTTATAGTTGAAAAATTGGGTTAAAGTGTAAATATAATAACTTAAGGGTTAAAAATAAATATTAGGGTGGTTGGGGGAGGGGTATTTGGCCGTTGCACAACGGCTAAATTGGACAAAGCCGTTGTGCAACGGCTAGTAGGGGTTGGATGGGGTGGGGAAGGGTCGGGGTCGGGGCTGGGTCGGGGCTGAGGCGGGGTCGAGGTCTATTTTTTCCTTGGCCCCATACCGGTACCGATATCGATACAGTGCAGGGTGGTCGGGGTGGGGTCGAGGCGGGATCGGAGTCGGTATACCCCACCCCGTTGGACAACCCTAGAGAGGACTAAACACCAATTTAATGCACTTGTAAACATGTGACATGATATTGCATCAAAGTGGGAAAGGCATCTCACTGACGTAGTACTCTAGAAGTGCTAATACTAGCTTTCCGTATTAACTTGCAGGTCCGTATTATCTTTTAGCAGCATAACGTGACGAGGGTGGGCTCAGCCCATGTCCGAATAGGTACTCTTTCCTTCACCGTAGGTTTTTCCTTTTGGGTTTACCATGGCAAGGGTTTAAGGAAGTCCACGGCTGCAACCTTATGGTTACGTAAGGGAATTTTCATAGCTTAGGACTTTCTCATTGATCTCCTTCTTGCATCATAGTTTTTGCACTTTTGACTACCCAGCTTATGGGACTAGCTAGAGTTTTGTTATTCACGTGATTAAATCTGGTGTTGATCTGCCTAGCAGGGACGCGCTAGATTTATATCGTCACTAATTTCGTGGGTATACCCATTGTAAATGTACATTTTGATGATTTTAATACACATTTACCTTTCATCAAAAAAAATGTGAAAAACCAAAAGGAAACAGTTAATCCAGTGAGCACTTCCAATGAAATCCGTATACACAAATAAATGAAAGAGGAGCAACGCAATTTCTCCATCATCAGAAAAAGGGCAAGCCATCAATTAATTGTTCTTCGTTTTTGCTTTGCAGATTTCTCATGTGGAGGCTAAGGAATTAAAGCATAAAGCCTAGTTATGGCATTCACCCTGACCTAGTCATATCGCTAAAACAAAAGCCATGCATTTAATTACTCTCTCAGGTTCAATTTATGTGAAATTTTTGGTTCTAGATATTCAAAATATACAACTTTGACCAATATTTTAATATGTATTTATTGATCAAAATTGATATGAGAAATGTTACAACTTATAGTATCTTTCATTTAGTTTTCAGATAGGTAAAATTTAATCAAATATTGAGTTAATCTAATTCAATTAAGCTTCAAAATTTAGTCAAATTAACTCTAGAAAAGCGAAAAATATCACATAAATTAGAACGAAGAAAATACTATTTACGCACACTTGCATTGCAACTTTACGTAAGCAGTAGCGACTTATTCGACTTGTTAATGAGTTTATGTGTAGGACTATAGTGATTTAAGGATTTAATTTCATGTCTTAGATTGATATTTACTTTATATTGTTCTTAAGGTAAAAAATTAGCTCGGATGACCAGTTTTTGGACCATTTGTTAATATTAGTTACAATTTGAAAGGACGTAAATGAGAAATAACCACTTTCTAAGTTGAAAATAATATCAGGAGAAAAAAATTCTCTAACTAAAACACGGAACATTCGCAGCTTTGACAAGTGATATTTCAAAACAAGGTGCTGCAGTTTAAGAATTTATATTTCAAATCTTTATCGGTTCAAACTACGAGAACAATTCATGGAGGTTAAACTTTCACAATCTAATAGTCACAAACATTTTAATTTTTTTTTTTGTATTTCAAACATTATGTGCATTTTCTTGTCATAGTTCTTTAAATCAAGAGAATATGCCTCAACTTATCTTAAACGACTTCCTTTTTGTTTCTCACTCAGATCCGCTTCGCATTGAAATATGACTATATCCGAATTTGCATCGTAGGATGGAGCGCTTCCTACCAATGATTTTTTCATACCTATGAATTGCTCAATCGAGACCTCTTAACTAGGAAGAAGTAGCCATATCATTCGTACCACATCCTTTGATGGTCCTCAAACAACTGCTTAAATTCTCATTCCACGAATATGTACTCAACTGTCTAAGTTGGGGCTTGTTGCTAGAAGGCCAGTTTGAGCACTTTTGTTGTAAAAAGGCTACAAATTTCCGAAAATTGAAGGAAAGGCCAGCAATTATTACGTCAGCATGTCAAAAATTATTATTGTCAACCCTAGCCCCAAAGTTTTAAAAAATATATTTTAGCCCTTAACCCCCAACATTTTAATTACCCCCCAAAATAAATAAATAAACTAAATATTTCCCTTTATTTTAATTACCCCAAAAAGAAATTAAAAATTAAATATTTTTCTCCAAAAGCTCCCGATTTCTCTACTTTTCATATCCCATTTCCAGCGAAAATCATCGGAAAATCAGTCCTAAACGACTTATTATGGCATCGATTGCAGTCATAGACCATAGCCATAGTCTATTATAGATTTATTATGGCGTCGATTGCAGTCATAGACCATAGCCATAATTTATTACATATTTACTATGACATTGTTTGCATAATATATTATTGTAGGTGATGATTACATGGGTGAAGACCTCAAAATGTTGGAGTTATATTTCTATGAGAATGGTGACAGGATGATCATGTCACAAACCACAACCCCAAATTGCATAAATCCAAGGGAACGTAGATAGGTATATCATAAACCGATTGTCGCAATAGCTATCATAAACCGATTGTCGTCAATAGCTAATAGTTACTATCATTTAGGTTTGACGTCACACATGGTCAAAAAAATTCCACGTGTTATATATAGATCAAAGACAATATTTATCTAAAAAGTCATAAATAAATAAATAAATAATAAGATATTCCACTATTTAAATATTATAATAACACTTTAATACATCATATGAGAGTCTCCATCCATTTAACAAATGATCGAAGGAGTTTAAGGACAAGTAATGGTACTTAAAAGACCAATATTTGTCTAAAAATTCATAATAAATAAATTATAAATAAATAAAAAGAATTGATACTATTTAAATATTATAATAATATTTTAATACATCATATGAGATTCCACATCCATTGAACACGTGATCAAAAGAATTTTATGACATTTAATGGTACTTAAAAGGTCAATATGTATCTAAAAGGGTCATAAATAAATAAAATAAAATAAATAAAAAGGCTTAATACTATTTAAATATTATAATAATACATTAATACAGTATACGAGTCATCATATATTGAAAACGTGATCAAAAGAACTTAAGGACAAGTAATGATACTTAAAAGGCCAATATTTATCTAAAAAGATCATAAAAATATAATAAAATAAAAAAAGACTTAATACTATTAAAATATTATAACAACACTTTAATACATCATATTAGAGTCTCCATAAATTGAACACATGATCAAAAGAGTTTTAGAACAAGTAATGGTACTTAAAAGACAATTATTTATCTAAGAAAGTCATAAATAAATAAAATAAAATAAATAAAAAGACTTCAAACTATTTAAACATTATAATAACACTTTAATACATCATATAAGAGTCCACATCCATTGAACACATGATCAAAAGATTTTTAGGACAAGTAATTATACTTAAAAGGCGTATATTTATCTAAAAAAGTCATACAAAATTTAAAAAAAAAACAAAACTTGATACTATTTAAATATCATAATAACACTTTATTACATCATATGAGAGTCTCTATCCATTGAACACATGATCAAAAGAGTCTTAGAACAAGTAATGGTAATCATAACACTAGTATTCAATTAGTCTGATAACAAAATATTGTTCTCAAAGCACAATCTTGTTTTAAGGACAACCATTAATTGTTCTTAATCTTTGGATCGTGTGTCTAATGGATGTGAACTCTCATATGATGTATTAAAGTGTTATTATAATATTTAAATAGT
Organism: Przewalskia tangutica; assembly: GCA_029844215.1. NCBI lineage: Eukaryota > Viridiplantae > Streptophyta > Magnoliopsida > Solanales > Solanaceae > Przewalskia > Przewalskia tangutica. The sequence continues at coordinate 43,187,054 of CM056723.1, read as the reverse complement.
ATCAAGTCTTTTTATTTATTTATAGTCTTTTTAGACAAATAATGTTCTTTTAAGTACCAATACTTGTCCTTAAACTCTTTTTATAATGTGTTAAATGGATGAAGACTCTCATATGATGTATTAAATTGGTATTATAATGTTTAAATACTATCAAGTATTTTTATTTATTTATGACCTTTTAAACAAATATTGTATTTGGTCTATTTATAACATGTGAATAATTATTGAGCATGCGTGAAGTCGAGCCTAAATAATAACTGCTAGCTATTGATGACGGTCGCTTTATGGTATACCTATCCACCGCTCCTTAGATTTCTCGCAATTTGGGATTTGGATTTTGCGGTTTGGGGTTAGGGTTTGGCGTTTGGGGTTTGAATTATTTTTTCCGCTGACTAGTTCAAATTCAAGATGCTTCACGCTCCAACGGCCGCCTTTATTTTTCTAGTTTATCATCCATCAAAATGGTCTAAAAGTGTCCTAAGCAAAGTGAGTTATTATAGAGTAAGGTGGTTTATTTTCGCTTGGCTTAGTTCCGATTTATTTTCTCTATTGTCTCTTTTCTTGATCAAACGCCCATTCTCTTTTCATAAATAAAGTTTTACAAAAATTACATAAAATAATAGTCAATAAATTGGTTCTAAGAACGGCGCGCCTGCTCATCCGACTATCGAAGGTCTAAACTCGGGAGAGGACTACGCTGCTTTGCTAGCTTGCATGACGGTCAGAAGACGCCAATCGACATCTTTGGCATATCCACCAACAAATACCGTATTTCATTCCCATGATGACTAAGAACAGTAAATCAAAAGGCACGATAGCGAAGATCAATCCATCTCAATCTACAAAAGCATTGCTCGCATGCAACCCAAAGAAGAAAATGGATGCAACAAGAAAACGGATGCGCTTTTTTTATGGAAAAAAAATGTGCTAAATATCTTTGAAAATTTCTTTTCATTTCCCTGAGATCGTGGACTATTCTCATTGAAAGGGGCGAAGCAAGAGCCCTGACAGGATTCATGATTGAGAAAACAATCTTCCAAGCGCAGCTTTAGCTGGCGTATTGTATGTGCCAATTGCCATTTAGCTAATAAGCCCGTGGAGATTGAAGTTCCACAAGCGGCATTCCTTCCCCTTCTAAATTCTAAACAAAAAAAAAGCGGATTGTTGGCCTCCTGAAAAGGGCTACTACTTTATTCAAACTTCATGCTCTTTCCGAGCCTTTCAAATATTACACGCAAAGAATGTGCATTTTCAACCGTCAGATGTCATCTTGAGCCCCATAAAGAGACACTTCATATCATATCTCAAGAGGAGTACATCACGTGAAAGGCGTTGATGGCGGTGGTAGTAGTTACGTCATGATCGAGCTTGAATCATTTTCGTCAAAACAGGGGATCAATATCTTCATCAAAATCAGCCTGTTTTGAACCATTCTCAGAAACATAATTATCACCATGATCATCTAGATCTTCTTCTACACTATGCTCATTCATGAGATCTTAGTATGCCTCACTATGAGCATTAAAACGGGTTTGAACTATTTCAACAGAACGGGAGACTATTTTTCCTCCTCTTTCTTTACATTTGGACATTCTTTATGATTTATATACAAATAATAGATATGTTGATCAAACACGATATAAAAATAAAGATAATTGACCAACAGCCTACTAAAAGACTATAATGTATTTTCAAAAAATAAAAACAGAAAAAGGAAGATCGAACAATCAAAATATGTATAAATAATACATAAGCAAACACAGAAAAGAAAGATCAAACAAACAAAAAAAATAGGCTAAAATTTCTAAATTTTGAATAAAAATAAAAAACTTTATGAACACCATGAATCGAAAAAGGAAGAAAAAGTTCAGGGGAAATATGGAGCTTAAAACCACAAGCTTAAAAAAATAGTGTCTCTTTCTATATTTAGTAAGTTTTTTAATCTCAATGCAAGTTTAAGATCACAAGATTTAAAAGACCTCACACATCTTTAATTTAAGATCACAAGATTCAAAATTCTTCCTTTATTTTTTGAACTCCGTGTCAAGTCTGTTGGATGTGTGAAGAGAAAATGTGGGGTATTGTTGGAACTTGTGTGGATTGAAGAAAACAAGTGATTAAAATCCATTATTTGTAATTTTGGCCAAGGATCATGGTTCTGATGGAAGGACCGAGGTGCTCGCGCTCAGAAGTCACCGAATTTTTGACGAATTTGCACCTAGGTGCTCGCGAGGCAACCGAGTGCTCGCGAGGCATCGGTGCTCGGATGACAGTGAGTCACTGGAATGAAAAAATCAAATTTGCACCTAGGTACCTTGTGGAGGCACCACGGTGCCTTCGACGGGATTTTTCAATTTTGAATCAAAAGTTGCATCTCTTCATATAGAGTCATAACCTTTGGACTAATGGCTGCATCTGGTCGAAATTCATGCTATATAAAGCATGTAGATCACTTGTTTACAATATACAATACAATTAACAACATCTAATCTTCTGATTTAAGAATCAAATCATTGGATGATCATTGTTGCTTCTTCTTCCTCTTCAAGAAATTTCTGAAGAACACATAAAGTAGATTCGCCAGGAGTGGAGTTCTTGTGCTAGAATTATCACTCAGATAGTTGTATCCTCAAGGCAGACGTCTGTTAAACTGTAGTACAAGCGGGGCCAAATTTTTGTCTTAGGACACTGCGTCGAGCATGTCTCTATCTACAAATAAGTTAGTATGTGTTTATGCTTTTGCTGAACATTATTGTTGTCGATTTCAATTTACTTGAGTTATTTATATATTATTGTAGTTTATACATTGAAGGCCTAGATTGGCACTAACAATCTAAGATAAAAATTCTCATAAAATATATTTTTCTAACATTGTTGAGTTTGCAAAAATATTTTTCAGAGAATACACTTCCTGATTTGCAAACAAATGGATCAATCTGGATCATCAATGGTGAAAACCATGTGGAGAAACCCGAGAAATTCAAGGGTTCTGATTTCAAGCGCTGACAACAGAAGATGTTGTTCTATTTGACAACTCTTCACGTGGCAAACGTGTTGACTGCTGAGGCTCCTTTGGCATTGCCAGAAGGAGAAGGGGAGAATGTTTCTACTGAGGAAGCAAAAGCCGAAAGGCTGAAGGCAATTCAAACTTGGGAAAGTCAGGAGTTTCTGTGCGGAAACTATATTTTCAATGCCTTGGATGATTCTCTCTATGATATCTACTCCACGTTCAACCCCAAGTCCTCGCTTCACGAGTCCGCCTCGCCACTAACTGTCAAGAACTTTATCGCATCTCTCATGGCTCGCCTCTCTATCCTCGGTCAAGAGCCTGAGGCTCGTGCATGGGCCTCGTGAGCTAGTGAAGATGTTTCTCAATCGCAGCCTCTGGAGGTGGCGATGTAGCAGAACTCGTTGACCGGGGAACAGTCTCAGGCATAGACTGGGTAAGGACCCTATTAACTCTCCGGGTTTGGCTAGTAGCTCCTGCTACTGATTTGCCCTTCTGAGCGGCTGTCGCTTTCTTCGGAGGCATAGCTGTAAACACATTAATACGTCAGAGAGGGATCATCCTAATAACATAGCTCTAATGCACGATCTATGAGATGAAAGAATAGAAACCAATCCAAAATGTCTGACAGCCTCCTGCGTATAAGTATGGTGCACAACATACCCAAACGCAAGACTCTAGTAGACACGGTCTGTAGACATTCCGAGTACGAACTGCTCTGATACCACTAAATGTCACGACCCGACCCGACGGTCCGCGACCCGGTGCCCTACCTGGGCACCCTTATACCCACCTGTCACATAATCACACGGATACTAAAGGATAATGCAGTAATTTGTAAGTCATATCAAATAGGCAGGCCGACAAGGCTTCCACTATATGCGGGAACATCCCAACATGAAGTGTAACAGTACAGTCGATCAAAATACATATACAATCCACGCAAGTCCCAAACACATCTACCCACAATCGCTTCATGCACTCTAAGAGTACGATAAAGAAATATGACGGGACAGGGCCCCGTCGTGCCCCTAAATATGCATAAGTTAAAATAAGGCTCTGTACCAAAACTACTAAGCTCCGGATTAATTGAGCTCTCTCAACAACTGAACAAGAAATCCTAGACTGGAGGATCACCAAATCGAGCACACGTATCATGACATGAAACGCCGCTTCATGGAAAGGGGTCGCATAAAATAATGTACTGAGTTTTTAAAATATGAAGTACTATAAATGAGATCATAACTGGCCAAGATAACATGAGACATGTGTAATAATAAAAATACCAATACAACTGTGTCATATAGAAATGAGAGTCAACTGTGCCTTATAAAAATGAGAGTCAAGATGTGTCCATTTAAAATAAGTCAGATATACATCGCCGCCCATTCTCGGGACGCGATGGAATCATGCATCGCCGCTTTCAGCCGGGCGACGCGTGAAATCATATATCGCCCGCCCATTCTGGGACTCGTGAAATCATATAATGCCCGGCCCATTATAGGAAGAGGTGGAATCATATACTGCCCGGGCCTTTAGTGATGGACGCGGTGAACATATAAGGCATCGCACGAATCGCCCGCCTTCAGCCGAGGGACGCGATGAACAAATAAGGTACTGTGCACGAAATTGCCCGGCCCGGGATGCGGTGAAATGATATAATCACATCAGCACGAGTAGAATATCATGATTAACTTTATACAAATTAAATCATCATTTGACTCTCAATGGAATAAATAGAATAACTATTACTTTAGAAAAATCAAGGCACTATCAAATCATGTATCATTAAGAATTAGGATTCAATAGAATTATGTACGTCCGCCATACACTCATTTTATATAAATCATGCCAAAGTAAGAAAGGATAGTTTCACATACCTTTTAGTCGAACTAACCAACTCAATATTAGAATACGCCCTGCCTAGTACTTCAACCTATAATAATGGTAATACGTCCGTCAATTCTATGATTACTAGCATACTTTATATCGAATGACGACTCTCTTTTCTATAAAAATTCGGGCAGCACTTCCCCTATTTATATGCACATCCACAACTTACAAACAAAGCCAACAATACCAATTACAAGATGCAACTTAAAGATATAACCAAAACAATCCCAAAATACTCCATATATGTCATCATAATCCATCCTTTTTCTTTACGTTCACGGAAGACAACAACTACAACAATCAAGGTGATTTATATACATATTTCTCATGTTAATCCATCCTCTTAATACATATCAAAACATTCCATAAAAACAGTCCACATTCTATCAACAACAAGAGGTATTCCAACTACAACGAGAGTGCAATGTTCAACCTTTTCCAACCTTAATTCCTTTACGACATATATCCATAATTACAACAATGTATATACATGTTCATAACTTATATTTCCAGCATTATAACTCCACCAAAACAGCCCCTAAAATACAACACAACATGTTCAATAATTTATACAAGTCTCGGCCGACAAGGCTTAGTTACCAAAGTTCTTTTCTTAACTCCTTAAAATCCAATTCATGTTTCAACATTCTCATACAACCAATTATAACTTAAACATCAAGAGTTTCCTTCAATTTTCAACATGCAATTAGTGATAAAGGTAATAACAACAACACTCAAATCCAATGTAGCCAAAATAAATTCTTAAAATCGCTTTACCTACAAGAGTCGCATTTAATTGTATAAATTCCAAGTTTCTCTTTACACAAGTTCATTTCTTAAATTACAACAACATGCAACTCCAATTAAATCATAAGAAAAAAGAATTCTTACCTTAATTTTTTCTCAAAACAGTCCCAAATTTCGGTCACTGCTCCTATTCATTTTGCAACATTTTTTCACAATTTCTTCAACCCAAAATGACATGCATGTATTCTACAAGTTCAATCCATCATTCTTACATGTTTCTCTTCCAAAATGTTCATATTTCAAGCCACAATTTCAGGGCTAAAATCGGTTCAGCAGTGTCGAAAATGCCCACTGTTTTTGGAGTTTTCCTTTGGCTTATAATTTGTAGAAGAACTTAGTCTAGGAAGAGGGAGATAAAAGCTTCAATTTTGTCTATGGAGTTAGGGGGAAATTTGTGGGGGGGAGATGGGGGAGAGGGGTGGTTTTTTTCGAACAAGGGAGGGGGAAGAGAATGAGGGAAGACTTGGGCTAAGTGACCATAAAATCTGAAAATAAATGGCTACAAAAAAATATGAGGGGGGGGGGGGTGCTAGTCCCCATAATTGTCCACTAATTCCCACTTATTATTATCTCCACTAAAATTAATTTCACAATTAATAAATCCATCTCCCACAAAATCAATCTTATATAAAATCTGAAAATTCCAAGTCCAAATTGTGTTATACACGACACTAGTCCATATCCCTATTGGAAATCTACAACTATTAATATAATTTCCCGTCGTCATACTCGTCGTAACCAAAATTATTCCGGAATCACATCCTTTGTATACTAATTTCAGGATTAGCACATATTAATATACCTTATATCCAATATTCGAATCTTATTTTCTTAATTACGCTCTCTAATTATCGCCTTAAAATTACAAGGTGTAACATTATAGCAAATTGAATTTTTGCAAGAATGTCTTCAAAAAGTTTTATACAATCCTTTACAACTAAGTTATAAATGTGACATGCACATTTTATATGAAAATGATCTAGAAAAGATGGAGTTAAGGCAGTTTTTAATAATCTAACATCAACGATATTAGAAGAAGCGTTATCTAATGCAATAGTCATAACTTTATCAGATATGCCATAATAATCGCAAACGGAAGAAATATTTTCTTGAATAAAAATACCAAATGTTTACTATATATCTATATGCTAAAATACGTTTTTGCATAGATCATTTATAGTCTATCCAATGACATGTTACAGTTAAATAATCATGATCGTTAGTACTATGGCCTATATCAGATGTGATAGATACTTTTTCAGGGTAATGATATAAATAATAACGTAAAATATTATTGATATTCGTGTGTAAATTTAAAAACATCTCTCCTAACAGTTGATCTAGGAAAACCGTTATAAGCAGGATTGTACATTGATCTTATATAATGAATAAAACCAGGAGAATCAGGAAATGAAAAAGACAAACCTCCACTGCAACTAATTTTGATAATTCTTCCCTATCTTTCATTTTATCGTATTTAGGGCCTACAATCGCTTCGCCATAGGGTCAATTTGACCAGACTGCAAGTGGGACAATATGTGAAGCTTGTCCCGATCGAGAGGCCATCACGACTCACCCTTCATTTGAGCCTTATATTCATCCCACCTAGCTTTGTGTTTGGTATTCAAATGTGTAGTTAAACCTCCCGTCCCGCCATGACCTCTTCCCATTTTGAATTTATAAATATTTTTACAAATTGTGCATCTAGCAGCTTTATTTAGTACGTCTCTATCAAAAAAATCTCATACAAGTGATGTTAATTTTCGTTCTGGTGGGCCTCGTCTCATACTAGGGGGAATAGGATGCGTTCCAGTTTGAGGTACATTAGTCAGCGTGTCATCTAGATTAGTTGGTGTGTCATCTAGATGGTCTTCTAAATTAAACTCTTGTTGATTTTCAGAAAATAGTTCATCGTCTAAATCTAATGGTACTTCAGGAAAATGTTCAGTATCAATAAAATCATCCTGTCTGGAGGAATAGGATGACTAGAAGAAGGACCCTTTCCTTGTCGCCTACTGTAACTGCATACATACCCAATATACCTCTTAATCCTTTCATTTTAATGTATGCTAATAAATACTTAAATAGTTAAAGATAATGAAATTAAGTGCGCTAATTAAAATAAAGAAACAATAATAATTTAATAAACGAATGAATGTACCAAACGCAGACGTAACGCCGACGTAATCGAGAGATGTTGAAAATTGAAACTTTGCTCAACGGATGATCCTCAAGCTAGTTGTCAATTTCCAAATGAATAAATTAAATTGAATACTTAGAACACAATGTAAAGCGAATGAGAGATAGATTGAGTGATTATTAGAGAGATTGTACTTGTAGGACGATTTGTGAGAAAAATTGTAGAAAATTGAAGTATTTATAGTTGAAAAATTGGGTTAAAGTGTAAATATAATAACTTAAGGGTTAAAAATAAATATTAGGTGGTTGGGGGAGGGGTATTTGGCCGTTGCACAACGGCTAAATTGGACAAAGCCGTTGTGCAAAGGCTAGTAGGGTTGGACGGGTGGGAAGGGCCTGGCCGGCCTGGCTGAGGCGGGGGCGAGGTCTATTTTTTCCTTGGCCCCATACCGGTACCGATATCGATACAGTGCAGGGTGGTCGGGGTGGGGTCGAGGCGGGATCGGAGTCGGTATACCCCACCCCGTTGGACAACCCTAGAGAGGACTAAACACCAATTTAATGCACTTGTAAACATGTGACATGATATTGCATCAAAGTGGGAAAGGCATCTCACTGACGTAGTACTCTAGAAGTGCTAATACTAGCTTTCCGTATTAACTTGCAGGTCCGTATTATCTTTTAGCAGCATAACGTGACGAGGGTGGGCTCAGCCCATGTCCGAATAGGTACTCTTTCCTTCACCGTAGGTTTTTCCTTTTGGGTTTACCATGGCAAGGGTTTAAGGAAGTCCACGGCTGCAACCTTATGGTTACGTAAGGGAATTTTCATAGCTTAGGACTTTCTCATTGATCTCCTTCTTGCATCATAGTTTTTGCACTTTTGACTACCCAGCTTATGGGACTAGCTAGAGTTTTGTTATTCACGTGATTAACCGTGTTGATCACCCTAGCAGGACGCTTAGATTTATATCGTCACTAATTTCGTGGGTATACCCATTGTAAATGTACATTTTGATGATTTTAATACACATTTACCTTTCATCAAAAAAAATGTGAAAAACCAAAAGGAAACAGTTAATCCAGTGAGCACTTCCAATGAAATCCGTATACACAAATAAATGAAAGAGGAGCAACGCAATTTCTCCATCATCAGAAAAAGGGCAAGCCATCAATTAATTGTTCTTCGTTTTTGCTTTGCAGATTTCTCATGTGGAGGCTAAGGAATTAAAGCATAAAGCCTAGTTATGGCATTCACCCTGACCTAGTCATATCGCTAAAACAAAAGCCATGCATTTAATTACTCTCTCAGGTTCAATTTATGTGAAATTTTGGTTCTAGATATTCAAAATATACAACTTTGACCAATATTTTAATATGTATTTATTGATCAAAATTGATATGAGAAATGTTACAACTTATAGTATCTTTCATTTAGTTTTCAGATAGGTAAAATTTAATCAAATATTGAGTTAATCTAATTCAATTAAGCTTCAAAATTTAGTCAAATTAACTCTAGAAAAGCGAAAAATATCACATAAATTAGAACGAAGAAAATACTATTTACGCACACTTGCATTGCAACTTTACTTAAGCAGTAGCTACTTATTCGACTTGTTAATGAGTTTATGTGTAGGACTATAGTGATTTAATGATTTAATTTCATGTCTTAGATTGATATTTACTTTATATTGTTCTTAAGGTAAAAAATTAGCTCGGATGACCAGTTTTTGGACCATTTGTTAATATTAGTTACAATTTGAAAGGACGAAATGAGAAATAACCACTTTCTAAGTTGAAAATAATATCGTGAGAAAAAATTCTCTAACTAAAACACGGAACATTCGCAGCTTTGACAAGTGATATTTCAAAACAAGGTGCTGCAGTTTAAGAATTTATATTTCAAATCTTTATCGGTTCAAACTACGAGAACAATTCATGGAGGTTAAACTTTCACAATCTAATAGTCACAAACATTTTAATTTTTTTTTTTGTATTTCAAACATTATGTGCATTTTCTTGTCATAGTTCTTTAAATCAAGAGAATATGCCTCAACTTATCTTAAACGACTTCCTTTTTTTGTTTCTCACTCAGATCCGCTTTCGCATTGAAATATGACTATATCTGAATTTGCATCGTGTAGGATGGAAGCGCTTCCTACCAATGATTTTTTCATACCCATGAATTAGGGCTCGAATTCGAGACCTCTTAACTAGGAAGAAGTAGCCATATCATTCGTACCACATCCTTTGATGGTCCTCAAACAACTGCTTAAATTCTCATTCCACGAATATGTACTCAACTGTCTAAGTTGGGGCTTTTTGCTAGAAGGCCAGTTTGAGCACTTTTGTTGTAAAAAGGCTACAAATTTCCGAAAATTGAAGGAAAGGCCAGCAATTATTACGTCAGCATGTCAAAAATTATTATTGTCAACCCTAGCCCCAAAGTTTTAAAAAATATATTTTAGCCCTTAACCCCCAACATTTTAATTACCCCCCAAAATAAATAAATAAACTAAATATTTCCCTTTATTTTAATTACCCCAAAAAGAAATTAAAAATTAAATATTTTTCTCCAAAAGCTCCCGATTTCTCTACTTTTCATATCCCATTTCCAGCGCAAATCATCGGAAAATCAGTCCTAAACGACTTATTATGGCATCGATTGCAGTCATAGACCATAGCCATAGTCTATTATAGATTTATTATGGCGTCGATTGCAGTCATAGACCATAGCCATAATTTATTACATATTTACTATGACATTGTTTGCATAATATATTATTGTAGGTGATGATTACATGGGTGAAGACCTCAAAATGTTGGAGTTATATTTCTATGAGAATGGTGACAGGATGATCATGTCACAAACCACAACCCCAAATTGCATAAATCCAAGGGAACGTAGATAGGTATATCATAAACCGATTGTCGCAATAGCTATCATAAACCGATTGTCGTCAATAGCTAATAGTTACTATCATTTAGGTTTGACGTCACACATGGTCAAAAAAATTCCACGTGTTATATATAGACCAAAGACAATATTTATCTAAAAAGTCATAAATAAATAAATAAATAATAAGATATTCCACTATTTAAATATTATAATAACACTTTAATACATCATATGAGAGTCTCCATCCATTTAACAAATGATCGAAGGAGTTTAAGGACAAGTAATGGTACTTAAAAGACCAATATTTGTCTAAAAATTCATAATAAATAAATTATAAATAAATAAAAAGAATTGATACTATTTAAATATTATAATAATATTTTAATACATCATATGAGATTCCACATCCATTGAACACGTGATCAAAAGAATTTTATGACATTTAATGGTACTTAAAAGGTCAATATGTATCTAAAAGGGTCATAAATAAATAAAATAAAATAAATAAAAAGGCTTAATACTATTTAAATATTATAATAATACATTAATACAGTATACGAGAGTCATCATATATTGAAAACGTGATCAAAAGAACTTAAGGACAAGTAATGATACTTAAAAGGCCAATATTTATCTAAAAAGATCATAAAAATATAATAAAATAAAAAAAGACTTAATACTATTAAAATATTATAACAACACTTTAATACATCATATTAGAGTCTCCATAAATTGAACACATGATCAAAAGAGTTTTAGAACAAGTAATGGTACTTAAAAGACAATTATTTATCTAAGAAAGTCATAAATAAATAAAATAAATAAAAAGACTTCAAACTATTTAAACATTATAATAACACTTTAATACATCATATAAGAGTCCACATCCATTGAACACATGATCAAAGATTTTTAGGACAAGTAATTATACTTAAAAGGCGTATATTTATCTAAAAAAGTCATACAAAATTTAAAAAAAAAACAAAACTTGATACTATTTAAATATCATAATAACACTTTATTACATCATATGAGAGTCTCTATCCATTGAACACATGATCAAAAGAGTCTTAGAACAAGTAATGGTAATCATAACACTAGTATTCAATTAGTCTGATAACAAAATATTGTTCTCAAAGCACAATCTTGTTTTAAGGACAACCATTAATTGTTCTTAATCTTTGGATCGTGTGTCTAATGGATGTGAACTCTCATATGATGTATTAAAGTGTTATTATAATATTTAAATAGTATCAAGTCTTTTTATTTATTTATAGTCTTTTTAGACAAATAATGTTCTTTTAAGTACCAATACTTGTCCTTAAACTCTTTTTATAATGTGTTAAATGGATGAAGACTCTCATATGATGTATTAAATTGGTATTATAATGTTTAAATACTATCAAGTATTTTTATTTATTTATGACCTTTTAAACAAATATTGTATTTGGTCTATTTATAACATGTGAATAATTATTGAGCATGCGTGAAGTCGAGCCTAAATAATAACTGCTAGCTATTGATGACGGTCAGTTTATGGTATACCTATCCACCGTTCCTTAGATTTCTGCAATTTGGGATTTGGATTTTGCGGTTTGGGGTTAGGGTTTGGCGTTTGGGGTTTGAATTATTTTTTTTCCGTTGGACTAGTTCAAATTCAGCATGCTTCACGTTCCAACGGTCGCCTTTATTTTTCTAGTTTATCATCCATCAAAATGGTCTAAAAGTGTCCTAAGCAGTGAGTTATTATAGAGTAAGGTGGTTTATTTTCAGTTTGGCTTAGTTTCGATTTATTTTCTCTATTGTCTCTTTTCTTGATCAAACGCCTCCATTCTCTTTTCATAAATAAAGTTTTACAAAAAATTACATAAAATAATAGTCAATAAATTGGTTCGGCAATGAAGGCGCTCTGTGCTCTGTCCGACTATCGAAGGTCTAAACTCTGGGAGAGGACTACGCTGGCTTTGCTAGCTTGCATGACGGGCTGTAAGACGCTCAATCAGACATCTTTGGCATATCCACCAACAGCGCCTGTATTTCATTCCCATGATGACTAAGAACAGGTAAATCAAAAGGCACGATAGCGAAGATCAATCCATCTCAATCTACAAAAAGCATTGCCTTGGGCATGCAACCCAGCAAGAAAATGGATGCAACAAGAAAACGGATGCGCTTTTTTTATGGAAAAAAAATGTGCTAAATATCTTTGAAAATTTCTTTTCATTTCCCTGAGATCGTGGACTATTCTCATTGAAAGGGGCGAAGCAAGAGCCCTGACAGGATTCATGATTGAGAAAACAATCTTCCAAGCGCAGCTTTAGCTGGCGTATTGTATGTGCCAATTGCCATTTAGCTAATAAGCCCGTGGAGATTGAAGTTCCACAAGCGGCATTCCTTCCCCTTCTAAATTCTAAACAAAAAAAAAGCGGATTGTTGGCCTCCTGAAAAGGGCTACTACTTTATTCAAACTTCATGCTCTTTCCTGAGCCTTTCAAATATTACACGCAAAGAATGTGCATTTTCAACCGTTGTATGTCATCTTTGAGCCCCATAAAGAGACACTTCATATCATATCTCAAGAGGAGTACATCACGTGAAAGGCGTTGATGGCGGTGGTAGTAGTTACGTCATGATCGAGCTTGAATCATTTTCGTCAAAACAGGGGATCAATATCTTCATCAAAATCACTGCTTTGAACCATTCTCAGAAACATAATTATCACCATGATCATCTAGATCTTCTTCTACACTATGCTCATTCATGAGATCTTAGTATGCCTCACTATGAGCATTAAAACGGGTTTGAACTATTTCAACAGAACGGGAGACTATTTTTCCTCCTCTTTCTTTACATTTGGACATTCTTTATGATTTATATACAAATAATAGATATGTTGATCAAACACGATATAAAAATAAAGATAATTGACCAACAGCCTACTAAAAGACTATAATGTATTTTCAAAAAATAAAAACAGAAAAAGGAAGATCGAAACAATCAAAATATGTATAAATAATACATAAGCAAACACAGAAAAAGAAAGATCGAAACAAACAAAAAAAATAGGCTAAAATTTCTAAATTTTGAATAAAAATAAAAACTTTATGAACACCATGAATCAAAAAGGAAGAAAAAGTTCAGGGAAATATGGAGCTTAAAACCACAAGCTTAAAAATAGTGTCTCTTTCTATATTTAGTAAGTTTTTAATCTCAATGCAAGTTTAAGATCACAAGATTTAAAAGACCTCACACATCTTTAATTTAAGATCACAAGATTCAAAATTCTTCCTTTATTTTTTGAACTCCGTGTCAAGTCTGTTGGATGTGTGAAGAGAAAATGTGGGGTATTGTTGGAACTTGTGTGGATTGAAGAAGAAAACAAGTGATTAAAATCCATTATTTGTAATTTTGGCCGAAGGACTGCGGTTCCTGATGGAAGGATCGAGGTGCTCGCGCTCCAAGAAGTCACCGAATTTTTGATTAATTTGCACCTAGGTGCCTTGCGAGGCAACCGAGTGCACGTGGAGGCATCGGTGCTCGGATGACGATGAGTCACCGGAATGAAAAATCAAATTTGCACCTAGGTATTTTGCGAGGCACCACTGCCTTTCGACGGGATTTTTCAATTTTGAATCAAAAGTTGCATCTCTTCATATAGAGTCATAACCTTTGGACTAATGGCTGCATCTGGTCGAAATTCATGCTATATAAAGCATGTAGATCACTTGTTTACAATATACAATACAATTAACAACATCTAATCTTCTGATTTAAGAATCAAATCATTGGATGATCATTGTTGCTTCTTCTTCCTCTTCAAGAAATTTCTGAAGAACACATAAAGTAGATTCGCCAGGAGTGGAGTTCTTGTGCTAGAATTATCACTCAGATAGTTGTATCCTCAAGGCAGACGTCTGTTAAACTGTAGTACAAGCGGGGCCAAATTTTTGTCTTAGGACACTGCGTCGAGCATGTCTCTATCTACAAATAAGTTAGTATGTGTTTATGCTTTTGCTGAACATTATTGTTGTCGATTTCAATTTACTTGAGTTATTTATATATTATTGTAGTTTATACATTGAAGGCCTAGATTGGCACTAACAATCTAAGATAAAAATTCTCATAAAATATATTTTTCTAACATTGTTGAGTTTGCAAAAATATTTTTCAGAGAATACACTTCCTGATTTGAAAACAAATGGATCAATCTGGATCATCAATGGTGAAAACCCATGTGGAGAAACCTGAGAAATTCAAGGGTTCTGATTTCAAGCGCTTGCAACAAAAGATGTTGTTCTATTTGACAACTCTTCACGTGGCAAATGTGTTGACTGTTGAGGCTCCTTTGGCATTGCCAGAAGGAGAAGGGGAGAATGTTCCTACTGAGGAAGCAAAAGCCGAAAGGCTGAAGGCAATTCAAACTTGGGAAAGTCAGGAGTTTCTGTGCGGAAACTATATTTTCAATGCCTTGGATGATTCTCTCTATGATATCTACTCCACGTTCAACCCCAAGTCCCTGTCTACGAGTCTGCCCTGCCACTAATCTGGTCAGCAACTTTACTGCATCTCTCATGGCTCTGTCCTCTATCCCTGGCTGAAGAGCTGGAGGCTCAGGTACTGGGGCCTCAGGAGCTAGTGAAGATGTTTCCCCCTGAACTGCAGCCTCTGGAGGTGGCGATGTAGCAGAACTCGTTGACCGGGGAACAGTCTCAGGCATAGACTGGGTAAGGACCCTATTAACTCTCCGGGTTTGGCTAGTAGCTCCTGCTACTGATTTGCCCTTCTGAGCGGCTGTCGCTTTCTTCGGAGGCATAGCTGTAAACACATTAATACGTCAGAGAGGGATCATCCTAATAACATAGCTCTAATGCACGATCTATGAGATGAAAGAATAGAAACCAATCCAAAATGTCTGACAGCCTCCTGCGTATAAGTATGGTGCACAACATACCCAAACGCAAGACTCTAGTAGACACGGCATGAGACATTCCGAAGTCTGAATCGCTCTGATACCACTAAATGTCACGACCCGACCCGACGGTCCGCGACCCGGTGCCCTACCTGGGCACCCTTATACCCACCTGTCACATAATCACACGGATACTAAAGGATAATGCAGTAATTTGTAAGTCATATCAAATAGGCAGGCCGACAAGGCTTCCACTATATGCGGGAACATCCCAACATGAAGTGTAACAGTACAGTCGATCAAAATACATATACAATCCACGCAAGTCCCAAACACATCTACCCACAACTGTCTACAGACCTCTAAGAGTACGATAAAGAAATATGACGGGACAGGGCCCCGTCGTGCCCCTAAATATGCATAAGTTAAAATAAGGCTCTGTACCAAAACTACTAAGCTCCGGATTAATTGAGCTCTCTCAACAACTGAACAAGAAATCCTAGACTGGAGGATCACCAAACTGAGCACATGTACCTGCGGACATGAAACGCTGCCCCGCGGGAAAAGGGGGTCAGTACAAAATAATGTACTGAGTTTTTAAAATATGAAGTACTATAAATGAGATCATAACTGGCCAAGATAACATGAGACATGTGTAATAATAAAAATACCAATACAACTGTGTCATATAGAAATGAGAGTCAACTGTGCCTTATAAAAATGAGAGTCAAGATGTGTCCATTTAAAATAAGTCATATATACACTGCTCGGCCCATTCTGGGACGCGATGGAATCATGTACTGCTCGGCTCTCTAGTGAAGGACGCGGTGAAATCATATACTGCCCGGCCCATTCTGGGACTCGTGAAATCATATAATGCCCGGCCCATTATAGGAAGAGGTGGAATCATATACTGCCCGGGCCTTTAGTGATGGACGCGGTGAACATATAAGGTACTGTGCACGAAACTGCCCGGCCCTCTAGTGAGGGACGCGATGAACAAATAAGGTACTGTGCACGAAATTGCCCGGCCCGGGATGCGGTGAAATGATATAATCACATCAGCACGAGTAGAATATCATGATTAACTTTATACAAATTAAATCATCATTTGACTCTCAATGGAATAAATAGAATAACTATTACTTTAGAAAAATCAAGGCACTATCAAATCATGTATCATTAAGAATTAGGATTCAATAGAATTATGTACGTCCGCCATACACTCATTTTATATAAATCATGCCAAAGTAAGAAAGGATAGTTTCACATACCTTTTAGTCGAACTAACCAACTCAATATTAGAATACGTCTCGTCTAGTACTTCAACCTATAATAATGGTAATACGTCCGTCAATTCTATGATTACTAGCATACTTTATATCGAATGACGACTCTCTTTTCTATAAAAATTCGGGCAGCACTTCCCCTATTTATATGCACATCCACAACTTACAAACAAAGCCAACAATACCAATTACAAGATGCAACTTAAAGATATAACCAAAACAATCCCAAAATACTCCATATATGTCATCATAATCCATCCTTTTTCTTTACGTTCATGGAAGACAACAACTACAACAATCAAGGTGATTTATATACATATTTCTCATGTTAATCCATCCTCTTAATACATATCAAAACATTCCATAAAAACAGTCCACATTCTATCAACAACAAGAGGTATTCCAACTACAACGAGAGTGCAATGTTCAACCTTTTCCAACCTTAATTCCTTTACGACATATATCCATAATTACAACAATGTATATACATGTTCATAACTTATATTTCCAGCATTATAACTCCACCAAAACAGCCCCTAAAATACAACACAACATGTTCAATAATTTATACAAGTCTCGGCCGACAAGGCTTAGTTACCAAAGTTCTTTTCTTAACTCCTTAAAATCCAATTCATGTTTCAACATTCTCATACAACCAATTATAACTTAAACATCAAGAGTTTCCTTCAATTTTCAACATGCAATTAGTGATAAAGGTAATAACAACAACACTCAAATCCAATGTAGCCAAAACAGTCCTTAAAATCGGCTTTACCCACAAGTAGCCGCATGAATTGTATAAATTCCAAGTTTCTCTTTACACAAGTTCATTTCTTAAATTACAACAACATGCAACTCCAATTAAATCATAAGAAAAAAGAATTCTTACCTTAATTTTTTCTCAAAACAGTCCCAAATTTCGGTCACTGCTCCTATTCATTTTGCAACATTTTTTCACAATTTCTTCAACCCAAAATGACATGCATGTATTCTACAAGTTCAATCCATCATTCTTACATGTTTCTCTTCCAAAATGTTCATATTTCAAGCCACAATTTCAGGGCTAAAATCGGTTCAGCAGTGTCGAAAATGCCCACTGTTTTTGGAGTTTTCCTTTGGCTTATAATTTGTAGAAGAACTTAGTCTAGGAAGAGGGAGATAAAAGCTTCAATTTTGTCTATGGAGTTAGGGGGAAATTTGTGGGAGATGGGGAGAGGGGTGGTTTTTCGAACAAGGGAGGAAGAGAATGAGGAAGACTTGGGCTAAGTGACCATAAAATCTGAAAATAAATGGCTACAAAAAATATGAGGGGGTGCTAGTCCCATAATTGTCCACTAATTCCCACTTATTATTATCTCCACTAAAATTAATTTCACAATTAATAAATCCATCTCCCACAAAATCAATCTTATATAAAATCTGAAAATTCCAAGTCCAAATTGTGTTATACACGACACTAGTCCATATCCCTATTGGAAATCTACAACTATTAATATAATTTCCCGTCGTCATACTCGTCGTAACCAAAATTATTCCGGAATCACATCCTTTGTATACTAATTTGGATTAGCACATATTAATATACCTTATATCCAATATTCGAATCTTATTTTCTTAATTACGCTCTCTAATTATCGCCTTAAAATTACAAGGTGTAACATTATAGCAAATTGAATTTTTGCAAGAATGTCTTCAAAAAGTTTTATACAATCCTTTACAACTAAGTTATAAATGTGACATGCACATTTTATATGAAAATGATCTAGAAAAGATGGAGTTAAGGCAGTTTTTAATAATCTAACATCAACGATATTAGAAGAAGCGTTATCTAATGCAATAGTCATAACTTTATCAGATATGCCATAATAATCGCAAACGGAAGAAATATTTTCTTGAATAAAAATACCAGTGTGCCTACTATATATCTATATGCTAAAATACGTTTTTGCATAGATCATTTATAGTCTATCCAATGACATGTTACAGTTAAATAATCATGATCGTTAGTACTATGGCCTATATCAGATGTGATAGATACTTTTTCAGGGTAATGATATAAATAATAACGTAAAATATTATTGATATTCGTGTGTAAATTTAAAAACATCTCTCCTAACAGTTGATCTAGGAAAACCGTTATAAGCAGGATTGTACATTGATCTTATATAATGAATAAAACCAGGAGAATCAGGAAATGAAAAAGACAAACCTCCACTGCAACTAATTTTGATAATTCTTCCCTATCTTTCATTTTATCGTATTTAGGGCCTCTGTTGCCCCGTCATAGGTCAATTTGACCACATGCACAGTCTTGGGACAATATGTGAAGCTTGTCCCGACTGAGAGGCCATTGCTGACTCACCCTTCATTTGAGCCTTATATTCATCCCACCTAGCTTTGTGTTTGGTATTCAAATGTGTAGTTAAACCTCCCGTCCCGCCATGACCTCTTCCCATTTTGAATTTATAAATATTTTTACAAATTGTGCATCTAGCAGCTTTATTTAGTACGTCTCTATCAAAAAAATCTCATACAAGTGATGTTAATTTTCGTTCTGGTGGGCCTCGTCTCATACTAGGGGGAATAGGATGCGTTCCAGTTTGAGGTACATTAGTTGGTGTGTCATCTAGATTAGTTGGTGTGTCATCTAGATGGTCTTCTAAATTAAACTCTTGTTGATTTTCAGAAAATAGTTCATCGTCTAAATCTAATGGTACTTCAGGAAAATGTTCAGTATCAATAAAATCATCCTGTCTAGGAGGAATAGGATGACTAGAAGAAGGACCCTTTCCCTTGTCGCCCCTACTAGAACCAGACATACCCAATATACCTCTTAATCCTTTCATTTTAATGTATGCTAATAAATACTTAAATAGTTAAAGATAATGAAATTAAGTGCGCTAATTAAAATAAAGAAACAATAATAATTTAATAAACGAATGAATGTACCAAACGCAGACGTAACGTCGACGTGTAATCGAGAGATGTTGAAAATTGAAACTTTGCTCAACGGATGATCCTCAAGCTAGTTGTCAATTTCCAAATGAATAAATTAAATTGAATACTTAGAACACAATGTAAAGAGAATGAGAGATAGATTGAGAGATTATTAGAGAGATTGTAATTGTAGGAAGATTTGTGAGAAAAAATGAAGAAAAATGAAGTATTTATAGTTGAAAAATTGGGTTAAAGTGTAAATATAATAACTTAAGGGTTAAAAATAAATATTAGGGTGGTTGGGGGAGGGGTATTTGGCCGTTGCACAACGGCTAAATTGGACAAAGCCGTTGTGCAACGGCTAGTAGGGGTTGGAGGGGGTGGGGACGGGTCGGGGCGGGGTCGGGGCTGAGGCGGGGTCGAGGTCTATTTTTTCCTTGGCCCCATACCGGTACCGATATCGATACAGTGCAGGGTGGTCGGGGTGGGGTCGAGGCGGGATCGGAGTCGGTATACCCCACCCCGTTGGACAACCCTAGAGAGGACTAAACACCAATTTAATGCACTTGTAAACATGTGACATGATATTGCATCAAAGTGGGAAAGGCATCTCACTGACGTAGTACTCTAGAAGTGCTAATACTAGCTTTCCGTATTAACTTGCAGGTCCGTATTATCTTTTAGCAGCATAACGTGACGAGGGTGGGCTCAGCCCATGTCCGAATAGGTACTCTTTCCTTCACCGTAGGTTTTTCCTTTTGGGTTTACCATGGCAAGGGTTTAAGGAAGTCCACGGCTGCAACCTTATGGTTACGTAAGGGAATTTTCATAGCTTAGGACTTTCTCATTGATCTCCTTCTTGCATCATAGTTTTTGCACTTTTGACTACCCAGCTTATGGGACTAGCTAGAGTTTTGTTATTCACGTGATTAAATCTGGTGTTGATCTGCCTAGCAGGGACGCGCTAGATTTATATCGTCACTAATTTCGTGGGTATACCCATTGTAAATGTACATTTTGATGATTTTAATACACATTTACCTTTCATCAAAAAAAATGTGAAAAACCAAAAGGAAACAGTTAATCCAGTGAGCACTTCCAATGAAATCCGTATACACAAATAAATGAAAGAGGAGCAACGCAATTTCTCCATCATCAGAAAAAGGGCAAGCCATCAATTAATTGTTCTTCGTTTTTGCTTTGCAGATTTCTCATGTGGAGGCTAAGGAATTAAAGCATAAAGCCTAGTTATGGCATTCACCCTGACCTAGTCATATCGCTAAAACAAAAGCCATGCATTTAATTACTCTCTCAGGTTCAATTTATGTGAAATTTTTGGTTCTAGATATTCAAAATATACAACTTTGACCAATATTTTAATATGTATTTATTGATCAAAATTGATATGAGAAATGTTACAACTTATAGTATCTTTCATTTAGTTTTCAGATAGGTAAAATTTAATCAAATATTGAGTTAATCTAATTCAATTAAGCTTCAAAATTTAGTCAAATTAACTCTAGAAAAGCGAAAAATATCACATAAATTAGAACGAAGAAAATACTATTTACGCACACTTGCATTGCAACTTTACGTAAGCAGTAGCGACTTATTCGACTTGTTAATGAGTTTATGTGTAGGACTATAGTGATTTAAGGATTTAATTTCATGTCTTAGATTGATATTTACTTTATATTGTTCTTAAGGTAAAAAATTAGCTCGGATGACCAGTTTTTGGACCATTTGTTAATATTAGTTACAATTTGAAAGGACGTAAATGAGAAATAACCACTTTCTAAGTTGAAAATAATATCAGGAGAAAAAAATTCTCTAACTAAAACACGGAACATTCGCAGCTTTGACAAGTGATATTTCAAAACAAGGTGCTGCAGTTTAAGAATTTATATTTCAAATCTTTATCGGTTCAAACTACGAGAACAATTCATGGAGGTTAAACTTTCACAATCTAATAGTCACAAACATTTTAATTTTTTTTTTTGTATTTCAAACATTATGTGCATTTTCTTGTCATAGTTCTTTAAATCAAGAGAATATGCCTCAACTTATCTTAAACGACTTCCTTTTTTTGTTTCTCACTCGGTATCCGCTTTCGCATTGAAATATGACTATATCTGAATTTGCATCGTGTAGGATGGAAGCGCTTCCTACCAATGATTTTTTCATACCCATGAATTAGGGCTCGAATTCGAGACCTCTTAACTAGGAAGAAGTAGCCATATCATTCGTACCACATCCTTTGATGGTCCTCAAACAACTGCTTAAATTCTCATTCCACGAATATGTACTCAACTGTCTAAGTTGGGGCTTTTTGCTAGAAGGCCAGTTTGAGCACTTTTGTTGTAAAAAGGCTACAAATTTCCGAAAATTGAAGGAAAGGCCAGCAATTATTACGTCAGCATGTCAAAAATTATTATTGTCAACCCTAGCCCCAAAGTTTTAAAAAATATATTTTAGCCCTTAACCCCCAACATTTTAATTACCCCCCAAAATAAATAAATAAACTAAATATTTCCCTTTATTTTAATTACCCCAAAAAGAAATTAAAAATTAAATATTTTTCTCCAAAAGCTCCCGATTTCTCTACTTTTCATATCCCATTTCCAGCGAAAATCATCGGAAAATCAGTCCTAAACGACTTATTATGGCATCGATTGCAGTCATAGACCATAGCCATAGTCTATTATAGATTTATTATGGCGTCGATTGCAGTCATAGACCATAGCCATAATTTATTACATATTTACTATGACATTGTTTGCATAATATATTATTGTAGGTGATGATTACATGGGTGAAGACCTCAAAATGTTGGAGTTATATTTCTATGAGAATGGTGACAGGATGATCATGTCACAAACCACAACCCCAAATTGCATAAATCCAAGGAACGTAGATAGGTATATCATAAACCGATTGTCGCAATAGCTATCATAAACCGATTGTCGTCAATAGCTAATAGTTACTATCATTTAGGTTTGACGTCACACATGGTCAAAAAAATTCCACGTGTTATATATAGACCAAAGACAATATTTATCTAAAAGTCATAAATAAATAAATAAATAATAAGATATTCCACTATTTAAATATTATAATAACACTTTAATACATCATATGAGAGTCTCCATCCATTTAACAAATGATCGAAGGAGTTTAAGGACAAGTAATGGTACTTAAAAGACCAATATTTGTCTAAAAATTCATAATAAATAAATTATAAATAAATAAAAAGAATTGATACTATTTAAATATTATAATAATATTTTAATACATCATATGAGATTCCACATCCATTGAACACGTGATCAAAAGAATTTTATGACATTTAATGGTACTTAAAAGGTCAATATGTATCTAAAAGGGTCATAAATAAATAAAATAAAATAAATAAAAAGGCTTAATACTATTTAAATATTATAATAATACATTAATACAGTATACGAGAGTCATCATATATTGAAAACGTGATCAAAAGAACTTAAGGACAAGTAATGATACTTAAAAGGCCAATATTTATCTAAAAAGATCATAAAAATATAATAAAATAAAAAAAGACTTAATACTATTAAAATATTATAACAACACTTTAATACATCATATTAGAGTCTCCATAAATTGAACACATGATCAAAAGAGTTTTAGAACAAGTAATGGTACTTAAAAGACAATTATTTATCTAAGAAAGTCATAAATAAATAAAATAAAATAAATAAAAAGACTTCAAACTATTTAAACATTATAATAACACTTTAATACATCATATAAGAGTCCACATCCATTGAACACATGATCAAAAGATTTTTAGGACAAGTAATTATACTTAAAAGGCGTATATTTATCTAAAAAAGTCATACAAAATTTAAAAAAAAAACAAAACTTGATACTATTTAAATATCATAATAACACTTTATTACATCATATGAGAGTCTCTATCCATTGAACACATGATCAAAAGAGTCTTAGAACAAGTAATGGTAATCATAACACTAGTATTCAATTAGTCTGATAACAAAATATTGTTCTCAAAGCACAATCTTGTTTTAAGGACAACCATTAATTGTTCTTAATCTTTGGATCGTGTGTCTAATGGATGTGAACTCTCATATGATGTATTAAAGTGTTATTATAATATTTAAATAGTATCAAGTCTTTTTATTTATTTATAGTCTTTTTAGACAAATAATGTTCTTTTAAGTACCAATACTTGTCCTTAAACTCTTTTTATAATGTGTTAAATGGATGAAGACTCTCATATGATGTATTAAATTGGTATTATAATGTTTAAATACTATCAAGTATTTTTATTTATTTATGACCTTTTAAACAAATATTGTATTTGGTCTATTTATAACATGTGAATAATTATTGAGCATGCGTGAAGTCGAGCCTAAATAATAACTGCTAGCTATTGATGACGGTCAGTTTATGGTATACCTATCCACCGTTCCTTAGATTTCTGCAATTTGGGATTTGGATTTTGCGGTTTGGGGTTAGGGTTTGGCGTTTGGGGTTTGAATTATTTTTTTTCCGTTGGACTAGTTCAAATTCAGCATGCTTCACGTTCCAACGGTCGCCTTTATTTTTCTAGTTTATCATCCATCAAAATGGTCTAAAAGTGTCCTAAGCAGTGAGTTATTATAGAGTAAGGTGGTTTATTTTCAGTTTGGCTTAGTTCCGATTTATTTTCTCTATTGTCTCTTTTCTTGATCAAACGCCTCCATTCTCTTTTCATAAATAAAGTTTTACAAAAAATTACATAAAATAATAGTCAATAAATTGGTTCGGCAATGAAGGCGCTCTGTGCTCTGTCCGACTATCGAAGGTCTAAACTCTGGGAGAGGACTACGCTGGCTTTGCTAGCTTGCATGACGGGCTGTAAGACGCTCAATCAGACATCTTTGGCATATCCACCAACAGCGCCTGTATTTCATTCCCATGATGACTAAGAACAGGTAAATCAAAAGGCACGATAGCGAAGATCAATCCATCTCAATCTACAAAAAGCATTGCCTTGGGCATGCAACCCAGCAAGAAAATGGATGCAACAAGAAAACGGATGCGCTTTTTTTATGGAAAAAAAATGTGCTAAATATCTTTGAAAATTTCTTTTCATTTCCACGAGATCGTGGACTATTCTCATTGAAAGGGCGGCAAGAGCCACAGGATTCATGATTGAGAAAACAATCTTCCAAGCGCAGCTTTAGCTGGCGTATTGTATGTGCCAATTGCCATTTAGCTAATAAGCCCGTGGAGATTGAAGTTCCACAAGCGGCATTCCTTCCCCTTCTAAATTCTAAACAAAAAAAAAGCGGATTGTTGGCCTCCTGAAAAGGGCTACTACTTTATTCAAACTTCATGCTCTTTCCTGAGCCTTTCAAATATTACACGCAAAGAATGTGCATTTTCAACCGTTGTATGTCATCTTTGAGCCCCATAAAGAGACACTTCATATCATATCTCAAGAGGAGTACATCACGTGAAAGGCGTTGATGGCGGTGGTAGTAGTTACGTCATGATCGAGCTTGAATCATTTTCGTCAAAACAGGGGATCAATATCTTCATCAAAATCAGCCTGTTTTGAACCATTCTCAGAAACATAATTATCACCATGATCATCTAGATCTTCTTCTACACTATGCTCATTCATGAGATCTTAGTATGCCTCACTATGAGCATTAAAACGGGTTTGAACTATTTCAACAGAACGGGAGACTATTTTTCCTCCTCTTTCTTTACATTTGGACATTCTTTATGATTTATATACAAATAATAGATATGTTGATCAAACACGATATAAAAATAAAGATAATTGACCAACAGCCTACTAAAAGACTATAATGTATTTTCAAAAAATAAAAACAGAAAAAGGAAGATCGAAACAATCAAAATATGTATAAATAATACATAAGCAAACACAGAAAAAGAAAGATCGAAACAAACAAAAAAAATAGGCTAAAATTTCTAAATTTTGAATAAAAATAAAAAACTTTATGAACACCATGAATCGAAAAAGGAAGAAAAAGTTCAGGGGAAATATGGAGCTTAAAACCACAAGCTTAAAAAAATAGTGTCTCTTTCTATATTTAGTAAGTTTTTTAATCTCAATGCAAGTTTAAGATCACAAGATTTAAAAGACCTCACACATCTTTAATTTAAGATCACAAGATTCAAAATTCTTCCTTTATTTTTTGAACTCCGTGTCAAGTCTGTTGGATGTGTGAAGAGAAAATGTGGGGTATTGTTGGAACTTGTGTGGATTGAAGAAGAAAACAAGTGATTAAAATCCATTATTTGTAATTTTGGCCGAAGGACTGCGGTTCCTGATGGAAGGACTGAGGTGCCTGCGCTCCAGTAAGTCACTGGAATTTTTGACGAATTTGCACCTAGGTGCCTTGTGGAGGCAACCGGAGTGCCTGTGGAGGCATCGGGGTGCCTGGATGACAGTGAGTCACTGGAATGAAAAAATCAAATTTGCACCTAGGTACCTTGTGGAGGCACCACGGTGCCTTCGACAGGATTTTTCAATTTTGAATCAAAAGTTGCATCTCTTCATATAGAGTCATAACCTTTGGACTAATGGCTGCATCTGGTCGAAATTCATGCTATATAAAGCATGTAGATCACTTGTTTACAATATACAATACAATTAACAACATCTAATCTTCTGATTTAAGAATCAAATCATTGGATGATCATTGTTGCTTCTTCTTCCTCTTCAAGAAATTTCTGAAGAACACATAAAGTAGATTCGCCAGGAGTGGAGTTCTTGTGCTAGAATTATCACTCAGATAGTTGTATCCTCAAGGCAGACGTCTGTTAAACTGTAGTACAAGCGGGGCCAAATTTTTGTCTTAGGACACTGCGTCGAGCATGTCTCTATCTACAAATAAGTTAGTATGTGTTTATGCTTTTGCTGAACATTATTGTTGTCGATTTCAATTTACTTGAGTTATTTATATATTATTGTAGTTTATACATTGAAGGCCTAGATTGGCACTAACAATCTAAGATAAAAATTCTCATAAAATATATTTTTCTAACATTGTTGAGTTTGCAAAAATATTTTTCAGAGAATACACTTCCTGATTTGAAAACAAATGGATCAATCTGGATCATCAATGGTGAAAACCCATGTGGAGAAACCTGAGAAATTCAAGGGTTCTGATTTCAAGCGCTTGCAACAAAAGATGTTGTTCTATTTGACAACTCTTCACGTGGCAAATGTGTTGACTGTTGAGGCTCCTTTGGCATTGCCAGAAGGAGAAGGGGAGAATGTTCCTACTGAGGAAGCAAAAGCCGAAAGGCTGAAGGCAATTCAAACTTGGGAAAGTCAGGAGTTTCTGTGCGGAAACTATATTTTCAATGCCTTGGATGATTCTCTCTATGATATCTACTCCACGTTCAGAACGGCGAGGGAGTTGTGGCAGTCACTTGAGAACAAGTATAAGACAGAGGTTGCTTGTTCGAAGAAGTTCGTCATCGGCAAGTTCTTAAACTTCAAGATGAGCGATGCAATGACAGTTGTCAAGCAAGTGGAGGAACTTCAAGTCATTGTCCATGAGTTAGAGACCTGGATTTCCTTGTTGGTTCTATTATTGAGAAATTACCTCATTCTTGGAAGAATTTTAAAGGTTTTCTTAAGCATCTAACTGAGAAAATGAATTTTAAGCAATTGGTTCTTAAAATTCGAGTTGAAGAGGATAACCGGAAGAATGAAAAGGTTTATGCTTGTTTCTTTAGTGTTGTTATTGCACAAGCAAATCCGGTTACAAATTCAACTGATTGGTGGATGGACACGGGTGCTACAAGGCATGTATGTTCTGAAAATGACATGTTTTCATCATACCAAGCCATCAAAGATGGAGAACCACTATTCGTGGGAAATGCCGTTGCTGTGAAAGTAGAAGGGAAAGGGAAGGTGACGTTGAGGCTCACTTCCGGGGATGATCTTATACTCACCAATGTACTACATATGCCTGAAATTTGTAAAAATTTAATTTCTGGCCCTATTCTTAGCAATAAGGGCTTTAAATTAGTTTTTGAATCTGACAAATTTGTACTCACCAAAGGTGGGGTGTAAGTAGGCAAGGGCTACCTCAGTGAGGAGATTTTCAAACTAAGTGTTGTATGTACTAAGGCATTTGTCGTTATCAATGAAAACGCATGCACTAGCACTGCTTCTGAGTATATGATTGATTCTCTTTCTTCTTTATGGCATTCTCGGTTAGGCCATGTAAATTATCGTTCCTTACAAAGAATGGTAAAGATAGGCATGTTGCCAAAATATTCTATGAACAAAATGACTAAATGTGGGGTTTGCATAGAATCAAAATATGCAAGTCATCCTCATAAATCTATTGTGAAATCAACTGAAGTGCTTGGTTTAATTCATAGTGCTTTATGTGATTACCAAGCAACCCCCTCTCGTGGAGGAAAGAATTATATATTATTTATTGATGACTGCAGTAAATTTTGTTATGTATACTTAATACATACCAAATATGAAGAGCCTCGAACATGTTTAAAACATACAAAGCAGAAATGGAGAACCAACTTGACAAAAGAATTATGATTCTAAGGTCAGACCGATGTGGTGAATATACGTCAAATGAGTTCAAAAAATTCTGTTCTACTCATGGTATAGTTTATCAAACCACTGCGCCATATACTTCACAACAAAATGGAGTTGTCGAACGAAAGAATAGAACATTGAAGAATATGATAAATTCAATGTTGATTAGTTCGGGTACACCTCTTAGTCTATGGGGTGAGGCATTAATTACTGCAAATATGATATTAAATAGAATTCCTCAAAAGAAAAGCGATCAATCTCCATACGAATTATGGAATGAAAGATTGCCTAGCGAAAGTTCAAGTTCCTTTACCAAACAGAACTAAACTTGGATAAAAAATGGTGGATTGCATATATATTGGCCATGCCAATAATAGTGTAGCATATAAGTTTTTGGTGTATCATTCTGATGTTGAAGGTATTCACAAGAACACGCTAATGGAATCTGCTGAAGCAGAATTTTTTGAGGATGTATTTCCTTATAAAGACAAGGATAAAAGTGTTCCTAATTACAAAAAGAGGAAACTGCCTCAAAATGAGTCAAACCAAGGCACTCTAAATATTGAGAATCTTACTTCTTCCATTTAAGAAAATAATTCTGAAATAAGAAGAAGAAAACGTGGGAAAATTACCAAAGATTTTGGACCAGACTTTATGACCTTTTCCGTTGAAGGAGAACCTCAAACGTATAAGGCTGCAATGGAATCATCTGAAGCACTTTATTGGAAGGAGGCCATCCAAAGTGAAGTAGAATCCATTATACAAAATAATACATGGATATTGGTTGCTCTTCTTCCAGGACAAAAACCAATAGGTCATAAATGGATCTTTAAACGTAAGTTAAGACCTGATGGTACAATAGAGAAATACAAAGCTCGGGTAGTAGCCAAAGGATTCCGACAAAAAAAAAGGTGTAGATTTCTTTGATACCTACTCACCAGTGTCTAGAATTACGTCTGTAAGGACGCTAATTGCTATACCAGTGATTCACAATTTGGAAATTCACCAAATGGATGTGAAGACTGTATTCTTGAATGGTGAACTAGAGGAAGAAATATACATGGAACAATCTGAAGGGTTTGTTGTGAAAGGTCAAGAGAAGAAAGTCTGTAAATTGATTAAGTCTTTATATGGACTTAAACAGGCTCCAAAACAGTGGCATGAGAAGTTTGATAAAACATTATTGTCAAATGATTTTCAAATAAACGAATGTGACAAATGTGTCTACATTAAGGAATGTAAGAATGCATGTGTCATTATATGCTTATATGTGGATGATAGGCTAATTATGGGAAAAGATAAAGATGTCATTAACCAAACTAAGAAGATGTTGGATGCCGCTTTCGATATGAAAGATATGGGAATATCGGATGTCATTCTTGGTATTAAAATTCAAAAGAATTCTGATGGTTATGCACTAACTCAATCCTATTATGTTGAGAAAGTCCTTAGAAAATTTGGACACTATGATGATAGGCCGGTTGTTACGCCATTTGATCCCGCTTGTCACCTTAAAAAGAATGAAGGTGATAGTGTGTCTCAATCGGAATATACGCAAGTTCTTGGAAGCTTGATGTACATAATGAATTATACGAGACCGAATTTGGCATATACAGTGAGTCGACTTAGTCGATACTCACACAATCCTGGAAATGATCATTGGTAATAAGGGTACTACGATATCTCAAGCATACAATGAACTATGAGCTGCATTATACAAAATACGCTCCCGTGTTAGAAGAATATTGTGATGCTAATTGGATTTTCAACCATTCAAAAAGTAAGTCCACAAGTGGGTATGTTTTTACACTTGGTGGAGCATCGATATCATGAAAATCATCAAAGCAAATGGTAAATACGAGATCAACTATGAAAGTAGAGTTTGTAGCCTTGGACAAAGCTGTCGAAGAGGCAGAATGGCTAAGAAACTTCCTAGAAGGTATTCCGTTGTGGACAAAGCTAGTGACCATCATTTGCATACATTATGATAGTATGGCTGCCCTGATGAGGGCGAAGAATCAAATATATAATGGAAAATCAAGGCACATAAGGCGATGTCAAAACACAATACGAAGTTTGCTGAATAATGGAATAATGTCCATTGATTATGTAAAGTCAAAGGACAATATAGCGGATCCTTTGACAAAAGGCCTTACACGAGAGCAAGTCGTATTTACATCGAGGGGGAAAAGGCTTAAAGCCAATACAATGAGTTGTGAACTGGTGGAAACCTAACCTATCATAATTGGAGATCACATGGTTTAGGTTCAATAGGTAAACTAGTTGGGGAAGACTCAAGGAGCATAAAACACACATATGTTCATTCTTATGATGTACCAAGTGTGTTAATCCATTGACGATATAGGGTTGAACCTTGGTTCTTAATAATATTAATAGCCATTATGGTGGGATAGTATGGACAATTCTTAATTAATACTACCTATGTTAGATTGATGTGGGGTCGCATCTGGGAGAACTAAGATGGCTACGTTCTCTAGAAATTCTCATGAAGAAAGGAGTTGTTCATGACCGAAAAGAACACAACCGTAAGAATTGAAATATGTTGATATGATATGTGTGATACTTGTTGTCTCGGTTTACTACAAAATGTGAATAGTTCAAGGCATTTTGTCCACTACTTCACAAGTAGACCTGATAGATATTCACTACGAAAGGTTCAAGTCCAAAAGACACCTTTTCCGATGCATGTCATGTCTCGTTTGACAGAAATGACGATAAGTTCCTTTTATCTTATTTTCTATCCACATGTGGGGTATTGTTGGATGTGTGAATAGAAAATGTGGGGTATTGTTGGAACTTGTGTGGATTGAAGAAGAAAACAAGTGATTAAAGGAATTTTGGCCGAAGGATCGTGGTTCCTGATGGAAGGACCGAGGTGCATACGCTCCAGTAAGTCACTGGAAATTTCGATGAATTTGCACCTAGGTGCCTTGTGGAGGCACTGGGGTTCCTGTGGAGGCACCGAGGTGCCTTATGGAGGCATCGGGGTGCCTGGATGGCAGTGAGTCACTGGAATGGAAAAAAATCAAATTTTCACCTAGGGGCCTTGTGGAGGCACCGCGGTGCCTTCGATGAGATTTTCTAGTTTTGAACCAAAAGTTGCATCTCTTCACATAGAGTCATAACCTTTGGACTAATGGCTGCATCTGCTCGAAATACATGCTATATAAAGCATGTATATCACTTGTTTACAATGTACAATGCAATTAACAAAATCTAATCTTCTGATTTAAGAATCAAATCATTAGATGATCATTGTTGCTTCTTCTTCCTCTTTAAGAAATTTCTGAAGAACACATAAAGTAGATTCGCCATGAGTGGAGTTCTTGTGCTAGAACTATCACTCAGATAGTTGTATACTCAAGACAGACGTCCGTTAAACTGCAGCACAAGCGGGGGAGAATTTTTGTCTTAGGAAACTGCGTCGAGCAGGCCTCTATCTACAAACAAGTTAGTATGTGTTTATGCTTTTACTGAACATTATTGTTGTCGATTTCAATTTACTTGAGTTATTTGTATATTATTGTGGTTTAGACATTGAAGGTCTAGATTGACACTAACAAAGTCAAACTAAAACACTTAATTGGAACGGAAGAAATACTTGTTTTTACCTAATATAAAAGATATACAAATATGGTAATATACAAGATATGGTAATATTCTATCACACCCCCGCAGTTGAAGCGGGAGGTTCTCGTACGTTGAGACAGACTCAGAAATAATCAAAGAGTATGCGTGAAAGTCCTTTAGTAAATATGTCAACAATCTGATATCGGGAAGGAACACGAAGAACACGGACTTGTCCACGAGCAACTTTCTCACGTACAAAGTGAATATCAATTTCAATGTGTTTAGAGCGCTGATGTTGAACGGGATTGCCGAAAAGATATATCACACTTATATTATCATAGTAAACTATTGTAGCCTTATGGATTGGGCAGTGAAGCTCAAGTAGAGGGTTGCGTATCCAACAAGACTCAGAAACAACATTCGCTAAACCTCTGTACTCAGCTTCGGCACTGGATTGAGACAGAGTAGGTTGTCTTTTAGAAGACCATGAAAGAAAGTTATCTCTGAGGAATACATAGTAATCCGACGTGGATCGACGAGTGTCAGAACATCCACCCTAGTCAACATCAGAATAAGATATGAGATCAGAGAGTGAGGACTTGTACATGTGTAAGCTGAAATGAAGAGTGCTTTGTACATTACACAAAATATGTTTGAGGGCATTCATATGTTCATCTGTTAGACTGTTCATATATAAGCATATTTATTGCACGACATAGGATATATCTGGTCTCGTGAAAGTGTGATACTGCAATGCTCCTACTAAATTGTGTTATTGAGTCGGGTCGGCATACAAAGAACCCGAAGAGGCATTGACTTTGGAATTAGTATTGATCGGTGTGTGTGCCGGTTTGCAAGACGCCATGCATGTTGGGTCAAAGATCTCTTTGGTGTACTTCCTTTGACAATAAAATAAGCTACATGTATGTCTCATAATAGCAATGCCCAAAAAATAGCTTAGGGGCCTAAATCCTTCGATGAAGTGCATAAGAAGATGTGGTGATGATGATATCATCAACATATAGTTGGATGTATGTCATGTCATTACTTTTGCTATAGATGAACAGTGAATGATCAGATTTGCTATGTGAAAACCCGATAGATGATACAAAATCAGGAAACTGTTGGTACCATGCACGAGGAGACCGTTCCAGTCAATAGAGTGATTTCTTCAAAAGACACACATAATCTGCATAAATCGGATCCCTGAATCTCATAGGCTGATGCATATATACGATTTCATGAAGGTTTCCATGCAATAAAGTATCTTGGACGTCAAGCCGATGAATAGGCCAAGACTTGGACAAAGCAATACTAAGAACGGTCCGAATAGTCGCTGGTATCACCACCGGACTGAAAGTTTCATCACAATTCATTCCCACCTGTTGAAATCTGCCATCACCTACAAGACGACCTTGTGCCTCTAAAACCATCATATTTCTTTTATGTCGAAAAATTCACATAGAACGAATAATAGTAGCATCAAAAGGACTTGGTACTAGATCCCACGTCTTATTTTCAATAAGAGCACTATATTCGTCAATCATTGCATTTTTTCAACTAGGATCGGACAAGGCATCTTTCAGATTTCGAGGAACATAAGAAGGGCAATCGAAGTGGACAAGTTAAATAGTCGTTTGGGTTTGGAAATACCATGCATATCACGGGTTCCATTGTCTGTAGGTGTGCCGTGGGAGGTTGGATAGGATTGGGATGAGATGGCCGAGAAGTGGAGGCTAGATTAGGTGGACTACCAGGAATAGAGGTTGAGAAGGGGCAGTGACGTCGGTGAGAGGGGGGATGGCTGAGAGGCAGTCGAGATGGAAGGTCATGATGGGTTGTTCCGAGGCTCCCATTGTGGGGTTGGGTGGATCGCCTGCCTCGGGACAAAGTGGTGTGGACGGCTACCGGTGTTGGTGATGACAAATTTTGCAAGTGATGAATTATAAGGGGATTCAGGCCATCATTTAGGAATTTGGGGGTGGAGAATTGAGTTTGGCAAATGGTAATTGAGACCCATCGAATATGACATGCCGTGAAATGATTATTTTTTTGTTTGACAAGTCGTAACAATTGTAACATCGGTGGTTGGGGGTAGCCAAGAAAAACGCACGATGATGACCGAGGTTGCAGCTTACTAATATTGTTAAAAATGAAACTCCTACACCTACTAGTGTGCCTTTTGTCAATGTTAGTACTACTAGTGGTAGACCTCCTTTACCGCCAGAAGTAACGAATAGGAGAAAAAAGAGTAAAGTTTGGAACTTTTATGATAGAATTAAGGGCACTGATAGAGTTAAATGTAATATTTATGGGAAAACTTATAAACATAAGAGAGGGGATGGTGACGGGGGGACGGGCACTATAGGTAGGCATGTAGAGAAAGATCATCCGACACACTGGTTTTCTGTCTCTGATTTAGAAGTCGGTCAAAAATAAATTAATCGATTAAATGGGGGGCTTGTTAAGTACGATCCAAAGAAGGATCGCATTGAATTAGCAAAAATGGTTGTCGGAGGTTGTTTGCCTTTTTCTTTTGCTTCTTCTTCATATTTAATTAAATATATTCAAATAGTATATAATCCTTTATTTAAAGGTGTTCCTCGTACTACTTGTAGATCCGATATTTTTAGACTTTATAATGATTATGTTATTTATTTGCAATATTTGTTCGCTAACCTTCCATGCCTAGTTAGTTTTACTTCAGACATTGGGCATGTTGTAAACGGTAATGATTATTTAACAATTGTTTGTCATTGGATTGATGAAAATTTTAAAATGAAAAAATGTAATATTGTTTTTCCGTATGACGAGGATCAAAGTCATACTGGAAAATATATAATCGAAACTATTTGTGTTGTTGCAAAAAATTATAATCTTTATAAAAAAGTACTTTGTATATCATTCGATAATGCATCTAATAATACTGCTGATGTAGATCTTTTAAAAGCGAAATTAGAATCGTCGCTTCCTGATATATTTCATGTTCGTTGTGCTTGTCATATTTATAATTTAATTGTTAAAAGTAGTGTTGATTTATTTGCGACTGAATTATTTCTTGTCTGAAGAGTTGTTGGAGTTATTCAGACTAATAATAGAAAAAATAGAATTATAGAATTAAAAGAAAAATATAAACAATTTAATTTGAAACTAAAATTCATGTCAGGTGAGATTGTTACACGGTGGAATTATACTTATTTATTTTTAAAATAATGTTATAAGTATAGAGACCCCATAACATATGTTTCAAATGCTCATTGTAAAAATAGGATTCATATGTTAACTGACGAACATTAGGCATCAATTTCTGAACTTTTAAAAAAATTAGGTAAATTTTACACTGCTACTGTTGAATTTTCAGGATCTTATTACCCAACAGTTTGTAATGGTTTAGCTCATATAGCTGAAATTTCATATTTACTTTGGGGTTTAAAATCAAATAAAAATATAAACCTGCAGTTACAATTATGTTTGAAAAGTTTTAAAATATTTTTTCCTAGTCCCGATATTTATTGTATTGGTGCAGTCTTAAATCATTCTATTAAAAAGTAGATTGTCATAATTTAATATTTAGTTTATATAGTTATATGGAAGTAGGTCTAGAAGGAACTCCATCTTCAATTGATTGCATAAGTAAACTTGATAGTAATTTAACTACATTATATGAATATTATGCTACATTATTTGATAATAACAACTCTGCTACTAATATTTCTTCTAGTTTTTCTTTCGTGTTTACATCTGCAGGATTCGATGAACACGATGATAATGAATCTTTAGATATTTTGAGCACTTTTTACAATAGCACAAGCAACCACAAATCGAAATTGTGATGAGATGTAATTTTATTTACAAAAGCCAACGGAGTCGAAGAAGAACTTTCAACCTTTACAATGGTGGCAGGATAACAAAAGGCAATTTCCGGTACTTGCAGCTATGGCACGGGAAGTTCTTAATGTGTCTATCTCAACAGTGGTTTCTGAAAGTGCATTCAACCAAGCATGAGACCAAATGGGCGGAACCACATTAGAAGTGTTAGTCTCTTTAAGGGATTGGATCAGATCAGATAGAATAAATCAAGGATTGGAAGACGTTGAATCTGCGGAAGGTGAAGAAATCGACAATATTTTGGAAAGCGGGAGCACAAGTTGCGGCGAAAGCGGGATTGTAATTAATACTCCAGATTTAGAGGATATGGAGCAATTCAGTCAACATATAAATTACGCAGAACTTGTTAAAAGGATGCATAATATATAAATAAAATTATTATTACTTTATTATGTACTCTTTTTAGCATTATGAATAATGAAAGTTCGAAAGTTTACATCGTATCATTAGTTTTTATTTTATTATTTTTTTAGTTGTTAACTTATGTCTTCTAATTTAATAAATTAATAAAAGTTTAACTATAATATAAACTATAAAATACAAAGTTAACTTTAAATTTTAAAATATAAAATATAAAATATAAAACTATATTATATTAACTATTTAATTTGAATTTAGTTTACATTTTCGGAATTAAAAAAAATAGGCCCGGACCGACCGGTTCAACTTGGAACCGCACGGGCCTATCGAAAATCCGGTAAGGAACCGGTCCGGTAGGCTCGGTAGTCCAGGAATCCGGACCGGTAATGGACCGAAACATGTTCAATCCGGTACCGGTCCGGATCGGATTGAACCGGTAGACACCTATAATCTATTATGCCTTAAAGGAGACAAAATTTCTGCAAAGGTTGATTGAGAGGAGACTAGATGGCTGACTGAGGTGGTGATAGGATAAAGGTCCCTGGTGCTATCACATCTCATTATTCACATCCCTGTCATAAGGTCCTTCACAGAAAAATCAAAAGGATCACATTCAAGGGAAACATTATTGTCGATTGTGAAACGACGCACATAGATTAGATTTTTATAAGTTTCGGGGCATGGAGGACATTTTTAAGGCTAACGAGGGTATGGTGGAGAAAGAGATGATTGTCCATAAACTCGAATGGGAATTCCTTGTCAACTACCAACAATAATATTACGATTTAAATTACTCATATTGAAATATGACGAGAGAGTACATTGGGATGTCGTCATATGAGTTGTGGCGCCAGTGTCCATGTACCAACTATTGTCAGGAATATTGAGAGACATCGTGTACATAGTTGCCTCAATATCCGTCAGTGCGTAGGTTGAAGAATGAGAAACATGTGCAATGTATGCTTGATGTGGACGTGCGCCGAGGATGCCGGACTAGGCCTGTCGGGCTGGAGGTTGGGCCCAAGAGAACGTCGGGAAGGGGCGAGGTGGAGCAGCACATGTCGATGGGGCCCACACAGCCCATGACGGGTAGGCAATCCACGACAGAGGTTGTTGCCACTATTATTGCCACTGTCGGTGGCTACCTCCTGCCGCTACTGCCACTATTTCCAGCACTACCACTATTGCCGCCGTTGTTTCCGTCGTGACTGTTCCCGGAATTTCTTCCTCTATTGTTATTTCGGAAACGTGAGCCATGTGTCGGATCATTGGCTTGCCTATGGTGGGGTGGGAACTGAGCATCTCGGGTCAGCATGATTGTCGTCAGTGGTTACGAGAGTGGTGTCGGTTGTGCTGGCATTAGTCACTGCCCGCTTTGTTTTTCGGCTTTCTTCAAGGATGAGTCTCGAATAAGCCTCATAGAACGAAGGTAATGTCATGCTTTATTGGAGAATGGTAGCGACACCGTCATAATTTTCATTCAAACCCGCAATAAGTTGCATCACCAATCGTTGATTAGTGAGCGGTGCACTGAGGTTAGAGAGTTGATCGACAATCATCTTAAGTTCTTGACGATAGGCTGATGCATTAGGAAAACCATCCTGCTTAATGGCCTGAAATAGATTTTCCAGATACAAGGCACGTTGTGTCTTGTTGTCATGAAAAATACTTTTCAAGTGCTCCCACGTTTGTCGTGCAGGGGCATCAGTTTAATGAGTGTATGCAATAGATCGTTTGAGATCACGTCGTAGATCCATTGTAGGACAACTGCATCTAAGCGGGACTAAAATTCATCATCAGGTCTTTCTAGGGGCTTTTATTTTGGAGGGATGACATGATCGATGACTTTGTGTACATGACAATGAATCTAAAATAATTCTGCACAAGATGAATACTGAACATTTTCCATCTCAAGAGTTATGGGAATGAAATTCTTGACGTTGTTAACTGCAAGAGCAGGATGAAATTTAGGTTGTTCAGTCATTGAAAATTGGAGAGGAAGAGAGGAAAGTCGAAGAAAGAAGATAGGGGGCTGCCGATTAAGATGGCTACCGAGTGGGGAGGGGCGGCGGCTTAGGGAGAAAAAGAAGTTAGGGTTTAGCTTCTGATACCATGTAGAAATATGTTCCTTGCCTTTTATTGATTATTGGGTACAATATATATAGTGTTACATGGCTACAAGCTAGGTAACTAAATCTTCCTAATTACAATTGGAATATAAATTTACCTAATATAAAAGATATACAAAATATGATAATATTCTATCAATGATAATATACCAGATATGATAATATTCTATCAATATTAATTAGTACTAGCTGGGACAGCTTTTATTCAGAAAACAAGACAATATACGAATCCACAATAATAATAATGGCAAACTTCCTCCCACCACCACCACACAAACTCCATTGCCACTGACATTGATAGTTCTGACTATACCAAGGAATACAAGCCTCAAAGATAGGAAAACCCAATTATATTTCCACTATGGCTGGTGCCGGCCCTGAGCAGGGGCAAACAGGGCAATTGCCCTGGGCTCAAAATTTAGAGGGGCCCAAAATTATTATTTTTAGTAAGTATTATATTAGATTTATTATAACTATTAACCCTAAACCATGGTCTGTTCCACTTTTACTCCTCAAAAAGAAGAATGCTTTTGTGCATCTGTTCCACTCCTCTAGGTCGCTTTTCCTTCTTCTTCTTCTTCTTGGAAATATCAAATTTGTTTCTAAATGGAGAGGGATTTCTCGAATGGGCTTTCTCAAATTCCAGGTTATGTTGTTTTTTGTTTATTCTTTGAAGTATTAAAATTGCATTGGTTTTCCTTGTATATTGTTTCTGTTTTCAAGTAACAGTGTTCTCTAAGAAACACTCATCTGGAGTCAAAAAAGAAAAAGACAGAAAGAAGAATTAACTCAATCTCAAAAGGGAGCTCTGGATAAAAAAATCAAAAAAAAAAAACAAATAGTTCACTTGATAACTCAACTGAAGATTTAGTCAATGAATCTGAGCAGCAAAATCATGTTGAATAATTTGTAGGAATTGATAATGATCTAGTCAATGAATCTGAACAACAAAATCATATGAAAGAATTAGTGGGAACTGAGAATGATTTTAATGCACAGGTAGGTGACTTAGGTGAAGATGAACATGTTGAGAATGGAGATTTTGATCATCTTTGTAATAATGAAGACACTGAACCTGGTTGCTTGTTGCTGGATGAAAAAAACTTATTGAATTGTTATAAGTATTTATCTTGTTAATATATTATAACTTTTTATTCTAAATTTTAATATATTGAAGTTTGAATCGATACAATTTATTTGGCTTGAATGTTAAATTTTTAGTTAATTTGAACAGATTAGATCTTGGTTGAAAAATAAGAATGAGTTCATTACTAAGTTTAAATATATATAAGGCCTAATTTTTACTTTTGTCCTGGGCCCTGAAAAATTCAGGACCGGCACTGACTATGGCCCCAAAGGGGATTCACTTGCATATGAATTTATTTCATTAATGTTTATCTAGATAAACTATACATTAAGAAAACAAAATAAGCATATATCCATGTTATTTAACCCCATTGCTAAAACAAATGTTTCCATAAAATCTTACGCCTTGTCATCAAATAATAAAGTAGATTTTGCCAAAGAACGTTCCATAGCTCGGGGCCCTTTAGGTGTGGCCAACCGAGAACAAGGAGTCGGCGGCTTAAGCACTTTTAAAATTCACACATGAGAAAAAAAATCTTGAACTAGTTGATTATACGTTGTTCTTTGGTTGCACCCGCCAACGGATTCTAATTACACCAAACACTACAGGATTTGTTGCAAAATATCAGTATTTACTAAATCACATGTTTATGTTTTCGGAATATCACATGAAGAATCACTTAGTACAAGGCCTCTTGTAAAGTGATCAAAGGAATTCAAGATTTTTATAAGGTCCTATATCCGAGCCCCATTAACATAAGTCCTTTGTTATCTTT
The DNA here is from genome assembly GCA_029844215.1 of Przewalskia tangutica. NCBI lineage: Eukaryota > Viridiplantae > Streptophyta > Magnoliopsida > Solanales > Solanaceae > Przewalskia > Przewalskia tangutica. The sequence continues at coordinate 43,146,752 of CM056723.1, read as the reverse complement.
AATCTTTGTTTGGTATAATGTGATTAATAGAAATCCTTAAACGTTTCCTGCTAATTCCCGCTGACTCGAGATATTGAATACCTTGCCTAATCTGCTAGTCGCCCTCCAATATCTCTAATCACTCTCCTCTAATAATCATCTTTTTTTCCTCTGAAAAAAAATGTGGATTCGACATTTTGAATTTCACATTAATCTCAGCCATGCTCAGTGTTATCGTCCGCCACTGCTGTTGCTGTCAGTGGCCAAGTTAGTCCAGTATTGACGATTACTTCAAATATTAGAAGGCTCTTGGTGAGAATCTGGAGCTTGCTCTTGCTCCTAGCACAACACATTCCAAAAGGAGAGATGCTTCTTTGGATTGAAATGACTATTACAAGCAACACGACAATCCTTATATATTGCACTTGTAGTCCGAGCCCTCATTTGTAAATGAAAATTTGAAATACTTGTAGTAGAACAATATAAAAAGGTAACAATTCCTTTATTGGTGCAATAGCGCACGATGCTGATACAAGTACAGGACAGTTCTAGATCACACAACGAAATTAAAGCACCCCTGATATCTGCCAGGGATCACCAAGCTCGTTGCTGACTGTAATTTTGTCTACTTCAGAAGAATATAGAAGACTTCCTTGATGGCAGAAGCAAATTAAAACATTGTGATTTGAAGTAAGGAGAGGGGGTGAGGGGAAGAGAGAGAGAGAGAGGTGATGAGCTAAATCCTAAATTGATACTAGAAGGTGTTGGCTATGTCACCTTGCAAGTTGGTACAAAGATAGTCAAAGCCTAATTGATAATTTATGCCTATCCTACTACTTCCAAATTGTTAGTCATGTGTACTTCTGCCATCTGACAGACAACTAAAACTACACCACTCTATTTATACAATAATTAGTTGGAGGAGAACATAAAATATCCAGTAACTTCACACCCCCATTCCAAATTTAGATCTTTTAGGCTAAAGTAATCAGCCCCAGCTCAGTGATTCACCCTAATCCACTCGTACCGACCAGAAAGCGGTAAATCATTTGCCACATCAAAGTTGTACCTGGTGATGAAGAACAAATTTTCATCATTAGTTCAACATACACAACAGTAAAATGCCTTTAAATATGATAACATCCAAAGAGAAAATGAATCCTGTTCTTAATTCTACCACAAAAATCATCATGTAAATTGAATGCTACATACTTCTCCATAAAAAGGCGTTGTTGTTGCTGCTCAGCAAAGGTGAAAAATTCCTCGATTTCATGAGCTGAAGGGATATTTCTAAGGATATTGTTCCTTGTTCTTTGAGCTGTTGTGTTTAACTCTGTTCGCCTTGTCACAGAACCAGGGTTGACCAGTGCATCCGCCTCCCTCACCAGGCTGCAAGGTGTGCTTTCTCTAGTGCTTCTTTTAAAGAAGAAAAAAGAACAAATTCACAACTATCAGTTACAAGACCATTAGATCCCCTAAAATCAGCCATGCAATAAAAGAAAGCATATGCAAGTATTTAGTGAGAGAAAACATGAAATTCTGCTGGAACTACAATAGGGAAATCACTGCCAATTTGTTTATTCCATCTGGCTAAAGATCTGTATTATCAATATTTTGGGTACCGACTAATTAAGTCAAATAGTTATTTGCACCTCCCAACGACACCTGATCTTCCACACCCCAAAAAGGGACAATAAAGTACTGAAATTAGATAACTGAATACAAAAATTACTAGTAGTACTAGTTTTAATGCAATGTAAGACAGCAAATTATACACATAGGGGTGAAAACTGAAAAGGGATATCCTATTTTTAACATAGAATATTGCTGAATGCTAAGACTTTGCCTTGGCTACTACTCGGATCCACCCCACGACTAGGACATGTCATGAGGAAAGCACGTAGTGCAAAAAGAAAAAAGTAATTGATGGTTTTATAAGCTTAAATATTTTGCTATATTTACAAATACATCCATGACCACCAAACTCTTAACTTCTTCTTTTTCTTTCCCCAATTTTACTAACCACCATACATCCTTAGTGCATCAGAATAAAAAGATACTCTGTTATGACCAGTTTAAAGTGCGTAAGAAAATGTTACTATACAAAAAAAAAAACTAAATATCCGCTTGTTATCAGAACAACATTAGATCCAATTAACTAAGCAATCTTCAAAATCTAGTCCAAGCCTCATTTTTCACTACCAACAATAGAAAAGTTAGGGGCTTCCATAAAAAATAAAGGACAGCAATAGCAGAAACAGGACATTTTTCATTTTTGCTGCATTTAAAGAAATATCGCCGTAACGAAAATATTAAATTATTTTATCAATGTTTTGCTCTTTCTAATGCTAAATGATAGCAAGTCCCTTTTTTTTATGCAGTGGAATATGGTATTCCAAAAGTTGTCTACCATAGGATACAAGAAATGGCTATTAGTTACAATTCTTTAAATGTAGAATATCCAACTGCTCAAATACAATATACAAAAAAAAAAAAATCTAATTCAGAAGCTCCAAAAAATACCAAAATCTCAAGGCACTCAAATGGTAAGAATAAAAAAGGTTATAGCTTCATAAGCAGGCATAAGGGCCGAGAACAATATGAAGAGGAAAAGGCAAATGAACTAAGGAATCACAACCAAAAATTCATCTTTTCCTTGACAAAGGAGAAAAAACTTCCAAAGCAAACATTTTTTAAGTAAATTTATGAGTTCTATAACTTAATAAATGAAGAGAAAGAACAATGTTGAGAAACAGAAAAAAAAACTTCAACCATGAAAAATGTAATGGAATATTAAAAACTTTTGCATAGAACTGAAAAAAGCACAAGAAAAGTGGTACCCACGAATGCAACAACAAAAGAGACTCCTTTTTCAGTGAATGTGAAAGCCGCTCAAAGTGCCCCTTTCAAACAAAAGAACTTCAAACCAGAGAGGAAATAAAAATTCCCTTTGGTATTATCCACATAAATTCAGAAAAAAATCACCACCTTCCCTCTTTCCCGCCTTAAATCCCTAACAATAACAACATACCCAGTGTAATAACACAAGTGGCCCCTACCTTAGAGGATAGAGATTGTTACAGATAGACCATCTAAACACCTAAAGCATATTAAATACTCCATATGTTTCATAATCTTAGTCAAATGTCTTGAAGTAGCTCTTTAACGATTCTTGGTTATGAAAAACTTCATTTATTTAAATAAGGGTAAAATTAGAAAAATAAATTTAACGTCTTTCTTTGATTACTTTTTCCGAAACAAAATGAAAAGATAAAAGCACCACTTATTATGAAATGGGGGGTAAGTAAACAAAAAATGGGGCAACATGCAATACATAACAAAACTAGTAAGCATACAACAACAAGTGGGGTTTGCGGAGGATTGAGTGTAGGCAGACCTTATGGAAGTAGAGTGGCTGTTTGGCAGTGACAAGAGAAAACATGACAAATAGGAGCAAGATATATACCTATCTCTGGGCTCAAAATCAAGACTATTCTCTCCAAACGAGATTTCAAGACCAAAATCATTCACATCCTCTGTTACCCGAATTGAATCCGACTTGACAGAACACCTTTCTGTCTTGGGTTTTTCAAGGCGTCGGGAACGAAGTTGAAGGTAACACGTGTCGGAAGAAGAAGAAGACGGTGGTGGAGTTGTGGTGGAAGAAGATTGAAGGGCTAGGGTTCTTGCTCTAGTGCGTACACCGACAGTGGACTGTGATGCATCCATTACTGCCACGTCGCCTGTGATTTTAGCTTTTCTTAAGTATTTTCCCATGATTTTGAGAGGGGTTTGATTTTGTAATGGGGGAAGGGAAAGACGGAGGGAAAAGGATGGGTTTTGTTTTTAGGTAAAGTTAGGTTGAAACGGGATACTTATGAGTTATACACACACTCAACACTAACGTTAGCCACTTTTCTTTGTTGTTAATTGATACGATTTTCTCTCTTCGATTATCTACTGCAATAACATAAGAGGTAAGAAGCAAGGAACACCGTTTATAAATAGCTCTTTTCAGTTTTAATGCGCATATTAAAAAAATAGTTTTTTTCTTTCGAGGTCATAGATTAGAGAATTCTAGATAACAATTTTCTAATGAACCAATTTATTACATTTTCACAAAAAAATAAAAATTGGAATAATTGTAGACACTTCTCTACTATCTAGTGAACCAATACTTATGGGTATTGTTTCGCATTGGCACACCCGATTTTTCAGTCAGATATTGATTATATTTTACTTTGTGAAAGTTTTTTACATGTCTCATTAAACCTCACGTCCTATCTTGATCTTTTTCAATTTTAAATTTATAAAATTCTTGACAAATTTTACATCTAGCTAGTTCATTATCAATGTCCCTATCGAATCACATGCATGTGATTTTAATTTTTGTTGACTTGGGCCTCGACTCATACTACGGGAAATAGGATGCATTCCAGTTTGAGTTTCAGGTTGAGACTCATTCTGAGGTGGAGGTGCACTAGTGGGTGTGTTATCTACATTATCGTCCAATTCATTTTCAAAATTAAAGTCTGGTTCAGATGCAAAATATACCTAATGATCTAATGGTATATTAATATCATTTAAAAATCAGTTTCATCTATATGAGTGAAATCATCGGGACTACGAATAAGATTACTAGAAGATGCACCCTTACCCCTGTTACCCCTAGTATCTCTACCAGAAATAAAACGTCCAATTCGCTCCATTATAATTATGTAAATAAATAATTAAATATAATAAAATTAAGTACGATAATTAAAATTAAGTAACAATAATAATTTAAAGAAGGAACTGAGGTATCAAACGCCGACGTAACGTCGACGTGTAATCGAGGTTGAAAATTGAAACTTTGCACGATAGATGATCCTCAAGCTAGTTGTTAACTTCAATCTCAATTTTTAAACTGTGATATAAATAAGCAAATAAAACAAAATATTTAGTAGAAAATATAAACTTGTAGAGAGATAGATAGAGAGATTAGAGAGATGGTAGGAAGATTTGTGTGAAAAATGAGGTATTTATAATTGAAAAATATGGTTAAAGTGTAAATATACTAACTTAGGGGTTAAAATAAATATTAAGATGGTAGATGGGGTTTATGGGGTTGGGGCCAAAATGGTTGTTATAGCCATTGTACAATGGCTATTTTTTCAGGGGTGATCGGAACGGGGCGAGTCGGGATGGCGGGCAGGAATGAGGTATTTCTCAACTTGGCTATGTGAAAAATGAGGTATTTTTTCAAATTCGATTGAAAAATGAGGTATTGTACAATGGCTATGTGAAAAATGAGGTATTGTACAATAGCTATGTGAAAAATGAGGTATTTTTTTCAAATTCAAACCCCGCTACCATTTTTTTAAGGGGAATCGGGGTGGGGCGAGCGGTAAGCCAGTCGGGTCGGGATCAGGCCGACCCGACCCACTGAACATCCCTACTATCTACTATTACTCCTTCCATCCCATTTTAATTGTTACTTTAGGTTAAGAAATTTATCCCAAAATAATTATCACTTTAGAAATTTAAGATTAAAATTGACAATTATTTTCAACTATACAACTTGCAATCCGAACTGAGGACGGGTGTTTGGGGTTAGCTCACCCTCGCGGGATCGCCCCCCTTTGTCCTGATCTTTATAGAACGTGTGTCACCCGTAGCATAAGAGACATGATGACTTGACATCATCTTCACCTTCATCTGGCATATCACCGATAATCTGTTCTGGATTCCAAACTCAACAATGGCAACTAAACACGAGGGTTATGCTCGTTGTCGAATTTAACCCAACACCTTACGGCATGAGCTGACAACAGCAGGTTGTTGATCGGTGTATTTTATATACACTTTTTGAGTCGTTTTTAGTGAGTCTTTTGTCCCTTTTTATACAAATACGTGTCGTCTTAGGATATATTTTCTTTCTTTTGAGTCAAATTGGTTAAAATGGCTCTTTGGCGGAAAAGGAGCGAAAAGAGGGCAAAAACAGAGGTTCCAGAGCTTAAAATGCGAGAAAGTGGCGAACTGTGCAGACACTGGTGCAGCAGCCTACGCCCAATCATCGGGGTCGCCAATATCCAAGGCCTTCGAAGTTCCAGACCGCGCGCCTCGAGCATGCCAGACCGCAGCCGCGCCATCATCGTAGAGTTTCAGAACTTCCGGCCATGGCCAAGAGCGTGGCGCGGCGCCGACGCTGAAAAATCGTGTCTTTGACGAATTTATGGGCCAGCTGAAGGAAAACCTTAAGTGCGGTTTTGAAGCTATAAAAGAGAACCACTGAGCTTTTAAGGGTTCTCTTCTTGCACAAACACAACACATCTTGGAGTTCAAGATTGGAGACCATTCTATTGTAATTTTCTTTCTTTCCTTTACTTTACTTTTAGTTTATGTTGGATATTGAATTAGTTCTTGTCATGTCAATGGCTAGGAACTAATTCTAATATAGGGCTTTTCATGTCAATTCACTTGAACCTTATTTTATGAGTTAATGCATGTTTATGGTTGTTCTTCTTATTGTTGAGATTTATCCAATAGTGTTTTGAATGCTTGGTAATTATTTGATCATTAATTATCATTATTTATATGATTTCTAATCAAACTTCGAAAGGAGGAGGTTGTGACTATGCTGTAGTTGGGTAATCATAGGTCGAATTGGGGATGAAAATACCTCAATTACTTGTGTAGCGTTAACGGGGGTTTAAATACCTAAATTACTTGCGTAAACGTTAACAGGGTTTTTGTTCTTAATCCTCCTATAGAGTCATCCTTATCACCGAAAGGTAGAAAGGAGCGCTACTGGGGTTGAGTGTTTATATAACCTTAACGGGAGTATAAAACGGATTAGTAAACCTGCTATCTCCAAAAGAAGAAGAACCATAATTTATTGCATTAATAAGTAATATAAGCGGATAGTTGAGGCGACTTGGAAGCCCTATTTCCATCACTACTGAAGTAAACACATAGTTAATTAGTCGTTATAATTATTAGTCATAATCAACAACTCAAATATCGGTTACCAAATAGATAACAAAGGATATATAATTGGTACTTGAGCACTAATCCCTGAGGACGATAACTCGGTCTTCAAGACTATATTACTTGAGTCGACAACGTGCACTTGCGTTAAAGTGTGTGCATTAAATCGCGTATCAAGTTTTTGGCGCCGTTGCCGGGGATTAGGCATAGTTCAATATCAATTTTATCTATTCTTAATTTCTAATTTGGTTTTATTTCTGTTTTTGTTTTGTTTTTTTTTTTGTGAAAACAAGTGTGCTGTGATCCGTTGTTGGTTTTGATTCATCTCAGGGATCCTGAAGACATGGATTACTACTGTCAATATGATAAAGCTCCAACCCCACAGGAAGAGAGGGAGGAGTTACGAGAAGCCATACTCAGTTTTACTAGGTATCAAACTCAGTTCATGGATGAAACGAGAATGGCCATGAAGAAGTTGGAAACGCAAATAGGACAACTCGCGGTCATGTTGAACAGTGAAATGCAAGAAAAGCAATCTGCACATGTAGGAGGAAATATGGAAGCACAATGTCAGGCGATTGACTTGAAGAATGTCGAATTAGTGGAGATGGAAAGCTCGCAGCAGCAGCGTGGCGCGCCGATGAAAGGTGACCGCGCGCCCAGAGCCCGTGGCAGAGGTTGGTGGAAGTCAGAGTGAATGCACCCCAGGTGAAGATACCATATCCCCAGAGGCTAAAAACATGTGCTCTTGACAAGCAATTCTCTAAATTTGTGGAAATTCTCAAACAATGGCAACTTAATATCCCGTTTGCTGAAGCATTAGAGCAGATGCCGAGCTACGTAAAGTTTATGAAGGATATTCTTAGCAAAAAGAAGAGGATAGAGGACTACGAAACAATGGTGTTGACTGAGGAATGTAGTGCCATCCTACAGAGAAAACTACCTCAGAAATTAAAAGATCCAGGGAGCTTCACCATCCCATGCACCATTGGAAAGTTTGATTGTCAGAAAGCATTGTGCGATCTGGGGGCAGGCATAAATCTGATGCCTTATCTAGTTTTCTGCAAACTTGGAATGGGAGAAGTCAAACCTACAAACATCACTTTGCAGTTAGTGACGACCGCCCATAGTTCATCCTATAGGAGTCATCGAATATGTCTTGCTGAATGTGGACAAGTTCATCTTACCCGAAGATTACGTTATCTTAGACATAAAAGATAACGACATAATCCCCATTATACTTGGCAGACCCTTCTTAGCCACAGGACAGGCTCTCATCGATGTTCACAAAGGGGAGTTGAAGCTTCGGGTGGATGAAGAAGAAGTGATTTTCAATGTTTTTCGGGCAGCAACTTTTCCAGATGCCAATGATAACTGCTCGGCCATTGATATTATCGAAGATGCAGTGTCAGCCAAAGGGTTCAGACATGATGATACGCTTGAAGAAGTACTGACCAAATGGGATGATAATAGTGGAAACGACCCAGGGCTGATGGAGTATGCAAATTGGATGAATGTTTATGAGAAATGGGATAGGAGGAGGTATGAAGAGCTTGGGCAGATGCCAGAAAGATCAATACCATCCACAGAGAAGGCTCCAAAGTTAGAGTTAAAAATCCTACTCAATCATTTACAATACCAATATCTGGGTGAAGATAAACCCTTACCAGTGATCATTTCACGCCACCTATCCACAACAGAGACTGATAAACTGCTGAGAGTGTTGAGGGATCACAAGCGTGCCATTGGATGGACATTAGCAGACATAAAGGGGATAAGTCCGTCAACAGTAATGCATAAGATCCTCCTAGATGAGGAGAGCAGACCATCCATCGAGGCACAAAGGCGACTAAACCCAAACATGAAAGCGGTAGTCAGAAAGGAAATCCTGAAATGGCTCGATGCAGGAGTAATTTATCCTATATCTGACAGCGCATGGGTGAGTCCAGTACAAGTGGTACCCAAAAAGGGTGGAATGACAGTGGTGACCAACGAAAGGAACGAACTCATTCCTTCTAGAACAGTTACTGGATGGAGAATCTGCATTGACTATCGCAAGTTGAACAAGGCAACCAAAAAAGACCACTTCCCGTTGCCATTTCTAGATCAGATGTTGGATAGACTTGCAGGGCACAACTACTACTGCTTTTTGGATGGGTACTCAGGATATCACCAGATTACAATAGCGCCAGAAGATCAGGAAAAGACGACATTCACTTGTCCTTTTGGTACATTTGCATTCAGAAGGATGTCGTTCGGGCTTTGCAATGCACCTGCGACCTTTCAGAGGTGTATGATGACAATTTTCTCAGATATGGTGGAGAGGACTATAGAGATTTTTATGGATGATTTTTCGGTCTTTGGGGCATCGTTCGGCGAATGTTTGAGGCGTTTGGAAGTAGTGTTAAACCGATGTGAAGAATCTAACCTTGTGCTAAACTGGGAGAAGTGTCATTCCATGGTAACAGAAGGGATTGTCTTGGAACACAAAATATCAAACCAAGGTATTGAGGTAGACAAAGCAAAGATTTCAGTGATCGAAAATCTACCACCTCCAGTATCAACAAAAGGAGTCAGAAGTTTCCTTGGGAATGCGGGTTTCTATAGGAGATTCATCAAGGATTTTTCAAAGGTTTCAAAGCCCCTTTCCACCTTGCTAATGACGGGGGTTGCTTTTGACTTCAATAAGGAATGCTTGTCCGCATTTAAGACACTCAAGGAGAAGCTTATTTCAGCACTCATAGTCATTGCACCAAACTGGGAGCTCTCATTTGAACTAATGTGCGATGCAAGCGATTATGCAGTAGGAGCAGTGCTTGTACATAGAATCGACAAGGTATTTAGATCCATTTACTATGCTAGTAAAACTCTAAATGACGCACAGTTAAATTACGCGACTACAGAAAAGGAATTACTAGCAATAGTGTATGCATTTGAGAAATTCAGGCCATACTTGATTGGAAATAAGGTGATAGTATACACTGACCATTCTGCCATAAAGTACTTGATGACAAAGAAGGATGAAAAACCTTGCCTCATTCGATGGTTCTTGCTACTACAAGAATTCGACGTGGAAATTCGTGACAAGAAAGGGACAGAGAATTCAGTTGCAGACCACTTGTCAAGACTGGAAAACACAGAGAGCCAGAACACCAAGGATGTGCAGATAAATGATCACTTTCCGCATTTAACAACTGTTTCAAGTAAGTGCGAATTTTAATTTACCTTCGTACGCTGATTTTGTTAATTTTCTTGCTAAGGTAATACCCTGCATTGACAAGACAAAGAAGTGAAGAGGTTTTACTCAGTAAAACACTACTATGGGAGGAGCCGATGTTATACAAACATCACGATCAAGTCATCAGCGATGTATCCTGAGGAGAGATGCACCGAGTTCTCACTCATTGCCATACCCTATCATGTGGTGGACACTTTGGGGCATCAAGAACAGCGGCAAAGGTACTGCAAAGCGGGTTCTATTGGCCAACACTTTTTAAGGATGCCCATGCCTTTGTGAAGAGATGTGATAGTTGTCAGAGAACAGGGAACAATTCAAGACGAAACGAAATGCCTTCGCAAGGGATATTGGAAGTGGAACTATTTGATGTGTGGGGAATCGATTTCATGGGTCCATTCCCGCCGTCCTTTGGAAATCAATATATCCTTCTGGCAGTGGACTATGTGTCCAAATGGGTAGAAGCAGTAGCCCCAAAAGAAAACGACAGCAAGACTGTTCAAAGATTCCTTCAAAAGAATATTTTCACAAGGTTTGGCACTCTGAGGGCCATCATCAGTGACGAAGGAAGTCACTTTTGCAACAAGCAGCTGAATTCATTACTTTCCCGGTATGGAGTCTACCACCGCACCACAATTGCCTACCACCTCGCCGAATGGGCGCGTGTGTCAAATAGGGAAGTGAAGAGCATACTAGAAAAGACGGTGAATGGCTCAAGGAAGGATTGGTCTATCAAACTAGATGACGCACTGTGGGCATACAGAACAGCATTCAAAACACCAATAGGAATGTCACCATATAAGTTAGTTTTTGGTAAGGCATGTCACTTTCCAGTAGAGTTGGAACATAGAGCGTATTGGGCGATGAGGAAGCTTAACATGGATGCCAAAGCAGCAGGGCAGAAGAGGCTACTACAGCTGAGCGAGTTAGATGAATTCAGGCACAACGCTTATGAGAATGCAAAGATCTACAAGGAACGAACGAAAGTATGGCACGACAAGAAGTTGATACCAAAAGACTTCCAAGAAGGACAACAAGTGCTTTTATTCAACTCAAGGTTAAAATTATTTCCAGGCAAGTTAAAATCGCGTTGGACTGGACCGTACACGGTGGTAAGAGTATTCCCATATGGTGCAGTTGAGATAAAAGGGAGAGAGGGAGCCTCATTCAAGGTAAACGGACAGAGGTTAAAACCATATTTGATCAATGAAATGGAATATATGAATTTAGTAACCTCTCTCACCCTAGAATGATAAGGAACTTGCGTCCGACTAAAAGACGTTAAAGACAGCGCTACTTGGGAGGTAACCCAAGGTATTTCAATTTATTTACTTTAATGTAATTAATCTTTACTTAGAACAATCTCACGGAGGTAGTGCTATGTATTGTGATGACAGGTGCAAGGCCAAGAACTTATAGGGCGAAAACTGAAGATAAGCCACGAATTTCCAGAAAATCGGCAGAGCGCCGCGGCGCCCAGGAGCAGGGCCGCGACACCAAAAGATCAGAAGAAGTCCAGAAGTTTTAGCGTCGCGGCGCCCATTTGCAGGGCTGCGGCGCCACAACGGAAAAATCTAAATTTTTGGACAACGCCCTATTCCGACGGCCCTTTCTCCAAATCAAAAATCCTGAGCCTCTCCCCTCTCACGGGATTCAACGCACTATCCACCACCACCGCCACCATTTTAAACCAAGTTGTAAGTGTCTTGTTTTCTTTTATTGTCTTTGAGTCTTGCACACATTGAGGACAGTGTGTGATTTAAGTTTGGGGGGTGTCTTATTTGTGTCTTATTGTTATAGTATGTTTGAGTCTTTTTGATTGTTTTTGTGTATTTTTGAGTCATAATTTTTTTTTTCTTTTGAGTCATAATTGTCTGTCAAAGATCATGCATGATGTAGTTACTAGAAACACCTAGTGAAGTAAGGTGGAATAATGTAATGGAATTAGAAGCAACTATCTAAACACTTAGGTTAGATATGCCAAAAACTCATAAAATCTGTCTATTTGAAGTTTCTTGCTTGAATTGTGTATGATAAATGATTAAAACCTATGTGTTATGATTGCTTGCTATTTGAGGCGAAATAGTTATGATATGCATGTTAGGGAGATGACTCAGGCGTTTCTTTGATTAGCCAATTCTTACTACTCTTTTCTATCCCTGATATTAAAAATATCCCTAGTCAGCCCCATTGAGCCTAAAAATGAAACTTTTTCTTTGACACCCTATATTCCCACACTTGTGCCATAAGTAAAAATGTGAAATAGTTGGAATAGAATGTGTTAAAAAATAGACAAAAAGAGCGAACAAGATTGATGCACCCCAATAAAAAAAAGTAATAAAAAATAGGCAAAAGCCTAAGTTTGGGGGTGCTTGTTATTATGATACACTTCACGCTCTCAAAACAAAAGAGGGGAAAGATAGATTTGAAGTGAAGAAAAGAAATCAAAAGAAAAGGGAAAACATTGAAAAGCTAAAGAGCTTATGTGTCACGACCCGACCCGACGGGCCGCGATTAACGTCCTAATTGGACGTCATTACTGACCTGTCACTCTTAATCCATTTACTACAGATGTCTACATAAATTTCGGCAGCACAACGCTACTTTTACAACATATCCCTAAAAATGGGCGAGCCGACAAGGCTGCCAAAACAACAACAAAACAACAGTCATAATAGGCTAGCCGACTAGGCTGCCACCAACCACATCACGCGCACAAAGGCATAAATCAAAATACGCAAGCCGGCAAGGCTGCTACTAAATAACGACATCGAAACCCAAAACAAAGTACAAACATCCAACCCACAATCGCTTCATGCACTCTAAGAGAGTAATACTGACATATGACGGGACAGGACCCCGTCGTGCCCAAAATATGCATAAGTCTGAAAAAAAATAAAGGTCTGTACCAAAAATAGCTGGCTACGGAACAAGGAGCTCTCCAACTGCTGTACAGAAATCCTAGACTGGAGGGTCACCTATCTGAAGTCCTGAACCTGCGGCATTTAACGCAAATTCGAGGAAGGGTCAAGACAGATAATGTCTCGAGTATGTAAAACATAAAATATCAGAAATCAATAACAATTGTACCAAGTAAAACAGAGAGTCATCAAACTGTCATAAAACTGAGAATCATGTCTGAAAAGCATATCATGTATACTGAATCATAAAACATCGTGCTCATGTCTGTATATAAAACTGTATAACATGTCTCGGCCCTCTATGGAGGGACTCGATGGAATCTGATTCGCGCACAGAATATGTCTCGCCTCTAAGGAGGCACTCGATGTAATCAGATATATAACGTGTCTCGCCTACAGTGAGGACTCGATGAATGATGCAAGGTCGTACCTAACATGATCCGCCCGACTCGGTGGAATGAAATAGTAACACTTAGCACGAGTAGATATCATGAGCAATCAGATGCAGCTAAAATCATTATGTGACTCTCAATAACATTACTACCATAAACTCTGTTACTGAATCATAATCATTAGTAAATAATCATTTTTAAAACTGAACTGGTAGGAGTTAAGTACGTCCGCCGTACTTTACTAAAAATCATGCCAAAAGAAAGAAGGAAAGGTCTTACATACCTCTTAGGCGAACTAATCAGCTTGGTATTAAGGTATTCCTGCCTAGTACTTCAACCTATGATAAGGAACAACACGCTCACAATTCTATGATTCCTAATGTAAGTTATATGCTTAAAGGCTCCCTTATTTCTACAAAAATTTGGGCAGCATTTCCTTTGTTTATGTGTGCATCCACAATTTTCCAATAATCCAAATCAACCAACAATTCAACTCCAGCTACAATCCAATCAACCAACAATTCAATTCAAACCAACAATTTCCCCTTTATTCCAGAATATATAAAATTAACACATTTCTTACACTTAATCCTTTCGAGGCATGTATAGGTATCTTATTGCAATACATATGCATGTTTGTAGCTTATTTACATACTAGTTCAGTCTGTAATACATTACCAAAATGTCCAATAATTTCTATCAATTTCCCGGCCGTATCGACATGTTATAAATTCCAAACTTTTCCTTTTAAATTTTTAAACATTTCAATTCATCTTGTAATTCTTTCATACAAATAATTATCTCTTAATCATCAAGGTTACATCTCAATTCTCAACATGCAAATGGTAAGCAAAATACAATTCAACCATTGAAGCCAATATCTAACTATTTTAGTTCGAAATTTGCCAACCAATTCTAACAACAACTACATGCAATTCTTATTCACGTTCCATCATAATTTAGGCTTGTTCTATTAACCCAAATTCATCTCCTTAATTCTGAAAATAAGCATTCCATTTATATAAAAAAAAGGAATTTTTACCTCAAAGGAATGTTAAAAAACTGCTCACTTTTTCGATTTCAAGCCCAATTTTCTTATGAATTTCATGTCCAATCCTTCACTTCTTCACCTCCAATCCAACATGCAACCATTCTACCATGTTAATCCCTCATTCTTACACCTTTTCCTTCAAGAAAACTTGTCCAAAAATCCAAGAGCTCACTGCCCTAAAAATCGGCAGAAATGCCGAGAATCCCCACTGTTTTGGGGTGATAATTTCGCCTCAAAATGGTGGGATAATTTACCCCAAGAAGATGGAGTAACAAGCTAAATTTTCTTTGCAAAATGTGAGGGATTTTCGATCAAGAAGGGGGAGAAAGGAGAGCATAAAATTCTGATCTTGGTTTGTGGAAGAAATGAAAGTTTTAGAGTAGTTTTTATCAATTTTCAGATTTTTAAATAATGCACTAAGACCCCCTTAAAAGCCACACTTTGCCCCCTCTAAGTATTTATTTAACTAAATCAACCCCCACTTCTTTTAATCTAATTTCCCATTGCCTTAATTTCTTATCATCGTACCTTTAAATACCTTACTAACTCATAACGGAAAAATATATATTTATTTATACCACCATTTCTAAAGAGATTTTCGGCGTCACATTCGTCATTGCCAAAAATTAAATCGTAGTAGTACGTAAAATATATGTAATTTCGAAAATTGGAAAACTCAATCCTTAATGACGTTCTAAATCTTTGTCTTAACTCACGAGGTGTAACATTATGGTACACAAAATGAGCCTAAATGCCTATTTTTACCTACCCATGTCTAAGCCTACATTACAACCCTGAAAAGTCCTGAAGATCTCTTATATGCATACCCATGATTAGTGGAGAATAGCAAGTAAAAATGTCATAGGATTTTTGAAATTAACATGCATGATTCAGTATTTTGACTTCCATTAAGCATGATGAAAATGAGTTTGCGAAATATCTAGCTTAATGTGTTTAGAGTGCTAAAATTTCATGTTATATGTTCCTGCATATTATTCTGCTAATCTTCATGTTTTTCTAAGTAACACCAATGCAGCAAAGTGATCAATGTCATTGAGTCTTTTATTTTTCTTCTCCTTTGAGTCTTTATTTCGTTCTTTTTATCTTTGCTCGAGGGCGAGCAAAGGTTAAGTTTGGGGGTATTTGATCGGTGTATTTTATATACACTTTTTGAGTCGTTTTTAGTGAGTCTTTTGCCCCTTTTTGTACAAATACGTGTCGTCTTAGGATAGATTTTCTTTCTTTTGAGTCAAATTGGTTAAAATGGCTCTTTGGCGGAAAAGGAGCGAAAAGAGGGCAAAAACAAGGTTCTAGAGCTTAAAATGCGAGAAAGTGGCGAACTGGAACAGAGACACATGCAGTACGCGGCGCCAGCAACAGGGCAGTGCCAGGCGCCCAATATCCAGAGGCCTTCAGAAGTTCCAGCGCCGCGGCGCCTCATCATCAGAGAGTTTCAGAACTTCCGGCGCCGCGGCGCCAGTAGCAGGGCCGCGGCGCCGACGCGGGAAAAATCAGGTCTTTGACGAATTTATGGGCCAGGCCTGAAGGAAAACCTTAAGGGCGGTTTTGAAGCTATAAAAAGAGAACCCTAGACAGTTTTTAAGGGTTCCCTTTCTTGCACAAACACAACACATCTTGGAGTTCAAGATTGGAGACCATTCTATTATAATTTTCTTTCTTTCCTTTACTTTACTTTTAGTTTATGTTGGATATTGAATTAGTTCTTGTCATGTCAATGGCTAGGAACTAATTCTAATATAGGGCTTTCCATGTCAATTCACTTGAACCTTATTTTATGAGTTAATGCATGTTTATGGTTGTTCTTCTTATTGTTGAGATTTATCCAATAGTGTTTTGAATGCTTGGTAATTACTTGATAATTAATTATCATTATTTATATGATTTCTAATCAAACTTCGAAAGGAGGAGGTTGTGACCATGTTGTAGTTGGGTAATCATAGGTCGAATTGGGGATGAAAATACCTCAATTACTTGTGTAGCGTTAACGGGGGTTTAAATACCTAAATTACTTGCGTAAACGTTAACAGAGTTTTTGTTCTCAATCCTCCTATAGAGTCATCCTTATCACCGAAAGGTAGAAAGGAGCGCTACTGGGGTTGAGTGTTTATATAGCCTTAACGGGAGTATAAAACGGATTAGTAAACCTGCTATCTCCAAAAGAAGAAGAACCATAATTTATTGCATTAATAACTAATATAAGCGGATAGTTGAGGTGACTTGGAAGCCCTATTTCCATCACTACTGAAGTAAACACATAGTTAATTAGTCGTTATAATTGTTAGTCATAATCAACAACTCAAATATCGGTTACCAAATAGATAACAAAGGATAGATAATTGGTACTTGAGCACTAATCCCTGAGGACGATAACTCGGTCTTCAAGACTATATTACTTGAGTCGACAACGTGCACTTGCGTTAAAGTGTGTGCATTAAATCGCGCATCAGTTGTACACCTAATTTTTCTAGGATTGTAGTTCAATCAGTCAGAGCACCGCCCTGTCAAGGAGGAAGTTCCGGGTTTGAGCCCCGTCAGTCCCAACAGATTCATTATTTGATGAGTGGAATCTTTTGTCTCCTCTAATCCGATGTGTTTTTAACGTGCATGATCCGGTTATAGAGTCTATTATTGTTGTCAAATGGACTTCCTCCTATCACAATTATCTCGTTCAACCAGCGCATTTCCATTGTTGATTTTTATATGTTTAATATAAAACACATGGGGGTTCTCTCACGCCCCTTTGAGACCCCGAAAGACAAATTCTTTTTTTAGGAACACATAAGATTCGTCACTACAAAAAGGGATAATGGTAACCCTATCATTAACTACTTCATTTATGAATTTCATAGTAATATAAATACATGTCCTATCGAGATAGAATTTGGAATTTTCTATCCTCTTGCCTAACAGGTAAAGATTTACCTCCGTGAAAAGGATGATTCATTCGGTTTTTCACATCCTCATTCAGTTTTTTTCCATTTTTATAGTAGTGAGTAAAGCAAGTAATATTTTCCAATATATTTTTTGTGTGAATTAAAATATTAATTTTTCAATATATTTTTTATCGATTTATGTAAGTTGTATCCGTTGGCTCTTAGTCATATTTTTAAAACGGGTTGTCAAGTGGGGTGGGTTAATAAAATGATTAAAAGTGGTATCTTTTAATTTAATTTCTTTAAAATGGCTTTAAATTAAAATATTATGTCATCACAATTTAATAAAATAATTACTTAAATATGTTGGGTGACTTTCTAAGTGAAATACCAATAATTGAGTGATTTTTGAGTTAGAATTAAAGTTGAGTGACTTTCTAAGTGAAACAACCTTAGTTGAGTGATTTTTGGGTTAGAAAACAAAGTTGAATAATTTTTTGAGTGAACTATCCTTAGTTGAGTGACCATCTGTGATAGTATCTCCTGAAAATTGCTCGATTTTGCCTCTTTTACATTTTGTGTATTCAAATCCTTGTTGTTAGCAAATCGTCTTATACTTGTTCTTGCCATTAATAAAGCTCAAGCGTAAAATAGGTGGATTCTACGTGTCCACATTAAGGATGTCCAATGGGCCAGGTTGGCCCGAACCAGAATTGACCCCGCCCCCACCCCACCCCGACCCCGTCCGGATCCCGACCAGGTCTTATACTTGTACTTGCCATTAATAAAGCTCAAGCGTAAAATAGGTGGATTCTACGTCGAGCAAAGTTTTAATTTTCAACCTCGATTGACGTTACGTCGACGTTTGACGCCTTCGTTCCTTCTTTAAATTATTATTGTTACTTTATTTTAATTATCGCACTTAATTTCATTATCTTTAATTATTTATTTGCATAATTAAAATGGAAGGAATTAGACGTATGATTAAATGTCAGGGTAAGAGTAAGGGTGATCTTCTAGTAGGGGTAACAAGAGCACGTGTACTTCTTCTAGTCATCATATTCTTAGTCAGGATGATTTGATGGATTACACACATATAGATGAAAGTTTTTTTTTAATGATATATCATTAGATGATGAGATATATTCTGCAACTGAACCAGACTTTAATTTAGACGATAATCTAGATGACACACCACTAGTGCACCTCAACCTCAGGCTCAACTGAGTCTCAACCAGAAACTATAATGCCTCATATTCCCCCTAGTATGAGATGAGGCCCCACACAACGACCATTAAAATCACTTGCACGATTATTTTTTATAGGAACAAAGAGAATCAAGTAGTTAGATGTAAATTTTGTAAAAATATTTATCAATTTAAAATCGGAAAAGGTCAGGGAGGGACGAGGGGTTTATTAAGACATGTATAAGGCTTTCACAAAGCTAAGTGGGATGAATACGAGGCTACAAAGTCGGGTGCGTCAATGCACTCTGATTCGGGACAAGGTTCACATAGTGTTTCGAAACAAGTACAAGGTCAAATTAACCCAACGACAGGGGGAATTGTAAGTCCTAAATACGATCAACACATAGATAGGGAATCAATAGCAAAATTAGTTGCGGGGAGGGTTTGCCTTTTGCATTTTCTTCCTCTCCTGGTTTTATTCATTACATAAGAGATATGTATAATCCTGCTATTAACGGTTTTCCTAGATCAACTGTTAGGAGAGACGTTTTTAAATTTGCACATGAATATCAATAATATTTACGTTATGCATTATATCATTTTTCTTGCAAATATCTATCACTTGTTTTATAGGCAGTAGTACTAACGACAATGATTATTTAACTGCAACATGTCATTTGATAGATCATAAATGGTCTATGCAAAAACGTATTTTAGCATATAGATATATTGATGATAGACACACTGGAATTTTTATTGCATATAATATTCATGAAGTTTGCGATTATTATGGTATAACTAACAAAATTATGAAGGTTGCGTTAGATAATGCTTCTTCTAATAATTATGTTGTGAGACTTTTAAAAGATCTATTAACTCCATATTTTCCTAATCATTTTCATATAACATGTGTGTGCCATATTTAAAACTTAGTTGTAAAAGATGATCTATCACTTTTTAAAGACATTTCTTAATAAAGTACAATTTGCTATAAACTTTATTTTTAGAAGTAATAAAATACAAAGAAAGAAAGAAAATAAAAAAACTTGTCACAATTGTGGATTACCTTTTAAAAAAGTTACTGAAGAAGTAGCGACTAGGTGAAATTCTCTATATGAACAACTACTTGTTGCTTACGATTATAGAAGACTCATCAAATTAATAAAATATTTTTTCTTACTCTCACTATTTATATTATTGGTGTTATATTAAATTCGACTATTAAAATAGACGGTTGTAAAGCACTTATTGAAACAATTTATGATTATATAGCAGTACTTTCACCTCCAACTCCAAAAAAAACAAATGAACAACCAACTAAAGAAGAAGTTTTGTCTAGCATACATGATGAATGCAAAAAAAGTATATATGCATTACCAACAACAAAGTGCTAGCAACCAATCTTCTTCTTCTTCTTCTTCTTCTTTCTTCTTCTTCTTCTTCTTCTTCTTCTTCTTCTTCTTCTTCTTCTTCTTCTTCTTCTTCTTCTTCTTCTTCTTCTTCCTCTTCCTTCTTCTTCTTCTTCTTCTTCTTCTTCACAACCATATAAAAGACATGTCGTTTCTGCGACTAGTATTGAAAGTCTTACAAATAGAATGTTTAGTGGTTCCACTGCTAATCAAGTTAGCGAGTTAAGATGTTTTTGTTTTGCAGGGTGTTATACCGTACTGTCACGACCCGACCAGACGGGCCGCGATTCGGTGCCCTACCTGGGCACCCTTATACCCACCTGTCATATAATCACACGAATACCAAGGATAATACAGTAACATGTAAGTCATATCAAATAAGTGGCGCGTCGCCACTATATACGGGAACATCCCAACATGAAGCGTAACAGTACAGTCGACCAGAATACCTATACAATCCACGCAAGTCCCAAACACAACTATCCACAAATGTCTACAGACCTCTAAGAGTACGATAAAGAAATATGACGGGACAGGGCCTCGTCGTGCCCCTAAATATGCATAAGTCAAAATAAGGCTCTGTACCAAAATGACTAAGCTCCGGATCAATGGAGCTCTCTCAACAGCTGAACTGGAAATCCTAGATTGGAGGATCACAAAAATGTGCACATGCATCTGCGGGCATGAAACGCAGCCCCGGGAAAAGGGGGTCAGTATGAAATAATGTACTGAGTATGTAAAACATGAAGTACTGTAAATGAGATCATAACTGGCCAAGATAACAGGAGACATATGTAATAATCAAAATACCAATACAACTGTGCCATATAGAAATGAGAGTCAACTGTGCCTTATAGAAATGAGAGTCAACTGTGCCTTATGGAAATGAGAGACATATCAAAATCATGGATGTCTGTCCATATAATCATATATACATATACTATCATGGGTACTTGTACCCGCATCATGGAATCATCATATACATGTCCATGAAATCATCATATATATGAACATTGTCGGCCCTCTAGTGAGGGACTCGGTGAACAAATGTAAGGATTTGCGCACGAACATTGTCGGTCAGGGACTCGGTGATGTGGAATAATAACACTTTGCACAAATAGCTATCATGAGCAACCATATGCAATTTAAATCATCATTTGACTCTCAATGGAATAAATAGAATAACTATTAATTTTAGAAAATCAAGACACTATCATATCATTAAGAATTAGGATTCAATAGAGTTATGTACGTCCGCCGTACATTCATTTATATAAATCATTCCAAAAGAAAGAAAGGATAGTTTCACATACCTTTTAGTCGAACTAACCAACTCAATATTAGAATACGTCTCGTCTAGTACTTCAACCTATAATAATGGTAATACGTCCGTCAATTCTATGATTACTAGCATACTTTATATCGAATGACGACTCCTTTTTCTATAAAAATTCGGGCAGCACTTCCCCTATTTATATGCACATCCACAATTTACAAACAAAGCCAACAACACCAATAATAAGTCACAATTTACGAATATAATCAAAACGGTCTCATATACTTGGTATACACCTTCATTATACATTCTTTCTCTTTATATTTATGGATTACAACCAAAACAGCAACCAAGGTGATTAATACACCAATTTCTCATGTCAATCTAACTCCTCTAATTATGTTAAAACAGCCCTCAAAACAGCCCATACTTCAACAACAAATAAAAGTGCAAAGTAACACCTTTCTATACCTTAATTCTTTTAGGACATATATCCGCAATTACAACCATGTATATGCATGTTCATAACTTATAATTTTAAGCATTAAAACTCCACAAAACACCCCCTAACTCGACACGACAATACCCAACAATTTTGGGAAGGTTTTGGCCATAACATTCTAATTCCATAACTCTTTTCTTGATTCCTTAAAATCCAATTCATCTTTTAATACTTTCATATAACCAATCTACAACTTTAAATGTCAAGATTCCCTTCAATTCCAACATGCAATTAGTGACAATGATAACAACAACAACACACAAATCCAATGTACACAAAAACAATCCCAATTTCGGCTATAATACCCAACAATCACATGCATTGTCTTAAATTCCAAGTTTCTCATAACACAAGTTCATTCCTTAAACTACAACAACATGCAACTCCAATTATACCATAAGAAGAAGATTTTTTACCTTAATTTTGCTCCAAAACAGTCCCAATTTCGGTATTCACTACCTAAGTCCTCTTCACCATTTTTTTCACCCCTTCTTCAACTCAAAGTGACATGCATGTGTTCTATAAGTTTAATCCACCTTTCTCACATGTTTTTCTTCCAAATGCTTATCTCTAAATCTTGAATTTTGGAGGCTAAAAATCGGTCCAGCAGTGGCCGAAATGCTTATTGTTTTGGAGGCTAACTTTGCTTAGAAATTTAATAGAAGGATTAAACTTGGAAGAAAGAGATAAAAAGCTTCAATTGTGTTATGGAGAGGGGAGTGGTTTCGGCTGGGGAGGGAGGGAGAAAGAAGAGAGGAGTGTTTTTTTTTGAAATAAAAATGAGAGAAGATGAAGGGTTATAAGGTTAAGTGAAATCTGAAAATCATTTTGTAATTTGGTCCAATTCCCATACTTAATTAACCTTATGTCCCACTCCTTTTAAATCTTGAAAATATCATAAGACTTCGTATCCTCGTTGTCGTAACTTATATAATTCGTTACTAATCCATAACGGGAATATATATAACTATCATTTTTAATTTCCATTGTCACGCTCGTTGTAACCAAAAAAATTTCCGGAATCACATCCTTTGTATACTAACTTCCGGATTAGCATATATAAAATTACTTTATATCCAATATTCGAATCTTATTTCCTTAATTACATTATCTAATTATTACCTTAAACTTACAAGGTGTAACACGTACCAAGCAGTTCTCAATGAAGAAGGACGTGAAGACTTGCTTAAATACTGGAGGGAAAATGAAAAGACATTTCTGATACTAGCAAAGATGATCCGAGATGTGTTGAACATTCAAGTGTCATCAACAACGTCTGAAAGCGCTTTTTCTGCCAGAAGACTTCAAATAGGAGAAAACAAACACTCATTAGCGGGAGACAACTTGGAGATTACAGTTCTATTCAGAGATTGAATACGAGTGGAGCGTAGAAGGTCCGATCAATCAGAGATCAACGAAGAAGACGACGAAAACTACAACGAAATCTTGTCCGAGGGAACTAGAAGCGACGTCGACCAATTTGACCAACAACTTCCAATTCCAACCGAAGAACCACAAGACATTGTGAAGAAATTAGAAAATGTGATTTTAACTATGTAATTTTTTAATTGCAATTTTACTATGTGATTTGCAACTTTTGAACAACACCACAAAGTTGCAATTTTGAAATTGTATTATAAAAAATTATATTTCTATTAAATAATATAAGAGACACAAAAAAGTCTTGTGATGTTTTTATTACACTATCTTCTTCAATTATTTAAGTGTTTATATTCATAGTTTTTTTGAAATTATCTAAAAAACCTGAAATCCTGGACCCGACCCCTCCCCGCCACGCCAACACCGGTCCCCTTTTCCGGCAGGATGTGGGATGGGACGGGACATCGGCCTGTCCCGCCGGAGGACCGGTCCCGACCCTTTCCCCAGCCCCCCGCCGGATCCCGTTGTTGACACTCAATTTTGACCCATCTTTTAGTCATTTCTTGCAATTTTAAGCATTTTAGGACACCGCATTTCAATCATCATTTTTTGCATTTTTTACATAATATTCTATGTTTATTTCTTCACAAAATGACATGACATCTTTTATTTTAAATTAAACATGATGTCTTTGTTAATATTATGTGTCTATTGTTATTACACCGTCGTTTTATTTTAATAGTGTTTGCATCTCTTTAAATAATTAATTGGCACTGCATTTTTTCTTTTAATTAGGCATTGAACATTTCTTAAATATTGCATTTTATTATTATAGCATCGGCATTTTTATTTTGAAAATTTTGTACCTTTAAACAATTTTTCTTTTAAAATAATTAATCCGTTTTGCATTTTTGTCAAACCAGTCCAGTCCAAGGCACAATCTGGACCAGTCCAATCCGCCAAAAACCGAAGCCCAAACTGAGGCCCAATACACCTTTCATCTCCCCCCTCTTTAACTTCATCTCCTTCAGCCGCACAACCTCACCATCAGCAACCCTAAAATTCCCCCTGCAGATTTTGTTGGACTCTCTCTCAAACCTTCCCGTCGCCGCCGCCCTTCGCCGGAGCTCCAAGCTCCGGCGAACCCCCTCTAAACACCAGCAGCCGCCCCTATCCTCTGTCTCTCCTCTTCACCTTACCATCGCCGACCACCACTGCGCGCACGCACACACACATCACAACATATACAACACCAGCAACGCCCCTCCCCCGCTGCCATTCTCGTCGCCCCACTGCTCGAACTACCACCAGTGCACCACCACCATTATCCCGTCTCTCACGAACCACTGTATCCCATCGACCACTACTGCCTCACCTCTCACACTCACCAGTCACTCTCCCACATCACTCACACCTGTCCCCTTTCCCCATTCCGCCGCCATCACGAGCTCCAAGATCTCGGCGAACCAACAACCCTCACCCGTCGCCCAGATCCGAACCCCAAACACCACCACTTCCATCACCCTCTCTCCTCATCTTCACAACCGCTTGACTCACCTCAGATCCCTTTGCCGCACCGCCTTCACCGGAGCTCACCACCGATCGGTGAGACGGCGGCTTCTGTTGGAGTTATTATATATTGTGCTTTGTTGGATTGATTTGGTATTTATTGATTGAATTTTTGACATTGTGATCTAGCCGGAGTTCTTAAACTCCGGCGACCTTGTTGCTTTATTTTGTCAAATTACTATCTGTTGTTGGACTGATTTGATTTTTTTTTCTGTGTTTGGTATCTGATTTTCCGGCGAACCGTTGTTGTTCTGTTGTTTTTGGGATGATTATTGACATTGTTGTCCTTTATCTGAGTTTGAACTATTTTTTGTGTTGCTTTGGCAACGTTTTGTTTTTTTCGGCGTCCTTCGGCGTGTCCACTATTTCGTTGTTGCTTTGATTTATTTCGCTGGTTCCTAGACCGTTTTGGAACAATTTTTGCCCTTTAATTCATTTTGATAAACTGATTAAGAACAAACGCTACACTGCTTTACTGATTTTGAACATATACTACACACCATTGGCCGATGAAAAAGTTATCCGTCGATTTTTTAGGCCTCCACATTTGCAAAGACGGAAAATAAAATAAATGAAGCTTTCAGGGCAATGATGATTTCTTCCACCTACACCGGATAACCAACATGCGTTGACAGGGCGAATTCTCGCAGCCACACTTGTTTAGGATGTCCCGCTTTATTTTTTATATATCCGAGCCCTCTGTGTTTAAAACTATTACTGTTTTGACGCAGATCTGAAGGTTTTATTTATTTTATTGTTTCTAGCAATATTGGCCGATGAAGGAATCTCCGTCTGATTTCCAAGGCCTCCCCTGTACAAAAGACGGATTTATTTTTTGGCTTTACTTATTAATTCTTACTATTACTTTAAAATTATTTATTTATTACTAACACTTTTACTAAGTGTTTATGCAGGTACCCGGAGATCATCTTGTGCAGAAGACCTAAAAAGGGCTAAAAGATGTTCCGGAGTTTTATTCGATTGTAGCTTTATTATTATGTATTGCATTTCATTGTAATTGTAAATTATGAAAGTTGCTTAGAATATGTAGAATAAAAGGGCAATAAATAATTAACCTAGGTTTGAACGGATAACCGCAAGTTAGCGGATCTTAAAGGATGTCTAACCCCTTCCCTTTAGGATAATAAAGAACCCTGATCCAGAATCTCATTAATTTCGCAGACCATTAAATGGAGATTAATTGCAATAAATCAAGTGTCCTAATTCACTTAATTAATTAGGTGGCGACTCCTCAAAATCAGCATTATTGCTCCATCCAGGGAACCGCGTCAAAGAGCAATGTTGCGGATACCGCTCGCACTTCGAGGTCAAAAACGCGCGATAAAGACGGGCGACTACCGGGGATAATCGTGTTCTCACCATAGCAAACCAGGTTTATTATTGCTTGACTTTATTTTTATTTGTTTTAAATGCCTTAAAATTGCTTGCTTTAATCTTGTATGCTTAACTGTTTTAATTGCTATTTGCTTTTACTGCTTTCCTTAAACTGACATTCCGTTCATATTTCTTCCACTCTGGAAAATTCACATTGTCACACACTACACGCGAGGTGCGCTCGGTGCATCAGCAAATTTTTTTCTTTAAAACCCAAATTTAGGAGAGTTGGTAATATACGTGGAGTGCCCGGTCTAACCGGTGGCCGCGTAGCCTTCTCACTCGAGTTGTCCGCTCGGGAACCTTGCGTCTAGTAAGCCAAATCTTAGAGAGCTTAAGATAGAGCTATACCACCTTTTTATTAAGTCATGCATGCATAAACCTTATGTGGGTTAATCCTTGGTATTAACACCACAATTAGAAATCCACCAAACTTGTCGACAGGTTTCACAACCCAACGACCCATTAGCATACTATGTGTAGCGTGATGATGATAAACAGATCCAAGTCTGGTCATAACACGTCGAAATTTGAAAAAGTGCCCCGTCATTTGGTCGTCATTTCCAACAAAAACATTGCAGTTTAACGACTTGGACCTATTTATCATAGTCTCGCATATTTGGCGTTTAGGCCTACCTCTGGCATAAGAGAGGTCTCATGCATATTAGGCGCGTACTTGATTTGCATGCTTTTGTTTACTGTTGTTGTCGCTAGCAATTCTATACATATTATTTAATGCAATAATTACCCTTTTAACCCCTGTACATATCATGTTATGTGCTTATAACTCCGGCCACGAGCATTCACATTTTTGCACTTTTCGTTGTCACATTGCAATCGTGGCTTTATCACAGAAATCGCTCTTGAACAGCGCGATCTGGACTTTGTGAAACATCAACCACCAGTCCGGTCGAACCAATCAGGGGAGTCTTTGACTATATTGTCACGCCCTTACATTTTTTTTATTTTTGTGGCTTGTCTACTCTCACCCATTTGTCATATTTTTTGCAGGAAGACCGTCCTCGCAAATAGTCGAGGGCAGACAACAACAACAACAACAACAAAACAAAAAAAAATCATCACAAGAATGAGCTGGAGTTATGTTGACGGAAAGAAGTCAGCTTATACCGAATTCAACGAAGCATCGCACTGGATCCTATATTTTGTATCTTTATACATATTTACAAATTCAATTGATATGTCTAGTATTGATTACATAATTTTTTATCATGCATTTTACGACATAATCATTCCGAACTACGCGTGTCTGATTCTCACCACACGGTGTGATACGTAGGCAACCCATCTAGGGTTCGACACCACCACATAAAAAAAATAAAATAATGAGGGGAACATATTTGGTTCACCCATTCATTGCATTTATCCAATCACGGACATTCATTATTGCATTTTAATTATTATATCACATACATTCATGCATTTCATTCATTCTATCACATCCATTCATTTTTCCATTACATTCCTTTTACTTTGCATTAGTCTTATATTGAACAATCATTTGTTTTGCACAGCTTTACTTTTGCATTTCTTTCATGAATGAATTCTTTTTAAATCATACGTTTTATAACATATCTGAACGAACTACGCACACCTGATTCTCGTCAAAGATGAGATACATAGGCAACCCTACTCGGGTTCGGTACCATTTATTCAAAAAATACAAAAAATATTTTATTCAAAAAGCATTAAAATAATAATAATAATAAAAAGAGCTCTTTAAGTATCATTGTTTGATTTGGTTGATACCAACACAGTTAGGAGTGTGCATAGAAAGACCGAGTAATAATCAGTATGGGTTGACTTCGTGGTAAACCATAGACTCTTTTGGTACCTCTCACTCACACATGTAATGACATTCTTGCATGCTTTTAAGATAAGAACGAAACCAACCTCATCGTTTCATATGCATTGTGTGGTGAGTTTTAGAATAAGTTCAAGTGCATTGCATTGTGATCTAGAACTTGGCCCGAATGTTTGTTGAGGCGAAATCCTGAGTAACACTCGGTGTAAGAAATGATCGTAGGCTTTCTTTGACCCGTTTGAGCCTTTTCAGCTTACCAAATAACATTATCTGTAGTACACCTCTTTTGATCCTAAAGCCTATTCTTTTGACAACCACATACTACATCTATATCCTTTCTGAGTGCGTACGCACTATACCTCTCTTGGTCCGAACTCCTTGAGCGCTTTGGAAATGTGCAAGTGGCTGATAAAATTCGGCGTCGAAGTTTGCAAAGACAAAAATTGTCAAAGTCCCAAAATGAAAAAGAAAACACAAATGACGACTTCACAAAAGAAGAAATCAAAAGTCCCGACATTATAAAAAAAATGAAATGAGAGAATAACTTTGGAAAAAGCGGGCTTCAAACGAAAGATTCAAAAGGAAGTCAGAACAGAAAACTGGGACAAAAAAAAAACAGATCAGCATTAAAGAACACAAATATCAAGCACGGACTTAGTCCAACGCTCGAGGAAGGATTAGTCACTTTTTACCCAAATGATATTCATCCCTTTCCCCAAGCCTACATTACAAGCCCGTGACAAGCCCTACATGATCTTATACTGAGGGTTCTCACATTAGTGGATACTTACATGACGGCCAAGCCTATGTTATCACAATTGCATGCATTGAACATCCTTTTGAGTGTGAGCGTACTTCTCTAAACGTCCCAAAATTCAAAATACTGGAATATATGTGAGAAATGGGACTTTCTTTTCAGTGAGGGCATTTGAAACGTGAGATTACGTGTAGTTCGAAACCTTGGCTGCAAGCAAGTGTGTCGATACTTAGGTGTCTGATGTACCACTTGAAACTATAGAAATTACCCAGAAGTCAGTCTTGGTTAGACTGGAAGCGAATAACGGAATTCCTAAGCACAATACTAATTGTTGGTATCAACTGAAATCAGAGCGTGATGCTGTCTTTTCACAAAACAAAACAAAAAACAACAACAAAATGCGTATATAAAATTCTTATTTTTTGCATCATGAACTACGTCTTGACCTGATTCCCTCAGCAGGATACGTAGGCGGCCACATTGGCTTAGGTCCACATTGTTTGAAAACCCATAAAATCTTTATTCTTTCATCCAACTACGTTGACCGATTCCTCAAGCGGATACGTGGCGCCATATCGGCTTCGGTCCCATTTCTAGGAAAACCCAATTACTTTGCTTGTAATCGGAACTACGTGTGACCTGATTCCCTTGGCGGATACGTAGGCGGCCACAACGGTCTCGGTCCCGTCTTTAATTTTTTTTCTTGTCTGTAACGAACTACGTCCGACCTGATTCCCTTAGCGGATACGTAGGCGTCCTACATCGGCCTCGGTCACACTATTAGTAAATCTTCGTTTTATCATTTTGCTTTTTTTTTTTGTGAGTTGTACTCAGTCTCGTCATACAGACAATACAAATGCACGACAGATATCCGACTCAGTTTCGTTAGTCAAAAAACCGGGACAAATTTTTAGGGACTTCGCCACGAAAGACACCGACAAATATGATTCCATATGCTTGGAAGATCGACATAAACTGGGACAATTTTAATGGTTTTACTACAAATGACATCAATGGACATGGTTAATTTACGCAAAGGGTTCCATATCCCAAAACTGGGACAAAATTTTGAAAGAGCTTCATGGCAACGGAACACCAAGAATAATGGGAGAACATATCGCCAATTTCGGATAAGGATATTCGCGTTGTTTCACAACATGTCACTATTCAAAGATCGACATAATTTCATACTAGTATATATGAGTATATTTTCTCAAGATAGAATATTTTCAGCAAATGTTTTGACCGAGACTCAAAATCAGACAGGGGTTACATGTCCAGACAAGGCAACGCGTGCAAGTATCAAGAGCCAACACAAATCGGTCGACCCCTCCCCGATCTCACAATTTTTCTTTGAGTGGATTTTGCAGGACAACAGGAACAAGGAAGACAACAACATTCCAATACATCAGATTCGCTCACAAAGTCAATCTGCAACAAGTCTACATCAAATACACCTCGCAAAAACCACCTCTTCTTCACTCAGGCTACAACATCTACACTTTAATTATCTCATCTAGTTTTGGTTATGCATGAAATACGACACAACTCCACACATAGAACAATTTTATCTACACCTTAGGAGACATCATGTGTATTCCGTCCATACAAGACGATAACGCCCACACAAGGCGTCATTTACATTTCGTCCACACAGGACGATAACGCCCACACAAGGCGTCACATGCATACCGCCCACACAAGGCGTCATTCGCATTTCGTCCACACAAGACGATAACGCCCACACAAGGCGTCACTTGCGTAACGCCTACACAAGGCGCCACTTGCATAACGCCCACACAAGGAGTCATTTGCATAACGTCCACACAAGACGCCATTTGCATTTTCGTCCGCACAAGACGATAACGCCCACACAAGGCTCACTTGCGTAACGCTCACATGAGGCGTCACTTGCGTAACGCCCACGCAAGGCGTCACTTGCATAATGCCTATACAATGCGTCATTTTCATAGCGTCCATACAAGGCGTCACTTGCGTAACGCCCACGCAAGGCGTCACTTGCATAATGCCTATACAAGGCGTCATTTTCATAGCGTCCATACAAGGCGTCATTTGCATTTCGTCCATACAAGACGACAACGTCCATACAAGACTACAACGCCCACATAAGGCGCCATTTGCACTTCGTCCATACAAGACGATAACGTCCATACAAGACAATAACGCCCACACAAGGCGCCATTTGCACTTCGTCCATACAAGACGATAACGTCCATACGAGGCGTCATTTGCATTTCGTCCATACAAGATGACAACGCCCACACAAGACGTCATTTGCATTTCGTCCATACAAGACGACAACGCCCACACAAGGCGACATTTGCATTTTGTCCATACAAGACGACAACGCCCACACAAGGCGTCATTTGCATTTCGTACATACAAGACGACAACACCCACACAAGGCGACATTTGCATTTCGTCCATACAAGACGACAACGCCCACACAAGGCGGCATTTACATTTCGTCCATACAAGACGACAACGCCCATACAAGGCCACATTTGTATTTCGTCCATACAAGACGACAACGCCCGCACAAGGCGACACTTGCATTTCGTCCATACAAGACGACAACGCCCGCACAAGGCGACATTTGCATTTCGTCCATACAAGACGACAACGCCCACACAAGACGACATTTGCATTTCGTCCATACAAGACGACAACGCCCACACAAGGCAACATTTGCATTTCGTTCATACAAGACGACAACGCTCATACAAGACGTCATTTGCATTTCGTTCATACAAGACGACAACGCCCATACAAGGCAACATTTGCATTTCGTCCATACAAGACGACAACGCCCATACAAGGCAACATTTGCATTTCGTCAATACAAGACGACAACACTCATACAAGGCGTCATTTGCATTTCGTCCATACAAGACGACAACGCCCACACAAGGCGACATTTGCATTTCGTCCATACAAGACGACAACGCCCACACAAGGCGACATTTGCATTTCGTCCATACAAGACGACAACGCCCACACAAGGCGACATTTGCATTTCGTCCATACAAGACGACAACGCCCATACAAGGCAACATTTGCATTTCGTCCATACAAGACGATAACGCCCACATAAGGTGTCATTTGCATCACTTCACTTCATTACATCTACAAACACCATGTCTTTTCCAGCACCACATCACCTGCAACCCAGTGTCAATCATACTTCGACACTGAGACAAATTTTGAATTTGCGTCGGTATTGTCTTTAATTTTGCAGCATCACAACATCCCAGTGTCATCATGATTCGACACTGGGACAATTTTGAATCGGCGTCTGTCTGCTTTAATTTTCTAGCATCACAGCAACCCAGTGTCTTCATAATTCGACACTGGAACAAAATTTTGAATTTGCATCAGCTTTTGTTCATTCTTTTTCTTGATCTTAGTTTAATTCTGACGATGGAAACAAAATTGGCTACAAGTCAACGTCTTTGTCCGAAAACTCTTTCATCGTCTTCGGTCAAAGAGGGACAACTGTTGACACCCAATTTTGATCCATCTTTTAGTCATTTCTTGCAATTTTAAGCATTTTAGGACACCGCATTTCAATCATCATTTTTTGCATTTTTTACATAATATTCTATGTTTATTTCTTCACAAAATGACATGACATCTTTTTATTTTAAATTAAGCATGATGTCTTTGTTAATATTATGTGTCTATTGTTATTACTCCGTCGTTTTATTTTAATAGTGTTTGCATCTCTTTAAATAATTAATTGGCACTGCATTTTTTCTTTTAATTAGGCATTGAACATTTCTTAAATATTGCATTTTATTATTATAGCATCGGCATTTTTATTTTGATAATTTTGTACCTTTAAACAATTTTTCTTTTAAAATAATTAATCTGTTTTGCATTTTTGTCAAACCAAATTAAGGCACAACTGGACCAAATCAATCCGCCAAAAACCGAAGCCCAAACTGAGGCCCAATACACCTTTCATCTTTTCCCTCCAATACCCAATACCTAAAACTCAAAACCCTAATCCCACACTATAAATAAAACCTTACCCCCCCCCCCCCCAATTAAAAAAGACCCTCAAACCGTCTACCCCTTAACTCTCACTTTCTCCCTTAACCCTCACACTCTCCCCTCAGGCGCACACCCTCAGCAGCCCCCACAAAATAAGTCAGTCGCCGCCTACCCCTCATTTTTCCTCTCATCCTCCCTAACATCTCCCCCATTTAACTTCATCTCCCTCAGCCGCACAACCTCACCATCAGCAACCCTAAAATTCCCCCTGCAGATTTTGTTGGACTCTCTCTCAAACCTTTCCGTCGCCGCCGCCCTTCGCCGGAGCTCCAAGCTCCGGTGAACCCCCTCTAAACACCAGCAGCCGCCCCTATCATCTCCCTCTCATCTTCACCTTACCATCGCCGACCACCACTACGCGCACGCACACATACAACACCAGCAACGCCCCTCCCCCGCTGCCATTCTCGTCGCCCCACTGC
The DNA here is from genome assembly GCA_029844215.1 of Przewalskia tangutica. Lineage (NCBI taxonomy): Eukaryota > Viridiplantae > Streptophyta > Magnoliopsida > Solanales > Solanaceae > Przewalskia > Przewalskia tangutica. The sequence goes on along the minus strand of CM056723.1, from coordinate 43,113,515 downwards.
TCGAACTACCACCAGTGCACCACCACCATTATCCCGTCTCTCACGAACCACTGTATCCCATCGATCACTACTGCCTCACCATCTCTCACACTCACCAGTCACTCTCCCACATCACTCACACCTGTCCCCTTTCCCCATTCCCGTCGCCTACCGCCGGAGCCCAGTGCTCCGGCGAACCAACAACCCTCACCTGTCTCCCAGATCCGAACCCCAAACACCACCACTGCCATACCTCTCTCCTCATCTTCACCACCGTCGGACCTCACCCCAGATCCTTTTGCCGACCGTCTCGCCACCGAGCTCACCACCGGCGATCAGAGACGGCCTGCTCATTGGAGTTATTATATATTGTGCTTTGTTGGATTGATTTGGTATTTATGGATTGAATTTTTGACATTGTGATCTAGCCGGAGTTCTTAAACTCCGGCGACCTTGTTGCTTTATTTTGTCAAATCACTATCTGTTGTTGGACTGATTTGATTTTTTTCTGTGTTTGGTATCTGATTTTCCGGCGAACCGTTGTTGTGATGCTGTTTTTGGGATGATTATTGACATTGTTGTCCTTTATCCGAGTTTGCACTATTTTTTGTGTTGCTTTGGCAACGTTTTGTTTTTTTCGGCGTCCTTCGGCGTGTCCACTATTTCGTTGTTGCTTTGCTATTATTTCGCTGGTTCCGAGACCGATTTGGAACAATTTTTGCCCTTTAATTCATTTGATAAACTGATTAAGAACAAACGCTACACTGCTTTACTGATTTTGAACAGATACTACACACCATTGGCCGATGAAAAAGTTATCCGTCGATTTTTGAGGCCTCCACAGTTGCAAAGACGGAAAATAAAATAAATGAAGCTTTCAGGGCAATGATGATTTCTTCCACCTACACCGGATAACCAACATGCGTTGACAGGACGAATTCTCGCAGCCACACTTGTTTAGGATGTCCCGCTTTATATTTTATATATCTGAGCCCTCTGTGTTTAAAACTATTATTGTTTTGACGCAGATTTGAAGGTTTTATTTATTTTATTGTTTCTAGCAATATTGACCGATGAAGGAATCTCCGTCTGATTTCCAAGGCCTCCCCTGTACAAAAGACGGATTTATTTTTTGGCTTTACTTATTAATTCTTACTATTACTTTAAAATTATTTATTTATTACTAACACTTTTACTAAGTGTTTATGCAGGTACCCGGAGATCATCTTGTGCAGAAGACCTAAAAAGGGCTAAAAGATGTTCCGGAGTTTTATTCGATTGTAGCTTTATTATTATGTATTGCATTTCATTGTAATTGTAAATTATGAAAGTTGCTTAGAATATGTAGAATAAAAGGGCAATAAATAATTAACCTAGGTTTGAACGGATAACCGCAAGTTAGCGGATCTTAAAGGATGTCTAACCCCTTCCCTTTAGGATAATAAAGAACACTGATCCAAAATCTCATTAATTTCGCAGATCATTAAATGGAGATTAATTGCAATATTTTTATTGCAATAAATCAAGTGTCCTAATTCACTTAATTAATTAGGTGGCGACTCCTCAAAATCAGCATTATTGCTCCATCCAGGGAACCGCGTCAAAGAGCAATGTTGCGGATACCGTTCAGACCCCCGAGGTCAAAAACGGGCGCGACACCCGTCCCGCCGGGACCCGCCCCACTCTGAACCCAGCCCCTTGGACAGCCCTAGTCCATATTCTTCGAGAAAGAAAATGTCCAACTTGACCTTTGATAATTTGTTAGGGGCCGACAACGAAAAATATATAGAACTTATTTCTAATGGCAAGACTATATTATTAAACCAAAAATATCTTATAAAGAATAAAGTTGTTGAATTGGAAATAATACATAGACAACTTGACTTTTTTCCCTTTTCCTTGATTTGAATCATAGTCGTCGTGACTTTATGCACGAATGGAGGAAAGAAGATATTTTCAATTGCCAATTAATGGCTCATTACGTTCAAATAATTTTTCAATTAAAGGTGAATCTCCCACTCCAGAAGTTTCACACCTCAATCCAATAGAATTGTAAAGGAATTAATCATAACTAGTTCAAATATGAAAGAGTTTTGGAATATCTTCCTTAATCTTTATTCATCCACAATGGTAACAATATATACAATAAGTAACATTTAATAGGAAGATTAAGTCTTCCATAAAATCCTCCTTTACTATCCCATAATATATTCCTATATTAATACTATTCTATTCCTTACATTAATACATAATACTATTTACCATATACATAAGATTCTACATAATTATATTATTAATAGTAATTAATAATAAATATTCTAACACTTCGCAAATGGTTTATGAGGGCGAATGTTGAGATCGTCCAAATTCTTCAAATAAGATCGTAAAGCCCTTTGTGAAGATATCCGCAACTGATGTCGCGTCGACACGTAACACTCGCACCGTCCGCGAGCCACCTTTTCACGGACAAAATGAATATCTAACTCAATATGCTTAGCGTTGATGATGGATTGGATTTTCGGAGAGATAAATTGCACTAATGTTATCACAAAGATACCATAGTAGCCGCTTAATAGACAATGAAGCTCAAGTAAAAGATTCTCAATCCGGCGTGAGTCGACATACATCGCTACCGCAGATTCATTTTCAAAGACCGAACGTGATACAGGGTTGTCTTTTCGAGGACCATGATATTAAATTATCACCGGGAAGATGCAATAACCGGAGGTGGGCGTATGGTGTCTGACATCCCGCCTACAGATCTGCAGGTGACAAGCTTGGCTGGAAGAAGTGGTACAGATGCAATCCATAATTCAGTGCGTTCTCAATATATCGTACAATACGTTTGAGTGCATGCATATGTTCTTCCATTGGATTGTGCATGAACAAACACACTTGTTGTACTGCATAGGTAATATCTGGCCTGGTGAATGTGAGATATTGCAAAGCTCCTGCCAAGCTGCGATACAATGTCGGATTGGCAAAATGACTGCTGGATATGGAACTCAATTTTGACTTGGTATCTACTGGAGTTGTAGAAGGTTTGCAAGATGGCATTCCAGCCCGTTCTACGATTTCTGATGCATACTTCTTTTGGGAAAGAAATAAACTACCTGCATGACGTGTCACCGCAATTCCTATAAAGTAGTGAAGTGGACCAAGATCTTTCATAGCAAATTCGGAACTTAGTTGGGTCATTATATTCTTGCGAAGAGAGTCTGAAGAGGCTGTTAGGATAATATCATCTATATATAAGAGAATATAAGCAGTATGATTACCCTGGTGAAAAATAAATAGGGAATTATCCCAACGGCTGTTTGAGAAACCCATGTTGAACACAAAATCTGCAAACCGCCAGACTAAGTCCCGGAGCCTGCTTGAGGCCATATAATGATTTTTAAGTAAACACACATGATTGAGATATTGAGAATCTCTGCACTTCAACGGTTGGTGCACGATACGCCTCACTCAAGTGTCCATGTAAGAAGGCATTCTTGACATCCAATTGATGAAGTAACCATCCTTTCGAGAGGCTAGACCGAGAACAATTTCGATGGTCTTTGGTTTAACTACTAGACTGAATGTCTCGCCGCAATCTAATCCCACCTGTTGAGTCTTGTCATCACCTACAAGTCGGACTTTATGCCGCTCAAAAGAACCATCAGATTTTTTTTATGGCTAAAAATCCACATAGAACGAATTATATTAGCATTAGATGGACGAGGTACTAACTCCCATGTCCTATTTTTAATTAGAGCATGATATTCATCATCCATGGTCATTTCCAATTAGGATCTTTTAGAGCAGACACAGGGTTACAAGGCAAAGGTGATTTCGAGACTTAAGTGTGTAGGTTGTATTTGGCATTGGGTTTTGTAATTCCATGTTGACTACGGTGATCAAGGTTTAGTGGGCCGTGGATCGACGCCATCGATCGGAGTGAGGCATGGGCTAAACGCCATCGCCGCATTATTTTCCACGCCATCGCCAGTTGCTTTATCCATCGTTGCAGCTGGGCTGGACGAGCATTTTATGTGTAGTTGGGCCTGGATTTGGAGATTGGCCCAACCGGGCGGGCACCGTGTGAAGGATGGAGTCTGCACCGGGCTCGAACATGGCCCAGCCACGGATCGCATTTTTCTGGGCCGACCATCGGCCCTGGTCCAGATGGGCCCACCAAGGCTGAACCGCATTTTTGTGAGTTCCGGGCTGTGAAAAAAATGAGTTAGATACGGAGCCTATCATCATCCAAAAATCATAAGTATTTGTCCTGTCACGATCTTGGCAAAGCGGAAATTGTGATTCATCTAAAATGACATGACGACATATAATCATACGTTTGGAAGAGATGTCATAACACATGTAACCACGGTGATTTGTAGGATATCCCAAGAAGACACATGAAGTAGACCGGGGTTGAAGTTTTGTGATTGTGGTGGAAGGAAATAGAGGGTAGCAAAGACAACCAAATACTCTCAAATGATGATATGAGGGCTCTAGTAAGTAAAGTATTTTTAGTGGAGCTTGGTAAGACATGTTTTTATGGGGAAGGATATTCAACATGTAGGTTGCCATTTGAAGCGCATGATGCCAAAAACGGGGCATGTACAACGAGCGAGGGATGTTCTCACAATATTGTTTATGGTTTTAATTTTGCGTTTCGCCTTCCCATTCTGTGAAGATGTGTGAGGACAGGATAAACGAAATTGTAAACCATTTGTTTTGAAAAAATCCCAAAACTGATTATTGTCAAATTCCCTCCCATTGTCACATTGAATACTTTTAATCTTCCGTTCAAACTGAGTTCAGATAAATGCTCTAAAGTTTAGGAAAATGGAAAACACTTGTGATTTTTTCGACAAAGGGAATGTCCACAAATAATTAGAGTAGTCATCAAGAATCAGTAAATAATATCTATGACCTGAGGAACTCAAAACAGGTGATGTTCAAATATCACAATGTAAAATATCAAACGGCATAGTAGTGCATGAAGTAGAAGAAGTAAATGGCAACCTAACATGTTTACCAAGGGCACAAGCATGACACTTATTCAAAACACGAGTTTGAGTACATGAAATAAAATTATTTTGTTTAAGAGAGGCCAGAATAGACTCCCCCGGATGTCCCAATCGTTCATGCCATAGTGATGGTGCCAAGGCTGCAAAAGTGGAAGTAACTTTAGACTGTGGATTTGGTAAACTTATTGGATAGAGATCCCCCTTGCTATCACATCTCATGAGAAGCTTCCCCGTCTGAAAGTCATGTACGGAAAAACCAAATGGGTCAAATTTAACAGAAACCCAATTATCACTAGTAAACTTCCTAACAGACACCAATTTTTTTATTAATTTGGGAGCATGCAGGACATTATTTAAAACTAGTGGCGGATGTTGTGGTGACAGTGTGTTTGACCCATAACCTTTTATTGGAATTGCATGACCATTTCCGACAATAATACCATTTTCTTTGCTCAAATTAAAATAAAGCAGAGTGTACTCGATGCCGCCATATGTGACGTTGCCCCGAGTCCATATACCAATTAGAATCCGTGGATTGAGTCCAAGAGCGCATAGCCCGCCAATATCCGTAGGATGGGTCATGGTTGAACGGGCCTTCCGCCATCGGGCCGAGGAGGCCCAAAACGCTGTGACGCCGCCGCTGAAATCGACCAACAGACGGGCTCGATGGGTCACACCGTTATGTTTCCTGCCGCCGACATCGCTGGCTGCCATCGCCATTGGGCTCGCTGGCTTGCTCGCCCAACTCCCGCCTGGCCGCTCGTGTTCTCCACCGCTTGCCGCCAGCGATCGCGGCCGCTTTGAGCTTTGGGCCTTCCGCCGCCGCCTGCCGCTCGTGGTTCGCCGCAGAGCCACCGCCGGAGTAGGTGTTGCCGCCGCCAGAGTAGGTGTTGCCGCCATAGCCACCGCCGAGTGTTGCCGCCATTTCACGCCATCAAATTCCGCGACTTTCACCTTTATTATTTCCGCGATTTCCACCCTTCTTATTATTATTACCACGTCCTTTTTTACTCTTATTTTGTGAAGAATAGTCAAAATAATTACCTTCATTTGAAGACGTGGCAACCATGGCGGAATTTGTAGTCGTTGAAACCTTCTTAATCAAACCCGACTCTTCAAGAACAAGCATGGATCTTGCTTGATAAAACTTTGGTAAGGGATTACTTTGACGGATTAGTGTCCCCACGCCACTATAAGCATCCGTGAGATCGGAAACTAATTGTAAACTAACCGATTGTCAATAACCGGTGAACCTACGTTTCTCAATTGATCTGCCAACACTTTGAGACGCTAACAGTAGGTTGAAACGTTAGGAAAGTCTGCCATGACAATGGTTGAAAATTCTTGTTCCAACGCAACGGCACGAGAGTTTTGATTGTCTTGAAAAATATCTCTCAAGCATTCCCATGCCGCCATGACAGTAGAATCTGGTTCCATTATCAGATGCAACATGTTCGTGGATATTGCATAAATCCAACCAAGAACAGTGGCATCAAGGGTATCCCACAATTCTTTGTCTGCTTCCGATGATTGTTCCGTTGTTGTACCATTTTTTGGTGGAATTATATGATGAAGAACTTTGTGAGCCCTACAACATATTTTGAACAACTCCGCACATGTTGCGTAATGAACAGTTTTCATCTCTAGTTTGACAGAAATATGTGTTTTGATGTTGGAGATAGTAAGGGCTGAGTGAAACGAAGATTTTGATTCATACATGGTTGTGAGTAAGAACAATAATGGAGAAATTAAAAAAAAATTATGAAAATTTTTCGGTCAGGGTAACACCAAGGAAGAAGATGACCGAAATTTGGAAGAAAACAAGAAAAATATTTTAAGGATCTTTTTCTTCCTTATGTTCTTGATACCATGAAAGAATTTTGGAATATCTTCCTTAATCTTTATTCATCCACAATGGTAACAATATATACAATAAGTAACATTTAATAGGAAGATTAAGTCTTCCATAAAATCCCCCTCTACTATCCCATAATATATTTCTATATTAATACTATTCTATCTCTTACATTAATACATAATATTATTTACCATATACATAAGATTCTACATAATTATATTATTAATAGTAATTAATAATAAATATTCTAACAAAATATGACCATACTTTGCACTGTCTATTCAGGTTCATTGGATTCCATTCTCTAGAGACTTTGTACACACAGATAATGTGGGAAAATGAAGGGGTTAGGGGGCGGAAAAACACGCGATTTTAGTTTTAAAAGGGAAAGCACATGCCATTGACCTTTGTTTTTTTATTATAAAGAGAAAAGCTAAACATAATAGAATTACTTCTTCCTCAGTAGGAATGGTCATAAATATTAAATACTTTTTACTTTTTCTTTTTTGAAATTTTGAAGGAGTTAAAGATGGAGTTGTGTTTGGTTATAATTTTTTAAAGAATATTTGGTTGTTTGAATGTATTGAAAGTGAAAACAAGATTTTAGCTGTTTTCCAAATTCCAAATACCACTTTGTATTTGAAATTTTCATGACCTAACACTGATTTTCAAATAAAGTGGGAAAAAAAGTCGGAAAAGGTGAAAGAATTTCATGACCAAATGGGTCCTTATCTTTTTTATTTTGGTTCAAAATCAGTATCCACTTACAAAATTAAGAAAAATTAACTTTATTTTTTCAGATTTGATACTATTTACTCAAGCAATAATAAGCAAGTGTCTTATTAATTAAGAATAATTTAATTAAAATACTCATTTTTTTTAAGAATCCGTATTTTATTAAAGATTGTGAAAAAGACTATTTGAACACTCATTTTGAACAATAGGAATTATAAAGCAAGCCAAATAAAGGCAAATTGTCTTGTCTTTTCCAACTTAGTAAAGTTTGTTTCCAAACTCATAAATAAGAGTATGTGAACTTATGAAAAAGTAATACTTAGAGTTTATTTTTCTAAAAGGCAGGTTATGGTATGGGAGTCCGAGTAAATAATAATAATAATATATTCAGTGTATATAAAGTAAGAATTTGGAGAGGATAATATATATCTTACCTTTATATTTATGGGATAAAGAAGTTTTTAATAGTAGAAAAAAAGTTGATAGCTTCTAGAACCACTTATTTGCCTTGAAAAGGGCTAATTTGTTCATATCTTTTATAAAAATTTAAGATCGTTCAGACGATTACTTTAAAAAATTATAATCATGATGTTTTACCAATTCTTCATCCATTCCTACCGTGACAATCATCAATTAATAATTTTTACTGCACCATCACCAACTATAATTACATCCACCACTGCATAACCAACAACCGCCAAACACCACGAGCAACCACCTTCACTGCAAGCTACCACCATAAATCATCTTCAACAATATTAACCACCATCATCAGCCACCTCTTCTAGTGGCCATCATTACCAAACAACTCCACCGCCAGCCACCATGTGTTCGTTATCGTTTATTAACTTTTATGTTATTTATTTTCAAAATTTTATTTATTAATTTTTTTTAATAGTTAATTTATTTTTATTTTATTATAATTGTAGAATAGTGTAAATTTTCTTGATGTAGTTCTCTTATTAATGTGATATATATTCTTATTAATGTGATATATATAGAGTAAACAATTGTAGTCATAATAGAATTATGATCTCTATTGTACATTAATTATACTAAATATTAATTACAGAATATTTTCACTATCACACCCCCTATGTCGAAGCGGGGAGGAGGTCGGACGTTGAGACTGAATCTGAAGTAAGGAATAGTTGTCGAGGAAGCCCTTTGTGAAGATATTTGCATACCGATACTAAGAAGGAACATGCAACACCCTAAGGTGACCCATTACAACCTTCTTACGAACAAAGTGAATATCCATCTCAATATGTTTGGTTCGCTGATGCTGAATCGGGTTATGAGACAAGTAGACGACAGATATGTTATCACAATAAACCAAATATGCCTTACGTATGAGACAATGAAGCTCAAGAAGGAGATTTCAGAGCCAACATAGCTCGGCAACAACATTCACAACGCCTCGACATTCTGCTTCTGCACTCGAATAGAAAAGTGTGGCTTGCCGCTTGGCAGACCACGATATAATATTATCCCCTAAAAATACACAGTAGCCGAATGTAGAGCGACATGTGTCTGCACAGCCTGCCAAATTTGCGTCTGTGCATGAGAGCAATCTAGACGATGTGGAGGGATATAAATAAAATCCATAATCAAGAGTGTCCTTCATGTACCGAATGATACACTTAAGAGATGTAAAGTGAGGCTCCCTAAAAGCGTGTATGAACAAGCACACCTACTGAACCGCATATGTAATATCTGGCCGAGTGAAGGTGAGATACTGAAGAGCACATGCGAGACTCCTATAAAGAGAGGGAACTCTGACCGAATCCCGATCATCCGCATTGATTTTGGAGAGTGGACATGATCTTATAATTTGTCATTTTAGCCCTATAGACGATCTCATCTGCATACATACTTACGCTGACACAAAAACATGACATGTGTGGATCTGGTCACTGATATCTCCAAAAAATAACTCAGCTTACCTAAGTCAGTTATAGCAAATTCGAACTTAAGTAGAGCAATGATCTCATGCTTTAGGCCATCTGAAGAAGCTGTCAGAACAATATCATCCATACATAATAGAAAGTAAGTTGTGTCAGTACCTCGATGAAAAATGAATGATCACTCTTGATGTACACAAAGCCGATATAGATGATGTAAGTGACAAACCGCTCATACCAAGTTCTGGGGGCATGTTTCAACTCATATCGTGGCTTACGACGATGACAAACATGTTGAGAAGCATCCGGATGCACAAATCCTGGCGATTGATGCATATAAACGATTTCTTTCAAATCTCCATATAAGAAAACATTGTTCACATCAAGATGGTGAATATGTCAATTCTTCCCCATACCGCCACGACCGACTTCGCCCGCGTGCAGTGTCCTACCCGGCACTCACAGGTATACATCAGAGAATAGCAGCGGAACATACACAAACTCATAAGTACTAGACAGTAAATATCAACAGGCTAGCCGATAAGGCCACCTTCCAAAAAAATATACATAACCCAAAAACAATAGTTACATCCCTTTTTTTACAACTCAATCCACAAGATATGACTACAAACCTCTAAGAATAACAACTGTGATGGGACGGGGCCCCGTCATACCCCTGAATGTACAACAACCGACAATACCAGGGATCTGAACCAAAGATAAGCCTCCGGAGTAATGGAGCTTCTCAACAGCTGAACAGTGATCCTAAGGGTGAGGATCAAGAACTCAGATAACTCTACTCGCAGATGAACGCAGCCCTCGGGCGAGGTCAGTACAACAGGTACCAAGTATGTGAAACTGAAAGTACTGTAATGAAATCATATAGTCTAAAATAAAGTTGGAGACAGGTATGATGACCAAAATAACAGTACACTGTGCCTTACTAATAATGAGAGTAAACAAGAGTATACTTTACTGCATAAAAATAGGAGGCTCATGATCAAATTAGGGCCACCCGCCCGTAGTATCATTAAGCAATTCTACTCCTGAGACTATTTCACCCGCATAGGTCATGTGGACCCACAATGAGGTCATCCGCCTCGCATGAGACTATTTCACCCGCATAGGACTATTTCACCCGCATAGGCCCGGTGGACCCGCAATGAGTACAAACGCCGCACTCGCATCATGGGTAGCAAATCCATGGAATAAGTAGTAACCCGGGGGTTTACCCCGCAAGAATAACATAACCTAGCACAACTGACTATCATACATAACATAAGCACCGCCGGCTTATCATACATAACATAAGCACCACCGCTTATCATACATAACATAAGCACCACCGGCTTATCATAAATATCATAAGCAAGTTAAGAAATCCCCTAACTACTTATTAGTCTTAATTATCATGCACTCTCATTTTATTTTACTTAAGGCACTAACATGTCATTAAAAATCCGGAAATTAAACCCAAAGTACTATGTACCTTATCCTTTCAAAAATGACTCTTTCTCGTATAAAATCCTCAAGATACTAACACCCGTAGTATCAAAGATTGTCTACATTTCAAAACAAGTCACTACATCTTTTAGAAATACATTTAGGCTTCTAAATCAAGTGACTTTTTACTTTAAAACTTTAAACAATTGATGCCTTTAAATCAATTTGACTTTCTTCATTTCAAGTAATTTATCTTTGTTTACATCACTAGAGTAAATCATTCTTTTATCTTTCCATAAAGTTATTATAACCAACTTCCCATAAAGTCGTTATACTAACTTTATGCTTTAGAAACTAAGATATCTTTAACCTTTCATAAAGCCGTTATAACTAACTTCCCATAAAGCTGTTATAACTCTTTATGTTTTAGACAAATTCATTCTTTTATAACCAAGAGACTTATTCTTTTTATAACCAAGTATCATATATTTTCAAATCAAGTTACATAACTTTCAAAATACTTCAAGTCTCTTAACTTTAGAATAGTTCAAGTAATCAATACTTTCCTAATAAAGTATTCTATACTTTTCAAGACAAGAAATCTTTCCATGTAATATCAAGTCACATATACTTTTCGAAAACAAGGCAAGGCTACCAAAATGAACCCGAATTCATTTTTAACCATGTACGTCCACCGTACTATACATTTATAAAACTCATGCTCAAGAAGATAGGGAAAGTTCCACATACCTCTTCGACTTAAACCACTTGCCAAGTTGAATACGCCGCACGTAGAATGTCAACTTATAATGACCATAATATGTCCATCAACTACTAGCTTTCAACGTAGAATATTTCTAAGTATAAGGACTCTTAATTCTACGGAAAATCGGGCAGCACTTCCTTTGTTTCTACGTACTTTTCCACCTTTTTCAAGGCCCGGAAATCAATAACCAATGCCACATTTAAGGCTCAACACATCAACCAATCAAAGGGGATTACACGCCGCATACGACGTGTAAAATTCTACCCCACAATCGATATCCTAATAGTCCCACATTTCAATGTCATTCTCGGCTAACAATGTACAACAACACAAAGTCTTTTCCAATTCTTTTTCAATCCAAGTTGTTTAGTCTAACATGTTATATAGCCGCAATCGATTATAATAACTATAATCCCTTCTTTCTATAGCAAGACGATTTATCAGATCTAACAATTAAATTGAATTACAAACTTAATAGCTAACATGAACTTTTCGGACTTTAGGCTTCTAAAATTCCATAACACTTATCAATCTTCATAACATATATCACATGATCATTTCTAACTTATCATAACATGAAATCTTCTATTACAATAGTAATACGAAGATTATTACCTCATTTAGCCCAAATATAATCCAAGATTAAAAGTCGATCCTTAGCAACTTTAGCTCCTCTTTTCGATGTTCCAATCCACTCCAAGCAACCCTTAGAAGCTTATGAATAACTCCTCTTCAAGTTCCAACTCCAACTATGAAAAACCCCTTAGGTTTTCATGTTGCGACTAACGTAAAAACGTAGTTTTTCCGGGATTTTTCTATTGAGATATCCTTGTAATACCCTTAGGAACCTTGGGTTGAAGTATTGTGAATTATGAACAACAATTGCAAAATTTTCTCTTCCACAAGGCCTCATGGCCGAGAGCTCACTTTAAGAGAAAGAACAAGATTTTCCAATTTTCTCTAAGTGTTGAAATGACCAAGTCTTGCACTACTAGTATTGATATATACTACATTCAAGGGTCTAGATTAGAACATTTGTGTGACTTGGATGAATTCATTTAAATATCAAGCTAAGTGGGCTCATTGACTTGGTCAATAATGTCAAGCCTTGGCCTTTCAAGACTTGGCTCATTCTTGTCCATTTTTGTCCAAGCCCAAGTGTGGGGGTGACACGTGTCACCCTACCATTCGTCCATAATGTTTCGTTTTCTGACATTTCCATAATTGTTCAAACTATCGAAAACCTCGTGGGCCCCATAAAAACGTAAAATCTCTCGGGTGGGCCCCACATATCCAAATCTGAAAATAAACTTCCATAGTTTCGATAAATTCTAAATGTCTCAAATAGCAAATTCGAGAACCCAATTCTCATTAACAAACATTTCTCTTTCCCGAGGTTCGGAAGATTTTTTCCTCGGAAAACAATTCTTTCTTTCATTCAAATTTAAGTCTGGTGTTCTCTCGTCTATTCTCTTATACATGCCCTGGAATTACGGGGTGTAACAATAGCGATGCTCAAAACCGTGTGGATGATAGCTGTCTTAACCACTAGACTGAAAGTCTCACCACAATCAACGCCCTCCTGTTACTCTATGTCATTTACCACAAGTCTGGTCTTGTGACGTTCAAGGGCACCATTATCTCTGAATTTATGACGAAATAACCACATACAATGGATTACATTCACCCACTCAGGTCGGGGAACAAGATCCCAAGTGCACTGTGAAGTAAGCGCATTAAAATCATCACGCAGGCCGCATTCTAATTCGGGTCAAGTTTGACTAAGGTTGTGGTTTTAGGTAGCGGGGAGATGGTTTGAGTGGACAAATTAAAATGTACTTTTGGTTTGAAAATCCCGTGTTGTGCATGGGTTTCCATATGGTAGGTTGGGGGATGGATCAAATGTAGGAGGCGGTAGGTTAGACCTGGGGTCAATGGTTAGCGCGGACTGGTCGCGAGGTATCAATGAGCAATTTCAACACCGGTGGATGGTGGACCTGGTCACGAGGTATCAGTCGGTAAGTATTGTAACTGGGCAGTACAGTGTGGGAATTGGGTGTATTGGGCTGAGTAGTTGCGGTAATGGGTGATAGGCGGCGTGTCGATCGCGCAATGGGTAGGCCAACCCGCATGGGTGTCGCGTGGGGTCCGTGAATCGCAAGAGTGACGGGTTGGTATTTGACCAATATAGTGTATTTTGAGGTAGATGGGAGGTGTCCGAATAATCAAGGAAACCGTAATCAGTTACTCGTAATTTTTGGATGTTGGCAAACGGGAAAACGTACTCATCAAACGTGACATGGCATGAGACTGGGATTTTTTCTGTGGATAACTCATAGCACAAATACCCCCTGTGGTTCGATGGGAAACCTAAAAATACGCAAGGAGCCGAGCGAGGTGCTAATTTGTGAGGGACCGTGGAGGCAAGATTTGGGTAGACAATCGAAAATTCGAAGGTGATCATAGGAAGGGATCCGACGGAAGAGAATTTCGGTGGGTGTCCTATTTTGAATCATACGGTAGGTAAGATGTTAAGAATGTATTCTACCATTTTTAATGCATATACCCAAAAGGTAGGGGGAGAGACGCATGAAAAATAAAGGTACGAATCATATTGTTAATGGTGCGGAGAATTCTTTCGGCTTTACCATTTTGAGGGGAACTATGGGGACAGGAGAAACGAAAAACCATGTCATTATCTGCATAAAAATTATAAAAAGGGGAGTTATTGAACTCACGGCCATTATCACATTGAAACATTTTGATGTCTTTTTCAAATTGTGTTTTAACCAATGTACAAAATTGAAGGAATTTGGAGTAAACTTGAGACATAAATTTAAGCTGATGGACCCAAAGGAATTGAGAAAAGTCATCCAAAAACACCAAATAATATTTATGACCTAGGTTTCTAGTTATAAGAGATGTCTATAAATCTGCATGAATAATATCAAAAGGAGAGAAAGTAATATTTAAGGAAGACGTAAACGGAAGTCTAACGTGTTTTTCTAGATGACAAGAGGAGCAACTGTGGGAAAGTTTCCCTTTATTACATTAAATTAAATTACGATTTCTAAGAGAATACAAAATATGAGCTCCCAGATGACCAAGTCTACTATGCCACATCGATGGAGAAATGACATCTAAAGCGGTAGGTGGAGTGACATGGGAAATCGACGTGGATAGGAAATGATAGAGGTCTCCCACACTATTGCATCTCGTAAGAAGTCTCCCCGTACGTATGTCCTTTACAGAAAAACCAAACGGGTCGAAATCAATGGATACTGAGTTATCAGTGGTAAAATTTCGAACATAGATTAGGCTCTTGATAATATTAGGGGCATATAGAACGTGTTTAAGGGAGTAGTGGGGTTGCGGTGGTGGAGTTAGCGTATGGCCAAATCCTTGAATTAGAATACAATGATCATTTCCGACCATAATAGATTGAACAGTATTTAAATTGCGCAGTTGAAGAAGATTACCAGAATTGTTGGTGAGGTGAGACGTGGCGCCCATATCCATATACCATGCATCTTCGGGCTGCTGAGCTGATGTGTAATGGACCTGCATGGCGAGCCACTGGATAGGCTCCCAGGATGCTGGGCCTCGGCTCAACCCACTGAAATTGCTATTTTTGGGCCTCGAGAACGCTACTGGAAGGGCATGTCCAATTACAGTACAGTGCCCATGGAAGTGGGTTGGCCCACTTCTACGGTTGTTGGGCATATTGTAAGCTTCTCGTACGGCTTGGGCTTACTTTGAGAGCCACTGGATGGACTCCTAAGATGTTGGGACTCGATTGAGCTCACTGAAATTGCTGTTTTTGGGCCTTTGGAATATTGCAAGGACATGCCCAATTACCGGACAATGGCTAGGGCAGTGGGTCGGTCCACTGTTGCGGTTACTAGGCGTCTAGGCCTATCGTGGACTACATGTATTGTTGGCCCCATTTCCATGAGGAGGATTTGTGGCGTCGGGTGTTGAGGAAGACGAAGCGGAATAAGATATGTGGGTCGTTGGTGACGCCATGAGGGTATCCGAAATTTGGTAGAGAAGTAAAAAAGAGTAGAAGTGTTGTATATCAGCTGTTTACCTGGGGTATACGACCTGTTGGAGAGATAGGGAAATAAAAGGGTGTAGAACTGATGTATTTCAGTAGTATACCAGAGGTATACGAGGCTGGTATATATGGCAGAGAGGGTCTATCAGTCGTATACGAGGTGTATATTAGCTAAGAGATCCTGTATATCGTTGTATACGGGTCGTATATGATGACAGTGATGGTATATCATTGTATACGCCTTAAGGGTGGTTGTAAATCATTGTATCTGTGTTGTATATAACTGTATACCAGCAATATATGATAGCAGGCAGTGTATATCAGCCATATACAATGTGTATATCGGTTGTTTCCGGTAGTAATTGGCGTCGGAAGTGAAGAAGAAAGGGGGGCCGGACAAGGTTAGGATTTTTAGGCTCTTGATACCATGTAGAATAGTGTAAATCTCCTAGATGGAGTTCTCTTATTAATGTGATAAGAGTATATAATTGTAGTCTTAATAGAATTAGGATCTCTATTTTACATTAATACGCTAAATATTAATTACATAATATATTGTGAATATATATGAAATATATTCACTATCATAATAAGTACAAACATTACTCGCACATAAAATTCATAAAGTTACGTGAAGTATTAAATAGGGATAATTACCCTCTATGTCTATTTTTAAAATTATTTACGCTATGTAACCCATACTTTGTGTATAAACATCTTATTTTCAATATATTTGTGTATAAACACCCTTTATACACTATTATACACTTTATACAAGGTTGAAACACAATGTATAAATGCTTTCATCCTAGGTATAATATTGTATGATATTATATATTGAGCTACGTGGCGTAAATATTTTCAAAAGATGTATATTTTTTAAATTAATCTCATCGAGTTTCATATTCTCTACAAAAGTTTCAATTTTGTGTGAATATAGATATATACCGGAAACTTTAAATTTTCAATTTTGTTTTAATAATATAAAACTATACCTCCTCTATTTTAATTTAGGTAATACTTTTGACTTATAGAGATCTAAACTATATGAACTTTGATCTAACATTTTTTTTTATCATATTAACATGAGAAGATAATACAGCTGTGTGAACCCCTAGCACAAATGGCAAGTTCTCAGTCATCTGCCTGGAGCTGCTTGAGGCAGAGAAATGAAGTCACAGTTTTTGACAAGAAGATATGGCACAATGATGTTCCCTTCAAAATGTCATTTATGACCTGGAGAGCAGCTCACAACAGAGTGACAACAGCTGACAAAATTGGGATATTTTGTATTGATTTGAGTGTTACAAGCTGCTGTTTCCCTGAATCTTTCATGACCCCTGGAGAGGAAAACTGTGAGCATTTGTTCTACAGGGGTCAATTTGCCCAGGAAATGTGGAGTATTTTTGCTGGAATGGTAGGCATCTCATTCACTGGCCTGAATCTAAGGACTATGCTCTAAAACTGTTGGAATTTTAGGTGCAGAAATTCTTGAGCTGCTATGTTTGCAGAATCATGGCACCTATCATTGTATGGGAATTGTGGAGGTCGAGATGTGCAAGAAAATTTGGTAAGGAAAAGCCATCAGTAATTGAAGGCGTTTGCGTCGAGTTCGTACACGCAGCGGAATTTAAAAATTTATGTTTTAAACCCGACGACGGTCAAACTGAAGTATGATATGTAATGTAAAATTAAACACAAAGTAAATGTAATACTTCGAACGAAGACTTATATTTTGAAGCAATCAGCCAAGCAATTGAAACTTGTTACTTTGTGTAGTCCGGGTGCACACTCAAAAGTCCCTTGATTTGCAAGTTCTAAGTTCTTAGAACTTTGAAGTAATTTATATCTTTAGAAATGCTAGGAATTTCTGCAGATTTTTAGAAGAGATAATCTCTCTTAGATGTAGTGTAGTGAAATGGGAAGAGAGACCTCCTATTTATAGGACAAAATAGGAGCTTTAGGGTTTCCGTGGGCCAGGCCCAGCAGAAAATCGGACTGGATCGAAATTCGGACTCCCAGAACACGCGTCGGCATCGCGGTTCCATGAGGTGGCACCGCGGTGCCTCCACGTGCTTCTGGAACCGCGGTCCTGTCCAATTTTCTGCACTTTTTCCCATTTCTAATGTCCCGGTTATCAACCGAACATATATATATTATCTCTTCAATTACATCCTTCAATCAACGGAACATTTGACTTAGTGTTTACCCTTCAGGCCCCTACATATTGACACTAATATCATTAGGATCTTCACGGAACTCCTAGACTGCGCCGGAAGACGAACCTCAATATGTAAAGTTTAGCTACATGAAGCACGTGAACTGAACCTCTATGTGGAAAGATAAAATCTTTTCATTCACGACACACTCAATCAAGCTTAGAATTTGTCAAGTGTCTATCAAAATGACTTGATCATAATAACTCATCTATATTAGTTGACAACAGGACCATATCAAAGACATGTCCACTGCGTTGGCCAACGACTTAGTCAACCTAATATCTTATGAGAATCTGAGTGCTCTCTCGAAGATGCATTCGAGGAATGAATTCTAATCTTGGCTCAATACCCACCTTTAATCCACTTCGTAACGTACCCAAAATAAGTCGCGTCTCAACCTATAAGACATTTGAGCTTAGGACAGGATCAAAGTACATTACTCCGTGAATAAGGTGATATCGACCTCAAGTCTAAGGACTATTATCTCCCACACACCGATGACATTATAGACATATAACAAAACAGTACATCAGCAGGGTATACCAATACTCCAACAAGTATTCATGTGTCCATCACGAGTTGCCATAACTCGTAGCATGTGAAACATACTACATCCCAAAGGATATGATGCAGACGACATGTCGACGTATAACATATCACCGATATCCCAATCTCGATGATCATTAGGCGAGGATGTTTAAGAGCGTCACGCTATGATATTAATTCTCACTCTATTAATAATCACGTAACCTCTAGGGATGCATTTATAGAATATTATAAACAATCAACTAATAATTCAATAAATGCAAATTTCATAATATTAATCATCATCAATACATAAATATGAATATATATAAAGTACATATGTCGTAATACTGATTGTCTCTAGGACATACATATACTTTCAGTAATAAGGTCAATAAGATTAATCTCTTTCAACATAGTCCAAATTACAAAATCTCATTTCAAATGAGTGGTTGTTGGAAATACATGGGAGGACATATGCAAGCTCTTTGAACTCAAGTTAGTGGAAAGGGTCTCCAAAAGTGTGGTGTGGATGAAACCGGCTACTCCCTGTGTCAAGATAAACAGTGATGAGAGTTGTAAGGATAGATTGTGCGGAGGAGGAGAGGTAGTGAGAGATCCCTTGGGCAAAACACTTATGGCATACAACCTCCCACTAGGCCAAGGGAGTAACAACTGGGCAGAAGCTGCATCACTCTTGTTTGGACTGAAATGGGGTATTGAGCAGGGCATGACATTCATTGTGGGAGAAACAGACTCGCTACTTCTCCTTAAATGCATTCAGGGCGATTGAACAATCCCTTGGCGTATTGCAGAAATAGTGCTTCAAATTCAAAGACTGATACAAGTCAGGGGAATTGCAATTCAACACTGCTTTAGAGAAGCCAATCAAGTTGCGGACAAAATGGCGACCTTAATCCATCAGCTACAAGAACCTCATATCTACAGTTGTTTTGATACTATGCCACGACAAATCAAAGGTTTACTTAATGTCGACAAATGGCAAATGACAACATTCAGAGTCAGGAGAAAAAGGCTAAGTGTGCTGAATTTGGAGCCACCGTGACCTTTTTAGCTTTATTACCACATTAGGGCTACATTTTTGTAGAAGTATTAGACATGTGTACCAAAGTACCATGAGGAGCATTGTAGATGATTAGTCCTATTCATTAAGTTAGTTATTAGTGGTTATTAACTAATTGAGTTGGTTAGTAAGTTTGTTAGCAAAATAGTTGTATAGGTGTATAAATATGACTCTATCTTGTATTCATTAAGTAAGAAAGTAATCAACAAAAGATCCTAGAAGAGCAGTTTTTGCTCCCCAAACTCTCTCTCAAGTTCATCACATATTGTTCTCATCTCTCGTTACTTTCCTCACTAAATCAGATTGTTTACACATGGATCGTGTACATGCAGGGAGTGATAATTAACATGGTATCAAAGCTCAATGTTTTTGACGCGTCTATGGTGCAATTTGATGAAGGAATCAAGCAGATCGAGACACGAGCCAGATAGTCCTGGTATTGAGGTAATCTCTGTAGTGTATTGAGCGATTCTGTTGCGTATGACACAGAATCGACAAGGAGAAGTTGTAGATCTAATCAATTTTGATCGAGGATCACATTATCGCATCTATTGATCAATTTTGATCGAAGATCACATTATCGCATCTGTTGATCTAGTTGCATGCGTGTGTAGACAACTCACATCTATTGATCTGGTTGCATGCTTGTGTAGATAACATTTTTTTCTTCGCTTAATTGTTCATCCGCACTGTTGGATCTGTACTTAAGATATAATGGGAAGTGTTGAAGGAATGTCATCTAGTGGATATGAAGTAGCCATTAACATTGATCATAATCATCCATTATACCTGTATCCATCCAATGTCCCCGGTTCACTGTCGGTTGGGATCATACTTACGGGGATGGACAATTATACACTATGGAGCAGGCAATGAAACTTGCACTGTCAGAGAAGAATAAAATTGGATTTATTGATGGAACAGTGAAGAAGGGAGATTTCAATGAAAACCTTGCTAATTTGTGGGAGAAATGTAATGCTATTGTAGTATCATGGTTGATGGAGAATGTGAGTATGAGCTTGTTGAATGGAATGTTTTTCAACTCAGATTCTCACATGATATGAAAGGAGTTGCGAGACAGATTTGACAAGGTCAATAGTTCTAGAGCTTTTCAATTGCATAAGGACATATTCACATTGCGACAAGGAACAGTTCATGTGTCTGTGTATTACTCAAGGCTCAAGGACTTGTGGGATGAATATTACTCTATTATGCTTATACCAAACTGATGTGCTAAATCCAAGGAATTTGTATCATCTTCAATATCAAAGTATGCTACGGTTCTTAATGGGACTCAATGACAGTTATGGTCATGTGAGGAGTCAAGTACTGCTAATACATCAACTGCCTAATCTGAACCAAGTGTATGCTATGATCAATCATGAGGAAAGTCAGAGGGGTCAAACTGGGACCAGTCAGAGGAGTACACATGATGTAGGTGATTCTTCTGTCATGTTCACTGCAACAAACCATGGGAATGAGGCTTATAGACAAAAGAGGCCCTACAATCCAAATGTGGTGTGTGATTTTTGTCATTCCAAAGGGCATATAAAGATAGACTGCAACAAGCTGAAGAAGTGTACATTCAGTGGTAAGACAGGATATGTACAGAGAGACTGTTACAGATTAAATGGTTATCATGATGATTTCAAAAGCAAAACAAAGAAGGTGAATATGGTAACTGGAAGTGATTTCCTTCACGAGGAAACTAGATAAGGAATTGAAGATCAATACCAACTAAGACCTGGACAGATCTATACATAACAACCACAAGCTATGGGAAATCACAAAGGTCAAAATGTTGCAGAGAGACAAATAGGACCACATCAGTTCATACCTCAACAACATCAATAACTACTCAATTTACTCAAGGATCAACCAGAGTCTGGAAGGCCAAATACCATTGTGGCTAACATGACAGGTATATGTAATTTTGACACACATACCTTAATAAAATGGATAGTAGATTCAGGAGCCACCAATCATATGGTTGGTAATCAATAAGATTTACATAATAAACACTTGGCAGAAGGTGCAGGTAAAGTGCAGTTGCCTACTGGAGAGTCAACTAAGATATCACACATATGTTATTATCATATGGGAGGAGGTGATGTCCTAAAAGATGTTCTTTGTGTACCAACCTTTCAGTTCAATTTGATGTCAGTATCTAGGGTGACAAAGGAACTGAACTGTAGTGTTACTTTCTTTCCCACATGTTGTATATTTCAGGATCTCTCATCTGAGAAGGTGAGGGTGATTGGTACTAAAGAGGATGGATTATACATACTATGTCTATACAAGCAGAATAAAGAGAAGGAGTTACACCAGTGCCTTGCAGCAACTCAGAAGACTGATGCAGCAGTTTGGCATCAGAGAATGTGTCATGTACCAATGAATGTGTTGAAGAAAATACCTTATTTTCAGAATAATAGTTCATTTACATTGCATAATTATGAAATATGCCCTCTAGCAAGGCAGACTAGAGTTTCATTTCCTGTTAGCTCAACTAGGACATCCAATCCTTTTCAATTATTGTATATGGATTTATGGGGACCTTATAGAGTTGACACCTATAATGGATGAGATACTTTTTTACAATTGTGGATGATCATTCTATATGGACCTGGGTATTTCTAATGAGACTGAAGTCATATGTGTTTACTCTACTAAAAAAACTTCTTTATAATAGTAAATACACAATTTGGAACAAAATTAAGAAAGTGAGATCAGACAATGGTACTGAGTTCTTTAATAATAATTGTAAGGAGTTATTTCAGAAACATGGTGTAGTGCATAAAAGTTCATGTCCTTACACTCCTCAACAAAATGGAGTAGTTAAGAGAAAACATAGACATATCTTAGAAACAACAAGGGCCATCAAAATCCAAGGATGTATACCAGATAGATTATAGGGATTTTGTATTGAGGGAGCAGTGTATGTTTTGAACAGAATTCCCTCTTCTATTCTAAAGAATGTATCTCCTTATGAAATGTTGTACAAATCTGTTCCTTCACTATCCCACTTAAAGATGATTAGGAGTCTATGTTTTGCAATCAATCTCCTCAATCATGATAAGTTTAGTCCTAGAACAGTAAAATATGTTCTCCTAGGATATGGTTCAGTACAGAAAGGATATAAATTGTATGATATTGATAATAGAATTGTCTTCATGAGTAGAGATGCTGTCTTCATGTAGAATATTTTACCTTTTAAAAATGGTGATGATGAGAATAGAATGAAGTCTATCCACACACATGATTCATTCTGTTATGATGATATAGTGCACCCAAGTGAGATTGTAGTTGTTCCTCACTCAGATAATGGTGTTATATATGAGGATGGGGTCACTCCTGATTCCCAGCACACAACCAACAATCCAGACCTGTAGATTCCTGATTCATACCTAAGAAGATCTACAAGGGCAATCAGACCTCCTATTTGACACAAAGATTATGTCACACAACAAGGATTTTCTAACTGTTTATATTTTGTATCTACAGGACTAAACTACTCTAATCTATACTCCAATTATCAAGCATTTATAGCAAAATCTTCAGCTGTTACAAAACCATGCAATTACAAGGAGACTGCTAAGGATGCCAAGTGGATTGAGGTAATGCAAGCTGAAATTCAGGCCCTGGAAGAGAATAAGACTTGGGAGCTGGTGACACTACCTAAGGGAAAGAAAGCTATCGGATGGAAATGGGTGTATAAAATCAAATATAAAGCTACTGGGGAGATTGAAAGGTTTAAAGCAAGATTGGTTGCAAAAGGATATAACCAGAAGGAGGGGTTTGATTATCAAGATACATTCTCACATGTGGTTAAAATGGCCACAATTAGAGATGTCATATCCATTGCAGTAGTCAAACAGTGGATTGTATACCAAATAGATGTTTACTATGGCTTTCTGCAAGGTGATTTAATTGAAGAAGTCTCTATGCAACTGTCAGAGGGATTTCACACAGCTACAGGTGATGGCAAGGTGTGTAGATTGTTGAAGTTACATGTCACGACCCAACCTATGGCCATGACGAGTGACTGAGCTAACCTGTCTGATAACCCAACTTATGTTACTTGTACTCACACATGGCATTCAATAGGATCTTTGTAACTAAGTTTGGAAGCTGTAAATAGAATACCAAAGTCCAATTGTAACTCAAAACATCTCAAAACATACTTATATATATGTAACATGTCACAAGGTAAGCCAACAAGGATGTTGATACTTCTGTACAACAAAACAATGGTCGACAAGGCCAAACAGTACCCATGACACCCACGATGTCCGCAGACTACTAGAAGAGTATAACCGTGCATAAGTGACGGTACAGGGCCCCGTCAGACCCAGGATGTATACAAACAAAATTATACCAAAACAAGAATACCAAGCAAGTGGAATCGGCGATACCACGCCGACTCCTCCTAGGTGGCTAGATCGTTTAACCGCATCCCTGAACCTGCGGGCATGAAACGCAGCCCCCCGAAGAAAGGGGTCAATACGAAATATATACTGAATATGTAAGGCAATATTGCATCATAAAACAAGGAAAAACGTAACAGTAAGCTAGTTTAGAAAATAACCTGGGAGTAACCTGGAACAACACTTTGAACCATGTCATATGGTCTCTTACACAAATTCTAGCATACTCAATATAAATATAGAATATCTTACTCGTAGCCGCTTCCGGCTTAAGAATATCATAATCCAGCTGATCAGGTGGAACAATAACAATACGCATGATATACAGTATGAATATGTAATGAAGTTACAAAACGTTGCACCCCTTTCAGAGTGGTTTCTATTACAACTCCCTTTGGAGAGATTTTGAGAACAAGTTTTAGAGTTTCCTTCATTTACCATTTGCTTTGTAGTGAACATGTAAGTATAATGTATCGCATAAGCTTCCTTCGAATTATCAACAAGAATATAACATGAACGAAACAAAACATTGGATATCGACTCCACATCCAACTAAGAATAGAGTACTTATGTTTTACATTCTTTAGGAGTCATATAAAAGGGATCATGCCAAAATATGAAAGAAGGGTTAGCCTTACATACCTTATTTATGCATCAAGCTAATCCTCGAGTCCCTTCCCGAGCTTAATCAACTAAAATACCATCAACAATATAGGGATTAAGACTAGGCCAACAAGATTATTCAAACTAATCATTTATTCTGTCGCCTAACGGGATTTGGACAGCATCTCCCCTATAATCCTACTAACCCAACAATTCCAAATTAAGCTAATAACCAACAACAACAACAAATCTAACAATTTACAATAATAATATGATTAAACTCATCTTACAATTCTATCCAAAACAGCCCCTAAACCGCAACGCCTTTGTTATACCCCGTGGTTCAAAGCCGCGTATGGGCCGAAGGAAGGAGTTAGGACTCAAATCGAAAATTTCGGTCGTGGCTCCACGCCGCGGCCGGAGTGGCGGCCATACGGAAGTTCCGAGAGTCCGCAGAAGTTGCGGCGGCCACGGCCGCAGGCGCGCAAGGCCGGCGCGAAATCTGGCGGAAAAACTTAGGAAAATCTGATCTTTTCTTTTAAAAAGGCCATGGGAGGGTGACAAGTGTCCCCCCCATCTGATTTTTGCATGCATTATATTGACCAAGTCTTGAAGACTTGGTCATCTTTCATCTCTCTCTTAGACAAAAGCTCTTCCTTCTCTCTTAAAAATTTCAAGCTCCTCCTTCTCTCTAAAATTCCAAGAGATATTCTAGCCTTAGGAAAAATCTGAAAAGTAAAGGCAAGAAGGAAGCTTGTGGCTAGCTTGTGAAGGTTGTTGTGGTGGTGTTCTTGGAAAGGAAGCTAGCAAGTTGTTGGAAATTTTTTGGCTAAAGCTCTAAGGTAATGATTCTTCCTTTTTAATTAGTTTTTAGTGTTGCATGTTAAGAAGAAAGAACTTGTGGTAGTAAATAATGCTCTTAGAGTCATTGCATGCAAGAAATGTGGTTTGGGTATGAAGGATTTGGCTAAAGAGGTTATATGAGCATGTTGTAGCCTAAAAATTACCTTAAACTTGTTAAGATTAATTGTTATAACTTATGGGGCAGAATTTTACACACCCAAGTTTAGGTGTGTAATCCCCTTTGTGTTGGTTTGGATGTTGGGCCTTAAATGTGGCGTTTGAGTGTTAAAAATCGGCCTTTGAAAAGGTGGCAAAGTGAGTAGAAACAAAGGAAATGCTGCCCAATTTTCCATAGGAATTAGTAACCTTGAACTTGGAAATATTCTACTTTGAACTAGAAGTTAATAAACGTATTATGGTCATTATAGGTTGGCGACACGTGCGATAGTTGGAATTAACAAGTGGATTGACAGAAGAGGTATGTAGAGCTTTCCTATCTTTTGAGCATGAGTAGTTGTATCTATGTAGTACGGTATACGTACAAGATTTGATAATCTTCACTTGTTTTGAAGTATATGATACTTGTTTCGTTTTAAAGGTATAAGTCCCCTGGACATAGGGAAATGTGTTTGACTAACGTAAAATGTTTATATAACGGCTTATTGGGAAGTTGGTTATATTAGTTTGGGAAAAAGGTAAATAAAGAAGGGTTTACTTTACATAAAATAAGTAAGGGGAAAATGAGTTGAATTTGTGGAAGGTAAATTGTTTTAAGGCATTAATGGCCTAATGTTTTAAAGGAAATGAAGTCACTTGATTTAGAAGCTTGGGATATTTTCTAAATGGAAAATTGTGACTTGTTTTGAAAATGGTTGTGACATGATACTATGGGTATTAGTATCTTGGAAGTTTTATATAAAGAGGAGTCATTTCGAAAAAGGTTTACGGTACGTGATACTTGGGTTAAATTCCCGAATTTCTCTTAAAAAGACATGTAGTGCCTTAATGAGCTAAAATGAGAGGATTTATATTAATAATGTTCATAAGAAGTTAGAAGATTTCTTATCTTGTTTATGTTATGATAAGCGGTGGCGCTTATGTTATGTCACTATTGGCCAGTTGTCTTGATTTACGTATTATTATTATCACCGAGTATTCGATAAGCGGTGGCGCTTATGTTATGTATACTAGCCGGTTGTCCGATTTATGTATTATCATTGTTATTACTGCGTATTCCATGGATTTGCTACCCATGACGCGAGTGCGCGCTTGTACTCACGCGCCCACCGGGTCCACGCGGTGAAATAGTCCCACGCGTCCACGGGATCCATGCGGGTGAAATAGTCTCACGCGGGTGAAATAGTCCCACGTGAGGCGGATGGCCTTACGCGGATCCACGGGATCCACGCGGGTGAAACAAATTCCCGAGTAGGATTGCTTAATGATACTACGGGCAGAGATCCTGTTTGATCACGAGCCTCCTATTTTTACGCAAGATTATACTTATACTTGTTACTCATTGTTAGTAAGGCACAAGGCAACATAATTTGATTTTTATCTATAACTTGATTTATTTTGGATTTATGATATTACTACAACGATTTTCCGATTTACATACTGCACGTTGTATCGACCACCTTCCTCGGGGGCTGCGTTCATGCCGCAGGTAAGGGAAAGCAGGTGGTAGATCCTCATTCTTAGGATCTTTTACTCAGGTGTCAGGAGCTCCATTTCTTCGGAGGCTCGACTTTTGGTATGGTTCTCCCTGGTGTTGTTGATGTTTTGTACATTCAGGGGCATGACGGGGCCCTGTCCCGTCATAGTGTTACTCCTTCTTAGAGGCCTGTAGTCTTGTCATAACTTGGTTCGTTTAAGGATGTAACTGTTCGGTTTTATGTACTTTTGAGGTAGCCATTTTGGGCTAGACTATGTTATATCATTATGGTTGTTTATTGTGAGTTTATATTCCGCTGGTTTTCTCTGATGTTGTGTCACAAGGGTGCCCGGGTTAAGGTACCGGTCACGGATCCGGGGTCGGGTCGTGACAAAAGTGGTATCAGAGCCAGGTTCTACCTTGTCCTATATATCTCCTCATATTGCTGGTAGAATAGGGATAGAGCCCGAGTCCATAGAATCTTTTGAGGTGGCTACGCCGGTAGGTGCTTCGGTGGTAGCTGAGCGGGTATATAAGGCTTGCCCAGTGACTATAGATAGTCGCGGACTCTAGCCGACTTGATAGAGTTGGATACGAGACTTTGATGTGATTATGGGTATGGATTGGCTAGCGTCTTGCTATGCCAATGTGGACCGTAGAGAGACTAATGCGGTTCGGTTTCTGGCGAGCCTGATCGAGTGGAAAGGGAATATTGCATCGCCGGCGGTAGGTTTATTTCTTACCTCAAGGCTAGGAAGATGGTGCGAAAGGGTATATTTACCATTTGGTTCGTGTTTGATATCGAGGTGAGATACCGACCTTGATGGTTCCGTTGTTAGCGAGTTTCAGACGTATTCCCGCACGAGCTTCCGTATCCTCCCGAGAGGAGATTGAGTTTTGCATTGATTTGGCGCGGACACTCGACCGATATCTATTCCGCCATACAGATGGCAATTCCGAGTTGAAGGAATCAAGGACCGGTGAAAGATTTGTGGAGAAAGGCTTTATCAAGCCGTGTTTCTCCCCGGGAGCGCCTGTTATTTGTAAAGAAGAAGGATGGACGCCAGGCGTATGTGTATTGATTACGACGGTGAACAAGGTAACTATCAAGAATAGATATCCCCTCCCCAGGATTGATGATTTGTTTGACCAGTTGCAGGGTGCGAGATGTTTTTCCAAGATAGACTGCGTTAGTTATCATCAAAAGATTTAGAGAGGCGGATATCCCAAGATCGCATTCGGGACCGGTATGGGCACTATGAGTTTAGGGTGATGTCTTTCGGATTGACCAACGCTCCAGCAGTATTCATGGATTTGATGAATAGGGTGTTCAGGCCATTCTTGGATATGTTCGTTATAGTTTTCATTGATGATATCCTGGTTTATTCGCACAGAGCAGGAACATGCGGATCATTTGAGGACGGTATCGAGTCCTCGGCCGGCGGTTGTATGCCAAGTTCTCAAATGCGAGTTTTGGTTGGCTTCAGGCTTTCTTAGGGCATGTTATCGGGCCGATGGTATTCGGGTTGATACATCAAAGATCGAGGCGCCAAGACTTGGCCTATACCCACTACACCGACGGAGGCGCAGCTTTGGGCCTCGCAGTTATTATCGGAGGTTTGTGGAGAAGTTTGCTTCCATGTCGCCGCTTTGACTAGGTGACTCGGAAAGCCTATATTTCGATGGACGGATGCTTGTGAGGAGAGTTTCCGATTACTAAAGGAGAAATTGACGACCGCCTGATCCTTACTCTTCCGCAGGCTTAGATGGATATGTGGTTTATTGCGATGCGTCGGTGTCGGGCTTGGTGCGTCTTTGATGCAAAGACGGCAGAGTTATAGCTTACGCATCTCGACAGCTTAGGAAGCACGAGAAGAACTATCCCACACATGATTTGGAGTTGGCAGCAGTGATTCATGCCTTAAAAATCTAGAGACATTATTTGTGTGGGGTTCATGTGGATATTTACACAGACCACAAGAGCCTCCAGTATATCTTCAGCCAGAGGGAGCTGAACTTGCGACAGAGACGGTGGTTGGAGCTGCTTAAGGATTATGATGTTGATATTCTATACCACCGGGGAAGGCCGATGTAGTTGCGGATGCCCTTAGTCGCGGTCGATGGGTAGTCTATCCGATGTCTGTAGGGAAAAAGGATATGGTCAGAGATTCGTCGCCTAGCGAGCCTTGGGGTTCGTTTGTTTGATTCTGATAGTGATGGAGTTCGGGTTTGAGAGGTTGCCGAGTCTTCCATCGTCGAGGAGGTGAAGAGGCGACAGTATGAGGATCCGATTGTGGTGCGGTATCGAGATGCCGCTCTTCAGAGAGAGAAGAGTCTATTTGAGGTAGCGCTTGATGGGGTGCTAAGGTTTGAGGGCCGATTGTGTGTTCCCGATGTGACAGACCGTCGCCAGATTTTGGGAGGCACACAGTGCTCGTTATTCTATTCACCCGGGGTCGACTAAGATGTACCATGACCTCAGGTGTGTGTATTGGTGGGATGGCCTGAAGAGGGACGTGGCAGGTTTTGTTGCACGGTGTCCTAATCGGCCAGTCAAGTTGAGCACCAAAAGCCCGGTGGGCTATGCGAGCTATTGATATTCGACTTGGAAGTGGGAGGTGATAAATATGGATTTTATTACGGGGCTACCTACCACTCGGAGGAAGCATGATTCCATTTGGGTGATTGTCGGCGGTGTGAAATCAGCCCATTTTCTTCGATCGGGCGGCGTTCTCGGTGAGACTATGCGGATTATATATTAGAGATTGTGAGACCGCACGAGTCCGGTGTCGATTATATCGAGATAGAGAGCCCGGTTCTCGGCTAACTTCTGGAGGTCTTTTCAGAAGGGATTAGGGACACAGGTGAGTCTCAGTACTGCATTTCACCCTCAGACTGACGGACAGGCCGCACTATCCAGACACTTGAGGATATGCTGCGGGCTTGTGTTATTGATTTCAGGGGTAGCTGGGAGGATCATTTACCTCTTGTGAAGTTTGCTTATAACAACAGCTACCATTCTAGTATTCAGATGGCGCCTTATGAGGCCTTATACGGGAGGAAGTGCAGGTCACCGATAGGATGGTTCGAGGTAGGAGAAGTTCAGTTAGTCGGGCCAGACTTGGTTCAGTGACGATGGATAAGGTGAAGCTTATCCAGAGGCGGTTATTAGCGGCCAGTCGGCGGTCGTATGCGCGTCGACACTTGAGTTTGAGGTACATGATTGGGTTTTCTGAAGGTGTCACCCATGAAGGCGTGATGAGATTTGGGAAGAAGGAAAACTTAGCCCAACGTATATTGGGCCTTACAGTTGTCGGAGGGTAGGCAGGTTGCCTATGAGTTGGATCTGTCGCCCGATATAGGCGATACATCCGATGTTTCATGTGTCTATGTTGCGGAAATGTATTGGAGACCCATCTAAGTACATCCGATTCATGAGGTTCGTGTATGAGGAGTTATCGTATGAGGAGAGTCCCATAGCGATACTCGATCGTCAGGTTAGGCGATTACGGACAAAGGATGTGGCTTCCGTCAAGGTCTTATGGCGGAACGAGAACAGAGAGGAGATGACGTGGGAAGCAGATGATGACATGATGAAGAAATATCCTCACTTATTCCCTATAACTCCAGGTAACCCACGTTCCTAAATTGTTGGTCTTTAAATTTAGTAATTATGCTTGAGTTTTTGTTGTGGCCGTGTGGAGCGTCTTTATTTGAAATAGTTAAGAGAGTCTATGTCGATATTGTGATTTGAGTAAGTTAGAAGGAACATTCGACGAATGTTTCTAAGGGAGAATGTTATACCAGTGGTTCGGCCGTGCGTATGGGGCGTCACGAAGGAGTTAGGACTAAATCGAAAATTTCGGTCAGGGCCTCAGCGCCTTGGCCGGAGCGAAGCGCGCGCCATGGCTGAATTGTGGCATGGCGCGAAGTTCAAGTCGCAGTTTCTGTGCCGCGGCTGCGCCTTGTGGTAGCGCGGCGAAATGGCGAAAACAGGAAAAATCGATCTTTTCTTTTAAAAGGCCATGGGAGGGTGACAAGTGTCCCATCTGATTTTTGCATGCATTATATTGACCAAGTCTTGAAGACTTGGTCATCTTTCATCTCTCTCTTAGACAAAAGCTCTTCCTTCTCTCTTAAAAATTTCAAGCTCCTCCTTCCCTCTAAAATTCCAAGAGATATTCTAGCCTTAGGAAAAATCTGAAAAGTAAAGGCAAGAAGGAAGCTTGTGGCTAGCTTGTGAAGGTTGTTGTGGTGGTGTTCTTGGAAAGGAAGCTAGCAAGTTGTTGGAAATTTTTTGGCTAAAGCTCTAAGGTAATGATTCTTCCTTTTTAATTAGTTTTTAGTGTTGCATGTTAAGAAGAAAGAACTTGTGGTAGTAAATAATGCTCTTAGAGTCATTGCATGCAAGAAATGTGGTTTGGGTATGAAGGATTTGGCTAAAGAGGTTATATGAGCATGTTGTAGCCTAAAAATTACCTTAAACTTGTTAAGATTAATTGTTATAACTTATGGGGCAGAATTTTACACACCCAAGTTTAGGTGTGTAATCCCCTTTGTGTTGGTTTGGATGTTGGGCCTTAAATGTGGCGTTTGAGTGTTAAAAATCGGCCTTTGAAAAGGTGGCAAAGTGAGTAGAAACAAAGGAAATGCTGCCCAATTTTCCATAGGAATTAGTAACCTTGAACTTGGAAATATTCTACTTTGAACTAGAAGTTAATAAACGTATTATGGTCATTATAGGTTGACGTATTACGTGCGATAGTTGGAATTAACAAGTGGATTGACAGAAGAGGTATGTAGAGCTTTCCTATCTTTTGAGCATGAGTAGTTGTATCTATGTAGTACGGTATACGTACAAGATTTGATAATCTTCACTTGTTTTGAAGTATATGATACTTGTTTCGTTTTAAAGGTATAAGTCCCCTGGACATAGGGAAATGTGTTTGACTAACGTAAAATGTTTATATAACGGCTTATTGGGAAGTTGGTTATATTAGTTTGGGAAAAAGGTAAATAAAGAAGGGTTTACTTTACATAAAATAAGTAAGGGGAAAATGAGTTGAATTTGTGGAAGGTAAATTGTTTTAAGGCATTAATGGCCTAAGGTTTTAAAGGAAATGAAATCACTTGATTTAGAAGCTTGAGATATTTTCTAAATGGAAAATTGTGACTTGTTTTGAAAATGGTTGTGACATGATACTATGGGTATTAGTATCTTGGAAGTTTTATATAAAGAGGAGTCATTTCGAAAAAGGTTTACGGTATGTGATACTTGGGTTAAATTCCCGAATTTCTCTTAAAAAGACATGTAGTGCCTTAATGAGCTAAAATGAGAGGATTTATATTAATAATGTTCATAAGAAGTTAGAAGATTTCTTATCTTGTTTATGTTATGATAAGCCGGTAGCGCTTATGTTATGTCACTAATAGGTTGTCTTTGATTTACGTATTATTATTGTTATCACTGAGTATTTTGATAAGCCGGTAGCGCTTATGTTATGTATACTAGCCGGTTGTGCTGATTTATGTATTATCATTGTTATTACTGCGTATTCCATGGATTTGCTACCCATGATGCGAGTGTGGCGCTTGTACTCATGCGGGCCCACTGGGTCCATGCGGGTGAAATAGTCCCATGCGGGTCCACAGGATCCATGCGGGTGAAATAGTCCCATGCGGGTGAAATAGTCCCATGCGAGGCGGATGGCCTTATGCGGATCCACAGGATCCATGCGGGTGAAAGCTTGATCCGAGTAGGATTGCTTAATGATACTACGGGCGAGAGATCTGTTTTGATCATGAGCCTCTATTTTTATGCGATATTATACTTATACTTGTTACTCATTGTTAGTAAGGCAGTGCAACATAATTTGATTTGTATCTATAACTTGATTTATTTTGGACTTATGATATTACTACGATATTTTCGATTTTACATACTTGGTACATTGTGTCGACCCCTTCGCCTGGCTGCGTTACATCTGCGGTAAGGAAGCGGTGGTAGATCCTCATTCTTAGGATCTTTTACTCAGTGTCGTGAGCTCCATTTCTTCTGAGGCTCGACTTTTGGTATGGTTCTCCCTGGTCTTTGTTGATGTTTTGTACATTCGGGGCATGGCGGGGCCTATCCGTCATAGTGTTACTCCTTCTTAGAGGCCTGTAGTCTTGTCATAACTTGGTTCGTTTAAGGATGTAACTGTTCGGTTTTATGTATTTTTGAGGTAGCCATTTTGGGCTAGACTATGTTATATCATTATGGTTGTTTATTGTGAGTTTATATTCCGCTGGTTTTCTCTGATGTTGTTTCACAAGGGTGCCCGGGTTAAGGCACCGGTCACGGATCCGGGGTCGGGTCGTGACAGCCTTAATATTCGGTATACGATAATTATAACTATATTTCTAACACTTTAATCCGTTAAATCTCCACGTAATCATCTCTATAACAATGATGAGAAAATAATACATACCTTAGTAGCAGCTCAACCACAATAATATCATCCCCCAAGTTCAATATTTAGCTTGAAACGACGACGACAACTCGTATTACACTTTATCCTTCACGAGCCTCGGGATTCGGGGCCTCGAACTTGATCGAACCCTTGCTTTATCTCTCTAACTCTCCTCACTCTCTCTCTCTAAAATATTCTAGATCTTTTGGCATGCAATGAGGAAGATAATGGGTGAAATTTTTCCTTAAATAGCCAAGGAAGTGGGCCTGACCCGACTTGGAGTCGGGTTGGGCCGAGCCCACTGGCAGTATGACCTTTTCTCCTTAAAACGTCCATAACTTTTTATCCATATGTTGCATGTAGTCCCACGACCTTTGGTTGGAAAGGTATTTCAATTATCTACAACTTTCATGTTGTGTTTTCCCTAATTCTCAACGTATAATGGTGTGTTGGCTTCGTAAAGCTAGATCACCCGAAAACATATCCTTAAATCATCCTTTTGGAGTGCTTATACTCATATTTGGCTTAACTGTCCCTGTTAAGACTTTCTAAACTTTCTATGTACTATTTATATAACTTGTTATATGCCCTTTATAAAATCCCGACATGTGGGACCCACTTTAACTTACGGTTACGAGGGCTATTTGTCAAGTAACGTATTAATCAACTTATACCATATGACCTCCACTGTCGTCTGCAGTCTCGGTAACACGAAATTTTTCCCGGGGTGTAACATTACTGTATGGATTAAAGCAGACATCCAGACAGTGAAACATCAAGTTGACCTCAAAATTAGTTGCTACTGGATTTACACAGAGCCTCAGAGATTATTTCGTATTCACCAAGCATCAAGATAGGAATATTGTCATTGTGCTGGTTTATGTAGATGATCTACTGCTCACTGAAAATAATAGAGCACTGCTTCAGTCGACAAATGAGACACTGCAGTCTGCATTCAAAATAAAGGATCTTGGTAAACTTCGATACTTTCTTGGCATTGAGTTTGCAAGGAGTGATCAAAGATTTGTCATGCATCAGAGGAAGTATGCCTTGGAGTTAATTTCTAACATGGGATTGTCAAGGGCTAAGCCATCCCCTTCTCTTATGAAAATGCATCAGAAATTGACCACTTTAGTGTTTAATCAACATATTGCTGCACCTACTGCATATGAGAATACATCAATACTCAAGGATCCATTGCTACTGGACCCTGGAGTTTATAGGAGGCTCATTGGAAGGTTACTTTATCTCACTAATACCAGGCCAGATATTGCCTATTCAGTTCAGTGTCTTAGCCAATTTATGCAAGCCCCTAAGCAATCTCATCTTGAAGTAGGGCTAAGAATTGTCAGATATATCAAAGATGCTCCAGGAGCAGGTGTTCTTCTGAGCAGTACTAGCTCTCCTAGTATGTAGGTCTTTTGTGATGCTGATTGGGGATCTTGCCCCAACAGCAGAAGGTCCATTACTGGCTACTTGGTTTTATTTGGTACTTCTCCTATTGTCTTGAAGTCCAAGAAACAGGTCACTGTGTCCAGAAGTTCAACTGAGGCTGAAAATCGAGCATTGGCAGCATCTGTTGCTGAAGTGGTGTGGCTTGAAGACCTGTATAGGGAGCTCGGTATGACTGTGGAGTTGCATGTTCCAGTTCACACTGCCAGTCACTCTGCTCTCCTTATTGTTGCCAATCCGGTGTTTCATGAGCGCACCAAACACATCGATATTGATTTCCATTTCACTAGGGAGAAGATTGTGGCTGGCCTCATTCATACATTGTACATTCCTTCGGATGATCAACCAACAAATTTGTTTACTAAGGCTGTCAGTCATAGCCAACACAAGTTTTTGTTATCCAAGCTAGGAATGAAGAATATCTTCATTTCTCTTAGATTGAGAGGGGGGGGGGGGGTGTAGTAGTATTAGACATGTGTACCAAAGTACCATGAGGAGCATTGTAGATGATTAGTCATATTCATTAAGTTAGTTATTAGTGGTTATTAACTAATTGAGTTGGTTAATAAGTTTGTTAGCAAAGTAGTTGTATAGGTGTATAAATATGACTCCACCTTGTATTCATTAAGTAAGAAAGTAATAAACAAAAGATCCTAGAAGAGCAGTTTTTGCTTACCAAACTCTCTCTTAAGTTCATCACATATTGTTCTCCTCTCTCGTTACTTTCCTCACTAAATCAGATTGTTTACACATGGATCGTGTACATGCAGTGATAATTAACAATTTTGTTCTTCTTTTTTGTTCATATGTTTCTGCAGACTCACAAAGTGTATTAGAGGGTAAGGTTATATCCTCCCTCTACAAAGTGTAATTTCGATAAAGTGGTAATAAAATTGTGACTTGGAGTTTTTTTTAAAAAATATCAAGTTTCTCATTAATACAATATATATATGTGTTTATAATTTTAATCCTAATTGTATGAGAATATCTACTTTACATAATTACATTTACATAGTATATGAAGAATATTTACGTATTTTCTATCCGAAAAAATAATTTGCAAAAGTAAATACCGAGTACGAAACCCTTTAGTAAATTCTCATGGTAAAGATGGTGAGAATCCTTTTTGTTCTCTTTTTAAATGTTTGCATGTTTTGAAGATATTGAATTCAATATAATAACTTTCATATTCTACCATTTAAACAAATGTCTTATTTACTTACTCTTCTTGTAGACACTTCTTATTAATTGACGTGATGCACACGTATGCTAAATTAGTTTAAACAAAAAAACTAAATTTGATGTTTAGAATTTTAAAATTAAACTCATCAAATTTAAATCATGATTCCGATTTTAGCCTCCGTTTAGGAATCAATTTGAAGATGACCTAACATGTACATTAAATTCATTAGGGGTTGGAAGAAAGGGTAAATATTTGGGGCCATTACCCATAGAATTTCTTTGGGATGCTAAATATAGTTAACCTTTCATACTTGTCATCTACTTATCTGTTGTTGCTGACAAAAAACACACCCTAATCTCTTCTTTCTCCCTAATTTTGGGCTTTTCCGTGCCATTGAAATACGTCTTATTAAAATGCTACTTTTAATATTATTACGTCCTTCGAATCTTAATATTTAATGTTAATGTACTGATTGGTACTATAAGTATTAAACAATTGTAAGATAAGATAAGAATTAAAGAGACTAAGATTGAAAAGAATCGACTTCCCAAAATATTCCCGCAAAAGCATGAAAATATCATTGGAAAAATAAATATAAAAATCCTTCTTGAGCCATGCATCACAAAGGTGCAAGTTCCATATTCCAATTTTACCAAAGGTGCTGTTGTTAGGGGTGTTCACCCGTCCAGAATCGGACCGGAACCGGAATGGATCGGAATTAAAATCCGGAAATTTTTCGGATCGAGGACCGGTTGGACCGTTTTTTTTTGTTAAATGCAATTTATAAATTATAAATTTTTAACAATGTGTTCGTTTATCAATCTCATTAAATATGTTTGTTTTTTTCCTTATCCTTCAATATACTTTATTTCATTAATATGACTAACTTAAAGAAAACCACCAAATGTATTTGGTTCGTATACGAACTACTGAACTACTCATTAATTAAAGTTACACACCACATTTATATTTTCTATTTTCTATTTGGAATTTGGACATTCCTAAAGCATCGACATAAATTATAGGTAGGGAGAGAAGAAAGTAAAGTAGTTGTAAATTGATCAAACTTTATATGATCATAACTTTGCGCTCGGACGTCCGTTTCACCTAATTTTTTTTTTGATTTCGCGTATTTTTTTTATACGGGGGTGGTCAAACCGCGGACATGCCAATTTTTTGAAAAACGTCTTTTCCCCCGCTCAATTTGAATTTTCCTCCAAATTGTTACGTTTTTTCTATTTTCAAAGCTAAATATCTCGCGATATACAATAGATTTTAACGTTCAAATTTTGTGGAAATGTGTCCGAGAATGTCAATTTCAATATTGAAAATTCATTTTAAAAAAAACAATTCTGGTCCGGACCGGAAAATTCTGTGTTTTTATCCGGACCGGACCGGAAAACCGGAATCCACCATTTCGACGGACCGGAGACCGGACCGGAATCCACCGGTCCGGTACATTCCGGTCCTATTTTGTACACCCCTACTCACACCAAGGGTATACATCTCGTCCATCTTGATTGGATGATGCCTTGTTGGGAACCTAACTTCTTTCATATTTTTCATAGCCATTATGAGTTCGACGGTTTCGACGTTGAAGTTGTATGATGCCACACTGGGTGTGTCTGATTCACCTGAAGGCTTTTTAGATGATCCTGCCCGATAAATTCTCTGATGGTCTTGATCATACCAAGTTTTGTTCTTCCTAGCTCCCGTCTCGGTGCCATAGAACTTGGGTATGGCTCATACCGGCATGACATATTTTGGTCTCTCCTGGGGTCGCCCCCTTACTTTGATTCGAGAGTCAGATCTCAAATCATCATCTATCCTCATCTTAGTCATGTATCGGAGGTTCACCTCATTCCATGTCTTATCCGGGAACTCCCTTATGCTTTCCTTTAATTTCTTGATGCATCTAAATTGCTTGAGTTTAAACTATCAGTGAAAGCAGTTGCGGCCCAATCTTGAGGATGGTCGGCAACATCATCCTTTCCCCTTGAAACCTTTCTATGAAGTTGCGAAGCAACTCATCTTCCTGTTGCTTTATGGTAAATACGTATTTTTTGTGAGTCTCAATTCTTCGGGCTCCGGCATGAGCTTTGATAAATGAGTATATCATGCAAGCTCTCTCTTAGTGAGCGTTTGGATGAATTTCTTTAGCATGACAGATTAAATCCCATGCTACTTCAGGTCGTGTCCGATGATTGTAGATTCAAAAGTTGTTATGTGTTCCTCCAGGTTGGTGGTTCAATCATATTTTGGTATCTTCGACATTTTGAATTTCCTCGAGATTAGCTCCGGAACTACACTTCAATTGTAGGTATCTTTCCATACTTTCTCGCTCCTGCTCCCTTTATAACAGAAGGGGCGCCCCAGGGATTTGGCTCATGAAATCATGGAGCTCGTTTTCCAGCTTGAGAAGCCTGGCTAGGCTCGCGTTCTATACAATTTTCCTTTTGTCGCTTCCTTCCCACCTACTTCTAAAGTCACAAGTGCCTTTGATACCCCCAGTCCAGTTGAAGGATTTTCAGCTAGAGGTTGTCCAGCCAGAGCATTCATTATTCATTCCTTGCGTGCCATCATCCCGCTCTGGGACTCCATATGGCAGCTAAGGCCTTTTCTGCAAGAGATTCATCTTCCTTTTACATCCCCATCATCCTTGAGTGATGTCGTTTCTTCCAGAATGTTAGCAAATTTTTGTGTGTCTCCTAGTGGCTGAGAACCTTGCAGGTCTACAGTATTACCAAAGATATTGTCCTCAGGCGCACCACTGCTTAGATCTGCCATTAATAAGTTTCTGCTGATAACTCCAAAAAGCCTTTAACAAGAGTTTCAAGAAACTAATTGGGACAACACCACAATTGTTTATCCCCGCAGATGGCGCCAAATTGTTTGTCGTTAAAAATGGATTTTAGGAAAACTAGTTGAACTTGTTGTATATAGGGTTTAAAGTCAAATTAGTTGTATTCGATCCTAAACTCATGTGAGACCGATAAATAGAAAATAGCAAATTGAAAATGTAAACAAGAGTATCTGTATGAACAAGGCAAGAATAATCGTATAAAGTATGCCAAAATTGGTACAATGGTGTGAAATATTTCTTGAGAGCTCTCTCACTTTTAGGGTTACAAGTTTCAAAGATGAGAGAGTTTTCTTCCTTCTCCCCTAAGCTATCTTATACAAGTTAAAATTAGACTTTTCTACCCTATGGTACAGGTGATGTGACATCTCCACAATGCTTATGATGCGGCTCTGCAATTCGAGACCGACAATCGGCAATTGCAATTTCTTAATTTAGAAATTGGTATTCAAATATTTCTGTTACATTATTTAAAATAGAAATGAGTACAACAGCTAGGGGTGTACAAAACAGGACTGGATCGGAAAATCGGACCGGAACCGGATCGGAATGGACCGGACCGGTGGATTCCGGTCCGGTCCCCGATCCGTCGAAATGGTGGATTCCGGTTTTTCGGTTTTCCGGTCCGGTCTGGGTAAAAATCGGAATTTTTCGATCCGGACCAGAATGGACCGGAATTGTTTTTTTTTTAAAAAAAAAATTGAATTTCCAATATTGAAATTGAAATTCCCGGACACATTATCACAAAATTTGAACGTTGAAATCTATTGTATATCGCGAGATATTTAGCTTTGAAAATAGAAAAAAACGTAACAATTTGGGGGGAAATTCAAATTGAGCGACATTTTTCAGAAAATTGGTCTGGCCGCGGTTTGACCACCCCCGTATCGAAAAAATACACGAAATCAATTTTTTTTTAGGTGAAACGGACGTCCGAACGCAAAGTTATGATCATATAAAGTTTGATCAATTTACAACTACTTTACTTTCTTCTCTCCCTACCTATAATTTATGTCGATGCTTTAAGAATGTCCAAATTCCAAATAGAAAATATAAATGTGGTGTGTAACTTTAATTAATGAGTAGTTCAGTAGTTCGTATACGAACCAAGTACATTTGGTGGTTTTCTTTAAGTTAGTCATATTAATGAAATAAAGTATATTGAAGGATAAAGAAAAAAACAAACATATTTAATGAGATTGATAAACGAACACATTTTTAAAAATTTATAATTTATAAATTGAATTTAATAAAAAAAAGCGATCCAAAAGCGGACCGAATATTCGTCCGGTCCTCGTCCGAAAATTTCGGTTAGGTCCGATTCGGTTCGGTTCTGGACCGTTGAACACCCCTAATTACAACAACTATCACACGAATTGAACCAAAATCCTTTTCGGAGGTTATGAAAAAGAAATGTTGGAGAAAAGCAATGCAATAAGAAATCCAAGCATTAGAGGACAATGGCACATGAAAATTGAAAACTTGGTTGTCAGATAAGAAAGCACTCAGATGTAGATGGGTGTACAAGATCAAATATAACTCAGATGGAATAATTAAACGATATAAAGATCAGTTAGTAATCTTCAGTAATAAGTAGGAGGAAGGTATTGACTACAATAAAATGTTTACTCCGATTGTAAAGGTAGTTACCGTTCAGATCTTCTTAGTTGTAGCGGCCACTCGAAATTGGGAGTTGCATTAAATTGATGTTCATAATGTTAGGGTTGCACAAAATTCGGTCCGGACTGAAAAAAGGGACCGGACCACCCATGTTCAGATCGGACCGAACCGGATCAGTAAGTTTTGATCCGATCCTCGGTCCTTTTAATTTATATTTTCAGATTTCAATCCGGTCTGGTCCAGTCCAGGGTCGGTCCGGTCCATTTTTTTTATTATAATATATATATATATATATATATATATATATATATATTTAATATGAGGCATACCATGACTAGGATTTTTGGGGATAATCGAGGAAAGGGGGTAAGTGTTTCTTGTAGTATGGACCATGATGAATCTAATGGTACCACTTCCGATGCCTGAAACCACCTGAGTTCGCTGGAAAATGAAAAACGACGGTTAGGGTTTCATTGTTTTGCGATCTAGTCGTCGGAGGTGTAGGGGATGAATCGAGGGACGTGGGAGGTATAGAAATGACGGCCAGTAGCAGGCGGTGCTAATGACACCACCCATCACCGTCGATTGTTACTGAACTCGCCAAAAAATTAAAAAAACCCGAGGACGAACTGAACCCGAATTTCGATCTGAAAATTGAATGCCTAAACCTTAAAATTGATCGATGTGGTTAGTATGGGAGTGATGGGCCTGATGAGACGAAGCTAATGGTGTTAGTCTCGTCTCCAATGGAGGCCTGAGCTCACTGGAATCGCTGTAGCGTCGTGGCGGTCACCACTGGTACAGGGTCCATTCGGTCCATATAACCGGACCGGACCGAAAAATACTTGGACCGGATCGGACCGATAAATTCGGTCCGATCTTCGGTCCTAATTTTCTGAAAATTCGGTCATCGGTCTGGTTTTACCCTGTTGTGCAGCCCTATATAATGCCTTCTTCCACGACGAACTGACGGAAGAAGTTTATATGAAATTAACATCGGGATTCCGTGTGTCTAGTCCGTGGAAAGTATGTCGATTCTGAAAATCTTTGTATGTGTTGAAACAAGCTTCAAGGTGCTGCAAAATTGTCAAGTGCCTTGATGAAATATGAGTTCAAACAGTCATACTCTGATTATTCTTTTTTCACGATGCTCCAGGGAAGTATACAACTTAACGTCTTAGTTTTTGTGGATGACTTGATTATCTTCGGAAATGACCATGGTGCCATTGCACGGTTCAAAGACTATCTCTAAGCGTATTTTTACATGAAGGATTTGGGTCCCCTAAGTATTTTCTGGGGGTTGAAGTTGTGCGTGTATCAACTGAATTATTTCTTTGTCAACGGAAGTATGTCTTGTATATATTCTCTGAGTTCGTACTACTAACAAAAACCGATTAAAACTCCCATGGAACAAAATCACAATATGGCGTTGGCCAAATGGGCTAATTTGGAAGATCCGAAATCATATTGTATGGTCGGCAGATTGATATACCTCAGTTTTACGCGATTGGAGTTGTCCTATTGTGTACATGTTCTATCTTAATTCATATACCAACCGAATTAAGCGCACTAGAGAGTCGCCCTCCAGATGATAAGATACTTGAAAAAGAACCATGGACAAGGAATTGTGTTAAGTAAGGTTTGTGATCTCTAGTTGTATGGGTGGTGTAATGCAGACTGTGTTGGATGTCTGTTGACCCGAAGATCGCTCACCAGATGATTTATCTCCCTCAGGAATTCACCAGTATCATGAAAAATCAAGAAGCATCACATTGTCTCTCGCTTGTCAGCAGAGGCGGAATATCATTCAATGGCAATGACGGTTTGTGAATTAAAATGGTTGAAGGGAATCCTAGATAGCTTGAACGTCAAACATAAATCTCCGGTTAAAATGTATTGTGATAGTTAAGCAACATTGTATATTACACGAAATTCGATATTTCACAAACGGACTAAACATATTGAAGTGGACTGTCATTATGTCCGGGACGACTCCAATAGGGTATAATTCTTTCGAGTTATATGTTTACCAACGAACAATTGACCGACGTGTTTACAAAGGCTTTGGGCAAATCACAACATAAATATCTGCTTGACAAGTTGAGCATTTGAGACCCCATGCTCCAACTTGAGGGGGGTATATTGAGATGTTTGATAGTATAACTCTATTAGTTTTATAATAAAATTTCAGTCTAAGTATATTTGATAAATTATAATTATATTAGTTTATTAGAGTATAATTCCTTGTTAGACTAAGGAAATGAGAACTTTTACCTTTATATAAAGATGTCATTATGTGAAATCAAAAAAAAGAATTCTCAATATTTTTCTTCTGTTTAAATTTTGTCTGCTCTTAATTTTAATAATAACAAATAATTTGAGACGGATGAATTATATATATCGGCCCTGAATAAACTTACTTTAGTTTAATAGTATCTCAACCTCGTAGATAATACAAATGCCAAAGCCTATGTAATGAAACTGAGAGCCAATCATGATATTCTTCAGATCTGCAACTTACTGACTCACTTGTCCAAAATTAAATAGTTTTAGTAATTTCATAAGTAGAATATAACTTTTTATTCAAATCCTCCCGCTCTTTGTTCCTTTTACCCAGTTTGCACGTTGTTGATCCATTCAGGTGCGTTCCCTTGACTAACTTGTACTCCGTACAAGGAACAACTACAATAATAAGAGGGGGAAAAACAGTACTAAAAATTGAATAGGACTATAGGAGATTATTAGTAATTAATACGTGTATTTTTGTATGATATAAAAATATTATTTATGCGAGATAGCTACCTCGCCTTTTGTTGGTGAAGTGAATGAAATCGTTAAATTCTCGTTTTAATTGTGAATAATATTTAAAAAAAATGATATTTAGCGGGTTATTAAGGTAGGTTGAGTAGGACTACGACTGAGTTCATGGAGTGAAAGTTCAGTGCGGTGACGAGTGACACTGACATGGAAGTGAGGTTGAACTCACAAGTCGTCCCAATGAGAGGGAGTTTCAAGTACATTGGGGCTATAATACAAGATAATGGGGAGATTGATGATGATGTCACACACCGTATTGGAGCAGGGTGGTTGAGATGGAGGCTAGCATCCGGTGTCCTATGTGATAAGAAGGTGCCACTAAGACTGAAAGGTAAGTTCTACAGAGTAGTGGTTAGACTGACGCTTTTGTATGGAGCAGAGTATTGTCCGGTTAAGAACTCTCATGTTCAGAAGATGAAAGTGGCGGAAATGAGGATGTTGAGGTGGATGTGTGGGCTTACTAGGAGAGATATGGTTGAAAATGAAAAAATTCGGGGCAAGATGGGAGTGGCCTCCGTGGCAGACAAGATGTGAGAGGCGAGACTAGATAATTTGGACATGTCCAAAGGAGAGACATAGACGCTCTGGTGAGGAGGTGTGAGAGGTTGGCGATGGAGGGCTGGAAGAGGGGTAGAGGCATACCGAAGAAGTACTAGAGAGATGTGATTAGGTAGTATATGACGAGTCTTCAGCTTATCGAGGACATGACTCTAGATAGGAGGGCGTGGAGGTCGAGGATTAGGGTATAGGGCTAGTATTATGACTAGTGTTATTTTTCTTTAGTGTAGGATCACTACTCTCCTCTTGAGTCTAGGGTCTATCGGAAATAATCTTTTTATCCACAAAGATAAAGGTAAGGTCTACGTATATCCTATCCTCCCCATACTCCACTTTATGAGATTATACTGGGTATGTTGTTATTGTAGTTGTAGAATCAATATTATTTTCGTCATTTTATTTTAGTATTCTCATATTTCTTATTTTTAGTTTTCTATTCCTATGATCCTATCTGCTTATTTCTTTCATTTTGTTATCTTATTTTCTTACTCTTATTACTGCTTATTATTACCGTTGTTTTTCGTATGTTGTTATTGTTATACTGGATAGGGATACATCTTTAGCTAAATTCGTCTTGAAACAACCTTCTTCTAACCCCATGCAAGCACAAAAGAACATGTATCAACGTGATTGGTTAACACCCAACATTTACCTGTCATGTTTACACGATATGAAGCTTATTAAACATGAAATTTCATGTGGGGTTTTCTATTTATACGGATGTATTTATGAGTATGCGTCCCTGTAATAAGGGAATTCAAGAAAGTGCAAAAATATCTGGCGCTCAATTAGGACATATAATCAAAAGTAATTTTTGAATCATCGTCGTTATATACTAATGGTGCAGACAAATCATTCGGTTTAGAGTTGGTACCAC
This sequence comes from Przewalskia tangutica, assembly GCA_029844215.1. Taxonomy (NCBI): domain Eukaryota; kingdom Viridiplantae; phylum Streptophyta; class Magnoliopsida; order Solanales; family Solanaceae; genus Przewalskia; species Przewalskia tangutica. The sequence goes on along the minus strand of CM056723.1, from coordinate 43,068,584 downwards.
TCAACCTAACGGTGAAGACAAATTATAATAGAGCTTTCCCAAAAAAGCTTCTTTCTCAGAAACACTTCTTTGGCCAAACACCCTCTTTTCAGAAGTAGAAACATTTTTTTCCAGAAGCTAAAAAGTATTTCTAGATGGGAATAGAAGCAGAAACACCAATTTGGTGCTTCTGGAGAAGCCCTTTTGCTCATTCATTGATTTTTTTTGGACTTAATTATCATTTTCTTTTCACAAAATTCCTTTTAAGCTCATATAATATCCCCATATAAAATAGAAATTTGGGAATAGGGATAGGGTGGGGGTAGGGGTAGGGCGGAGTAAAAAAAAAATCATTTTTTTTTTTCTAAAAGTAACAAAAAATATTAAATAGAAATTTGAGGATGAGTAGGACAATGGGGTGGGGTGGGGTGAGGTGGGGAGTGTCGCGCCCATTTCCGACCGCGACATTATTCTAGCGAACCCTGCTTAAATAAAATGTTAGGAAATAAATAATAAAATGTTAAATGTGCAAAAGAATGCAAAAATGTTAAGGAGGGTGCTTAAAAGGTACTAGAATATTAAAAGTGCTAAAAGTGCTAAAGGGTTCGCGGAGTCGCCACCTAATTAATTTGGGTGAATCAGGACACCTAAATGTTAACTAGTTTAAAGTAAACATTAACTCCATTTTAATGGTCTGCTAAACTTAATGAGATTCTGGGTAAGAGTTCTTTATTAATCTAGAGGGAAGGGGTTAGGCACCCTCTAAGATCCGCTAACTTGCGGTTGTCCTGCCAAACCTAGGGTTAATTATTTGTGCTAAGATGCAATGTAGAGGGTGTTTTAGTAAAAGAATGTATTTTGTCTCGTATTAAGAAATTACACGACTAGTGCTATATGTGTAAAGTTTAAGAGCATACATTTATAAAAATTTTGACTTATTGACTAAATGTATACATTTGTCTATCTTGATTAGTATACTACATGCTTAAAAGGGGGCTTCCTTAGTATATATATAAAAATAAGATTTATATATGGATTTTATAGCAAATGGTTTAGGGATGTTGAAAAATAATATCCTAGCTACATGATTAATTATGCAAGTTAAGATTATTAGGTGGTTTAATATAGCTTAAACTATGTATGGATAATCTAAAATATTTAATTCGAAGGGAAACAAATTGTTAATTAACTACTTTCTAATCTATTGACTTAAGGTTTGGCATTCTAAGAGTTCTACTAATAACGTAATGTTAGACAATTAATTTACAATAAATGAATGGGCAAGATAAAGGAAATAATAGTGACTCAAGGGGATGGCGACAACATTAGCCGGTGGCTTGGAGTTTTCGAGACAGGGATGAAGATGCACATAGATGTAGGTCCTTGTTTGTTGTAACTCATGAGAGTCTCATGATGAGACTCTTCGTTTAAGCTCCGTCGTGTCATGCAAAAGATAAGAAGATAAGGATTAGTATATGTTTTATATCTTTATCAAATTATAAATTGGCGTAAGGCCTAAACACATAATCACCAAATGTTCATGCAAGAAAAACTGATATAGGACAGTTTATGTATTGTCATACTTCGACGATGAAACCTAAAGGGCCCAAATTCCTTTATGCACAAATTGGGTTTCAGCCCAAACACCTTACACACCACCATGACAAGTTGACAACCATGGCAGGTGAAGCCTCGGATAGTCCATTTCTTTAAACACAAAAAAGAGTAGGCTGGCCCAGACATTCCGTTGATCAGGGACTGGCCCCAAACATTTCCCAAACAATTTAAAGGTAAAAATACATTTTAAAAAAAATGGCTTGGGGATACTGCCAGCTATTCAACACTTAGACAGACAAAGACAAGCATGTTTACGGACCAATTAAAATTTATAGGTATGATGCATTCAATAGCATACAAAATATACATGATATTATTTGATATACCCGGAAGATATACATGCAAAATAAGGAAAGATGTATTCGTATCAAGGGATAAATCTGACAGGTCAAATTCAGGATATTTCTCATCAATACTTGGAGGCAACATGTTTAAACACAGTTCAACCCTACCAATTATTTCTGATCCCCGGAGACAATGTAAATTTATACAAGCTTAATACTTGACATGGTATAAACAACTTCAGTAGGCGTAGGAAAACTAATACCTACGCGATAATCTATAGCTATGACAAAAGGTTAAATGATGATGCACTGTGTAATAAAAGACAAATATCACTGGAGCCTATATGTACAAACAAATGATCAATGGTAACAAAGTATATAGGCATGCAATCAACTTAAACCAAATACATATATCCAGACCATCCAATGGACTGACATGGCAAACCGAATGACTCAGGAGGTACTGTATATTATCACGGGCATAATTTCAGCATTTAGATAGATAAATGCCAATGAATGGCTAATTCAGAAGACATGTTTCGGGATGGGAGTTTCACCTATCAAAGGAAGAAGGGGATTCATTGATCCTGACTACATACTCATTTAGACATTTTTAAGCACAATTCTAGTTCTTCATTTGTATAATTTATATTTAATGAACAAGGACTCACAAAAACTGATTCGAACATTTTGCAGATTCATACAGTCTACCAAGCTATTTACTCAAGTCAACAATACACCACATAAGATCTGTAATCAGCCAATTGCACCACACAAATGCACGTAGATTACAAAGCTTTGCCACTTTGCCAAAAGTTTTAAAGGATCGTTAGGACACCAAATCCTCTGGTAGAAATCTAAAATAATATTTAATAGAACTTTCTGTGATATTTAGTACATTATACGTGGTTTCATGTAAAACCAAACACAGAAGGACAACTTTAAGCATCAAGTATTCATGCTTCTAGTTAAACAAGTTCTTCCTATGTCGTGAATATAAATACACTATTTACGGATTGGTATAAGTATTATAACATTGGCAAATATAGTCAAAGAGCATTCTGATATTCATACACCCACAAAACATGCTTCACATTAGTTTAACATACCTAAGTAACAACGACGCGTTTATACCAACATATTTCTCAATCGGTAGACATCACCACGACGTAAAAGCGTAAATTAACGTAAAGTGGGAAAAGTGATGAATTTACCTTCTCCGGGCAGCGAGCCGAGGCAGCGTATCAAGTCGTCGATCCGCTCGGGTTTTGGTTTTGCGATGCGAATAAAAGGGCAAAGCTTGTTTGCTGATTTCTTGGCGATATTGAAAGAAAGGGTTTCGCTAAAGGATGCTAACAGTTCCTCGTGTTTCCCTACGTTACATGTGATTGAGTCGATTTTTGTTCGTCTCAGGGTTTCAGAAAGGTGCTAGGTTCTGGACGATAGAAGATGCCATTGCATGTATGTCGATCGGCTTTTGTTAATTGAAAAGGAAAGGAGGTCTGGATTGCTGCCTCCCCTTGCTCTTCCCCGATGTCCCCTTTTTATACCCAATTTGGGTTCCCCATTAGGTAGGTTGATTCTGAAACAATTTTAGACTGGTTATAGTTATGGTAGCTTATGATTTCTGAACCGATTTAGGGAAGATTTGGTACAAGTTTAGTACAATTTGGGCGGTGATTTGTGCTTGATTATGGTAAGAAATTGGTTCGATTTTTTGTGCGATTTGTTACTGATTCTCGCTCTTGAGAGGGCTGGTTGTGTGCATGGGTAAGAAAAACCGGTTTTGGAAAGATTTGGTTTAGGGTTCGCCGGATTCTCCGGCGAGAATCACGGCTGGCGATGGGGGAGAGGTGCGGCGATTTTATATTTTAGGGTTGCTGGTTTGATGCTGAGGGAAAGAGAAGAGGCATATAGGGGTGATGGGAAGGTAAATGTTTGGGTAAAGGGGTTCGTCGATTTGGTTTTAGGGCTGTTGGATTTTTTCTTTTGTTTTATGGGTTGTGGGCGATGGATTGTGAAATTTGAGTAAGTGAAGGTGGGCTGATATTAATATTGGGGTAGATAGTGGGCTGGTTTGAATTAGGTATTAGTTTGTATTATTAATATAATTTAGGTGTATTATTTAATTAGTGGTAGATTAAATTATTTAAATTGTGATTAGATTATTTAGGTGCTTCATTAGTCTGAGTTTTATTACAATAATAAATGCGAGTGTGCTATTTAATTAGTGCTTAATATTTTATAATGCGATGCCGTTAATAAAACTTATTAAAATTGAGTTATTTAAATGCTACATGCAGATAGGACCGCTTAATACTTTTATGAATGCGACACTATTAAAACGCGTGTGTTAGATTATTTATTTTATTATCATTTAAGAATTATGTCAGTGCTTAAAATTAATAAATACGGGCGCGAGACTCCAAGTGCTTAATACTCTTCGTAAGATGCGGTTCTATTATTAAATTGTTTATTTATGTCTGTATTAATGTATTATTGTTGCATTTTATTATAAAAAAATCATAAGAAATTATTTTGCGAAATTAGTATAATTTTATAGCTACTGTCTGGACGGGAGGGTCAAAATTGGGTGTCAACAGGGAGTAGGTAAGAAAAAAATTCATATTTTTTTTTTATAGAAATAACAAAAAATATGAAATAGAAATTTGAGGATGGGTAGGGAAATGGGGTGGGGTGGGTGGGGGTAGGGCGGGGGTAAGAAAATAATTCATATTTTTTTAGTATTTTTTTTTTATAAAAGTAACAAAAAATATGAAATAGAAATTTGAGGATGAGTAGGACAATGGGGTGGGGTGAGGGTAGGGGGTAGGGCTGGGTAAGAAAAAAATTCATATTTTTTAATATTTTTTTTTATAAAAGTAACAAAAATATGAAATAGAAATTTGAGGATGGGGTAGACAATGGGGTGGGTATTTTCAATCATTTTTTATAAAAGTAACAAAAAATATGAAATAGAAATTTGAGGATGAAGTGGGTTGGAGGTAGGGCGGGGGTAGGGGGGAAGAAATAAATTCATATTTTTTATAAAAGTAAAAAAAATATGACATAGAAATTTGAGGATTGGGTGGGAGTAGGTGTGGGTAGAGCGGAAGTAGATTTGGACATATTTGAGTCATTGACTATCATATTGTCGTTACATTTCTTATGTACAATATAATATTATTTTTTGATTAAATGTTGTAATTAAATAATTTTAATTTTTTATTAAATTATAAAGATATACTAATTTTTAGAAACATATGATAGAAAAGAATATTTTAAATAGTTTTAAATCTATTAAAATGAATAGTCTAGTAAATTTGCATAAATGTTGGTAAACAGAAATTTACATTTCTCGTAAGACTTATGTAATTATAGGCCAAACACCTTAACTGATTCTCCAGAAACAGTTTCTGTGAACTATTTACGAGAAATGTAAACACCATTCAGGAAGGCAGCAGCAGATAACTTAAATTCTTTTGAAAAGTGTTCCTGAAGGTCATTTAGAAAGAACATAGCAGGCGCTCTTTTAGCAAAACAATTATTTAGAATCTGATTTTGCTGTTTCATTATCATAATACCTTTAAGCTTACAGAAAAACTGAAAAAAGAAAGTACAATGAAACACAGTACACCCTGCATATATCAAACACAGCATTTGGGTCATCTAGTGCCCTCTTTGGGGCAGCATTAGACTACTTACCCAATCATATGACTTTGATACTCTTTAGCAGTGACAACTTGAGGTAGTAAAACGCCTCATTGTTGGTTTTCTCCAATACTAGGAGAAACACAATTACAATTTACCATGAAAGATTGCAAATATGTTATCCTCTCCTACACTACCAAACTATGGCTAGGTGCAACTCGTTTCTCAACCACAAACCACGCTCTAATGTTAAACTATAACAAGTACATACATGGATATTCTTTATCAAAAACAATAAGTTATAGATGTGCCTAGATCTTTCTTTTGTGATATCCGTAAAAGCAAATGCCAACTGCTCTTATGGTGACATCTTCACATTGAATCCTCCTCTATTTCCATAACTTGACCGAACTGTCATGACTTGCAGAACCAACCATTCCAGTCGCTGGTGACTGTGCTAGGGCAGCGATAATGTTCTCATGTGCTGGAACTGTCATGTTTTTATTCTCAACCATGTCCCACAGCTCCAGAGACTGCAACATAAATTCACAAAGTATCAGTGAATGGGCACCCAGAGACTGCTGTAATGGCCGGCAAGGGGTCAAACAGCAGTGAAGTGTTGAGCATTGCCACTAAACAGTAAAAATTGTATGAACATGAAGTAGTCCATCAAACTTAAGTGACATCTGAAATAAACAGACTTCAGAACAAGAGATCTTAAGAAAAGGAGAACAGCAATTACCCTCATTCCTCCAATCACCAACAGAGCAGAATAACTAGGATGAAAAACACAAGAGTGGAACAAATTCCCAGTAGCACTTAGCTCATGAATGCAGTCACCGGTGTTCAATGACCAAACTTTGACAGACTCCTCACTAACTGATGCCAGTAACTCACCATTGAGATCCCAACACAGGTAGTTCACCACTCCAGGATGTCCCTATAAACAAACACCAATATTTATCTGAAAAGTAAAAAGAATCCCAGACACCCAAAACATACAAATGACAGATCATACTAATTAAAGAAACTCAAAGTCATCTAGCACGAAAACAAACCTGGAAAGAATGAATTTGCCTGTCATTCTCGACATCAAAGATGGAAACCACCTTATCTGAAGCGGCAGCCAACAGACGCCCAGTCATTGGCTGAAACCTCACTTGCGCACTGCCTCCTTGCTACAAACAGAGATATATGAAGTCGAGGATAGCTTAATAAGAATTTACTACTGCAAAGTGGGTTGAAAAAATAACAGTAATCAACATTAATAAGCAAACCTTGGACACCCGAGTACATGAAAATGGACTAATACTCCAGTAGCGAATTTCATTGTTGCTATCGCAAAAACAGAATAGGTCGTTCTTTTTAGGATGAAAATCCAACGACATAACATGAGAAGAATGCCCCGTGTAAGCATGCAAACAATAGCTAGGCTGCAAATAAAAGTTCAGAAAAGGATTATTGAAGTTGAATTTATTTAACAATTGATTAATTGAAAACTTGATAGTATGACAGTATCAAGTCCTGTGCAACTATAGCTAGGACTTTACCACTACTTCTCGTAGTTATTAAAAAGGAAAAATGCCTAACACTTGAAAAATATGAAGTTCCAACAAAGAGTATAAACATAATTACATTGGCTGCATCCCATAATCTCACAGACTTATCAAATGAAGCAGTTGCAAGTTGAGAAGAATTAGGCCGGAAGCGGATATCTGTAATCAAGTATTGATGTTCCTCAGGGGTGGTCTCTGTTTGCAGAGTATCCATGTTCCAAAGAACAGCCTGATGCATACATAGGAAATGTTTCATAATTTACAATTTCTTAGATGAAGCCAAACATGAATAGTGACTAATTGAAGTAAAACAGAATAGAGCCTACACTCACATATCATAGAACGAAATAAAACTGAAATCCGACTATCTATGCTAAAGAAATTAGATACTCTCGAACAGCCTACCTTCTTGTCATGTCCAGCACTAGCAAGTAACTTCCCATCTGATGAGAAATGACAGCAAGTCACTTTATTTCTCGTGCGTATACAACCAACTTCACCAAAGGAGAAACCTGAGATGAATCGTTTAAGTTAATAGTTTGCAACCAAAATGAAAGATAATAGAGCATTTATAAGTTCAATCTTGAGATTTTACCTTTTGAAGATTCAGGCTTGTGCTCGGTAAGATTTTGCTTCAATGTGCCATAGATGTTTCCATCTCCTCCGTCGTTTGACAGAAATGATTCCACATTATCTTCCAATGAACCAATGTCTCCAAAAGCCTCTAAGTCATCCTGTACCACAGAAGTCGTGTTGAGCATTATACATTTAAGATAGTCAACGGCACGTTAAAGTTCACGACCTCAAACATCTGTGAATCTATCTGGAAACCAAAATACTTCATCAACAAATATGGAAATGGGATCTCTAGAAAAATATTGCAAACAAGCATTTACATAAAGAAGCTGAAAGAATTACCAACTGATTTGTAGAGGATGCAATACCACCAGCTCCCTCTCCTCCATACATCATCAAGCCTTTTGACATGCTAGTCATCCCATCACCAGGGGTATGAGTTGATGCTGGTGAGCTTGGTGAAGGGCCAACTGTGTTACCAGTGCCAGTACTATTAGCATGTCCAGAAGACGAATGTTGCTTCCTTTTTCTGTTGGTCTGGGAAAAATGTAAGATGGATGAACTACTCTTCAATTGCTTGGACAGTGGGACTGATTAGATAACTTATTTTCCAGGAAACCAAAAAAAAAAAAACAGGAAAAGACGGAAATTGCCAACTACAGCAAAAGAAGGTAAGGCAGGAAGAAATATCACTTGTTAACAATACTTGATGTTGCATGAGTTTGATGATATCAAAACCAGATAAAAATTCAGTTTTTTCCGCATTCTTTAAGCTAACCTGCTGCAGTTGTTGTTGTTCTTGCTGATGCTGCAACTGGTCCTGTTGTTGAGACGAAGAATGCTGCATTGGGGACATCTTCATCTGTTTAAGACAGGTATATAGTATAAGCACTTTAAACATCAACAGTTCTACGGATTGGAAGAGAATACAGAGACCCTTCCACAGAAACAGACAGTATCATTTACAGACAATGTCTAGCCTCAGATAAGTTGTGCAGTGTAACGGACAAAACACAACAAAGTTAACACCCAAAAGCAATATCTATTCTTGACTCTAGGAGAATCGAGTTAACCTTTGGCGAATTTGCCTGTACCGGAGAGCAAATGGATCCATCATTTCTTGGGGGCTGACCATCTTTCGCATTAAAGTTCCCTCTAGGTAATCCACCAAACCCATAATTAGGTGAATTTCCAAGGTTACCTTGGGCTTGGGCTTGAGCTTGAGCTAGGACCTGCTGTTGTTGTGATGCCAAAAGAAATTGATTTTGGGTCTGTAAGTTGGGCTTTTGTACTTGCAAACCCAAGCCGCCGGGCCTTACCTGGTCAACTCCCTGTACATATCATGACCAAAGCAGGATATGCACATCAGAATTTATATATATCGAAAACGATGACGACTAAAAGCAATAGGTAACTTACTGTTAAAGGCCAACCCTTCAATGGTAGACCAGTGACACCTTGGTTCAACCCTAAAGAACAAGGAGAAAGTATAAGGACTGAATTTCCCAAGTAAGATCATCTACAATATAATTGACATACAAGTACTCAGAAAAGACAAGAAAAAACCTAAACAGATTCATCAGGAGGAGAAAATGGGACAATAGAAAAAGGGGATTTTCAAAAAAGTTGAGCTGGAAAAATAGAAATCCTAAAACAAGCCAATAAACAGAAAAAAGTCAGAGAGACAATTCATTAAACTCACATAAAGAAGACCAATTCCGATATTATCCACCCATTAACTGTAATACATTGCTGCTAAAGACAGATGAATAAAGCTTGAGATGTGATGACAGACAATTACCAAAAGTGAAATGTCATTAATAAAAAAGAAAAAGAAAAAGAATTAGATTCCACCAAGTGCATTGACAGTGTCTCTAGGGGAAGTAGAAACCTTAATCAGACTTAGAAGAAGCTTTTAATACGCAGTCTAGCAATGATTAATAATTTGTCATGCACTTCAAACAGCAAAAACTGAAATTATCCATGATACCATTCTTCAGATTTGGAGGACAACGGCAGAATTCCACAAAATCCACGCAATATAGTGTCTTACAGGAAGATGAGCACATTTTGAGGAAAACCCATGCATCATGTCAAAGATAAACAAGATAATTTGGTGAAATCACTTCTAAACATGCATTTCATAGAAAAGGTATATTTTCATTTTGAATTTTTTAGTAATAGTGGCCAAAGGGTCTCCCGGAACAGCCGCTCTACCTAGGTGAGGTCTGTGTACATTCTACCCTCCCCAGACCCCACATTATGGGATTTCACTGGGTATGTTGTTGTTGTTGTAGTAATAGTGGCCAAAGGGTGTCAATCAGAACATGTATCTGTCTTTGTATACTGAAAATAATTCTTTTGTAGTAATACCTGCACCAAGTCCAGCCTTTGACTGAAGAATTGCTTGCCCATAGATTGATGAAGGATCCATGGGCAAAGACTTCTGAGTGCCACCCAAGTTCACTTCCCCTTTAATATCCTACATAGTTGAAATAAGTAGGGCCCTTAGCTTGGTAAAAGAAGACGAAACACTGAGTATTCAACAAAGAAGAGATATCCTGTCTAGAACTAAAAATTCATGTAGTTACAGCCAGCTGAGACCGTCCTTGTATTTGCTGCAAGGCTGCAGACATGTTTCCTGAATTTCCTTGTACCAACTGGCTGAATCAACAGAGAAGAAATAGAGATGCAAATGATTCAAAGCATGTAACAAATAGATAGGTGTTGTGTAAAATAACGCAATCGCATATATGGAGAGGTTGCACCAACCATACCCTTGATGATTAGTTGTTGACTTCAGAAGTGCCATCCTATTGGGATCAATAAGAGATGAAGATGTCTCCGAGTCAATGGACTGAGGGTGCTTCATTCGCTCCTCGTACATTTTCATTGCCAATACACTGGCAGATGGCTGCCCCATCATACCTTCAGAGTTGATAGCATTTATAGGACCACCAAGAGGGGAATGATTTGGATCCCTTCGCTGTAACTGCGCATTTCTTTGTTGCATGAGTTGCAACTGCTGCATTTGTAACTGCTGTTGATGGTGATGCTCTCTTGTTTTCATTTGTTGAGTCTAAAATAGAAGGAAAGTGCTTCAAACTTGGCAAAAATGCATAAAGCTTCTTTTAAGTAATTTGTGTTAAGGGTCATTGCTTAAGTTCAACAAACCTCTATATATGCTGCTGCTGCCTCGGAATGTTTTTCATTTGTCCTTGCAATGAAAATGTCCCAAAACACAGACCACCATTCAAAAAGAAATCCTCCAGGTGCATCAATAGCTATAAAATTAGGAATCAGAAGATCAAAACGTAGATTCCCATCAAGAAAGAGAATTAAAACATGTCAAAGTTATGCATATGGTTAATGGTGGACAAGGCAATCTATTGGTAGAACATGAACCACTCTGCAGATTGACTAGCCAAACAGGTGGAGATAATATGATATATAAGTGCAAACGCTTTGAACCATAAGAAATTCAAATGTAGAGCATCATTACCTACAGGATCAGTAGCAACCTTTCCTTCTGTCATGAAGGCTTTTGCAGAATTATGCAGCTTTCGCTTCAGCAGATAGTCATGAATGTACACATCCAGCCTAGAAAAATAATAAGAGACCAAAAATTAAGGGTGAAAATCCATATATAACAAAGTAAAATAAATCAATTTGTACTATTACTATCTGGTATGTCAAACCATTTATCCGTTTAACCTTTTTTTTCTATAACCGTAGGATACCTGATACCTCCCACCCATGTACCGAGTAACTCCCTCCACCAAGGCTTTGACAGATTGGAAGAAATCACTTGGTGTTTTTGCCTCCATTGGAATTTATCCTTTTAAAATCTTTTATGTAAACAAATTGTAATCATTTGATGTTTTTTATGCAGTTTCTAAAAATGTAACTTTTAGAAAAGTAAGAAAAATCATGTGGGGCTTCAAAGTGAAGATTAGATAATTTGATTGGCTTTTAATCGTATTATTTTGTGTTGCAGATTGCTGGTTCTTGAGATGAGGGTCTATCAGAAATAACCTCTCTACCTCCCAAGGCAGATAGGGGTAAGGTCTGCGTATATTCTACCCTCTCAGATTCCACTTTGTGGGATTTTACCGGGTATGTTGTTGTTGATTAGATAATTTGATCCTCATACTCCCCCAAAACACCATTCTTTTTGGGACGAAAGGGGTAACTAGAAATTGTTCTTCGTTCTCTTCTCTTTTATCGAGCATTGGATCTTTAAAAACATGATTATGCTTAATCAGCAGTGGTAACTAAGAATTAACGATTGTAATACCAAAAGAAGAGAAACCAATTGATCATTAATATATCAACAAAAAGGAGATAAAAAAAAACATGTGCATACATCTTATCTGCTTCCCAATTACTCTGCGCCATTACTGCAGGAAGTCAAACATTCACTGAGCTACACAATAACAAGCGCAAAAACACGGTTCAAAGTGAAGTTACCACAGTAAAAAAGTGATAAAAGAAGATGAGGAAAACCATACCAATTACAAATATTCCAGCACCATTACTTACTGATCAAAATAAAGATCTCCTACAATTGAAACAACAAAATCAGCTGATAAATAACAAAATTCAAGCAACTAAAATCAAGATCTTACACTGGTGGTTCGAGCACTGTGGATCCAATCCAAACTTGAGTATCTCAATTAAATTCAATTATTAATAAAGTCCTTAATCCCGATCACAACTCTCAATTAATTACATTCTGACAGGAAAACGAACTGTTGTAACACGCAAACACAGACAACAACTTAAAGTCTTAAACATTCGAGAAGACAATTTCATCCAGTGTGGAGGAGAGACAAAATATACAGGTCAGCTTCGGACAACCGGTTACAATACACAGGGCCGTTCCCGGTCAACTCATAAATTCGGTCATTTTAAAAAAAAAAATATTATATTATTTTTAGTATATATAAAATAAAATCAGATAACTTCATCTCATAAATTATAATTGAATTCATAATTAGTTAGTTTTCTTTAATTTCTACTCAAGCAAATTATAAAGGGCTACTAACCTTTAGATTGTTAAAATGTGACCTCAAATTCTTCTATTAATAACATATTGATAGGAAAAGATAAAAATCAATCACATAGTGAGAACATATAAAAGACAAATAAAAGTATGCAAATTAAGATGTAGCTCGAAGGCAGTTTTTGATAGATCTTGATAACAAATTGAAACTATTACAATACTTTTACCAAGAGAACACAAAAAAGGAAAACAGATAGTACTTTACTACTTATTGAACATTGAACTTCTTGCATTCTTAGCATCAAAATAATCGATTAGACTTTCATGATCGATTTCATCTAACAATTCATGCTCTACGGAAATCAAAGCTAAAACATTTAATCTTTCTTGCAACATGGTTGATCGCAAGTAAGATTTCAAAAGTTTTAATTTTGAAAAACTTCTCTCCGCTGTTGAAACCGTAACATGAATCGTCAATAAAATTCTATATGCAAGACAACACGTAGGATAACAATTCATTCTTATCAAATAATTTAGTATTGCACTAGTTGTACTATATTCTCCTGGTAAACGATTTTGTAATAGGTTCAATTCATTAAATAAGTCATCACCATCAATGTCTGACTTCTACCATTCTCTAACTTCTTTTCAAGATTGTTGCAGCTTGTTTTCAGTTCCTCAGCATCCAATGACTTTAATTTTTCCGCTGTAAATAAGAACCTGAAGGTATCTTCATATTCTTTATACTGTTCAAACCTTCTTTCCAATGAACCGATTGCTTGATCAACTATGTATACAAAGTAATTAATTCTGAAGTTCTCTTGAATTGATTCTTCAAGGACCGGCTCAGACGCAATATCAATCTCATCAAAAAAAAAAATTCGTCGCTCTCTTTTATCGGGTTTCTGAAATACATGATCAATATCCAAGTCATTTGCAATCATTTTAGCACAATCCAAAGCCTTATCAAACACATCTTGTCTAAACTCATGAAGAGAAGAAATTAGTGCCTTAACACTAGCCATTGCCCCATCAATATGCATATCTTCCGACGATAGTTGTTTGCTAACTATATTACCTTTCACAAAGATGCCATATCAAATTACCATACTCACTATAAACTCAAAGCTTTCAAGGTGTTTAGCCAAAGACTGTGCTGCAATTCTAACATTTGCTTCATCATCAACTTCGCCAAGCTCAAGTAGAGTTTCTCTTATCTCTGCAATAATATACTTATATACTATATTAATCCCTAGAGGCCCTATATATTTTGAGGCTCTGGGCGCTCGCCTGGCCGGCCCTGACAATACAATTAGTATTACTATATCTTACATTACCTATTTATTAGGAATATGGTTGTTCACCGTCCAAATCTGGACCGGATCGTAGACCGAAAATTATAAAATGGAAGATAGGACCGACAATTATAGGTTTTGGATCGGACCGTACTGCAGGTACGGTCTAAAATTCGGATCGGACCGATTCTAAAGAAAGTTCAATTTACTTTGCATTATCTTTTATAAATCTGGTACGTTGAAGTACTTTGACTAATTTAACCTCTTTTAAATTTGATCAAAATTCATGTATTGAAATTTAAAGTACTTGATATTTATCACTACGGACCATACGAATATGGTTCATGGGCAGTAGAGATCCAAAAAAATGCAATTAAAGTATAAAAAAATAAGAATAACTAAGTCACATATTACAACTTCATGTCCAAAAATAATATCAAATAAAAATCATGAGGAATTCATATTTACATTATATAGTATTAGATGATTGGCTAAAACTGACTATAGCCTAACGTAAAGGATTTCTTTATTTTTATAACCGGGTCCGGTCTCGAGTTATTTCGGGTTTAAACCGGACCGGAACACGAAAAAAAAATCCCGATCCGAAGATCGGATCGGTTGTCTTAGGTCCGATCTTTTCTGGTCCGGTCTGATTCGATCCATTTTGTCGGTCCGGACTGATTTTGAACAACCCTAAGTAGGAATATTTGGTTTATTGTATTAAAAGTTATATGCATTGCAAATTTTTTATAAAAAGTTATTTATTTATAAAAATATCTTTCACTTTATTTAGTAGAAAAAGGATTGAGGAATCTTAGGTTTCTTTATCTCAGTATTATTTTTAATCCCGAAAGAAATTATTCCAAAATTAATAGCTAAATAAAGAATAAAATTATACTAAAATTTATTCCGGAACTATTTTTCCACATCTATGAAACGATCCCTAATAATTGTGTAAAATAATAGGTCTTGTGTTAGATTCGGTAAGTACCGTCGGTTCTTCAATACGTGATTCCGTTTTAACACTAGTAGTTCACACTTCACAGATTTGTTTGTTTCCTTACTGGGAAATTTAATTTTTTATTTTTTGGTACAAACAAAAATGGTGTGTATACTAAAAAGCGCCACTGTTAATAGTGATGTGATAGATCTCCTTAATGTGGATAGCAGTTATCAATAAAAAAACTGCCCTCCCACATTTGAGAAGTTACTTTATCTGATCTCTTTAAAATCGGGTCGGGTCTACCCACATGGAGATACACATGACCCAGACTTAAAAAATTAGCATATCTCACTTTGTTCATGGTAGGCTAAACCCAAATCATTATCATGTTAATCACACACATAATTCATATAGATAAATAGTTTGTGCGACCTGCGAGCATCATGAGCTATACAAGAGCTCTACATAGAAATTCAATCGCATGCGAAAAGAATCCACTATAAATATAAGGATCATACTACTCGCAATATCCAAACATCATTAGCTACCCCAGTAGCTAGTTATCCAATCCTTCATTCTCAAAATAGGTGAACTCGAGTTCATATTTAACTTTATATTCACTATTACACTTGACACCCTTATGGTAAGTGTAATGGACGACCTGTGTATACAAGTTAAGTTACTAATTTTAATTGTCCTTCCTTTCAACTCGAGACTATCCATCCCAGATCATCTTTAATAGACATGCACTACATTGCTGAATCGATCATAGCTATAGTGACATGGAAAAGTAGAAACACTGATATGTACTTCAAGATACATTAAAAAGGTCAAAGAGTACAATGGAAAGTCAATTTTGACTTTTTGGGTCTCGCACAATGGAGAAGCATGGATCAATTTTTTTATTAACCCATTGATCGCTAAGCACACGTGGTCGAAACATGTGCTACAATGTTCTCACCTTATATTGGCGTGTGTGTCTCATTATTTTACTTATCCCACACCTTACAGATGTTGGTCTAGACACCTCTAGATATCTAACTCGAGCTTCTCTCTTCAATGATCCTCAAATTCATCTTCTTAGAGAAACTCGCATCCGTCTTACAAAATAAGTCATAACATGGTGGTGAAATTCATCTCTTCACATTTCTCAATGTAATAGTTGATTGCTTGTGAGAGAGCCAATCTCACAACTTGTGCGACACACTTTATCAATAAAAATATATCATCGCATGCATACAAGATATGAACATAAATTCAAGAGAAAAACATTGATGATCATATTATAATAATCAAGTCATTTTATAATACAAAAATATGATCATACTCAACGCAAACCTAGAGCCATAACATGTTTCTCAAATAGGTCTCTAAATATCGCCTTTGTAAAATGATCATCTACTATTTCTCGCGTAGATATGTATTGTAATGTTACTTTTCCACTTGCTATTGTGTCTATGTATTGTAATGTTACTTCTCCACTTGCTATTGTGTCTCTTACAAATTTATATTTGATGTCAATGTGTTTGATTTTGATGTGATACTTAGAATCCTTTGTGTATGCAATAACCTCTTGACTATCACAATATAAAATCGTTGATCCTTGACAATTCTTTACAACACCCAAATGCTCAAAGAATCTTTTTAATCAAACAACTTCTTGTACTGCAAATGCACAAACCATGAATTCAGCCTCCATAATCGAAAGGGTCGTGCAAGTTTGTTTCTTACTTCTCCATGAAATAGCACCACCATTCATTCAATTTCAGTTATATTTTCATCTTCTAATTCTCCAATGAACACATATCCTTTGGAGTGTTCGGAGTATCTTATAAAGATATATTTCTTTCCTTTTGGACTCAATTTTTTAAACTTGTCAAACAATCTTTTACATATGCAGCACAACCCCAAGGTTGTAGATCATTCAAGTTTGATTTATAACCAGTTCAAAGCTCATAGGGAGTGGAAGTAACTGATTTAGAAGGCATTTTATTCAATATATAGGCCATAAATTAATATTGTGTCTCCCCATAAGGAGATAGGTAAATTTGTATGTGTCATCATGGATCTTGGCATGTCCAATAGTGTTCTATCACTTCTTTATGCTACACCATTTTATTGAGGTGTGTAAGGAGTAGTTAATTGTATCATAATATATTACACCCCGTAGTTCACGTTCCGCCATGATGTTGATAGATACTGAAGTCCCGAAAAGAAATACAACCCTATGGAAGAATAATTAAGGTTTATAGCTTGGTTATGGAAGTACCGGAGTGTTTGTGAGTTAAACAGATCGAAGGTAGTACATTTCGATGAAAATAGAAATCTGGGCAGTTTGACAGTAGAAGTTGACGGACCGTCAAATCGCCCAAGGTGACCGTCAATTTTCTTGGCAGTTTGATGGGAAGGTTGACGGACTGTCAAACATTTGACTATCTGTCAAATTGACCGTCATTTTACGTCGATGCAGTTGTGGTTACGGGTTTAAATTGGGTTTTATGATGTAGAACTCTCATGTTTTGCCCAAATCATCCCCAATACCTCTCGTAGTCTCTATCCACCATACCCCCAACATTATACTAAAATTTATTCCGGAACTATTTTTCCACATCTATGAAACGATCCCTAATAATTGTGTAAAATAATAGGTCTTGTGTTAGATTCGGTAAGTACCGTCGGTTCTTCAATACGTGATTCCGTTTTAACACTAGTAGTTCACACTTCACAGATTTGTTTGTTTCCTTACTGGGAAATTTAATTTTTTATTTTTTGGTACAAACAAAAATGGTGTGTATACTAAAAAGCGCCACTGTTAATAGTGATGTGATAGATCTCCTTAATGTGGATAGCAGTTATCAATAAAAAAACTGCCCTCCCACATTTGAGAAGTTACTTTATCTGATCTCTTTAAAATCGGGTCGGGTCTACCCACATGGAGATACACATGACCCAGACTTAAAAAATTAGCATATCTCACTTTGTTCATGGTAGGCTAAACCCAAATCATTATCATGTTAATCACACACATAATTCATATAGATAAATAGTTTGTGCGACCTGCGAGCATCATGAGCTATACAAGAGCTCTACATAGAAATTCAATCGCATGCGAAAAGAATCCACTATAAATATAAGGATCATACTACTCGCAATATCCAAACATCATTAGCTACCCCAGTAGCTAGTTATCCGATCCTTCATTCTCAAAATAGGTGAACTCGAGTTCATGTTTAACTTTATATTCACTATTACACTTGACACCCTTATGGTAAGTGTAATGGACGACCTGTGTATACAAGTTAAGTTACTAATTTTAATTGTCCTTCCTTTCAACTCGAGACTATCCATCCCAGATCATCTTTAATAGACATGCACTACATTGCTGAATCGATCATAGCTATAGTGACATGGAAAAGTAGAAACAAAAGGTCAAAGAGTACAATGGAAAGTCAATTTTGACTTTTTGGGTCTCGCACAATGGAGAAGC
Organism: Przewalskia tangutica; assembly: GCA_029844215.1. Lineage (NCBI taxonomy): Eukaryota > Viridiplantae > Streptophyta > Magnoliopsida > Solanales > Solanaceae > Przewalskia > Przewalskia tangutica. The sequence goes on along the minus strand of CM056723.1, from coordinate 43,050,191 downwards.
ATGGATCAATTTTTTTATTAACCCATTGATCGCTAAGCACACGTGGTCGAAACATGTGCTACAATGTTCTCACCTTATATTGGTGTGTGTGTCTCATTATTTTACTTATCCCACACCTTACAGATGTTGGTCTAGACACCTCTAGATATCTAACTCGAGCTTCTCTCTTCAATGATCCTCAAATTCATCTTCTTAGAGAAACTCGCATCCGTCTTACAAAATAAGTCATAACATGGTGGTGAAATTCATCTCTTCACATTTCTCAATGTAATAGTTGATTGCTTGTGAGAGAGTCAATCCCGCGACTTGTGCGACACACTTTATCAATAAAAAAATATCATCGCATGCATACAAGATATGAACATATATTCAAGAGAAAAACATTGATGATCATATTATAATAATCAAGTCATTTTATAATACAAAAATATGATCATACTCAACGCAAACCTAGAGCCATAACATGTTTCTCAAATAGGTCTCTAAATATCGCCTTTGTAAAATGATCATCTACTATTTCTCGCGTAGATATGTATTGTAATGTTACTTCTCCACTTGCTATTGTGTCTATGTATTGTAATGTTACTTCTCCACTTGCTATTGTGTCTATGTATTGTAATGTTACTTCTCCACTTGCTATTGTGTCTCTTACAAATTTATATTTGATGTTAATGTGTTTGATTTTGATGTGATACTTAGGATCCTTTGTGTATGCAATAACCTCTTGACTATCACAATATAAAATCGTTGATCCTTGACAATTCTTTACAACACCCAAATGCTCAAAGAATCTTTTTAATCAAACAACTTCTTGTACTGCAAATGCACAAACCATGAATTCAGCCTCCATAATCGAAAGGGTCGTGCAAGTTTGTTTCTTACTTCTCCATGAAATAGCACCACCATTCATTCAATTTCAGTTATATTTTCATCTTCTAATTCTCCAATGAACACATATCCTTTGGAGTGTTCGGAGTATCTTATAAAGATATATTTCTTTCCTTTTGGACTCAATTTTTTAAACTTGTCAAACAATCTTTTACATATGCAGCACAACCCCAAGGTTGTAGATCATTCAAGTTTGATTTATAACCAGTTCAAAGCTCATAGGGAGTGGAAGTAACTGATTTAGAAGGCATTTTATTCAATATATAGGCCATAAATTAATATTGTGTCTCCCCATAAGGAGATAGGTAAATTTGTATGTGTCATCATGGATCTTGGCATGTCCAATAGTGTTCTATCACTTCTTTATGCTACACCATTTTATTGAGGTGTGTAAGGAGTAGTTAATTGTATCATAATATATTACACCCCGTAGTTCACGTTCCGCCATGATGTTGATAGATACTGAAGTCCCGAAAAGAAATACAACCCTATGGAAGAATAATTAAGGTTTATAGCTTGGTTATGGAAGTACCGGAGTGTTTGTGAGTTAAACAGATCGAAGGTAGTACATTTCGATGAAAATAGAAATCTGGGCAGTTTGACAGTAGAAGTTGACGGACCGTCAAATCGCCCAAGGTGACCGTCAATTTTCTTGGCAGTTTGATGGGAAGGTTGACGAACTGTCAAACATTTGACTATCTGTCAAATTGACCGTCATTTTACGTCGATGCAGTTGTGGTTACGGGTTTAAATTGGGTTTTATGATGTAGAACTCTCATGTTTTGCCCAAATCATCCCCAATACCTCTCGTAGTCTCTCTCCACCATACCCCCAACATTCCAAGTCGAAATCAAAGATAAATTCGCAAGAATTTCTTGAGAAACCCCGTGATCATCGTAGGAATTTCCGCCTTCTTGAGGAACTGATTTTGGAAACTTTTGAAATGAAATGCCCTACTATTTTGTGAGGATTATGATGTATTAAGGTAAGTTTCATCCTCATTTACTTATGGTTGTGATTAATTGTTGATTTGGAGAAAGTTATGAAAAAGTAGCATTATCAAAACTTCGCAAAAATTATGAAAACCTTCGAAATATAAATTGTTGGGCTGTTTTACCTGAAGTATGAGTTCAATTAGGTGATGAAATTAATTGTGTATGTTTTGTATTAATGGAAATTCGGCTTGAAGGGTTGTGAAGTTGAATCACATAAGATTTTGCATATAAGAAAAGCTTAAGGAATCATATATGCTAAAATTATCAAAGGACACCTAAATGCGTTTCTATGGAAATTGTGTTTTTTTATTGAAGCGTGGAATTGAATTGCATAAGCATTCCTTGTAAAGAAATATAAGAACCCGAGATGGTCAAGATTTATGATAAGATGCCTAAGTGAAGTTTCTCTATGGAATTTGGATTCAATATTGATATCGATTTTTATGTGATATAGATAATCACTTGTATGAAGTGTGAAGACTCGTAGGACGATTATTGCATCAAGAACTAGGTATGTAAGACTCAATTCTTTCTTGTTGGCATGATCTGTATCAAAATGACTTCTACAAAGCTAAATCCGATAAGCATTCTACTCCGATCCTAAATAAAGTATTTGTAATTCTTCTTCAAATGTATTATGATATGATTCCTTATTTATCGTCGAGGTAACATCCTCATTCCAAGTCATCCTTGTAATGTCAATAAGAGTCAGTCCCTTATTTTTTTGGAAGTTAATTTAATGATGTGATTCACGGTTTTTATAGAGTTAGTGAATTTTTTTTTGAAGTGTTAACCCTCATAAGGGAGTCGGAGGTACAACGACCTTATGTTACTCCGATGAGTTCATAGAGTATTCTGAATTCTTAAAGAGGTCGTCATATGCTTGCATTATATATCTATATTGCCCATGGAGGCCTATGGCGTTATATACGCAGCTATACAAATATGATATTTATTATATTGCCCACATAGGCCTATGCCGTTATATACATAGCTATACAGATATGATATTGATTATATTACCCACAACGGCCTATGGTGTTATATAAACAACTCATACATATATGACATAGATAATATTTTCCCTAGAGGCCTACGACGTTGTATACACGATTATACTTCATTATGCATATTCTGGCCTACAGAGGCACTCAAAATATAGGTTATATTTCTACTGATTTACCTTACAGTTATTCATTCAGTTACAGTTTTAGTTTTGTTTCAGTTGTAGTATTGTACTTATTTACAGTTTCAGCCTTACATATTCAATACATCTTTCGTATTAATGTCCCTTTCTGGGGACACTACGTTCATGCCCGCATGTACAGATAGAGATGCAGATGTCTTCTTCACAACATGACTCGACTTAATTGGAGGTTGTCACACTCTTTTCTTCCGGAGCCATGTAGTGAGCTGATAGATATGACATATATGCATATGTATATGGTTGGGTATGGCAGGGCCATGTCCCGACCAGTTGTTGTCAGATACACTCTTTAGAGGCTTGTATACAATGTGTTATGTGTGACAGTCGTGTGTGGCCTTGTCAGTCCCTCCAGTAGATTTATTATACTTATGTCGGCCTTGTTATATATGTATGTATGTTTTGGGCCTTTTATGAGTGCATGTGGTTATATCCTTATTCAATTGGGTATGGGTCAGATGCCTCATTGGCCCATGAGTGATTGTATATCTCTCAAGTATCAGGATCGGTATGCTCGGGCCTTAGGGTGTTGATGTTGGCCACCTCCCAATGTTGGGGTGTGACATAGTGGTTGATGCGCGAAAATATGCACACACTTTAACGCAAGTGCACGTTATCGTGACAAGTAATATAGTCTTGGTAAGATCGAATATCGTCCACAAGGATTAGTGTTCAAGTACCAATTATCTATCTTTTGGTATCTATTTGGTAACCGATATTTGATTTTGTTGTTTATAACTAACAATTATAAATACTAATTTAACTAATGTGTTTACTTCAGTAGTGATAGAAATAGGGCTTCCACGTCTCCTCAACTATCCGCTTATGTTACTTATTAATGCAATTAATTATGGTTCTTCTTCTCTCGGAGCTAGCAGGTTTACGAAATCGTTTTATACTCCCGTTAAGGCTATATAAACACGCAACCCCAGTATTGCTCATTTCTACCTTTCGGTGATAAGGATGACTCTATAGGAGGATTAAGACCAAAAACCTAGTTAACCGTCACGCGCCATGCATAAAATTAGGGTTGTTAAGCCTCTCATTAACGCTACATAAGTAATTGAGGTATTTTCATCCCCAATCCAAAATATGTCTACCCAACTTACAGCATATTCACAACCTCCTCCTTTCGAAGTTTGATTAGAAATCATATAAGTAATGATAATTAGTGATCAATTAATTACCAAGCATTCAAAGCAATTATTGGATAAATCTCAACAAGAAGAAGAATAACCATAACATGCATTAATTCATAACATAAGTTTCTAGTGATTTAACATGGAAAGCCCTATAGAGGAATTAGTTCCTAGCCATTGACATGACAAGAACTAATTTAAGGTTCATCATAAAAACTGAAATAAAGGAAAGAAAAGAAAAGAAAATTACTAAGTTAAGGTCTCCAATCTTCAATCCAAGAATCCTTGTGTTGTGCAAGAAAGGGAACCCTTAAAAACTGCCTAGGGTTCTCCTTTTATAGGCTCAAAACCGCCTCTAACTTTTCCCTTCAGCTGGCCCGAAAATCGTCATTAAACTCGATTTTCCGCGTCGCGCCGGCCCTGCGATCGTGACTGCGGCCGAAGTCTGCGATACCGGATGATTTGGCGCGCGACCGCTCTCTGGCATGCGGAGCGCGCGCTGCAACTTCTGCGGCCTTCTGGATATTAGGCGACGCGGCCCTGAATCTATCTGCGATGGCGCGCTGTCGCTGCCTCGTTCGCCACTTTCTCGTCGTTTAAGCTCTGGAACCTCCACTTTTTCCCTCTTTTAGCTCCTTTTCCGCCATTTGGCCATTTTAACCACTTTGACTCAAAAGAAAGAAAATATATCCCAATACGACACTTATTTGTACAAAAAGGGACAAAAGACTAACTAAAAATGACTCAAACAGTGTATATAAAATACACCGATCAAATACCCCCAAACTTAACCTTTGCTCGCCCTCGAGCAAAGATAAAAAGAAAGAAATAAAGACTCAAGGAAACGAAAATAAAAGACTCACTGACATTGATCATTTTGCTGCATTGATATTACTTAGAAAAACATGAAGGTTAGCAGAATAATATGCAAGAACATATAGCCTGAAATTTCAGCATTCCAAATACATTAAGCTAGATATTTCGCAAACTCATTTTTATCATGTGTAATGGAAGTCAAATACTGAATCATGCATGTTAATTTCAAAATTCCTATGGCATGTTTACTTGCTATTCTCCACTAATCATGGCTATGCATCTAAGAGATCTTCAGGACTTTTAAGGGTTGTAATGTAGGCTTAGGCACGGGTAGGTAAAAATAGGCATTTAGGCTCATTTTTGTGTACCATAAGCTCTTGTAGCTTTTCAATTTTTCCCTTTTCTTTTTATTCTTTTCTTCACTTCAAATCTATCTTTCCCCTCTTTTGTTTTGGGAGAATGAAGTGTATCATAATAACAGGCACCCCCAAACTTAGGCTTTTGCCTAGTTCTTATTACTTTTTTATTGGGGTGCATCACTTTTGTTCACTCTTTTTGCCTCTTTTTAACACATTTTATTCCAACTATTTCAAATTTCTACTTATGGCACAATTGTGGGAATATAGGGTGTCAAAGAAAAAGTTCAACTTTTAGGCTCAATGGGGCTGACTAGGAATATTTTTAGTGTCAGGGATAGAATAGAGTGGTAAGAATTGACTATCAAAGAAATGCCTGAGTCATCTCTCCTAACATGCATATCCTAACTATTTCGCCTCAAATAGCAAGCAATCATAACACATAGGTTTTAATCATTTAGCATGCACAATTCAAGCAAGAAACTCCAAATAGACAGACTTTGTGAGTTTTTGACATATCTAACCTAAGTGTTTGGATAGTTGATTTAATTTCGTTACATTATTCCACCTTACTTCACTAGGTGTTTCTAGTACTACATCATACATGATCTTTTGACAGACAATTATGACTCAAAAGAAAAAAAAAATTGTGACTCAAAAATACACAAAAACAACAAAAAGACTTAAACATACTTATAACAATAAGACACAAATAAAACACCCCCCCAAACTTAAATCACACATTGTCCCCAATGTGTGTAGACTCAAAGACAATAAAATAAAACAGGACACTTACAGACTTGGCTAAAATGGTGGTGGTGGTGGTGGCGGTGGCATTGGATAGTGCATGGACCACTGGTTGAACAAGGAACTCATCTCGTTGATTTGCTGCCTCGTTTCTTGTTGTCCTTGGATCACCGTGTCCAAACTCTGCATCATCCTCGTCTGGTTCTGGAGTAATTGCTCCATCATGGACGTTGGAGGTTCAGATTCTGTGGTTGGCTGGTGGCTAGGCCCTGCCGCATATTGAGCCTCTATTTCAGGCTCATCTTCGTTCATTGCGGCTTCTGCTGCTGCTGCTGGTGGTGGTTGTGCTCTTCTTCTTGCTGCTGGGAGGCTTGGGTCTGGAAAGGAATGCACTATCCCATAAGACACATGCAGTTGGTTTCTCTCTTGAGTGTCATTGGGTAGGGTTGGGACCCCATTGAAGGTGCATAGAGTTGTAATGATTGAGCCATGTCCCAACCCACCCGTTGTTACCAACCGGCTGGTCTCTTCAATACTTTGCACTATCTCCCTTCCCACATCAATCGTCTTCCCCGTCATAATTCCATATATCAGTTTGATTACGCTTTACGGCACTCGTAAAGTGCGTGGATGGAATCATGCGATCGGCAATCTGACCAACCTCGTCGCTTTGTTGAACCGACACCGCCATCCTCTTGACCCATTTCTTGCAATATCAAATGCAGCCCGGTAGCTCACGTGGTATGCGACGCCATTCGATCGATGTTGGAGGTGCTTCTGACCGTGTTCAAGTAGTTCCAATCACCATCTCCTTCAACATCATCTGCTTCCATTGCGCATTTACCGCTCCTGCCGTCACAGGCACATAATGTCCCCTCTCAAAGCATCCATTTTCCACCTTCTCCGGAAGATTAGCATAAAATTCACGCACCATCACTGTGTTTATTGGTGCTATCTTTCCCGGTTTTACAAATCTCTTCCACCCCCTCATCTCAATCATCGCGAATGGGCTCATGACATCTCTCTTCCACAGTCTCTTTGATAGTCCATTCCTTTCGTGGATTAAGGGTCTTGTATTGAGTTTATGGTATCTATCTTGAGCACTCAGTGACAAACCTAGTCTCATCATATCATGCGGGCGGATGTAGACGCGAGGCTCTTCTTTTCTCGCGCATGGTAGATAACTTTTTGCAGCTTATCCTTCGTATCCACACACTACCCAACACTATCACCCTTAAAAATTTCAATTTCTGCACAACTCCCACACCTCCAAACTCCAACTCCCGTACTACACAATACCCAACCCTCTTTGTATACTCTTCCTCACTTTTTCACAACCAATTTTTCGACACCCCAACTACTTAAACAATACTGGCTCTTCCAATTACTACCTCCTTTGACTACTGAAAGCTTTCAAGAAAAGATGAAGATTACCTTTTTATGGTGTTCTTCAAGGTGTTCTTGCTTATAATAGTGATTTGAGGCAGTGAGATGGAGTTTTGTTGGTTGAGATGGCTAAGAGTTTTAGGGATTTAAGAGTTTTGGTTGTGGTTGGGTTTGATTTGTGGAGGATTTATGGGTAAATTATGGATTTTCGTGGGTTTTGTGGAGAAGGGGGGTTAGGTTTTGGTTTTGAAATTGGGGGAAATCTGATTTCTGAGCGTTTTATCACTTTCTGGATTTCCGCCCGGCCGCGACTGAATTTGGCGCGCGGCTGATGTTCTGCTTCGGGAATTTCTGCGCCGCGGCCCTGTTACGGGGCGCCGCGGCGCCTAGACTTGGCAATTTTTCTGGATTTTTGGCGTCGCGGCCCTGCTCCTGGGCGCCGCGGCGCTTACCCGTTTTTCTGGAAATCCTGGTTGTTCTTCAGTTTTTCGCCCTTCAATTTATTGGCCTATACCTGTCAATCACAACACAGACACTACCTCCGTGAGACCGTTCTTAATAAAAACTACTATATTTAAAGTGAAAATAAATCAAAATACCTTGGGTTGCCTCCCAAGTAGCGTTATCTTTAACGTCTTTTAGCCGGACGCAAGTTCCTTATCTCAATAAGTGTGGGGTGGATTACCCCCACAACTAATCCATTTTCTCCACATTTTTCGTTTTCTTTTTCTTCTTCTCTTCTTAGCATTATCGTCAAAGGAAAGTTCAGAAACACATACTTGCTTTTGTGGAGGTTCGGCAAGCCATACCTGCTTTCGTGGGCTCATCTCCCTTGGTTTGACTTGTACTGGCTCACAGGGAGGTTTGATGGTGCTGATTGCAAAGCACCTGCTCATGGTTGGTGGCTCAATGATGTGTTTAAATACTTTAAACACCATTTCTTCCTTCTCCACCCTCAATGTCAGCTCTCCTCTTTCTACATCGATCAATGCTCTCCCTGTCGCCAGGAATGGTCTCCCCAATATGATTGGGATTTCTGCATCCTCTTCCATGTCAAGAATGAGGAAGTCCGCAGGAAAAAAGAATTTTCCTACTTTAACAATCACGTCCTCAATCTTTCCTCTTGGATGAACCATCGCCCTATCACCACCGCAGCTCACCGTGGTTGGTTTGGCCTCACCTGACTCCAACCGCTTAAATACCGATAAAGGCATCGATTATACTTGCCCCTAAATCGCATTGAGCCCTGTTGCATGTCACCGCCGATCGTGCGGTAGTGTAAAGCTCCCTGGGTCTTTTAGTTTAGGGGGAAACTTCTTCTGTAAGATATCACTGCACTCCTCCGTTAGTGCTACAATCTCATACTCAGCCAGTTTCTTCTTCTTCTTCCCAAAGATCTCCTTCATGAATTTGAAATAGGAGGGCATCTGCTCCAATGCTTCTATAAATGGTATGTTGATATGCAGCTTTCTGAATGTCTCCAAAAATTTGGAGAATTGTTTATCAACTGCCTTCCGCTGTAATCTCTGGGGGAATGGGATCTTCTCTGTATACTCCTTCTCTGGAGTTTTCTCTACTACTGGGCGAGATTCAACTACCTTCTCTTTTTCTATCTCTGTCCTTTGCTCAATTCTTGCCGGCGATCGCCGCTCCAACTGCTTGCCACTTCTCAATTGTACTGCCTGACATTGCTCCCTCGGATTCACCTCTGTGTTGCTTGGCAGTGTACCCTGTGGCCTGCTGTTTGCTTGCTTTGCTAGCTGACCCACTTGTGTTTCCAAGTTCCTGAACGAGGATCTAGTCACATCCTGGGTGCAGGCGTTGGTGAGTGCCAACAAAGCTCTCGCTCTTCCGCTTTTCCGTGGACATGTATATTAAATTGTTGAGAAGGTGAGGCTGAGTGAAGAAGCTGATTTTGGTTCTCTTGGTTTTGATCGCCCCTATATTGATTCTGCTGCCCCTGGTCTCCTCTCCATGAGAAATTTGGGTGATTCCTCCACCCTGGATTATGTGTTGTTCTGTGGCCTCTGATAATTACCCACGGCTTGACACTCTGCCTGCTCAATTGGCATATTATTAGGATCAGCTGAAGGACACCTATCGAATGTATGTGGGCCACCACATATTTCACAGCTTTTAGGCATCTGCACTGCATTCACTGATATTGTATGTTCTTTGCAATCGTTTTCGTCAACAAGGCCACTTGGGCATTCAAGGCAGCAATGACATCTATTTCGTGGACTCCCACTGTTCTCCTCCCATTCATTGATCTCTCTTTTGTGACATGGTTGTTGGTGGCCATATCTTCCAATAATTCGTGAGCGTCGTGAGCTGTTTTCCTCATGAATGTCCCACCTGCTGCTGCATCTATAATGGTTACGTTGTTCATTGAGCCGTTATAGAAGATGTGGACCAAGTTCCACAACTCAATGCAATGGTGTGGACATTTTCTCTGCAAATCTTTGAACCTTTCCCACGCTTCGTACAATGACTCTCCATCTGCTTGGTAGAAGTTATTTAGCTCCCCTCTCAATTTCGCTGCTTTGCACGGGGGAAAGAATTTGGCTAGAAATTTTTGTGCCAGCTCTTGCCATGTAAAAATTGAATCAGCTGGCAGGGAATTTAACCATACTTTTGTTCTATCCCTGAGTGAGAAGGGAAAGAGCCTCAATCTGACGGCATCATCGCATGCCGTTATATCCGGAAAGTTGCACATAGCTCCAAGAAATTAGATATGTGCATATGTGGATCCTCTGATGGCAGTCCTCCAAATTGCACTGTGTTCTGCACCATGCTCAGAATCGCCGGTTTTATCTCAAAGTTGTTTGCTCCTATTGCAGGGAGCCTAATACATGTCTGTGCTCCATTCACCTCGCACACATAGTCTCCCAAGCTTCTTTCTGCCTGGACTTGAACTCTTTCCTCGACATCCATAGGTACTTGCCGAGGCATTCCTGGATTAGGTTGATTTTCACCTAACCCTTCTCTCATCATATTGTTGTTTTGAACACCGTCCATCTCTATCAAGGTTGCAATCCGCTGATTCTTTCCGTTCTGTTTACAGGTTTTCTCAATCTCTGGATTGAAGGGAACAAGAGTGTCTGCCCCTCTTCTCCTTCGCATAAACTGATTTCCTGAAACAGATCAAAAACAGACAAACAGATCACGGCACCCAAATTAGAAATTAAAAATAGATAACTTGATATTGAACTATGCCCAATCCCCGACAACGGCGCCAAAAACTTGATGCGCGAAAAGATGCACACACTTTAACGCAAGTGCACGTTATCGTGACAAGTAATATAGTCTTGGTAAGACCGAATATCGTCCACAAGGATTAGTGTTCAAGTACCAATTATCTATCTTTTGGTATTTATTTGGTAACCGATATTTGATTTTGTTATTTATAACTAACAATTATAAATACTAATTTAACTAATGTGTTTACTTCAGTAGTGATGGAAATAGGGCTTCCACGTCTCCTCAACTATCCGCTTATGTTACTTATTAATGCAATGAATTATGGTTCTTCTTCTCTCGGAGCTAGCAGGTTTACGAAATCGTTTTATACTCCCGTTAAGGCTATATAAACACTCAACCCCAGTATTGCTCCTTTCTACCTTTCGGTGATAAGGATGACTCTATAGGAGGATTAAGACCAAAAACCTAGTTAACCGTCACGCGCCATGCATAAAATTAGGGTTGTTAAGCCTCTCATTAACGCTACATAAGTAATTGAGGTATTTTCATCCCCAATCCAAAATATGTCTACCCAACTTACAACATATTCACAACCTCCTCCTTTCGAAGTTTGATTAGAAATCATATAAGTAATGATAATTAGTGATCAATTAATTACCAAGCATTCAAAGAAATTATTGGATAAATCTCAACAAGAAGAAAAATAACCATAACATGCATTAATTCATAACATAAGTTTCTAGTGATTTAACATGGAAAGCCCTATAGAGGAATTAGTTCCTAGCCATTGACATGACAAGAACTAATTCAAGGTTCATCATAAAAACTGAAATAAAGGAAAGAAAAGAAAAGAAAATTACTAAGTTAAGGTCTCCAATCTTCAATCCAAGAATCCTTGTGTTGTGCAAGAAAGAGAACCCTTAAAAACTGCCTAAGGTTCTCCTTTTATAGGCTCAAAACCGCCTCTAACTTTTCCCTTCAGGCCTGGCCCAGAAAATCGTCATTAAACCTGATTTTCCCACGTCGGCGTCGCGGCCCTGCTATCGGCGCCGCGGCGCCGGAAGTCCTGCGATACTTCGGATGATTTGGCACCGCGCCTCTCTGGCATGCAGGCGCGCCGCGCTGCAACTCGCGGCCTTCGGATATTAGCGCGCGCCACAGATCTATCTGCAGATGGCGCGCGTACCGTCCGTGCTTCTGCCTCGTTCGCCACTTTCTCGTCGTTTAAGCTCTGGAACCTCCACTTTTCCCCTCTTTTAGCTCCTTTTCCGCCATTTGGCCATTTTAACCACTTTGACTCAAAAAAAAGAAAATTTATCCTAATACGACACTTATTTGTACAAAAAGGGACAAAAGACTAACTAAAAATGACTCAAAAAGTGTATATAAAATACACCGATCAGTGGTATCATAGCAGGTCAATCCTAGGAATGTCTACAAGTCGTGTCTAATAGAGTCTTAATTTTGGTTGTGTTGCGCACCATACTTATAAATAAGAGGCTACATGGCATTTAAGATGTTACCTTTCTTGAAAATCTAGATCGTATGATAGAAGCAAATTCATAAGTCGCTAAATTCCTATATTTTTCTCTTGACCTTTCTTTTCAGTAATGTCAAGATCCAGGAAAAGTTCTGATAGCAAGAAGTGGGTTAGAAATGCGGGACAAGATACTAGCTGATAACCACCCACCAGTATGAATCCGATGAATATAAGAACTCTAGAAATAAATGTAAGTTATTCAATAGTAGAAGACCTGCCTATAGACAAAGAACTTTCTATGGAAGAAGATCCATCTGAGGATATATCTATGGAAGAGGACATATCTGAGATTCAGAGGAATCACCCTTTCGAGTGCCACCGATTCCAGTGGTAGTGCGAAATTATAGGAAAAACCCATACAATATAGAGGCTATCGGCGCAGCGGTCGTTTTCATTTGGGTTAGGTGTGAGAGGTCTTATGTATGCAACAACACCTTCAGTTATCTTTCCAGAGCAGGGTCATGTTTAAATACCCTCACAATATAGACCTTTAGAGAGACTTAGGAGCCCATTATCGTGGACATCTATTAACCAAGGCTCACCCCTAACAAGTAAAAGCAAGGAAGAAGTAACCAATAAACAAATCGAAAGGATCGGGATGGACGCAGGTGCTGAAGAATTGATAATGAGAGAAACGTCATATCGAATATCTCAGGTAGTAGTCAGGCAAACACCAGAAGACGTTGGAAGTAGTAGGCCACGATGTTAGCAATATGGAGAGAGACACGATGAAGTATGTTTATCCGATATTGAGTTATGTTCTGGATGTGGAGATTTAGGCCATAGGGCCAGGGAGTGCCCGGAGAGATTTCAGTCATTATGCCATCAACTTGGACAACTGCATTATGGACAGTGCTCAAGTGATCTGGAAGAATGTTACTGGTGCGGAAGAAGAAGCCACATAGTGTATGAATGCCTGAGGTTGAGTCATGGAGGAGTAATGCTTATGATATTGCGATCAGGTATGTTGATAATCTTATTAAGAATAGTCGTGTTTATGTCTGTGAATGGTTAGTTATTAGGGATATAAAAATTGCGTCATACAAGACGTCTATGAACCATAAATCGATACTGGGAGTTGAAGGTTGTAAGAGAACTTTTTATTATGTTCAAGGATCTAAGTACGACGATTTAGGATTAACCATTTATTGATTACAGAAATATCTAACACTCTTAGACTCTGTAGCATGAGTAATACAAGAATGCCAAGGATATATATAATCATGACCCGAATAAGGGAGATTCCGAGTCCAAAGAACTGAGAGGGGCTCCAAAAATGAATAATAAAGAAAATGAATTTCCAGGCATGAGTTACCTAAAGTTGTGCTCACAAGACCGTGAAAGGAACAAAAAGGACTTGGAGAGTTACACGTTAATTAGTAATCTTGATCTCTTCCTAAGGATTAAACCATTCAGTAATAATTATTGAACGAAATGAGATTTGTAAATCAAAGGCAAGCGATATACCTTCTTCATCAGGAAAGACGGCAGGATTCTCGACATTAAGTGGAAATAATTTGCGATGAAACTATGACTAACACAGAAGCAGTGACAAATGATAAATGGGTGTCTGGTAGACAAAAGTAAGAGTGTTATGATAACTAAATAAAGTTGAAGGATTTATCTTACACAAATAGATTAGTGGGAGACTAGGAATAGTAAAGATGGCGATAAAAGAGTTGGAGTGGGACTTCCAAGTAACCAGAATACCAGTAAAAGATAAAGGTATAAGTAAAGGAGCGACATTAAAGAATCTAGGTTATGATATCTGCAAATGACGATACCAAAGTACGCTAAGACAAAGAGTCTTTGAATGAATTCAAATCAGCAAGCGTCAAGTTGAGTAATCAGATAGCGGATAGAAAAGAATTCTAACACCAGTGAAGCAAGAAAGCTCGAAGTTAGCAACAAAGATAAATCCAACTATGACTCGAATTAAATATGACAAGCCTTAGGTTCGCCGTGAAGATCGAAAAGGCGTTTAAAGATATGTGAGGTGGAGTAAGCACAAGTGAAACCCGATGTTGGGTATAACGGAGCAACGAAAAGAGGATTTAAAGTAAATGATAAGGAAAAGAGCTAAAGAGCAAGAGTGAAGGAACACGATATGAGCAAGCAAGTAGTGGTAAATGTGGTGGCCGAGTAAACTAGAAATCTTACAAGAATGATAATGGTAATAATGATAAGGGCATCAGTTACAAAGAAGATCGAAACATAGAAAATAAAAGTAGCTGCATGGATTCAAATGCGGTAACCACGAAGTGAGCAAGTAAGAGCAACACTTTGCAAAAGTAAACCTTTCAATGAAAAAGGGGTAGGACAACCCCTAGCATTATCAATATTCAAAAATCAACCAGAAGATGTCAAAGATTTGCTTCGAGAATAAAACAAGTGTACTAAAAAGAGCCAACAAATGAATACTCGAATGTGAAGTATAAGGAATTTTTAAAGTTACAAGAGGCAAGTGCGCGCTCTTAGTATGAAAGAAATATCATTTTTGGAAGATCATGAGTCCGGAGCCGGTAAATATAGTAGATGCTCTAGTAATAGGGCCAAGAAAAAGAAGGAACGACGTCAAAAAAGAGAAAATACCTTGTTTTCAATATTTGATGAACGATAAAAATCGAGAGAGGATACTTGAGCAAATAAAAGGTATATCTAAGGAAATGATGAGTCTATCTCGGAATGCATATCATCTCTAAATAAGTATACAAGCTCGAGACATTATAAGAAGCAAGAAGGTCGGATGTAAAGAGCAGAAAGGTAATGGACCATAGGGTCGTTTAACGTTAAGCAACGAGAGTAACTAAGGAAGTCACAGAAAGGGATCTCCCCAAAGAAGTAATAAGTGGACAACCGTAATAGAAGTCGGGTGATACCCCCCTTGAAGCTATATGTAACCAAATTCTTCCTTATATTGGGAATTGAGGAGTGTCAAGATGAATCATCTCATCTAAAGCCCCTTTAACAAATGTTGCTTTTGAACTAGAGATATTACATATGGATTATTGAATGAATCGGGGATCTTTAAGGACTAGTTTAAAATAAGCCCTGAGTATTCAGAATTTCTATTGTCCCATCCTAAGATGATCAATGAAGACTTTAGGTCGGACTACTGGACCTAGGCCGAGGGTGAACGTATATAATTTGGAATAAATTTGAAATAAGGACTTATGACTAGTAAGAGACATACTGCCAGATCGGTGAATTAATAGTTATACACGGCAAAAGAGTAGAGATCTTATCGATGTCACAAGAAAAAGAAGAAGCTGAAAGTAACGACATCAGATTCAAAGAAATAAATTCTGAAAGAATACTTAGATCAATGAGAAAGCAAATTAAGAGATTTGGTGTTGAAAGCAAGATCCAACTTGATAAGGGAAAAAAATTACGTTTAAAGTATTCAAGGTCATAATATCGAACCCAGTTAAAAAAGACACTAACCAGCAAGCAGAACATAGTCCCAATTGGAGACGTTTATTCCGAAAATACTCCAAATAAGAGTGGGAAGAGATGTATGGACGAAAGGAGTTTTTGGATTAGTAGGCTACTCAGAATTTATGTACCATATAAGGAAACTATCGTGAAGGAGAGAGAGAGAAAAGCAGAGCAAAAATGAATTCGAATAACTACTACTTCTAAATCCTCGACTTTGGCGATAATCGTGCCACAATCTTTCACCATCCATGCCTATGAATACGGATATCTAAACTCCATCATAATATGAATATTACAACACAGAAAATAAGGATATAGCCCAAATGTCATAATACAATGGCCTAGATAAGGTACATCCATAAGGCAACTGTGTAAAAAAAGTACATCTATGTGGAAAAAGTGAGAATATACCAGCAATGTATGCCAGTGTAATTTGATCGAACGACATGAGAAGACAATCCTTAGTTCACTAAAACTTTATCAGAATGGTCACAAAACTTAAGAATTGTTATACTCAAGTGATCCATGTTCTAGCTTTATATTAGTATTCGTGCGGTATAATTCCTCTATCCTATTCGATTTATCGATTCGGACCATGTATCCTCTGTAACTAATATTTTTGAAGAAAATGTAATGAGTGCAGCTAAGATGTCAACAATAAGATGTTAAGGTAAGTTATGGCTGAACCCTTTTTAATTTCTGCAAGAATCAGTTGTTGTCAATACACTCTTTAGAGGCTTGTAGATAGTGTGTTATGTATGACTGTCGTGTGTGGCCTTATCGGCCCCTCCAGTAGATTTATTATACTTATGTCGGCCTTGTTATATATATATATATATATATATATATATATATATATATATATAGTTATATCCTTATTCAGTTGAGTATGGGTCAGAGGCCTCGTTAGCCCATGAGTTATTGTATATCTCTCAGGTATCATGATCAGTACGCTCGAGCATTAGGGTGTCAGGTGCCGGTCATACCCCTCAAGGTTGGGGTGTGACATAATGCCTTTTTCATTACATAATTTTTCAAATTGTTTTGATAAATATTCACGGTCTCTATCGTTCTTAACGTCTTTATACTTTTATCTAATTGATTCTCAACTTCATTCATATATCTTCCAAAGCATTCAAGTGTTTCAGATTTATGAGAAATCAAATAGACATTACCAAAGCACCGTGAAATCATCAATAAACATAATGAAATACAAAGCACCAAATCTTGATCTCACATTCATTGGACCACATATATCATATTGAATTAATTGCAATGGGGAATCAACTCTCTTAGCCTTTCCTAATTGTTTACATGTAATCTTTCCGGCAAGACAATTTTCACAAGTTGACATTTTAATTTTCGAGAAAGGACTTAAATGCCATTTCTTTGCCAATCTATTCATTCGGTCTTTCCCTAGGTGATCTAATCTTGCATGTCATGTAATAACATTAACATCATTGTTACTATAATAACATGTCATTACACAACTGTCAACATAATAGTCATGAGTTGAAGGATTACAATCTAAAATGATAAAACCATCATAATGAAGTCCAAAATTATAAAAAAAACACTGTCTTGAGTAATTCTAACACCATTGATCTAGAAGAACATACACAAATTCTAAGTTACGTTGGATCTCTAGAGCATATAGGACATCATGCAACATCAAATATCAGCCACCACACAAGTCCATTTTGCAAGTGACTATCCCTTTGACTTCATGCTTTGCATTATTTCCTACATATACCGACCCTGATCTATGAGAGACTCGATGGAACTCCACAAACGCTTCTCGATCACAACTCACATAGTCGGTGGTCACTGAGTCTACAATTCACACAAGATAAGACTCTTTGAAAATAGTGCTAGAAACATATGTAGCACTTAGAGACGCGTTTTGAAATGCTGCCTTTTTCGGCATGGGACATTCACGAGCAAAATGTCGTGAACATTGCAGTTGTAGCACTTCATCTTACTCGTCTTTCTTCTTGACAAAAGCATTATACTTCTTGGGATTTGGATTATAATTTTTCTTGGAGGGTCCTTCACCGATCTCCTTATCCTTTCCGTCATTTTTTTTATTTTTTCTCGCGCTTCAACCCTGAAAACTTCGTACCACTTGATTCTGCCACATAGGAACTAGTTATAGTTTTTAGCAGCACCAAGTCGCTCGTCTTCAACCTCGACAAGACAAGCAACATCAGAAAAAGTTTTGATGCTATCATTATGGGTTAAGTTAACCTTCAAGTGTTTCCAATTATTAGGAAGAGACTGAATCATTGTCTAAATCTGCTGCTCATCAGAGAGAACATGACCAACACTTTTGAGTTGAGCAATTATGTTAGATATCACCCTAAGGTGTTGTTTGACATTATGATCATTGTCGCGCCCGATTTCGACCGCGACATTATTTCAGCGAATCCTGCCTGTTATAAAAATAAATAAAAATGCTAAAAGGTGCTACAAAATGCTAAATGGTTCGAGGAAGTTGCCACCTAATTATTTTGGGTGAATTAAGACACCTAAATGTTAACTGAGTAAAGTCAACACTAACTCCATTTAATGGTCTGCAAAACTACGTGAGATTCTGGGCAAGAGTTCTTTATTATCCTAAAGGGAAGGGGTTAGGCACCCTCTAAGATCCGCTAACTTGTGGTTGTCCGTTCAAACCTAGGTTAATTATTATGTTAAGAAAAATACACGTTTGAAAGTATTTTAAAAAGGAGAGATGTTGCAAGTTGTTTTAAAAAAAGATGCATTTTGATAACATAAACGGTGTATAAGATTTGTTTCCTAAGATACATGCAAAATTAATTCTAGATGCATGCATGTATTTATAAGACATTGAAAAATATATATTGTATAGCATAGTATATAAAATAATGCAAGCATCATTTTTTGGAAAAATGGCGTGATTAACAAATATGAGCAAGAGATGATCAAATTAGTTTTTAGGAAATGGTGATCATGCATGATGGGTCTAGACAAAGCAAACTGGGACAAATTTCTAATATCAAACCACTTTATGACTTATTGATTCAAGGTTTAACTATTCTAAGTGTCTTGCTAATTAATGTAGAGTTAGGCAATTAATTTACAACAAATAAAATGGGGAAATATAGAGTCAATAACAATGAATCGAAGGAATGGTGATATCATCCGCCTACGGTTTGGAGTTTCAGATGTAAGATGCGATGATGAGCATGGATATGGATGTACATAGATGTAGGTCTTCATTTGACGAAAGTCGCGATGAGTCTCGCAATGAGACTCTTCATTCGGCTCCGATGCATTTCATGTAAAAGAAAAAAAGATAAGGATTATTATATGTCCAACCAAATAAACAGAGAAGATGATCACATACTCAAACATGTTTGCGGTTTAATTATTAAATCCAAACGAGAACAGATCCATACAATAGAAAGCCCAAGATGTGGTCTGACCCAGGCATTGAGCTCCGACGCAGACAATTAAACAGGTGATACAGAGACAACCCAAAACGTAACAGATCCACATATGTTAATCCAAACATGCAACTTTCCGATTACTATTATAGGAGAGAAATCAAGGAAGACAGGCCCTAAAGACATATACCATAGGATATACACAGTGATATACTGAACATACAAGTCTGATGTACTGAGTATATTACTCATATATCCCTACATATGCATACTGCATTTTAACTCGAGAAAACAGACAAACAAGCCAACATTGATTGAACAAATACCCATTAAAATTGGACCTCAGGATATATGCAAGGTTCAATTTTAATTTTCTTTTTAAACATACTAAGTTGGCCAGTCCTAATACAATGCTCCTTAAATAATCATAACTATATTTCAGGGCTGAATACAAACACCACAAAGAGATCTAAAATCGGTATAACATGCTAGATAGAGCACATAGGCTACAGCGCCTTTAACGTGGTGCCAAAGCAGTCTTAGGAGAACTGGTCATATCACTTAAAGCTAACAGAATGGGCACACAAAAACATGACAACAAAACTAACATAATCTTTAAACAACTTCACATTGGGTTTAGCATGGGGTAACATGTGCATCTCTTAAAACTGTGTGTAGATTGAATTACTTGGCTAGTATACGACAAATGTCTGGGGTCAACGTTAGGGCCCCAAAACAGTGGGCGATATTGAATCATTTTAAATTATTTTAAACTTAGACGGACTTTGAAACAAGTCTCAGACAACCTTTAGGTACTCAGATGCGTATGCCATGGCATTTCTAGACAATTTAACCAACTAGCTTCTGGTTACCTGCCCTTAGGAGCAACTTAAGACAACTTTCAGCGATATTGAATGCATTATACATGGGTTCATGCCAAACCAGACATAGAAAGCAAATGAAGAGGCATGTGTTCATATTTCTAATTACATAAATTCTCGCATATATCGTGAATACAATTAAGACATTTCCAGATGGGTATTAGCATTATAACATTTGCAAATATAATCAAAGAGCATTACAATATTTATAAACCCACCAAACATGTTTCACATTAGTTTAACATACCTAAATAACAAACAACATTATACCAACATATTTCTCAATCAATAGACATCATACATATTGTAAGAATGTAAATTAACAGAAAGTTGGGAAAAGTGATGAATTTATCTTCTTCGGGCAGCGAATCGAGGCAACGTATCAAGTCGTCGATCCACTCGGATGATTTATTGCGATGCGATTAAAAGGGAATGAAGCTTTTAGTTGATTTATTTCTGAATTTCTGTTTTATGCTATGGATGTTATTCAGAGGGTTAAGGGTTTCGCACTGTAAAAAGCTCTTACTGATATTCCCTGTTTTCTCTGGATGCCTATTGCATGTGTAGAAATCTATATTTATAACCATGGTTTTTGGTTCTAAGTTTGGTAAGTTCTCAGTACGATTTTGAGCGATTAGATTGTATCTTTTAGTGCTGATTTAGGCGTTATTATTAGGACGAGTGTTACCATTAAAGGGGTGATTTGGTTGCAGAACAAATGGACGGGAAAAGGGATGACAACAAGAGGGTCAAACTAACCGGATTTTCAGATCGGAAAATTCGGCGAAACTCATGGGCGCGTTAGGTGGGGTGCGGCGGATCCTAGTTGAGTTCTAGGGATTTTTGTGTATATGTTTTGTGTTTAAGGGTTGTTTGGGGATGAAGATAAAAGGGTTGTGGGCTTCGGGTTATTGGGTCGCGGGTTGGGGTAATGTTTTGGGCTAGTTTTAGAGTTTAGGGAATTTATTTTGGGTAGGATTTTAGGTGTTTTATTAGTTTTAGCTTGAGTTTAAATTATAAAAAATATTTATAAAATTATTTTGAGTATTATGATATTTAAGGAGTGCTTAATGCTCTATATAAATGTGGCGACATTATTAAATTCTTTATTTATGTATGTATATGTTTATATATGTGTGTATTATTATTATTGTGTTGCGGTGTTTAAGATTAGTTTAATTGCCGATAAATAATTGGAAGAAAGCGTCAAAATTGGGTGTCAACAACTTGTCCCTCTTTGGCTGAAGACGATGGAAGAGTTTTCGGACAAAGACGTTGACTTATAGCCAATTTTTTCCTAATTTGCCAGAATTAGAACAAAGATTAGGAAGTACATGACAAATAAATTTTTGAGAAGAACTAGGGATTTCTGATGCTAGAGGATTGAAATCGAAGCTGGCACAGATTCAAAAATTTATCCCAGTGTCGAATTATGATGACACTGGGTAACCATGATGATAGAAAATGAGGGGCGGATACAAATTCAAAATTTGTCCCAGTGTCAAATTATGACGACACTAGGTGATCATGATGATAGAAAATTAAAGGCGAGGCGGACGCGGATTCAAAATTTGTTCCAGTATTGAATTATGATGACACTGAGTTGCTGTGATGCTGGAAGATCAAAAACGAGGCAGACGAGAATTTAAAATTTATCCCAGTGTCAAATTATGATGACACTGGGGGCTATTATGATTTTAGAAAATTAGGGGTAGACGCTGATTCAGAATTTATCTCAGTGTCGAATTATAATGACACTGGGGCTGTTGTGATGCTAGAGATTAAAGGCAGGATGACAAAGATTTAAAATTTATCCCAGTGTTGAATTATGATGACACTGGGTTACTGTGGTGCTAGAAACATTAAAGGTGAGGTTGACGCGGATTTGAAATTGTGTCCCAGTATCGAATTATGATGACACTGGGTTGCTGCTATACTATAAAATTAAAGGCGGGCTGGCGCGGATTTAAGATTTATCCCAGTGTCGAATTATAATAACATTGGGTTGTTGTGACACTCCTAAAGGCAAGGCTGGCGTGGATTCAAAATTTTGTCCCAGTATCGAATTATGATAACACTAGGTTATTGGTGTTGCGGGATGTTGGAGAATTAACGGTGCGACGGATGCGGATTCAAAATTTGTCTCAGTGTCGAATTATGATGATACTGGGTTGTTGTGATATTGCGGGATACTGAAAGAGAGTGGATAGTGTGATAGAAATTTGGGTATTTGAAAGAAGTCAACTACCACTTTGAATCATTTTAAACTTAGACGGGCTTTGAAACAAGTCTCAGACAACCTTTAGGTACTCAGATGCGTATGACATAACATTTCTAGACTATTTAACCAACTAACTTCTGGTTACCTGCCCTTAGGATCAGCTTAAGACAACTTTCAGCGATATTGAATGCATTATACATGGGTTCATGCCAAACCAGACATAGAAAGCAAATGAAGAGGCATGTGTTCATATTTCGAATTACACAAATTCTCGCATATATCATGAATACAAATAAGCCATTTCCAAATAGGTATTAGCATTATAACATTTGCAAATATAGTCAAAGAGCATTACAGTATTCAGAAACCCACCAAACATGCTTCACATTAGTTTAACATACCTAAATAACAAACAATATTATACCAACATATTTCTCAAGCAATAGACACCATACTGTTAGGAATATTTTGTATACACTTTTTGAGTCATTTTTAGTTAGTATTTTACTCATTTCGTTTGTGTTTAATATAGTATTAGGTCAGTTTTTCTTTCTTTTGAGTCACAACGGTTCTAAACGAAGAAATGGCAAAAAGAAGATGAAATGAGCTTAATTGATGCGTAATTGCATAAGAAAAGGCCAAGAAATGAAGCCTAAGAAGTACCGGGAAGCATAGAAGAAATCTGACGAAGTCCGGACGAGAAAAGGACAAAATTTTGGAAAACCTAGCTGAAGACGTCATAAAGCGCCACAAGACCGCCATGAGGTGATTTTTGCTCAGACTTGAGTCATGCGGCTTTGCAAGATATTTAAACCCTTGAGACAGATTTTATACGGGAGGTCGGAGGACATACATCACAAGACAAGAATTGGAGAACACAATTGGAGACTACATGTTACACCCCGGAATTCTAGGATATGTTTATAAGAACGTACGTAAGAACTCAAAGGTGTTAAGATTTGAGACGAGTAAAAATTTATCGGAATTATGGAATTGTCGGAAAACAAAATATTGCGACGAACGGGAGGGCGACACGTGTCACCCCCTTAGTGGTCTTGGACGAAATTTACATGGTTAAAATGGTCATTTGACCATAATTTAAATGACCAAGTCTTGCTAAGACAAAGAGCTTGACATTGTTGACTTGTCAAAGTGCCACTTGGGCTTGATCCATGTGAAACTCATCTAAGCCCCACATGTGTGCTAATCTAGACCCTTCCTAGTGTTATATATGTCTACTAGTTGCAAGACAAGCTCATACACTTAGAAAATTTTCAATAAAATTTGAAGAAACACTTAGTGTGCTCTCGGCAATGCTAGGGTTCCAAGAGAAGATTTTTCAATTTTTGTCCAATAATCCCCATACTTTAAACCAAGGTACCTAAGGGTATTGTAAGTGTATCTCAATAGAAAGATCCCGGAAAAATGGTGTTTTCGTATTAGTCGCAAGGCGAAAACCTAAGGAGTTATTCAACTTTGAAGTTGGAACTTGAAGATGAGTTCATCATAAGCTTCTAAGGGTTGCTTGGAGTGGATTGGAATGTCAAAAAGAGGCGCTAAAGTTGCTAAGGATCGACTTGTAATCTTGGATCATATTTGGGCTAAAAGAGGTATAATCTTCATCTCACTTTTGTAATTAAAGATTCCATGTTATGATAAGTTATAAGTGATCATGTGTTATGTGTTATGAAGATTGATAAGTGTTATGGAAATTTAGAAGCTCAAATCCGAAAATGACATGTTAAGCCATTTGAAATTGAAATACAATTTGGTCGATAATTAGAATCGTCGCATGTTTACCTACTTGAGGATTGTAGTAGTTATAATCAATTGTGGCTAGATAACATGTTATATTAAACCACTTGGATTGAAAAAGGATTGGAAACGAATTTGTATTGTTGTCCCTATTTTGCCGAATGGACATTATATGTTGGACTAGTTTGATATTTATTGTGGGGCGGAATTTTACATGTCTTGATTAAGCGCGTAATCCCCTATTGTTAACTACTTTGTTGAGCCTTAAATGTGGCGTGTTTGGTTATTGAATTCGGACTTGAAAAAGGTGGCAAAGTATGTAGAAACAAAGGAAGTGCTGTCCGATTTTCCGTAGAATTTAGTGACTTTGCACTTGGAATATTCTATGTTTGAAGTAAGAAGTTAATAGACGTATTATGGTCATTATAGGTTGACATACTACGTACGGCGAATTGGACTTAGCAAGTGAATTAAACCGAAGAGGTATGTGGAACTTTCTTATCTCTTGAGC
The DNA here is from genome assembly GCA_029844215.1 of Przewalskia tangutica. Lineage (NCBI taxonomy): Eukaryota > Viridiplantae > Streptophyta > Magnoliopsida > Solanales > Solanaceae > Przewalskia > Przewalskia tangutica. Next base: position 43,025,703 of record CM056723.1, on the reverse strand, counting down.
ATGAATAAGTTGTAAATGTATAGTACGGTAGACGTACAAGATTTTGACAATCTAGGTCCATTTGATATCCTTGGCTTATTTTAAGAATGTCCAAGTTGATTGAGTTAGGGAATTAACTCACTTGTTTAAATATTAAGGATATCTTGGTTTTCAAAAGTTAAGAGACTTTAAGTATGTTGAAAGTATTGTTGATACTTGTTTTGTTGGAAAGTTTAAGTCTCTTGGTTATAAAGAAGTATGTAAGTTTCTAAAGTATAAAACTAGTATAACGGCTTTATGGGAAGTTGGTTATAATAGCTTTATGGAAAGTTAAAAAGAGTGGTTTACTCTAAGTAATTTAAGTATGTTAAATGACTTGAAATAACGAAAGGCAAATTGATTTAAAGGCATCAATTGCTTAAGGTTTTAAAAGAAAGAAGTCACTTGATTCAGAAGCCTAAAAATGTATTTTCTAAAAAGGTATTGTGACTTGTCTTAAAATGTAGTTATGATTTGATACTACGGTTATTAGTATCTTGGAAGTTTTATATGAAAATGAGTCATTTTAAAAGAATAGAAGTACGTAGTACTTTGGGTTAAATTCCCGGATTTATAATGACATGTTAGTGCCTTAAGTAAACTAAAATGAGAGTGTATATGAATAAGACTAATAAGAAGTTAGGGGGATTTCTTAACTTGCTTATTTATTATATGATAAGCCGGTAGTGCTTATGTTATGTATGATAAGCCGATAGGGCTTATGTTATGTATGATGGCCGGTTGAGCTAGGGTAAGAGTATAAATGAGGGGTAAACCCCCAAGACGTTATACCACCTTCTCCAGGGTAAGAGTATAAATGAGGGGTAAACCCCCAAGACGTTATACCACCCGCCTGTGGTAAGAGTATAAATGGCGGGTAAACCCCAAGACGTTATACCACCTGCTCCGTGGATTTGCTACCCATGACGCGAGAATACCTCACGCGAGTCCTTATGGGCTTACGCGGTGAAATAGTCCCACGCGGCGGTACACTATGCGAGGAATACCTCATGCGGTCCACACGACCTATGCGGTGAAATAGTCCCGCGAGTAGGATTGCTTAATGATCTGCGCGGGTGGTCCCGCTGATCGCGAGCTTCCTATTTTTATGTTGTAAGTATACTCTTGATTACTCTCATTGTTAGTAAGGCACGATTATCGTTAATTGAGTTATCATACCGCCTCCGCTTTATTATAGACTTATGATTTCATTACTGATTTCGGGCCACATATTTGGTACACGTTATCTCGACCTCCTTCGGCCGTTCATGCCGCAGGTGTATATACAGGTAGCTGATCCTCACTTTTAGGATCACTGTTCAGCTGTTTGGAATCTCCATTACTCCGGAGGCCTATCCCTGGTATGGTTGGTTGTTGTTTATTCAGGGGTATGGCGGGGCCCTGTCCCGTCACAGTTGTTATTCTTAGAGGTCTGTAGTCACATTGTGGATTGGGTTGTAAAGAAAAAAAATGTACTGTTTTATTTGTATAGTTTACGGAAGGTGGCCTTATCAAAGCTAATTGCTGCTATTTTATGTTTAAGCATTTTATCAGTTGTGTATGTTCCGCTGCTATTCTCTGATGTATACCGAAAGGGGTGCCCAGGTAGGGCACCAGTCGCGGGCCCGGGGTCGGGTCGTGACAAAAATGGTATCAGAGCAGTTAGTCCTCGGAAAGTGTCTACAGACCGTGTCTAGTAGAGTCTTGATTATCGGTGTGTTGTGCACCACATCTATAATCAGGAGGCTGCAGGACATTTAGGATTGGTTTCCATTCTTCTCACTATGAGATCGTGCGATAGAGCTGTGTGGTTAGGGTTGTCTCTCCCTAACAAGTCATGTTGTTTGCAGCTACGAGAAAGGCAGCAGTGACCCAGGCAAGATTATGTGGATTGCGTATCCAGGTTGGTAATATTAGTAGTATAGTTGGTATTGTGACATACAGCTATACAGATTTATGTATGAGGGTCACATATGTGTTGCCGAGAATGATTATGGATTACCAGGAATTGGTAAGGACTAAAAATACCGGGAATGTATGAACAGTTAATGGACTCTCAGCAAGGTTTTACGTGCTAATTTAAGATAATTAGGAGATGATGAGCTGTCTGAGAAGGAAATGGACCCTTAAGAAGTTTAAATAAGGGACTTAATGGAAGACTATGTTAATAGATTAAGCTACGTGGTATGATTAAGAAACGGTACGGGTGAGATCCGTATGGGGTAAGTATGGTTGTTGTGGTCAAGACAACACGGTTATGATATTACGAAAAGTTATTGTACACATGCACGGGGATCGATAAGGTAGGCTAGGAGCCTGGAAATTGTGAGCCTAAGAATGTTGATAACCGCCGAGACCTTAGGTATATAAGGCCTTCTCGGGTGGTAAAAAGTTAAGTCAGGCCAAGGATAAGAGTTAAGTATGACGCCGAGTCGGGTTAAGGACCTATTAAGGGTCGCCCCATAACCTGTAATGGAATGGGATCAGTTGACAAGAGTCCCGCCACGTGATGGTCACGAGGTGCAAGGCCCAAGTTTAGTTAATCATTTTACGGGTTCGTGGACGCATTCCACCGGAACCAGGTTGAGAGAGCCGGAAATGGCCTTAAGTTGTTTAGAATAGTAACTCCAAAGATTAGAGGCCCGAATCAGTATGAAGGCTATGTACGTACGCTACAATAAGTTTGGAAGTACGGGAAGAGTAATGCACCAGTAAGAAAGAGAGCAACCAAGTGTAAAGAAATGGAACCTGAATCCATGAGGACCTTTCGAGGTGACTACACCCGTGAATGTTGGGTGGTAGCTGAGCGGTTAGATAATAAGTACCGGTAACGATACAGTCTTTGGACCCCAGCGCACTCTAGCAGAGCTATTATGACGCATCGAGGTCATTATGAAGACGCTAGTTGACCTCTTGTTATGCCAACGTGGTCTATAGAGAGAGATTGAATCGGTACCAGTTTCCCGGTAAGTCGGTTATCGAGCGGATAGGGAGAGAAGTGGTGGTAACCAGTGAATTATCCTTCCTTCTTTGACATTGATGATTTTAATAAGTCTGTGTGACTTGTTCATGTGAGGTAAATTGACGCAGAAAGTAAGTAATAATTGAATTTGAAGGAATTTATGTTAAGTGCCCTAGGAGGTACTTGGAGTCGGTTTGGTGTGGCGGTCAGGGCCACGACCTTCCGGATAAGTTCAGGATAGCGCGCAAGCAAGAATAAGATAAGTACGAGTGCTGCCTACGGAAAACAGAAGACAACTTTGGTAGGTTTTGAGAATCTACATGACTTTAAGGCGGTGCGTGATGATTAGATATTTACTGGACCGCGAGAGGACCATGTGATTAGGGTTGTGACTCCAAGGAAAGTTTAAGAAAGGGAGATAAGTTTTCTCCCCCACATAAAAGGACAGTTTTACGTATTATGGGGTTGCGTGTACCCATGTTGTTAGACGAAGAATATGGGACTGGTAAGGTCTTCGGTATCGTCATGCCATAGGTTACAGTTGTAGATAACCGTGGGAAAAGTGTTGTGATGGGGTAATTAAGAACGACGTACGAATTGGTCGAGAAAATATCGTAAAGATATAAATGCAGGTTGTACGCTTGCATGAAACTGTACGATTATGAAGCAAGATAGAAATACTTTTGCTAATAATAAGCATAAGGTAAGGTTATGACCAGAATGATAAAAGAGAATACGACTATGGTTATGAAAGTTGCACGAGATATGATTACCCCAGACTAGTGTAAAGACCATTAGTAAATAATGGGAAGTAAGAACATTTCGAGGAAATGTGGTAACACCTAGCTATAGGCTCTACAAACTGGGAAAGGAAAATCGGGTTACTACTTGACGAGATCAAGGAAATCTCCCCCCCTAAATTGTGATTGACAGGAAGTCTTAGCCAGGAGGCAAGCAAAAGAATCAAATCTAAGTTAATGACCAAGTTTGGTTGCAACAGAGAAAAGGAAACAGGAACCATAATTGAAATTAAGGACACCCGAATATTTCGCAAGAATGAGAAAGGTTTCCAGTTATTGGAAGGTAAGTTGACCACGACTACAGTTCTAACCCCTCCTGAAAGACTAGAGGGTTAGGTTATTATGGTAACACGTTGGGTGTTGGGCTAGGTTGTGTGCTGACGCAACCCAATAAGGATAGAGCCTATGTTTTCCCGGTAGTTAGGGAAGCAGGAAAGGAAATTACGCCACTCACGATTTAGTGCTGGCGGCAGTTAAATCATGCCTTGAAGATTTGGGGGCATGACGTATATATAGACTTCATATTTATAATTGTACAGACCACAAGAGCCTCCGGTGTATCTTCGCATGCAGGTTGAATTTGCATGCAGAGCGGTGGTTAGAGTTACTCAAGGATTGTGATATTGATATCCTATACCATCCGGGAAAGCAAGACGATTCTGTATACTCTTAGTCGTGGATCTATGGGTAGTCTGTCAGGCGGCCAGCCAGATAGACAGGACGTGGTCCGTGATATTCATCAACTACCGAACCGAGGGGTTCGATTATTTGTTTCCAAGGTGAATGAAGTTTGGATCCGAGAGGTTGTCGAGTCTTCCTTCGTTGAGGAGGTGAAAAGGCGACAATATGAGGATTTAGCATTAGTATGTGGTCGAGATACGGCTCTCCGAGAAGAGAAGAGCCTGTTTGAGTAGCACCGGATGGGGTGCTGTGATACGAGGATGGATTGTGTGTACCCGGTACTGCAGAACTTGTCAGCAGGTTTTAGGGGAGGCACACAGTGCTTATTGCTCCAATTGTTCGGGGTCGGCTAAGTTATGTCGTGACTGTTGACAGTCAATTTTGACCCGTTTTTGGTATATTTATTGCAATTTTATGTGTTTTAGGACACTGCATTTTAATCATCATTTTTTACATTTTTTCGCATAATATTATGTGTTTATTTCTTCACAAAAATGGCATTGCATCTCTTTATTTTAAATTAAGCATTATGTCTTTGTTAATATTATGTTTTTATTGTTACACCGTCGTTTTATTTTAATAATATTTGCATCTTTTTAAATAATTAATTGGCATCCCGTTTTTACTTTTAATCAGGCATTAAACATGTCTTAAATATTGCATTTTAGTATTATTGCGTCGACATTTGCATTTTAATAATCTTTCATCTTTTAAATAATTTTCTTCTAAACAATTAACCCGCCTTGCATTTTGTCAAACCAGTCCAGTCCAAGATACAATTTGAATCAGTCCAATCCAACACCATTTTTTATTTCATCCAAACAATACCACACTTTTATTTTCCCCCCTAAAATCAAAACCCACTTTTATTTTTCCCCCCAAATACCAAACCCTAAACCTACACTATAAATAAAACCTTACCCCCAACACAAAAAATCAGCCCACCCTATTATACCCCAGCCGCAACATTCATTATCAGTTAGCCACACAGCAGCCCATTCTCATTTCAAGAAAGAGGAGAGGGTCTTTCTCCCTCAGCCCTCTCACGCCGCCCTTCGTCGCCGCCGCCACCCTCACCCCTGCCCTCTACCCTCACTCTCCCTCACCCCCCTTCCGGCGAACCCTGCCCTCTCCACACCTGTCGTCGACCCCCTCTCACCCCCGTCTACCTCCACACACCCACAACTCGCCGGCGAACCCCTGCCCTCTCCCTCACTCCCGTCACCCTCTCCCCTGACCCTACTTCAGCAACCCGCTGCCCTCACCCTCTTTCCCCATTCCCGTCGCCTACCGCCGGAGCTCAGTGCTCTGGCGAACCCCCCCTAGCAACACCTCTCTCTCACACACACACAGCTGCCACACACCTCGTCACCACTGACCCGTCGATCTCCCAACCCTTTTTCCGTCGCCTGTTGACCTCGCCTTCACGTCACTGCCACTGTCGAACAGCTGCTGGTGGCGTCGCTCCGGCGACCTCGCCGTGGAAGCGACGCCGCTGCGGCCCTCCCTCTGTGGGTAACGTTGAACCTCGTCGGATTTAAACTCCGGCGACTTGGTTTCGATGTTATATTCGATGTTATTTTGATATCTATGTTGGTTTCGGTTCAGCGGACTGATTTTTATTTTTTGAATGTCGCCGGAGTAAACTCCGGCGAATGTTGGTTATTGCTTTACTGTTTTGTTGGACTGATTTCGATTTTTTGTTGGCTATTGTTTTGCTGTTTTTTCGTTTGTTTTTCGGACTGTCCGGCGATGTTGTTGGTTACTATTTTCTTTGTTTCGTTTGGTGTTTGGTGATTTTATTGGTTTTGCTATTGGTGTTACCTGTTCGTCGGTTTTGGACTGGTTTTGACAATATTTCCCTATATTTTTATTAAGTTGGTAAAACAGATACTGATTTTAGGTTGGTTTTTTTACTGATTTTGAACATGTTGCTACACTTGTTGGTATTTTACTGATTTTTGAACAAGATGCTACACTTGTTTGGCCGATAAAAATTATCCGTCGATTTTTGAGGCCTCCATGATTCTAAAGACGGAAAATAAAATAAATGAAGCTTTACGGGCAAGGATGATTTCTTCCACTTACACCGATAACCAACACGCTACCGGCGAATTCTCGCAGCCGCACTTGTTTAGGCTGTCCCGCTTTATATATATTTTTTATATCTGAGCCCTCCGTATTTAAAACTATTACTGTTTTGACGCGGATTTGAAAGTTTTATTTATTTTATTATTTTTTAGCAATATTGGCCGATGAAGGAATCTCCGTCTGATTTCCAAGGCCTCCTCTGTGCAAAAGACGGATTTATTTATTTTTTGGCTTTATTTATTAATTTCTGTCATTGCTTTAAAATTATTCATTCTATTACTAACACTTTTACTAAGTGTTTATGCAGGTACCCGGAGATCATCTTGTGCAGAATGCCTAAAAAAGGGCTAAAAGATGTCCCGCAGTCTTATTTATGTCGCATTTAATTTTAGTTTTTATTATTCTGTATTACATTTTATTTTAATTGTAAATTATAAAAAATGCTTATAATACATAGAATAAAAAGGCAATAAATAATTAACCTAGGTTTGAACGAATAACCGCAAGTTAGCGGATCTTAAAGGATGCCTAATCCCTTCCCTTTAGGATAATAAAGAACCCTGATCCAGAATCTCACTAATTTCGCAGATCATTAAATGGAGGTCAATTGCAGTATTTTTATTGCAATAAACCAAGTGTCCTAATTCACTTAAATAATTAGGTGGCGACTCCTTAAAAACAGCATTATTTCTCCATCCAGGGGAACCGCGCCAAAGAGCAACGTTGCAGATACCGTTCAGACCCCCCGAGGTCAAAAACGGGCGCGACAGCATGGCGACTCCACTGGGGATATCAGGTTCTTGATCATAGCAAACTCAAGTTAATTAAATATTGCACTTTACTTTGCTTTTATATTTGTTGTAAATATTTTATATTGTTTGCTTTTATTTTGTAATTAACTACTTTAATTTCTACATTATTTTATTGCTTTCCTTAAATTGACATTCCGTTCATATTTCTTCCGCTCTGGAAAATTCACACTATCACACACTACACGCGAGGTGCGCTTGGTGCATCAGCAAATTTCTTTCTTCAAAACCCAAATTTAAGAGAGTTGACATTTTGCGCGGAGAGTCCGGTCCAACCGGTGGCCGCGTAGCCTTCTCACTCGAGTAGTCCGCTCGGGAACCATTTTGTCTAGTAAGCCAAATCTTAGCAAAATTAGGATAGAGCTATACCACATTTGTTTTAAGTTATGCATGCATACCCTTAGGTGGGTCGATCCTTGGTATCGTCTCCACGATTAGAAAATCCACCAAATTGTCGTTGGGTTTCACAACTCGTCGACCAATAAGCATATATGTGTAGCGTGATAATGATAGACGGATCCAAGCCTGGTCATGACACGCCGAAATTGGAAAAAGTGTACCGTCATTTGGTCGCCATTTCTAACAAAACATTGCAGTTTAACGGCTTGGACTTATTTATTATAATCTCGCATATTTGGCGTTTAGGCTCACCTCTGGCATAAGGGAGGTCTCAAGCATATTAGGGCACGCGCTTGATTTGCATGCTTTTTGTTTATTATTGTTTGTCGCTAGCAACTCTGTACATATTATTTAATGCAATAATTATCCTTTTGTGATTCCGGGCTTGAGCATTTGCATTTTTGCACTTTTGCTGTCACATTGCAATCATGACTTCTACTGCGTAAATCACTCTTGAATAGCGCGACTTGGACTTTGTGAAGCATCAACCACCAATCTGATCGAACCAATCAGGGGAGTCTTTGACTATATTGTCACACCGTTTGCATTTTTTAAATTATTTTTGTCATTTTCCTACTCACCTATTTCTCATATTTTTGCAGGAAGGTCGTCTTTCAATCAGCCTAGGGCAGTAGAAAAAGAAAAAAAAAAGAATCATCACAAAAATGAGCATTAGTTATGTTGACTAATAGAAGTCAGTCTATACCATATTCAACGAGACATCGCTCTCAGTTCTTTTATACTTTGTATTTTTATTCATATTCGCAAATTCAATTGATATGTCTAGCGTTGATTACATAGTTCTTTCATATCATGCATTTTACAACATAATTATTCCGAACTACGCGTGTCTGATTCTCACCACACGGTGTGATACGTAGGCAATTCATTTTGGGTTCGACACCACAAAAATAAAAACCACAAAAAAAGCATATTTTTCTCACTCATGCATCTCATTCATCATGTTCTCGGGCATTCATTTTTCGTTACATTCATTTTTACTTTGCATTCGTCCACAGTGGACAATCATTTCTTTTGCACATCTTTATATTGCTATCCTTTCATTGATAAATTCTTTTCAAGCATACATTTTATAACATATTTGAATGAACTACGCGCACCTGATTCCCTCGGCGGGATACGTAGGCAACCCTATTCGATTTCGGTACCCTTTATTCAAAAAAAAAATATATATTTTGTTCATAAATACAAAAAAAAAATGTTATTCAAAATACAAAAAAAAACATTTTTTTTAATATTATTGTTTGACTTTGTTGATACCAAAATAGTTACAAGTGTGAATTAAAAAAAATATATGGATTGACTTTGTAGTAAACCATAAATTCTTTTGGTACCTCTTATTCATACCCGCAGGTGACATTGTCTTGCATGTTTCCAAGATAAGAATGAAACCGACATCATCGTTTCATATGCATTGTGTGGTGAGTTATTTGAATAAGTTCAATTGCATTGCATTGTGATCTAGAACTTGGCTTTAATGTTTGTTGAGGCGAAATCCTGAGTAACACTCGGTGTAGGAAATGATTGTAGGTTTTCTTTGACCCGTTTGAGCATTTTCAGCCTACCAAATAACATTATCCCTAGTACACCCCTTTGAGCCTAAAACCTATTTTTTGACAACCGCATATTACACATATACCCTTTCTAAGTACGTACGCACTATCCCTCTCTTGGCCCGACCTCATCGAGTGCTTTAGAAATGTGTAGGTGGCTGACAAAATTCTAGTTGAAGTTTGCAAAGACAAAAATTGTCAAAGTCTCAAAAAAAACAAAAGCAGAGACAACTTCACACAAAGAGGAAATCAAAAGCCCCGATAAAAAAAAAGGATATATGACCCCGAAAAAAGGGGCTCGAAATGAAAGATTCAAAAGAAGTCAGTACAGAAAAACTGGGACAAAACGAAAGCAAGTCAGCATTAAATCGCACAAATATCAAGCACATACATAGTCCAACGCTCGAGGAAGGATTAGTCACTTTTTACCCAAATGATATCCAATCCTTTCCCCAAGCCTACATTATAAACCCGTGACAAGCCCTACATGATCTTATACTGAGGGTTCTCACATTAGTGGATACTTACATGACGGCCAAGCCTATAATATCACAATTGCATGCATTAAACATCTTTCTGAGTGTGAGCGTAATTTTCTCAACGCCCCAAAATTCAAAATACTAGAATATATGTGTGAAATGAGACTTTCTTTCAGTGAGGGCATTTGAAACGTGAGATTACATTTGGTTCGAAACCTTGTATGCAAGCAAGTGTGTCGACACTCAGGTATGTCTGAGGTACTATCTGAAGCTGTGTGAATTACGCCAGAGTCAATCTCGGTTAGACTGAAAGCAATAAAAGAAAATCCTTATGCGCAATACTAATTGTTGGTATCAACTAAAGTCAGAACGTAATGTTGTCTTCCATTTTTCAAAAAAAAAAACAACAAAATGCATATTAATCCTTATTTTGCATCACGAACTACGTCTTGACCTGATTCCCTCAGCGGGATACGTAGGCGGCCACATCGGCTTCGATCCCGCATCATTTTAAAAATCATAAAACAAATTTATTTTGCATCACGAACTACGTCTTGACCTGATTCCCTCAGCGGGATACGTAGGCGGCCACATCGGCTTCGGTTACTATTTTGCTGTTTCTGGTTGGTGTTGGACTAATTTTCACTGGTTTTGCTATTGGTGTTACCTGTTCGTCGGTTCTGGACTAGTTTTGACAATATTGCCCTCTATTTTTATTAAGTTGGTAAAACAGATACTGATTTTAGGCTGGTTTTTTACAGATTTTGAACATGTTGCTACACTTGTTGGTATTTTACTGATTTTTGAACAAGATGCTACACTTGTTTGGCCGATGAAAAGTTATCCGTCGATTTTTTAGGCCTCCACAGTTGCAAAGACGGAAAATAAAATAAATGAAGCTTTCTGGGCAAGGATGATTTCTTCCACTTACACCGGATAACCAACATGCGCTGGCAGGGCGAATTCTCGCAGCCGCACTTGTTTAGGCTGTCCCGCTTTATATATGTTTTTTATATCTGAGCCCTTCATATTTAAAACTATTACTGTTTTGACGCGGATTTGAAAGTTTTATTTATTTTATTATTTTTAGCAATATTGGCCGATGAAGGAATCTCCGTCTGATTTCCAAGACCTCCTCTGTGCAAAAGACGGATTTATTTATTTTTTGGCTTTATTTATTAATTTCTGTCATTGCTTTAAAATTATTCATTCTATTACTAACACTTTTACTAAGTGTTTATGCAGGTACCCGGAGATCATCTTGTGCAGAATGCCTAAAAAAGGGCTAAAAGATGTCCCGCAGTCTTATTTATGTCGCATTTAATTTTAGTTTTTATTATTCTGTATTACATTTTATTTTAATTGTAAATTATGAAAAATGCTTATAATACATAGAATAAAAAGGCAATAAATAATTAACCTAGGTTTGAACGAATAACCGCAAGTTAGCGGATCTTAAAGGATGCCTAATCCCTTCCCTTTAGGATAATAAAGAACCCTGATCCAGAATCTCACTAATTTCGCAGATCATTAAATGGAGGTCAATTGCAGTATTTTTATTGCAATAAACCAAGTGTCCTAATTCACTTAAATAATTAGGTGGCGACTTTAAAAACAAAGATTATTGCTCCATCCAGGGGAACCGCGCCAAAGAGCAACGTTGCAGATACCGCTCGCACTTCGAGGTCAAAAACGATACGATGTCAGATTGTAAGATGGCACAAGAGGACGTGCGAGTTGTTGCTTAATGGCCGAATTAGTAGCAGGTCAAGGTTGAACACCAGAAGCCCAGTGGGCTATTGCAGGCAATTTAGATCCCGACTTAGATATGAGAGGTAACTAATATGGATCTTGTTACAGGGTGGCATCGTACTCGGAGGCGCGACTCACGGGGTCATGGTAAATAGGCTGGCGAAACCAGCCGTGTTCTTCCGGATTGGGACCACTTACTCGGCTGAGGATTATGCTAGCTTATATAGCAGGGAGATTGTGAGACTGCACGAGGTTCCTACGTTTATGATGTCAGACAGATGAGCTCGGTTACGGATAACTTCTGGAGGTTTTTCAGAAAGGATTAGGAACACAGGTGAGTCTCAGTATTGCATTACACCCTCAGACCGACGGGCAGGCAGAGCGTATCCAGGCACATGGGGATAGATGGTTGGCCTGTGTTATTGATTTCAGAGTTAGCTGAAAGAATTATTTGCCTCTTGTTGAGTTACGTACGATAACAGATACCCTTTCAGTATTTCGGATGGCCCTGTATGAGGCCTTGTATGTAAGAAAGTATAGATCACCGGTTAGTTGGTTTGACGTAGGCGAGGTTCAATTATTTGGTCCAGACTTGTTCAACAGGCGGTGGATAAGGCGAAGCTTATCCAGGAAAGATTATTGTAAGCTCAGAGTCGATAAAAGCTTTATGCAGATAACTGACGTTGACACATGGGGTTCAGGTTGACATTTTAGTATGAGTATTGTTATGTGGCCTCGTGTGGTATTATTGGTATGTAGGGGTTGTAAGGAGACTATGTCGCTATCTTTAAGTTTGACTCCCAAAAGAACATTCGGGGACGAATGTTTCTAAGGGGGGAAGAATGTTACACCCCGGAATTCCAGGATATGTTTATAAGAACGTACGTAAGAACTCAAAGGTGTTAAGATTTGAGACGAGTAAAAATTTATCGGAATTATGGAATTGTCGGAAAACGAAATATTGCGACGAACGGGAGGGCGACACGTGTCACCCCCCTTAGTGGTCTTGGATGAAATTTACATGGTTAAAATGGTCATTTGACCATAATTTAAATGACCAAGTCTTGCTAAGACAGAGCTTGACATTGTTGACTTGTCAAAGTGTCACTTGGGCTTGATCCATGTGAAACTCATCTAAGCCCCACATGTGTGCTAATCTATACCCTTCCTAGTGTTATATATGTCTACTAGTTGCAATACAAGCTCATACACTTAGAAAATTTTCAATAAAATTTGAAGAAACACTTAGTGTGCTCTCGGCAATGCTAGGGTTCCAAGAGAAGATTTTTCAATTTTTGTCCAATAATCCCCATACTTTAAACCAAGGTACCTAAGGGTATTGTAAGTGTATCTCAATAGAAAGATCCCGGAAAAATGGTGTTTTCGTATTAGTCGCAAGGCGAAAACCTAAGGAGTTATTCAACTTTGAAGTTGGAACTTGAAGATGAGTTCATCATAAGCTTCTAAGGGTTGCTTGGAGTGGATTGGAATGTCAAAAAGAGGCGCTAAAGTTGCTAAGGATCGACTTGTAATCTTGGATCATATTTGGGCTAAATGAGCTATAATCTCCATCTCACTTTTGTAATTAAAGATTCCATGTTATGATAAGTTATAAGTGATCATGTGTTATGTGTTATGAAGATTGATAAGTGTTATGGAAATTTAGAAGCTCAAATCCGAAAATGACATGTTAAGCCATTTGAAATTGAAATACAATTTGGTCGATAATTAGAATCGTCGCATGTTTACCTACTTGAGGATTGTAGTAGTTATAATCAATTGTGGCTAGATAACATGTTATATTAAACCACTTGGATTGAAAAGGGATTGGAAACGAATTTGTATTGTTGTCCCTATTTTGCCGAATGGACATTATATGTTGGACTAGTTTGATATTTATTGTGGGACGGAATTTTACATGTCTTGATTAAGCGTGTAATCCCCTATTGTTAACTACTTTGTTGAGCCTTAAATGTGACGTGTTTGGTTATTGAATTCGGCCTTGAAAAAGGTGGCAAAGTATGTAGAAACAAAGGAAGTGCTGTCCGATTTTCCGTAGAATTTAGTGACTTTGCACTTGGAATATTCTACGTTTGAAGTAAGAAGTTAATAGACGTATTATGGTCATTATAGGTTGACATACTGCGTACGGCGAATTGGACTTAGCAAGTGAATTAAACCGAAGAGGTATGTGGAACTTTCTTATCTCTTGAGCATGAATAAGTTGTAAATGTATAGTACGGTAGACGTACAAGATTTCGACAATCTAGGTCCATTTGATATCCTTGGCTTATTTTAAGAATGTCCAAGTTGACTGAGTTAGGGAATTAACTCACTTGTTTAAATATTAAGGATATCTTGGTTTTCAAAAGTTAAGAGACTTTAAGTATGTTGAAAGTATTGTTGATACTTGTTTTGTTGGAAAGTTTAAGTCTCTTGGTTATAAAGAAGTATGTAAGTTTCTAAAGTATAAAGCTAGTATAACGGCTTTATGGGAAGTTGGTTTTAATAGCTTTATGAAAAGTTAAAAAGAGTGGTTTACTCTAAGTAATTTAAGTATGTTAAATGACTTGAAATAACGAAAGGCAAATTGATTTAAAGGCATCAATTGCTTAAGGTTTTAAAAGAAAGAAGTCACTTGATTCAGAAGCCTAAAAATGTATTTTCTAAAAAGGTATTGTGACTTGTCTTAAAATGTAGTTATGATTTGATACTACGGTTATTAGTATCTTGGAAGTTTTATATGAAAAGGAGTCATTTTAAAAGAATAGAAGTACGTAGTACTTTGGGTTAAATTCCCGGATTTATAATGACATGTTAGTGCCTTAAGTAAACTAAAATGAGAGTGTATATGAATAAGACTAATAAGAAGTTGTAGGGATTTCTTAACTTGCTTATTTATCAGATGATGTTCTGTAGTGCTTATGTTATGTATGATAAGCGGTAGGCTTATGTTATGTATGATGGCCATTGAGCTAGGTAAGAGTATAAATGAGGGTAAACCCCAAGACGTTATACCACTTTCTCCAGGTAAGAGTATAAATGAGGGTAAACCCCAAGACGTTATACCACCCGCCTGTGGTAAGAGTATAAATGAGGTAAACCCCAAGACGTTATACCACCTGCTCCGTGGATTTGCTACCCATGACGCGAGGAATACCTCACGCGAGTCCTTATGGGCTTATGCGGTGAAATAGTCCCACGCGGCGGTACAACCTATGCGAGGAATACCTCACGCGGTCCACACGACCTATGCGGGTGAAATAGTCCCGTGAGTAGGATTGCTTAATGATATCGCGGGCGGGTGGTCCTGCTGATCGTGAGCTTCCTATTTTTATGTTGTAAGTATACTTGATTACTCTCATTGTTAGTAAGGCACGCAGTAATCGTTAATTGAGTTATCATACTGTCTCCGCTTTATTATAGACTTATGATTTCATTACAAGATTTTCGCCACATATTTGGTACATGTTGTACTGACCTCCTTCGGGGGTTGCGTTCATGCCGCAGGTAGAGTATACAGGTAGCTGATCCTCACTTTTAGGATCACTGTTCAGCTGTTGGGAATCTCCATTACTCCGGACGCCTATCCCTGGTATGGTTGGTTGTTGTTTATTCAGGGGTATGGCGGGGCCCTGTCCCGTCACAGTTGTTATTCTTAGAGGTCTGTAGTCACATTGTGGATTGGGTTGTAAAGAAAAAAAATGTACTGTTTTATTTGTATAGTTTATGGAAGGTGGCCTTATCAGCTAGCCTGTTGTTATTTTATGTTTATGCATTTTATCAGTTGTGTATGTTCCGCTGCTATTCTATGATGTATATCAAAGGGTGCCTGTGTAGGCACCGCCATGCCCTGGTCCGATCGTGACACTACATTCAAGTTCTTTTCCTTTCTTTATTTCAATTCAGTTTATGTTGGATTTTGTATTAGTTCTTGACATGACAATGTTTATGAGCTAATTACTTTAGTAGGGTTTTCCAATTAAATCTTCTTGAAACTCTTTCATATAGTTAATGTATAGTTATTGATTTCTTCTTCAGCAGATTAAGATCTATTCAATATTGTTTTAATTGCTTGATAATTAACTGACCATTAAGTGTCATCACTTATATGATTTCGAATCGAGATCCGAGAGGGGAGATTTGAATATGTTGTAGTTGTCTAGACATAGGTTAAAATCGTGGACGAAAGTACCTCGAATAGTATTTAAGGTTATTGTTCATAATCCTTCTGTGTGGTAAAATCTATCATAGAAATATATAAGGTTTCTGCACAAGGTTGAGCTCTCGTATGCCCTAACCGGAATATGATGACAGATTAATTAACCTGATATCTTAATAATAATAAGAATCATTAGCATTGCATTAACACGTGAAAGAGTGGATAGTTGAGGAGATTGGAAGCCCTATTTCCACCACAACAGATTTAAACCAAAGCTTACTTAGTTTAATTCTTGCAATTACTCTAGCTAGTTCATAGATAAAGCTCAAACAAACTATCGTTAGACAAATAGATAACATAGAGTAGATGTTCGGTAATTGAAAACCAGTCTCTGTGGACGATATTCAGTCTTACAGACTATATTACTTGTAACGATACGTACACTTGCGTTAAGCATTTAAAATATCGGCTAACAAGTTTTTGGTGTCGTTGCCGGGGACTGACGTACTTTCAATATCGAACTATCTATTCTTATTTCTACTTTGGTTTTTATCTTTATTTTAGAATATTTTGTCGTGATCTGTTTGCTTATTTTTGATCATTTGCAGGAAGGACAAGGTAATTTCTGATCCTTTGTGCAATGGGAGATCAGCGAAACAACAATTTGGTGGATGATGAGTTACCGCTTGTCTTAAGACAAGTCCCTGCAGAAAGGAGCTTGGGGGATTATGTGATGCCAACTAGGTGCAGACTTGCATCAGGCTTCCAGCTGTTGAAGCCAATAACTTTGAAATCAAACCAACCATATTGCACATGGTTCAAAGCTCAGTTCAGTTTGGGGGATTACCGTCTGAAGATCCTCATTTGCATCTAGCAAATTTTCTGGAGCTGTGTGCAACCTTCAAATACAATTGTGTTACTGATGACGTCATTCGGTTGAGACTCTTCCCATTCTTACTCAGGGATAGAGCAAAGTGTTGGCTGAACTCATTACAGGTGAACTCCATCACTACATGACAAGACTTAGCCCAGAAATTTCTTGCCAAGTTTTCCCCTCAGCTAAGGCAGCAAGGCTTAGAGGAGAATTGAACAATTTCTATCAAATGGATGGAGAGTCATTGTATGATGCTTGGGAGTGGTTTAAAAATTTGCAAAGGAAGTGTCCACATCATGGTCTTGAGCAGTGGAATTTGGTGCACATTTTCTACAATGGTCTAAGTGGGACTACTAGGACAATTATTGATGCAGCTGCAGGTGGAATCTTCATGAAGAGAACAACACATGAAGCCCATGACTTATTGGAAGACATGGCCACGAACAATCACTTGTCAGATGATAGAGGAACATGTAGCAGAAGAGCAGTTGGGGTTCATGAGCTAGATGTCATCACTGCACTGAATGCACAAGTTGCTCTTTTGACTAAGCAGCTCCAGAAGAATACCATGTCCGTAAAAAAGGCGGTCCAGATGTAAGCAGTTTGTGAGATTTATGGGGGTCCACACACCTTCGATAGATGTCCAACAACTGATCCCAACAACATCCCAATTGAGCAGGCTCAATGTTAGGCTGTGGGAAATTTTCAGAGGTCCTCTAACAATGCATTCTCCAACACATATAATCATGGGTGGAGAAATCACCCAAATTTTTCATGAAAGAATGACCAAGGGCAGCAACCACGCTGAGCCTCATCTTCACGCAGCCAAATTTCACCACCACAAGCAGGCGGATGACATAAAAGCAACACTGTTGACCTTAGCCAACTCTCAGACTCAATTCATGGCGGAAACCAGGTCCTCAATTTCAGCCTTGGCCAATACCCAGACACAATTTATGACAGAGACCAAGCAGTTCATGACAGAAACAAGATCCTCTATTAGGAACTTGAAAACTCAGATGGGGCAGTTGGCAGGGAAGTTGAATGACAGACCTCAGCGGGCTCTCCCAGTAATACAGTGATGAATCCAAGAGAGAAATGTCAGGCAATCAGTTTGAGAAGTGAAAAGCAGTTAGAGCAGGTTGGATCTCCAACAGTTAGAGAAAAGGAGAATGAGGCGGAGAAGACAACCGAGGTAGAGAAGGAGTGGGTTACTGTTAGGCATTATATGCACATTTAGAGTAATTTTTAGTTAGTATTTTGCTCATTTTTGTTTAAATATATGTCGTGTTAGGGTATTTTTCTTTCTTTTGCCCAATTTATTGCAATCTTTAGTGTAAGGGTTAAGGGAAAGGGAATATATCATCAGAGGAGACGGGGGGTATTTTTGGGGGGGAAATACTCATGTGACTAGCACATGACCTTTTAAATAAGGGAGTTAATTAATGAACGGAAAATAGGCATTTCTGTTAAAAGGTTGTTTATCGCAACAAAAAAAATTATTAAGGTCTGACATTGCCCAAATTTTTTTAAAAAGTTGTCTCTCGCAAAAAATCATATATAAAAAATTGTCTCTGACAAATTATTCATATATAAAAGCACATTTTGCCTCTTTCTTCATAATAAGACCCATTTAAGAACAAGGCAATTCCAGAAGCAAAAAAAAGACACTTTATTTTTCTTAACCTATGACTTCTCAAAAAAAACATTACATATAAACAGAATAAGACAAGTAAAAGATACTTTCAAGCCATACTCAAGACACAGTTAAACAGTAAGTATTCATTCATGAAATCTTATTTTCCTTTTCTTGAGATTTTAGTCCTATCTATGAGATTGAAGAACATTAAAACAAAACAATCATTCAATTTCAATTATCTTTAAATTTGGGGTTTTTGGTCTTCAAAGAGAGAAATCAACTAGGAAAACAACCTGACTCTGATACAATTGTTAGAAAAGATTACGGATCAAGGACAATGAATTGTGTATCTTAAAGCAGCGGAAGATTAATCATTGAATCTGCTACCAAATATTGCTCCAAATCGAACTTTGAATCTCATGAAAATAAAGTAAAATTGCCACAAACTAAATGTCTTTATGTGGAAAAAGAGAAGAGAACTTATTTCTCTGTTTCTTTCTTTTGCGTCCTCTGTATATTTTTTGTCAAAAGACCAGAATTTCTCTATTTGAGGAGCAGTCAAATAGCAGTTACAACAACAAAAATAAAATAGCAAGTGAAATTCCACAACGTGGGATCTGTGAAGGATAAAGTATACACAGACCTTACCTCTACCTTGGTAGGTAGAGCGGCTATTTCCGGAAGACCCTTGGCTCAAGACAAAACATAATTATAAACAAAGCAAGCAAAGTAAGAGATACGGTCAGACTCAAACAAGAAATTTAAACAGTATGAACATGCTGATAACGTCAAAGTAGCGCATTCTAACAAAAGGAAGCAGTAGCTAACACAACTAAATAAGATAAATAAAGTACACTAAAGAACACATAGCAACAGAAATCAGACTACAGAGACTATAAAGCAATAATGCGCCTATAAGTGCGATAGGCTAATCGGACCTACAACAAGAACACTACAACTATCATTTTGTAAGCGTAAGTAGGACTACGCTCAACTACCTACTACCATAATCCGTATCCTTCACAACCCCCTATCTAAGGTCATGTCCTCACTAAGTTGCACTTGTGTCATATCCCGTCTAATCACATGTCACGACCCAAACCGGAGGGCCGCGATGAGCACCCGAATCCCACCTGCCGGGTACCGTCATTCGTACATTTAACATCTAATAATAATTAATCAATCACACAAATAATTAATTTCGTGATCCCAATTCACTTAAATCCCCATGACTTATAAAGCATTCGTATACTCAATGTCATAATTCTTGTAATATGACACTAGTCTATAACCTCTTTATGCACACACCAAAATTATTTTCGATCTCATTCGTCACACTTGTTACGTCAAAAATTATTCTGGGATCACATCCTTTTATATACTAATTTTCTTATTAGCATACACAAGTACAACATGAACTTCCTGGGGTTCGGGTCTACCTTTCTTCATTTAGGTGCTCACACTATTGCCCAAAATTCTGGGATGTTACATCCTTCCCCCCTTAGAAACATTTATCCTCGAATATTGGAGTGACGTCACGTAGTGTTGACACCCAATTTTGTCCCTCTCTTCCCCTTATTCATCCAAAATTAAACTATTTTTAACACCGCAAAGCAACTTTAATTTTTAATAAATACATACATATGCATACACAAATAAAGAATTTAACATTCTCAAAATAACCGATTTTATTATTATTAGTATCTTCACTCGTATTTTCACTATCGTGATATTTTTTTATCACAATCATAATTTTATCCTAATATTATTCACAAAAGGCATCGCATTTTATATTAATCATTAAAACATCTTTTTTTTAAAATATTATTTATTATCACATTGGTTTTTATCCTTATAATTTATAATTTTAATAAGTCATTTTCTATATATGCCACAACCTATTATTAAATACCTAAAACTCTACCCATAAATTCCCAAAGACTCAAAAAATCTCGAAAATCGTTTCCCAGACCATGAGCCCGTTTTCATCACCATGTACTCTAGTCATTTCCCAAAATGCAGAGGCACATTCCCTTCAAAGCCAAAGAGAACAAAATGTTCTCTGATCCCTAAAAAGGCCAAACCCCTTGTCCCATTTAAACCTAAAATCTGAAGACACTACACCCCAAAAATCGCCGCTGCACCCCCTCCCCCTCTCTCTCTCCCATTCTTGGCATAGCAACAGAGCTTGTCAACAATGGACAGAGAGAGTTTTCCCATTTTCGTGCTATGTCACTATCCAAAGAAAACGTTCATATTTTTTAACGTTATTTGGTTGACCCATTTCGAAAATCTGAAACCACAAAATACCGCCCAAAGAGCCCTAGCAAACCTAAGTTAATCCTATAAATACTAAATATGGATTCATTAAGGGGGACACCTTTCCAGCCGCCACTATTTTCCCTTGTTCAAACCCTCGAAATAATCTCTTATTAAATATTCATAAATCTAAGTCTAAAGTTTTTTTTTGGTTCGGGATTTTCTGTCAGCTGCCGCTTCATCCTTGTCAAATTCTAAAATATCTTCTCTCTTTTACTCATTGCCTTCTCGCGAACGAGTTTAAAACTTCTCTTTTGGCTCGGCAAACTGATATTCGATTCAAAGAGGGAGCCGTCGCATTATCCCTTTCGAAACCCTAAATACTCTTCATTTTCATACTAAGGCTTTCAGATATAAGTTTTAAAATAAATTTCGCTTCTAATTCGGTAAGTCGATTTGAAATTAAAGACCCCTTGCCTCAGTTTGCTTCCCCCAAAAACGGAAATGCATTGGGAGCATATGAAGAGTCTCGGCATGAGACTCAACATGATTACAACAAAACGAAGATCCGTATCTATGTCCCTTGCATTCCCCGACTTCGGAATTCCAAAACCAAATGGGCCGAGTGACAACGTCATCCGCCTTATGTCTCTTTTATCCTTACTCTTTAATTCCGTCATTTTTTATATATGTATTCTTGCATAAATATTGAATTATGTAGAATAGGTAGACTTAAGATAAATAGATTAAAGGGGAGGGTAGCTTAAAAACAAATTTTATTTTCATATCTCTAAAACATGCATTTTTTATAATATCCTACAAGTGCCTATTTTCATAAAACTTTAATTTTATGCACAACATATAATTTCCAAACAAACTACTTTTCATGTATTTTCAAAGTAAACCTCATACAAATTCATCAAAACATATGCATCTTTCAAATAAATATTTGCAATACTTTTCTTAACTTTATGTTTTCCAAAACATGCATTTTTTATAGATAATAATTAACCTAAGTTTGACTGGACAACCGCAAATTAGCGGATCCTGAAGGGTGCCTAATCCATTCCCTTTAGGATAATAAAAAATTCTTACGCAGAATCTCACTAAGTTTCGTAGACCTTTTAAAATGGAGTTTACATTTGCAGCATTTTAGTTAAATGTTTAGGTGTCCTAATTCATCTTTAAAATAATTAGGTGGCGACTCCTTAAACGGAATCACATGTCATACACTATTTTCGACTTCGGTTAAAATGGGGTATTACAACATGGCGACTCCGCTGGGGATTCTAGGTTCTTAACCATAACAAACTTAGATTAATTACTGTGCTTTATTTTGCTTATTTGCTTAAATTGCTTCTCTTTGTGTTTTATATTTATTTGCTTTTATTTTTACCTTTGCCTTAACCGTTCTTCTTTACATATGAATATTGCATGTTATCTTAACTGCTATTTGTTACAGCTTTCCTTAAACTGTCATTCCGCTCATATTTCAGCCCTTACGGAAATTACACACTATC
Source organism: Przewalskia tangutica (assembly GCA_029844215.1). Taxonomy (NCBI): domain Eukaryota; kingdom Viridiplantae; phylum Streptophyta; class Magnoliopsida; order Solanales; family Solanaceae; genus Przewalskia; species Przewalskia tangutica. The sequence continues at coordinate 43,003,684 of CM056723.1, read as the reverse complement.
ACACATAGGGCTGATACCGGTCCGGATACGAGTACCAGAAAATTACTCGGACCGATAAGGAGGACGTTAACCCAGATAAAATACCCTAACACCCTCCCCACAAATTTCCTCCTCCTCAAAGAAGCTCTAATTATATTTAATTACAATATTCCCTAATGTTGGACTATTTTATACGTTTTAAATAAATGTGATGTAGACTTTATATTTTAATTTGAAGTATTGTCATATAAAACATAGGTTGTAAATTAGTGAAACTTTAAATGGTCATAACTTTGCGCTCGGACGTCCGTTTGATCTAATATTTTTTTTCTATTTCGCGTATTTTTTCGAGACGGAGCCATCCCAAATGGTTCAGCGGATTTCTCAAAAAATGTCCTTCTTGGCAAGCAATTTCACTTTTCAATCGTTACGTTTTTTCCCTTTTCAAAGCTAAATATCTCGCGATATACAATAGATTTCAACGTACAAATTTCGTGGTAATGTGTCCGAGAATGTCAATTTCAGTATTGAAAATTCAATTTTTTTTAAAAAAAATTGGGCCCCGGACCGAGAACCGAACCGATAAGGTTTCGGTCCGGTCCAAGATCTCGTCCCAGGACCAAAACTTTATCGGTCCGGACCGGACCGATAACACCCCTAATCACACACAACACGTGGTGTGCTTTGTGCACCCGCAAATTTCTTTCAAATACCCAAATTTAAGAGAGTTGACGTTTTGCGCGAAGTTGCCCGGTTCGTCTGGGCGGCCGCGTAGCCTTCTCACTCGAGCAGTCCGCTCGGAAATATTGCGTCTAGTAAGCCAAATCTTAGAAAACTTAAGATAAAGCTATACCACCATTTTATATTAAGTCATGCATACATAAACCTTAGGTGGGTCGATCTTTGGTATCGTCTCCACAATTAAGAAATCTACCAAACTTGTCGACGGGTTGCACAACCCAACGACCAATAAGCATATTATGTGTAGCGTGATAAATATAGACGGATCCAAGCCTAATTTGGACATATTTGGAAAATGCACCGTCATTTGGTCGCCATTTTCAACAAAACATTGGAGTTTAACGGCTTTGGCCTATTTATCATAATCTCGCATATTTGGCGTTCAGGCCCACCTCCGGCATAAGAGAGGTCCCAAGCATCTAGAGCGCGCACTTGATTTGCATGAAATTTGCTTACTTATCTGTCGCTTGTAACTCTGTATATATTATTTAAAGCAATAACTATCCATTTCATACTGACTTGGTTTGCTTCATTTTGAAAGATTTCTTTTGCTAAATTTATTCCCCAAAGGTTGGTTCGTGTTGACTAAAATATGCAGAACATCAGGCAAAATAACCGGTTCAAGAGCACTCAAACATTTGGGAGGCGGAGCAATGTGCCAAAAGATTGGACCTGTATCCCGACCTTGTTTCTCTTGGAGGTTTGTTTAAAATTATAAAAGCATAAAAAAAATACAATTAAAATTGAGACCTTAATCACATTTGCGCATTCAATGTGTTTTTCCTCCGTCTTTTGAAAGCTTAAAATTTAAACTGCTTTTTGCAATTTCAGAATTTGTTCTGTTTAAATCAATTCTCTTTCAGCATGCATACTAATAAATATGTCGATAATAGGAATATGACATGTAATAAAACAAGCGGACAAAGTCCAAGCAACTTTAAATCATTGACATGATCGGACTACAATCAAGACTTCTACCGGGGCAACGTCAAGTACTTGGAACTACGTGTGACCTGATTCCCTTGGCGGTTACGTAGGTGGCCATATCGGCTTCGGTCCCACCTTTAGAAAATTTTAATTTTTACCCAGTCTTGTAATGAACTACGTTATGACCTGATTCCCTCGGCGGGATACGTAGGCAGCCTATATCGGCTTCGGTCACACCCTTAAAATTTTCTTCCTTTTCTTTGCATATAACAAAATACATGTTTTTGATTACCTTGATAGGGTAGACAAACAACCCCCACAAGACTTGATATGGGCCAAGCACCCTCGCATATTTGAAACTGGGGCAATTTTTAAGGTTATCCGCAAAAAGACGCCAATAAACACAGAAACATTGATCTTGAAAATCCGACAAGAACTTTTCATAAGCATTTTGCTTTTCAATAAATAAATAAACCTTATCGCCAAGACAGGAAACCAGACAGGGGTTAAAGGTCCAAATAGGTCGGGCGCACAAATATCAAGGGTCAAAGCTGCAAAGTCAATATGAATCAACCGCCCCCCAAAACTCACAAGTTTTCTTTGAGCACAGGTTTTCATATTAGCAGAAAAGATGACAACAATAAAGAAGTTTCGCATAGCAGCTCAGCCCGCAAGGCCACAATCACACGCGTCTATCAAGACGTCATTTGGCTCACAGGCCACACTCTGATCCTCATGTATCAATCATTTTACAACTCTAACTATTTTACTCAGTTTATATTCTACAGGTAATTTCATCATAGTAGCCTGGCCCACCGTGTCGAAATCATCATATTACGTCTATCAACGACGTATTCTTATTGCGTCCGCACAGTGACGATAGCTCAATTACGGCTATCAATGACGTCTTTTATCACGTCTATTCAATGACGTTCATCTTATTACATCCACACAACGACGTTCCTCTTATTACGTCTATCAGTGACGTCCTTTATCACGTCTATTCAACGACATTAGCTATATTTCATCTATGAAACGACGAACTCTACATCGCGTCTACTCAATGACGTTATTATGCACATGCAACGACTCTATCTATATTGTCTTGCAACGACGACATCTATATCGCGTCTACTCAACGACATTATGATATTATGCCAATGCGATGGCCTCATCTATATTTCATCTTGCAACAACGATATCTATATCGCGTCTACTCAATGACGTTATTTTATTATGTCCATGCAACAACTACATCTATATTGTCTTGCAACGACGACATCTATATTGCGTCTACTCAACGACCTCATTTCATTACCCTAGGCAACGACATTATCTATATTTTGTCTACGCAACGACGATATCTACAACACGTCTACCCAACGACGTCATGCCTATTCAGCAGGCTTCATGTATATTTCATCTATGCGACGCCGATATCTACAACACGTCCACACAACGACGTCATTATTATTACAATGGCATTATCTATATTTCGTCTACGCAATGACAATATATACAACACGTCCACCCAACGACATCATTTTATTATGCACATGCAGCAGGCTTCATCTATATTTCGTCTATGCAATGACGATCTCTATATCGCATCTACCCAACGATGTAATTTTATAATGCCTATGCAGAAGACTTCATCTATATTTCGTCTATGCAACGACGACCTCTACATCGCGTCTACCCAACGACATAATTTTATTATGCCTATGCAGCAGGCTTCATCTATATTTCGTCTATGCAACGATGACCTCTACATCACGTCTACCCAACGACGTTATTTATTATGCCTATGCAGCAGGCTTCATCTATATTTCGTCTATGCGACGACGATATCTACAACATGTCTACACAACGACATTATTATTATTACAATGGAATTATCTATATTTCGTTTATGCAACGACAATATCTATAAGACGTCTACCCAACGACGTCATTCAGCTATGTTTTGTATTGCAACGACGACAAAACCTCTCAATCCCCGTTATTTGAAATGAACAACGTTATGACCTGACTTCCCCTGTTGGGATACGTAGGCGGCCTATGTCGGCTTCGGTCACACTATTAAAATGATCTCATTCCAACCTCAGAGAACAAACACCCTTAGAGGCATTACCGACCTCAGGGAGGAAATACCCCCGACCTCAGGGAGGAAATACCCTTGGAGGCACCCCCGACCTCATGGAGGAAATACCCTTGGAGGCACTCCCGACCTCAGGGAGAAAATACCCTTGGAGGCACCCCCGACCTCACGGAGGAAATACCCTTGGAGGCACCCCGATCTCAGGGAGGAAATACCCTTAGAGGTACCCCGACCTCAGGAAGGAAATACCCTTGGAGACTTCTTCGACCTTATGGAGGAAATACCCTTGGAGGCATCTTCGACCTCAGGGAGGAAATACCCTTGGAGGCATCTTCGACCTCAGGGAGGAAATACCTTTGGAGGCACCTTCGACCTTAGAGAGGAAATACCCTTAGAGGCACATTCGACCTCAGGGAGGAAATACCTTTGGAGGCATATTCGACCTCATGGAGGAAATACCCTTAGAGGCACCTTCGACCTCAGGGATGAAATACCCTTGGAGGTATTTTCGACCTCAAGAAACAAACATCTTTAGAGGCACCTCAGGGAACAAACACCCTTAGAGGCATTTAAACATATTTGTCCCCAAACACCATTGAGAAATTGTGTTACTTATTTTTGCATGTAATGAAATACACTCATCTGTTCGCCTTGTTAAGACAGATTTTCATATTAGCAGCAATCGGAAGGACATTAGCAGTCATTTGGCTCACAAACACAGCACATCGATACAATGAATATATGCATAACGTCCGAAAATGACATCATATGCATTACGTCCAGAAACGACGAATATATGCAGTACGTCCGGAAATGATGCTATCTACATTACGTCCAGAAACGATGTTATTTCATTACGCCAATGCAACAGCTTCAGCACTTGATGTCTACACAAGACGATGTTCCTACTCACATGATCACATTTCTCATATATTTATCCTTTATCGTTTTTGTTTTAACAATTATGCAATAATTTTTCTTAAGCTTTAGCCTGCAGGAACCTTAATTTACAGGAGCAGGAGCGCAATGTGGAACCATCTTTTGCAGCGAACTGATGCAATTTGTTGAAAGGCTGGACCTCCCGACAAATGTCATCGACTTACTTCGAACATCGTTCTTCTCTTTCCCAAGATTTTGCCACAAGAACCCAGTGTCACCATAATTCGACACTGGGATAAATTTTGGGATCCGCGTCAGCCGTCCTTTTAATTCACTAACATCACAGCAGCCAGTGTCATCATAATTCAACACTGGGATAATTTTGAATCCGCGTCAGCCCCACCTTTAATTTTCTAACACCAATAGCCCAGTGTCATAATAATTCGACACTGGGACAAATTTTAAGTCAGCATTATTTGTGCTTTTAATTTCCTAGCATCAGAAATCTCCGGGTTTTTTTTAAACTTCATTTGCCCATGCATTTTCTAATCTTTGACAATCAGGACAAAATGGGCAACAAGTCAACGTCTTTGTCTGAAGACTCCTTCAACCTGTCCATACAAAGAGGGACAAGCTGTTGACACCCAATTTTGTCTCTCTCTTCCCCTTATTCATCCAAAATTAAACTATTTTTAACACCGCAAAACAACTTTAGTTTTTAATAAATACATACATATGTATACATAAATAAAGAATTTAATATTCTCAAAATAACCGATTTTATTATTATTAGTATCTTTACTCGTCTTTTTACTATCGTGACATTTTTTATCACAATCATAATTTTTATCCTAATATTATTCACAAAAGGCATCACATTTTATATTAATCATTAAAACATATTTTTTTCAAAATATTATTTATTATCACATTGGTTTTTATCCTTATAATTTATAGTTTTAATAAGTCATTTTCTATATATGCCACAGTCTATTATTAAATACATAAAACTCTACCCATAAATTCCCAAAGGCCCAAAAATTTCCGAAAATCGTTTCCTAGACCGTGAGCCCATTTTCATCACCATGTCCTCTGGTCATTTTCCAAAATGCAGAGGCCCATTCCTTTCAAAACCAAAGAGAACAAAATGTTCTCTGATCCCTAAAAAGCACAAACCTCTTGTCCCCTTTAAACCTAAAATCTGAAGACACTACGCCCCAAAAATCGTCGTTGCACCCCCTCCCTCTCTCTCTCTCTCCCATTCTTGGAATAGAAACAGAGCTTGTCAACAATGGACAGAAAGAGTTTTCCCATTTTCGTGCTATGTCACTGTCCAAAGAAAATGTTCATATTTTTTAACGTTATTTGGTTGACCCATTTCGAAAATCTGAAACCACAAAATCCCGCCCAAAGAGCCCTAGCAAACCTAAGCTAATCCTATAAATACTAAGCATATGGATTCATTAAAGGGGACACCTTTCCAGCCGCCGCTATTTTCCCTTGTTCAAATCCTCAAAATAATCTCTTATTGAATATTCATAAATCTAAGTCTAAAGTTTTTTTTTGGTTTGGGAGTTTCTGCCAGCCGTTGCTTCATCCTTGTCAAATTCTAAAATATCTTCTCGCTTTTATTCATTGCCTTCTCGCAAACGAGTTTAAAACTTCTATTTTGGCTTGGCAAACTGATATTCGATTCAAAGAGGGAGCCGCCACATTATTCCTTTCGAAACCCTAAATACTCTTCATTTTCTTACTAAGGCTTTCAGAGATAAGTTTTAAAACAAATTTCGCTTCTAATTCGGTAAGTCGATTTGAACTTAAAGACCCCTTGCCTCAGTTTGCTGCACCCAAAAACGGAAATGCATTGGGAGCATATGAAGAGTCTCGGCATGAGACTCAACATGATTACAACAAAATGAAGATCCGCATCCATGTCCCTTGCATTCCCTGATTTCATAATTCCAAAACTAAATGGGCCGAGTGACAACGTCATCCGCCCTATGTCTCTTTTATCCTTACTCTTTAATTCCGTCATTTTTTTGTATATGTAATCTTGCATAAATATTGAATTGTGTAGAATATGTAGACTTAAGATCAATAGATCAAAAGGGGGCGGGGGGTAGCTTAAAAACGAAATTTATTTTCATATCTCTAAAACATGCATTTTTGATAATATCCTACAAGTGCCTATTTTCATAAAATTTTAATTTTATGCACAACATATAATTTCCAAACAAACTACTTTTCATGCATTTTCAAATTAAACCTCATACAAATTCATCAAAACATATGCATCTTTTAAATAAATATTTGCAATACTTTATGCTTTCCAAAACATGCATTTTTTATAGATAATAATTAACCTAAGTTTGACTGGATAACCGCAAGTTAGCGGATCCTGAAGAGTGTCTAATCCCTTCTCTTTAGGATAATAAAGAACTCTTACGCAGAATCTCACTAAGTTTCGCAGACCTTTTAAAATGGAGTTAACATTTGCAGCATTTTAGTTAAATGTTTAGGTGTCCTAATTCATCTTTAAAATAATTAGGTGGCGACTCCTTAAATAAATCTAGGAATCTATCATATGTCGTACACCATTTTCGATTTCGGTTAAAATGAGGTATTACACGTAGCCCTCACACTCTTAAACTTCTTTCTTGTTGTACGTATTATCGAAATCGTAAACGTGAGATGGATTAGAAATGAAATTCTTATAACTCAGCTCTACTGCATGATTTAGAAGATGAAAGAATGGAAACCATCCTTAAATGTCAAATAGCCTCCTGTTTATAAGTATGGTGCACAACATACCCATAAACAAGATTCTACTAGACGCGACTTGTAGACTCTCTAGAACAAACATGCTCTGATACCAAGTTTACCACGATCCAAACAGGAGTGCCGCGACGGGCACCCGAATCTCACCTACCGGGTACCGCCATTTGTACATTTAACATCTAATCATAATTAATCAATCACACACATAATTAATTTTGTGATCCCAATTCACTTAAATCTCATGACTTATAAAATATTTGTATACTCAATGTCATAATTCTTGTAATATGACACTAGTTCATAACCTCTTTATGCACACACCAAAACTATTTGCGATCCCCGTCGTCACACTTGTTATGTCTAAAATTATTTCGGAATCACATCCTTTTATATACTAATTTTCTTATTAGCATACACAAGTACAATATGAACTTCCCAGGGTCGGGGTCTACGTTTCTTTGTTTAGGTGCTCACACTATTGCCCAAAATTCTGAGATGTTACATCACCTCTCCCCAATACTCTTCGGTCTAATTCTACCCCTCATGAATCTGTCTATTGCCAACCTCTCACACATACGCACTGGGGCATTTATGTCTCTCCTCTGTACATGTCTGAACCATCTCAACCTCACTTTCCGCATCTTATCTTCCACCGAGGCCACTCTTACTCTGTCCCGGATATCATAATTTCAAATCCTATACCTCCTTGTATGCCCACACATCGATCTCAGCGTCCTCATTTCTGAAACTTTTATCTTTTGGATATGCAAAGTCTTGACTGGCCATCACTCCGTCCCATACAACATAGTCGTTCTAACCACCATCCTATAGAATTTGCCTTTAAGTTTTGGTGGCACGTTATTATCGCATAAGACTTCAGATGCGAGCCTTCATTTCATCCATCATGCCCCAATACGATATGTGACATCGTCATCAGTCTCTCCATTTCCTTATATAATAGACCCGAGGTACTTGAAGTTTCCACTTTTTGGAATGACCTGAGTATCTAACCTCACCTTCACGTCTGTCTCATGGTCACTTCCGTTCCTGAACTTGTACTCTAGGTATTTTGTCTTGGTCCTACTCAACCTGAATCTTTTAGATTCTAGAGTTTGTCTCCAAACCTCCAACTTAGCGTTCACTCCACTGTGAGTCTCATCAATAAATACTATGTCATCTGCGAATAACATACACCATATTACCTCGTATTGGATTTGTCGCGTCAGTCCATCCATCACCAAGAAAAATAGGAATGTGCTAAGAATTGATCCTTGGTGCAGCCTCATCGTCACTGGAAAGTGCTTCGAGTCTCCTCCTACTGTCTGTACCCTAGTCTTGACTTCATCATACATATCCTTAATCGCCATATTATACGCCACAGATACACATCTAACCTCCAAACATCTTCATAGAACATCCTTAGGGACTTTGTCGCATGTCTTCTCGAGGTCGATGAATAACCATATGTAAGTCTTTCTTCCTTTCCATATATTGCTCCACCAACCTCCTAATAAGATGAATGGATTCAGTAGTTGAAATCCTCGACATAAATCCAGGCCGGTTCTCGAAAATAGACACGCCTCTCCTCACCCTCATATCCATGACCTGTCATGCCTGCACTCTTCCAAAATTCAACTGGGATCTCATCAGGCCCGGTCGCTCGTCCTCTGCGCATCCTGCGAACATCACCCTTAACCTCCTCAACCTTAATGCTTTTACAATACCCAAAATTCTGGTACCTACTAAATGCTCCAGATCTCCCAGCACAATGCCTCCATCTCATTTTTCGTTCAGGAGTTTATGGAAGTAAGACTGCCACCTTTTCCTAATATACACTTTCTCCACCAGTACTTTGTCGTCCTCGTCCTTGATGCATCTCACATGATCCAAGTTACGGGCCTTCCTCTCTCTTTCCTTGGCTAGTCTATACAACTTTTTATCCCCACATTTCTCCTCTAATTTCACATACAGGTGTTCAAAAGCCATCGTTTTCGCTGCCGTAACCGCCAGATTTGCCTCCTTCCTTTCCATTTTATACAATTTTCTATTCATCCACTTCTCTACCTCATCCTTGCTTTATACCAATTTCACATACGCAACTTTCTTCGCTTCCACCTTCTTATGAAATTTACCATTCCACTATCAGTCCCCTCGATGCCCACTATGATTACCCTGCGAGGCCCCTAGCACTTCTCTAGCTACCTTTCGAATGTAATTGGTCGTCTTGTCCCATATACCGGTGGCATCCTTACTACTCCGCCAAGCCTATTGGCCATCAACCTCTGCCTCATCTCCTTTGCACTAGCCATGTCATCCACAACCCTATTCTTCTTTTCTATCTGGATCTCCAAATCCATCACCAAAAGCTTATGTCGGGTTGTAAGATCCTCCTTCGGAATAACCTTGCAGTCTTTACAAAGACTTTTGTTAATCTTACTAAGAAGCAAAAAGTATATCTGAGTCTTAGCCATCGAACTACAAAAAGTCACCAAGTGTTCCTCCTTCTTCAGGAACCTCGAATTGGCTATCATCATCCCACAAGATCTAGCAAACTCCAAAAGTGAGTCGTCTCTCCTGTTCCTGTCCCCGAGTCCAAAGCATTCGTGCACGTCATCATAACCCCCGGAAGTGACCCGATATGTCCATTGAAATCACCTCTTACAAATAACTCCCCAGTGGGTGGTATACCTCCTACCACTTCGTCCAAATCCTCCCAAAAGTGTCTCTTCTCCTCCTCCTACAAGCCCACTTGCGGCGCATAAGCACTAATAATGTTCATAGTGAACTCTCCAACTATCAACTTAATCGTCATCATCCTTTCATTGACATTCATCACCTCTACCACCTGATCATTTAGCTCGTTGTTTACGAAAATGCCTACCTCATTTGATCTCATGGACACATGCTATATTAATCCTCCTCTTCTTAAGAATCTTAAGTAGCTCCGTGGACTCCTGTCGCGCCCGTTTTAACCGCGGGGTCAAAACGGAACTGCAACGTTGCTCTTTGGCACGGTTCCCTGGATTGAGCAAAATGCTTGTATTGAGGATTCATGTCACGCCCCAAATTTTCCTAAGTCTTTACTTAGGGCGTGATGGCACCTGGACAATTATTTCCCACCAGGAGCACCATTTAATTCTCTTTATTTAGAAATTTGAACTTATATTCAAATACGGAGCTATTAATAAAAATAAAAAAAATAAAAATATATGTTTATGACTTTATTAAAAACATAACGCGAGTCCATGCTCGTGCAAATATTGTTTCTACATAGACATACTGACAAAGATTATTCTAAGTTGGAAGAGAGACCATTTCACACGGACATTTCCCGAGACACTGGAACTGACATTCTGAACGTGACGAGTACCAAGCCCGAAGCAATGGACTTGGTATGACAAGAGGCTGCGGGACGATCGCTAGCCTTGGCGTGGAGCCTTTCTTCTATCACGCTTTCCTGAAACATGTTAAATAAAGAGTCAGCCCTACCATCTGGGGCTGAGTGAGAACCTTACCCTGCAATTCAAAGTAACACCACAATATTCCAAGTGCAATCACATTATAACGTAATAAGCATATTGTAAAAACATATCAGGTTACAACACTTTTAAATATGCAACAACTCCTCATAGGAAATTCTCGGTTTAACTAACACTTCATTTTATCTCGTATTATACGTTAAGACATTCCCCTGCATTTCCATATGTTTATTACATTTATATATTTGTGAACGCGTATTCACTTTTCATATTTATATATAGGTGAACCTGTCTTCATCTTTCATATTTGTTGCGGCGTGCAACCCGATCCATTATATTTACGTATTTGTGAACACGTATTCACTTTACGTTTTGTTGCGGCGTGCAACCCGATCCATTATGTTTACGTATTTGTGAACGCGTATTCACTTTACATTTTGTTGCGGCGTGCAACCCGATCCATTATATTTACGTATTTGTGAACACGTATTCACTTTACGTTTTGTTGCGGCGTGCAACCCGATCCATTATGTTTATATATTTGTGAACACGTATTCACTTTACGTTTTATTGCGGCGTGCAACCCGATCCATTATGTTTATATTTATATATTTATGTGAACACGTATTCACTTTTCATATTTTTCAGAAGATCGAATAAATAATATTCTCTTTCCCAACACTCTGTCATTCATACTTGTAACGATTATAACTTTTTAACCATAACTCCAACTAAGGTGTTTCTCAAGCGGAAACTAAGGTAAGACGGGGATCTTTCAGTGTACCAAATTTCATTTAAAACTACATTGGGTAACTAACACAAATTTATCCTCAAAACAGCCATATGTGATTTGTTTCGGCAGAATTTTTATTAAACAGAACTCAATCTTAGAATAGTCATAACTCCTAATCTGTAAACCCGTTCAAGCCCCATAAAATCTCAAAACGACGAGAACAGAGAGCTACACATCTCCATGTGAACCATCCTTTCATATTCTGTATCATTTGGTACAGTTTTACACTTTTATTCGCTGCCCTTCCTGGATCTCGATAGATCCGAGGCAGAAACTTTAAACAGCGATAACTCTCAATCCGTAAGTCGGATAGACCCCCGTAAGGTCTCAAAATGTCCACAACAGAGAGATATAGAACTTTAATTTAGAACAATTTTCATTTTCCCCACAGATTAGTACAGATTTACGTTTCAACGTCCTGCCATTCTGGATTCCGATGAATCCGAGGCAGCAACTTCAAACTACAATAACTCTCAACTCGTAAGTCCGTTTTAATAACTCTTTATCTATATCTGTCCGTAACAGAGATATTTACAACCATGTAAATTTTCATATAATTCTAATAAGTAAAACTCAATAAAAACAGTCCGTAATTATGCCTTTCCGAATTTCGGCCAAATCTAAGGCAGGAACTTTGAACTATGATAACTTTCAAACCGTATGTCAATTTTACCTCATTTTTGGTTCTATATGATCATATTAGAGAGGTGTACCACTATTCCGAATTTCATCAAATTCTAACAATTAAAACTCAGTGAGAACAGTTCGTAAAGTTCATGACGCAACTAGTTGTCTAAACAATCAAAAGTTCAATATTTCTTTTCAACACTCAATTCTTATTCTAACATGTATTGAACTTAAAATAAAGGATGTTACCAAAAATTTCTGAGTGAGAAAACTCACCTTGTAAGTGTGAAGATTATTGTTGTGTGGTTGCTACAATTATCCTTACTCTCTAGTATTTTGCTTCTTGTTCTTCTTGCCCTCTTGGTATTTTTTTCCTCTTCTTTTCACTTGTTTTTTTCTGATTTTCTAACCTTTATGTTATGTACTTTGTTTGTGTGTAAATACAATGTATAAGTGGAGAGTTTTCTATAACCTATGGGAGGTGGAATGACAAGAGTTGGAGGGGAAATGAAAAGGGGAAGGGAGCAAAGGGCGTGCGTGCATCGCAATTTTTTTCTTTTTTTTTCTTATTTTCATTTCATCTATCTATTTATCCAACTTTAACACTAACTCTATCCCATACAATTTATTCTTTGTTTTCTTATATATATATTTTTATTAACCCAACCACAACTATATATATTTTTTTTTTTCGGATTTCACATTCTCTCCTCCTTAAGCAACATTCGTCCTCGAATGTGAATAAGGTCGTAACATAATCACATAGACACAATAATGTTTATTGTTATTGTAACACTAATTTGGGGCTTCACATTCTCCCTTCCTTAAGAAGCATTCGTCCTCGAATGAGAATAAGGTTGTAACACATACATATAGACACGCAAATGGCACACATATGAAGTACTATGTAATGCATTTTTTTTATTACCTTAGTCAAATAGGAATGGATATTTGACTTTCATCGCCTCTTCCGCTTCCCAGGTGGCTTCCTCTGTGGAGTGATTCTTCCATAGGACTTTCACGGAAGCAATATCTTTATTTCTAAGGCGTTGGACCTTTCTATCAAGTATTTCTACTGGAGCCTCTTCATATTGAAGCTCTTTATTAAGAACTATCTCCTGGGGAAGGATGACGTGACTTGGATCGTGCAAGTATTTTCGTAACATTGACACATGAAATACCGGATGCACTGCTTCCAGCTCTTGTGGAAGTGCTAATTCGTAAGCCACATTCCCCACTCTTCGCAAGATCTCATATGACCCAATAAACCTTGGGCTCAATTTCCCTTTCTTACCAAAACGCATCACTCCCTTCATTGGGGACACTTTTAAAAATACTTTCTCCCCCTCTTGGAATTCAAGATCTCTTTTCCGATGATCCGCATAAGACTTATGACGGCTATGAGCTGTTTTGATCCGCTCCCGAATCATCTGTACTTTATCATTTGTTTCTTGAATGACTTCAGGTCCGAACAGTTGCGTCTCACCCACCTCGAACCATCCAAGTGGAGACCTACATTTTCGTCCATATAATGTTTCAAACGGGGCCATTTGTATGCTAGAGTGAAAACTATTGTTGTAGGCGAACTCAATTAGACATAGATGGTCCAACCAGCTTCCCTGAAAATCTAACACACAAGATCGCAACATGTCCTCAAGTGTTTGGATTGTTCGCTCAGCTTGCCCATCTGTTTGCGGGTGGAAAGCCGCTTAACAACTTTTGTCCCGAGACCCTGCTGGAAACTTTGCCAAAAGTGTGAGGTGAACTGGGAACCCCTATCTGAAATAATTTGTAAGGGAATCCCGTGTAACCGCACAATCTTCTTCAAATAAATCTGTGTGTACTGTGGTGCGCGATACGTAGTCTTGATCGGTAAGAAATGGGCTGACTTTGTAAGTCGATCAACAATCACCCAAATAGAATCATACCCTTCTCGAGTTTTCGGTGGACCAGTTACAAAATCCATATGAATCGCCTCCTATTTCCACATGGGGACCCCAATGTCCTGAAGTAATCCGCCAGGTTTTTGATGTTCAGCTTTCACCTGCTGACATATAAGACACCTCCCGACAAACTCCGCAACGTCCTTCTTCATCCCGTCCCACCAGTAATTTGCCTTGAGGTCCTGATACATTTTTGTTGACCCTGGATGAATAGAATATCTTGTGTTGTGACCCTCATCTAAGATCTTCCTCCTTAGATCCTTTACCTTAGGAACACATAACCTACCCTTATACCGAAGGGTTCCGTCATTATCTCCCAATGTAAACTGTGAAGGTTTTACCTGTTGGATCCTCTCCCGAAATCCAACAAACTCCGTATCCTCAAACTGACTTTCTTTTATTTCTGAAGCTAAGGCAGACTGTGAGGTATCATGTACCACCACGCTACCTTCACCGATCTCAGTTAAGCTAACCCCGAGGTTTCCCAATCTTTGTACCTCACGAACAATACCCCTCTTTTGTATTGCCAAATGGGCCAAGCTGCCCATTGATCTCCTACTGAGTGTGTCAGCCACCACGTTGGCTTTCCCAGGATGGTAAAGAATACTAAGGTCATAATCCTTAAGCAACTCTAACCATCTTCTTTGTCGGAGATTCAAATCCTTCTTCGTGGTTATATACTGCAAACTCTTATGATCTGTAAATATGTCCACATGCACACCATACAAATAATGTCTCCATATTCGTAAGGCAAACACCACCGCAGCTAATTCCAAGTCATGAGTTGGGTAATTCTTCTCATGTATCTTCAATTGTCTAGATGCATACGCAATAACCTTTCCAAACTGCATCAAGACACATCCTAACCCAACTCTAGAGGCATCGCAATAGACTGTGAACCCTTCTTGTCCCGATGGTAAGGTTAGGACTGGTGCAGTAGTCAACAATTCTTTTAGTTTCTGAAAACTTGTTTCACATGCTTCTGACCACTGGTACTTAACCGCTTTTTGAGTCAACCGGGTCAAGAGAGCAGCAAGACTAGAAAAACCTTTTACGAATCTTCTATAATACCCAGGCAAACCCAAGAAACTTCTAACCTCGCTTGAGTGGTCGGTTTGGCCGCTTCTTCACCGCTTCTATCTTACGAGGTCTACCATAATTCCATCCCTTGACACAACATGACCCAAAAAGGCTACCTTTTCCAACCAAAATTCACACTTTGAAAATTTAGCATATAGTTTCTCTTGTTTCAAGACTTGAAGCACTACCCTCAGATGCTCTTCATGTTCTTCAACACTCTTACTGTAGATTAGGATATCATCTATGAACACAATCACGAACAAATCTAGGAATGGTTTGAAGATTCTGTTCATTAAATCCATAAAAGCCGCTGGGGCATTGGTTAACCCAAAAGACATGACAAAGAACTCATAATGGTCGTATCGAGTTCTAAAGGCTGTTTTGGATATATCATCCGGATTTATTTTCAGCTGATGATATCCCGAACGGAGATCAATCTTGGAAAAATAGCTAGCTCCCTGAAGTTGGTCAAAAAGATCATCGATTCTTGGTAATGGGTATCGGTTTTTGATCGCGACCTTATTGAGATGCCGATAATCGATGCACATTCGGAGCGATCCGTCTTTCTTTTTCACAAACAGGACTGGTGCACCCCAAGGGGAAACACTAGGCCTTATAAAGCCTTTATCCAGAAGATCCTTCAATTGTTCTTTTAACTCCCTCAATTCAACTGGGGTCATTCGATATGGAGGAATAGAAATGGGTCTTGTACCCGGAATTAACTCTATAGCAAACTCCACTTCTCTATCTGGAGGAAGGCGTGGAAGATCTTCAGGAAAAACCTCCGGAAAATTTCGAACAATAGGAACATCATTCACTGCTGGGGATTCCTTTTGGGTATCCACTATATTAGCCAGATATGCATACTCCACTCTGTGACTTCTCAATAACTTTTGAGCCCCAAGGTAGGAAATAAACTGACCTGAGGATATTCCAATCCTACCCCTTATAACAACTTCTGGTTCTCCGGGAAAAGTTAATCTCACTATCTTTCGCCGACAATCTAACATGGAATAACATGCCGACAACCAATCCATACCCAAAATGACGTCGAAGTCTACCATATCAAGTAGTACTAGGTTCACCATTGTTCCCCTGCCATTCACTTCTAATGGGAAATTATTTACCACCCGAGAGGCCCAAATTGAGGCCCCTACTGGTGTCATAACCTCAAAAGGTTCACTTAAATAAGAAGGTTCTACGTGTAAATTCTTAGCAAAACCCATTGACACATATGAAAATGTAGAGTCGGGATCATACAATACAAATGCAGGAATACTCGAGACTAGCAAAATACCTGTGACCACCGCATTAGATGCTTCTGCCTCATTCCTCTGGGGCAAAGCGTAGAGCCGATTAGAATTGTTGGGTTGTTGACCTCGCTGACTCTGGCGGGGTTGGTTTCCCTGATTTCCCCTGTAGGTAGCTGTGGTTGCTTCTGACCTCCCCTAAATAGATTGAGTTTGGGTCCTCTTCTTGCAATCCCTGGCATAGTGGCCTGACTCTTCACAGTTATAACATGTCTTCGTTAAGAGCCGACATTCTCCATTGTGTTTCCTTTGACAAATCTTACAAATCGGTTTGTCACCTCATGTGTTAGGGTTGGTGGCCTTGTCCTTGCTACCTTGGTAATTAGACCAATTGTGCCCTTTAGGCTTGAAATAAGACTGGCCCACAGATTGGTTCGGTCCTGAAGATCCTTTACTAAACTCCTGCTTCTGATTTTGACTCTGGTTAAATGATCCTGACGTCCGAAATCTCTTCTGCGAATATTCTCTTTTTGCTTTAGCGAAACCTTCTACCCTCAAAGCCATATCTACAATCTGAAGATAAGTTCGATCGTTGGCTAACGCCACCACCTTCTCTGCTATGTTCGGGTTTAAACCCTCTACAAATCGCTTGACTCTATCCATTTCTGTAGGGACGACATGTGTGTTGTATGCCGATAACCTCACGAACTGTGTGTCATATTCTTGTACACTGCGGTCACCTTGCTTCAATTGTTCAAACTCCCGTCTGAGCGCATCCTTGCGCGTATTAGGCATAAATTTCTCAATGAATGCCGCTCAACCTCCCCAAGTCATTGGTGGTGACATCGGGGACGATTTTTCCTAAAATTCCTCCACCACACCCTGCATCATCCACTAGTCGCGCCTACCAAGTTGACGCCTGCTCCACGCATCCCAATGTGAACATTAAGTCTTCAACTTCATCGAGGAATACCATCGGGTCGGCCTTGGGGTCCTTCCCCGAGTACTGTGGTTCTCTTCTCTCATAAAATTTGCTCATAGCTCATCGTGCATCGCTTGAGATTCTACACTCTCGGTCCGTGGTGCAGTCGCAATCGGTCCCTGGGCCGCCTGGTTCTGGATCGGGGCTATGACAGAGACACTAGGTGCGGGCGGAACCATGTGTGGAATCACTGCCATTAACTCTATGAGTCTATCTAGTTTTTGTCCCACCGTTTCTTGGGCCATTTGACTCTCGTTCTCTCCAACATTTTCTCCGACATTTTCTCCGCTCCCTTCAGATACCACTACGTCAACTGGAGGTACATGAGCTTTGTGATGAACCTCATCTTGAGCCCCCGGGATTTGTGAATTCACCATTTTCTATGAAGACAAACACACTCATATTTTAGAAGACGGGATGTCTACTCTAGCTCTTAAAATTTTCTTATAGTTCATAAGCATGCAACACCACAAGAAAACGCAGATTAACTAAACAATAATGACAACTCATAACTTGCATTAATAATGTTTCATTCCTCATATTTGAAAATATTTCATGACATTACAATACATCAGAGCATGTCATTCTATGTCATTCCCTATAGCTCTCTTACTCGAACATGCACCTACTACAACACGTTCTAAAGGGCTTAACCGCATAATTCGCCTATTCTGCTGATTGGCATTCAACCCCCTGTGAACCTTCTTCCTTGCTTTCCTTTCCATTTCGCTCATTCTTTCCCCTACTACTATTACCTGAAATAGAAATTTGATCCAGGAACCTTCTGTAACATCTCCTCTTAGCATCTTTACCCCTCTGAATGAGAATCGGAATTTTTTCGGGACAGAGTTGAATATTATCTGTAATATGACTCCAATCGGAAAGTTGAAGAAGGTTGGGTCGTAGGAACACCTCTTCTGTCTACTTCTAAACAAATACGCACAAAGTTCGATTGTGTCGCACATATACTCGTTAAAATCATCTCCCGAGTTCATCTTACGACGCATGAATTCCTTCTGAGCTTGCATTTCCTTTGCCTGTTCCTCGAGTACTTCCCTCTTTGTTGGAACTCGTCTTATAATCACCATCTACACAACAATTATTGGTCAGTATAACGTTGTACAATCTTCTTCCTAACCCGCGTGAAAGATGTAGTACAAGAATCAAGTCTTGAAAAAGACTCAAGATAGGTACGAGAGGAGTATGAAAGAAGGGAAACTTTAGGATGTTATTCCGTTTACTTATTACTAAGGTGGAGCGCACACCGTCGCAATAAGTAACCGTTCAAACACCCAACTCGAAGAAACTTCCTAGAATCTCCTAACCTGGTTTAGCTTTGATACCAACTTGTCACGCCCCAAATTTTCCTAAGTCTTTACTTAGGGCGTGATGGCACCTGGACAATTATTTTCCACCAGGAGCACCATTTAATTCTCTTTATTTAGAAATTTGAACTTATATTCAAATACGGAGCTATTAATAAAAATAACAATAATAAAAAAAAATATATGTTTATGACTTTATTAAAAACATAACGCGAGCCCATGCTCGTGCAAATATTATTTCTACATAGACATACTGACAAAGATTATTCTAAGTTAGAAGGGAGACCATTCCACACGGGCATTTCCCGAGACACTGGAACTGACATTCTGAACGTGACGAGTACCAAGCCCGAAGCAATGGACTTGGTATGACAAGAGGCTGCGGGACGATCGCTAGCCTTGGCGTGGAGCCTTTCTTCTATCACGCTTTCCTGAAACATGTTAAATAAAGAGTCAGCCCTACCATCTGTGGCTGAGTGAGAACCTTACCCTGCAATTCAAAGTAACACCACAATATTCCAAGTGCAATCACATTATAACGTAATAAGCATATTGTAAAAACATATCAGGTTACAACACTTTTAAATATGCAACAACTCCTCATAGGAAATTCTCGGTTTAACTAACACTTCATTTTATCTCGTATTATACGTTAAGACATTCCCCTGCATTTCCATATGTTTATTACATTTATATATTTGTGAACGCGTATTCACTTTTCATATTTATATATAGGTGAACATGTCTTCATCTTTCATATTTGTTGCGGCGTGCAACCCGATCCATTATATTTACGTATTTGTGAACACGTATTCACTTTACGTTTTGTTGCGGCGTGCAGCCCGATCCATTATGTTTACGTATTTGTGAACGCGTATTCACTTTACGTTTTGTTGCGGCGTGCAACCCGATCCATTATATTTACGTATTTGTGAACACGTATTCACTTTACGTTTTGTTGCGGCGTGCAACCCGATCCATTATGTTTATATATTTGTGAACACGTATTCACTTTATGTTTTGTTGCGGCGTGCAACCCGATCCATTATGTTTATATTTATATATTTATGTGAACACGTATTCACTTTTCATATTTTTCAGAAGATCGAATAAATAATATTCTCTTTCCCAACATTTTGTCATTCATACTTGTAACGATTATAACTTTTTAACCATAACTCCAACTAAGGTGTTTCTCAAGCGGAAACTAAGGTAAGACGGGGATATTTCACTGTACCAAATTTCATTTAAAACTACTTTGGGTAACTAACACAAATTTATCCTCAAAACAACCATATGAGATTTGTTTCGGTAGAATTTTTATTAAACAGAACCCAATCTTAGAATAGTCATAACTCCTAATCTGTAAACCCGTTCAAGCCCCATAAAATCTCAAAACAACGAGAAAAGAGAGCTACACGTCTCCATGTGAACCATCCTTTCATATTCTGTACCATTTGGTACAGTTTTACACTTTTATTCGCTGCCATTCCTGGATCTCGATAGATCCGAGGCAGAAACTTTAAACAGCGATAACTCTCAATCCGTAAGTCGGATAGACCCCCGTAAGGTCTCAAAATGTCCAAAACTGAGATATATAGAACTTTCATTTAGAAACAATTTTCATATTCCCCACAGATTAGTACAGTTTTACGTTTCAACGTCCTGCCCTTCTGGATTCCGATGAATCCTAGGCAGCAACTGCAAACTACAATAACTCTCAACTCGTAAGTCCGTTTTAATAACTCTTTATCTATATCTGTCCGTAACATAGAGATTTACAACCATGTAAATTTCCATATAATTCTAATAAGTAAAACTCAATAAAAACAGTCTGTAATTATGCCTTTCCGAATTTCGGCCAAATCTAAGGCAGGAACTTTGAACTATGATAACTTTCAAACCGTATGTCCATTTTACCTCATTTGTGGTTTTATATGATCATATTAGAGAGGTGTACCACTCTTCTGAATTTCATCAAATTCTAACAATTAAAACTCAGTGAGAACAGTTCGTAAAGTTCATGACGCAACTAGTTGTCTAAACAATCAAAAGTTCAATATTTCTTTTCAACACTCAATTCTTATTCTAACATGTATTGAACTTAAAATAAAGGATGTACCAAGAATTTCTGAGTGAGAAAACTCACCTTGTAAGTGTGAAGATTATAGTTGTGTGGTTTCTACAATTATCCTTACTCTCTAGTATTTTGCTTCTTGTTCTTCTTGCCCTCTTGGTATTTTTTTCCTCTTCTTTTCACTTGTTTTTTTCTGATTTTCTAACCTTTATGTTATGTACTTTGTTTGTGTGTAAATACAATGTATAAGTGGAGAGTTTTCTATAACCTATGGGAGGTGGAATGACAAGAGTTGGAGGAGAAATGAAAATGAGGGAAGGGGGGGAAGCAAAGGACGTACGTGCATGCTGCAATTCCTTTTTTTTCTTTTTTTTTTCTTTTTTTTTCTTATTTTCATTTCATCTATCTATTTATCCAACTTTAACACTAACTCTATCCCATACAATTTATTCTTTGTTTTCTTATATATATATATATTTTTATTAACCCAACCACAACTATATATTATTTTATTTTTATTTTTTCCGGATTTCACAATTCACCACCTAATTATTTAAGTGAATTAGGACACTTGAATTATTGCAATAAAAATATTGCAATCTTCATATGATAGTCTACGAAACTAATGAGATTCTGAATCAGGGTTTTATATTATCCTAAAGGGAAGGGGTTAGGCATCCTTTAAGATCAGTTAACTTGCGGTTATCCGGTCAAACCTAGGTTAATTATTTATCAGCTTTAGAAAATATGTGTTTGAAAAAAATGTACTTAAAGAAAAAAGAATGTTTGAAAGTATTGCGACGAACCTAAAATTAAATAAACTAGCGGCTTCCGATTTTAATCTATCTTTTTAATTATTAGGTTTACATCTACCTATTCTATACATTTTTCAATAATTACAATTAAAATAAAATGCAATACAGAATAAAAATAAAACTAAAATTAAATACAACACAAAATTAAAACTCCAAGAGCATCTTCTTGTCTTCTTTAGCCCTTTTTAGGGAATTCTGCACAAAATGTATCTCCGGGTACCTGTATAAACACTTAGTAAAAGTGTTAGTAAGAGAATAAATAATTATCAAACAATGACAAAAAATAATAAGTAAATCAAAAGTAAAACCCGTCTTTTGTACAGGGGAAGCCTTGAAAATCAGACGGAGATTCCTTCATTGGTCATTCAAGTGTAGTATCTTGTTCAAATCAGTGGGGGTTTATCAAGTGTAGCAATTTGTTCAAAATCAGTTTAATAAAATAAATAAAAGGGCATAATCGTCCCAAAATCAGCCAAAAAAAACGAAACAGTAGCAGTTTGCCGGAATAACACCATTAATACCGGAAAATTCAGAAAGTCGCCGGAGCGACCAAAAATCGGAAAAACCAGTCCAACAGCACAACAGATCCCGAAGAGAAAAGGCCAAACAGGTCGTCGAAGTGTTAAACTCCGTCCAAATGCCGAAATAGAAATAGAACAATACAGCATCGCCGAAGTTTTTACTCCGGGCGGTTTCAAACAGCACAAAGGCAGGGCGGCGGTGTGGTGGTTCGACGTCGGTGTTAATGGGGGTTGCTGTGGGACTGCTCCGGTTCATCGGAGCTTGAAGCTCCTCGCCGGAGCAGTGGCGGCGACATGAGCAGTGAGAGGTGAGGTCGACGTGATTGGGAGTGAGGGAATTGAAAACAAATTCTGAAAGGGGGGCTCAAGTTAAGAGGGGTGCGGCTGAGGTTTTCTTGATAATAAGGGGGTGATTGAAAATAAAGAGGGGGGAGGGCGTGTGCAGCTGCTGATGGTTTCAAATAAAGGGAGGGGTAAGTTTTTATTTATAGGGAAGGATTAGGTTTAGGTTTTAGTTTTTTTTTGGGGGGGGGGGGGGGGGGGGAAGTAAAAGGGTTTGATTTTTGGGGGGAAAATAAAAAGGGTAAAGGGAATTGAGCTTGGGTTATAGGGGGCCAACCGAATTGGGCCTCGAGGTTGGGTTTTGGGCCTGGGCAATTTCGGGTGAGGGGTTGGGCTGGACTTGTTTGGGGAATAATTGGAGTTTATTATTTAAAAGAAAAATAATTTGAAGAGATGCAAAATTATTAAAATAAAACGACAATTTGATAATAATAAAACATAATATTTAAGAAATGCCTAATACTTAATTAAAAATGAGATGCCCAAATATACTTAAAATTGCAACAAATAAAACAAACATAGAATATTAGGTAAATATGATTATTATATAAAAATATGAAAAAATAATAATAAAAATGCGGTGTCCAAAAATACTTAAAATTGCAACAAATAAGCGAAACGATGGGTGAAAATTGGGTGTCAACACTTCCCCATTAATGCCCTAATATTGCAAGACCATATTCTCAGCCTAGCCTCTCCCTTACCCCCCAACCTCACCCTCGTCCCTGAGCGAGAACATGACCCTAGTCTACTATCAATTATCAAAGCCAATAAAGCAACTGTTGACACCCAATTTTGACCCATCTTTTAGTCATTTCTTGCAATTTTAAGCATTTTAGGACACCGCATTTTATCACCATTTTTGTATATTTTTTACCTAACATTCTATGTTGTTTTATTTTTTTGTAAATTGACATCATGTTTTTACTTTAATTAGGTATTAAACATTTTTAAATATTATGTTATTATTGTTGCACGATCATTTTGTTTTACTAATTTTGCATCTCTTTAAATAATTAACTGACATCCCGTCTTTACTTTTAATCAGGCATTAAACATTTGCTAAATATTGTATTTTTATTATTATTGCATCGGCATTTGCATTTTAATAATTTTGTATCTTTAAATAATTTTTCTTTTAAATAATTAATCCATTTTGCATTTTTTGCCAAACCAGTCCAGTCCGAGGCACAATCTGAATCAGTATAATCCGCCAAAAACCGAAGCCCAAACTGAGGCCCAATATACCTTTCATCTTTTCCCTCCAATACCCAAAACCCAATACCCAAAACCCTAAACCTAAATCCCACACTATAAATAAAACCTACCCCCATTTTGAAAAACCCTGGCCACGCGCCCATCCGCTTCTCCTCACCCTTCAACCATCACACACCTCCCGTAGCCCACCGCCGGCGAAACCAACCCACTGCTCCACACCATTGTCCCGTCGTCCTAGCGAACCAACACCATCACTGTCCCGTCACCGTTAAACCCCACTGACCCGTCGATCTCCCAACCCTTTTTCCGTCCCCTGTTGACCTCGCCTTCACGTCACTGCCACTGTCGAAAAAATAAAATAATAAGTATCAATGTTTGACTTGGTTGATACCAACACAGTTGGGAGTGTGCATAGGAAAGAACAAGTAATAATCAATATGGGTTGACTTCGTGGTAAGCCATAGATTCTTTTGGTACCTCTTATTCACCCGTAAATGACATTGTCTTACATGCTTTCAAGATAAGAACGAAACCAACCTCATCGTTTTATGTGCATTGTGTGGTGAGTTTTTAGAATAAGTTCAATTGCATTGCATTGTGATCTAGAACTTGGCCCGAGTGTTTGTTGAGGCGAAATCCTGAGTAACACTTAGTGTGGGAAGTGATCGTAGGCTTTCTTTGACCCGTTTGAGCCTTTTCAGCCTACCAAATAACATTATCCGTAGTACACCCCTTTGAGCCTAAAGTCTATTCTTTTGACAACCGCATATTACACCTATACCATTTCTGAGTGTGTACGCACTGTTCCTCTCTTGGCCCGACCTCCTTGAGCGCTTTAGAAATGTGCAAGTGGCTGACAAATTCTGCGTCGAAGTTTGCAAAGGCAAAATTGTCAAAGTCCCAAAAGGGAAAAGAAAACACAAATGACGACTTCACAAAAGAAGAAATCAAAAGCCCCGGCATTATAAACAAAAAATGAATGAAATGAGAGAATAACTTTGGAAAAGCGGGCTCCAAACGAAAGATTCAAAAAGAAGTCAGTACAGAAAAACTGGAAAAAAAAAAAGAAAAAAGAAAGCAGATCAGCATTAAAACACAATTGCATGCATTGAACATTCTTTTGAGTGTGAGCGTACTTCTCTAAACGTCCCAAAATTCAAAATACTGGAATATATGTGAGAAATGAGACTTTCTTTCAGTGAGAGCATTTGAAACGTGAGATTACGTGTAGTTCGAAACCTTGGCTGCAGACAAGTGTGTCGATACTTAGGTGTCTGAGGTACCATTTGAAACTATAGGAATTACCC
The DNA here is from genome assembly GCA_029844215.1 of Przewalskia tangutica. Lineage (NCBI taxonomy): Eukaryota > Viridiplantae > Streptophyta > Magnoliopsida > Solanales > Solanaceae > Przewalskia > Przewalskia tangutica. Next base: position 42,978,520 of record CM056723.1, on the reverse strand, counting down.
AGAAGTCAGTCTCGGTTAGACTGAAAGTAAATAACGGGATTCCTAACCACAATACTAATTGTTGGTATCAACTGAAGTCAGGACGTGATGCTGTCTTTTCACTTTTCAAAAAAAAAAGATGCACATATAAAAATTCTCATTTTTTGCATCATGAACTACGTCTTGACCTGATTCCATCGACGGGATACGTAGGCGGCCACATTGGCTTCGGTCCACATTGTTTGAAAACCCATAAAATCCTCATTTTTTGCATCATGAACTACGTCTTGACTTGATTCTCTCAGTGGGATACGTAGGCGGCCACATTGGCTTCGGTCCCATTTTTTAAATTGTACAGTCATTTTTGCTTCATGAACTACGTCTTGACCTGATTCCCTCGACGGGATACGTAGGCGGCCACATTGGCTTCGGTCCACATTGTTTGAAAACCCATAAAATCCTAATTTTTTGCATCATGAACTACGTCTTGACCTGATTCCCTCGATGGGAAACGTAGGCGGCCACATTGGCTTCGGTCCACATTGTTTGAAAACCCATAAAATTCTCATTTTTTACATCACGAACTACGTCTTGACCTGATTCCCTCGACGGGATACGTAGGCGGCCATATTGGCTTCGGTCTCATTCTTTTAAATTGTACAGTCATTTTTTGCATCACGAACTACGTCTTGACCTGATTCCCTCAGCGGGATACGTAGGCGGCCTAAATCGGCTTCGGTCACACCATTAGAAATCTTCTCATTGGCTCGTGTGCGACGGAATGCGTTTGATTATTCTGAAAAGAGATATGAGCAATTTCCGCCAGAGTTAAGTCATGCCCATGTGATGCGCGATTAGATGCACACACTTTTAAACGCAAGTGCACGTTATCGTATCAAGTAGTATAGTCTTGGATAAGACCGAATATCGTCCTCTAGGATTAGGGTCCAAGTATCAGTTATCTATTTTCTAGTATCTATTTGGTGAATTAATGATTGATTGTTTGGTTTGTAACTAAGAGTTATGAAAGCTAATTAGATATAAAGATTTAATTCAGATGTGATGAGAATAGGGCTTCTATGTATCCTTACTATCCGCTTATGCTACTTATTAATGCATTACTTATGGTATTCTTCTTTTGGAGAAAGCAGGTTTACGAAATCGTTTTATACTCCCGTTAGGGTTATATAAACACTCAACCCCAGTATTGTTCCTTACCTAACTTTCGCTGATAAGGGTAACTCTATAGGAGGATTAAGAACAAAAACCTAGTTGACCGTCACGCACAATGCGCAAAATTAGGGTTGTTAAGCCTCTCATCAACGCTACAAAACTAATTGAGGTATTTTCATCCCCAATTCAAGCCTGTCTACCCAACTTACAAAGATATTCACAATCCCCTTTTCGTAACTGATTAGAAATCATATAGTGATAACTAGTTGTCAATTAGCTACCAAGAATTCAACTCAATTATTGGATAGATCTCTCAATAAGAATAATTACCATAAGCATGCATTAATTTATAACATAAGGTTCAAGAAATTCAACATAGAAAGCCCTATAAGAGAATTAGTTCCTAGCCATAAATATGACAAGAACTAATTCCATGTTCATCATACAAAACTGAATTAAAGTAAAGAAAGGGAAAAAAAATTACTAAAATAAATGGTATCCAATCTCCAAGCAAGAATCTTGAGTTGTGCAAGAAGGGGAACTCTCAAAAACTGCCTAGGGTTCTCCTGTTATAGGTTTAAAACGCTCCCTTCTTTTCCTGCAGCTGGCCCAAAAATCCGTCAAAAGACCTAAATTTTTCCGCGTCCGCGCTTCGCAGAGGCCATGGCCGGAAGTTCGCGATCCGTCGGGTGTTTTGGCGCCGCGCCCGATATTCGCTGGTGGAGTGCCGCGCGCAGAATCTGTAGCTCGGGATGTTTAGCGCCGCGCCTCGTGATTCGCTGTCGGCGAGCGCGCGCTGAAGCTCCCGCTCAATAGTGGGCGCCGCGCTCGATCTTCGCGCTTTCTGCGAATGATGGGCGCCGCGCTCGCTTCGATCGGCAGGAGGCCGCGCGCTGTCCGATTTTGGCCTTGTTCGCCACTTTCTGCTCGCATCTCCTCTTTTGCCCTCTTTTAGCTCCTTTTCCGCCATTTGGCCACTTTAACCACTTTGACTCAAAAGAAAGAAAAACTATCCTAATACGACATTTATATGTGCAAAATGGGACAAAAGACTAACTAAAACAGACTCAAAAGGTGTATATAAATTACACCGATCAAATACCCCCAAACTTAACCTTTGCTCGCCCTCGAGCAAAGATAGAAAGAATTAAACTAAAAGACTCAAAGAAACAAAAAATAAAAGACTCCCCTGTCATTAATCACTTTTGCTGCATACATGTTAACTAGAAAAACATGAAGGTTAGCAGAATAATATGCAGGAACATATAGCATGGAATTTCAACACATTGAGCTAGATATTTCGCAAACTCATACTTATCATGCTTAAATGGAAGTCAGTATACTCAAGTATGCATATAAATTCAAAAATTCCTATGGCATGCTTACTTGCTATTCTCCACTAATTCTGGACATACATAAAAGAGATCTTCAGGACTTTACGGGTTGTAATGTAGGCTTAGGTAGGGGTTGGTAAAGATAGGCATTTAGGCTCATTTTTCTGTACCATAAGCTCTTTGGCTTTTCAATTTTTTTCCTTTTTCTTTTGATTCTTTCCTTCACTTCAATTCTATCCTTCCCCTCTTTTGTTTTGGGAGAGTGAAGTATACAATAATGACAAGCACCCCCAAACTTAGGCTTTTGCCTATTTCTTATTACTTTTGTATTGGGGTGCAACAGACTTTATTCACTCTTTTTGTTTTCTTTTTAACACAATGTACTCCACTGTTTCATATTTTCACTTATGGTACACTTTGTGGGAATATAGGGTGTCAAAGAAGAAGTTTCAAATTTAGGCTCAATGGGGCTAACTAGTGATATTTTTACAGTACGGGATAGAAAAGAATGGTAAGAATTGGCTATCAAAGAAATGCCTGAGTCATCTCCCTAACATGCATATCCTAACTATTTCGCCTCAAATAGCAAGCAATCATAACACATAAGCATTTATCATTTAGCATACATAACTCAAGCAAGAGACTCCAAATAGACAGATTCTGTGAGTTTTTGGCATATCTAACCTAAGTGTTTAGATAGTTGCTTCAATTCCTTTACATTATTCCACCTTTTCACTAGGTGTTTCTAGCAACTACATCATACATGATCTTTGACAGGCAATTATGACTCAAAAAAAAAAAAATTGGTGACTCAAAATAAACATAAAACAAATAAAAAGACTTAATTAAAACATAACATGACCCATAAATAAAACACCCCCAAACTTAAATCACACATTGTCCCCAATGTGTGCACGACTCAAAGAAAATAAAAGAAAAAAACACTTACAGACTTTGGCTAAAATGGTGGTGGTGGCGGCGGGTAATGCATCGACCATTGGTTGAACAAGGCACTCAGCTCGTCGATTTGTTGCCTTGTTTCTTGCTGTCCTTGTACTCTTGTTTTGGCGTCTGCATCATCTCCTCTGGTGTTGGTACAATTGCCCCATTGTGGATCCAAGGTTCGCTTTGTGGTTGGCCGGTGGCCGGGTCTCGCCTCATATTGAGCCTCGCTGTGCTCATCTTCATCCATGGCGGCCTTCTGCTGCTGCTTTCTTGGTTGTACTCTTAGATTTCTTCGTGGGGCTAGGAGTGCAGGAAAGAGTGCACTATCCCATAGGACACTGGCAGTTGGTTTCTTTCATGAGCATTTGTGGGTAGTTGTGGGACCGCACTCATGTGGCATAGACTGATAATAAGCGAGACGTGTCCCAATCCACCTGTTGTCACCAACCTGCTGATTTCTTCGATGCTCTGCACTATCTCTTTCCCCACATCAATTATTTTTCCCGTCATGATTCCATATACTAGCTTAATTCTGTCTTCTGGCACTCTGGTGAAGTGCGTGGATGGAATCATGCGGGCGCTGATGAAGTATAGCCAAGCCTTGGCTGCCTTGTTGAATTGGCACCTGCTCAGTGCTCTAGCTCCATTTCTTCCAATCTCAAAAGCAGCCCCAGGGTAGCTCACTGTGTCTGCAATGTTATTCCAGTCGATGTTGTTGCTGTTCCTAGACCATGTTCTAAAATGGTTCCAATCGCTACTTTCTTCAACATCAACTGTCTCCACTTGTGCATTTACAGCTCCTGCTGTCACAGACATATAAACTCCCCTTACAAAGCACCCCCTTTCCACTCTCTCTGGAAAGTTCGCATAAAATTCACGCACCATTGTTGTGTTGACTGGTGCTATCTTCGCTGGATTGACAAATCTCTTCCACCCCCTTAGCTCTATCATAGCCCGGATGGGCTCATAAACGTCTTCTTCCCCATATGATCCCCTTTGGTAATCCATTCCCCTTTCTGGAATTACGGGTCTGGTATCAAGCCTTTTGTATCTTTGGAAGGCCTGGTAACTCACAAATCTATTTTCATCGTATTGTGGGGTTGGGGTGGATGTGGATCCTCTTCTCTTTCTGGTGGCCATTTTTTTTAAACAAAATCTGCAGCTTCTAATTTTTGTGGCACAATGTCTCCTACACACTCAACAACTAGCAGTGACAACACCCCCAAACTTCAATAATGCCCACAACCTCCTTTTCTACTCTTTTCTCCAACTTCACAACCAACTTTTCAGTACCCAAACTACTCCAACTACAATACTCTTCCCAACTACTACCTCCTATGACTTCAGTGGAAGGATTCAAGAACAAAGATAGGGATTACCTTTTGATGAGAAGATTCAAGCTTGTTCTTGTTTCAATTGGTGGGTTGAGGATATGGAATGGAGCTTTGTTGTTTGAGATAGTTGGGGGTTTTTGGGAATTTAAGAGTTTAGGTTGTGGTTGGGTTGCCTTTGTGGAGGATTTGTGGGAAAGTTTCTGAAATTTCGTGGGTTTTTTGAGAGGGAAGGTTAGGTTTTTGAAGTTGGAATTGGGGAAAATCTGATTTTTTGGGCGTTTTAAATTTCTGGATTCGCCTTGGCCATGCTTCGCTAGCCATGGCTAAATCATCTCGCGCTCTTCGGGACTTTCTGCGCTCGCTGCTCAAGGCCGCGCGCTTAAACTTCAGACCTCTTCGATATTTTGGCGCCGCGCTGCTTCCCGAGCCGCGCTCTTAAACTTCAAATGTTCGATTCTTTTAGCTGCGCGCTACCCGCTTTTTCGAAATCCTTGCTTTTCTTTCGGTTTATTCCTCAGACTGTCAATCACACCAAACACAAGACCTCATGACCGTGAGATTGTTCTTAGACAAAATGAAATAAACTAAAAATGTAAATTAAAATGACATAATTGAAAAACGTTGGTTGCCTCCCAACAAGCGCCGTTTTTAACGCTTTTAGCCGGACGCAAGTTCCTTAGTCTTAATAACCTCGTGGATTAAGCCCCAACCTATCCATTTCCTCCACATTTGGTGTTTCCTTTTTCTCCTTTTCTTTTAGCATTATCGGTAATAGGGAGTTCAGAACACTTACCTCCTTTAGTGGCATTTCGGCAAACCATGCCTGCTTTCTTGGGCTCATCACTCTTTGGTTGACTTGTAATGGCTCGCATGGGGGTTTGATGGTGCTGATTGCAAAGCACCTACTCATTGGTGGTGGTTCGATGACATGTTTAAACACTTTAAACACCATTTCTTCATTTTCCACCCTTAATGTCAACTCCCCTCTTTCAACATCAATCAAAGCTCTTCCCGTTGCTAGGAACGGCCTCCCTAATATGATAGGGATTTCCGCATCTTCTTCCATATCAAGAATGAGGAAATCTGCAGGAAAGAAAAATTTTCCTACCTTCACAATCACATCCTCAATCTTGCCTCGTGGATGAACTATCATTCCGCTTCGGCTAGTCGGACTCACAGTGGTTGGTTTAGCCTCTCCCAACTCCAATCTTTTGAAAACCGATAAGGCATCGATTTATACTGCCCCTAAATCGCATGTAGCTCTGTTGCACGCCACCCCGCCATGCATGGTAGTGTAAAGCTTCCAGGGTCCTTTAGCTTTGGTGGAAACTTCTTTTGTAAGATAGCACTACACTCTTCTGTTAGTGCTACTATCTCATATTCGGCCAGTTTCCTTTTTTTTCCCAAGATTTCTTTCATGAACTTGAAGTAAGATGGCATCTGCTCCAAAGCCTCTATAAAAGGTATGTTGATATGCAACTTCCTGAATACCTCCAAGAATTTGGAAAATTGTTTATCGACCGCCTTCCTTTGTAATCTCTGGGGGAAAGGAATCTTTTCTGTATACTCCTTCTCCGGAGTTTTCTCTATCACTGGGCTAGGTTCAGCCACCTTCTCTTTTTCTAACTCTGCTCCCTTCTCAACTATTGGCTGAGGTGGCTGTTGCTCCAATTGTCTTCCACTTCTCAACTGCACTGCCTTACATTGCTCCCTCGGATTTACCTCTGTATTGCTTGGCAATGTCCCCTGTGGCCTGATGTTTGCCTGCTTTGCTAGCTGTCCTACTTGTGTTTCCAAGTTTCTGAACGAGGATCTAGCTTCTGTCATAAACTGCGTCTGGGCGTTTGCGTGTGCCATAGCCGCTTTTAAGCTCATCCGCTTTTCTTGCAACCGTGCATTGAATCGCTGAGGCCGGGGCTTGAATGAAGCGGTCTGATTCGTTCTGCTGGTTCTGCATCGCCTCGTATTGGTTCTGCGCCCGATATCGATTCTCGCCGCTCGCATTCTGCCCCGCTCGATATTGATTCTGGCTGCCCCGATCTCCTTTCCATGAGAAATTTGGGGATTCCTCCACCTGGATTATAAGTGTTCGAGTAGGGGTTGTTCGTTGCCTTCCGTAATTACTTCATCGCTTGACACTCCGCCTGCTCCATTGGTATATTATTGGGATCCGCTGAAGGACACCTATCAAATGTATGTGGGCCACCACATATCTCACAGCTTTTAGGCATATGTATCGCGTTCACCGACACTGTATGTTGCTGCAATTGTTTCGCTAGAAGAGCTACTTGGGCATTCAAGGCAGCAATAGCATCTATCTCGTGGACTCCCACAGTTCTTCTCCCACCTGTCGCCCTCTCTTCAGTGACATGGTTGTTAGTGGCCATATCTTCTAATAACTCATGAGCATCGTAGGTTGTTTTCCTCATGAATGCTCCACCTGCTGTTGCATCTATGATGGTCCTGGTTGTACTGCTCAGCCCGTTGTAGAAGATGTGGACCAAGTTCCACAACTCAACGAATGGTGTGGACACTTCCTGTAGATCCTTGAACCTTTCCCAAGCTTCATAAGGACTCTCCATCACCTTGGTAGAAGTTGTTCAACTCTCCTCTTAATTTTGCTTTGCTTTACAAGCGCGAAAGAACTTGGCTAGGAATTTCTGTGCCAGCTCGTGCCATGTGAATATCGAATCGGCTGGCAGGGAATTCAACCATACTTTTGCTCTATCCCTGAGTGAGAAGGGAAAGAGCCTCAACCTGACGGCATCATCAGTAACGCCGTTATATCTAAAAGTGGCACATAGCTCCAAGAAATTAGCTATGTGCATGTGTGGATCCTCCGATGGCAGTCCTCCGAATTGCACAAACAGGCCGTACCATGCTCAAAATCGCGGTTTTATCTCGAAGTTGTTGGCTCTATTGCAGGAGCCTAATGCATGTCCTGTGCTCCATTCACTCTTGGCGACATAATCTCCCAAACTTCTTTCGGCCGATTCGACTCTATCCTCCACATCTATCGCACTTGATGAGATCTTCCGGTTAGGTTGATTTTCACCTAACCCTTCTCTCATCCTGTTATTGTTTAGATTACCGTCCATCTCTATCAAAGTTGCAACCCGTTGATTCTTTCTGTTCTGTTTGCAGGTTTTCTCGATCTCTGGATTGAAGGGAACAAGAGTGTCTGCTCCTCTTCTCCTTCGCATAAACTGATTGCCTGAAATAGATAAAAAACAGGAAACAAATCACGGCGACCTGATTTTTCGATAAATAGCGAAAAATGTAAAAATAAAAAGTAAAAATTAAAGACCAAATTAGAAATTAAAAATAGATAATTTGATATTGAACTATTGCCTAATCCCCGGCAACGGCGCCAAAAACTTGATGCGCGATTAGATGCACACACTTTTAAACGCAAGTGCACGTTATCGTATCAAGTAGTATAGTCTTGGATAAGACCGAATATCGTCCTCTAGGATTAGGGTCCAAGTATCAGTTATCTATTTTCTAGTATCTATTTGGTGAATTAATGATTGATTGTTTGGTTTGTAACTAAGAGTTATGAAAGCTAATTAGATATAAAGATTTAATTCAGATGTGATGAGAATAGGGCTTCTATGTATCCTTACTATCCGCTTATGCTACTTATTAATGCATTACTTATGGTATTCTTCTTTTGGAGAAAGCAGGTTTACGAAATCGTTTTATACTCCCGTTAGGGTTATATAAACACTCAACCCCGTGATTGTTCCTTACCTAACTTTCGCTGATAAGGGTAACTCTATAGGAGGATTAAGAACAAAAACCTAGTTGACCGTCACGCACAATGCGCAAAATTAGGGTTGTTAAGCCTCTCATCAACGCTACAAAACTAATTGAGGTATTTTCATCCCCAATTCAAGTCCTGTCACCCAACTTACAAGATATTCACAATCCCCTTTTCGTAACTGATTAGAAATCATATAGTGATAACTAGTTGTCAATTAGCTACCAAGAATTCAACTCAATTATTGGATAGATCTCTCAATAAGAATAATTACCATAAGCATGCATTAATTTATAACATAAGGTTCAAGAAATTCAACATAGAAAGCCCTATAAGAGAATTAGTTCCTAGCCATAAATATGACAAGAACTAATTCCATGTTCATCATACAAAACTGAATTAAAGTAAAGTAAGGGAAAAGAACTTACGAAAATAAATGGTATCCAATCTCCAAGCAAGAATCTTGAGTTGTGCGAAGGGGAACCTCAAAACCGCCTAGGGTTCTCCTTATATAGGTTTAAAACGCCTCCTTCTTTTCCTCGCAGTTCGCCCAAAAATCCGTCAAAGACCTAAATTTTCCGCCGGCGCTGCGCAGAGGCGCGGCGCTAAGTTCGCGATCCGTCGGTGTTTTGGCGCCGCGCCCCGATATTCGCTGTTCGAGGCGCCAGCGCCAGAATCTCTGAGCTCTGATGTTTAGCGCGCCGCGCCGTGACCGCTGCTCGAGGAGCCGCGCGCTGAGTCTCCCGCTTCGAATAGTGGCGCCATGTTCGATGAGCGCCGCGGCTACGATCTTCGCGCCATCTTCGAATGATGACGGGCGCCGCGCCGCTTCGATCGCAGGAGGCGCGGCTGGTCTGGATTTTGGCCTTGTTCGCCACTTTCTCTGTTTTCAGCTCTGACATCTCCTCTTTTAGCTCCTTTTCCGCCATTTGGCCACTTTAACCACTTTGACTCAAAAGAAAGAAAAACTATCCTAATACGACATTTATATGTGCAAAATGGGACAAAAGACTAACTAAAACAGACTCAAAAGGTGTATATAAATTACACCGATCACCATGCGCCCCGCATAACGAAAATTGGGACAATTTTGGGAAATGCACCATGAAGAGATCATAATAAGGATTCCAAAATCAATCAGCAATCGCAGCATTCAAAGAAGTCCAGACAGATCGTGACAAGACTCGCAGATTCAGAAGCACACAACATTCAACACGCCCGTAAGGACGAAATCTCGGATTTGCGATCACATCAATACAACCGCCGTCACGTTTTACAGGATCTTCATATCAGCAAAGGCGGGAGCACAACAATAAGCCCATGCGGGTTACAAACGCACAACGTCTATGCATGACGTTATCTCAACCCATGCGAGTCACAAAGCAGGTACGTCCATAAAATGACACTATTTCATTGTAAGTCTATGCAACAACTTCATCTATGTCTCGTCCATACAAGACGATAACGCCCACACAAGGCGTCATTTGCATTTCGTCTATACAAGACGACAACGCCCACACAAGGCGTCATTTGCATTTCGTCCATACAAGACGATAACACCCACACAAGGCGTCATTTGCATTTCGTCCATACAAGACGACAACGCTCATACAAGGCGACATTTGCATTTCGTCCATACAAGACGATAACGCCCATACAAGGCGTCATTTGCATTTCGTCCATACAAGACGACAACGCCCATACAAGACGTCATTTGCATTTCGTCCATACAAGACGATAACGCCCACACAAGGCGTCATTTGCATTTCGTCCATACAAGACGATAACGCCCACACAAAGCGTTATTTGCATTTCGTCCATACAAGATGACAACGTACAGACAAGGCGTCATTTGCATCTCGTCCATACAAGACGACAACGCTCACACAAGGCGTCGTTTGCATTTCGTCCATACAAGACGATAACGCTCATACAAGGCGTCATTTGCATTTCGTCCATACAAGACGATTCCGCCCATACAAGGCGTCATTTGCATTTCGTCCATACAAGACGACAACGCCCACACAAGGCGTCATTTGCATCTCGTCCATACAAGATGATAACGCCCACACAAGGCGTCATTTGCATTTCGTCCATACAAGACGACAACGCCCATACAAGGCGTCATTTGCATTTCGTCCATACAAGACGACAACGCCCACACAAGGCATCACCTGCATCTCGCCTATATAAGACGGCGTATCATCACATCACTTCATCAACATCTACAAACACCATGTCTTTTTCAGCACCACATCACCTGCAACCCAGTGTCAATCATACTTCGACACTGGCACAAATTTTGAATCGGCGTCTGCCTGCTTTAATTTTCTAGCATCGCAGCAACCCAGTGTCATCATAATTCGACACTGAGACAAAATTTTGAATTTGCATCAGCTTTTGTCCAGTTCTTTTTCTTGACCTTTGTTTAATTCTGACGATGGGAACAAAATTGGCTACAAGTCAATGTCTTTGTCCGAAAGCTCTTTCATCGTCTTCGGTCAAAGCGTGACAACTGTTGACACCCAATTTTGACCCATCTTTTAGTCATTTCTTGCAATTTTAAGCATTTTAGGACACCGCATTTTATCACCATTTTTGACATTTTTGTATATTTTTTACCTAACATTCTATGTTGTTTTATTTTTTTGTAAATTGACATCATGTTTTTACTTTAATTAGGTATTAAACATTTTTAAATATTATGTTATTATTGTTGCACGATCATTTTGTTTTACTAATTTTGCATCTCTTTAAATAATTAACTGACATCCCGTCTTTACTTTTAATCAAGCATTAAACATTTGCTAAATATTGTATTTTTATTATTATTGCATCGGCATTTGCATTTTAATAATTTTGTATCTTTAAATAATTTTTCTTTTAAATAATTAATCCATTTTGCATTTTTTGCCAAACTACCCAAATTGAGGCACAATCTGAATCAGTCCAATCCGCCAAAAACCGAAGCTCAAACTGAGGCCCAATATACCTTTCATATTTTCCCTCCAATACCCAATATCCAATACCCAATACCCAAAACTCAATACCCAAAACCCTAAACCTAAATCGCACACTATAAATAAAACCTTACCCCCCCCCCCCATTTTGAAAAAACCCTGGGCAGCCGCTGCACCCATCTGCTTCTCCCTCACCCTTCGAACCACTGTCACACCTCCCGTCGCCCACCGCCGGCGAAACCAACCCACTGCTCCACACCATTGTCCCGTCGTCCTAGCGAACCAACACCATCACTGTCCCATCACCGTTAAACCCCACTGACACGTCGATCTCCCAACCCTTTTTCCGTCCCCTGTTGACCTCGCCTTCACGTCACTTCCACTGTCGAGCAGCCGCTGGTGGCGTCGCCCCGGTATTTTGCCGACGAGGCGACGCCGACCCTTTTCCCTTTTTTATGCGTTTGATTTCGCCATCTTGCGATCTGTCTGGGATCGATTGGGCATGATTTAGTAGTTGTTGCTTTTTTTTGGACTGGTTTGATTTCTCTCTTTTGAATATGTCGCCGGAGTTCTCAAAACTCCGGCGAACTTCGTTTTACTTTATTGCGGGATCTGTTGTATATCTTGTTGTTGAATTGACCCTCTTCACTATTTTGGTATTTTCCAGCAAATTTTAGTTACTGCTGCCTTGGTTCTGTTTGTTGTTACTCTCTTGCGAAATTGTTGTTATTGTGACATTAATTTATCACTATTTTGATACGGAAGTATGGGCGGTCTTGTGCTGCCACCTGAGTTGATGTTGCTACATCTTAAACGCATCCCATTGTCGTATTGTGGTTAATTTTGATGATCTTAATGACACATTCTCTATGTACATTTTGGGCTGAAAATCCTGGTGCATTTCTATGTACATTGCTGAACTTTGGTGGTTGAAATGATGTGTTAAGTTTGGGCATATTGCTATACTATACTATTTCGGGTCCATACACTGCTGCTTTTGTTTTTAAGACGATATGTTGTTATGGTTGCTGAATTTTGTAGTACTGTAGCTACTCTTAAGCTGCTGTATTTTGTTGATATTTGGATGCTATCGTTGATATAAAAATCCCACGGATTTGAACGGATACTACATTGGCCGATGAAGGAATCTCCGTCTGATTTCCAAGGCCTGCCCTGTACAAAAGACGGATTTATTTTTTGGCTTTATTTATTAATTATTGCTATTACTTTAAAATTGTTTATTTTATTACTAACACTTTTACTAAGTATTTATGCAGGTACCCGGAGACCATCTTGTGCAGAGGGCCTAAAAAGGGCTAAAGATGTCCCGGAGTTTTATCCTGTGTCTCATTTAAATTTTAGTTTTACTATCTTTGTATTGCATTTTATTTTAATTGTAAATTATGTAAAAATGCTTAGAATAGGTAGAATAAAAGTCAATATATAATTAACCTAGGTTTGAACGGATAACCGCAAGTTAGCGGATCTTAAAGGATGTCTAACTCCTTCCCTTTAGGATAATAAAGAACCCTTATCCAGAATCTCATTAATTTCACAGACCATTAAATGGAGATCAATTGCAGTATTTTTATTGCAATAAATCAAGTGTCTTAATTCACTTAATTAATTAGGTGGTGACTCCTTTAAATACAACTAGGAATCAACCATACGTAGTACTCCTGTTTTCGACTACGGTTAAAATGGTGTGTTACATATGGCGACTCCACTGGGGAAAATCAGGTTCTTGACCATAGCAAACATAGGTTTATTATTGCTTGGCTTTATTTGCTTTCATTTGTTTTAAATGCCTTAAAATTGCTTGCTTTAATTTTGTATGCTTAAATGTTTAAATTGCTATTTGCTTTTACTGCTTTCCTTAAATTGGTATTCCGCTCATATTTCTTCCAATCTGGAAAATTCCCATTGTCACACACTACACGCGTTGGTGTGCTTCGCGCACCCACGAATTTCTTTCAAAATACCCAAAATTTAAGAGAGTTGGCGCCTGCGTGGAGATAGATCGGTTCGTCTGATCAGCCACGTAGCCTTCTCACTCGAGTTGTCCGCCTGAACTCAAGGCCTAGTAAGCCAAATCTTAGAAAGCTTAAGATAGAGCTATACCCTTTTATATTAAGTCATGAATGCATAAACCTTAGGTGGATTAATTCTTGGTATTAACGCCACAATTAGAAATCCACCAAACTTGTCGACGGGTTTGATAACCCAACGACCCGTTAGCATACTATGTGTAGCGTGACAATGATAGACGGATCCAATCCTGGTCATGATACACCGAAATTGGAAAAAGTGCACCGTCATTTGGTCGCCATTTCCAGCAAAACATTGTAGTTTAACGGCTTGGACCTATTTATCATAACCTCGCATATCTGGCGTTTAGGCCGACATCTGGCATAAGAGAGGTCCCATGCATATTAGGTGCGCACTTGATTTGCATGTTTTTGTTTACTATTGTTGTCGCTAGCAATTCTGTACATATTATTTAATGCAATAATTACCCTTTTAACCTCTGTACATATCATGCTTATAATTCCGGCCACAAACATTTGCATTTTTGCACTTTTTGTTGTCACATTGCAATCAAGACTTCTACTGCGTACATCGCTCTTGAACAACACGATTTGGACTTTGTGAAGCATCAACCACCAGTCCGGTCGAACCAAGCAGGGGAGTCTTTGACTATATTGCTACGCCCTTACATTTTACTATTTTTGTGGCTTGCCTACTCTCACTCATTTGTCATATTTTTTGCAGGAAGACCGTCCTCGCAAATAGTCGAGGGCGGACAACAACTAAAAAGAGGAAGAAAAGAAAAAAAATCATCCCAAGAATGAGCTGAGTTATGTTGACGGAAAGAAGTCACTATACTGCATTCAACAAAGCCTCGCTCTGGGTCTTATATTTTGCATTTTTATACATATTTGCAAATCCAATTGATATGTCTAGTATTGATTACATAATTCTTTATCACACATTTTACAACATAATCATCCCGAACTACGCGTGTCTGATTCTCACCATACGGTGTGATACGTAGGCAACCCATCTAGGGTTCGACACCACCACATAAAAATAAATAAAAATAATAATAAAAGAGGGGGACATATTTGGTTCACCCATTCATTGCATTTATCTAATCACGGACATTCATTATTGCATTTCAATCACTCTATCACATTCATTCATGCATTTCATTCATTCTATCACAGTCATTCATTTTTTTTTTCATTACATTCTTTTACTTTGCATTAGTCTTATAGTGAACAATCATTTGTTTTGTACAACTTTTACTTTTGCATTTCTTTCATGAATAAATTCTTTTAAATCATATGTTTTATAACATATCTGAACGAACTACGCACACCTGATTCTCGTCAAAGATGAGATACGTAGGCAGCCCTATTCGGGTTCGGTACCCTTTATTCAAAAAATACAAAATATTTTGTTCATAAATACAAAAATGTTATCCAAAAATACAAAAAAAATAAAAAAAAATAAGTATCATTGTTTGACTTGGTTGATACCAACACAGTTGGGAGTGTGCATAGGAAAGAACAAGTAATAATCAATATGGGTTGACTTCGTGGTAAGCCATAGATTCTTTTGGTACCTCTTATTCACCCGTAAATGACATTGTCTTACATGCTTTCAAGATAAGAACGAAACCAACCTCATCGTTTTATGTGCATTGTGTGGTGAGTTTTTAGAATAAGTTCAATTGCATTGCATTGTGATCTAGAACTTGGCCCGAGTGTTTGTTGAGGCGAAATCCTGAGTAACACTTAGTGTGGGAAGTGATCGTAGGCTTTCTTTGACCCGTTTGAGCCTTTTCAAATTTACCAAATAACATTATCCGTAGTACACCCTTTCGAGCCTAAAGTCTATTCTTTTGACAACCGTGATATTATACCTATACCATTTCGAGTGCAGACGACTGCTCTCTCTCGCCCGACCTCGAGCGCTTTAGAAATGCGTGTGGTCGACAAATTCTGCGTCGAAGTTTGCAAAGGCAAAATTGTCAAAGTCCCAAAAGGGAAAAGAAAACACAAATGACGACTTCACAAAAGAAGAAATCAAAAGCCCCGGCATTATAAACAAAAAATGAATGAAATGAGAGAATAACTTTGGAAAAGCGGGCTCCAAACGAAAGATTCAAAAGAAGTCGATCTAAAAACCGGAAAAAAAAGAAAAAAAGCGGTCGAGATTAAAACACAAAATATCAAGCACGGACGTAGTCCAACGCTCGAGGAAGGATTAGTCACTTTTTACCCAAATGATATCCATCCCTTTCCCCAAGCCTACATTACAAGCCCGTGACAAGCCCTACATGATCTTATACTGAGGGTTCTCACATTAGTGGATACTTACATGACGGCCAAGCCTATGGTATCACAATTGCATGCATTGAACATCCTTTTCGAGTGTGAGCGCATTTCTAAACGCCCCAAAATTCAAAATACCGAATATATGAGAAATGGGACTTTCTTTCGGTGAGAGCATTTGAAACGTGAGATTACGTGTAGTTCAAACCTTCGCCGCATACAAGTGTCGATACTTAGTGTCGAGGTACCATTTGAAACTATAGAATTACCGTAAGTCGGGCCTGCTAGGCGAAAGTAAATAACGGGATTCCTAAGCACAATACTAATTGTTGGTATCAACTGAAGTCAGGACGTGATGCTGTCTTTTCACTTTTCAAAAAAACAAAAAAGATGCACATATAAAAATTCTCATTTTTTGCATCATGAACTACGTCTTGACCTGATTCCCTCGACGGGATACGTAGGCGGCCACATTGGCTTCGGTCCACATTGTTTGAAAACCCATAAAATCCTCATTTTTTGCATCATGAACTACGTCTTGACCTGATTTCCTCAGTGGGATACGTAGGCGGCCACATTGGCTTCAGTCCCATTTTTTAAATTGTACAGTCATTTTTGCTTCATGAACTACGTCTTGACCTGATTCCCTCGACGAGATACGTAGGCGGCCACATTGTCTTCGGTCCACATTGTTTGAAAACCCATAAAATCCTCATTTTTTGCATCATGAACTACGTCTTGACCTGATTCCCTCGACGGGAAACGTAGGCGGCCACATTGGCTTCGGTCCACATTGTTTGAAAACCCATAAAATCCTCATTTTTTGCATCACGAACTACGTCTTGACCTGATTCCCTCGACGGGATACGTAGGCGGCCACATTGGCTTCGGTCTCATTCTTTTAAATTGTACAGTCATTTTTTGCATCACGAACTACGTCTTGACCTGATTCTCAATGGATACGTGGCGCCTAAATCGGCTTCGGTCACACCATTAGAAATCTTCCCATTGGCTCGTGTGCGACGGAATGCGTTTGATTATTCTGAAAAGAGATATGAGCAATTTCCAACAGAGTTAAGTCATGCACATGCGCCCCGCATAACGAAAACTGAGACAATTTTGGGATATGCACCATGAAGAGATCATAATAAGGATTCCAAAAGCAATCAGCAATCGCAGATTCAAAGAAGTCCGCGACAGATCGTGACAAGACTCGCAGCATTCAGCAAGCACACAACATTCAACACGTCCGTGTAAGGACGAAATCTCAGCATTTGCAGCATCACATCAATACAATCGCCGTCACGTTTTACAGGATCTTCATATCAGCAAAGGCGGGAGCACAACAATAAGCCCATGCGGGTTACAAACGCACAACGTCTATGCATGACGTTATCTCAACCCATGCGAGTCACAAAGCAGGTACGTCCATAAAATGACACTATTTCATTGTAAGCCTATGCAACAACTTCATCTATGTCTCGTCCATACAAGACGATAACGCCCACACAAGGCGTCATTTGCATTTCGTCTATACAAGACGATAACGTCCACACAAGGCGTCATTTGCATTTCGTCCATACAAGACGACAACGCCCACACAAGGCGTCATTTGCATTTCGTCCATACAAGACGATAACGCCCATACAAGGCGTCATTTGCATTTCGTCCATACAAGACGACAACGCCCATACAATGCGACATTTGCATTTCGTCCATACAAGACGATAACGCCCACACAAGGCGTCATTTGCATTTCGTCCATACAAGACGATAACGCCCACACAAGGCGTCATTTGCATTTCGTCCATACAAGATGACAACGTACAGACAAGGCGTCATTTGCATCTCGTCCATACAAGACGACAACGCCTACACAAGGCGTCGTTTGCATTTCGTCCATACAAGACGATAACGCTCATACAAGGCGTCATTTGCATTTCGTCCATACAAGACGATTCCGCCCATACAAGGCGTCATTTGTATTTCGTCCATACAAGACGACAACGCCCATACAAGGCGTCATTTGCATCTCGTCCATACAAGACGATAACGCACACACAAGGCGTCATTTGCATTTCGTCCATACAAGACGACAACGCCCATACAAGGCGTCATTTGCATTTCGTCCATACAAGACGACAACGCCCACACAAGGCGTCACCTACATCTCGCCTATATAAGACGGCGTATCATCACATCACTTCATCAACATCTACAAACACCATATCTTTTTCAGCACCACATCACCTGCAACCCAGTGTCAATCATACTTCGACACTGGGACAAATTTTGAATCGGCGTCTGCCTGCTTTAATTTTCTAGCATCGCAAAGAACCCGGTCATCATAATTCGACACTGAGACAAAATTTTGAATTTGCATCAGCTTTTGTCCAGTTCTTTTTCTTGACCTTTGTTTAATTCTGACGATGGGAACAAAATTGGCTACAAGTCAATGTCTTTGTCCGAAAGCTCTTTCATCGTCTTCGGTCAAAGATGGACAACTGTTGACACCCAATTTTGACCCATCTTTTAGTCATTTCTTGCAATTTTAAGCATTTTAGGACACCGCATTTTATCACCCTTTTTGACATTTTTGTATATTTTTTACCTAACATTCTATGTTGTTTTATTTTTTTGTAAATTGACATCATGTTTTTACTTTAATTAGGTATTAAACATTTTTAAATATTATGTTATTATTGTTGCACGATCATTTTGTTTTACTAATTTTGCATCTCTTTAAATAATTAACTGACATCCCGTCTTTACTTTTAATCAAGCATTAAACATTTGCTAAATATTGTATTTTTATTATTATTGCATCGGCATTTGCATTTTAATAATTTTGTATCTTTAAATAATTTTTCTTTTAAATAATTAATCCATTTTGCATTTTTTGCCAAACCAGTCCAGTACGAGGCACAATCTGAATCAGTCCAATCCGCCAAAAACCGAAGCCCAAACTGAGGCCCAATATACCTTTCATATTTTCCCTCCAATACCCAATATCCAATACCCAATACCCAAAACCCTAAACCTAAATCCCACACTTTAAATAAAACCTTACCCCCATTTTGAAAAACCCTGGCGTACCGCACCCATCTGCTTCTCCCTCACCCTTCGAACCACTGTCACACCTCACGTCGCCCACCGCCGGCGAAACCAACCCACTGCTCCACACCATTGTCCCGTCGTCCTAGCGAACCAACACCATCACTGTCCCGTCACCGTTAAACCCCACTGACCCGTCGATCTCCCAACCCTTTTTCCGTCCCCTGTTGACCTCGCCTTCACGTCACTGCCACTGTCGAGCAGCCGCTGGTGGCCTCGCCCCGGTATTTTGCCGACGAGGCGACGCCGACCCTTTTCCTTTTTTTATGCGTTTGATTTCGCCATCTTGCGATCTGTCTGGGATCGATTGGGCATGATTTAGTATTTGTTGCTTTTTTTTTGGACTGGTTTGATTTCTCTCTTTTGAATATTTCGCCAGAGTTCTCAAAACTCCGGCGAACTTCGTTTTACTTTATTGCGGGATCTGTGGTATATCTTGTTGTTGAATTGACCCTCTTTACTATTTTGGTATTTTCCAGCAAATTTTAGTTACTGCTGCCTTGGTTCTGTTTGCTGTTACTCTCTTGCGAAATTGTTGTTATTGTGACATTAATTTATCACTATTTTGAGGCGAAAGTATGGGCGGTCTTGTGCTGCCACCTGAGTTGATGTTGCTACATCTTAAACGCATCCCATTGTCGTATTTTGGTTAATTTTGATGATCTTAATGACACATTCTCTATGTACATTTTGGGCTGAAAATCCTGGTGCATTTCTATGTACATTGCTGAACTTTGGTGGTTGAAATGATGTGTTAAGTTTGGGCATATTGCTATACTATACTGTTTCGGGTCCATACACTGCTGCTTTTGTTTTTAAGACGATATGTTGCTATGATTGCTGAATTTTGGAGTACTGTAGCTACTCTTAAGCTGCTGTATTTTGTTGATATTTGGATGCTATCGTTGATATAAAAATCCCACGGATTTGAACGGATACTACATTGACCGATGAAGGAATCTCCGTCTGATTTCCAAGGTCTCCCCTGTACAAAAGACGGATTTATTTTTTGGCTTTATTTATTAATTATTGCTATTACTTTAAAATTGTTTATTTTATTACTAACACTTTTACTAAGTATTTATGCAGGTACCCGGAGATCATCTTGTGCAGAAGGCCTAAAAAGGGCTAAAGATGTCCCGGAGTTTTATCCTGTGTCTCATTTAAATTTTAGTTTTACTATCTTTGTATTGCATTTTATTTTAATTGTAAATTATGTAAAAATGCTTAGAATATGTAGAATAAAAGTCAATATATAATTAACCTAGGTTTGAACGGATAACCGCAAGTTAGCGGATCTTAAAGGATGCATAACCCCTTCCCTTTAGGATAATAAAGAACCCTTATCCAGAATCTCATTAATTTCACAGACCATTAAATGGAGATCAATTACAGTATTTTTATTGCAATAAATCAAGTGTCCTAATTCGCTTAATTAATTAGGTGGCGACTCCTTTAAATACATCTAGAAATCAACCATACGTAGTACTCCTGTTTTCGACTACGGTTAAAATGGGGTGTTACAGCCACTATAAAATAATAAACTACTCACACGTTTACCCTAAAACAGGAAGGGATCAAAGTGCAAACACAAGTTAACAAGAATCTAGAGGCAAGTAAAATCACTTCGCCAAGAATGCTATAAATAAAGACAAGAAGCGGCAAAATTTAACAACAAAGTTAAGGACAAAAAATGGATACGGGCAACCGAAGGTACCAACTCAAGTTGAATCGAACCTGTTTGACGGTGAAATCACTGTTCACCAGCACCGAAAGTACTGTTCACTTGAGTTTTCACAAAAAAAAATCGAGTACCTGCGTAGATCTAGAAAAAAAGACACAAGAACAAGAAAAGGAACAAAAGAACAAAAGACAAATGAAATTTTATAAAAAAAAAAAAAAAAACGTCGAAGCCGGTACTGTTCACGACCCAGGAAGTACTGTTCACTGGAGTTTTCACAAAAAACAATCAAGTACATGCGTAGATCTAGGAGAAAAAGAACACAAAAACGAGAACAAGAAAAGAACAAAAAACAAATGAAATTTTATTAAAAAAATATATTTTTTCATCGCTGCCGATGGGTGGTCGGAACGGTGATGCTGGGTCTTACCGTCACCGTCGGCGAGTGATCGAAGCGGTGATGTTGAGGGCTTACCGTCGGGAATGGGGGTTGGATGGGGTGGGGGTTGGGGGAGTAAGTTGAAGGGAGAGAGAGGAGAGTCTAATTTGCAACTACAATGTTGGAAAATCACAAGTCATCAACTTGAGCATAAGTCATCAACAATTAATAGATGGCTCATATTTTAATATGCATAAATATCTTCACTAGTAATAAGAAATCACATTGGACAAAAGACTGCATATACAACATATGAAAAATTTCATATTGAATCATACAGAGAAAAAATAAAAGCAGTCTAATAGCAGTTGTCAACAAAAAAAGGGTCCTCCGGCTACACTTACTTCATCTGTTCTTCTTTAAAATCGGATCGGATCTACCCACATGAAACGACCCATAACCCAGAACTGTAAACTCAGAAAAATCACAAAATAACATATTGAACTCGAATAAAATCATAATAAGAAAAATTAGAGAGCTTTATACTTGCAATTGTGGCTCTTAAACTGCAAGAAATTAATTCAACAATCATGGCAATTATAAATTAACAACAAGGCTATTTTTTAAGATGAAGGAATGGAATAACTCGACAGTAAAGACTCGAATTTTAATGGGAAGGAGCAAGGAAAAATGCTGATTTTGATTTATATGATGAATTCTGAGTATTTAAAAGGGCCGAAAATAAAGAAAAGAAAATGAAGTCTATTTGATTAAAAAAAAAGACCACAAGGGTCATCTCAATTATTTTTTTCGGAGAGATGCAAACAAGTAGGAAAGATAAAATGAGTCGTTTGGTTGGTAGACAAATTATCATGGAATTAGTAAATCTGAGATTGATTATGTCGATGTTATTATTTCTTGTTGACTGTTTGGATTGTTGTATTAAAAACAACACGCATTGTATAATTTTGAAATATTATTGAATATGATGTATAAACATAAGAATAGTACTGATATTGATTTACTAGGTATAAAAATAATACTAAATAAAAAAAATCTCTTGAACAATTCGCGTATCACTTGAGTAGTAGTACGAAACCTTAAAAAAAGACGATCTACTAGTTGAAAAAAAGGAGGATTAGTTGAAGAGCTTATGTTGAATAGTCCAACACTATTGATACGTTTTATGATAGTAAAATCTGTCAAGTCAATAGTAACATAGTTACACTACTTCAATTAAAAAAACGAAATTCAAATAATGAGTCAAATTCGCTTCTTCAAATTCTACATTATATACTTTTTTTCTACGAGATGTTGGAATCTCTCGTACAAGATAGTATGTAGATTTTGAAGAAAAGTATAAATAAGATAAATAAATTTTCAGAAATTTATTTTTTTATATAAATAATCGCCATTAAAATTTTGATTCTTTTTCTGAATTTGATACGGATAATACAAGTAATATTAATATTAGTTATACTAGAATTAAATTTGTATGTAGGAGTACTAAAATTTAGGACCAATACTATTCTACCTTTCAAATATTGTACTAAAATTTAGTACCAAATAATTTTTTAAATTTAGTATTAGTTTTTCATTCAATATCCGATAAAATACTAACACAGACAAATCAAAAGATTCTAATTTGAGAACTCTGATGAAGGGGAGATATCAGTAGTAGGGCTGCACAAAATTCGGTCCGGACCGAAAAATCGGACCGAACCGAACCGGACCGAGAAATTCGGTCCGCCTTCTGGCCCTCAGATTTTCATAAATCGGTTTTGGTCCCGGTCAGTCGGTCCGGTCGATCTGCATCAATTTTTTTTTTTTTTTTTTTATAATATATATAATTTCTAATATATATAATATATATAATTCCTAATATATATAATATATATAATTCCTAATTTTCTAAAATCCTAATATATAATATATATATAATTAGGTGGGTTAGGCTTTTTTTAAATTGAATTACCAATACTGAAATTGACATTCTCGGACGCGGTGCCACGAAATTTTTACGTTGAAATCTATCGTACATCGCGAGATATTTAGATTTGAAAATGGGAAAAACGTAACGATTTGGGGGAAAAGAGAAATTGAGGGGCAAGATGGACGTTTTTGGAGAAATCCGGTGAAGCAAACGGACATTATGTCCGTTTGGGATTATTCGTCTCAAAAAAATACGCGAAATCAAAAAAAATATTAGATCAAACGGACGTCCGAGCGCAAAGTTATGACCATTTAAAGTTTCACTAATTTACGACTTATATTTGATATACGTCACGCATTTGGCCACGTGGCCGGGCTGGGACCGCTCGAGGAGGGGGGGATCGGTCCATTCGGTCCAGTAGACCGGATCGGACCGAAAATGACTCGGACCGGACCGGACCGGACCGAGAAATTCGGTCCGTTCTTCGGTCCGGAGAATCCGAATTCTCGGTCCTTTCCGGTCCGGTTCGGTCCGGTCCGGTTTTGACCCTTTGTGCAGCCCTAACCAGTAGGACACTGTCAGTATTATTAGTTAATCTAGAAATCCACTAATGAGCATGAGGGCGATTACGTGTCTAAAGAGTAGTGATTAGTAGTTTCTAGAAGGGCGACTACCAATATCTCTGGACATAACTTTCCTTGGATTCCCATGATTCTCAGGTAATTAATGAATTTGATGTACGTGTCCTTGATGTTGATATCATATATGTATCTCAATTGTATTGTTGTAAAATAATTCCCACATAGAGCTTAACGTGTATGTCAACGTGTAAAAATATGAAACAATATATTCTCTACTCATAATTAGAATATTTTTATATATTGTGTAAATATAATTATGGTAAGATTATGATTTCTTTTTTTGTATAGGCTTAGGATTCCTATTGTATAAGGAATGAATATTGTACTCTATATATACCTTGATATTAATGAAAGACTCCCCAAGGGAGATTAATATCATCTTACATGGTATCAAAAGTCAAACACCCAAAACCCTAGAACTTTTCTTCCTACCGCCGCCGAGAACCCCCCCCCCCCCCCTCGGAACTTGTCGCGGCCCCTCCTACAAGTTCTAGGTTTTCTTCTTCATTCCTCTCTTCTCTAAATGGCTATCCCTGAATCTTCCACACTTTCTGAATCTTCTACCTCCACAAATCCCATCACCACGTTGTCATCCTCTTTTCATCCAAATTTCTAATCACAAACATCAAGAACTATATTCTCATTCTTCGATCAAGAAAACAACGAGATTCTCCTGGTCAACTGTTTCGTAATCATGCATGTCTCAATAACGTGCTTGATCACATCGATGACACCATTCCGGACCCTCCGGAGGTTGATGAGTCTACTTGGCGTCGTCTAGACGCCGGCGTCAAACAGTGAATTTATAGTAGTATATCTCAGGACTTTCTTCTTACTATCATGAAATCTGGCGCCACAGCCCTTGAGTTATAGAATCGTTTGGAGGAGATTTTTCAGGACAATAAGCACACCCGTGATGTGTATTTAGAGGAGCAATTTAACAATACACATCTTGAAAACTTTTCCAATGTGACTGAGTACTGCAAACAGTTAAAGCTACTGACGGATCAACTTGCTGATGTCGACGAGCCTGTTACTGGCACCAAACTGGTGTTACAATTGATTGCTGGCCTTCCTAAAGGCAAATATGATACTTTGACCACCATGATTCAACAGGCAGATCCGTTACCCAGCTTTAACAAAGCTCGCTCGCAGTTGTTGCTCGAAGAGACTAGACGTGCTAAGCAGGATGAGCACAGCCAGAAGGCATTAGCGGTCGAAACGCGCCCTCAAGATCCAACGCCGCCAGAAAACTCTCAACCGCAGCAGAGACGCGGTGAAAAGGGTGGCAGGGGCCGCGGCAGGGGAGGTCGTGGTCGTGAAAAGGGTCGCGGTCAACAGAACCAGCAACAGCAACAGGGATGGCAGAACAACTGGGCCGCGGCTCCTCATCAATTCGCACACAACGCCGCGACGCCTGCATGCAGCCGCGGCGCCTGGGCTCAGAGCCGCAGACCGAGTCCATTCCAGACAAGTCGCTTACAATCTGTATTCTTACCCTGGTTTGTTGGGCTCCGCTCCAGCCTCGCAGCAGGTCCACTTCATGCAAGGTCAGGTTTGGAAGCCCTCATCCGACATGACACCCACTGAGTTGGGACAGGCATTCAGCACCCTCTCCATGCAACAGCCTGACAATACTTGGTACATGGACTCAGGCGCCACATCTCACGTCACCCAATCTGCAGGTACTATCCCTAAACTGTTTAGTTTAAAGCATCTTCAATATGTTACAGTTGGTAGTGGACAACGCATTCTAGTTAAAGGGTATGGTACCTCATACACACAACCTCCCCATCCACCCTTCTCCCTCAAAAACACCCTATATGCCTCACACATGATTAAGAACCTCATATCCGTCCGCCAATTTACTCGTAATAATTCTGTCTCCGTGGATTTTGACCCTTTTGGTTTTACCGTGATGGATCTTCCTACGGGGACACCTCTTACGAGATGCAATAGCACGGGGGATCTCTATCCATTCACTTCCACCTCCGCTGCCAGATCTTGCTCTCCCGTCACTCTAGCGGTTGTTTCTTCTTCAACTTGGCATAATAGGCTTGGTCATCCAGGAGTCCCAGTTTTTAATTTTCTTAAAGACAACAATTTCATTGTTTGTAATGGAAAACTTGCCCAAAATTGTGTTTCTTGCTCTTTAGGCAAACATATTCGTCTTCCGTTTAAATTATCTACTAGTGTTACACTTGCTCCTTTTGATATTATACATGCCGATTTATATACATCTCTTATCTCTAGTTCTCTCGGTCATAAATACTATCTTGTGTTGTTTGATGATTTTTCACACTATGTTTAGTTATATCCTCTTAAATTTAAATCAGAAATGTTTGCCAAATTTCTTGAGTTTCGCAAGTTTATCCACACACAATTTGGAAAAAGTATAAAATCACCAGTGCGATAATGGTCGTGAATTCAATAACTCTATGTTTCACCGATTTTGTACAACTAATGACATGGTTTTTCGCTTCTCCTGCCCTCACACCTCACCACAAAACGGTAAAGCTGAAAGAATCATACGTACCATTAACAATATGATTCGCACCCTATTGATTCATGCCTCTCTCCCTCCTTCCTTCTGGGTATATGCTGTTAAAATGTCAGAATACATTCTAAATATTCTCCCTACTAACACTCTTCATAATATGACCCCTACCAAAATTATCTACCATAGAGTCCCCTCCTATGATCATCTATGGATTTTCGGTTGTCTGTGTTATCTCAACCTCAGCTCTACCGCCCCTCACAAGCTTGCTCCTAGGTCTACTCCCTGTGTCTTCCTAGGATTCCCGTCAAACCCTAGGGGTTATCTATGCTATGACTTGTCGACTCGTCAAATCCACATATCTCGTCACGTCACATTCGACGAGACCATATTTCCGTTTTCGAATCTTCCAAAATTCCAAAAATCGGACTACTCATTTCTTGATGAGCCTGTCATCTCTCATCTCATCCTCGAACAGCTCACGTCTTATGTTCCGTCGTCAGAGCCGCGTCGCCTGATTTCCAGTGAGCAATCTTCAGGAATACCGTCGACAGCGTCGCGGCCCTGTGTTGAGGCTCCGCGGCGCCCAAACTTTATAGAAGCCTGTCAACCTTCTAGAGCCGCGGCTCCTCCGACGGCTTCGCCCCCACCTTCTCCTTATCCGACTTTACCCACCGTCTCAGACACCACTCCGCCACCCACTTTCCCTACTCATCCAATGGAAACTCGTTCAACGCATGGAATCTTCAAACCCAAAGTCCATTTCAACTTGTCTGCCCAAACCATCTCTCCACTTCCAAAGAACCCAAAATTGGTCAAACAAGACCCTAATTGGAATGCGGCTATGTATGAGGAATTCAATGCTTTAACTAAACAACACACGTGGGATCTAGTACCTAGACCTGAGAGGGTGAATGTAATTCGATGTATGTGGCTTTTTCGTCACGAATTCAGAGATAA
The DNA here is from genome assembly GCA_029844215.1 of Przewalskia tangutica. NCBI lineage: Eukaryota > Viridiplantae > Streptophyta > Magnoliopsida > Solanales > Solanaceae > Przewalskia > Przewalskia tangutica. The sequence continues at coordinate 42,951,487 of CM056723.1, read as the reverse complement.
TAGGGATCTTGAGAGGTATAAGGCCCGTCTTGTGGCTAATGGCATAAATCAGCAGGAGGGCATTGATTGTGGAGAGACCTTCAGCCCGATTGTCAAACCGGCTACTATTCGCACAGTTTTGAGCATTGCCATGGGCAAACACTGGCTGATCCATCAACTTGATGTGAAGAATGCATTCTTACATGGGGACCTGAGAGAAACAGTGTACATGCATCAGCCGTCTGGGTTCACCCATCCAGCAGTCCCTCACTATGTGTGTCGTCTTCGTAAGTCACTATATGGCCTGAAACAGGCTCCCCGTGCGTGGTATGATCGTTTTGCCAGGTATATCTTGCAGATTGGGTTTGTATGCAGCAAGAGTGATACATCACTCTTCATTTTTCATCGAGGTAGTAGCACTGCTTACTTATTACTGTACGTGGATAATATTGTTCTGACTGCCTCCTCATATAGATTGAAAAATGAGATTATTGCCTTGCTTAAGTCTGAATTTGCAATGACTGATTTGGAAAAGATGAGTTATTTCTTGGGGATATCAGTGATCAGGTTTTCCAATCACATGTTCTTGTGTCAGCGTAAGTATGCAGAGGAGATAATGTATAGGGCTAAGATGGCGAATTGCAAAGTTATGCCTACTCCAGTCGATACGAAATCTAAGCTCGGTGCTATGGATGATGCTCCAATCTCTGATCCTACTCTGTATAGGAGCCTTGCAGGTGCACTTCAGTATCTCACATTTACCAGGCCAGACATAGCTTATGCTGTTCAGCAGGTGTGCTTATTCATGCATGCCCCCAGAGAGTCTCATTTCACTGCTCTTAAGTGTATCATTCGATACATTAAGGGTACTCTTGATTATGGTTTGCACCTATACCTTTCTGCGCGAATTAGGTTGCTCTCATATACGGATGCAGATTGGGCAGGGTGTCCGGACACGCGACGCTCCACCTCCGACTTTGTGTTTTCTTAGGGGATAATCTGATTTCTTGGTCTGCCAAGCGACATGCTACCCTATCTAGATCCAGTGCCGAGGCTGAGTACAGAGGCGTTGCAAATGTAATAGCTGAGATTTGTTGGCTCAGAAACTTACTGTTAGAACTTCAGTGTCATTTGCGTCAGACATCTATTGTGTACTGTGATAACATCTCTGTCATCTATTTGTCTCATAATCCGGTTCAAAGATCAAACCAAGCACATTGAGATAGACCTACACTTTGTTCGTGAGAAAGTTGCTCTAGGCCATGTCAGAGTGTTACATGTTCCATCATCCTATCAGTATGCAGACATATTTACCAAAGGACTTCCTGCATAGTTGTTTCTTGACTTGATACGCCTCTGATCTGGTCTCCTCCCGCTCCGACTGAGGGGGTGTGTAAACGTGTAAATATAGGAAACAATATATTTTATATCCATAATTAGAATATTTCCATATATTGTGTAAATATAATTATGGTAAGACTAGGATTCCTCTTTTGTATAGGCTTAAGATTCCTATTATATAAGGGATGAATATTATACTCTATATATACCTTGATATTAATGAAAGACTCCCCAAGGGAGATTAATATCATCTTACAGTGTACAAGAATTAGGCCTCTCTTTTTTCCAATTAGCAAATCTTACATTGATTTGTCAATTTAAGTAAGTTGTAGCCGTTGGCTCGTGGTGCTTTTTAACTAAATTCGAAACATCTAGCAATATTTGTGTGAATTAAGATATTGATTCTCCAATATATTTTTTCTGATATATAAACTTTGTATATATTTGGGAACTAAGTGAAAATATTGGGATTGTTGAAAAAGAACACTTTGATTCCCCAATAATAATGGTGTACATATAAAAAAGGGACAGGGTACAACCTCCCTACCTTCACAAGGTCGGGCTAACGTCTGCGTATATTCTACTCTCTCTAAATCTTATCCGGTGAAATTATACTGGGTATGTTATTGGTACAATAAATTAATCTTAAGCACGGTGGGGTGGTGGTGGTTTAGTTTCAGTTCTGTTTCTGATGTTTTTGGTATTGCAACTTTGTGAGGTTGACTTTTGTGCTTATAATGTGATAGCTGATTCTAGTTATATGATTGGGGAAGAAATATGCAACTTAGCACTACTCTGCGCCTTCCAATGGTTTCTTCGTTGTTAAGTTAAGCTAATATTGTTGGAAGTTTATTAATGTGGAATAAAGTTTATTTCATTATTTATGACTCGAACAATTGGGGTCCCGCACGTCGAAAATGTAGTTTCCACACACGTGCACACGTTGTACCAAAGATCGTAAATTTTCTTAGTGAAAAAAAGATATCGGTACGTAAGTAACATGTTTGAGACATAGAATGATAGACGGTCGTTGGTCAAATGACGAGTGTTCCACGTTGATAAATAAAGGAAGAAGTGTGCATAGTGTAAAGATTGGAAAGGGTCGCGGCGCCACCGCAGAGTCGGGGGAGCGCCGGGGTGCCGCGGTGCTAATTCCTGCCCAAGTTACTGGAGCCGCGACGCTAATTCGGCAATGCCCAGGCAGAATGTCAAACCAAAAATCTAATTTTGGAGATCTTTGGGCTACCCTCAATGACATTCATTCCAGCATTATTCAGCCATTACTTAGCTGATAAATAGATGCCATTACTTGGGCAATTTATTGTCATTTCATGGGTGATTTGATGCGCGGTAAGATGCACACACTTTAACGCAAGTGCACGTTATCGTGACAAGTAATATAGTCTTAGTAAGACCGAATATCGTCCACAAGGATTAGGGTTCAATTACCAACTATCTATTTTCTAGTATCTATTTGGTGAATTTATGATTGATTTGTTGTTTATAACTACGAATTATGCAGGCTATTTTAATATAAAGATTTACTTCAGTGGTGATGAGAATAGGGCTTCCATGTATCCTTACTATCCGCTTATGCTACTTACTAATGCATTTAACTTATGGTATTCTTCTTTAGGAGAAAGCAGGTTTACGAAATCGTTTTATACTCCCGCTAGGGTTATATAAACACTCGACCCAAAGATCGCGCCTTACCTACCTCCGGTGATAAGGATAACTTTATAGGAGGATTAAGAACAAAACCTAGTTGGCCGTCACGCACAATGCGCAAAATTAGGGTTGTTAAGCCTCTCATCAACGCTTACATAAATAATTGAGGTATTTTCATCCCCAATCCAAGAATGTCTACCCAACTTACAAAGATATTCACAACCCCCTTCTCGTAACTGATTAGAAATCATATAGTGATAATTAGTTGTCAATTAATTACCAAGAATTCAACTCGATTATTGGATAGATCTCACAATAAGAAAAATAACCATAAGCGTGCATTAATTTATAACATAGGGTTCTAGCGATTCAACATGGAAAGCCCTATAAGAGAATTAGTTCCTACCATAAATATGACAAGAACTAATTCAAAGTTCATCATAAAAGCGAAATAAAGTAAAGGAAAGGAAAAGAAATTACTAAACTAATGGTATCCAATCTCAAGCCAAAGTCTTGTGTTGTGCAAGGTGAACTTTTAAAAGCGCCTAGGTTCTCTTTATAGCCCAAACCGCCTCCTCTTCCTCTTTTCAGCTGGCCCATTTTCGTCAATAAGACCTAATTTTTCCAGCGTCCGCGCATGCCAGCGCGCATGGCGGAAGTTCTGTCAATCGGGTGTTTTGGCGCCGCCTCGATATCTCGCTGTTCGAGTAGCCATACACAGATCTTCTGTGCTCCGGATGTTTAGGCGCCGCGCCTGCTGGATCGTTCGAGCGCGCCACACAGTCTTCGACCTCTACGAATAGTGGCGCCGCGCCGCTGATCGCAGGAGCCGCGTACTGGTCTTGAATTTTCCTCGTTCGCCACTTTCTCGATTCCACCTGCGTCTCCTCTTTTGCCCTCTTTTTGCTCTTTTTCCGTCATTTGGCCATTTTAACCACTTTGACTCAAAAGAAAGAAAAACTATCCTAATACGACACTTATATGTGCAAAATGGGACAAAAAACTAACTAAAACTGACTCAAAAAGTGTATATAAAATACACCGATCAAATACCCCCAAACTTAACCTTTGCTCGCCCTCGAGCAAAGATAGAAAGAAATAAAATAAAAGACTCAAAGAACGAAAAATAAAAGACTCACTGCCATTGATCACTTTTTGCTGCATAAGTGTTAACTAGAAAAACATGAAGGTTAGCAAAATAATATGCAGGAACATATAGCATGAAATTTCAACACACTAAGCACATGAAGCTAGATATTTAGCAAACTCATATTCATCATGCTTAATGGAAGTCAATATACTAAATTATGCATATAAATTCAAGAATTCCTATGGCATTCTTACTTGCTATTCTCCACTAATTCTGGTGCATAAAAGAGATCTTCAGGACTTTAAGGGTTGTAATGTAGGCTTAGGTAGAGGTTGGTAAAAATAGGCATTTAGGCTCATTTTTGTGTACCATAAGCTCTTTAGCTTTTCAGTATTTCCCTTTTCTTTTTGTTCTTTTCTTCACTTCAATTCTATCTTTTCCCTCTTTTGTTTTGGGAGAGTGAAGTATATAATAATGACAAGCACCCCCAAACTTAGGTTTTTGCCTATTTCTTATTACTTTTGTATTGGGGTGCAACAGACTTATTCACTTTTTTTTTTTTAACACAATGTATTCCACTACTTCACATTTTTACTTATGGCACAATCTGTGGGAATATAGGGTGTCAAAGAAGAAGTTTCCACTTTTAGGCTCAATGGGGCTGACTAGAGATATTTTTAAAGTACGGGATAGAAAAGAATGGTAAGAATTGGCTATCAAAGAAATGCCTGAGTCATCTCCCTAACATGCATATCCTAACTATTTCGCCTCAAATAGCAAGCAATCATAACACATAAGCATTTATTATTTAACATGCATAATTTAAGCAAGAAACTCCAAATAGACAGATTCTGTGAGTTTTTGGCATATCTAACCTAAGTGTTTAGATAGTTGCTTCAATTCCGTTACATTATTCCACCTTACTTCACTAGGTGTTTCTAGCAACTACAACATTCATGATCTTTGACAGGCAATTATGACTCAAAAAGAAAAAAATTTGGTGACTCAAAATAAACATAAAACAATCAAAAAGACTTAAATAAAACATAACATGACACAAATAAAACAAAACACAAATAAACACCCCGAACTTAAAAACACACATTGTCTCCAATGTGTGTGTAGACTCAAAGACGATAAAAGAAATAGACACTTACAAACTTTGGTTAAAATGGTGGTGGCGGTGGATAATCGTCGACCGTTGGTTGAACAAGGAACTCAACTCGTTGATTTGTTGCTTTGTTTCTTCGCCCTTGTACTATCATGTTCAAGGTCTGCATCATCCTCATCCGATTACGATACAATTGCTCCATTGTGGGCATTGGAGGTTCTGCTCACGTGGTAGGCTGTGGCTAGGTCTCGCTCATATTGAGCCCCTATTTCGTGCTCATCTTCGCCCATGGCGGCCTCTGCTTGCTTCTGCTGCTTTGGTACTCTCCGTCTGGCACTGGGGCTTGGTGCAGGGAAAGAGTGCACTATCCCATAGGACACGGGCAGTTGGTTTCTTTCATGAGTGTCAGTGGGTAGGTTTGGAACCGCACTCATGTGACATAGCTTGGTGATAACTGAGCCATGTCCCAATCCGCCTGTTGTTACCAACCTGCTGATTTCCTCAATGCTCTGCACTATTTCTTTCCCCACATCAATCGTCAACCCCCTCATAATTCCATATATTAGTTTAATCCTATCCTCTGGCACTCTGGTGAAGTGCGTGGATGGAATCATGCGGGCGCTGATGAAATATAGCCAACCTTTGGCTACTTTGTTGAATTGGCACCTGTTCAGTGCTCTTGACCCATTTCTTCCAATCTCAAAAACAGCTCACGGTGTTTGCGACGATATCCCAGTTTATGTTGTCGGTGCTCCTAGACCATGTTCTAAAATGGCTCCGATCACCAATTCCTCCTTCAACATCAACTGTTTTCAATTGTATATTGATATCTTCTGCTGTCACAGGCACATAGCGACCCCTTACAAAGCATCCCCTTTCCACCTTCTCCGGAAAATTGGCATAAAATTCACGCACCATTGTTGTGTTTACTGGTGCTATCTTCTCCGGATTCACAAATTTCCTCCAATCCCTTAACTCAATCATCGCCCGAATGGGCTCATAAACATCTTCTTCCCCATATGACTCCCTCTGGTAGTCCATTCCCCTTTCTGGTATTATGGGTCTGGTATCAAGCTTTTTGTATCTTTGAGAGGCTTCGTAGCTCACAAACCTATTTTCATCGTATTGTGGGGTTGGGGTGAATGTGGAGCCTCTTCTTTTCCTGGTGGCCATGGTTAAAACAGTTTCTGGGGCTTACAATTTAGTGGCACAAATTTTTCCTACACAATTGACAACTAGCAGCGAACACAACACCCCCAAACTTCAACCTTTCTACTCACTACCCACAACCTCCTTTTCTACTCTTTTCTCCAAACTTCACAATCACTTTTCAGACTAAACTACTCCGACTACAATACTCCTCCAAACTACTTCCTTTTATGACTTCAATAAAAGGATTCAAGAACAGAAAAGGATTACCTTTTTAGGAGAAGATTCGAGCTTGTTCTTGTTTCAATTGGTGTTTGAGGCTATGGAATGGAGCTTTGTTGGTTGAGAAGGCTAAGGGTTTTTGGGAATTTAAGAGCTTAGGTTGTGGTTGGTTTGGATTTGTGGAGGATTTGGGGGCAAATTTACGGAATTTCGTGGGTTTTGGAGAGGGAAGGTTAGGTTTTGAAGTTGGAATTGGGAAAATCTTATTTTAGGCGTTTTAAGTTTTCGATTCCCGCCGCCGAGGCCTGTTTTTAGCCGCTGAGCCAAACTTCGCCTTCGGGACTTTTCTGCGCGCTAAACTTGGCAAATTTTCTGAGATTTTGGCGCCGCGCCCTGCTTAGCCGCGCTTAAACTTCGCGCTGTTCGATTCTTTTAGCGTCGCGGCCTGCTCAAGGCGTCGCGGCGCTTACCCGCTTTTCTTGGAAATTTTGGCTTTTCTTCAGTTTTTCGCCTTCAGTTTATTCCCCTGTACCTATCAATCACAGCACAAACACAAGAACCCAAGACCGTGAGATTGTTCTAGACAAAATAAAATAAACTAAAGACAGAAATTAAAATAACATAATTGAAAACGTTGGGTTGCCTCCCAACAAGCGCTGTCTTTAACGTCTTTTAGCCGGACGCAGGTTCCTTAGCTTTAACGACCCTGGGGTGGGTTAAGCCCCCAACCTATCCATTTCCTCCACATTTGGCGTTTTCTTTTTCTTCTTTTCTTCTTAGCATTATCAGTAAGGGGGAGTTCAGGAATACTTACCTCCTTTAGTGGCATTTCAGCAAACCATGCCTGCTTTCTTGGGCTCATCGCTCTTTGGTTGACTTGTATTGACTCGCATGGGGGTTTGATGGTGCTGATTGCAAAGCACTCACTCCTTGTTGGTGGCTCAATAACGTGTTTAAAAACTTTAAACATCATTTCTTCAGACTCCACCCTTAGTGTTAATTCTCCTCTTTCAACATCAATCAAAGCTCTCCCCGTTGCTAGGAATGGCCTCCCCAATATGATAGGTATTTCCGCATCTTCTTCCATATCAAGAATGAGGAAATCTGCAGGAAAGAAGAATTTTCCTACTTTCACAATCACGTCTTCAATCTTGCCTCGCGGATGAACCATCGCCCCGTCGCCACCAGAAGCTTATTGTGGTTGGTTTGGCCTCACCCAACTCTAATCTTTTAAAAGCGATAAGTGGCGTCGATGTATACTCGCCCCTAAATCACACTAGGCTCTGTTGCAAGTCACCCTGCCCACTGTGCAAGGTAGTGTAAAGCTTCCAGGATCTTTTAGCTTTGGTGGCAACTTTTTCTGCAAGATAGCACTACACTCTTCTGTTAGTGCTACTATTTCATACTCTGCCAGCTTTTTCTTCTTCCCCAAAATCTCCTTCATAAACTTGAAAGGAGGGCATCCGCTCTAATGCTTACATGAAAGGTATGTTGATATGCACTTTTCTGAATGTCTCCAAAAATTTGGAGAATTGTTTATCAATGACCTTTTTTTGTAGTCTCTGGGGAAAAGGATCTTTCAGATACTCCTTCTCCGAGTTTTCTACTCTTGGGCTAGGCTCAATCACCTTCTTTTTCTAACTCGCTTTCTCAACCATCTGGCCGAGGTGATCACGCTTCCAACTGCTTTCCACTTCTCAACCGCATCGCTTGACATCGCTTCCTGATTTACCGTATTGCTTGGCAATGTCCTCGTGGCTTTCTTGTTTGCTTTGCTAGTGACCCACTGTGTCTCCAAGTTTCAACGAGGATCTAGCTTCATGAATCGCGTCGGGCGTTGCAAGCTTTGCCACAAATGCTTCAGCTCATCCGCTTTTCTTTCGAGCCGGCATTGAATCGTTGAGGCTGTGGGGCTTGAATGAAGGGTTGCTGATTCTCGCTCACGATTCTGCATCGCCCCTATACGATTCTCACGCCACGATCTCGTTCTCATTGCTTTTGGTATTGGTTCTGCTGGTTCTGGTGTTGATTCTGCTGCCCCTGGTCTCCTCTCCATGAGAAATTTGGGTGGTTCCTCCACCCTGGATTATAAGTGTTGGAGTAGGGGTTGTTATGTTGCCTCTGATAATTACCTATGGCTTGACACTCTGCCTGCTCCATTGGTATATTATTGGGATCCGCTGAAGGACACCTATCAAATGTATGTGGGCCACCACATATCTCACGCCTTTTAGGCATCTGCATCGCATTCATCGACATTGTATGTTCTACGCAATCGTTTCGCTAGGAGGGCCACTGGGCATTCAAGGCGAGAATGGCATCTATTTCATGGACTCACCGCTCTTCTCCCGGTTGTCGATCTTCTTCCGTGACATGGTTGTTAGTGGCCATGTCTTCTAATAACTCATGAGCGTCGTGGGTCGCTTTTCCTCATGAATGCTCCACCGCTGCTGCATCTATGATAGTTCCGTTGTCTTCGCTCGACCACGTTGTAGAAGATGTGGACCAAGTTCCACAACTCAATGCAATGGTGTGGGCACTTTCTCTGTAGATCTTTGAACCTTTCCCAAGCTTCATATAAGGACTCTCCATCTGCTTGGTAAAAGTTGTTCAACTCCCCTCTTAGTTTTGCTGCTTTACACGGAGGAAAGAACTTGGCTAAGAATTTTTGTGCCAGCTCGTGCCATGTGAAAATCGAATCGGCCGACAGGGAATTCAACCATACGTTTGCTCTATCCCTGAGTGAGAAGGGAAAGAGCCTCAATCTGACGGCATCATCAGTAATGTCGTTATATCTAAAAGTTGCACATAGCTCCAAGAAATTAGCTATGTGCATATGTGGATCCTCCGATGGCAGTCCTCCGAATTGCACTGTGTGCTGTACCATGCTCAGAATCGCCGGTTTTATCGCGAAGTTGTTGGCTCCTATTGCATGTTTGTGCTCCATTCACTCTTGGTAGCACATAGTCTCCCAAACTTCGTTCTGGCTGGACTTGGACTCTCTCTCTTCCACGTCTATTGGCGTTTACCTAGGTATTCCTGGATGGGGTTGATTCTCTCCTAACCCTTCTCCCATCCCGTTGTTGTTCTGAACGCCGTTCATCTCTAACAAAGTTGCAATCCGCTGATTCTTTCTGTTCTGTTTACAGGTTTTCTCAATTTCTGGATTGAAGGGAACAAGAGTGTCTGCTCCTCTTCTCCTTCGCATAAACTGACTTCTTGAAATAGATCAAAATGCATAACAAATCACGACACTCGAATTTTCAAAAGAAAACGTAAAATTAAAAATTAAAAATAAAACCAAATTAGAAATTAAAAATAGACAAATTTGATATTGAACTAATGCCTAATCCCGCAACAACGGCGCCAAAACTTGATGCGGTAAGATGCACACACTTTAACGCAAGTGCGTTATCGTGACAAGTAATATAGTCTTAGTAAGGCCAATATCGCCCACAAGGATTAGGTTCAATTACCAACTATCTATTTTCTAGTATCTATTTGGTGAATTTATGATTGATTTGTTGTTTATAACTACGAATTATGCAGCTATTTTAATATAAAGATTTACTTGATGGTGATGAGAATAGGGCTTCCATGTATCCTTACTATCCGCTTATGCTACTTACTAATGCATTTAACTTATGGTATTCTTCTTTAGGAGAAAGCGGAGTTTAAATCGTTTTATACTCCCGCTAGGGTTATATAAACACTCAACCTCGATGATCGCACCTTACCTACCTCTCGGTGATAAGGATAACTTTATAGGAGGATTAAGAACAAAACCTAGTTGGCCGTCACGCACAATGCGCAAAATTAGGGTTGTTAAGCCTCTCATCAACGCTACATAAATAATTGAGGTATTTTCATCCCCAATCCAAGAATGTCTACCCAACTTACAAGATATTCACAATCCCCTTCGTAACTGATTAGAAATCCTATAGTGATAATTAGTTGTCAATTAATTACCAAGAATTCAACTCAATTATTGGATAGATCTCACAATAAGAAAAATAACCATAAGCATGCATTAATTTATAACATAGGGTTCTAGCAATTCAACATGGAAAGCCCTATAAGAGAATTAGTTCCTAGCCATAAATATGACAAGAACTAATTCAAAGTTCATCATAAAAACTGAAATAAAGTAAATAAAAGGAAAAGAAATTACTAAACTAATGGTATCCAATCTCCAAGCCAAAGTCTTGTGTTGTGCAAGAAGGGGAACTCTTAAAAACTGCCTAGGGTTCTCCTTTTATAGGCTGCAAACCGCCTCCCTCTTTTCCTTCAGGCCTGGCCCAGATTTTCGTCAAAAGACCTAATTTTTCCGCGCCGCGCTGCGCAGCGCCATGCGCGGAAGTTCTGCAATCCGTCGTGTTTTGGCGCCGCGGCCGATATTCGCTGTTCGGTAGCCACTGTATCTTCTGTGGCTCCTCGGATGTTTAGCGCCGCCCAGTTTTGATCGGTAGCCGCGCGGCACAGTCTTCGACCTCTCAATAGTGGCGTCGCGGCTCGCTGATCAGAGGAGGCCGCGTACCTGGTCTTGAATTTTCCTCGTTCGCCACTTTCTCCGATTCCACCGCATCTCCTCTTTGCCCTCTTTTTGCTCTTTTTCCGCCATTTGGCCATTTTAACCACTTTGACTCAAAAGAAAGAAAAACTATCCTAATACGACACTTATATGTGCAAAATGGGACAAAAGACTAACTAAAACTGACTCAAAAAGTGTATATAAAATACACCGATCATGATTCAATGTCATTAATTGGCACTTGAAGAGACTAAATCTTACACTACAAATTGAGGCATTTGGCTCAATTATTTAACACTTGCAATCAGAAATTCTGAAATACTTTTTCCTCTCTAGCATATTTCAATACTCAAAGTTTTTCAAGAAACACTTCAGTTTTCTTTGCTCAAGTGTTAGTAGTTGTTTTATCTTGGGAGACTATTGCCTAGCAAACGTAAAATGATATATACGGGTCAATCTTGTCTTAAAGACATAGTCCCATCACTCGACTCAACAAATATTCAGATCAAGTGTTCGTTCTTATTTCAAGTTTTTTGTTAAGCTTGTTTGTTGTAATCTTTGTTCTTCATTTTCTAGTTCTTGTAATAGGTGTTTACTATTTTCCGTTTGTTGTTTTTTTACATTTTTTCTGACAATTTTAAGACAAGATTGTATTAGTACTTAGTAAAAATGACTGGACAAGAATAATTTGGTTCTGAATCTGCTGCTTATACTCAAGGCAATACGTTTGCCTCTCCCTCTGCTGCTGCTAAAAAAGGCAATCCTTCTGCCTTCCCCACTGCTGCCCAAGGAACAAACACTGGCTTTCTTGCTACTAAAGGAAATGTCAGAATTCCTCCACCTGTCGGGTTTCACCATGAACGCCCAGAAAAGTTCATGGGAGTTGATTTCAAAAGATGACACCATAAGATGTTGTTCTTCCTAACCGTGGTGGGAGTGGAACGCTGTGTCACAGAAGACCCTCCTAAAACAGGAGATGGTCCGGACCCTCAGTCTATTGATACGGCTGAAGGGGGCCAAGATTTCCAGGCTCGCCTGGAAATAACTCTTGATGCATGGATTCATAATGATTTCATGTGTACGAACTATATCCTGAACTGCTTGTCAGACCCGCTCAATATGGTGTATTGCACCGTAGGCACCGCCAAAGAGTTGTGAGAGAAGCTTCAGAAGAAGTACAACACACAAGATGCAGGTACAAAGAAATTCATCGTTGGGAAATTCTTGAAATTTCAAATGGTGGATAGCAAGACAGTGATGTCTCAAGTCCAGGAATTCAAATTGATTCTACATCGCCTGGATTTGGAGGGTATGAAATCAAATGAGCAGTTGTTTGTTGCATCACTGATTGAGAAGTTGCCTCCCTCGTGGAGTGAGTTTATGAGTTACTTAAAATTCAAAACAAAGGAGATGACCTTTGAAGAGCTTATTATCAAACTCCAAATTCAGAAAGATAATAAGAAGTTCTTGCCTTAGGGAAAGCCATCCTTTGAGGCCAAGACAAATCTGGTGGATGCCAAAGGGAACCCAAGCAAGAAGTGCAAGTTCCAGAAAGATGGCAAGACCCAGACAGCGGTGAAGTTCAAGGTAAACTGTCACCATTGTGGCAAAGTTGGTCACATGATCAAGGACTGCCGGAAGCTCCAGATGGAGTAGAGTCAAAAGGCCAATGCCAAAGGCAAGGCAAAGGCTAACGTCGTCGAGGACATGCTTCTTGACGACATGATTGAGGAGTTCTCTGCGGTGGTGCTAAAAGCAAACCTTGTAGAGAATCCCAAGAAGTGGTGGATGGACACGGGTTCTACTCATCACATCTATTTTGATAGAGATGCATTCTCCACGTATACACCAGTTACAAACACAAAGCTATTCATGGGTAACAACGATTCTTCTGACGTGCTGAGGGTAGGAAAGGTGGTCCAGAAGATGACTTCTGGCAAAGAGCTCACTCTGAAGGAGGTGATGCATGTCCCTGAGATTAGAAAGAATTTAATTTCACATGTATTGGTTATACTGGTTTTAGGCTAGTATTTGAGTCCAATAAGTTTGTAATCGCCAAGAATGGAACCTTTGTGGGAAGGGGCTTCGTATGTGAAGGTCTCTTCAAGGTTAACGTTATGCCTATCATACGTACAAGCAATAAAAGTGAAGCTTCTTCTTACTTTCTTGAGTCTTCTAATTTATGGCATTATAGATTAGGACATGTAAACTATCAATCCATCCAAAGGTGGGTAAAGTTGGATTTGTTGCCGTCAATCGACGTAAACCCTTAGCGTAAGTGTGAGGTGTGCGTAAAGGCAAAACTCACTAAGACTCCCTTTAGATCCGTCGAAAGGGATACCGCTCCTCTAGAACTTATTCTCACAGATAAATGTGATTTAAAGTTTGTACAAACTAGATGGGGAACAAGTACTTTGTGACATTCATAAATGATAGCACAAGGTATTGTTACCTTTACTTGTTGAAAAGTAAGGATGAAGCCTTTGAAGCGTTCAGACGCTACAAAGTAGAAGTTGAAAACCAACTAAGCGTACAGATTAAATCAATTTGTAGCGATAGAGGGGGAGAATACGTAGCTTCATTTGAGGAATATTGTGCCCAATCGGGCATTGTTCATCAAATGACGACTCCATACTTATCTCAGTCAAACGGTGTCGCTGAACGCAAGAACCATACATTGAAGAAAATGATGAATGTCTTGCTCATCAATTCCGGTCTTCCCCAAAACATGTGGGGAGAAGTTGTCCTTACCGCTAATACGATTCTTAATAGAGTCCCACATAAGGGTAAGGACAAAACTCCATATGAGTTATGGAAGGGAAAGAAACTCACCTACAAATACTTGAAGGTGTAGGGTTGTTTGGCAAAAGTTGAAGTACCTAAGCCAAAGAAGGTCAAGATTGGGCCTAAGACTGTAGATTGCATTTTCATCGGATACGCAAATAACATTAATGCTTATCGCTTCTTAGTGCATAAGTCACATGTACCAGATATCCACGGGATATAATCATGGAATCAAGGAATGCCCAATTCTTTAAGGATACGTTTCCTAGAAAGGAAAAAGACATAACCTCTCGCAAACTAAGTTATGGACAAAGCTCCCAGGATCCAGGAGGCGTTAACTGCCAGGATCTAGATGGTTCAGATCTAGTGTACTCAGAAGTGACCGAATATTCAGAATCTATTGCTCTAGATTCTCAGAACTTGGACATTCCAGAGATGGAACCAAGACGAAGTAAAAGAGCCAGGAAATATAAATTCTGCGGTCCTGACTTTGTAGCTTATATGGTTCATGACAAACGGCAGACAATTATTGAAGGTTGTCAACTCCAGAAGCACCGCTCTGGAAAGAAGCTATTGAGAGTGAAATAGACTACATCCTGCAAAATCATACTTAGGAGTTGGTTGATCTTCTTCATGGAAAAAAATCGTTGGGTTGCAAGTGGATACTCAAATGAAATTATAAAGCAGATGGGTCTATAGACAAGTACAAGTCCAGGTTGGTAGTCAAGGGCTATCAACAGAAGGAAGACCTTGACTATTTTGACACGTACTCCCCAGTGTCTAAAATGACGTCTCATTACGATCGCAGCGTTGTGTGACCTTAAGATACATCAAATGGATGTCAAAACAGTCTTTCTAAATGGTGATTTGGAAGAAAAAAATTATATGGAACAACCCGAGGGGTATGTGGTTCCAGGGCAAGAGAAGAAAGTCTGTTGAATTGTCAAATCTCTATACGGGCTGAAATAAGCCCAGAGGTAATGGCACGAAAAATTTGATAGTACTTTACTATCGAAGGGTTTCTCCATTAATGAGCGTGACAAATATGTCTATATGAAAGGTAATACTGACTCGTTCGTCATGATATGCCTTTACGTAGACGACATGTTGATCACAGGGAGCGGTCCTACTTTGATCCTAGATACTAAGAATATGTTGAAATAATGTTTCGACATGAAGGATATGGATATTGCAGATGTCATCTTAGGGATCAAGATCTCTAAGACATCTGACGGACTGGTCTTATCTCAATCTCACTACATCGAGGATGTGTTGAGAAAGATTGAGATGTTTGACAGTTCGCCGATAAAGTCACCACTGGATATGAATTAGAAGATTGATAAAATTTGTGGTACGCCCGTGTGCCAGGAGCGATATGCGCAGGTGATTGGTAGTTTGATATACATAACAAACTGCACCCGTCATGATATCACTTATGCAGTCAACAAGTTGAGTAGGTTTACCCGTAATCCGAGTAATGCTTATTGGAAAGCGTTGAATCGGGTACTACGGTACCTGAAATACATGCTAACTAACGGGTTGCACTATTCGAGATATCCAGTTGTACTAGAGGGGTACAGTGATGCAAACTGGATATCTGATATAGAGAACACCAAGTCCACCAGTGGGTATATATTTACAATTGGTGGTGGGGCCGTGTCTTGAAAATCCTCTAAGCAAACTTGCATCGCCCGATCCACGATGGAGTCGAAATTTATTGCTTTAGACAAAGCAGGAGAAGAAGCTGAGTGGCTTCATGACTTCTTAGAAGATGTCCCTTGTTGGGATAAACTCGTACCTTCTGTAATGATTCGGCTCTAGGAAGGGCACATAGTTCGATGTATAACAACAAATCGCGTCATATTCGACAAAGACATAAGATTGTTAGGCAGCTGATAACCACGGGTATTATTTTCATTGATTATGTAAAATCAAAGAATAACATAGCAGACCCTTTGAAAAAGGGCATACCCAGAGATCAGATGTTTTTCCTGTCTAGGGGAATGAGCTTAAAACCCAAACAATAAGGATTGATACGGTGGTAACCCAATCTTACTGACCGGAGATCTCATGAATTAGGTTCAATAGAAAACTAAATTGTAAAGGTTCAGTTGAGCGTTTCGGTGAAAGCAAGAGCACTTCGGGTTATGATTTCTATAAGGAACATAAACCCAAGGTCGTTTCCGCGATAGACATTAAGTGCTATCTGCAGTGTGGGTAGAGATTAAGTTTCCAAAACCTTTAATGATCCTCAATGGTTGAGGTTAGGTTTGGAGAAACTTTTACTGGTTCCTAACACTTGTGAAGTGGGGTATAGCAGGATACTTTTTAGGAGACCACCTATTTAAGTGCGAGGACAGGTCGCCTCAAATGAATGAACTTAGGAATCCAAGAGTGTCCACAGCCACAACAGACAAAACATTTAAAGAAGAACTAAGTAAGGAAAGTTGTTGTGTTTGTACCGTTGACTTGGCTTACACTAAACACTGACGGTTCAAGACATCACGTTCACCGCGCAGTAAGTAAGTCTGATGGTATTCAACTAAGAAAGGTTCAAAGCGGAAGCTACCTCTCCTGATGCAACATCGGTCCGCTAAAAGATTGCTAGAAAGGCACCTTGTGAGTGCGCCAAAATCTCTTTCAAGAGGGAATTGTTGGAAATTTATTAATGCAGAATAAATTTTATCCCATTATTTATGACTCGAACAATTAGGGTCCCGCACGTCAGAAACGTAATATCCACACACGTGCACACGTTGTACCAAAGATCGTAAATTTCCTTAGTGAAAGAGATATTGTTACGTAAGTAACATGTTTGAGACATCGAATGATGGACGGTCGTTGGCCAAATGACGAGTTTTCCACGTTGGTAAATGAAGGAAGAAGTGTGCATAATGTAAAGATTAGAACGGGTCGCGGAGCTGAGAAGGGACGTGGCGCCACTGCGGAGCCGGGAGAGCGCCGCGACGCCACCACCATCAGGGTCGCGGCGCTTTCGAGGGGAGCCACGATGCTAATTCCGGCCCAAGTTACTGGAGCCGCGGCGCTAATTCGGCGATGCCCAGGCAGAAAGTCAGAAACCAAAAATCTGATTTTGGAGACCTTTGGGCTGCCCTCAGTGACATTCATTCCAGCATTATTCAGATATTACTTGGCTGATAAATGGATGTCATTACTTGGGAAATTCATTGCCATTTCATACTTGACATTTGAAGAGACTAAATCTTACACTATAAATTGATGTCTTTGGCTCAATTGTTTAACACTTTCAATCAGAAATTCTGAAATATTTCTTCCTCTCTAGCATATTTCAATATTCAAAGTTCTTCAAGAGAAACACTTGAGTTTCCTTTACTCAAGTATTAGTAGTTGTTTTATCTTGGAAGACTATTTCCTAGCAAACGTAAAAGAATATATACGGGGCAATCTTGTCTTAAAGACAGAGTGTCATCACTCGACTCAGCAAATATTCAGATCAAGTGTTCGTTCCTATTTCCAGTTGTTTGTTAAGATTGTTTGTTGTAATCTTTGTTCTTCATTTCCTAGTTCTTGTAATAGGTGTTTACTATTTTCTGTTTGTTGTTTTCTACATTTTTTCTAACAAATATTTTATTAGTGATGGTTGATGAGGATAGTAAGCCGGTACTGATGTGGAGAGGCGGATCTAGGATTTTTATAGCACGAGTGCACTACTAAAAAAAGGAGAAAAAAATAGTGTATTAAGTGGGAGTGGATCCCTATCTCTTCAAGTGGATTCGACATTCAACCAAGTGCATAATTTAACTTTTTTAGAGCATGGGAGCCAATATATAGTATTAGATCAATTCTATAAAATATTCACTTGCACCATAAAAATAGGCTATAAATCCGTCCCTGCTGATGTGTGTCTTCGAATGTTGTCACGTGTTTGCTTACTTATCTCGGTCTTGTTTTTCAAGCTAAACCACTTCCCTTCAAGCTGGGTAGTTGCTCTTTTCATTTTTACGCTTCCTTCGTGTCTAATGTTCTCCTTGATTTTAATATTTCAGGTCATCTTTCCAGCTCCACTTTGTTGTATAGTGCATTTCTATCCAAGAAAGTTTTTTTATTGGACTGTTTGAGATGGCTGAGGTATTGTTAACCTTTTCTCATATGCTGGTTATGTCAATCTTTATCAATTTCTCCATTAGATTCTACCCTACTTGTATAGGAGGCACATATATTTACTGTCATAACTTTGATTGTGGCAGGAGGGTCACAAGGTTTCCTTGAACATCTATGACTTGAGCCAAGGTCTAGCTCGACAGTTGTCTACTACATTTTTGGGAAAAGCCATTGAAGGAATATGGTAAGTTGCATACTATTTGAAGGGCATTCTTTTTTTTCTTTTTTTTTTTGAGTGGCGGTGTGATTAGTAAATCAAGTCCGACCTTATTACATGAGGGAGACCAAGACCTCTGTCAATTGGGTGTCCACCTGTCACTTAATTTAGGCCCTCGACTCTTTTAGAGCATATCTCAGACATGTAAGCTAGGTTAGACTTCCATATTTCTTATGGATTTCTAAATTCACTAATCTTTTAAGTGTGACATTGCTGTATGAGTTAAAGCTTTCCTGGTTTGATGCCATCAAAGCAAGCAGAAGTCTCTTGCCTAGATTGCATATTTGAATGTGGTAGGAGTGTTGATTTGATTGATGTTCTAACCATTTCCATAGCCTGATCTTATGTTAAGTAAATGGTGTCTTAACATATTGGTGCAGGATCAAAAAAGTTTTTTTTATGTCTTTCTCTCCTATTTCATGGAACTCTTATCTTGTCATGACCCGACCCCGGATCCGTGACCGGTGCCTTAACCCGGACACCCTTGTGACACAACATCAGAGAAAACCAGCGGAATATAAACTCACAATAAACAACCATAAGGATATAAAATAGTCTAGCCCAAAATGGCTACCTCAAAAGTACATAAAACCGAACAGTTACATCCTTAAACGAACCAAGTTATGACAAGACTACAGGCCTCTAAGAAGGAGTAACACTATGACGGGACAGGGCCCCGTCATGCCCCTGAATGTACAAGACATCAACAACACCAGGGAGTACTATATGCAAAAGTCGAGCCTCAGAAGAAATGGAGCTCACGACACACGAGTAAAAGATCCAGGAATGAGGATCTACCACTGCTTTCCTTACCTGCGGCATGAGCGGCCCAGGAAGGGGTCGATCTGTAACGTACCAAATATGTAAAACTGGAAAATACTGTAGTAAAATCATAAGTCCAAAATACACTGAAGTTATAGATAAAAATCAAATTATGTTGCACTGTGCCTTACTAACAATGAGAGTAACAAATATAAATTTTATAGCATAAAAATAGGAGGCTCACGATCAAAACAGGGTACCTCGCCCGTAGTATCATTAAGCAATCCTACTCCAGGGACTATTTCACCGCGTGGGTCTGTGGACCGCGTGAGTCATCGCCTCGTCGTGGGACTATTTCACCGCGTGGATCTGTGGACCCGCATGAGTACCATCGCCGTACTCGCGTGGGACTATTTCACGCGTGGATCACGTGGTCGGATCGCGTGAGTCTGTGCAGCGCTTTCGCGTCATGGGTAGCAAATCCATGGCATAAATAATAACCGGGGTTTACCAGTAATAATATAAATATATAACATAGCTCATCCGGCTATCATACATAACATAAGCACTACCTGGCTATTATATCATACATAAGCACTACTGGCTATCATATCACAACATAAGCACTTCTGGCTATCATAACATAAGCAAGTTAAGAAATCCCTAACTTATTAACATTATTAATATATCCTCTCATTTTAGTATCCTAAGGCACTAACATGTCTTTTAATAGAAAATCAGAATTGACCCAAGTACCATGTACTTCTAACTTTTTAAGAAATAACTTTTTTTATACAAAAATTCCAAGATACTAATCACCATAGTATCAATTTACGATTTCCTTTCAAAACAAGTCACATTTCCTTTTAGAAAAATAATAGGCTTCTAAATCAAGTGACTTCACTTCCTTTAAAAGCCTTAGGCAACCAATGCCTAAAAATCAATTCACCTTTCTTAGTTTCAAATCCTTTACCCGTACTTGTTTTAATTAGAGTAAACCTTTCTTTGTGAACCTTTCAAAAACTAATATAACCAACTTCCCATAAAGTCATTATATTAGTGTTATTCCTTTGTCAAATACATTTTCCCTAAATCCCAGGGACTTATACTTTTGAAATGAAACAAGTATCATATACTTTAAAACAAGTGAAAGATATCAAATCTTGTACGTCTACCGTACTACATAGGTACAACTACTCATGCTCAAGAGATAGGAAAGTTCCACATACCTCTTCGGTTAATCCACTTGCTAAGTCCGAAATACCGCACGTAATATGTCAACCTATAATGACCATAATACGTTTATTAACCCCTAATTTCAATGTAGAAATTCCAAATTCAAGTTACTAATTCCTAAGGAAAATTGGCGAGATTTCCTTTGTTTACTCAACTTTGCCACCTTTTCAAAGTAGATTTTCAACACTCAAACACCACATTTAAGGCCCAACATCCAAACCAACACAAAGGGGATTACACACCTAATCTTGGGTGTGTAAAATTCTGCCCCATAAGTTATAACAATTCATCTTAACAAGTTTAAGGTAATTTTTAGGCTACAACATGCTCACATAACCTCTTTAGCCAAATCCTTCATACCCAATCCACATTTCTTGCATCTGATGACTCTAAGAGCATTATTTACTACCACAAGTACTTTCTTCTTAACATGCAACACTAAAAACTAATTATAAAGGAAGAATCATTACCTTAGAGCTTTAGCCAAATTTTCCAACACTTGCTAGCTTCTTTCCAAGAACACTACCACAACAACCTTCACAGCTAGCCTGAAGCTTCCTTCATGCCTTAACTTTTCAGATTTTCCTAAGGCTAGAGTATCTCTTGGGATTTTAGAGAAGGAGGAGCTTGAAATTCTTAAGAGAGAGGAGGAGCTTTTGTCTAAGAGAGATGAAAGATGACCAAGTCTTGAAGACTTGGTCAATATAATGCATGCAAAATCGATGGGGACACTTGTCACCTCCCATGGTCTTTTAAAAGAAAAGATCGATTTTCCTAAGTTTTTCCGCGCTTTCTAGATTTCCGCCGCGCTTCTCGCCCGGCGCGGCCAAGGCACGCTTTCTCAAACTTTCTCGATCTCTTCCGCGCCGCGCTCGCCGTTCTTCCGCGGCCCTACAATCACCCGCCTTGGCGCCGCGGCCCTGCCTCTGGCGCCGCGGCGCGGAGGCCCCTGACCGCGGTCCAGACCCGAACCACGGGGTATAACATATCTCTCCTGTAATTTGTACCTGGTGTGGCACGTTCTTGTCCGTCATAGCAGTATTATGAATTGCTTTTACTGCTATCTCCATTCAGGTCTGATTTTTGTGTATCAGTTCTGTAGGCACACAGGAGTGGTGGTTTATGGTCATGAATATTATTTTGGAGGTGGTATACAACATGCTCCAGCTGAGACGACTCCATATGGAACTCCTGTTCAAGTCGTAGACCTTGGTGTCACACACATACCCAAGGATGTCTTTGAAATGTATTTACAAGAGATAAGCCCTCGGTATACTGCAGAGACATATAGTTTGCTTACCCACAACTGCAACAATTTCACCAATGAGATTGCTCAATTTTTGGTCGGTGCAACCATTCCAGATTATATTTTGAATCTTCCTAACGAGGTTACAAACAGCCCGATGGGTGCCCTTATAAGTAAGTCATTTTTTGCACTTTCTGTGTTGAACCTTTATAAAGCATGTGTGATTGACTTAAGTATCTGATGTTAGTGAAACAAGATGTTCTTTGTGATTCCTTTTTGTCTTTTTCACATCTTAAGGTTTTGGTGTTTGTGTTGGTTTCCTTTGTCCTTTTTGTCTTTGTCACATTTAGAATTTTCAGGATTATTATGCTTCTTCTGTGTAAATTCATTTTTGCTTTCATCATTAGTTCTGTGACGAAGTGTCGGATATGTATGACTAATCACATGATGCTCTCTCGGACAAGTTAATATGTTTTGGCATAGAAGTTCTTCGATACATACTTAATCCCCAGAGATCTGACTTAGAAAGGAATCGAATGACCCTTAGTGCTAAGGCACACCCCACTCCGACGTACCTCGAAATCCTGAAAGCACATTTGAGCTATCTACCTCACTTTTCCGGTTGTAATTTTTTCCAGCATTATCTTTTTGCCGGTCTCTATATAAAAAATTACTCGTTACTTAAAAAATTATGTATAGTGCTCCTCCTTGCATTGAAAGCAATTTCAGGAGAAAATGTAGGTTAAGATATCATAGACTTACTCCATATATTTATTGTCTTGATGCAGTGCCCATGATACAACAGCTGGAATCAACGTTGAGGGCTAACGCGGTTCCGCAAGCACCCCAGTTCAGATCACCTACTGTCGCTCCTGCTCCCCAGGCGACACTTTCTGCTGGGAAGTCCTCTAGTAGCGGTGCTGATCAATCTAAAAATGCAGAGAGCCAAGATGGAGAGAAGAAGAATGCTAATGTGCCCCCTGCGGTCAAACTTGTGGGAGAGCAAGAGAAGGCACCTGCTAATACTGCTGTGAAAGATCCTCTTGGCAACGCTAGGAGCAAGGTTCAAGAGGAGATAACCTGTGAATTTGCTGCAATCATGGCAACTGGGACACTACGTGCAAGTGAGGCAGCTGCTTTAGCAACTAAGAAAGTTATGCAAAGATCGACACAACTGCTGCTATGAATTAATGGCAAACAAGTTTCTTCAGAAATTCTAAAAACATTTTATCTGTTGGAAAATTAATATCCAATTGGCATGATGTGAGATAGACTTGTAGGCTGCTAAGTAGTAGTATCTTGAATTGATGATTACGATCAAAGACTGTTCCTTGAAAGAGATACTCTAACTTGTACTCTTTTGGACCTTATTCTATTGAATAACTACTTTTTTATTTTTCTACGACGTCACAGATAAGTGAAGGAGAACAAAAAAAACGGCGAGAGGAATAAATAGATTTTACCGCGAAAAAAGAATAATCAAACACAATCTATTTTCAACTTCAACTATATTATATGGCCAAACGCCTAAGTTAATAGGGACATGAAGGAAAAAGTTATTGGGATGTTCATAAGTCGGTTAATGATATTGTGGTGATGTTTGGTGGAAATTTATTAGATTGTTAAAAAGTATATAAATTAGATAATTTTATATTATATGGGAAGTCATGCATCCAAGTTTGAGAAACAAGTGTATTTGAAGCTTTTAGCTGCAAAAAATTTAACAGGAAATTCTCAATCGATGTCAAGTCTTTTACACATTTTAAGCATACAATTTTGAGGTTTTAATTGTCATCTGCACACACCCTGACCTAACATTGTATGTAAACAAACAATACATTGAGTTCCCTTCTGCAACTTTCGAGAAAGATTAACATAAGATACACCTGAACTACAGCACCTTGGATCGAAAGAGCTAGCTCTCTAATCTACCTGGGAGATAGGTGATCGATCCTGTTCAGTGGACTGAATTTTCCCATTTTCTAGTTCAATGCTTGCTTCTTCTGGTACTGAACATGAATCTGAAGGGATGTTAATGCCTGCAAAACCAACCATGACCGCTGCAGCTCCGATGTAATCTAAGATGGGGGGTGCATTTCCTGTCAGTGTATCCACGATTGCAGCTAGCGGGACCTGAATGGTCAGTCCTGCTGTTGCTACTGTTGTGGAGGTCAAAAGAATAGCCTTGGCCCATAGTAAATCGCTCAGCACATTATCAAACATACCTAAATATGGTTATTTGAAGTTAGCTACAAAAAACACAAGTTGGCCATGCCAAACCCCATCCAAAGGGAATGATAAATTCTTGAAGACAAGATGAAGAAATCTAAAGGTTGATGCCACTACTGGACGACAAGTCTATTTCCCCTAGTCTAATTCTACCTTTCACTACTTCAAGTAGTTCAGAAGCAGAAATCCTCCTTGGCCCAGCAAATCTACATGATTATTTGAAGTTTAGGTGTGTGCATGTACTACGTAGATCGATCTCATCAAGAGAATAAAAAAGATGATAATGCCAAACCACATTTCCCCCCAAAAAATAGAAATTCACGACGATGAGATGAAATGTAACAAGAATGATATGCCACTGTGGACAACATGCCTCGTTAGTCTAACTCTACACTCAGAGCTAAAATATTTAAGGTACATGTCCTTTTTTTTAAACTGGTAACATTGATATTAGAAGCACTAGGGCAGTGCAAAAATCATATTTACAGAGGAGTGATTCCCACAAACCAACAAAAGTTAAAAACAAATTACAATTGCCCTATCAAGTCTATTAAAAAAAACCTCCTCTACATAACACTCTTTACACCAAAAGTGAAACAAAAGCAGACACTTCATCTTAATGTCCTGCACATGATTACCCTGTTATCAAAAACTCTGGAGTTCCTCTCTTTACAAACTGTCCACCATATGCAAACAGGAACTAATCTTCACCATTTATTTTGTCTAACTGATCCTCCCAAACTGTTCCAACACTTGGCAGGCACACACCACTTGATCCCCACAATATTTAGAAAGAGTTTCCACAGTTGGATGGTTAAAGAGCAATAGAGTTTGTTTGTGTATTAGACTCACAAAATAGGCATCTGGAACATAGTTGGAAACCCCTTCTTCTTAGATTTTCTTGAGTCAAAACCGCATGTCTTGCCACCAGCCAAGTGAAACAAAGAACCTTAGTAGGAGCATTTGTTTTCCAAATAGACTTCCATGGCCAGTCAATAACCTGATGAGCACAGTTGCTGATTGTTAGATAGGCAGACTTGACTGAGAAATTTCCATCTCTGTTATGAATCCACTGTGACTTGTAACTTGTCCTCTGCATCTGTTAAACCCTGAAATTCCTCCGTCTTAAAAAAACTCCACAATTCCTTCAATTTCCCAGTCATTCAGAACCCTCCTAAGGTAATGTTCCACCCTTGCATCCCCGTAACTATGGATAAATAAGTATTAGGATTGGTTGAAATACTGAACAAAACAGAAAAGGTCTAAAGTCTTTCTCCCATTACCCACCTGTATACTAGAATTCTCAAGCAAAAAGTCTCAATGTTGTCTGATGGATCTCCACACCCCTACTCCATAGGGGCTGTTAAGAAATTGTGCACCACATTCCATCCTGGTCATATTTGTCAGAAATTACCCTTTTCCATAAACTGTTTTCTTCCATATTATACCTCCATAACCATCTCAACACAAGACTTGTATTTTGGGCATTTAAGCCCCTAATTCCCAAGCCTCCTTTTGATTTTTTGGTCATTAAATACTTTCACTTGACCAAGTGCATAGCTTGTTTGTCCTTGTTTCCTTGCCAAGTGAAATTTCTCCTTAAAGCATCAATTTTGTCCCTTACTTTACCTGGTAAAGGGAACAGGAACATCACATAAGTTGGAGTTGGTAATGCATCCATCACACTATTAACCAAAACAACTCTGCCACCTAAAGATAAGTATTGGCTTGTCCAGGTAGCTAATCTCTTCACACATCTTTCAATCACTCCAATTCCATATTTCCATGACCTTGTACTTAGGGTACGGACAGTACGAGGAAACTCGGAGCACTTCCCAGTGATGATGGGCTGCACCAAGGATCAGCTCTTAGCCCATTCTTATTTGTCTTAGTGGTGGATGGACTGACGCGACAAATCCAAGGGGAGGTGTCATAGTGTATGTTATTCGCAGACGAAATAGTCCTGATTGATGAGACTAGACTCGCAGTGGAGTGAACGCTAAGCTGGAGGTTTGAAGACAGACTCTGGAGTCTAAAGGGTTTAGACTGAACAGGACCAAAACAGAATACTTGGAGTGCAAGTTCAGTAACGGGAGCGACCTTGAGACAGACGTGGAGGTGAGGCTTGGTACTCAGGTCATTTCAAAGAAAGGAAGCTTCAAGTACCTCGGGTCTATTATTCAAGGGGATAGAGAGACTAACGACGATGTCACACACCGTATTGCGGCAAGGTGGATGAAACCGAGGCTCGCACCTAGAGTCTTGTGCGATAAAAAGGTGCCACCAAAACTTAAAGGCAAGGTCTACAGGGCGGTGGTTAGACCGACTATGTTGTATGGGGCGGAGTGTTGACCAGTCAAAACCTCGCACATCAAAAAGATGAAAGTTGCAGAGATGAGGATGCTGAGATGGATGTGTGGGCATACAAGAAAGGGATATAATTAGAAATGATGATATTCATGACAAAGTGGGAGTGGCCTCGGTAGAGGATAAGATGCGGAAAACGATGTTGAGATGGTTTGGGCATGTGCAGAGGAGAGACACAAATGCCTCAGTGCGGAGGTGTGAGAGGTTGACTATGGACAGGTTCAGAAAGGGTAGAGGTAGGCCGAAGAAGTATTGGGGAGAGGTGATTAGACGAGATATGGTGCAGGTGCAATTTACTGAGGACATGACCTTAGATAGGGGGTTGTGGAAAACACGAATTATGGTAGAAGGGTAGTAGGTAGTCGAGCGTAGTCCTACACGATTGCAAACGGGTAGTTGTAGTGCTATTACTGTAGGTCCGCTTAGTCTATCATACTAATAGGCGTGGTACGACTTTATAGTTCCCTGTAGTTTGATTTCTGCTATTATGTGTTCTCTGGTGTACTTTGTGTAGCTTATTTACCTGCGCTAGTTACTACTTACTTTTTCAGAATGTGCTATCATGGCTTATTCGCTTTTGATATCAGCATTTTCATACTGACCGGATCTGACCGTTTATCTTGCTTGTGCTTTTGCTTTGCTTGTGTTTATGCTCTGTCTTGAGCCGAGGGTCTATCGAAAACAACCGCTCTACCTACCAAGGTAGAGGTAAGGTCTGCGTACACTCTACCCTCCCCACTCTACCCTCCACAGACTCCACATTATGAGATTTCACTGAGTATGTTGTTGTTGTTGTACTTAGAGCCCAAAGAGAGACCCAAATATATAGTAGGTAGGTTCCACATCTCACATCAGATCCCATAACTGCTGCGAGTGACCGAACATTGTCAACCCCCCAACTGGAAAAATAGAACTTTTCCTCCAATTGACATGAAGTCCAAAAACTGCCTCAACCAAAATCAGGATAAGACTAATATATCTGACTTGTTCCACCTTAGCCTCACAAAATACCAAGGAATCATCATCATAGAGAAAATGAGAGACTTTCACATTATTGTCCTCCTTATTTGCTGCTTTAAAACCACCTATCTAGCCATTCACCTTAGCCCAATTCATCATCTGGTTTAGACCTTCCATAGCAAAGAGGAAAATAAAGGGTGATAAAGGGTCACCTTGTCTTAGTCCCCTTCTTGAAGAAAAGAAGCCTTCTGGTGAACCATTCACCAACACAGAATTTAACTGTCTTGATGCAAAAAGCAATCCAGTTAATCTATTTTCTTCCAATTCCAAAACTTTAAGCAAGAAACCCCAGTTGACGTGATCATAAACTTTTTCTATATCCAATTCGCAAAGAATACCAGGAATGGTACCGTTGAGTCTAGTATCCACACACTCAGTAGTAATCAAAGAGGCATCCATGATCAGCCTCCCTCTTAAGAAAGCCATCTGATGGCCATCCACCAGTTTTCCAGCAACCTTCTTCAGTCTCTCAGTGAGCAATTTTGAAATAATCTTGTAAATGCTTCCAATTAAGCTTATAGGCCTAAAATCTCTAAGTTCTTTTGCCCCTGACTTCTTTGGAATGAGGGCAATATACGAAGCACTAAAGCTTTTTTCAAAGTACTCATTTTTATGGAAATTCCGGATAGTCCTCATAAAATCATCTTTCACTATATCCCAGCACTTGTGGAAGAAACCTATAGAGAAACCATCAGGACCAGGAGCCTTGTCACCTGCACATAACTTCAAACTCTCCAGCACCTCTTGTTCATCAAATTCAGCCTGTAGAGCATGCTTTTCCTATGTGGTTATTCTCTATTCACCGTGAAAATTAAATGAAAGTCGCCATACTTCAGTCTCTGAATATAAGCCCTGATAGAAAGAGACTATTTCATTTTTAATCCCTCCGGATCAGTAATCAGATTCCCATCAACTTCTAGCTTATCAATATGATTGAATCTCCTATGTGCATTTGCTACTTTCTGGAAGTACTTGGTGTTTTTGTCTCCTTGCTTCAGCCAAGCTACTCTTGATCTCTGTTTCCAACCTATTTCTTCATACTTTGCAACTTCCTGAAATTCCATGATTAAAGAGGCTTTTTTCAGTAGCTCCTCATCCTGTAATGGCCTCTGTTCCTGCAATAAATCCAGGTTACTAATTTTTTACATCAATAAGGACTTCCTCTCTTTCAGGCTTCTCCCATTCATCAAATTCCACTCCTTAAGCTTTCCTTTTACCATTTTTAGTTTTCCTACTAGGACATAATCAGGCCTTCCAGAAATATCAAAAGAGTTCCACCAAGCCCCCACTCTTTCTTGAAACCATCCACCTTCATCCACCAATTCTCAAATTTAAAATAAGATTTACAAAATTCCGTTCTCCACATTTCAGCTGGATAGGCCAGTGGTCGGAGGTGAGTTTAGGAAGCGCTGACTACTTAATGTTTGCAAATGCCCCTTCCCACTCTATGGAAAAATGGAACCTGTCAATTCTAGTAGAGCAATGGTCATTTCAGCGCCTGTCCCATGTATTCTGCCCTCCAAATAAAGGGGGTCCACCAATTCTAAATCTTCAATTGTTTCTGAAAAATCTCTCATAGCCCTGGAGTAGCCCCCTACCAGATTTTCTCTCAGAAGAAAACCTGGTGATGTTAAAGTCACCACAAACCACCCAGGCCCCTTCACTAAGTCCCTTAGAACCTGCTAACTCCCACCACAGTTCCTCCCTTTCCACTCCGTTATTTGGAGCACTCCAGCGCAAAACCAAACAAAGGTCCTGCGCACTTGATGACTGATGAACAGCTAAAGATAATCTCATAATACTAGCTGATTAAAGGATATAAGACAGTTGACATGCAGTGATCTAAGGGCATGTCTCTTAATTTGCTCCTACAGGAAAGACTCATCATCATATGACTAAAGCTTAAAATCTATGCTTCCTAGTTCCTGCTCTCAATTATCAGATGCAGATAAAATAAAAAAAATGAAAAATCACGATAAATCATGAAATAAGGTATAATTAAAAGAAGTTGTGTACAGTAAAAAAAGAGGCACATTTTTGTTACTGTTTTTCCTTCCAGCAGCTTAGCCAGGGACATATAGCGTCAGAGACTCTTTCTAACTGACTTGTATGAAAAATGTACAACCTAGAGCATTTTCTCAACTAGGCAATGTTGAGTAAAAAAGAAGAAACTATTTCTGTTTTTGTTTCTTTTTTACCTTCCAGCAGCTTAGTTAGGGACACATACTGTCAAAGATTCTTTCTAACTGCAAAAGACTAAATTATTCTTCTTTATAAAATGGCTATCTATGGTGTTTGAATCTGGTATAAGTTTTAAGAAGCTGGTATTTGAATAATAAGTAAGAAAGACGAAGAAGAAAAATCTTGTATTGGTTTGAATAAATACGGAAGAAGAGGAGGAAGAAAAATCTAGTAAGAGTTTTAAAAAAAGGCTTTTGAGTCTGGTATAGCTTTGAAAGTATGGCTATTTATGGTGTTTGAATAAGAAAGAAGAATCAGAAATAGCATTATATGTTTTGAAAGAAAGAAGGAAACAGCATAATAGGTTTTGAAAGAAAGAAGAAGCACAAACAACATTATAGGTTTTGAAAGAAAGAAGAAGAAGAACTGGCCGGAAATGAAATGGCCAAGTTTAAGATGATGAAAAAAAGTGTAAAAATGAAAAATAGAGTCAAGTTTAAGTGGTCGTCAATGTGTATCCTCTAATCTTTTCTCCCTTTTATTTAAAAGAAGCTAAGTCTTCTTTATAAGTCAACATCATTTTCATTCGATCTCACACCAAAAACAGTATTATCTAAAAATGCAGATTTTACATTAAACTCTCAAAAAATCCATCCAACTATCTATACAAGACGGAATATTTTCCATACACAAAAAATTTTGCAAAAAGATATCGCCTTTGACTTCATGGATTGGCTCTTCTAATCTCGAGAAATATCTAATATAGTTCTCCCACCAACTCGTCCAAAGCAGACACAACAGAGCTATCTTCCACTACATTGTCTCTCTAGCTTTCATGCTTTATCTAAAGTCCCATTGGTTGAGGGTACGGATTGTTGTCTCTTTATATGATCTGAAAAATATTTACTTCTAAAGTTAGTTGTTGGGGTTCAAGGTTTATTTTTCTTTATGTACTATCAAAATCAGACATATCCCTGATGCTATATTACCCAATGTTGAGCCCCTAATACATGTTATTCGCGCTCCAGATATCCAAATCTGGGCGTACATGCATAGGGTGTTAAAGTCCTACATTAGTTGAGGCTATGTGTAGTCTCTTTATATGGCCTTGAACAGGACATTAGTTGAGGTTATGTGTAGTCTCTTTATATGGCCTTGAACATAGAGGCAGATCCAGAATTTATTCAACTTTTCAAAATTCTTGGTTGAACCAATTGTATTTTAAAAGTTATGGGTTCATGTCTACTATTTATAGCAATTTAATATTTTTTTATACATAAATACATACTCCGCATCGAAAGGTAGGGGTTCAATTGAAGCCCCACCTTCTATGCTACATAAGCTCCTGCTTGAACAATCCTTGCCTCCTAAGCTATCTTTTCTATTTTTTCTTTACACTTTACACCTCCTAGCTTGCCACAACATCCATCACCATTCTAGGTAACGTCTAAGTTGTATTGTATGGGGACTAAACTTTGGCCCGAATAACGAAGGTAAAGATGCAATGTTGCAAAGATGGTCCATATCTTTTTCAGGTCTTCAGCAAAAACTATAACAGCATACTACAATATGTTTCCCTTTCCTCAAATTATCCGCAATTAGAATAACATCCCTCATTTAACACTGTAAAAGAGCCACCTTCTTAGGCATATTTGGGGTGTTCGGCCATGCAAATTTTGTTCAATGTGTCTATTTGGTTCTTTTTTAAATGACAAGGGAACCCGCAGCCGCTACCCTTTGGGTGCGCACAGGATAAACCCCGCTCCTATGCAATAACCCGCAAACCACACATGAGAGATAACCCGTACTAGGCAAGCCCCGTGCGACGAGCTCGACCCAGAAGGCAAATCCCCTACTGCCGTAGGCAGGGAGTTTCGAACCTGAGACCTCCATTGTGGAACGCATGCTGAACCAATTGAGGCACCCTTGCGGATAAATCAATCTGTTTGGTTCTACTTTTAAAAAAAGTTGTTTGGACTTAAAATACACTTCAAAATACCTATTATAACCTGCTTGGTCTTCCAGAAAACTTCTCTATATCATCAGTTGTCAGAGTTCACCGTCTTTGCAGTCCCCAAAAACTTCCTCAAGTGGCAGACCAAGTACTTGTGTGTAGTTTTTTCATTTACAAACATAGATCATAGCTAACTCATGAATATTATGTACCTCTCCAACTAAGATTATCTTGGACTTCCGTATAGTGACTTGACGGTGTCAATGGACTGGTCGGGTTGAATTTGGGATCGTCAAGATGGGCTGAATCAATAAATGTCTGGATCATTAAATCGCCGAAATGTTACTCGGGCTAAGATGGGTTAGGTCAAGATAGGGTAAATAATTGGTCATAACCCAGCCACCCAACTCGAAGTTTTAAATTTTTGTTTGTTTTCTTAGAATTTATTTAGTTACCAAATAAAACTGAAGTAACACTTTCTTCCTTTATTATGGCTATATCAAACAAACAAAAAAAATACTGATGAGTTTCTTTATGGGTCAATTTGGGCTATTTATTTAGTCCTAATCAGCCCAGTTTTTATATGCACTGACTTGGATTGTGCCCAAATTGACCCAACATGAAAATATGCCAGTCCCCTGCCTGAAACTCAGAATCGCCTCATATCACACCAGACTCCTGAATAAGTAAACTTTCTCATCTGGCGTTCACTAAACACTAGGTATTATCAACTTTCTGATAGTTTCCAGGAACAAAAACTACTACTCCCCTCGTTCCAATTTATGTGAACCAGTTTGATTTGGCATGGATTTTAAGAAAGAAAGATTTTTGCTTGTGATCTTAAACATGCTATGATAATTTGTGTGGCTATAAAAGCATGATATCAAGAGTAAAATGGGAAGTTAAAGTTAAACTATTTCTAAATATACAGGTAAAAGGGTCAAATTTGCCCCTCTAATATGAGGGGTAGATTTTACCCTTTTCCCATATATAAATGTGTCATTCTTTTAGGAACAAACTAGAAAGGAAAGACAGACGGAGAACTTCTTCTTTTGTCATTCAGAAATAGATGTCTAAACGTTCCCTTCTACTTCTTCTGTCAAATAGAAATGGACTAAAACTAAGATGAAGAGGTCTAGAAGTTGACAGAGAAGTTTGAAACCACCATAACTTGAATAGAGAGGAGCAATTGTGCTATGATCTCTTGGCAAGTTGCAGGTGCGAGTAACTAAGCTAAGGTTTCTTCGCTAGTTGCGGGCAGAAGTAATTAAGCTAAGGTTTCTTCGATAGTTTCTGGTAGGCTGGGGTTTTCAGAAGTGGCTGAACAAATGTGTTGTATCTTGACGGGACACAAACAAGTTTGGATGACAAATAATGTTCAGTTTTATAAACAAGACCTAGAAGAAAAAAATAAGTTGGGCAAGTTTTGGAGTATTTAACCAATGTTAAAGATAGTTTATTCCGTAAAACTTGGTTAATTAAATAAAAATGGACTTTTACTAAAAAATACTACTTTTATGCCCTTCTAGATAACTAACTAATTATTAAATATTTTATATTTACACATTTATTATCTGCATCCGAATACCTATATACCTAGTTGTATCACTGTCATTCATTGAATCCTAGAATATAAAAACTGGTGAATTCGACCTCTAGATCCATACCCGTGATCATACAGCATTTGCCAGTCATCATAAAGAGGTTTCTCAACTTGCCTCCAAAAGGAGGCGTTGAATATTTAATAGGTAACAAAGTTACCTTGCACCTAGGTCTTACACACTTTGAGTCGTACCTAGTGGAATCACAACTTTGATTCTCCGATGCTACTTCAAACAACACTAAAATTGTAAATAGATATCAAACCATTTTTCCGTGGACCGGAATAAAAAGAGTGCCATTGGCAAACAAGAAAGTGAGACAGAGAGACAATCTACCCCGTAGCCATTAAAGAAACCTTCAATATTCACATGTTATGAAAGTTT
Source organism: Przewalskia tangutica (assembly GCA_029844215.1). Lineage (NCBI taxonomy): Eukaryota > Viridiplantae > Streptophyta > Magnoliopsida > Solanales > Solanaceae > Przewalskia > Przewalskia tangutica. The sequence continues at coordinate 42,918,272 of CM056723.1, read as the reverse complement.
GCTTAATGTTGTTTGATTAGTAAAACACAACCTTTCATTACTTACAAGTGCCGAGCAGTAAGATAGAAGTATATTTAGTGCTTCCGTAACAAATAAAAAATAGCAAGGAAAGTCTACTAATCATGACAGAGAATTTAACAGTTGATATGAATGTTGGATCCATTGCCTCCATTTATCTCAAGATATAGCAAGAAGTTTCAATTCACATAATTATCCACTTTTTCTGTGTCCAATTTAAACAACATTCTCTATTCTCCACTCTGCAATCTCCAATCTATTATCTCATTAGCAAAAAGACTTGCACCTAGGATTTGTCTACTCCCTAAAGCATTCCCTGAGTAGACATGAGCTTATCTAAAAAGCGTCTCAATCTCAAGGAAATGTCTTCACGATGATCTTATACACTGCCACCAAGCTGATCGGCCAACCGCCAAGAATCCTAAATGTACAAAGCACCACTTTTCTGAGGAATCAGGATTATGAAAAGAGAAATCAACAGCTTCTCAAACAACCACTTTGGTAGAAATGATTCATAGGTTCCACAGCCTCCTTTAACACCTCCCAAATGGTGAAAGAATGCAAAAGGTAAATCATGCAGGCGTAGCGCTTTGTCTCCCAAACAAATTTCATAAATCTTAGAGGATTCTTCTTCTGAATGGTTACTCCATTCCTCTTTCTCCTCCTCATTAATTGTCTAGAATGTGATTCAGGCCATAAGAAACTCCCATTCCCCCCTTCACGTATAACATTTGATTGACGCTCAATGAAATTATTTCTTTTGCATGAACTAGGACACAATAGAAGATTTAGACTTATTATAACCTTTCTCCAAACCAATTTAAGTGTGACTTTTATCTCCCAATAATATCTGGGTCCACTAATGCTTACCTTAATCTCCTTTGATAGTTCCTTTCTGGATTTCCTCATCATCATTTACGCCTTCTTTTTCCTCCTCTTCCAGTGCTTTTAAGTTCATTAATAGGTTTGTAATATTTGTTTCCATGCATCCAAGCACCTCATGGTTCCATTTCTTCAAGTCGTTGTTCTAGAAAACTTGTTAAAAGCCAAATTATCCTATGTTCATGTAGTGTTCCCACCATTGTCTATTATATGTTGTAGACACAAGTAAACTACAACCTCTGCCAAGAGCTAGAGATCATAACGTGTTTCATACGACAGGAACAAAATGCAAGCACTTGCTTCAAAGGGTATCTCCACGAGATTCAAATTAAAAAATTTATGCCACATAGCAAACAATTTGGTTCAATAAAGCACTGAAGAAACAACAATTAGAAGTGCACGTAGAAGAAAAAAGGAATGAACTATAATATGTCATGGGTCCCCATTTTCACTCATTCACGCACACACAGACGCAACAAATTGAGAAATACTTAAATATGCAAGGGAAGAAGCAGAATATAGACCCGTACCTTTACCAACAATTAGGCCAAGTTGCTTCCAGGTGAGCGTGTTAAATGGCTCAAGGTTAGCAAAGTTGAGTACAAGAGGAATGGGTAAGAATATCAACATGTTGAATAAACCCAAAAATCCAAGAAACTGTGCCATACTGGCATGACCACTTTTGCCGTCATCATCAGGTAACTTTTTACGAATGAGGGTTATATAAACAGCATACAAAGCAGCTGAGAGGAGAGAAAGAATGTCTCCAAGAACAGGGTTTGAAGCAACTTTGCTGGATCCTGATTTTGAGTCACCCAAGCTCACAATGATCGTTCCTCCCATACAAAGTAGAACACTGAACAGCTTCACCCAAGTGAAAACTTCTCCCAAGAATACAAGAGATACCAGAAAAGTAAACAGGCTGGAGGAACTGCTTAAGATGGTGTTCGACTGTAAAGAAAACCAAAATCATAACCACATTACACATACAACACACCGGACAACAAAGGTTGGTCATGAACATTCCATCCACTAAATGTGATAACTGGTATGATCATGATATAGGTATATACACTTAAAAAAAACTTCAAAACAACTCCCTACGTCCATTTTTTAACTGTCATTTTAGCTCAAAACGTTCGTCCCAAAATAATTGTCACTTTAGGAATTTAAGACTAAAATTGACAATTATTTTCAACTATACCCTTAACATTAAAGCAGCCACTAATGCTTGCATTAGGTTAGGCTGTCTACATCACACCATTTGGATTGCGGCCCTTCCCCCTACCCTGCTAAAGCGGGATACTTTGTGCACCGGGCTACCCTTTATACCCTTAACATAACAAGTATGCACAATATTAAAGAGGAAATATCAAACTCCGTAGTTGCCCCTAGTATAATGGACGTGAAAAAAGCTAAAGCAACAATTAAAATAGGAAAGTATGCTTACTGTAACAGTTGTATATTTGAGTGATAGATTAAATGTAAGCTGTGCTAGAAACCAAAAAGGACATATTAACAAGCTAACTTTCGCTACTCTGGAGCGCGTCCAACGCCCTTTCGCATCCAAACCCATATTAACACTAATTTGTTCCTTCGATACAGTTGCCCCATGAGCAACAACCAATTGACTTGTCTCTGCAACCCCACCATCAAGAAGTATAGCCTCCTCAGATTCTTGAAAAGTGGTATCTTTTTTCATTTTTTGCCAAAAGAACAAAGTCCCATATTTATCTTGAAGAAAGCGTACAATTTCAATAAGGGGAATATAAACTATGAATAAAGAATTGCAAAGGTATGTGACAAGAAAAGGTGAAACACCCGCATCAACAACAGACTGAACAACAAAACTAGCAGCAATCCATATAGATGCAACAGTTAATATGTAAACCAAACCCAAAACCCATCTCCAAGATTGTTCTTTCATTCCTTTTAAAACAATTTCACCCCAAAGTGAGAGAGACGAGTTTGATGCAGATTATGCTCCAATATCGCTCAAAGAAAATGCGATCCAATACTTTCCCAAGGCCGTGGAATTTGGAGCACGTGTTCATCTGCTGCGCTTGGGTCGTCATCGGTTTGAGCTTATTGTTCATTTATTAATTAAAATTATTTAGATAGCTTCCATTTTGTAATATTTTATCTTTGAAAAAATAACTTTTTGCTAATTCTATAGAAATTAAGTTATGCAATATAAGTTATGTAGTATTTTTTAAATTATGTTGAGTGTTAAAAGTTCAGGTTGATTAGAACCAAGACATAATATTTGGAGTGTAAGTTTAACAACGGGAGCGACCCTGAAACAGGCGTGGAGGTAAGGCTTGTTACTTGGATCATTCCAAAGAAATGAAGCTTCAACTACCTAGGGTCTATTATCCAAGGGAATGGAGAGATTGATCACACGTCGTATTGAGGCAGGGTGAATGAAATGAAGGCTCGCATATAGAGTCTTGTGCGACAAAAAAGTGTCACCAAAACTTAAAGACAAGTTCTATAGGGTGGTGGTTAGACCGACTATGTTGTATGGAGCGGAGTGTTGGCTAGTCAAGACTTCATACATACAAAAGATGAAAGTTGTGGAGATGAGAATGATGAGATGAATGTGTGGGGATACAAGGAGAGATAGAATTAGAAATGATGATATCCGAGAGAAAGTGGGAGTGGTCTCGGTGGATGATAAGATGCGGGAAGCGAGGTCTAGATGGTTCGGGCATGTGCAGAAGAGAGACACAGATACCCGAGTGTGGAGGTGTGAGATATTGGCTATGGACGGGTTCAGTAGGGATAGAGGTAGGCCGAAGAAATATTGGGAAGATGTGATTAGACGGGATATGACGCTGATGCAACTTACTGAGGACATGACCTTAGATAGGGGGTTGTGGAGGAAACAAATTATGGTAGTAGATACTCGAGCGTAACCCTACTTATGCTTACAAATTGATAGTTGTAGTGTTATTATTGTAGGCCCGATTAGTCTATCACACTTATAGGCACATTATTGTTTTATAATTCAATGTAGTTTGATTTCTGCTGATATGTGTTCTTTAGTGTATTTTGTTAAGCTTATTTAGTTGTGTTAGCTACTGCTCCGTTTTGTTCGAATGCACTTTATACTGCTTTAATTCCTTATCTAAGTCTGGTCGTTTCTCTTTTTTACTCTTTACTCTTGTTTTACTCGTGCTTTGTTTTGATTGTCTTGCTTGTTATTATGCTTTGTCTTGAGCCGAGTGTCTCCAGAAAATAATCGTTCTACCTACCAAGGTGGAGGTAAGGTCTGTGTACGCTCTACCTTCCCCAGACCTCACGGTGTGGGATTTCACTAGATATGTTATTGTTGTATGTTGAGTGTTAAAAGTTTTAGATTTTCCGACATAACTTGTATGAATGTTATGACACATACGAGCTACACGTAAAACTTTGTCGAGTAAAATTTAAAGTTATACCACGCCAAATATATTGAAAGGTAAAAATTAAAGACTACCCGAAATAGGCATTTGTGCGAATAACACATCTCCTCCCAACATTAACGAGTAAAAAATGGGCCAAGTGTAGAGATAGCCATATTTATCTCTGCTATTTAAAGTTAAGCCACTATTTAAAAAGTATTTAGAGTTAAGCCACTATTTAATAAGTATGTTAGGTGGTGTTTGGCCAAGCTTCTGGAAGTTTTTCTGTTTCTCAGAAACACTTCTTTGGCCAAACACCCTCTTTTCAGTAAACACTTTTCCGAAGCTAAAAGTGTTTCATGGAAAGAGAAAGTAAACATCAATTTAATCTTACGGAAGCCTTTTGCTCATTCATTGAATTTTTTTTTGACTCATTTACCATTTTCTTTTCACAAAATTTCTTTTAATCTCATATAATATCCCCATATAAAATAGAAATTTGGGAATAGGGGTAGGTGGGGGTAAGATTTTATTTTTATATAAAAGTAACAAAAAATATGAAATAGAAATTTGAGGATGGGTAGGGCAATGGGGTGGGGGTGGGGTTAGAGCGGAGGTAAGAAAAAAATTCATTTTTTTTTATAAAAGTACAAAAAATATGAAATAGAAATTTGAGGATGGGTAGGGCAATGGGGGTGGGGGAGGGGGGTAGGGCGGGGGTAAGAAAAAAATTCATATTTTTTAATAATTATTTTTATAAAAGTAACAAAAATATGAAATAGAAATTTGAGGATAGGGTAGGGCAATGGGGCGGGGGTAGAAAAAATTTCCCATTTTCAATCATTTTTTATAAAAGTAACAAAAATATGAAATAGAAATTTGAGGATTGGGGTAGGACAATGGGGTGGTGTTGGGGGTAGAGGCGGGGTAAGAGGTGGGAAGAAAAAATTCATTTTTTTATAAAAGTAAAAAAAATATGACATAGAAATTTGAGGATGGGGTGGGGGTAGGTGAGGGTAGGGCGGGGGGTAGATTTGGACATATTTGTGTCATTGACTATCATATTATCGTTACATTTCTTATGTACAATATAATATTATTTTTTGATTAAATATTGTAATTAAATAATTTTAAAAAAAATATATTAAATTGTAAATATATACTAATTTTTAGAAACATATGATAGAAAATAATATTTTAAATAGTTTTAAATCTATTAAAAAGAATATTCTAGTAAATTTGCATAAATGTTGGCCAAACAGGAAACTGTTTCTGTTTCTCAGAAACACTTCTATAATTATAGGTCAAACACTCTAACTGATTCTCCAGAAACAGTTTCTGCAGAACTACTTCTGAGAAACAGAAATACTTTTCAAAAGCTTGGCCAAACAGACCCTTAATAAAATTTGTAATGATATCCCTGCATTAAATAGCAATCATATCCGCTTATTTTGGATTTTTGGGAAACAACATCCCTTAACTATACTTTAAAATTGAACTAAATCCTCGCATAATTATAGTCAACAATAACCATCCATCAATTTATAGCAAATTTTGCAAGATTCAACCTTCTATTAGTTAAAACAAAGAAGTGACTTCCCACAAATTGTAGCAAAAACATAGCTAGGGGAAGTCCATCGATTAATTCTTAAATGACAAGTATTCCACGTTGGTAAATAAATGAAAAAGTGTGCGAAATGTAAGATGAAACGAGTCGGAAAGGGTTGCAGCGCTAAATCGCCAGTTAGTTACTGGAGCCGTGGCGCTAATTCAGCAGAGTCGTGGCGTTTCTGAAGCAGAAAGGTCGACGGGAAGCTGAAACTAACGCTTGGGCTGGTTTTGGAGCATTGAAACTCCATTACTTGGCATATGAATTCAGCCATTATTTGGCTGATTGTAACCTCTCAATAAGTGTTATTACATGGCTATTGAAAGTCATTAGTTGGCTAGTTGAGAGGTCATCTTCCTAACACTATAAATTGAGGATTAGGCTCAATAGAAAAACACACTCAGATTTTCTGAACTTCTTCTTCTCTAAGCATACTTTCAAACACTCAAGGTTCTTCTTCTAGAAACAACTGAGTTTATTTTGCTCATTTGTTAGTTGTTGTTTTATCTTGGGAGACAATTCCCTATTAACGTAAAAGGATTTATACGGGGTAATCTTGTCTTAAGGACAAAATGCTAACACTCGACTCAGCAAATTTCCTATAGTAGCTTATATTTATTCTTGTTTCCAGTTTACCAATCTTTGTAATAGTTACTTACTTTCCGTTCCTTTGTAATTATTGTACCCACAATCTTAAGATAAGATTCTTGTTGTAAGTACTAAGAAAGATGATTGGAGTAGAATAATTTGTTTCTGGATCTAATGCTTCCACCCAAGGCAACCCATCTGCCGCTCCCACTGCTGCTCAAGGTACACCCAACGTCTTTACTGCTGCTCAAGGGAACACTACAGTTCATCCACCAGCTGGATTCCCCCATGAACACCTAGAAAAGTTTACGAGCTTCAACATTAAGAGATGGCAACAAAAGATGTTATTTTATCTTACTATTATGGGGATGACTCATTTTCTAACAGAAGATCCTCCACAAGCTGGAGATGAAATGGACCCTCAGCCAAGTGAAATGGCTGGAGGGGGCCAAGGTATCCATATCGTTAATGGCATGAAGATGGTTCTTGATGCATGGAGTCATAGTGATTTCATGTGTAAGAATTATATTCTGAACTTTGTCTGTCTGACCCTCTCTATACAGTGTATTGCACCGTAGACACCGCCAAAGAGTTGTGGAAAGACTGCAGGAATAGTACAACGCACAAGATGTTGGTGCTAAGAAATTCATCGTTGGGAAATTCCTGAAATTTTAAATAGTGGATAGCAAAACTGTGATGTCCCAAGTCCGAGAATTCCAAATGATTCTACATCACATGGATTTGGAAGGAATGAAACCAAATGAGCAATTTTTTGTTGCATCACTAATTGAGAAGTTACCTCCCTCGTGGAATGAGTTACTTAAAACTCAAGACAAAGGAAATGACATTTGAGGAACTTATTATAAACTCCGAATTCAAGAGGATAATAAGAAGGCCATGTCTAAGGGAAAGCAACTCGCTGAGGTAAAGGTAAATCTGGTTGAGGCCAAAGGGAACACAAGCGAAAAGCGCAAGTTCCATAAAGATGAAAAGGCCCCAACGACGGATAAGCTCAATAGGAGTTTCCACCACTGTGGGAAACTTGGTCACATGATCAAGGACTGTCGTAAACTCAAGAATAATAATAAAGAGAAGGCCAAGGGCAAGGTGATGGCTAACATCATCGAAGACACGCTTCTCGATGATATGATTGAGGAGTTCTCGGTGGTGGTGCCTGAAGCAAACCTTGTTGAGAATCTCATGCAGTGGTGGATGGACACGGGTGATACCCGTCACATCTGTTCCAATAAAAAAGTCTTCTCCATATATACACCAATTATGAACAAGAAGTTGTTCATGGGTAACAACGTCTCCTCTAATGTGATGGGGGTAGGAAATGTGGTCATGAAGATGACTTCTGGAAAGGAGCTTACTTTGAAGGAGGTGATGCATGTCCCTGATATTAGAATGAATTTAATTTTAGGTCCTTTATTGGTTAATGCTGATTTTAGGCTAGTGTTTGAGTCCAATAAATTTGTAATCATCAAGAATTGAACTTTTTTAGGAAGGGGCTTCGTCTGTAAAGGTCTCTTCAAAGTTAACGTCATGTTTGTAATGCGTTCTATCAATAAAAATGAAGTTTCTTCTTATTTGAGTCTTCTAATTTATGGCATCATAGATTATGACATGTAAACTATCAATATATCCAAAGGTTGGTAAAGTTGGAGTTGTTGTCGTCTATCGATGTAACCCTCAACGTAAGTGTGAGGTGTGCGTAGAGGCAAAACTCACAAAGATTCCATTTAGATCTGTCGAAAGGAAAAACGCTCCTCTAGAACTTATTCACACAGATATATGTGATTTGAAGTTTGCACAATCTAGAGGGGGAAAAGTACTTTGTGACATTCATAGATGATAGCACATGATATTGTTACCTTTACTTATTAAAAAGTAAGGATGAAGCCTTTGAAGCATTCAAACGCTACAAAGCAGAAGTTGAAAACTAACTAAGCGTACGAATTAAATCAATTCGTAGCGATAGAGGGGGGAGAATACGTAGCACCATTTGAGGAATATTGTGCCCAATCGGGCATTGTTCATCAAACGACGACTCCATACTCACCTCAATCAAATGGTGTCACTGAACGTAAGAAACGTACTTTGAAGGAAATGATAAATGTGTTGCTCATCAATTCCAGTCTTCCCCAAAACATATGGGGAGAATCTGTCCTTACCGCTAATAAGATTCTTAACAGAGTCTCACATAAAGGTAAGGACAAAACTCCATATGAGTTATGGAAGGAAAAGAAACCCACATATAAATACTTGAAGGTGCGGGGTTGTTTGGCAAAGGTTAAAGTACCTAAGCCAAAATAGGTCAAGATTGGGCCTAAGGCTGTAGATTGCATTTTCATCGGATATGCAAACAACAGTAGTGCTCATCGCTTCTTAGTGCATAAGTCAGATATACCAGACATCCATGAGGGTACAATCATGGAATCGAGGAATGCCAATTTCTGTGAGGATATGTTTCCTAGAAAGGAAAGAGACATAACTTATCGCAAATAAAGTTATGGACAAAGCTCTCAAGATCCAAGAGTCGTTGACTGCTCGGATCTAGGTGGTTCAGATCTAGTGGACTCCGAAGTGGCTGAATATCCAGAATCTAGTATTTCAGATTCTCGGGACTTGGAGGCTCCAGAGATGGAACCAATACAAAGTAAAAGGGCCAGGAAGGAAAAGTACTTCGGTCATAACTTTGTAGCTTATATGGTTCATGACGAACCACAGACAATTGATGAAGCGTTGTCAACTCCAGAAGCACCGCTTTGGAAAGAAGCTATTGAGAGTGAAATAAACTTCATTCTGCACAACCATACTTGGGAGTTGGTTGATCTTTCTCCGGTAAACAAACTATTGGGTTGTAAATGGATACTCAAACGGAAGTATAAAGCAGATGGATCTATAGACAAGTACAAGGCCAGGTTGTTAGTCAAGGGCTATCGACATAAGAAAGGCCTTGACTACTTTGATACGTACTCCCAGGTGTCTAGAATGACGTCCATATGAATATTCATTGCGATCGCCGCATTGCGGGACCTTGAGATATATCAAATGGATGTCAAGACAGCCTTCCTAAATGGTGATTTGGAAGAAGAAATCTATATGGACCAATCCGAGGGGTATGTGGTTCCAGGACAAGAGAAGAAAGTCTGTCGGCTTGTCAAATCTCTGTACGAGTTGAAATAGGCCCCGAGGCAATGGCACAAAGTATTTGATAGTACTCTACTATCGAAGGGTTTTGCCATTAATGAGTGTGACAAATGTGTCTACGTGAAAGGTAATGCTGACACATTCGTCATGATATGTCTTTACGTAGATGACATGTTGATCACATGGAGCAGTCCTAGGTTGATCCTATAGACTAAGAACATGTTGAAACAATATTTTGACATGAAGGATATGGGTATTGCAGATGTCATCTTAAGGATCAAGATCTCTAAGATGCCTGACGGACTGGTCGTATCTTAGTCTCACTACATCGAGGATGTGTTGAGAAAGCTTGAGATGTTTGACAGTTCTCCGATAACGTTACCACTAGATATAAATCAAAAGATTGATAAAAATCGTGGTGCACCCGTATGCCAGGAGTGATATGCGCATGTGATTGGTAGTTTGATGTACATAAAAAATGCACCCGACCTGATATCGCCTATGCAGTCAACAAGTTGGAAAAGTTTACCCATAATACAAGTGATGATTGTTGGAAAGTGTTGAATCGGTTACTACGATACCTAAAATACACGCTAGCTTACGAGTTGAATTATTCGAGATATCCAGTTGTACTAGATGGGTACAGTGATGCAAACTGAATATCTGATATAGAAAGCATCAAGTCCACCAGTGGGTATATATTTACAATTAGTAGTGGGGATGTGTCTTGGAAATCCTCTACGCAAACTTGCATTGCCTGATCCACGATGGAATTAGAGTTATTACTTTAGACAAAGTAGGAGAAAAAGCTGAACAACTTCATGACTTCTTTGAGGATATCCCGTATTGGGATAAACCCGTACTTTCTGTAATGATCTACTATGACAACCAGTCGGCTATAGGAAAGACGTGGAGTTCTATGTATAACGGTAAATCTCATCATATTCGACGAAGACATAAGACTGTTAGGCAACTGATTACCATGGGTATCATTTTCATTGACTATGTAAAATCAAAGGAGAATATAGAAGACCCTTTGTCAAAGAGCATACCTAGAGATCAGACAGTCTGCATGTCTAGGGGAATGGGCTAAAAACCCAAACAATAAGGACTAATACGGTGGAAATCCAACCTTATTGACTGAAGATCCCAAGAATTAAGTTCAATGGGAAAATTAAGTCGTAAAGGTTCAGTTGAGTGTTTCAGTGGAAGCAAAAGAACTTTGGATGATGATTTCTATAAAGAAACATGAATCCAAGGTCATTCCGCGATAGACATTAAGTACTATATGCAGTGTGTGTAGAGGTTAAGTTTTCAAAACCTTTAATGATCCTCAATAGTTGAGGTTAGGTTTGAGAAACTTTTAATGGTTCCTAACACGTGTGAAGTGGGGTATAGTAGGATACCGTGTAGGATACCACCTGTTTAAGTGCGAGGACAGGCTACCTCAAATGAACGCACTTAAGAATCCAAAAAGTATCCATGGCCACAACGGATAAAACATTAAAGAAGAATAGAGTAAGGAAATGTGTTGTGTTGGTACCGTTGACTTGGCTTACACTTAACACTGATGGTTAAAGACATCACGTTGTAAGTGAGTCTGATGGTATTCAACTATGAAAGTTTCAAAGCTACAACTACCTATCCAGATGCAACATCGGTCCACCAGAAGATTGCTAGAAAGGCATCTTGTGAGTGCGCCAAAATCTCTTTCAAGAGGATATTATTGGAAATTTACTAATGTGGAATTAAGTTTATCCTGTTATTTATGACTCGGACAATTGGGGCCCAGCACATCAGAAATATCATTTCCACACACGTGCATTCGTAGTACCAATTATCGTAAATTTCATTAGTGAAAGAGATATTGGCGCATAATTAAAGTGTTTGAAACATAAAATGATGGAAGAGTTATAAGCCAAATGACAAGTATTCCACGTTGGTAAATGAAGAAAGAAGTGTGCGAAGCGTAAGATAAAATAAGTCAGAAAGGGTCGCGGCGCTAAACCACCAGTTGGTTACTGGAGCCGTGACGCTAATTCAGCAGAGCCGCGGCGCTTCGGAGGCAGAAAGGTCGACGAGAAGCTGAAAGTTTCTGACTCTTGGGCTGGTTTTGGAACATTGAATCTCCATTACTTGGCACATAAATTCAGTCATTATTTGGCTGATTGTACCTCTCAATAAGCGCGAAAGGTCGACGGGAAGCTGAAAGTTTCTGACTCTTGGGTTGGTTTTGGAGCATTGAATCTCCATGACTTGGCACATGAATCCAGTCATTATTTGGTTGATTGTACCACTCAATAAGTGTCATTACATGACTATTGAAAGTCATTATCTGGCTAGTTGAGAGGTCATCTTCCTAGCACTATAAATTAAGGATTAGGCTCAATAGAAAAACACACTCAGATTTTCTGAACTTCTTCTTCTCTAAGCATACTTTCAAACACTCAAGGTTCTACTTCTAGAAACATTTGAGTTTTCTTTGCTCATTTATTAGTTGTTGTTTTATCTTGGGAGATAATTGCTCATTAACGTAAAAGAATTTATACGGGATAATCTTATCTTAAGGACAGAGTGCTAACACTCGACTCAGCAAATTTCTTATAGTGGTTTATATTTGTTTTTGTTTCCAGTTTACCAATCTTTGTAATAGTTACTTACTTTCCGTTCCTTTGTAATTATTGTACCCACAAACTATAGCCCTGGAATATCACTTCTCATTGAATAAAACACCCTCGTGCTAAGTGTGTTAATAATTATTCTTTTTGTTAAACACAAATTTTAGCTGTTAAACTTAATCTCGAAATCACCTAAACCTGTTTCTTGGTTAGATAAATTAGAATTAGCTTAAATTAGTGATACTTAATTATAAGTCTTCGTGGAAATGATACTTTACTTACTCTTTATTACTTGATTGATCAGCGCGTACTTGCCTGTGCAATATAGGGCAACACAAATAATATTTAAATCATTTTCTTTGAGTTTTATATTTATTAATTTTTAATAAACATAAATTATAAATGTTAGTATGTTGAGAAAACAAAATGATTTTAATCATTTAATATTTTAATTTAAATATAATATGTTATTATTGAAATGTGTATTTAGATTCAGAAATCGGGTGAAGATGCCTTGGAGTTGGCTAAATGGAATTTACTTAAGTAGAATTTGATATACTGGGTAATCCACTTCCCTTTCTTACACAATACATGCATGTTCTAGTGTTATGATTAAAAACTATTTTATTAAACAAGAAAGAATCTGGAGCCCGTAACTTAAGTAATTCATTTTGTTAAGTAATTCATTTTGTGGGATTTTGAATATAAATACCCAGTAAAAAAAGTTACAATACTACCTTTTGCGCAGAAATTTCTGCACAATAATACTTAATAGTAATGTTACCGTTAAGTCCTATTGCACATGAATTTATTACGCAATAGGAGTTAATATAAACTCTAAAGACTTAGTTATTTTCAAGTCACTATTCACATTCTCCATTTTCACTCTTTTATCATACTTTAGCCCCCCGAAAATCATGTCTCAAAATTCCGAAATGTCAAATTTTGCTATAGAATCCGATGTTTGTGAATGTGGTTAATATTGTAAGTTAATAATATCAAGGGCCCAAGATAACCCAGATCGTGATTTTTTGGCATTGTAAAGTGCCCGAAGTAAGTGTTTTACAAGTTTTTACGATTTAGAGTTTTTTCACATTATTTACATATTTTACTTTCAAAAACTGATTTTTTTGGTAATGTTTATAGGATATGAATGATTGCAAATATTTTCGATGGGAAGATGACATTTCCGTGGATAAAACAATAGCGGCGAAGTTTAAAAAGTCTCATGTTGATACAGATACCACGACTTCACGTATCACTAGAGATACCGTGACTTCACGTATCACTAGAGATACCGTGAAGTTTGACTTGTAATTTAGACTTATGGAAGCTCAAGAAAAAATTGACCTTCTGGAGGGCTTGCTAAAAGATCCGAAGAAAAATAAAGTTTTTTCAAGGATAACCTTAGAGACACTCAACACGAGAAAAATGCTTTGAAATAAAAATTAAAATTTTGAAAGATTATTTGTGGTATCTTGTTGTTGTTTATTATTTTTATGTATTTTGTTTATTAAGTTTGCTATTTCGTATTTTGTTATTATGTATTTTCGGTTTAGTTTTATTATTTTTATGTATTTATTTTTACTAGTTGCACGTTTTCATGCATTATGTATTTTCTATGTTTTTAATGTATTATGTAATCGACACATTTTATGTACTAATTTATTTATGTTTTCTTTAATTGTGAATTGTTGAACTTTTTATGTATTATTAACTCTAAGAAGCTTATATAAATTAATAATAGACTATAAGAATCAAAGCAAATTAAAACATAGTAATTTTCTTCAAATTGATGACCTCATCATCAATTAAAAATAAAAATTAAATCAAGAGTCCGGAACTTAATGGCCCAAAAACTAAGCAAGTGAACCAAAATAACTCCTAATCATCATCAGATTAGAAGTCCTCAATTTCGTATTCAGAACAATATTTTGGGTTTCTTAAGACATATCTTCTTTATGTAGATGTTAATTTTCTACCCGTTGATGATGTTTGTTCTTCGGCCAATTTTAGCATGTAAAATCTACATCGTCTTGCTAGCATTCTGTTGTTTTCTTTTTTAATCCTCCATACGACAACCTCGCAAGAGTGTGGATCAGTTCGAGGCATGGTCATTGAGAACCTTGTTGGTATTATGTAACCCACAATAATATTCTCGTGGATATGAAAATTTCACATTGCAAAAATCATCATTACGCTCTATAAGAAGGTGGAGTTTCAAATCATCTATCTTGAATTCATTGTTATCAAGAAAACTTGCATCACCGAAATAACTGCTATGATTTGATCTATCATCACCACTGATATTCGAATCATTTGGAAGGAATACCGACCAATCTATATTTCTACTACTCGATATTGAATATGTTGTAATTTATTAACAAATGAAAGGTTACTTATATAGTTGCAAACCCGCAAGTACACTTGGGATCGTCATTATGACCCTACCTACCTACTTTATTATAAAAAATATTAATAGGATCACGGGTATTATTCTTCATTTGGCATCTCACAGTCCGAATCCCACTTGCATCTGAATCTGATGTAACCATGTTATCATATTCTACCCTATGACAACGTAGTTTTATCTGATTGTTCTCTTTGCAAAAATGGTTTAGAGCACAATTGAACTCTTGTGGTGTACCACGAGGCATTGATGTAGCACGACTTTTTGGACGTTTGAGTCTGAGTGTCCTAAAATTTTATTATAGCATTTTAGCCTCCCTAACACGCTAATTCCACTCAGCTCTCATTGTATTATTGTATTCTCTATTGTATTTGTGGTTCGGGTTATTTGAATATTTAAAATCATCCTCATCTAGTTCCCATGTCCTACCCATTGCTTCGAATGTGTTTGATGGGATAAAACATGTAATAGAACCAATATCAGAAAATTGGTTCCAAAATAACGTAATAACTTATTTTAATGTGAATGCTAGTTGTTCGTCATTCATGTTGTATAATACTTCTTGATTTGACAACACTATGCTCGCTTTTGACTACTTTATATGACACACTTATATTGCGCAAATTATGAGTTTTCAGAATGACATCCTTGATTTGATAATACTATACTCGTTTTTTACCGCTTTATATGACGCACTTATATTGCACAACTTTTACATGCGCAAAATATGAATTTTTAGAATGACATCCTTGATTTGACAACACTATGCTCGTTTTTGACCGCTTTATATGACACACTTAAATTGAGCAACTTTTACATGCGCAAAATATGAATTTTCGGAATGACATCCTTGATTTGATAATACTATGCTCGTTTTTGACCGCTTTATATGACATACTTATATTGCGCAACTTTTATATACGCAAAATATGATTTTTCGAAAAAACCTGAGTCTTGGCAGTTCTTGGGAAAGTTTTTTAGACTAGTCCCACTAAGGTGGAGAAGCGACTTAGAGAAGCGACTTCGCCTCGATAATTACCTAACGAGAGAGAGCCGATGCAAAAGTAGTCCTTTACGCGAGGAAAGGCCAGACAAATTGACCTCTTCTAACTAGTTTTATATAGACTTACAGCTAGAGAGAGACTAAGGTATAGTGCTGCTACCAGAGAAGGCTCTTTCATGCTATGCGTCCAGACCTACTATACCCGAGCCGCATTCCCGACACATTTGCTATATCTACTAACGCTTCATCATAACCAACTGTACCAGATATAAAGTCGTTCTAAAAAAATGCAAGACAAGAAGAAATAAAATGATAGTGATCGCTTTGGGAAGTTTATTTACAAGAGTTCAATTCGAGGAAAGCATAAAACATAGGAAAGTCTCAGGTTAAATAAAAAAACTAGGACTCTAAACTAAAATATAAAATAATGAACCTTCAACTTCAAATTTCTATTTGAACAACTTGTTATTGTTAGTGATCCATTTGAATCATTACTAAACTAAAATAGCTTCTTCAATAATAATATAAAAGAAAAAAAGAGCTAGAAGTCTTTTTTACTTTCGTTTGGGCCATGGCGGCCAGTGCTCCTAAGATCGTAGAAGCAATGTTGCAGAAAAAGAAGATTTGTTGCAATGTAGCTCCATAAGAACCATAAATCGAAACACGTGAAATATTAGCAAAAATAGGGATTTTAGGCGCAATAGAAAGTGGGCGTCTTTGACTTTACGATAGAAAGCTCACCGGAGAAAGCCAGGTGTCGTAGGTACGCTCTATTTGGCCCGGAGCATTGATTTCCCATAACGAATAGGCTAGCTCTATCTCTCAATTACCTATCCTATGCTCGAGGACGCCAATTCGGGTGATATTACTAGCACTCAAGTTTTGAGTGATATCACCGCTCGATGCGGCTGCTTGAGAAGCTGTTGGGAGTTAGGAGGAATGCGCTCTTAAAGAAATGCCACTAGTAGTAATAAAGAGGCTTATCAATCATTCGAAAGTAAAGGATTCGTCGCTGGTTTGTTTTGTTGAAAGGTATCCCCTTTTTATGTTTTATAGGCTTTATCATATTCAGTCAGAAGAGTTTAGGTAATACTTTCAAAGTGACTCTCGACGGGACAATCCAGGCTATTCAGGAAGAATCGCGGTACCACTCCAACTGGCTTGGCTGGAAGGGGCTATAAAAGGACCTGATTGAGATCACACTTCTTTTGGCCTAGAGATGAGTCTGACGTACTTCCAACACTCAGAGAATACTTAAGAACTGACTAGCAAACAAAGAGATCTGATGCTCGAAGAGAGATTGAGGATACGTCCACTTGCATATCCTTGGTCCAAAATCTCTTCGCAAACTCGATGGTTCCGTTCTCGGATATTATCGATTCTACCACCAAGATTATTACCCCGAATATGTCCAGTAGAATGGAATACTACTGGGCCACTCTTGCATCAGTGATTAGGATATCATCACCTAGTAAGGCATCAAACCTGGTTCCAGCCGAGCTCTGAAGGTTGGCATGGTAGAACTGCGACCCTGCAGAGGGTACAAATATCTAAATTTGATATTTTTAGATACTTTTTCAGATCTATTGCCAATACTAAGTAGCAGTCAAAAATTTGTATTCATTTTTCCTGATATTATGCATGGATCAGGTATATCATGGCGAATTCTTCAAAAAATATTGTGTCTTCCATAATGAAATCTGATAAGTGAGATCTCGAGTAAGTATTTACATAATTTTCTTCTGTCCGAATAAATGATTCATCGAAATAATGAGTCACCATTGATATCGATACATCTGAGATCGCCAATATGACATCCTTGATTTGGCAACACTATGCTCGCTTTTGACCGCTTTATATGACACATTTATATTGCGCAATTTTTACATACACAAAATATGACACACCTATATAACAAAACTTTTATATAACTCATTCGGTTAAAAAACTCACATTTTAAAAATGCCTAAAAACTTACATTCAATAGTTGGTTAAAAAATAGGCAAAAAGGCGAGGGTAGCTCAAGAAGACCTCATGGTAGGATATAAACAAATACAAACACAATTGAATCATATTTTAAAAAAGTGATATTAGGAAGTTATATGGATTTATCTGATGAAATATGGTGTTCTTCGTCTCTTTGAAAATCAACAAATTTGTATCAATGTTGATTTAAAAGTTACTAAACACATAATTGAGGGTGACACACTCTCCTCAAAACCCGAAGGAGCTATAATTTGCGGTGAAAAGCTTCAATGGGTTCAATTATATTAGAAAAGATGTGATTATGAGGTATTATGTCGCTGTTATAGTTTAGTTGTGCCACAAGCAGTGTCTGCTACATATCAGACCTCCAAATTAAAAAATGAACCACTGGTTATCCAACACTTGATGAAAGAAATTTCAGAAATACAAAAAGTATTAGATATGTATCATGCTTTGGGCGATCTTAATTTTCGAGGAGCAGATGAAGAAGATCATTGGAAATTGTTAGAAAATAAAAATCTTCATCGAGACTCTTCTTATCTAGTTAGCCAATAATTCAAGAATGGATAGGTCTTTCAAAATATTTACCACAAATATTAAATTGTGGAGTGACATATTATTGTGTTAACCAAGCGAGTGCTCCTAATGATGATAGTTTGGATCTCGACTACAACGAGGAGGATGGAGAAAGAAATAAAGATAAAGAAGATGAAGAAGATAATGCAAGTAGGGAGGAGGATGAAAATGAAGACGACGACGAGGTGGTTCCAGAAAGCGACGAAGATTAAATTACTTTTTTAATTTTTGTATGTTATAAAAAAATTCAATAGAATTTTCTTGATGATAAAATGTCTAATTCAAGATGCTTCATTAAAAAAAATACACCATTCATTACCAGAAGAAAAATACTTAAGATTCATAATTCAAGACAATTCGAATACATCAAGAAGAATTAAAATACATTCATAAAATTATGAGGTTCTTCAACCGCGAGAGTCTCTTTCACTACGAGGGGCTATTCCACCACCAAAGGTACTTGCACCACTAGAGGTAATTACATAAATGCTTATCATGGCCAAACGAACACCTTTGAGAGTATGTCCTATCTGAAACATCCAATTGAGTGGGAATTTGAGTTCGTGCGTTGACACGCAATTTATGAATATACTCCTTGTTAGCAATCATTGAAAATGACTCATTTGGCCAATAATCCTGATCACCAAGTGGGTAAAAACAATTGACATACGCTTTACGATAATTTTTTACGCTGTATTCTGATGCCACATAATTTGATACAATTTTTTTAATTGCCTCGAAACACTCGATGGCATGAGAACACTTTTGGCATGTGGTATGATTGTCACTTACCATATAAATAGGCATATTGTATATCATTTGCCTATTTTTACATATTTTTGAGAAATATCTATCATTTTTTTTATAATTAAAGAAGACTATTGTTTAATTAATTATCTAAATTAATTGTTACAAATTAGTTGATATTTTACTCCATAAAATTAAGAAATTGATTAATTAAATAAAGTGTCAACTAGCATCTTAATTCCTCAAATTGATTTACTTTTAAAAGGATTTACCTTTTATGGCTAGTATTTAAAGGTTTGTTTTTTTAATTGAATTTTGAATCTGGTCAATTTGGTCAAATTGAATTATCAGGTGGCTATATCATAATTTTATTTCATAGGCACATTATGAGTAGGTCTGGTTTGATTTTTGAGGTATCAACTTGCCTAAACCGGTCTAAGCCTGATTATATGTGTCTAGATTTAGCATGATTGATCTCACATGCCTAGAATCCTACCTTTAAAGGATTATTTCCTGTATTTAGCTTGACTTATGATTGTTGGACTGACTACATATCTATTCTCATATGTTTAAATGCAAACGAACTTCATGTTAATGAGTGATACCTTTCCTCATCTCATCCATGGCACATCCTGCCTATTGCACCATCTTTAGTGTACTCTAGGCTACCTTATGCATTTAACACACTATTTATGGTTCATTGTTTGTCCATGCTTATGTCTATTTGAGTCTCAAATGGGGTTCAAGATTTGTGTCATCATGACATGTTATGAATGTTGAGGTTACCATATGCTGAGCCTGTCCAGTTAGAAGTAATCAGCTCGAGTTCTTGTTTGAGTATTTTGTTGATCAATTATGTATGTTCAAAGAATTAGTATTCCCTGTAGGCTTGGATTATGTGTGTGCACCATTTCCTTGACATTGTTAGCCCAACAACACCTAGAATGTCATCTCTAGGTCATTCCTCCTAATGTATCCATTGCTTATTCCTCAGTTGCACATGTGTCTGTCCCATTTGCTTTAACACTAGTCTGCCCTTGTGGACTTTTCATGAGGTTAGTTCTAGATTATTGTTTGATCAGTAGTAGCACATCTTAGATCATGTGAGATTGTCTTGGCCTAAGTAGTTTTACATGTCTCAAAAGCCATCTTATTTTGGTCATTAGGACTTTCTTGTCTGCTGGACTAATTACATGCTTACCTTACATGATTAGGTGTCAACACGCTTAATACATAATATATATGTGATTGTGTATACTTAGCTTAGCTCAAATGATCCATGTTGGACCTGTCTGCTGTACTAAGTTATTGAGCATGTGTAAACTGGAAGTAGTCTTGGTCTGACCATATTGTAATGCCATAACTTCTCTTCAGTCTCTTAATATGATACTCGGTCAATATCCCCTCCTCTTGTATTTGTGGTGATTAATGTTGCATAACTAGTGGTAGAATAGTACAGTGTCATAGTTCATACCAGGGTTCGAATCCTAGTTGGTGCATTTAATTTTCTCTTTTTTGAACCATCCAAATAGGGCGACTAGAGTCGCCCTTTTTTATCTAAGACAACGTACGTAATAAAACGACTTGAAGGGCGACTAAAAATCGCTTCATTTGATCTAAGGGGGCGATATTCCAACCAAAGAGGGCGACTACATTCGTCCTCTTTGAACCGATTTGTTGTAGTGACACTGCCTTGTGTATATCGTGTATATCACGGAAATCCAAGATAATTAGGAGACCGTGATATACACACCGTGTATATTATGGTTTTGGTAATATGTTATTTGTATTTAATTAGCATTGTATACTTATCATACTTGTAGAATTCTTGTACAAATAGAATAGGATTTTGGGAGTAGAATAGGAATCGGATTTTCCATATTATGGAAATTATAAATTGAATATATACTCATTCATTAATGAAAATAATCAAGGGATTATTTCTTTCATGGTATCAGAAGTCTAGGTCTAAAAATACTTCTCCCAAACTCTCTTTTGTTGCCTCAGTTTTCGTGCCCCATCTCAGAATCCGTGCATTTTTTTCTCCTCTCTTCCCATTTTCATCTTGCCCTTGCTATTTCCAAACATCAAGAACCACATCCCTATTGTTCTTGAGATGGAAAACATCAAATAAATGACGCAGGCAGAATTGTTCAAAATTCATGTACTCTCACATCAAGTCCTCTATTATATAATTCCTCCAACACCTGGCACAACTAATGTACCTACCCCTGAGGAGAATCCCCAGTTATGAATAACTCTTGATGCTACCGTCCTTCAGTGGATATACTCCACTATTTCTACCGTCCTTTTACAAACGATCATTGAACCAGATACTATGTCTATGGATACTTGGGATAGATTGTGTGATATATTCCAAGATAACAAACATTTCCGAGTTGTCACTCTTGAGCAAGAGTTTTCACAAGGCAGCATGGAAGCTTTTCGAATGTTTTGGCTTATTGTAAACGACTCAAGGAATTGGCGGACCACCTCCGTAATGTTGGAGCGCTGCTACCAATAATCATCTTGTTCTAGAAATGGTTACAGGCCTATCTGAGGCCCATTATGGCTTTGGAACTCTACTCCGTCAAAGTAATCCACTCCCTTTTTTTATCAAACATGTTCAATGCTCACGTTAGAAGAAGTCGGCTTGGCAAAGAAGGCGGATACCAGCGTGAGTTCCATGACAATGATGACTACGTCCAATAATTCTCGCGGTTTTATTGACAAAAATTGTGGAGGCAACAACAGCGGCGAACGTAATAGTAGCAATGCCGCAGCGGCTTCTGGTCCTGGGCCCACCGCCTGGTCTCACCGCCTCTTGGCGATGGCTCGACCGGCAATGACCCAATCCAAAGATATCAAGCAAGGCCTGTGCAGCGATTATTTCCCGAGAACTTGGGCCCCGGTCCAGCCCAATCATATGCCCAATTTCTTGTGTCCTTACGGTAATTCCCAACAGCGATCCGGGTCGGGTCAGCAGGCTGGTCTACTTGGGCCTCGGCCCCATCAGGTTTTTAATATTGTTGGCCTAAATCTGATCCCGACACCCACCGATATTGAGGCTGTCATACATACACTTGGATTAAATCCTCCATACCTAAATTGGTAGATGGACACCGATGCCACTTCTCACATGACATCTGACCAAGATACTCTCTCATCTTATTTTAATATGAGCAAAAATCGTGGCTTTATTGTTGGTAATGGAAACTCAATTCCAATTTGTGGTTACGGTAATACAACTTTATCTCCCCCTTATCCACCTGTTGTTTTGAAAAATGTCCTTCATGCTCCTAACTTAATTAAAAATTTGGTGTCTGTTCACAAATTCACCACTGATAATTGAGTTTATGTTAACTTTGATCCATTTAGGTTTTCTGTGAAGGATTTCAAAACGGGGATACCTCTCATGAGATGCAACAGTAGGGGTGATCTTTATCCAATTACAACCACCACCACTTCCTCGAGTCAAGCCATATCATCGACATTTGTTGCACTAGCTCCTTTCTTGTGGCATGCACGGTTGGGTCATTCTGGTCGTCACTTATTTCTTCCTTGCATAAAAATAATTTTATTTCTTGTAAGAGTACGCGTAGTAATCCAATTTGTCATTCCTGTCAGTTAGGAAAATATGTTAGATTACCATTTGTAGACTTTATTTCTCGTACTTTGATGCCTTTTGACATTTTTCATAACGATTTATGGACATCTCCAGTTTTAAGTTCTTTGGGCCATCGTTATTATATTATATTTTTGGATGATTATTCCAATTTTTATGGACTTTTCCGTTAGCAAAACAAAATCTCAAGTTTTTACCACATTCTTAAAATTTAGAGCTTTCATCCGTACTTAATTCGAACGAGAAATCAAAAATATTCAAGTGATAATGACAAAAAATATAACAATGAGTTGTTTCGGAAATTTTGTGATGCTAATGACATATTTTTTCATTTCTCTTGTCGTCATACATCCTCCCAAAATGAAAAAGTCAAACAGAAAATTCATTCTATTAATAATATTGTCCGAACGTTATTAGCATATGCTTTTTTCCTCATTCTTTTTGGCATCATGCTCTACCAATGACTACTTACCTCCTTAAAATACTTTCTGCCAAAGGGTTAGCATATGAATCTCCCCTTAAAATTCTCTATAATAGAATCATTCGTATTCACATCTTAGGGTATTTAGGTGTTTATGATATTCATTTTTTTCGTCCTCTACAATTAACAAATTTCAAGCCCGTTCTACCACTTGGGTATTTTTGGGTTATCCCTCTAATCATCGTGGTTACAAATATTTTGATTTACCATCTAATAATCATTAGTCGTCACTTTTTTTTTTATGAAACCCAATTTCCGTTTGCAAAAGTAAGTAGTCTCGTGACTGGTTCGTATAATATTTTAGATGACGACGTCTCACCATACATTATGCACCACCTAATGGGCCAATCCATTGACCACGACCCGTCAGAAGGCCCACAAATACCCACTACTCATCTCGTGACCGTCTCTGGTCCAACTATTGGGTCGACTGTGCAACCCATTACCGAGAATGCTTCAGCTCCAATTATTGTTCCCATCTCGAGTTCATTTTCCAGTGTTGGGCCAGCAGGCCACTGCCTGCTGGGGAGTCCATCACCCATCTGAATTTTTGTTAGGTGTATTTTATATACACTTTTTGAGTCATTTTTAGTTAGTATTTTATTCATTTCGTTTATGTTTAGTATAGTATTAGGTGTGTTTTTCTTTCTTTTGTGTCACATCGGTAAAAAATGAAGAAATGGCGAAAAGGAGAGGAAATGAGCATAATTGAGATGGAATTACACACTAAAATGGCCAATAAATAAAGTCTAAGAAGTCTCGGGAAGTATAGAAGAGATCAGACGAAGTCCGGACAAAAAAAAAGGACGAAGAATCAGAAAATTGTCCAATTAACGCCTCCGGCGCCGTGGCGCCTGCCAGCAGCACCGCGACGCCCAATGTTCTGCGAAGTCTGATTTTTCAACAGTGGCGCCTGTCATGAGGCCACGGCGCCGACACGGAATTTTTGAGTTCTAGGCCGAATTTGACACGTTTTCAGAGTCCAAAAGGGATAACTTTTCCTACCTACAAAACCTATAAAATCCCTAAAACCCTGCCCATTATAAATATACCTCCTTAGACCTTATTCTACAATCCATCATTCCACCATCTTGTAAATATTCCATAACACCATTCAAGGAGACAAGACAACTTTGAAGGCTTTTCAATATTATTTTCTTTTCTTCTTTCCTTTTGTTTTAATTCAGTTTATGTTGGTTTGTATTAGTTCTTAGCATGTCTATGGCTAGGAGCTAAACTTTAATTAGGGTTTTCCATTCGAATCACTTGAACTTCGTTTTATGATTTAATGCATGGTTTTGGTTTTTTCTTTATATAGTTGAGATTTATTCAATAATTGTTTTGATTGCTTGGTAATTAATTGATCACTAATTATCATCACATATATGATTTCTAATCGAGATCCGAAAGGGGAGATTGTGAATATGCTATAGTTGAATAAACATAGGTTAAAATCGTGGACGAAAGTACCCCGATACTTATGTAGTTTAATAGGTTATTGTTCTTAATCCTCCTTTGTGGTAAATTTTATCATCGAAAGATAGAAGGGTTCTGCATCGGGGTTGAGTGTTTATATATCCTAAACGGAATATAAAACGGCTTAGTTAACCTTCTATCTCAATATAGAAGAAGAACCTTTATCATTGCGTTAAAGATTAAAGCGAGCGGATAGTTGAGGATCTTGGAAGCCCTAATTCTCCATCATAACTGATTTATTTTCATAATTAGTTTATTTTTTGCATTAGTTTTAATTATTAGTCTAAAAACACAAACAAATTAACGTTAACCAAATAGATACCATATAATAGATAACCGGTACTTGAAAACCAGTGTCTGAGGACGATATTTGATCTTACCCAGACTATATTACTTGTCACGATACGTGCACTTGCGTTAAGCGTGTTGATAAATCGCTAACAAGTTTTTGGTGCCGTTGTCGGGGACTGGCGTACTTTCAATATCGATTTATCTATTCTTATTTCTAATTTGGTTGCTCCAAGAACAAGAGCATCTTTTTATCAGTTTTTTTTTCCTTATTTTGCAGGTAAAGTTCGTGTGTTAAAAAAAAAAATCAGGACACATGGACTACTACTACTATCAGGGGCAGTGGAGTCATCAACAGCTGCTTAACCCACATGTTCTAGAGGAAGATCTAAATGAGTTGTAGGCAGGCATACTCAGGCTCACCAAGTGTCAGGCTCAGTTTATGGCTGAGACAAGGGTGTCCCTCAGCAATTTGGAGACACAAATAGGATAGCTAATGGATAGGATGATCAATACACCTCAAGAAAATATGTCTAGCGACACCATTGTGGGAAGTGGTAAGCAAGGTGAGGATCCTGAACCACACCAATCTGTTAAGGAATTTGGAGAGATAGTTGGTGTAGAGAAAGATGAGGTTTCCGAGATCCAAATTTTCGTCTTTTTGGATTCCTTGGAATTACCTTTTCCTGTACCCATGGCTGAAGAAATACCATCAACTGTCATTATTGAGCCCCAACCAGAGAGTCCATACCCTCAAGGGCACCCCCAAAAGCTGAGAGATGTAGGGAGTTTCATTGATCCCTACCTTATAGAGAGCCTAGAAGATAAGCTTGTCTTGTGTACTTGGGGGATAATCTTAGATCTGAGGTCCTTGTTTGACAAAGGTGTTGTAGAAAAAGTGAGACCTGCAACAATAACTGTGCGGATTGCAAGCAGTTCGCAGAAGGAGTTGTCGGGCACTAGTAAAGGTTAACTGCGTCCGGCTAAAAGACGTTAAAGACAACGCTTGTTGGGAGGCAACCCAATATTTATTAATTAAGTTATTTCAATTTCTGTTTTTAGTTTATTTTATTTTGTCTTGAAAAGTCTCACGGTCTTGGGTTCTTGTCTTGTGTTGTTGGATGGCAGGTGGACTAGGAGCAGACCCCGAACAGAAAAAGGAGCAAAAACGCTGAAACCAGGGAAAAGTCATCATCAGCGCCGTGGCGCCCACATGCAGGACCACGGCGCCAGAAGTTCAGAGAGCAATTCCCGTTGACAGCGTCGTGGCGCCAAAATGCAGGGCCACGGCGCCGAAAGTTCAGAGGCCCAGACGTAGCAGTGCAAATTTCAGAATTTTTCCTCCCATACCTCCGTTATGACCGTTGTGTTGTGTCAGTAAGTTGTCCCTATTTTTTAGTCTTCACACATTGGGAACAATGTGTCGATTAAGTTTTGGGGATGTCTTATTTTGTTATGGTCTTGTTTTTTAATCTTTATTTTATTTTTTGTCTTTGTGTTGTTTTTTTGTGTTTTTGAGTCATAATTTTTTTTATGGATCATGCATGTTATAGTTGCTAAAGATATTTAGTGGATAAAGTAGGATAATGTAATGGAATTAAAAGCGACAATATGTGTGCTTAAGTTAGATATGCCAAAAATTCATGACATCTAATTCTTTAGAATATTTGTGTTTAGCTTATGTGTGTCAGTTATGGAAAGAAAATTGAAAAAATGTCTAGAAAATTTGTTTGCTTGTTATTTGAGGCGAAATAGTTAAGATGTACATGTTTAGGGAGATGATTCAGGCATTTCTTTGATAGCTCTTCTGACAATTCATTACCTACCCTGACATAAAATATATCACTAGTCAGCCCATTTGAGCCTAAAATAAGATCTTTCTTTGACACCCTATGATTCCATGATTGTTCCATAAGTGATAATTGAAAGTTAGTGGGATGAAAAGTGTTGAAAAAGAAACAAAAAGAGAATTGAAAATTTTGATGCACCCCAATGAAAAATATGCAAAAGTCTAAGTTTGGGGGTGTCTGTTATTTATAATACATATCATTCTCTCAAAAGAAAAGAGGGGAGAAAGTGGGTACAAAACTAAAAAGGAAATCAAAAAGAAGAAAAAAGAGTTGAATGAAAAGTGCGTATGGTACGTAATTGAGCCTAAATGCCTATTTTTACCTACACCTGCCTAAGCCTATATTACAACCCTTGAAAGTCCTGATGATCTTTAATATGTATGTCTATGATTAGTGTAGAATAGCAAGTAAACAAGTCTATAACATTTGGAAAAGATTGAATGAAATTGACATGCATAGGTTAGATGTTTGTATTTCCATTGAACATGATCTAAGTGAATTTGCGAAATATCTAACTTGAAATTCTAGATTGCTGATTATTCATGCTATATATGTTCTAACATATTATCTCATCTTTCATCCATGATTTTGAAGAAGCATCGCTATAACTACTTGATCCATTTCATAGAGTCTTTGTTCGTTTTGGTTTGTCTTTGTTTAGTGTTTTACTCGAGGACGAGCAAACTTTAAGTTTGGGGGTATTTGTTAGGTGTATTTTATATACACTTTTGAGTCATTTTTAGTTAGTATTTTATTCATTTCGTTTATGTTTAGTATATTATTAGGTGTGTTTTTCTTTCTTTTGTGTCACAGCGGTAAAAAATGAAGAAATGGCGAAAATGAGCATAATTGAGATGAAATTACACACTAAAAGGGCCAATAAATAAAGTCTAAGAAGTCTCGGGAAGTATAAAAGAGATCAGACGAAGTCCGGACAAAAAAAAGGACGAAGAATCAGAAAATTGTCCAATTAACGCCTCCGGCGCCGTGGCGCCTGCCAGCAGCACCGCGACGCCCAATGTTCTGCGAAGTCTGATTTTTCAGCGCCGTGGCGCCCGTCTGCAGGGCCACGGCGCCGACACGGAATTTTTGAGTTCTAGGCCGAATTTGACACGTTTTCAGAGTCCAAAAGGGATAACTTTTCCTACCTACAAAACCTATAAAATCCCTAAAATCCTGCTCATTATAAATATACCTCCTTAGACCTTATTCTACAATCCATCATTCCACCATCTTGTAAATATTCCATAACACCATTCAAGGAGACAAGACAACTTTGAAGGCTTTTCAGTATTATTTTCTTTTCTTCTTTCCTTTGTTTTAATTCAGTTTATGTTGGTTTGTATTAGTTCTTAGCATGTCTATGGCTAGGAGCTAAACTTTAATTAGGGTTTTCCATTCGAATAACTTGAACCTCGTTTTATGATTTAATGCGTGGTTTTGGTTTCTTCTTTATATAGTTGAGATTTATTCAATAATTGTTTTGATTGCTTGGTAATTAATTGATCACTAATTATCATCACATATATAATTTCTAATCGAGATTCGAAAGGAGAAATTGTGAATATGCTATAGTTGAATAAACATAGGTTAAAATCGTGGACGAAAGTACCCCGATACTTGTGTAGTTTAATAGGTTATTGTTCTTAATCCTCCTTTGTGGTAAATCTTATCATCGAAAGATAGAAGGGTTCTGCATCAGGGTTGAGTGTTTATATATCCTAACCGGAATATAAAACGGCTTAGTTAACCTGCTATCTCAATATAGAAAAAGAACATTTATCATTGCATTAAAGATAAAAGCGAGCAGATAGTTGAGGATCTTGGAAGCCCCAATTCTCCATCATAACTGATTTATTTTCATAATTAGTTTATTTCCTGCATTAGTTTTAATTATTAGTCTAAAAACACAAACAAATTAACGTTAACCAAATTGATACCATAGAATAGATAACCGGTACTTGAAAACCAGTCTCTGAGGACGATATTCGGTCTTACCCAGACTATATTACTTGTCACGATACGTGCACTTGCGTTAAGCGTGTGGATAAATCGCTAACAATTTCCCCCCAAATCCACCTAATTCTCCCACAAGTCACAGAACTATTACTCGTAGTCAACGGAGTATTTTTAAACCAAAAGACATTTTAATCTAAATTCTAATGTTCTTAAATCCCCACTATCCTGTAACCCCGTGTCTACCTTAAATGACCCAAATTAGAAATTGGCTATGAACGACGAATATAATGCTCTTATTGAAAAATAAGACGTGGGAATTGGTATCTCGTCCTTCTGGTGTTAATATTATTCGGTCTATGTGAATTTTTACTCATAAAGATAATTCTGATGGTTCTTTTGCGAGACATAAGACTCGTCTTGTAGGTGATGGTAAAACTCAACAGATTGATATGAATTATGGTGAGACATTTAGTCCGGTCGTCAAATCGGCTACCATTCGCACTGTTCTTAGTCTGGCTCTTTTGAAAGCATGACACATTCATTAGCTAGATGTAATGTATCACGATTCAAATCGGAGGTCCATAACGGGCACCCAGACCCTATATGTCAGGCACCACTAATCATATATTTACCAGCTAACCGTAATTAAGCATGGCCCACGAGGGTCGCCACGAGATATCCTGCTGACATCTGAAAATAGTAATTGAAAAAGAGCTATGTAAAATCCTGTAACCAGAAGGACCCAAGGAGAAAATAACCATGCATATGGCTTCCATCCTAGCCCTAGGAGAAAATGTCTCGTCATAATCAATTCCTTCTTCTTGGTTGTATCATTATACCACTTGCCTTGCTTTATTACTTGTAACGGTACCTTGATCATCAAGTTTGTTTCTGAAAACCCACTTTGATTCTATGAGTGTTCTATCATTAGGCTTTGGTTCAAGATGTTATGTCTTGCTTCTCTCAAATTGATGAAGTTCTTTCCATTGAAATTATCCGATCAACATTTTGAAAATCTTCTTTTATATATTTAGGCTCAATCATTGATAGGTAGGCCGAGAGTCTATAAAAAATAATATTTTTATCAAAGTAGATGTAAGGTATGTGTATATATTATCCTCCTCATACCCTACTTGTGAAACTATACTGAATATGTTATTGATAGGTAGGCAATGAATGCGCACAGGTTCCAGGCCTTAGATCTGGTCGTAACACGAGAATCTATCGAGGTGATGACATTCTCAATTGGATGTGGCCTCTTGTATCTTTAGTTGCTTCCGTGAATGACAGAGGGATCAAGTTCTTCATCATTGTTTTCCTGTTCAGTTCCCTCTGTGTTGCACTATGCATATCCTCGGGAGTATTAAGGAAACCAGGTTTATTGACATATATCTATTCGTCGTGCATAGCCAATTTTTACAAGAATAAATTGAATAAACCATCAGAACTTGACGAACTTCTACTAGTATTATTTATTCTTGCAGGTTATATATAGCTCAAATAAATTAATTAGTTTGATTAATTGAAGAATTTAACAGGATTATTAGATAAAATCATAATCCTAGAATATTATTTCATTCAATTAAGCATTTGGCCATATATTTTCAAAAAAAAATTGAAAATTTTGACTTGTGTGATTTTTTTCAAATTTTGAAAATGTATTTGACCATAAGTTTTCAAAATATATATCACCTTTTTTTTTGTTGAAAAACATGAAACATGACTTATACCCATAAGTTTTAAAAACTATCAAGAATACCCATCGATACTAAATAAACATACGTGCTAATCCTAAATTATTCCTGTGTGTTTAATTTTGTTATTGAATTTGGTTTCAGTACTCTTATTTTACTAATTTTGTAATTTTTTTTGTTGAATGCATCTCAATTTGTGTAATTTTTGTTGTTGAATCGTACTATTTTTTGCATTTTAAGTTGTGCAAATGTGAGAATTCTTTAGATATGGAGATTCAATAATTAGTTATTAGACATTACAAGTAGTGACATAGTTTTTGGGATTAAAACAATAGTGACTGCTTAAGAGATATCTTCAAGCCTTCAAATAATTCTTACGTTTTGAAGTATTCTTGATTAATGAGGGAAACATGGTAGATACATATTAGTTGAGTCATAAATAGATGGAGACTTTTTTATAAAATACAAAAGTTTGGGGTGATTTTTAAAAAAATTATAAAAGCCAAAACATAGATCTTGGCCCAAAAACAGGTTTGAGCGAGAATTTGAAATTTGAAGATTGTTTTTCAAAATCTGTCAAAATTTTATGATCAAAGAAAAATTTGAAAAAATATTTTAAAAATATGATCTCAAAATATATGGTCAAAGGGAAGCTAAACCTAAACTCCTCGTTTTTATTACTTTTCCAAAATTGAATCTCTAACGCACCCATTGTGGGTGTGCTGATCTAAACTACTCGTGCTTTGTGTGTTAGTAACTATTATTTCTTGTAAATGAAAATTTTAGTTGTTAGGATTAATCTCAAAAATCATTCTGAACCTTTTTTTTTTTTGACGAAGGAACCCGCAGCCGCTACTCTTTCGAGTGCGCACAGGGTAAATCCCGGGCTGACGCAATAGCCTGCAAACCACGTCAGCCGATTAACCACTTGCCAGCGGTATGTGTGACTCAACCAAGAAGGTTTATGCGAGGATCGAACTCGTGGCCTTTGCGGTCGTATTCTCTTCTTCTGGCGGCTTGCGAGATAAAATCATTCTGAACCTGTTTCTTGGGTATAGCTTAATTTAGTCATTGTTAATCATAAGTTCTCGGGGACTCTACTTACTGTTTATTACTTGATTGGCCGCTTATACTTACGTGAGCCATTTAGGTCTACAAATAAAGCATTTAAATTTTTAATAAACATAAATTATAAACATTCACATGTTGAGAAAACAAACGTCATAATTGTTTTATATTCAAATCTAAATACAACATTTTATCATTCAGATATATATAATATATGTAGATTCAAATAGTTTAATCTTAAAAATATGAAACAAACGACCCTTAAATCGGGTGAAGATTCCTTGGCTAAATGAAATTTATTTAGTAGAAGAATTTCGATATACCGGGGGTAATCCACTTTCCTTTGTTACATAATGCATATTCTAGTGTTACAACAACAACATACCTAGTGAAATTCTACAACGTGTGATCTGAAAGAGTAGAGTGTACGCAGACCTTACCTCTAAACTTAGACCTGCTGAAGTCGAATTTTTTGAGGATATTTTTCCTTATAAAGACAAGGATAAAAGTGTTCCTAAAATTCTAAGAAGAGGACACTGCCTCAAAATGATGATAATCTTACTTCATCAGTTCAAGAAGAAAATTCTGAACCAAGGAGAAGTAAACGTGGTAAAATAGCCAAAGATTTTGGACCAAACTTTATGACTTTTTCCATTGAAGGAGAACCTCAAACATATAGGGCTGCTATGGAATTATCTGAAGCACCTTATTGGAAGGAGGCCATCCAAAGTGAAGTAGAATCTATTGTACAAAATGATACATGGATATTGGTTGATCTTCCTCCGGGACAAAAACCAATATGCCATAAATGGATCTTAAAACGGAAGTTAAGACCTGATGGCACTATAGAGAAATATAAAGCTCGGATAGTAGCCAAAGGATTCCGACAAAAAAAGTGTAGATTTCTTCGATACCTACTCACCAGTGTCTAGAATTACGTCTATAAGGACGCTAATTGCTATAGCAGCGATTCACAATTTGGAAATACACCAAATGGATGTGAAGACTGCATTCTTAAATGGTGAACTAGATGAAGAAATATATATGGAACAACCCGAAGGATTTATTATGAAAGGTCAAGCGAAGAAAGTCTGTAAGTTGGTTAAGTCGTTATATGGACTTAAACAAGCGCCAAAGCAATGGCATGAGAAGTTTGATAATACATTATTATCAAATGGTTTTCAAATAAATGAATGTGACAAATGTGTCTACATTAAGGAATGTAATAATGCATATGCCATTATATGCTTGTATGTGGATGATATGTTAATTATGAGAACAAATAAGGATGTAATTCATCAAACTAAGAAGATGTTGCATGCCGCTTTCGATATGAAAGATATGAGAGTAGCGGATGTCATTCTTGGTATTAGAATTCAAAGGAATTCGGAGGGTTATATATTAACTCAATCCCATTATGTTGAGAAGGTCCTTAGAAAATTTGGACACTATGATGATAGACCGGTGGTTACGGCATTTGATCCTGCTTGTCACCTTAAGAAGAATGAAGGTGAAAGTGTGTCTCAATTGGAGTATACGCAAGTTCTTGAAAGCTTGATGTACATAATGAATTGTACGAGACCGGATTTAACATATACAGTGAGTCGGCTTAGTCGATACTCACATAATCCTGGAAATGAACATTGGGTAGCGCTAATAAGGGCACTACGATATTTAAAACATACAATGAACTATGGATTGTATTATACGAAATATCCCCCTGTATTAGAAGGATATTGTGATGCTAATTGGATTTCCAACCATTCAGAAAGTAAGTCCACAAGTGCATATGTATTTACACTTGGTGGAGCGTCGGTATCTTGAAAATCATCAAAGCAAACGGTAAATACGAGATCAATTATGGAAGCAGAGTTTGTAGCCTTGGATAAAGCTGCCGAAGAGGCAGAATGACTAAGAAACTTCCTAGAAGGTATTCTGTTGTGAACAAAGCCAGTGACCGCCATTTGCATACATTGTGATAGTATGACTGCCCTGACGAGGGCAAAGAATCAAATATATAATGGCAAATCAAGGTACATAAAGCGACGTCATAATACAATACGAAGCTTGCTGAAGAATGGAATAATTTCCATTGATTATGTAAAGTCAAAGGACAATATAGCGGATCCTTTGACAAAAGGCCTTACAAGAGAGCAAGTCGTATTTACATCGAGGGGAATGGGCTTAAAATCAATACAATGAGTTGTGAACTGGTGGAAACCTTACCTATCATAATTGGAGATCCCATGGTTTAGGTTCAAAAGGCAAACTAGTTGGGGAAGACTCAAGGAGCGTAAAACACACATATGTTCGTTCCTATGGTGTACTAGTGTGTTAATCTGTTGACGATAAAGGGTTGAACTTTTATTCTTAATAATATTAATAGCCTTTATGGTGGATAGTACGGACTATTCTTGAATGATATTACCTATGTGAGATTGATGTAGGGTCGCATCTGGGAGAACCGAGATGGCTAAGTTCTCTAGAAATTCTCATGAAGATAGGAGTTGTTCATGACCGAAACGAACACAACCGTAAGAATTGAAATATGTTGATATGATATGTGTGATGCTTGTTATATCGATTTACTATAAAACGTGAATAGTTCAAGGCACTACGTCCACTACTTCACAAGTAGACCCGATAGGTATTCATTACAAAAGGTTCAAGTCCAAAAGACACTTTTTCCGATGCATGTCGTGTCACGTTTGACAGAAATGACGATAAGTTTCTTTATCTTATTTTCTATCCACATGTAGGGTATTGTTAGATGTGTGAATAGAAAATGTGGGGTATTATTGGAACTTGTATAAGAAGAAGATTAAAGAAGATTAAAAGTGATCGGAAAAGAGCGCTGTGATTTTCAGGTACAGCGCCGCGGCGCCCAAGGATAGGGCCGCGACGCTGAAACTTCAGAGAAGCCGCAGGAATTCCGGTGTCGCGGCGCCAACGTGCAGGGCCGCGGCGCTGCTTAACGGGAAATTCCATATTTGAACTAAAAGTTGCAACTCTTCACATAGAGTCACAACCTTTAGTTAATAGCTACTTATGGACGTTTGGTATGCTATAAATAGCATGTTGATCACTTGTTTTAATATAATTAACAAGATTAAATCTTCTGATTTTGAGAATAAAAAACTTAAGAAGATTTTTACTTGCCTCTTCTTCTTCATCTTCAAAACCATTTCTGAAGAACACATATAGTAGATTCGCCAGGAGTGAAGTTCTTGTGCTAGAACTATCACTCAGATAGTTGTATCCTCAAGGCAGACGTCCGATCAACTGCAGCACAAGCGGTGACAAATTTTTGTCTTAGGTCACTGCATTTGCAGGCCTCTATCTACAAATAAGTTAGTATGTGATATTCATACTGTTGCTTTCTATTGTTGTTAATCTCTATATAGTTGAAGTATTTATATAATAGTGTTGTTGAATTCAATTTCTTTGAATTAAATATATATAGTATTGTGGTTTATACATTAAAGGTTTAGATTGGCATTAACAGAGTTGCTCTTTCCAAGAGACCTTCGGCTCAAGACAGAGCATAAGCACAAGCAAAGCAAGAGAAACGGTCAGACCCTGTCAGAAAAATTATAAAGCATTATGAAAATGATGGTATCAAAAGCGAATAAGCCATGATAGCGCATTCTGAAAAAGTAAGCAGTAACTAGCGCATTTAAATAAGCTAAACAAAGTACTTTAAAGGACACATAACAGCATAAATCAAACTACAGGGAACTATAAAGTAATACTGCGCCTATTGATATTATAGGTTAGGCGGACCTACAATAATAAACTACAACTACCAGTTTACAAGGGTAAGTAGGACTACACTCGACTACCTACTATCCTTCTAACCTAATTTGTGTCCTCCACAACCCCCTATCTAAGGTCATGTCCTCAGTAAGTTTCACCTGCGCCATATCCCATTTAATCACCTCTCCCCAATACTTCTTCGGCCTATCTCTATCCCTTCTGAATCCGTCCATACTCAACCTCTCACACTTCCGCACTGGGGAATTTGTGTCTCTCCTCTGCATGTGTCTGAACCATCTCAACCTCACTTTTCGCATCTTATCCTCCACCGAGGCCACTCCTACTCTGTCCCAGATATCATCATTTCTAATTATGTTTCTCCTCGTATGCCCACACATCCATCTCAGCATCTTCATCTCCGCAACTTTCATCTTTTGGGTGTGCAAAGTCTTGACCGACCAACACTCCGCCCATACAACATAGTCGGTCTAACCACCACCCTATATAATTTGCCTTTAAGTTTTGGTGGCACCTTATTATCGCACAAGACTCTAGATGCGAGCGTACATTTCATTCATCCTTCCCCATACGATGTGTGACATCGTCATTAATCTCTCCATTTTCTTGAATAATAGATCCGAGATACTTGAATTCCTTTCTTTAGAATGACCTGAGTACCTAGCCTCACCTCCACTGTCTCATGTTCTCTTCCGTTACTGAACTTGCACTCCAAATATTCTATCTTGGTCCTACTCAGCCTGAACCCTTTAGACTCCAGAGTCTATCTCCAAACCTCAAGCTTAGCGTTCACTCCGCTACGAGTCTCATCAATCAGGATTACGTCGTCTGCGAATAACATAGACCATGACACCTCCCCTTGGATTTGCCGCGTCAGTAAATCCATCACCCATGCAAATAAGAATGGGCTAAGAGTTGATCCCTGGTGTAACCCCATCATTACCGGAAAGTGCTCCGAGTCTCCTCCTACTGTTCGTACCCTGGCCTTGGCTCCATCATACATATCCTTGATTGCCTTAGTGTACGCTACATGTACACCTCTAACCTCCAAACATCTCCATAGAACGTCCTTAGGGACTTTGTCGTATGTCAGGTCGATGAAAACCAATACATATTCTAGTGTTATGAAAAGAAATGTATTAAACAAGAAAGAATCTGCATAGTTTTTCTACAATGAAGCTTCCCCTGTTGAGATTATAATGATACTTTGGACTTGTTTCTCACTGCAATATGCACATTCCATTTAAGAGTATTTTCAATGAAATATATACATGCCTTATTGTTCCTCAAAATTTCAGTGATCTCTGTAGCAGTTACCTCAACAAAACAAAGCAGTTCAAACTCTATGATGTTACATGATCTTGGCATATTTCCATTTTGTTTTGTTGGTTTATCCAACGGATATGCCATAAAATAGTCAAGATACAAGTGTACTTACAAAAAGTGATCACCTTGCTACTTAGGAAATAAGCATAAAAACAAGTAGTCTAGAAATTCGTTTATGTTGGAAGAAGTTATTTTCGGATGATATAAAAGATGAGAACGACAGAACTCTTGAAATAGTAAACCCGACATACAAAACATTTCCAAAAAGAAAATGGAAACTGCTGCTCGTGTGAGTCATGATTACATTGTCGAGTTAAAGCACTACACAGATTAAAATACACTGATAGTCTAAGAAAATTTAAACAGTCAATTTATATAACTTAAATCCTATTAAGTAAACACATTGATTCTTCATTCTGCGAGGTAGTATACATCATTCATTCAACCCTGCAATAATGGCTGTAACAGATTGTCCATTTTGTAATATTTTCGTAACATATACAATATTTGAAGTACTATTCATATATGTTGGCTTCTCCAAAGAATTCAACAGTGGTAGTACTAGATGATCACTTAACAGTAAGGCTGGCCAGTGGGCCGGGCCGACCCGACCCCGTCCCGGTCCCGACCCGACCCCGACCTCGACCCCGACACGACACCGGTTATAAAAAAAAAAGCGGGACCGGGGCTCGAACCGGGGCGGGACAGGGTATGGTCCCGCCAGCCCGACCACCGTGCCCCGATCCGCCCGACCCGCCCGACCCGCCCGACCCGCCCCAAATCCGCCCGATTCGACCTTTGCACAAAATAGCCGTTGTCCAACGGCCATTTTACATTTTGTCGTTGACAACCGGCCATTTTAGGCCTCCCTCCAACCCCACTGCCCCTTTATATTCATTTTTAACCCCTATAAATACCTCATTCCTCTTCTTATTATTTTCACAAATCTTTCTACTCTCTAATCTCTCAATCAATCTCTAATTCTCTATACAACATTGTCTACATATTCAATCTATTTATTAATTTGAGAATTGGGAGTGAAGTTGCAACTAGCTTGAGGATTATCTATCGAGCAAAGTTTCAATTTTCAACCTTCGATTACGTCGACTACGTCAGCGTTTGGTATTCGTTCTCTCATTAAATTATTATTTTGTTTTTATTTCATTTAGCACATTTAATTTCATTATCTTTAACTATTTATTAGCATAATTAAAATGAAAGGACTAAGAGCATGTTGGGTAAGGGTAAAGTGGGAACCTTCTAGTAGGGGTGGTAACAAGGGCAAGAGTACTTCTTCTAGTATTCTGCTCGATTATTCCTAGACAAGATGATTTTATAGATCCTGAAATGTTTCCTGAAATACCATATGATCTTGACACAAATGATTATCCTGAAATTGAAGAAGATTTTAATTTAGATGACACTCTAGTTGATGATACACCTATTAATGAAGATGATGATGATACACCCACTAGTGAAATGCCTCCTATCCCCCCTACTATGAGACGAGGTCCGGCAAAACGACCATTAAAATCAGCTGTATGGAAATATTTTGACAGGGACGTAGCTAATCAAGTAGCTGTATGTAAAACTTGTAAAAATGTTTATTCTTTTAAAACTGGACAAGGTCATGGTGGGACGGGGGGTTTAGGAAGACACCTATTGCAAAAACACAAAGCCTTGCACGTGAGAAGTCGTCCTCTCAATCGGGACAAGGTTCACATACTGATACTACTGTCCCGGAGAAAGTACAGGGTCAAATTAACCCTATGACGGGGGGAGTTGTAGGCCCTAAATACGATAAACATAAAGATAGGGAAGCACTAGCAAAATTAGTCTTGTGGAGGGTTTGCCTTTTCATTTCTGAATCTCTGGTTTTATTCATTATATTAGAGATATGTATAATCCGCTTATAAAGGTTTTCCTAGATCAACTGTTAAAGAGATGTATTTAAATTTGCATGAATATCAACAGATTTACGTTATGCATTATATCATTTAAATTGCAAAGTCGCTTAACTTCCGATATAGTCGTAGTACTAACGGCCATGATTATTTAACGGTAACTGTCATTGGATAGATTATAAATGGTCTATGCAAAACGTATTTTAGCATATAGATATATAGATAGTAGGCACATGGTGAGTTTATTTTAAAATATTTATTCATCACGATTATTACTAATAACCGATAAAGTTATGAGTATTACATTAGATAATGCATCTTCTAACAATTCGCTATTAGTATTTTAAGAAATGTTTTAACTCGTCTTTTCCAACACATTTTCATATCAAATGTGCGTGCCATATTTATAACTTAGTTGTAAAGGATGGTCTTTCACTTTTTCAAGATATTCTTGAAAAATACAATTTGCTATACACTTTATTTTTAAAAATAATAGAATTCAACAAAGAAAAGAATATAAAAACTTGCCACGATTGTGGACTATCTTACGTAAAAATTCTGAAGAAGTACCAACTAGGTGGAATTCTTTATATGACCAACTAGTTGTTGCTTATGACTATAGAAAACCTATTAATTTATTTTTAACGCATAATCAAAATCCAAATGATATGATTGTGATACCGATTGGGAGAAAATTAGAGAACTTATTGTATTTTTAGAAAATTTTCAACGAGCAACAAAAGAATTTTCTACTTTATATTATCCTACTATTTCAACTATGTTGTTTTATATAGCTATAATATTTTTACTTCTTAAAGAATATATGGAAAAACCTGCTTATACTGCAGCTATTAAAAAATGTTTATGAAATTAAAAATATTTTATTCCTATTCCCTATTTATATTATTGGTGTCAGATAAACCCGACTATTAAAGTAGAGGGTTGTAAAAGTCTTATTGAAAATATATATAATCAGATGGACGTACTACCACCTCCAACTCCCAAAAATTTAAATGTTGAACCACCTATTGAACTAACGCTAGAAGAAGTGTTGAATAGCGTAGAAGATGAATGCAAAAAAGTATATCGGCATTACCAGCAAGAAAGTGCTAGTAACCAACCGACTTTTGTATCATCTTCTTCAACACAACCTAAAAAGACAAGGTTTCGTGGCTAGGCCTAATATTAATTCTATTGAAAGCCTCGGAAATAAAATGTGCGGTAGCAGTGCTAACCAAATTAGTGAGTTCGATGTTTTTGTTTTGCAGGTAATTTACCTTACCAAGCGATTATCAATGAAGAAGGAAAGGAAGACTTCTTTGAAATATTGGAGCCGAATGAGAAGACATTTCCGACACTTTCAATGATGGCGAGATATTTTGAACATCTGCGTCATCGCTTCGAAAAGCGCTTTTTCAGCAGATTTCAAATAGGAGAGCACAGACACTCATTAGCCGAGACACTGAGATGGCGGTACTATTCGAGATTGGATACGAGCGGAGCGAAGGAGGCGATCAACCGTAAATTAACGAAGAAGATGGCGACAACTACAACGACATTTTATCTCAAGGCATGAGTAGCGGCGTGGAACAATTTGATCAAAATATACCAATTCCAACCAAGAACCACAAGAAATTATAAAGAAATTAGAAAAATATTTTCAAATTGGTAATTTATTTCATTGCAATTTTTAAATTTTTCTATGTCTTTCACTCTTTTGCAATTTTTTTCAACAACAGTACACTACAATGTAATTTTGAATCTTGTATATTTGATATTTCATATTTCAATGAAATTAATAATATAAAAGACACAAAAACAAATTGGATGTTTTTTTTACACTATTCTTGTCTTTGTTTAATTATTTAGTTTATAACTTTATACTTTATAGTTTATACTTTATACTTTATAAATATATTATATATATGACTATATGAGTATAATACTATAATTATAAATTATAATACTATAAGTCTATAATATTATAGTATATGTATATTACATTAATGTTACTTTGTTAGTACTTAGTAATTTATTATTTTTAATTTAGTGGAAAAAAAAAAAAAACCCGCCAACCCGTCCCGTCCCGACCCGACCCGTCCCCACCCGTCCCGACTTCTACCCAACGGGATCGGACGACATGGTATGGTCCCGCCCGACCCGACCCCTCCAGGCCCGCCCCAGCTCGACCCCGCCCCTTTTCTCCGCCCCGACCCCGCCCCGACCCCGCCAAACCCGACCCCGGTGGGCCCGTCCCGGCCCACTGGCCAGCCCTGCTTAACAGCATCTCTGGAGGGGCTGAAGCACATGATCATCTTTATCACCTAATCCAATATTATTGTTGGGATAAGCTGAAATGTGGATGTCACACTGAAGAAACACAAGATGCTAGTGATCTTGCATTCTGTGTTCTTGAATTTGAACCCCATTCTATGGCTTCTGCAACTTCTTGTTGACACTCTTTTGTAGATGTTATTCTGTCTTCAGTTGACATTTGCATTTGGGGTGGTGCTCGAGTTGGAGAAGCGAATGGTGAATCCAATCCTGTGGTGTCAGGTGCTGGAAGGGTGCTAAGTGCAGTGACCACATCACTTATCAGAGGACGTACTACTTGATCATCTTGCAGACACATAGAAGCAATAGCAACCGCTTGACTGAAACTTTTCTTTGGGAAATTTGCTTCAAGAAGTGGATCAGCCAGTTCAATGTGTCTCCTTGTGTCTTTGAATATCGGTTCAGCCTGAAAGAAGTATAAGAACACATCTTTGAGTAGGACAATACTATGCGGTTTTTAATAAATCAAATAACCCACTGAATTTAGAAGTAAATGGAATATCAGCCATCAAGAGGGAAAATAAATACTGCATACTACATTATCGATGTCATTCAGTTATCAGTCATATGCAATAAATTGAATCCCCTTCATCGGAAAGTGATACTTCGTAAATAGGGTAAAAGTACACAGAAATTTTTTGAATTCCCTCAACATAAGAGAAATACAGGTGCAAGATGTGGCATTAATTTGATTTCCCTTATCAAAATTTCTGGCTCCACCAATCAATACACTTTGGATTCTTAACATATGTATCTCCTCCATCTTACACGCCACCTGTAGTTCTTTAAGCTCACATTTAGAAACAGTTAATTATTGAACATACACAATTGCAAGATAAACATTTGCATTTCAGCAACGAAATCTTCATCATGAAAATGTTCATTAAGGTGAAAGCAGAAAGGAAGGAGAAATGTTTACTTACCCAGGTAACTAAGTTCTGTTGATGCCCATGCCTCGTGATATCAACTGCTCTCTTTCCCGTAATTAGCTCCAATAAAACTACACCAAAGCTATAAACATCGGACTTGATAGTCAGTTTGCCAGTTTGTTGGTACTCAGGAGCACAATAGCCGTATGTTCCCATGACTCGTGAAGATACATGGGTGTTA
The DNA here is from genome assembly GCA_029844215.1 of Przewalskia tangutica. Taxonomy (NCBI): domain Eukaryota; kingdom Viridiplantae; phylum Streptophyta; class Magnoliopsida; order Solanales; family Solanaceae; genus Przewalskia; species Przewalskia tangutica. Next base: position 42,876,407 of record CM056723.1, on the reverse strand, counting down.
TCCCCTGTAGGTCCAACCTTGGCTAACCCAAAGTCTGACAATTTTGCATTAAATCCATTATCCAGCAAGATGTTGGAGGACTTCAAGTCACGGTAAATGACTGGTGGATTCGCTTTATGATGTAAATATTCGAGTCCTTTGGCAGCATGTAGTGCTATTTTCATCCTTGAAAACCAATCCAGTGGAACTCTACCTGGTTCAAGATCTGAAGAAACACATATATATGATTCATTAGTTTGATTATATACAATACATTGCTTCAGTAAACAAAGTTAACACATAGCTAGTATACGGGAAATTGAATGCTATAATGACAGTTCAACACAACAACAACAATATACCCAGTGAAATCCCACAGTGTGGGGTCTGGGGAGGGTAAAGTGTACGTAGACCTTACCTCTACCTTGGTAGGTAGAGCGGCTATTTCCGAGAGACCCTCGGCTCAAAACAAAGCACAAGCAAAGCAAGAGAAATGGTCAGACCCGGACAAGAAATTCAAAGCAATATGAAAATGCCGGTATCAAAAGCGAATAAGACATGATACCACATTCTGAAAAAAGAAGCAGTAACTAACGCAGGTAAATAAAATAAACAAAGTATACTAGAGAACACATAGCATCAGAAATCAAACGACAAATAATGCGCCTACTAGTATGATAGACTAAGCGGACCTACAATAATAACGCTACAACTACCAGTTTGTAAGCGTAAGTGGGATTACGCTGGGCTACATACTATCCTAATTCGTGTCCTCCATAATCCCCTATCTAAGGTCATGTCATCAGTAAGTTGCACCTGCGCCATATCCCGTCTAATAACCTCCCTTCAATACTTCTTCAACCTACCTTTACCCCTCATGAACCCGTCCATAGCTAACCTCACACACCTCCGCACTGAGACATTTGTGTCTCTCCTCTGCACGTGCTCGAACCATCTCAACCTCACTTTTCGCATCTTATCCTCCACCGAGGGCATTCTCACTATTTCCCGAATATCATTATTTCTAATTATATCCCACCTCGTATGCCCACACATCCATCTCAGGATCCTCGTCTCCACAACTTTCATCTTTTGGGTGTGTAAAGTCTTGACCGAACTCCGCCCCATACAACATAGTCGGTCTAACCATCACCCTATAGAACTTTCCTTTGAGTTTTGGTGGTACCTTTTTATCGCACAAGACTCCAGATGCGAGCCTCCATTTCATCCACTCTGCCCCAATACGATGTGTGACATCGTCATCAATCTTTCTATTCCCTCCGGATAATATACTCGAGGTACTTGAAGCTTCCTTCTTTGGAATGACCTGAGTACCAAGCATCACCTCCACGCCTGTCTCAATGTCGCTCCCGTTACTGAACTTGTACTCAAAATATTCTGTCTTGGTCCTACTCCGCATGAACCCTTGACATTAATATGCTTCCTAAAAACGTATAACCTTTGGCATGGCTACATATTCATATAAATATGAAGCAGTTATTGAGAAAATAACCTCAAATTCGAAATAAAATAACCAAATCTGAAACTAAATAACCAAAAATAGAAATTAATTAATGTTACAATTTCTAAACAGAAACAAAATAACCAAAACATAATGAACATGTTAAATCAATAAAAACTGGATGTTCAAAATATCTAAACCTCAAATATATGAGATTTCAACTATCTAAACCTCAATCCGAGACTAAATAACCAAAACAGAAATTAATTTAACTTACAATTTCTCGAGTAACCAAAATAGAACAAAATAACCAACAACAACAACATACCCAGTGAAATCCCGCAATGTATGTTGGGTTTTCATATTGGTGAATGGGAAATGATGGGATGCAAATTAAAGGGGGTAAAAGGCTCTTTTGTACCACATCGAAAAAAGAGAAGGAAAGAGAGGTGTATATATTACATTACACCTTCTCTAGCTGCTAAAAAGGTTGAGAGGGCAAGGACCCCTCACGCCGTCGTCGTCGCTCGCTCGGGAAGAACCAAAGAAAAGTATTCCAAGCAAAGAGGATCCAAGGCGTAGCAAACGTCAAAAGACATCTACTTCCTTTGGACCAGATTTTGTAACATTCTTGCTTGAAAATGAGCCTCAAACATTTAAAGCAGCAATGTCATCTTCTGATTCAACATTTTGGAAAGAAGCAATCAATAGTGAGATTGAATCAATTTTAAATAACCATACATGGGAATTAGTTGATCTTACTCCTGGAAATAAACCTTTAGGATCAAAATGGATCTTTAAAAGGAAAATGAAAGTTGATGGCACTATTGACAAATATAAGGCAAGACTTGTGGTCAAAGGTTATAGACAAAAGGAAGGCCTTGATTACTTTGACACATATTCGCCGGTAACAAGAATAACATCTATTCGGGTGTTAGTGGCGTGTCAGATATGGTCTTGAAATCCATCAAATGGATGTCAAGACAGCTTTCTTAAATGGAGAATTGGAGGAAGAAATTTACATGGAACAACCTGAGGGTTTTGTGGTTCCTGGTAAAGAAAGGAAAGTGTGCAGACTTGTTAAGTCACTTTATGGACTTAAACAAGCACCCAAACAATGACATGTGAAATTTGACCAAACAATGTTGGCAAATGGATTCAAGATTAATGAGTGTGACAAATGTGTTTACATTAAAAATACTCTAAATCATGAAGTCATTGTTTGTTTGTATGTTGATGACATGTTGATAATGATATTGTCGATATAAATGCTACGAAGCGTATGCTCGCTAGCAAATTTGACATGAAAGACTTAGGGGTTGCTGATTTGATCTTAGGAATTAGGATCCATAAAACTCCACAAGGTCTAGCACTATCACAGTCACATTATATTGAAAAAGTACTTGACAAGTTCAAGTATTTAAATTTCAATGTTGCAAAGACTCCGATTGATGTAAGTTTTGCACTTCAAAAGAATGAAGGTGAAAGTGACTCACAATTGGACTTTGCACGAGTTTTGGAAAGTTTGATGTATATTATGAATTGTACACGACCAGATATAACATGTGTTATAAGCAAGCTGAGTCGATTCACGAGTAATCCCAATCAAACTCATTGGATGGCAATGAAACGAGTCTTGAGATATTTACAACACACCCAAAACAATGCTTTGCATTATAATAAATATCCCGCAGTACTTGAGGGATATAGTGATGCAAATTGGATCACCGGATCGTTTGAAGTTAAATTCACGAGTGGATATGTTTTCACCGTTGGCGGAGGAGCAGTGTCTTGGAAATCATCAAAACAGACATGCATCGCCCGCTCTACAATGGAATCAGAATTTATAGCTTTAGACAAGGCCGGTGAAGAAGCTGAATGGCTCCGAAATTTCTTAGAAGATATTCCATTCTGGCCCAAACCTTTGGCTCCTATATGTATACATTGTGATAATCAAGCAGCAATAGGTAGGGCAGGGAGCGTAATGTATAACGGAAAATCTCGTCACATACGATGGAGACACAATACCGTTAGACAACTCCTCTCTAGTGGCGTTATCAAAATTGATTATGTAAAGTCAAGAGATAACGTGGCGGATCCGCTTACAAAAGGCTTATCTAAAGAGGGAGTTGGTAGATCATCAATGGGAATGGGGTTAAGGCCAAGGACAAGTCATCATAGCGGTAACTCTACCTAGCAGACTGGAGATCCCAAGAGCTAGGTTCAAGGAGATCAAACAAAGTTATGACTGACGGTTCAACATTGTCAAATAACTCAACCCATTCTCGGATGAAGACAATGTTCAGAAATAAGGATAAGACTTTATAGCTTGTTAATGAGTTAATAAAGTATTGAGGTTTTTTAATGGTTATCTAAATCTGGCAATATATGACCAGATAATGTGGCTATAGGATCACATGTTTAGAAATCACCTATGTGGGTGTTAAGTGTAAGCCGCTTTAAAGGGGAATGACAGTAAAGGCCCATTCTTTATGCACTCATGAGACCAGACGGTGTTCATGGCTGAAACAAACACAACCGTGAGAACCATAAACGGTTGAGGGTTGATTGTGTGTCTTGTGTTGTCTAGGTATACAACAAAGTTCGACGGTTCAAAGATATCAAATCTACCGATTGATCGAGTATATCCGATATAAGTTCACTACGGAAAGTTCAAAGGGAAACCTACTTATCCAGATCGCATAATTCTCGCTTGTATATCACACTCGTCCGTACATTCTTTTATCTTATAACCATTCCCCATTCATGTGGGGGATTGTTGGATTTTGATATTGGTGAATGGGAAATGATGGGATGAAAATTAAAGGGGATAAAATGCTCTTTTGTTCCACATCGAAAAAAGAGAAGGAAAGAGAGGTGTATATATTACATTACACCTTCTCTAGCTGCTAAAAGGGTTGAGAGGGCAAGGACCCCTCGCGCCGTCGTCGTCGCTCGCTCGGCTCGGCTTCGGCTCGCTCACTCGGCTCGGCTTCGGATTCGGATTCGGATTCGGATTCGGATTCGGATTTGGATTTGGATTTGTCAAAAAATCGATTGATTGATAATCTTTTTGGACAAATGTTTCTTTAATTAATTTAATTAATTAATTATTTAATTATAAAAATAAATTCAAACGGATCGACCCGCGACCGACCCGACCCGTCCGACTCTCCCTCTCTTTTTCGAATTTCCCTCCAAATATTAGGTGACTATTATGAATGGTTGCAAACATTCAGAATCAGTACTTCCAAACCTATATACTGTCGTTGAGTGGTTCGCTGCTACCAAAATTTGGAGTACTACTATTCTGGTAAGATAATCGTTCTATCCTGGGAGACGATATTCCGTTAACCTCGAGTACTGTGAGGGGAATAATTTCCTTAAGGACACACTTTGAACTAAGTGGGCTCGATTACATTCTGAAATTATTTTCCAAAACAGATTCTGTTTTTCGTTTATTGTTTCTTGCATAATTTACTGTTAAGTAATGTTTATATCATGTAATCTAATCTGTTTCACTAAGTGATTAACAGATTGTGTTGAAACATTATTTAGTCATATACGGATTATTATACCAACAATGTAGAGTCTGGGGAGGATAGAGTGTACGCATACCTTTAACTCTACCTTGATAGGTAGAGCGACTGTTTACTCAGCTCGAGACAAAGCACAAGCCAAAACCATATTAGTATCGGTCAGAAATCCTGAATGCCATTTCTTTCTATCAAGTAAAACCCAAAAAAAAAATCAATCCAGAAGGGCCAAAATCATATTAATACTCATCAGAAATAACCAAAGCATAAATTAAATATCTAAACCTCAAATATATCAGATTTAAACTATCTAAAACTCTATATGAAACTAAATAACCAAAACATAAATTAAATGACCTCAATCCGAAACTAAATAACCGAAACAAAAATTAATTTAACTTACAATTTCTAGAGTAAAATCAAAGAATAAAGAAGAAGAATACCTTTAGATCAGTAAAAAACTAAAAACTGGAGCGATTTGGGATGATTTTAAAGAGAGATATTAGGGGAATTTGAGAGAGATAGTCATTGAAAATGGCATAGAAATCTGATATTTGGGGGGGGGGGGGATGAGGGACAATTATCCCAAAAAAATAGAGGGGAAAGTCAATATTTGGTGGGGGAAAATGGAGGTAAGCGGCGCCCCTATTTTTAGGTCTAGCGTAGGTTAATGGAAAAAAACCCCGCAAATTAATCTCCACAATATAAAAAAACCCGCAAAAATATGTGCGAGATAATGATCATCTGTGTAAGATCGATCAATATTTCATACTCTGCGTAAGGTCTTCATAATGTCGACGATAAATTAGGGTCCACAACTCAATACATGACTAAAGCAAGTCAACTTAAGCTTTAACCTGGCTGAGACAAATATGTGTGAGATGATGATCATCTTATTGTTTGTTGATAATGGAAATGTGAGTGGTAATGTGTAGAACGGAAAAATAACAACAACAACTATTTGTTAGAAATCTGGAAATGATCAAATATGAGGGTTTGCTGAGTCGATCAAATTCTTGATCTATCCTTAAGATAATATTGCCCCGTATATCCTTTCAAAGGTTGTAATGACAACTTATCTCCCAAGATAAAACAGCAATCAAACAAATGAGTAAAGGGAACTCAAATGTTTGCTTTGGAAGAAAGATGTTTGAGTGTTTTGTGATTGCAAGAAAGGATGAAGTGTTTCAAATTTCAAGTGTTTTTTTCAAAGAGCCTTGTGTCTCATTATATAGTGTGTAGATGATGACCCTCCAAATGACTAAGTAATGGCCATGAACGTCATGTTAATGCCTTGAATTTGGAGTTACAATTCAGCCAAGTAATGACTGAATTCATGAGCAAAATAATGGAGAGTAAATACTCCAAAGTCAGCCCAAGAATCAGGTTTTAATTCACCTCCAACGGATTGAAACAGTCGAGGAGCCGCGGCCCTTCAGTTCCAGTAAAGAGTCGCGGTCCTTCGGGGAGGAGCTGCGACCCTTCAATTCCAGTGAGTTACTGGAATTAAAATGTCAATTAGAGTCGTGGCCCTTTGGAGGAGGAGCTGCGGCCCTTCAAGCATCGCGACCATTACTTGGAGGAGCCGCGACCCTTCTCGATTTCGTGGTGATTTCTGATTCATTTCATCTTTACACATTATACACTTCTTCCTTCATTTACCAACGTGAAATCATTCGTCATTTGACCAATAACCGTCTATTACATTACGTCTCAAACAATTCGTATACGTACCAATATCTCTTCCATTAAGGAAATTTTGATTATTGGTACTACGTGTGCACGTGTGTGGAAACAAGGTTTCCTACGTACGGGGCCCCAATTGTTCGATTCATAATTAATAGAATTTACTTTATTTCACGTTTTAATAAATATTTCCAACAATCCACTCTTGGAAGAGATTTTGGTGCACGCATATGGTGCCTTCCTAGCATTCACTTGGCGGAACGATGTTGCATCCGGAGAGGTAGCTGGAGCTTTGAATCTTTCATAGTAGAATACCATCGGACATATTTACTGCGCGGTGAACGTGATGTCTTGAACCGTCAGTGTTTAGTATATGCCAAGACAGTGGTACCAACACAACACCTTTCCTACTCAATCTTTCTAGTGTTTTGTCCATCGTGGGCCGTTGACACCTTTGGATTCTTAAGTGCGTTCATTTGAGGTGGCATGTTCTCGCACTTAAATAGGTGGTTTCCTACAAGGTATCCTGTAATACCCCGCTACACAAGCGTTAGGAACCATTAAAGATTTCACCAACCTAACTTTTGAGGATCATTAAAAGTTTGGAAATTTATCATTTACCCCTCTTACAAGTAGAACTTTTTGTCTATCACGGAAACGGTCTTGGATTTTTTTTTTCAAGATAAGTCACATTATCCGAAGTGCTCTTGCTTCCACCGAAGCGCTCACGGAACCTTTACAATTTAGTTTTCTCATTGAACCTTATTCCTGGGATCTCCAGTCTGTAAAGGTTGGATGTTCACTATATCGGTTCTTATTGTTTGGGTTTTAAGCCCATTCCCCTAGACAGGCAGAACAACTGATCTTTGGGTATTCCCTTCGTCAAGGGATCTGCGATATTTTTCTTAGATTTTATGTAATCAATGGAAATAATACCCGAGGTGATCAACTGCCTAACAAACTCATGTCTCCGTCGAATATGACGAGACTTACCGTTGTATATTGAACTTCTTGCCCTTCCTAGAGCCGACTGACTATCGCAATGGATCATTACAGAAGACACGAGTTTATCCCAATATGGGACATCCTCTAGAAAACCATGAAACCACTCAGCTTCCTCTCCCGCTTTATCTAAAGCGATAAATTCCGACTCCATCGTGGATCAGGCAATAAGAGTTTGCCTAGAGGATTTACAAGACACAGCTCCACCACCGATTGTAAAATTATATCCACTGGTAGACTTGATGTCGTCGCTATCAGATATTCAGTTTGCATCGTTGTACCCCTCTAGTACCTCTGGATATCTTGAATAGTGTAACCCGAAATGTATCGTGAACTTTAGGAACCGTAGTATCCTGTTCAACGTTTTCCAGTGATCCTCACTTGGATTTCTGTGAGCGATTTTTCACACGCTTAACGCAAGTGTACGTATCGGAACAAGTAATATAGTCTAGGTAAGACTGAATATCGTCCTCAGGGACTGTTGTTCAATTACCAAACATCTATTCTATGTTATCTATTTGACTGTCGATAGTGTGTTGTTGTTTTTATCTATAAACTACTGAACAATTGTAAAAGTTAACTAAATTACTTTACTTAAATCAGATATGGTGGAAATAGGGCTTCCAATCTCCTCAACTATCCACTCGCCTTAATCCTTAATGCAACAATAAATGTTCTTCTTGATAGCAGGTTAACTAGACTGTTTTATATTCTGGTTAGGATATATAAACACCCAATGCCGGTGCAGAAATCTTCTATATTTCTATGACAGATTTTACCACATAGGAGGATTAAGAACAATAACCTATAAAACTACACAAGTATAGAGGTACTTTCGTCAACAAATTTAACCTATGTTTATTCAACTATAGCATATTCAAATCTCCCCTTTAGGATTTCGATTCGAAATCATATAAGTGATGATAACCAGTGATCAGTTAATTACCAAGCAATCAAAACAACTATTGAATAAATCTTAACTATATGAAGAAGAAACCAAATTAATGCATTAAGTCATAAAGACGAGGTTCAAGCGATTCGAAAGGAAAGCCCTAAATAAAGTTTAGCTCCTAGCCATAGACATGCTAAGAACCAAAAGATTATCCAACATAAACTGAAAGTAAATAAAGTAAATAAAGAAAAATACTTAAGAACAAGTCTCTAATCTTGAAGCCTCCAAGAACTAAGTTATGTTGTGAATAGATGAATGAGAAACTCTTGAAAAATCAGCCCAAAGGGCCTTTTACAGCTCTAAAAAACGTGTGCAACTTTTCCTTCATGACCTTGGCCCATTCCTGCTCGGATCTAGTAATTTCCCGCCTTGGCGCCGCGGCCATAAACTTTGGGCGCTGCAGCGCCCAAACTTCTGCAGCCATTCAGTACTTTAGGCGCCGTGGCCATGCAATCCTGCAGTTTGGCGCCACATCGCCCAACTCCTGTGTTGCCAATTTTTGTCCATTTTTGGCTTGGGAACCTCATTTTTTGCCCAATTTTTTCTCCTTTTCGTCATTTCATCTTTTTAAACCACTTTGACTCAAAAGGAAGAAAAACTACCCTGACACGACACATATTTACACAAAAATAGGCAAAATACTAACTAAAAATGACTCTAAAAGTGTATATAAAATATACCGATCAAATACTCCCAAAATTAACATTTGCTCACCCTCGAGCAAATATCAAAATAAAATCAAAGACACAAAAGAAAAGAAAATAAAGACTCTGATCAATCTGCTGCACAATAGTCACTAGAAAAGCATGAACATGAGCATGAATTTTTAGCATTCTAAACTTTCAAGTGTGATATATCGCAAATTCATTTCAATCATGTTCAATGGAGGTAAGAGCACACAACCTATGCATGTCAATTTCAAAATTCTATGGACTGTTCACTTGTTATTCTCCACTAATCATAGACATACATACTAGAAATCTTCAGGACTTTTCAGGATTGTAATGTAGACTTAGGCAGGTGTAGGTAACAATAGGCATTTTAGGCTCAAATCATGTACCATAAGCTATTTTCATTCAACTCTTTTTCCTTCTTTTTGATTTCCTTTTTAATCTCATCCCTATTTTTTCCCTCTTTTGTTTTGAGAGAGTGAGGTGCATTATGAATAACATGCACCCCAAACTTAGGCTTTTGCCTATTTTTCATTGGGGTGCATCAATTTTTCACTCTCTTTTTGTTTTTCTTCTTCAACACTTTTCATTCCAAGAGTCTTTAAAAAAAACTTATGGCACAAACATGGAATTATAGGGTGTCCAAGAAAGATCTTATTTTAGGCTCAAAGGGGCTAACTAGTGATAAATTTTATTGTCAGGGATAGGCCGTGAATGGTAAGAAGGGCTAACAAAGAATTGCCTGAGTCATCTCCCTAACATGTACATCCTAACTATTTCGCCTCAAATAACAAGCAAGAAGACACATATACTTTATCATTAACAATGCAGAAGTTAAGCATAGGTACCCCAAATAATTTGATTTCATGAATTCTTGGCATATCTCGCTTAAGCATTCATTGATTAGTGGAGAATAGAAAGTGAACAGTCCTGTCTAAGTCTACATTATAATCCTGAAAAGTCCTGAAGATCTCTAGTATGTATGTCTATGATTAGTGGAGAATAGAAAGTGAACAAGCCATAGAATTTTGAAATTGACATGCATAGGTTGGGTGCTCTTACCTCCATTGAACATGATTGAAATGAATTTGCGATATATCTGACTTGAAAGTTTAGAATGCTAAAAATTCATGCTATACATGTTCCTGTTCATGCTTTTTGTTACACCTCGTAAGTTAAGACAATAATTAAGAACGTCATTAAGGAATTAAGATTCTAATATTGATTATATAGTATGGTTATATATGCTAAATGCAGAAGTTAGTACATGAAGGATGTGATTCCGGAATTTTTTTGGTTACAACGGGCGTGATAATGGAAATTGAAAATGATAGTTATATATATATCCCGTTATGAATTAGTAATGTATATAAGCTACGACAATAAGGACACGAGGCTTCATGAAACTTTCAGAAATTAAAGAAAGCGGGATTTGAGATTTAATTTTTACTCAAGGGATTAAATTAGTTATTCTAGTAGGGACTAAAGTGAAATTAGGCAAAATCAGATTTTTAAGATTGGGTTTGATAAAACCTATGTTTATCTTCTTCATTCTCATTTCAAAAAGAATACACAAAACCTCTCCTCTCTTCTCTAAACCCAACCCCTACTGCAGAGAACCACCCCAACCCCATACCCAACTTAAGATTTTCATCTCCTCTTCTTAGACTACATTATTCACGAAAATAGAAGCAAAAAAATTGGAGAAAAACATGGCAGAAAATCGATTCTTGGCAGATTTTTCCAACTTTGGAGGGGTATATCTCCTAGTATATTAGGAGTTTTTGGGTGTTTCAAAAGCCAAAAATGAAGTCGTCGAGTATAGTTTCCAACAAAACAAACCTCTCGTCGATAGGACATTGGAGTAGAGAGTTATGGACGTTAGAAGTTTAGATGACAAAAACAGTGAAAACAAACGCTGCTACTGGGGCAGAATTTTAGCCCACGAAATTTCAAGTTTTGGACGAATTTTTGAAAGAGAAAACGTGTAAGGATGATGGGTTAACATTATAGATTGGATGCATGTTAATTTGGAGTTGAAAAAGTGTCAAAATTGAAGCTAAAAATCGATGGAACCGTAGTAATCAAACTGACTGCTTGGCTCAAAAACTAAGGTAAAATTCTTTCTTTCAATTGAATGATTGAAGTGCATGTTGTATAATTAAGGAATTGAAATGGGTGTTAGTAAAAACTAGGGATTAAAGATAATGCATGTGAAATTTGGATGTTGTAACCAATTCTAGAACCCATTTGTGTACATTGGAATTTAGTATTGTTGTTGTTAGTATTGTCACCAATTGCATGTTGGAAATTGAAGAGAAATCTTAATATTTAAGTGGTAATTAGTTATATGGGAGTATTGGAATATGATATTGGATCTTAAGAATTAAGAGAAGAATTTTGGAACAAAAATATGGGTTGGCCGAAAATTTAAGGAAATTTGTAGACATTGTTGTGACATTTTTTTTAGAGTTGTTTGGAGCTTAAAAATGTAAGATAACAACAGGGTATATAGGTGTGTTAATCGCCTTAATTGTTGAAGTTGTGGTCTTTCATAAGTATAAAGGGAAAGGAGGTTGTATGATTGTGTAAATGTAGTATATGGAGCCTAACTTGATTATATCTTGGAATTATAGTGGATTGTTGGTTTAATTGACTTGTTGGTTAATTGTGGATACGCACATAAACAAGGGAAGTGTTGCCCGAATTTTTATAAAATAAGAGAGTCGTCTTTCAATTTAACTTACATTAGGAATCATAGAATTGATGAACATGTTGTTCCTTATCATAGGTTGAAATACTAGACGAGGAATACCTTAATACCAAGATGATTAGTTCGCCTAAGAGGTATGTGAGACTATCATTTCCTTCTTTGGCATGATTTTATGAAAATCTTTCTTCCTTCCTTTGGCATGATTTTAATGAAAGTACGGCGGACGTACGTGATTCCTTCAAAGGCTAGTTTTAATCAAATAATGATTCATGATAAGTTAGTGTCTTGACTTTCCAAAAGATGATATGTGATACGCTAAGCGCCTTGATTTTCTAAAAGATGACTTAAATGATATATGATATGATAATGCATTTTTCTTATTCCATTGAGAGTCAAACGATAATCTAAGTTATATATGGTTGCTCATGATATTCTGCTCGTGCCAAGTGTTATTACTCATTTCATCGAGTCCCTCATTACAGGGCCGAGACATGTTATATTGATAATTCCATCGAGTCGCTCATTACAGGGCCGAGACATGTTATATTGATAATTCCATCGAGTCCCTCATTCTGGTAGAGACATGTTATATTGATAATTCCATCGAGTCCCTCATTACAGGGCCGAGACATGTTATATTGATAATTCCATCGGGTCCCTCATTACAGGGCCGAGACATGTTATATTGATAATTCCATCGGGTCCCTCATTACATGGCATAGACATGATATACATATATACAGATATCATCGAGTTTCTCATTACAGGGCCGAGACACGTTATACATACATATATATATACATACATATATATATATATATATATACATATATATATATATATATATATATATATATATATACATCTATCATCGAGTCCCTCCTTAGAGGGCCGAGACACGTTGTACAGATTTACAGACAAGTATATGGACATGATGATTTTATGGTAGGCATTCATGGGTTCTGATATGACTCTCATTTTATAGATATAGTTGACTCTCTATTTTACTTGGTACAGTTATGGCCTCATTTTCTCTATTTCATGTTTTACATACTCAGTACATTATTTCGTACTGACCCCCTTTCCCGGGGGGCTGCGTTCATGCCCGCAGGTACAAGTGTTCAGTTTGGTGACCCTCTGATCTAGGTTCCTACTCAGCTGTTGGGGAAGCTTCTTGATCCAGAGCTTGTCGTTTTGGTACAGAATCTCTTTTAGACTTATGCATATTTTGGGCACGACGGGGTCCTGTCCCGTCATATGTCAGTATTACACTCTTAGAGGTCTGTAGACAGTTGTGGGTTGGACGTTTGTATTTTGTTTTGGGTTTGATGTCATTATCTAGTAGCAGCCTTGCCGGCTTGCGTGTTTTGATTTATGCCTTTATGCGCGTGATGTGGTTGGTGGCAGCCTAGTCGGCTAGCCTATTATGACTGTTGTTTTGTTGTTTTGGCAGCCTTGTCGGCTCGCCCGTTTTTAGGGATATATTGTAAAAGCAGCGTTGTGCTGCCGAAATTTATGTAGACATCTATATTAAATGGATTAAGAGTGACAGATCAGTAATGACGTTCAATTAGGACGTTAATCGCGGCCCGTCGGGTCGGGTCGTGACAAAAGTGGTATCAGAGCAGTTAGTCCTCGGAATGTCTACAGACCGTGTCTAGTAGAGTTTTGTGTATGGGTATGTTGTGCATCATACTTATACACAGGAGGTTGTCGGACATTTAAGATTGATTTCTACTCTTTCATCTCGTAGATCGTGCAATAGAGCTATGTCATTAGGATAATCTCCCCCCTCTTCCTAATAATTATTGTGGTTGCAGCTATGTCCCAAAAGAAAGCGACAGTGTTCCGGAAGGAAAAATCAGAGTTATTTGCACTTGACTTAGTGCGTCAAACCATAAGAGAAGTGGAAGAAACTGAATAAAGGTATAATGACCAGGTGTGGAGATGCTAGGTCAACGTCAGGTAATGTAACTCTTCAGAATCTTCTACGTACCGAATAAGGAAATAAGTTAACGATTCATCATTTATGGGATGGTATTGTCAAGGATTGGAACCAGGAGTAAAGTCTGAGATTACATATGTATACTAGAATATGTTGGAATTATAAAAAGTACAATAGGTAAGAAAGGAGTGAACAAGTGTTAAAAGAAACGAAGCTGTTTATAATTACGAGTAGTGAAAAGATGCAAAAAAAAGTTTACATAGGACCTTGGTGTGTGCATTCAATGATGAGGTTCTTAAAAGAGAAATGTGGATGGATATTAGAAGGTTATGTGGCCAGGTACAAGGTCCATTGGCAATAATGAGTGATTTCCACTGGGTATTCAGGAGAAATGAAAGAGTGAAGTGTCATGTCGCTATGATGGAGATAAGGAATTTTAAGCAGTATATAGCAGTACTTACTAATCAAGTATGAGTTGATAATCTACGTGCTTCTAAAAGTGTATTTCATGAAACCAAGCCTATATGATTATTTTCTTGGAATAATTAGGTGGGAAGGAGGCATAGAGATTCAGTACAGGTTCAGATACTTTGATATGGGAAGGGTGAAAAACAGATAAGAGAGGTACAACGATATAGATGAATTCAACAAAGTGATAATATATATTCAGGGTAATGTAGCCAAAGTGACAACTGTTGATGCAACCAAAGATACAACCGAGTCAGTAAATCTAACAAGAGGATAGAACAAATGTCACTTGAGGAGACAAAGGATAATAATGAGAATAAAGAGGAACAAAGAGATACTGGGGAAGAATATGATAATAAATAGAATAAGAAAGATAACAATGACAATGTGATAGAAGTAGAACAACTCATCGAGGACCCACAATTGATGGAAGAATCAAAAGCAACTCTTGCTACTAAAGAATAGATTGGGAAAGTTTTTTTGTATCAGCAGAAGTTAAGGAGGAGCGGAATGTTGACAAGAGTCAGGAGATGTGTACCAATGGTAACAACTCTAATAATAGTAACACAGTAATATTAAAGGAAGATGGGACAATGATGTCTAATGTGGAGCAGAATATGGCAGTGGAAGCGGCTATGTCTATCCTAAATATAGTAATCAGCAGAGAAACTTAATCAGAGATAATATGAGGGATGATTAACATGACAAACTTAAGGACTAACTGGTGCAAGGAGAAAAATGACAAAGGACAGACAAGTTAACAACAAAGCAAGTAGAGGTAGAGAAGCAACATAATGTAGATCGAATACCATTTTGGCTTTGTGGGATTGATGAAACCTTTTTCAGGAATCTAATAAGATTGAAATATACAGGAGAAGAACAGGGTTGCAACATGCTATGACAAACTGCTCAGGGAAGATATGTGCATTTGTGGATGACATGTTTGAAATACAGGTTTTGATAGATCATATACAACAACTGAGCATTAGCCTGAAGATTAGGGGAACTTAGAAGGAGATAATAGTTACTCTAGTGTATGCCAAATGTTCTTAGATGGAATATTGGAATTGTGGGAATCTTGGAGGATATGGATAATTCAATGCAACCTTCATGGTTAATAGAAGGTGATTTTAACACTATTGTGACAGATTTAGAAACATATGGAGGTTATCAGTCATAATTAATGAAGTTCAAGATTTTAGAGCTTATATGCAAAACTGTGAGGTAACTAACTTGGGTTTAAAATGACAGTACTTATAATTGGTGAAATGTATATGTGTGATATATTGTGGCATCTGTTGGTTTGCTGAATATAGATGGATAGACACAGTTATAAATGAGACTTTGCTAAAAAAATCTGGCATAAGACTTATTAAGAACATTCGAGGACGAATGTTTCTAAGGGGGATATGATGTTACACCTCGTAAGTTAAGACAATAATTAAGAACGTCATTAAGGAATTAAGATTCTAATATTGATTATATAGTATGGTTATATATGCTAAATGCAGAAGTTAGTACATGAAGGATGTGATTCCGGAATTTTTTTGGTTACAACGAGCGTGATAATTGAAATTGAAAATGATAGTTATATATATATCCCGTTATGAATTAGTAACCTATATAAGCTACGACAATAAGGACACGAGGCTTCATGAAACTTTCAGAAATTAAAGAAAGCGGGATTTGAGATTTAATTTTTACTCAAGGGATTAAATTAGTTATTCTAGTAGGGACTAAAGTGAAATTAGGCAAAATCAGATTTTTAAGATTGGGTTTGATAAAACCTATGTTTATCTTCTTCATTCTCATTTCAAAAAGAATACACAAAACCTCTCCTCTGTTCTCTGAACCCAACCCCTACTGCAGAGAACCACCCCAACCCCATACCCAACTTAAGATTTTCATCTCCTCTTCTTAGACTACATTATTCACGAAAATAGAAGCAAAAAAATTGGAGAAAAACTGGGCAGAAAATCGGGATTTACTGGCAGATTTTCAGTCAACTTTGGAGGGGTATATCTCCTAGTATATTAGGAGTTTTTGGGTGTTTCAAAAGCCAAAAATGAAGTTCGTCGAGTCTAGTTTCCAACGCAACAAACCTCTAGTCGATAGGACACTGTAGTAGAGAGTTATGGACGTTACAAGTTCAGCTGACAAAAACAGTGGAAAAAATGCTGCTACTGGGGCAGAATTTTAGCCCACGAAATTTCAAGTTTTGGACGAATTTTTGAAAGAGAAAACGTGTAAGGATGATGGGTTAACATTATAGATTGGATGCATGTTAATTTGGAGTTGAAAAAGTGTCAAAATTGAAGCTAAAAATCGATGGAACCGTAGCACCGAAACCTGGACTGTTTTGGCTCAAAAACTAAGGTAAAATTCTTTCTTTCAATTGAATGATTGAAGTGCATGTTGTATAATTAAGGAATTGAAATGGGTGTTAGTAAAAACTAGGGATTAAAGATAATGCATGTGAAATTTGGATGTTGTAACCAATTCTAGAACCCATTTGTGTACATTGGAATTTAGTATTGTTGTTGTTAGTATTGTCACCAATTGCATGTTGGAAATTGAAGAGAAATCTTAATATTTAAGTGGTAATTAGTTATATGGGAGTATTGGAATATGATATTGGATCTTAAGAATTAAGAGAAGAATTTTGGAACAAAAATATGGGTTGACCGAAAATTTAAGGAAATTTGTAGACATTGTTGTGACATTTTTTTTAGAGTTGTTTGGAGCTTAAAAATGTAAGATAACAACAGGGTATATAGGTGTGTTAATCGCCTTAATTGTTGAAATTGTGGTCTTTCATAAGTATAAAGGGAAAGGAGGTTGTATGATTGTGTAAATGTAGTATATGGAGCCTAACTTGATTATATCTTGGAATTATAGTGGATTGTTGGTTTAATTGACTTGTTGGTTAATTGTGGATACGCACATAAACAGGGGAAGTCTTGCTAATTTTTATAAAATAAGAGAGTCGTCTTTCAATTTAACTTACATTAGGAATCATAGAATTGATGAGCATGTTGTTCCTTATCATATGTTGAAATACTAGACGAGGAATACCTTAATACCAAGCTGATTAGTTCGCCTAAGAGGTATGTGAGACTATCATTTCCTTCTTTGGCATGATTTTATGAAAATCTTTCTTCCTTCCTTTGGCATGATTTTAATGAAAGTACGGCGGACGTACGTGATTCCTTCAAAGGCTAGTTTTAATCAAATAATGATTCATGATAAGTTAGTGTCTTGACTTTCCAATAGATGATATGTGATACGCTAAGCGCCTTGATTTTCTAAAAGATGACTTAAATTATATATGATATGATAATGCCTTTTTCTTATTCCATTGAGAGTCAAACGATAATCTAAGTTATATATGGTTGCTCATGATATTCTGCTCGTGCCAAGTGTTATTACTCATTTCATCGAGTCCCTCATTACAGGGCCGAGACATGTTATATTGATAATTCCATCGAGTCCCTCATTACAGGGCCGAGACATGTTATATTGATAATTCCATCGAGTCTCTCATTACAGTTCCGAGACATATGATATTGATAATTCCATCGAGTCCTCATTCAGGCCGAGACATGTTATATTGATAATTCCATCGAGTCCCTCATTACAGGGCCGAGACATGTTATATTGATAATTCCATCGAGTCCCTCATTACAGGGCCGAGACATGTTATATTGATAATTCCATCGAGTCCCTCATTACAGGGCCGAGACATGTTATATTGATAATTCCATCGAGTCCCTCATTACAGGGCCGAGACATGTTATACATATATACAGATATCATCGAGTCCCTCATTACAGGGCCGAGACACGTTATACATACATATATATATATATATATATATATATATATATATATATATATATATATATATACAGATATCATCGAGTCCCTCCTTAGAGGGCCGAGACACGTTGTACAGATTTACAGACAGGTATATGGACATGATGATTTTATGGTAGGCATTCATGGGTTCTGATATGACTCTCATTTTATAGATACAGTTGACTCTCTATTTTACTTGGTACAGTTATGGCCTCATTTTCAGTATTTCATGTTTTACATACTCAGTACATTATTTCGTACTGACCCCCTTTCCCGGGGGGCTGCGTTCATGCCCGCAGGTACAGGTGTTCAGTTTGGTGACCCTCCGATCTAGGTTCCTACTCAGCTGTTGGGGAAGCTCCTTGATCCAGAGCTTGTCGTTTTAGCACGCAATCTCTTTTAGACTTATGCATATTTTGGGCACGACGGGGTCCTGTCCCGTCATATGTCAGTATTACACTCTTAGAGGTCTGTAGACAGTTGTGGGTTGGATGTTTGTACTTTGTTTTGGGTTTGATGTCATTATCTAGTAGCAGCCTTGCCGGCTTGCGTGTTTTGATTTATGCCTTTATGCGCGTGATGTGGTTGGTGGCAGCCTAGTCGGCTAGCCTATTATGACTGTTGTTTTGTTGTTTTGGCAGCCTTGTCGGCTCGCCCGTTTTTAGGGATATGTTGTAAAAGCAGCGTTATGCTGCCGAAATTTATGTAGACATCTGTATTAAATGGATTAAGAGTAACAGGTCAGTAATGACGTCCAATTATGACGTTAATCGCGGCCCGTCGGGTCGGGTCGTGACACTTTTCTAGTGACTATTGTGCAACAGATTGATCCGAGTCTTTGAGTCTTTATTTTCTTTTCTTTTGTGTCTTTGATTTTATTTTGATATTTGCTCGAGGGTGAGCAAATGTTAAGTTTGGGAGTATTTGATCGGTATATTTTATATACACTTTTAGAGTCATTTTTAGTTAGTATTTTGCCCATTTTGTGTAAATATGTGTCGTGTCAGGGTAGTTTTTCTTCCTTTTGAGTCAAAGTGGTTTAAAAAGATGAAATGGCGAAAATGAGCAAAAAATTGATAGAAAAGGAGGTTCCCAAGCCAAAAATGGACAAAAATTGGCAACACAGGAGTTGGGCGCTGTGGCGCCAAACTGCAGGATTGCATGGCCACGACGCCTAAAGTACTGAAAGGCTGCAGAAGTTTGGGCGCCGCGACGCCCAAAGTTCATGGCCGCGGCGCCAAGGCGGGAAATTGCCAGATCCGAGCAGGAATGGGCCAAGGCCATGAAGGAAAAGTTGCACACGTTTTTTAGAGCTATAAAAGGCCCTTTGGGCAGATTTTTCAAGAGTTTCTCATTCCTCTATTCACAACATAACTTAGTTCTTGGAGGCTTCAAGATTAGAGACTTGTTCTTAAGTATTTTTCCTTCTTTATTTTATTTACTTTCAGTTTATGTTGGATAATCTTTTGGTTCTTAGCATGTCTATGGCTAGGAGCTAAACTTTATTTAGGGCTTTCCTTTCGAATCGCTTGAACCTCGTCTTTATGACTTAATGCATTAATTTGGTTTCTTCTTCATATAGTTAAGATTTATTCAATAGTTGTTTTGATTGCTTGGTAATTAACTGATCACTGGTTATCATCACTTATATGATTTCGAATCGAAATCCGAAAGGGGAGATTTGAATATGCTATTGTTAAATAAACATAAGTTAAAATTGTGGACGAAAGTACTTCGATACTTGTGTAGTTTTATAGGTTATTGTTCTTAACCATACTTTTTAAATCTTAACCATACTTTTTAAATCAAGCCACTCCTTTCTTTAAGAATCAAGTCCCATAACTTGACAAATAAAATCTCATAACCTTTTAAGAAATCAAGGTTCATAGTCTTAAAACTTCATAACATAAACTATTTTAATTTAAGTAACATATACTTTTATGCGTTGTGAATAGGTTATACTCGTTTATAACGATCTTATTAAAGCAGTCATGATCTAGAAAATGTAATACAATTTTGTCTTATCTTAGTTTCTATGCAGATGGAGAATTCTACTCATTTTAATATAATTGATTGTCGATACATTTTCTTTTATTAACGCTGCAATGGCTTGTTCGATACTTATTCTCATTCAAAGAAATTAGCAAAGTCAAATCGACTCCAAATACTTCCTAACGACTCTTACCAACATCCCCCATAAGACTTGGTAAGAACTTAGGATAACTTAGACATAACTTTTACATAGAGTAAATCAACATACATACCTCTTAACTTCTAAGAGTAGAATGAATCATGAAATAACACCACATGTATATTTCATACATAGAATCATGCCAAAAGAAGGAAGAGGTTCACATACCTCGCGACGACTATCGACAAGTAGCAAAATGCTCCAAAGTACTTCAAACTTGATAGCTATTACATCCTTCAAGTAGAATACGCTATACGTAGTACTTCAACCTATAATAACCATAACATGTCTATCAACTCCTAGCTTCTCAACGTAGAACGATACTAAGTGTACGGTCTCTTTTTCTACGGAAAATTTGACAGCACTTCCTTTGTTTCTATGTACTTTTTCACCTTTTTCAAGGCCCGAAATCAATAACCAATATGCCACATTTAAGGCTCAACATATCAACCAAACAAAGGGGATTACACGCCTTACAATACGTGTAAAATTCTGCCACAATTCATATAAAACAGTCCAACATTTATAAGGGCATTCGGCCACCACAACACCAATCCTAAGTCCTTCTCCTTAAATTCCTTTTCAATCCAAGTTGTTAAGTCTAACATGTTATATAGTTGTAAACAACTTTAACAACTATAATTCCTTCTTTATATAACATGCGACGACTAAACTAATAACCAAATTGAATTACAATTTCAAGGGCTAAATGTTGACACCCAATTTTGACCCATCTTTTAGTCATTTCTTGCAATTTTAAGCATTTTAGGACACCGCATTTTAATCATCATTTATTGCATTTTTACATAATATTTTATGCTTACTTCTTCACAAAATGGCATTGCATCTTTTTATTTTAACTTAAGCATGATGTCTTTGTTAATATTATGTTTCTATTATTATTACACCGTCGTTTTATTCTATTAATGTTTGCATCTCTTTAAATAATTAATTGGCATCCCGTTTTAACTTTTAATTAGGCATTAAATATTTCTTAAATATTGTATTTTATTATTATTGCATTGGCATTTTCATTATGATAGTTTGGTATCTTTTTAAATAATTTTTCTTTTAAATCATTAATCCGTTTTATATTTTTATCAAACCAGTCCAAGCCGAGATACAATCCGGATCAGTCTAGTCCGCCAAAATCGAGGCCCAAACTGAGGCCCAAAAAACAAGACCCAATACACTTTCATCTTGTTCCCCCCCAAAACTCAAACCCTAACCTAAAATTCCCTATAAAATAAACACTCTCCCTTTCATTTTCAAGGATCAGCCGCACACCTTAAACCCCCTTTCATTTTAACTCATCATCTTCTCCATTTCCACACCTGTGTCGCCGCCACTGTTCACGTCGGAGCTGCGAGTTCCGGCTAACCATTCCCTTTCTCCTGTTACCCCGACACCGTCGAACCCCACGCGAACCAACACCAGCCGCACTTCACACTAGACCCTCACCCTTCTCTCATCTTCATCCAACAAACCCCATACCCTCAACTCCCGTCGCCGTCGACCCCCATCCGGCGAACCCTCATCGTCAAACACATCATTGAACCCACACCACCATTTCCGACCAACCACGAACCCGTGACCTTTCGAACCTCTGTCCGCGAACCAACACCACCACTGCCTACACATCGACCTACCATCGCATCGCGCGTCGCTCCGCCAGACACCGTGCGGGTAATGACGCCGCCGTGCCATACATTATTGCTTGCTCTTCACCTTTGTTGCTATATTTTGAGTTTGTAGGGACCGATTTTCGTTTCACAGGCTCGGCCGAGTTTATGAACTCGATGATGTTAACAATGGTTGCTATTTTTCTTATCGCTATGTCGCCATCATTATCGCATCGCTCCTGAACTGTGGTCGTTGGAGTTATTGTTCTATTTTGCTATTCTTTTACTACTGTTGCTAACTATCTCACCCCATTTTTGTTGCTTCTTTCCTTGCCTCTACTAGTTTGGCTGTTTTCCAGATTGATTACGGACCATTTCGTTGCTAAGTTGTTTGTTTCACTGTTTTCATATTATTGCTTACTATCCGCTGGATTTTGGACTGACTTTGACAACTTGGCTACTGTTTTTCGGCCATTTTGGGTGCTGATTCTGGCCATTTTGGCGGACTAATTTTTGGCCATGTTGCTACTTACTTTGGACATTTTACTGGTTTACTGATTTTGAACATGATATTACACTTGAGCTGACCAATGAAAAAGTTATCCATCGATTTTTTAGGCCTCCACAGTTGCAAAGATGGAAAATAAAATAAAATGAAGTTTTCTGGGCAATGATGATTTCTTCCACTTACACAGGATAACCAACATGCGCTGGCGGGGCAGATTTCGCAGTCGGACTTGTTTAGAATGTCCCACTTTATTTTTTATATATCTGAGCCCTCCGTGTTTAAAACTATTACTGTTTTGGCGCGGATCTGAAGGTTTTATTTATTTTATTGTTTCTAGCAATATTGGCCGATGAAGGAATCTTCGTCTGATTTCCAAGGCCCCCCCTGTACAAAAGACGGATTTATTGTTCGTCTTTACTTATTAATTCTTGTCATTGCTTTAAAATTATTTATTCTATTACTAACATTTTTACTAAGCGTTTATGCAGGTACCCGGAGATCATCTTGTGCAGAAGGCCTATAAAGGGCTAAAAGATGTCCCGGAGTTTTATTCGATTTTAGCTTTATTATTCTGTATTGCATTCCATTGTAATTGTAAATTATGAAAACTGCTTAGAATATGTAGAATAAAAAGACAATAAATAATTAACCTAGATTTGAACGGATAATCGCAAGTTAGCGGATCTTAAAGGATGCCTAACCCCTTCCCTTTAGGATAATAAAGAACCATGATCCAGAATCTCATTAATTTCGCAGACCATTAAAATAGAGATTAATTGCAGTATTTTTATTGCAATAAATCAAGTGTCCTAATTCACTTAACTAATTAGGTGGCGACTCCTCAAAATTAGCATTATCGCTCCATCCAGGGAACCGCGCCAAAGAGCAACGTTGCAGATACCGTTCATACCCCGAGGTCAAAAACGGGCGCGACAACATGACGACTCCACTGGGGATATCAGGTTCTTGACCATCGCAACATTCAGCAAGCATTCACATCATTCAGCCAACATTCGCAGCATCCAACAAGCCCGCACAGAGCATTCGCAAAGATCCAAAGAAGTCCGCGGAGACTACATCGGAATCGCAGATTCACCAAGAATCGCAGATTCACCAAAGATTCGCAGAATCCAGCAAGAGCCCGCGCAGAGCATTCAACAAGCATTCGCAGCATCCAGCAAGTCCGCACAGATCAGATCGCGACTCGCAGATTCGAAGCATTCACAACATTCAACACGTCCGTGCAAGGATGAAATCTCAGCATTTGCAGCATCACATCAATACAACCGCCATCATATTTTACAGGATAACATTTCTACTCATACAATTACATTGCTTATAAATTCATGCGTTATCTTTTTTTCCTTAACAATTATGCACTAACCTTTTGCTTAAGTCTGAGCATGTAAGCGTCAAGAGCCAAAGCTACAAAGTCGACGCGAATCAACCACTCCTTTCCTAAAACTCACAAGTTTTCTTTGAGTGCAGGATCTTCATATCAGCAAAGGCGGGAGCACAACAATAAGCTCATGCGGATTACAAACGCACAACGTCTATGCAGTGACGTTATCTCAACCCAGGCGAGTCACAAAGCAAGTACGTCCATAAAATGACACTATTTCATTGTAAGTCCATGCAACGGCTTCATCTATGTTTCGTTCATGCAACGACGAAAATCTGCATCGCGTCTATGCAACGACGTCATCTCATGTAAGCCTATGCGACGACTTCATCATGTTTCATCTATACAACGACGAGCATCTGCATCGCGTCTATGCAACGACGTTATTTCATGTAAGCCTATGCAACAACTTCATCTATGTTTCGTCTATGCAACGACGAGCATCTGTATCGCGTCTATGCAACTCCACTAGTTTGGATTAGTGGTTCCAATATCCATAACACTTATCAAACTTCAATATATATATATCTCATGCTTGTTCATATCCATAACTACAACAATAAGTAATCTTCAATCATTAAAACGACAAGATTGTTACCTTGATAATCCCTTATATAACTCCAAGTTTTAAAGTCGCTCCTTAGAAATCTTAGCTCATTTCCTTCACGCTCCAATCCGCTATTTGAAGCCCTTAGAAGTTCACAAACAACTTCCCTTCAATTTCCAACTTCAAAGTTGAAGAACACCTTAGGTTTTCGCCTTGCGACTAACGTAAAAACGTCATTTTTCCGGGATCTTTCTATTGAGATATCCTTATAATACCCCTAGGAACCTTGCGTTAAAGTATTGTAAATTATGAACCATAAACGAATTTTTTTTGTGTGGAGATGGTCATGAACCCGAGAGCTCCTTAAGGAACAAGAACAAGGTCTTGAAATTTTCTAAGTGTTGAGATAAGTCTTGTTACTAGTGTAGTATATAAAACACAATGGAGGGTCAAGATTAAAACATTTGTGTGACTTGGATGAAGAAATCTAAATATCCAGTCAAGTGGGCAAGTTGACTTAGTCAATTATCTCAAGTTTGTCTTCAAGACTTGATCATCCTTCTCTTGGTCAAATGACCTCTTTGTCCTTGGTCCATTTCGAACAAGCCCATGTAGGGGGTGACACGTGTCGCCCTCCCATTCGTCCATAAAATATCGAAACCCTCATGGGCCCCACAAAACGTAAAATTTCTCGGGTGGGCCCTACGTGACCAAATCCGTAAATAAATTTCCACAATGATAATAAATTTCATACTCCTCAAATAATGCATTTTGAGAATCTAATTCTCATCAACGAACATTTTTCCTTTCCGAAGTTCGGAAAATTTTTCCTTCGGAAAAATAATTCTTTCTTTCGTTCAAACTTTCAAGTCTTGTGTTCTCGCGTCCATTCTCCTATACATGTCCTGGAATTTCGGGGTGTAACAGTCTGGTTCTTCAGATGGTTGCAGGCCTTTCTGAGGACTATAGTGGAGTCGGTGCGCTTCTCCGTCAGAGCAATCCTCTTCCGCAGTTTTATGAGGCCCGTTCCATGCTCACGCCTAAATAAGTCGCATTGGCTAAGAAAGCGGCCACTGGGGGCCCATCTATCGTCATGGTGACCGAGTCTAATTTATCTCCATCCGTCTCCAATAATTTCGGTCAACACCGCAACAACGGTAGCGACAAAAAAGGTCAGAATCATAAGAATAATGGCAAAAACTATGGTAGAAACCGAGGTGGCAATAACGGGGGTGGCAATGGGCCTCGGGGCAGTTGGCTGCAAGATAATTGGTCACAGCCTTGGGGGGCATAGCCGTGGAATTGGGCCAGTGGGTCTGGGCCCAACTGCCCCTATTTTTCGTCGAATAATGCCCACCCGAACTGGACTCAGTTTCCGCAGCCAAGAAGGCCCAGTTACTCAAGCCCACAGTGGAACCCGAGAGGCACTTCTGGGCCGGAGCAGCAAGCCGGCGTGCTTGGGACTCGGCCACACCAGTCACCATGCAGTGGGCCACACTCCTACCAATATTAAACCGTGATACACACACTTGGATTATATTTCTCGGACCCGACTTGGTATATGTACACCGGAGCCACTAGCCACATGACGTCTGACCAAGATACTCTCTCCTCTTATTTCAATTTGAGCATCACTCGTGGAATAATTATTGATAATGGACATTCAATTTCAATTTGTGGTTATGGTCATAGAACGTTATCCCTCTCCCCACCGCTCTTATCTTGAAAAATGTCTTTCATGCCCCTAACTTAGTTAAAAATTTGGTGTCTGTCCGTAAATTCACCACTAATAATTGGATTTCTGTTGATTTTGATCCTTTTGAGTTTTATGTGAAGGATTTCAAGAAGGAGATTCCTCTCATGAGATGTGATAGTAGGGGAGATCTTTATCCTCTCACACCCACCTCCGGTCTCTCGTGTCAAGCTTTGTCATCTACTTTTGCGGCTCTCACTCCTTTCTTATGGCATGCACGTTTGGATCACTCTGGGACGTCTATTATTTCGTCTTTACATAAAAATAATTTTATTTCTTATAATGGTACACAATAGTACTCCAATTTTTCAATCGTGTCCTCTAGGAAAGCTTGTTAGATTGTCGTTTGTAGACTCTCAATCTCGTACTTTAATGTCATTTGATATTATTCATAGCGATTTATGGACATCTCTTGTTCTCAATTTTGTGGGCCATCATTATTATGTTCTATTTTTGGATGATTATTCTAATTTTTATGGACATTTCCGTTAGCGAAAAAATCTCACGTTTTTTTCATATTTTTAAAATTTAGAGCATTCATCCGTACCCAATTTAAATGGAAAATTAAAAATATTCAATGTGATAATGACAAAGAATATAATAATTTGTTTCGGGATTTTTGTGGTAATAATTGAATCAATTTTTGTTTCTCTTGTCCTCATACGTCCTCACAAAATGGGAAGCCGAACGCAAAATTCGTATCATTAACAATATTTTCCGAACTTTATTGGTCTATGCTTCCGTACGCCATTCCTTTTGGCATCTGCTCTACAAATGACTATATATCTTCTTAACATTCTTCCTACAAAAGGTTTGACATATTCATCCCCCCTTTAAATTTTATATAATAAGATTCTTTCGTATTCACATCTTCGGGTCTTTGAGTGCTTATATTATCCACTATTTTCGTCCACCACAATTAATAAACTTCAGGCCCGCTCTACCCCTTGTGTGTTTTTGAGTTATCCATTTAATCATCGTCGTCACAAATGTTTTGCATCATTAGTCGTCATGTTATTTTTATGAAACCCAATTCCGTTTGTCGTGAGTAATCCCGTGCCTAGTTCGTATAATTTTTTGAATGATGTTGTCTCCCGTATATTATCCAATATTTTTTGGACTTACCCCGCACCCAAAATCTGTCGGGTCCAACAACTGGCCAAATATTCATCTCGCCGCTTCTACCATTTCGTAGATCGGGCAAAATATCCAAATTTCAGCTTCTTTCCCAACGCCTGCCTATCCTCTTGTATTTGTTTCTCGTGTTGGGCCAGGCCTGCTGGCCCGTCTGTCACCCTTCCACCTTTGACCCATAATCCACCCAATTTTCCCCGAGTAACAGACCGGTCACTCGTAGTCAACGGGATATTTTTAAACCGAAAAGACATTTTAATCTAAATCTAATGTTCGTAAATCCCCCTACCCCGTAACCCTCTGTCCATATTAAATTACCCGAATTAGAAATTGATTATGACCGACGAATATGATGCTTTTATTGCAAATGACGTGAGAGTTGGTATCCCGTCCTTCTGGTGTTAATATTATTCGGTCTATGTGGATTTTTACTCATAAGGATAATTCTGACGATTCTTTTGCGAGGCATAAGACTCGTCTTACTGGTGATAGTAAGACTCAGCAGGTTGGCGTGGATTGTGGTGAGATGTTTAGTCCGGTGGTCAAAACGACTACCATTCACATTGTTCTCAGTCTGACTCTTTCAAAAATATTGCACATTCATCAGTTAGATGTGAACAATCTTTCTTACATAATGATCTTAAGGAGACCGTTTATATGCATCAGCCCCTGAGTTTTTGAGACTCCACATATCCTCATCATGTATGTTTATTAAAGAAGTCCTTGTATGGTATTAAGCAGGCCCCACGGGCTTGGTATAAGAGATTTGCAGACTATATTGCGTCTATTGGTTTTAGCACAACATGTCTGATAATTCATTGTTCATATATCGTCATGGTTCCTCCATGACTTATATTTTATTATATATAGATGATATTATCTTGACTGCCTCTACTTATGCTTTGCGCAAGTCAACATAACCATGCTCAGTTCTGAGTTTGCTATGAAAGACTTGGGGACTTTGAGTTACTTTTTAAGGATTGATGTGTCTCGTCATGCAGGTGGATTGTTCTTGTCC
This sequence comes from Przewalskia tangutica, assembly GCA_029844215.1. Lineage (NCBI taxonomy): Eukaryota > Viridiplantae > Streptophyta > Magnoliopsida > Solanales > Solanaceae > Przewalskia > Przewalskia tangutica. The sequence continues at coordinate 42,847,960 of CM056723.1, read as the reverse complement.
CAACACAAGTATGCAACTGAGATTATTGAGCGCACTGGAATGTCTTCGTGCAAGTCTACTTTTACTCCCGTCGATACTAAACCCAAACTGGGTGCTACGACTGGCTCACCTTACGAGGATCCGACCCGCTATCACAGTCTTACATGGGCTCTTCAGTATCTTACTTTCACGAGACTAGATATTACGTATGTCGTAGAGCAGGTGTGTTTATTTATGCATGATCCCAGGGTTGAACACATGAATGCGCTCAAACACATTATTTGATACATCCAGGGAACATTTGACTATGACTTGCATTTATATCCTTCGTTGACATCTACATTTGTCTCGTATACATATGTTGATTGGGGTGGTTGTCCAGATACCATACGTTCTATGTCCGACTATTATATGTTTCTTGGTAATAACTTGGTATCATGGTCTGTGAAGCGACATTCTACATTATCACGCTCTAGTGCAGAGGCTGAGTATCGAGGGGTGGCCAATGTGGTCTCTGAATCATGTTGGTTACGTAATCTTCTTTTAGAGCTTCATTGTCCTATTCAGAAAGCTACCTTGGTTTATTATGATAATGTTAGTGTCATCTACCTTTCTGATAATCCGGTTCAGTACCAGCGCACTAAACATATAGAGATGGATATCCACTTTGTTCGCGAAAAGGTAGCTCGTGGACAAGTACGAGTTTGTCATGTCCCTTCCAGGTATCAAATTGCAGACATCTTTACCAAAGGTCTTCCCTCAGTCCTTTTTGAAGATTTAAGGACAGTCTCAGCGTATGAAGACCCCCCGCTATGACTGCGGGTGTGTGTTAAATATACACATATACACGTGATATACACTTACCATAAATAGTGTATATCACGACTTTGTATATGATTTTGTATCCGTGATATACACTTACCATAATTAGTGTATATCATGGTTTTGTGGCTGATTTGTAGTGTAAAATAATTGTATTAATTAGTATTGTACACTTACCATAATTATATGATTCGTATTCTACTAGAATAGGGTTTTGGGAATATAATAGGAATAAGATTTTCCTATTATGGAAAATTGTAAATTGTATATATACTCTTTCATTAATGAAAATAATTAAGAGATTATTTCTTTCAGGTTTCAGTTCCACTAGTTTCTTATTCTGATATTTCAATTGACTCGAAGTGAGATACCGAGAATTCGAGATTTACAAACATGCAACTAAATAACACTCTTGTAGTAAATTTGCCATTAATGTTCATAACGTGTAGGTAGTTTGTGGTCCAAGGCATATTGGACACGAGTCCAATTTTTCATGTTCGGTTAGTCAAAATTTTTGAAATTTTTTTTCTTTAGAAAAGTAAAATCATTGAAAATGAGAAAAATTACTTACTAATGGAAGTAGGGAAAACAAGTCTCAAAAGTGGCATTCCATATTAATTGACTCCTCCTCGCCCTCGAATCCACCCCACCCCACCCAAGCACCACACTCAAACACACCTCATATTCACCCCACTCCTACCTCCACCTCTCACCCCTTACCACCACCCACCACCACCCTCACTACCCCCACCCCAAAGTTCTATTTCATATTTATAAAAATATATAAAAAATGAGAATTTTCTTACCCTCTACCCACCCCGACCGGATTTTCTATTTCATACATTTTATTTTATTCTTATGAAGATTTTATAAAAAAAAAGAGATTTTTTTCTTACCTCCACCCGTTGGTGGGGTGGGTGGTGTTATGTTTGTGGAACTGATGTAAGGATCAAATATTGGGATCGACTACCGGGGTTGCATGTTTGGGGCCCTACCGACCTATTTGTGTTGCGGCGAATTTTAGAAAAGTGGTATGTTTTCTATTAGAAAACCGACTTGGAGGATATCCTTTTTAGACTAGGTTTAGGGTCTTTCGCAGCCTATATATACATGATTTTTTCGCATTATTATGTATCCTTGTAAAAACATCTTTCATTGAGAAATAAGAGTTGGTGACGATCATTGTTTTCTTCCCCTTGAGGGTTTCCACATTAAAATTGTTTGTTCTTATTTTTCGTTATCATTGCTATAATTCTCGTTGTCTTAACAAACGAGGTTGTGGGTGGTGTGGTGGTGGTGGTGGGTGGTGTGGTATGGGTATATTTAAAAAAATATTTTTCACTAAACAACAACATAAATTCACTTATTTTTCAACGCATTTTTCATAAAAACATTTTCCACCTTACCGAACACACCCATTAACATTTGCAGAAAACTGACGCTTCATTAGTTTGTGAAGCTATCCTGATATATTTGAAAAATGTCTGGGAGTCTTTCGCAGGATTCTTAATAGGCTCTATTCTAAACAGTTGGATAGCTCAATTCCCTCTTACAGCTATGTCTTCAAGAGATCAACTCTTGCAGTTTTCCCCCAGAAATTACTCAAAAATGTATCCTTCTATCAATAAACAATAAAACTAAGAAATAATATGTCAAATAGTTGCAAGTCAACATGTACAACTGATATTATACATCTTAAGACACATGGGTCAAGACTTCAAGAAGCCAATCAAACAAGGAAGCAGACCTTGAACTTTTCTCATTACAAAAACACTAAAGCCTCACCAATTACATAAAAGGGCAACAAAACTGTGTCTAAGAACTTTGTATTAACGAGGTTGTGTGCATATGCGGCTAAGACCAGGCTGTCCATCAGCATGACCTTTTCTTCTCCAACTCTCTCTCACTCCATACACTTCATTCCACATCCCAGCTGCTGCATAAACATTAGATAGCGCAACAGAAGCAGTAGAAAACTGTTTCTCCTTTTCCATCATCTTTTCAGCTACCTTCTTTCCAATTTCGACGTTTTCATACAACTGACAGGCCCCAAGAAGTGCAGCCCAAATGGCGCCAGTAGAGCACCTATCACTTAGATGGTTCTCTTCCATTCCCTCCACCAAATCCCGTGCTTCTTCAAGCCTTCCATTACGTCCCAATAAATCAATTAGACACGTATAATGTTCTTCGTCGGGGGTTAAACCATACCGCTTCCTCATTTGCGTAAAATATTGCATTCCCTCGTTTACTAAACCACAATGACTGCAAGCAGTTAACACTGCAATAAATGTCACTTCATTGGGCTTAATTCCAATGCTTACCATACGCTGAAAAAGTTCAAGGGCTTGGTAGGCAAATCCATAAACAGCAAATCCCATGATTGCAGAAGTCCATGAAACAACATTTTTCTCTTCCATTGCATCAAAAAGTCGTAGTGTGTAACACAAGTTACCCGATCTCGAATACATATCAACTAAAGCTGTACCAACAGTCACATTGTCATCTGCATCCGGCAATGCTCTAATAGTTTTTGCATGTATTTGCTTTCCTTTGTCCAAATCTGTTAAACGGGAACATGCTTCAAGAGCCACCACAAAAGTCAAGCAGTTCCCCTCTAGCCTAGATCGTTCTTGTCCAGAATACATCTTAGCCAATAAATTTAATCCTTCTCGGGGAAAGTCCTTTTGCACATATCCGGTCATCATGCTTGTCCAAGAAACAATAGTTTTCTCAGGCATATCCTCAAAGAGTGCCTTAGCATCTTCGATGAGTCCATTATTAATATAACCAGACAGCAAAGAATTCCACAGTGGAACATGTCGTTCAGGTAGCCAACTTTCAAAAACTTTTCGCGCTTTACCAATATCACCGCACTTGCTGTACATGTCTATGAGTGCACTGCCAATGATCACTCTGCTCTCTTTTAATAAACGAGCAGTGTCGTATGAATCCACCAAAGTGATAAAGAGACCATGGACTTGCTTCCCAACATTAAGCAAATGCATCTTGGCACAAGTAGTTAGCAGAGGCACGATAATAGTCTGATCCGTAACTAAAATCTCAACAGCATTCTCCGTCGACAAAATGCACTTCACAGCAACATCATACATATGATTAAATACATAACCCCTTATCTTTACAAGCTTGGAAACAAGATCCCTCTCCGATCCAACAAAAACTTTCTCCGCGGATGCAACTCTACTACAATAAAAATACATGTTAGCAAGTGAATTTCTACAACTTGACTCAAACCCACTAACAAATGCATAACCATGAACTTGCATGCCCATAAGTACATCTTGCACATAACCACATCCAGATAAAACCGTCGCAATGCTATACTCATCAGGCACGTCAAATTCTCTGCACTTCATTCGATAAAACAACTCTAACCCTTGACGTTCCTGTCCATTCTGAACATACCCAGAAATCACAGCATTCCAGGTCACCAAATTTCTGCTAGGCATTTCATCGAACACCTTCCGTGCACATTCTATAACCCCACATTTCGAGTACAAATCAAGAAAGGCAGTCTCAACGATGATGTTACCAGTAAAGAATCCAGATTTTATGATGTGGGCATGCAATGTTTGTCCCAAGGAGACGTGCTGTGGAGCGGAAGCAATGGCGCGAGCGACAGCAGTGAAGACGAAATGATTGGGCAGAGCATTTGGGTTGGATTGGGATTGATCCACCATGTGGGAGAAGAGTTGAAGGGCATTATGGGGTTGATTGGAGCGAGCATAGGCTGAGATGAGAGAGGTCCATAAGGGTGTGTCTTTCAGAGGCACTTGGTCGAACACCTTGTGGGCAATGCTAAGGGAGTTGGGGACTCGAGATGAAACATAGTTAGAAATGAGATTAGTAGCGTAAACGGGATTGGTGTCAAGGCCGAGCTTGATAAACCAAGCATGTCTATTCATTCATGCGTGCGTCGATTTCGCCATTACGATTGTATGATCGACAATACTGAGGATAAAAAGTATGCTCAACGTACCCGATTTCCTTCCTTCCTTTTCCCTCCTAATCTCAATTTAAGGGTTTTCTGGTATTTTACCTATTGTGTTTCAATTCATGTGATATAATTTAAATTGACATAGAGTTTAAGAAAAATCTTTTGAATCCTAGTCTTTCAAAAATTTATTTAGAAATTAGTTTGACGGATTAATAAGTTTAGCCAAACACCCTATAAGTTAAGTTGGTCACTCTTGATTTTTAAAATTTATAATTATGTTTGATTTAATCAAAAAATTTATCATCTTATCTGAAGAAAAATACAGTAATCAAGATTCACCAATATTTGTTTCACTATTCGTCAATGTAATCAATGTTTATAAAGACAAGAACTATATTGAAATATTTACAGTTTATGACGTACCTGAATTACGGAGAAAATATTACTCCATTAACAATGTAAAAAATCTCCGGCAAAAGTTCTTCGCCACAAAGAAGAAAGTTTTTATTTTTTAGGTGTTAGAGGAAAAGAAATGTACGTTTCTTCAACAGAAACATTCTTATATTCATTCAATCCTAAAAGATACAATTGTTTAAGAAAATTCGTGATAATTGTGTCTTTTCTCTTTATTTTTTAATAATAATATATAACTTATTATATATTTACTCATATGAATATGAATCTTGATTGACTCACTTGGGTGGCCCAAATCAATTTCCAATATTATCCCTAATAGTTTATTAGCTTATTAACGTATTAGCTTATACACATTTGGAGGTTCATCTGCATCTGCCCTACAAAAATGCAGGTTCACATAGTTCCATACATATTTGGATCAAATGTGCTCTTATAGTATGCGTAGAGGTCCATAATTGCTCTCAAAAAGTCCATATGCAGAGCAGTAACGGCTTCATCATGGCTATCTTGGGTCGTTCGATGCAAAGCAAATAAATCATTCAGAATCAAATCCATGTCATAGTAAGCAGATGCCAGAACGGGGGAATCCCTTGTTTCTTTTGATAACCGGAGCAAAGAGGCCCTCAGAGTATGACACTCTTCTTTGTTGTTTGGAATTCCCTTTGGCGAGAAGCTGTTAGAGACATAATATAGACGAAACCAAAGTAGCGCAAGAGCACATCTTTCGGGATGATTTTAACTGATACCTCTGAACCATTAGTTGGGTGGACTTCAGCCGAAGGGTTATCCCCAGTGATCTCCTATACAAGAAGGACAAGGTTAGTTTAGAGGCAAGAACCCAGAAGCAATAAAAGGTCAAGCATAAAAGAAAGGGTATACCTCTGCGAGTGCCTCAACATAGGAAGTCTCGCCTGGCTTAACAGGAGAAATTTAAACTTTAAGGGCAGCCAATGATGGACCTTGCGAAAGCACGGGAGTAGGAGCCAGGGAATACGATCCGCCAATATGAAGGGAAGCATCAGACGTTTTATGCAGCCGTCTGTGCCTTATCAGTTGAGGTCCCTGGAGGACAAATGAGAACATAAATATTAGTAGCCAATGGGAAGGTGTTTTAGTCACCAGAGTAATATACCTCAATCTCCTCCTCCTCTTCAGCAGGAGCAACAACTCCAGGTATGTGGGGGTCTTTATCCCTATAATCTCGAACGACAACCTCTCCACTTTGTCGGGGTTCCTGGGTGATGGGGACTCAGTATCAAAAGTAGTCTTCGGATCAACAAAACACTGGATGAGATGGGGTTGCTGAAAGATACATAAGAGATGTTAGCCGAAAACACACAAGAACAATCTGGCCGACACATATGTAGGACATAATTTACCTTTTATCTTTATCTGCCGCAATCAGATGGAAGACCTTGGGGCAATAGGCTTAACCGATTTAGAGGAATCAACTTTCAGAGTGGCTTCTTTTGGCCATGGTTTAGAGGTTTCCGGCTTCTTCTTTTTTCTCGACAAAATCAGTCGATCACAATAGACATTTAAAGGAGACTGAAAAAACTTCTCCTTAGTCGTATCCCACCAATCATCAAAAGCGACGGTAGTATTCGCTCTCAAAAGAAACGGTTGCCAGTCAAATAGGGCGAGCCTATCAAGATTATGATCGGCTAACTTCTTTGCTTGTTCTACATCAAGAATGCAGCATAGGGTTGAACTAACAATACTGCGGTGAGGCCACGACACGTGTTGACTAAGGTCAAACTGCCTTGCTATAAAGTATGGATGATATGGCTCCGCAGTCAATTTATTATTTTTAGAAGTGGGCTTCAAACCACCCAACAGGTCCCTGGCCGTGAGAATCCACCCCCATATGAGAACCAAAGTCCTCCATTAGGAGAAAGTAAGGTCCTCATAGGCTACTTGGCGGACCCACTCAGGGATGGCCCATCTCTCTAAGACCGGTTGCCAATTTGTATAATGGTCTCTAGACAGACAATGCAAGGTGGAGACCGCGACAAAAACATCCTGGGGCACAAGGGGCGTTCTCCGAAGAGTATCGGCTAATACTGGCGGGTTTAACGGAAAGCGATGGTCATCGAATTTATCGGGGATAAACTCAAGAAAATAAAGGGTGATCCACAATTTAAGGAACCACAGGGGACTGACTAAGGTATTCAGGTTTTTGTAGTCCCTTAGCCATGCTTGGGCATCACCCAGAGCCATGTAAAGATAGGTTAAGAAGAGAGATGCCCAACTGACATCCCTCCCCGAAACGGCTAACACCACATAAATTTCCAACTTTTTCGCAACTGCACAAGATCCCGTACAGACAAAGTATCGGCTAAACAAAAAAAGTAATAAAACATGATGCTCGACATCATCGACTAGAAGAGGCGATATTCGACGATTGTTGGTTATGAACTGCTTGTATCCTGAAGAAGTCTTTGATACTTTGATGCCTAAATCGGCAACATCTATATCGCTTAGGACAAGCACCTCGGCTCCCGGAATCGGAATGCCAAGTATCGTCGTCACATCAAGTAGTCTGAGAGACATCATTCCCCAAGGAAAACAAAGGCATTGGAAATGGTCGACCAGTAACCAAGAAAATCATATATATATACAAGATCGATGTTACAAGAGGAGTCGAACTCCGACAGTGTAAGGGCGTCGTAGAGACCCACATGCCTCCATTCGGTTTCTTTGACCGACTTTACCTGGTACAACCAAATAGAATAGTTAGTAATATTGGTCGACCAGGTGCGCAGACTAGCCAGACAATGGTCATCGGTGAACCAATCACAGGTAATTAGAAGGTCGTATTTTGTCGGGCTCAGGGTTGAGAAAGAACGAGGTCACCTTGTTCAGATGTACCAAAAGGGGAGAGAACCAGTTGCTCATCTATGAAAGCAAAAGTGGGGACTAAGTCATCAAATTCCAAACCGGTGCTATCCGACCCTAGAGACAATAAAGAAGATGAAAACATGGTTTTCTTTTTCTGATGAAGAATTAGGGTTTTTCTGAAGAAGATGGAAAATTCGAGAATTGGCCGAGAAAGGTTGAATGAGAAACTCTTTTGTGAGATACTATTCCTAAAGTATTTCCTCTTTCTTGAAGAAATGATTGACACTCTGTTAGGAGTCTTTTCATCCAAAACGTGCGGCTGAAAATCTATCAGAAATCAATTGCGGAAGATGAGGCATTTTTGTGGAACGATTTCCAGCCAGTCATCCCTCATCTCTTCTCTTTTCTCCCCCGACTTTTTTTCTCCTCAATTGAAAACCCCTTCCCAGTGTGTTTCCGGTCAGATCTGCACAGGTACTCGATTTTCCCAACAGGCTTCGGCGGCGATCAATGAGTTTTTGGTAGGGAACAGTAACCCGGCAGTGATTTTCCGACAGTGAATAGTACCATCTGGCAGTGAACAATGAGTTTCCGGCGGCGAACATGTTATATTCACCTGTAGTTGGTACCTCCGGGCGCCCATATTCACTCATTTCCCTTTATTATTATAGTTGAATTTTGCTTGTCTCGCTTTATTAGATCTTGACGTTGCATTTCTTGCCTTAATTTTCTTATCTTTAGACATATCTCTCTTATTGTCATAGTCCGTCTTGCTGCTAAATTCTTGCTTGTGTTGTAGTATTGGTTTGCTTGTCTTAGGTATCTCTAACTAGTTTTTATTTGCTTTAGTGGCGTTGGTAAATGATGGTAGATTAGGGTCACATTTTCGGCCGGGGACGGGGCGAGGGCGAGGGTTAGGGGGTAAGTAGGGTAAGGGAGATGCTAGGCTGAGAATAGGGTCTTGAAACATTGGGACTTTGACGCGAAAGTCCATAGAGCTAGTTAAGATTCTTAAAAAGCAGAGGATTAATATAGCATGTGTTCAGAAGACCAACTGGGTAGGACCTAATACTAAGGATGTAGACGGGTATACATTATGGTTCTTAAATAAGTCGAGGTATTGGAATGGGGTAGGTATTTTGGTAGACAACGAGCTAAGGGATCATGTGGTAGAGGTTAGGAGGGTCAATGACAGGATGATGGTGATTAAATTGGTAATTGGATGGTTTATTATGAACATTATTAGTGATTACACGCCGAAAACGGACTTGGACGAGGAGGAGAAAGGCGTTTTTGGAGGATTTGAATTAGGTGGTGGGAGGTACACCACCCACTGAGAAGGTATTTGTAGGAAGGAATTTCAATGGACATATCAGGTCACTTCTGGGGGGTTATAAAGACGTGCATGAAGGCTTTGGCCTTGGGGACAGGAACGGGGAGGCGTATCACTTTTGGAGTTCGCTAAAGCTTGTGGGATGATGATAGCAAATTCGAGGTTCCTGAAGAAGGATGAGCAGTTGGTGACTTTTCGTAGTTCGGTGGCTAAGACTCAGATAGACCTTTGCTCATTAAGAAGGCTGACAACGGTCTTTGTAAAGACTGCAGGTTATTCCGAGTGAGTATCTTACAACCCAACATAAGTTTTTGGTGATGGATTTAGAGATTAAGACTGAGAAGAAGAAGAGGGTTGTGGATAACAGACTAAGAATCAAATGAGGGAGTTTGACCATGGCTAGTGCAAAAGAGATGGGGGAAAGGCTGATGGCCATGGGGCATGAGGGAGTAGTGGCGATGCAACCGGTATGTGTGACAGAATGGCCAGTCACATTTGGGAGGTAGCTAGAGAAGTGCTAGGTGTCTCGCGGGGTAGCCGTGGTGGTCATCGAAGGGACTGGTGGTGAAATGGTAAAATTCAAGACAAGGTGAAAGCAAAGAAAGTGGCGTATGCGAAATTGGTAGAAATCAATGATGAGGTAGAGAAATGGACGAATAGGGAATTATATAAGATGGCGATGAATGAGGCAAAACTAGCGGTTACGGCGGCGAAAATGACGACTTTTGAACGCCTATATGTGGTATTAGAGGAAAAAGACAGGGATAAGAAGTTGTATAGACTAGCCAAGGTGAGGGAGAGGAAGACCCGTGACTTAGATCACGTGAGGTGCATCAAGGAAGATGATGACAAAGTACTCGTAGAGGGCGCACATATTATACGAATGTGACATTCTTACTTCCATAAATTCTTAAACGAAGAAAGATATAGAGACATTGTGCTGGGAGATCTGAAGCAATCCAGAAGGTACTGGGCTTTTTGATATTGTAGGAGTATTAAGGTGGAGGAGGATAAAAGTGATGTTCTCAGGATGTGCAGGGGATGAGCGACATGGCCTGATGAGATCTCAGTTGAATTTTAGAAGAGCGCAAGCAGGGCGGGTTTAGAGTGGCTAACTGAGTTGTTTAATATCATTTTTAAGACGACAAGAATGCCCGAAGAATAGAAGTGGAGTACAATGATTCCTTTGTAAAAGAACAAATGTGACATCCAGATTTGCAACAACTATAGGGGTATCAAGCTGCTAAGCTACACTATGAAAATTTGGAAAATGATCGTGGAGATGAGGGTAAGAAGATGCATATCTATTTTCGAGAACCAATTTGGATTCATGCTGGAGTGTTCGACTACATAAGTCATTCATCTTATTATGTGGTTGGTGGATCAGTATAGGGAGAGGAAGAGAGACTTACATATGGTTTCCATCGACATCGAGAAGGAATACGACAAAGTCCCTAGGGAGGTTTTATGGAGATGTTTGGAAGTTAGAGGTGTACATGTGGCGTACACTAGGGCGATCAAGGATATGTATGATGGAGCCAGGACCAGGGTACGGACAGTAGGAGGAAACTCGGAGAACTTTGCAGTGATGATGGAGATGCACTAGGGATCAGCTCTTAGCCCATTCTTATTTGACTGGGTGATGGATGGGCTAACGCGACAAATTCAAAGGGAGGTGCGATGGTATATGTTATTCGCAGATGTCATACTCCTAATTGATGAGACTCACAACGGAGTGAACGCTAAGTTGGAGGTTTGAAAACAGACTCTGGAGTCTAAAGGGTTCAGGCTGAGTAGAACCAAGACAGAATACTTGGGTTGCATGTTAAATAACGGGAGCGACCTTGAGACAAACGTGGAGGTGAGGCTTGGTACTCAGGTCATTCCAAAAAAAGAAAGCTTCAAGTATCTTGAGTCTATTATTCAAGGGAATTGAGAGATTGATGACGATGTCACACATCGTATTGGTGCAGAGTGGATGAAATGGAAGCTCACATATGGAATCTTGTGCGATAAAAAAGTGCCACCAAAACTTTTGACTAAGGATATTTCAAAAGAGAGTCCAGTCCTTCGAAATAGCAATCAAGCGTACAACAGTAAATATAATAAAAAAAACAGACTGAATACGATCTTTTGAACCGCACTAATTGAGCAACAAATTCTGTGAACATACCTCCAGAACATCCTTGTTAGCTAGCAGAATAGGAAATGCAATGTATTCTTTCAAGGTTCTCCCAAGCAGATGTGTGCAAATATCACAGGAGCAAAGTGGGATCTTGGTATCCTGGAAACCAATTATTTGAAGGAAAGGATCTGCAACATTGGAAGAAAGTAGACATTTGTGAAAAGCTGTATATAAGAAAATAAGACAGAAGAAGTTTGCATAAGGATCTACTCTACCTATGCTGTAGAGACTTTACTTAGTCAAGCATGCTAACAAAGTCTGCCTCTGTAATTGAGGAACTGTCTACAAATCCAGTTATGAGCACTAAGAAGATGACATCTTTCAGAGAATTCTTATCCGGAATTCCATTTAACCAACAATGACAAGGGCCTGTACATTTTATTCGAAAAGCAACGGAAAATGAAGCAATTATGCATATATATCCAGTTACACAAACCAGAAAAGTTAAGTAAAAATGAGAAGTATATAGACCATAATATAGAAAGACATATGTATAGCATCATAAATAAGCCACTACTTATGGACATCCATTATTAACAAGTTGAGGAGACGGGATTGATGAATGCAATATTCACTACTATAAAAATACCCTACGGTGACAGGTAAAAACCGTCATCTTATCCCTAAGATGACGGTTTTCGTAAGTGTCATCTTTGTCGCTGTCACAAACGGATGACGGTTCTGTATCTGTCAAACGACATGTGACGGTTCCAACCCGTCACACAAATATCACAAACGGATGACGGTTCTGTATCTGTCACATGACATGTGACGGTTCAAACCCGTCACACAAAAGTCACATAAATTTAAATTTTGATTTAATTTTTTTTAAAATTTCTATAATATGGGGGGATTTATTTATTTTTGGCAATTTAATTTCAATATTGCAAATTGAGTGCACCGATGAAATGGACTAAAACATTGAATAGCTAGAATCCGTTGTACAAAGTCTTCCTAAAATGGATAATCATTCAAAGTGTTTAATTAAAGACTAAAATATTGTTAATCAAGTATCTTATCAATCTAAAATATTCACTCATCAGCATTTAGTTTACCAACTTCTGTTTCAGCAAGTATCTTCGAAAAATGCAATCCTCACTCGACACGAATATCATCAAATTCCTCTTGTGAGTACATATGTTTGTCGTAGAACTATAAACGCAAAAAGAAAATAATTAGTAATGCTTGAAATGATGTAATAATTAACATGGTTAATGATCTATCATTTAAGTATAGAAGCACTTACATTATTTGTCATTAAAGTCGAGTCTAGCATCAAATCTTTCATGAAAGGCATCACACAATAGTCACACTCGGTACCACCAGGTGTTAGTGGTGTCTGCCATTGAATTAAATATCAACATGTAAATATAACTTAAAACAAAAGTTATAAAGATTCACTAAATATATAATCACTAAAGTATGCACACCAAATAAAACAAGTCATACTTTAACATATTTCATAGTTGAGTAAGCTCACTTTTGCCTTTGACCAACTGTAGTAGTAAACATTTGCATGCCGCTGCGATAAATTTGATGAACAATTTCATATTCAAAACAGTAACTATATAAACATATTTCACTAAATAGAGTGACGTACATGTTTAGTAGTTTTGCCAAATCTGTATCCGGAGCTTTCCCGAGAGGATCTAAATAAAACACCTAATTCTTCTTCATGTTAAACACTATCAAAACCCAATGATCCCTAAAGGTGAAATTGGGGAATGTCTGAGATTGGATAGGAGAGATAAAAAATAAGGGGGGTGGGGTTCGGGACGTATATGAAGCGTATATAAGACAAAAACAGTCGCGAGGTGTATAACGACGTAGGAGGTTGTACAAGGGTAGTTGTCAGCGCAACAATTCCTGTGTAAGCCAACGCCAAAACCAAATGTTATTGAAAAGAATATACAAAAGCCAACATCTAACACCAACAATCCCTAAGAAATAATGCATGTATCCAAAAAACTCGTATTTTACCCGTTTGCTGGTACTGTAGAACTACATGGAACATCTTCATTTACTTCTCCATATTGTGATGTTCGAAGACCATAAAAATTCCAAGCTACTGGATTAGACCAGTAGAGCTAATCTCAACCAAAATAGGAATTTTATGGAAATAGAACAATGTTATCAAATAGGTCAACAACCTTTGCCAGATGCAACAACTTCAGTATAATCATTATACAGAGTTGTGGAGGGCTAGATGCAGTATAAATATGGCTTTGTTTATGGCTTGAACTTCTTATGACATATTTACTACTGTCACCATGGTGGTACATAGACAATTTCCTAGCTTTAAACAGTATTGGAGGTGGGAAATAGTTGATTTATTAATAGGCAGACAAATGGTGCATAAAGTGAGCAGTGCAGTACTGTGAAAAAGCCTCCCTCGGACTTATTTAAGCTTATGGTAGATGAATCTTGAGAGATTTTGAAGAGAACTGAGTTAGATTTGTGATGAAAGTAACTGAATATTACTTATTAACTGCATTTTTTGAACAAACTATACTCATTGACAGATGGTCGGTTCAGTGCATCTGATTAAGATACCGTAAGATGATATGAACTTCACTTTTACTCATTATTTTAGGGAGACAAATCAAGCGGCTGATTTACTTGGTTCCCCATAATATAATCTCACACAAGTTATAAGATACACCAGCTTTACTAACTTACCGGCTCAGGCTAAAGGAAAGGTGAACCTGGATAGACGGCAAAGTCCCACCCTTTTGGATAAGAGAAGAAACGGAGAATTAAAATATGAAGACATACACAATTCATATATGTATCATACTAAGTAGCTTACACGGGATAGTCATGCGAAGCACGAACTGTAAAGATAAGGCATATGCATTTTGATATTTTTTTAGAGGTTGAGTCTACATATCTCTGTGCTAGCTTTAAAATAAACTTATATGAGTTCATCATAGAAGAGCATACCAAAGAGCACCCATCATATTTGGCATATGTGGAGGAAGAAACCAGAAAATTGAAAGCCCCATATGACCTTTTACTAACCACAATTGAAGCCTTGAGACCCTTACTAGACCACATTCATTGGGGGCAAAAACACAAACACTTTATGTGCACCATTCTAATCCTTCTCAAATCACAAACTTAAAGAGCCCTACCCTTCCCCCAAAGTTATCAAACACACAATAATAGCATCAACAATAGGTTACTCAAGACTTCACCCATGTCGTTCCTTTCAAGTTTGTTTTTGCTCTCTTTTAGTGTGTTCTTACACGATAAACTATTGAAATTTATTCATTGAACAGTATACTTTCAAACAAATAGATCCAATTCCATACAGATCGATTAACTGCTCCACTAAATACAATACATAATAAGCGATTGATTCTGATCCAAAACAATTAATACAACTTATTTCCAGCGTATTCACACATAACAACATGCGATCGACGTTCAAATCGTTACACTAACAACTATAATCAGATCGATAGGCCAAAAAACTGTAATACTTACTACATAAACTAAATATAAAGTAAAATTGTAATAGACAGGCAGAATTTAATTTCGTTTGGTCCCCTGGGTACCTTCTCCGCACTGAAAGTAGAGGAACGAAATCAAGACCAGAGGCCGGATCGAAACTCACAGCAAAAAGTATGTTATTTCCTGCTTTTGGCCTCTCGTCGAGACGAGTTGGTCTGTTGGAAAGTTCCTTGGAAAGTTCCTGCATAAGTTGTCGGATCCTCAGTATTATTCACTCGAAAAGAGAAGGAAAATCCGAGCCATTTTTTATTAACATAATGACACCGGGCAACGAGCTCTCCGCTCCTAGTCACTAAGAAGTGCTATTCTGTCCTCCGAGGGACTGGACTAGCTGAGCAGTTTTTGGATATCAAACGGACCTCTCCAGAAGGTAATTTTAATGTGGCCGATTTCCCACTCTACGAGGGAAGATGCAGATAAAAGACCAATAGCCTGATGTCAGCTTCTACGGAGATTCTGACAGCTCTTCCCCCAGCAAATCATAGCCCTTCCTCACTCTAAGTAAAGTCCTCGCGGGATTCAATCGAGTAGGACTCTATGACTCTGTGGTAAGTCAGTCTGCTTTGCCTTCTCGCTCGAATTCTTTTCAATGTAATTGCAGACATCGAAAAGGGGGCGAAAAGAGTCTATTTACCTGTCTTCCGGATAACTCGCTGGCTGGGAAAAAGGAGTATATTATGACTAAATTGGTTTGACAGCGCGTTGTGAGTTCTTTTCTTTGGGACCGTTTATCTCGCCCTTCTTTCTTTTCTTCGATTTTGGGAAAAGCAATGGCGTAGCAGCTGCGCGAAAGCCGTTGCGAAACTCGAGCGAATGCGAGAGGAGTGGAAAGCTTTAAGTATTAGAAGCGTATTAGAAGGAACCGTATTAGAACATCAATTCCTTTTTTTTATATGAAAGGGGTGGCATGTGAAACGGTTAGGGCAGTTTCTCTTCCCTTGATCGAAATCAAAAGGTCTTTGAGTTGCTTTATCCTGATTATCAGCACCAGCAATTGGCAAAGCAAGGAAGACTGTTTATGAATAGATTTTACTCATGTTGCTGTATCACCTTCAAACAAATTTCCTAGAAAGAGGACAGCAACATAAATTAACAATCACCTTGAGTCTGGATTTTTTTTTTATAGTTGCTCTAGTGTTTTCATGATTCACCTATTCATGAGCTTGCCAACAAAGAGACAATTAAGTTACAATGGATAATAACCATGTCTACCATGCAAGCTTGATTCAACACTCTTCGTATCAGAGATCAACAATTGGCTGAAAACTCATTCCATGTTTTAAGGTGGTCTGAAACCAATGAAATCTCAAGGAAAGCTCTTACTCTAGACATGCACCATCTCACACTTCAAACCACCTCTCATCATGGTAAAGAATGGATCTTGAGCTTAACTCAACCCCAAAATCTAGCTTATAGGGTTAGGATTGTCCAAGTCCATATAAGGAGTCCATGTTCTCATTTCATATATGATGTGGACTCTTAACACTCCCCGCACGCGGAGCGTGGATAATATAATTTGGAGGCCCAACATTGGTGAATAAAGAATTGAAATAGGTTTGGTTCTGATACCATGTAAAAAATGGATCTTGGGCCTAACTCAACCCCAAAAGCTAGCTTTAGGGTGAGTTTTGTCCAAGTCCGTATAAGGAGTTCATGTCCCCATTCCATATCCGATGTGAGACTCTTAACAATCATCTATCACTATGTGTTTGTCACCCATTACCACCACCACCACACATACACACACAAACAAACAACCCCTCAGTGTGTGTTAAAGCATGTAGTCTATGATACATTTTCTGCTGCTACAGTTGCACAAATGGTGCTATTTGGTATTCATAACGGGTGAGTATTGATGGTCTTGTTGTAACACCCCATACTTTCGGGCAGTAATTTGAACATCTAGGTGTATGCAAGTATAGAGCTTAGTATATAAAAGAATGTGTCCTGAATTAATTTAGGACTTATCAGCTAATCGACAACGCTGATCGGCTACTTGACAACGATGATCGGCTAATTGATAAATTATAGTGTGGGACAACACCGATCAACTGGTTAATGATTCTATATTAATGGGGGATAAAATTTAGTGGAATTAGTAGTAGTATAATGGTTAAGCATGGGATTAAATCACTTACACGTGGTCTATGAAGGACAATACAACTAAACCTGTCTAACGGGCCGAACCGGTCCGGTTCTGAACAGGGCCTACCGGTCCGATTTTTTTTTCTAATTTCTAGTATTTATTTTCTACAATGTAAACTAAATTCAATTTAAATATGTAATATAATAATATAATATATAATATAGTTTTATATATTAAAATTGAAACTTTAAAGTTAACTTTCTATTTTATAGTTTATAACTTTATACTTTATACTTTATACTTTATAGTTTATACTTTATCTTATTTTATAGTTTATACTTTATAGTACTGTTATAGTTATACTTTATAGTTTATAACTTTATATTGTAATTATACTTTTATTAATTTATTAGATTAGTAGATATAAGTTAACAAATAAGTAATAGCAAATTAACAACTAAATAAATAGTAAAATTAAAACTAATGATAAGATGTAAACTTTTGAACTTTCATAATGTTAATAAGAGTACATAATAAAGTAATAATGATTTTTTTTACATATTATGCATCATTCTTGCAAGTTCTTCGTAATCTATAGGTTGATTGAATTGGTTATGCTTCATAGTCTCTAAATCTGGAGTATTAATTCCAGTCCCGCCTCCGCTCCCGCCTTCCAAAATATTACATATTTCTTCATCTTCCGGAGAATTAACGTCTACACATCCTTGATTTCTTCTCTCTGATCTGATACAATCCCTTAAGCAGACTAACACTTCTAATGTGCTTCCACCCAATGAGTGACGTGTGTCTCCTATTTGATCTCGTGTTTGGCTAAATGCACTTTCAGAAGCCATTGTTGAGATCGACACATTAAGAACATCTCGTGCCATTGTTGAGATCGACACATTAAGAACATCTCGTGCCATAGCTGTAAGTACCGGGAATTGCCTTTTGTTATCCTGCCACCATTGTAAAGGGTCAAACTTTTCTTCGGCTCCGCCGACTTTTACAAATAAAATTGCATCTCATCGCAAGATCGACTTGTGGTTGCTTGTATTGTAAAAGTGCTACATATGTCTAAAGATTCATCATCGTCATCTTCATTGAATCCTGAAGGTGTAGACACAAAAACAATAATACGTTTTTCCATTCTAAAATTTTCATCAATCCAATGACAAGTAATTGTTAAATAATCATACCCGTTTAAAGCATGTCCAATGTCTGAAGTAAAACTAACTAGGCATGGAAGGATAGCAAACAAATATTGCAAAAAAATAACATAATCATTATAAAGTCTAAAAATATCGGCTCTAGTAGTACTACGAGGAACACCTTTTAAAAAAGGATTATATACTCTTTGAATATATGTAATTAAATATGAAGAAGAAACAAAAGAAAAAGGTAAACAACCTCCGACAATCATTTTTGCTAATTCAATGCGATCATTTTTTGGATCGTACTTAGCCACCCCTAGTTAATGGATTAAGTTGTTGTTGACCGGGTTCTAAATCAGAGACAACATTCCATTGTGCCGTATGATCGTTTTTTATATGTCTACCTATAGTGTCTGTCCCCCCGTCACCACGCCCTGTCTTATGTTTATAAGTTCTCCCACAAATATTATATCTAACTCTATCAGTGCCCACAACTTTATTATAAAAGAGTCACACTTTACTCCTTTTTTTCTTACTTATGGTTCTGGTAAAGGAGGTCTACGACTACCACTTGCAGTACCAACATTGACAGAAGGAACACTAGTAGTTGTAGGAGGTTCATTTTCTTCAAGTTCAACAATATTATCTAATTGAACGTTATCATATTCATTATCTTCTATTCCAAAATCTTCTTGCATATGATCATAATCTATATTTTGATTAGATGATGAAGAACCTATAGAATTTTTACCCCTTGAACTAGATTTACGGCGTAGTCCCGACAAATTTGCCCTTAGCGAAGACATTATAAAATATTTATATAATCAACAAATAAATATGACAATTTAATAAAATAATTAGAGAATGAAACGAGTGTACCAAACTTCGGGATTAAGAATTCAATTGAAACTCGAAGCTCGAAGTCTTGCGTCTTTGAATTTGAAAACTAATAATAATAATAACTTGAAAATTGATAATAAAGATAATTAAGAGAGTATGAGAAATTGAGAATAAGAGAATTGAGAGAATTGTTGTGTGATAAAAATGAAAAAAATGTAGAGAATTTATAGATTTTTTAAAGGGTAAAAATGTAATTAAAAATAATAATAAACAAAACAAAAAACCCAGCCAAACGGTCGAAATGACCGTTGGCATCCCACCCCCACCCCTCCCAACGGTAACATTACCGTTTGGGTCGAAAAAACTGTGCAATTTTTTTTTAAATTTATGTGTTACCGGTCCGATCCGGACCGGTTAACCGGTAATGTAATCGGTTTCTGTTACCGGGTCTAACCGGTCTGGGCCTTATCGAGTTTTTATATAACCCGTACAGATTGGGGTTGGGGGCCAACCCAACCCCCAACCCGGTAAGCCCTTACCGTTTCGGTCCGGATCGGATTTTCTACCGGGTCAACCGGTTCGGTTCCGGGTCAACCCGGACCGTTAGACAGATTTAAATACAACTAGCTAAGTGACTAATCATTTATTTGGTGTTGGTGGCACCTTGTCGTGGAGGTAACTGTAGAACGACACATATTTGAGAATCAAATGAATTCTCCTAACAGAGGTCTCATATATATTAGTAGCCTTCTTGTGTGTAATGGGAGACATGTGAAAGCAGTGACAATTACTCCAATTAATCCAACAACATTCTTCATAAATAGCACATGTTAAATCAATTGTTTTTCCAAGATTATTAAAGTAGCAACAAGATTGTAAGCAGCAGTCGTGGTGCTCCCTTAAATTTGTCATAATCTCATGTTTCTTAAAAGCTCGGAGTACGAATTTATTTTGCTGTGGTTGTTAAAGGGTCTATATTCAAGGTATGTTAAGGCAAATTCTTCTTTCTTTTGCATGTTTCATGTAACGAACGTAGTGGTAATGTTCCATAAAGTATTCTACTCTTAGTAGTTAATGATGTTCATGTTATTGATTCCTATGTTAAAAGCATGTCTAAATATGTTTCTAAATCCTTATTGAGGTATATGGGAAAGATGTCAATATTTCCAATGTTAGCCGAAGTTACAAGGATATTATGTTACCCGATAAGTTCAGAATGTTTTATTATCATTCATGCATTGTATTCATGTATTACACTGGACCCACATGTGTTATATACACTACTATATGGTATGAATTATATATATGTAGGGGATGGGGAAAAGGGAATGAAATTATAAACGCACGCCACTTGCGGCTGGTACAAACTATCACGGAAATGAAGATGCCCAATGAGGCCAATATGATAACGATGATGC
The DNA here is from genome assembly GCA_029844215.1 of Przewalskia tangutica. NCBI lineage: Eukaryota > Viridiplantae > Streptophyta > Magnoliopsida > Solanales > Solanaceae > Przewalskia > Przewalskia tangutica. Next base: position 42,827,414 of record CM056723.1, on the reverse strand, counting down.
CCACAGAGGCTCAAAATGATATGATGACCACAGAGGTTGTTATGGGAAGGAAGATTCCCGATGAGGCCAGTATATATATGTATACCGATTTGCATTGTGCATGATATTTAGGCATATTAGGGCCCTCAAAGACATGCATTACTGGTCAGTTGTTTCTATCGGTTGTTGCTACCGACTGTCTATGTCGGCTATTTAAATTGGCTATTTTTGTTTCAGTTTATTGTTATAACCCTGTTATGCTATTTTTCATGCCTGACTTACTCGATACATCAGTCGTACTAACGTTCCTTTTATCGGGGGACGTTGTATTTTATGCCCGTAGGCTCACGTTGGCAAGGTGACGATCTACATTAGTAGGTTGCTGACTCAGCGTACATTGGAGCACTCCCTTTGTTTCGGAGTGTAGGTCTAATCTCGGTATGGTATTCTTTTTGCATGTACATATGAGTATGTGTCCCGACCTTATGATATTGCGTACTCTGTAAAGGCTTATAGACAGTTGTCTTATGTATAGTTATCATGTATGACCTTGTCGACCTTAGTATGTATATATGTATGAGTTGTGTTCTTCTGGTTGTAGGATTTTACTTCTCTTTTTCCGTTACTATTTCCATATATCAGCAGAATATCTTGTGGCGACCCTTGAGGCTCATGATTAATCACATATTAGATGTTAATTGTATAATTAGTGGTACCCAGCAAGTAAGGTCCAGGTGCTCATTATGACCCTCCGGTTTGGGTCGTGACACTTGTCATGATTTGAATAAGGTGAAACAGTCTTCTCATATAATTTGCGATTGTGCTTGCTTTATTGTTAGTAAATGTTAGAGTCGGTTAAAAGCAGTGTCAATTGGAAGGGGGAAAGGCATTTCATCAATATTAGAATCTGAATACTTAATATATAATCTTGTAATCAGTTAAATTAGTCTTAGTGTAATTTCAGTAACATAATCAACACAATATCATTTGATTATGATTCTGATCAGATTTAGCTTGATTTTAGATATTAGGTTAGCTTGATCTTAGTCATAACATTGACTTATCTTCTTGTATATAAAGTGACTTTACAACAATGAAATGCCAGGCAAAACAAATATTTCAAAACATCTTCTATTTTGGTATCAAGAGCCTAGATAATTCATACCTTAATAAGTCTACCAATTCTTCTCTGTCGTCGACAACTCCTGCTTCCTCGTCTTCATCAAAACACTCTCATGTTACGACAATAAGCAACCATGTCTATTGACCCGATATCCAACCTAAACATTGCCACCATGTCGGTCATACCATCTTTTTTCGTTATTATTCCTCATCCTGCTCTGGCAGTATCAAACATCAACAGTTTTATCAAAATCACCCTTGATATTGAAAAGGGTCAATATATCACATGGTCGGAATTATTCACCAATCATGCTAGAGCTTATAAAGTTCTAGACCACATAATCCCTCCATCGACGAAGTCATGTTCACCCTCATCTCTTCGGGAAACAAATCCTAAGTTGTGGTCACGCCTTGACGTCATTGTTCTACAGTGGATATACAACACGATTTCAGAAGATCTTCTAAACACCATCCTTGAACGTAATTCCACGACCGAAATTGCATGGAACCGGCTAAAGGACATTTTTCAGATAACAAGAATTCTCGAGCCCTCTATCTGGAACAGCTCAGCCGTCAAGATGGAAAACTTCTCGGATGCCTCTTCCTACTGTCAATATCTCAAATCCCTAGCAGACCAGGTATCTAACGTCGGTGCCACCATGTCGAATGAAAGACTGGTGCTTCAACTAGTTTCGGGTCTGATAAAAGCATACTCAACCATCGGGTCTCATATTCGCATTGGCGACACATTTCCCCTATTTTACAAAGCCCGATCCATGTTTGTTTTGGAAGAAACAATAAGGGCAAAAAAGGTCGCCAGATCGACAATTCTGCCTTGCATGTCACTCATGATGATTATGGGGAAATCTAAGGCAGAAATAGAAAGAACAACAACCGAAACTCAACCAACCAAGGAGGTAGAGATGCCAGAGGAAACAATTGTGGCAGAAAGGGGAAGAAAGGAAACGTCGGTGGTCGTGGAAGCCAAACGCTGACTAGAACGGGAGGAGGTCCGCCGATTGGAATGGGGGCGTTATTAGGGCAACGACAACAACCTAGTTTTAATTATACAAATTGGGTCGGTCCACAAGGGTATGGGCCTTGGCGGTACTGGCTCAGTCCGCCTTGCCCTTACCCAACTGTTGGACTAGCCTAATTTTATAATAAAACTGGGTCGCGTCAACCGTCCATTTTAGGGCCCAGACCTCCTCAAGCCCATGTAGCACCAACCCAGTCGGCCCCTTCCACCTACATCCCTACCGATATCCAACAAGCCATGCATACTCTCTCGATTGCCCATCTGGATGATCAATGGTACATGGATACCGGAGCTACATCTTGCATGACTGCAAACGGAGTCTTATTTAAATAAGAGCAAAAATCGTAATATTACCGTTGGTAGTGGCCATATAATTCCAATTATTGGTTGTGGAAATGCATTGTTACCTAAACCCCATCCACCTTTAAAATTGCAAAATGTTTTACATGTCCCGTAATTAATTTAAAACCTTGTTTCCATTCGGAAATTTACCGTTGATAATTATATGTCTATTGAATTTGATCCCTTCGGATTTTCTGTGAAGGATTTTCAGAAGTGGATGCATTTAATAAGGTGTGACAACGTCGGTGACCTATATCCAATAACCATCAGCCCTCATTTTGGAATATCAACACCTTCTACCTTTGCAGCTTTATCTCCCTAATTATGGCATAGTCATTTAGGACATCTGAGAGCTCTTATTTTAAGCTCTCTTCGTCGAAATAATTTTATTGATTGTAATAAATTTTAGGATACTTTTTTTATCAGTCTTGTTCCCTTGGAAAACAAGTCAAATTGCCCTTTTATGACTCGTTATCACTAACCTCATTGTCATTTGATATTGTGCATAGCGACATTTGGTCATCACTTATCTTGAGTTCAGGTGGTCATCGTTATTATGTGTTATTTCTTGATGACTTTACAAATTTCTTATTGATTTTTTCAATTGCCAATAAATCTCAAGTCTACTCCATGTTCATAAACTTTTCTAACCACATCAAAACACAATTTGAAAGGAAAATCAAATGTTTTCAATATGACAATGACCGTGAATATAATAATGCGTTCTTTCATAAGTTTGGTGAATCGCATGGAATGAGTTTTCATTTATCTTATCCTCATACATCCTCTAAAATGGAAAAGCCGAAAGAAAAATTTGAACCATAAACAACATCACCCGAACTCTCCTTACTCATGCCTCTCTACCTCCTTCATTCTGACGTCATGCACTACAAATGACTACATATTTGCTCAACATAATTCCCAACAAAAAGCTTGCATATCAAACACCCACACAAATTCTCTATTAGAAAGACCCATCATATCATCATTTTCGGGTCTAGAATGTCTATGTTATTCCTTACTTCCTTCAACTTCTCGACATAAATTGCAAGCTAGATCAACACCTTGTGTCTTTTTGAGATGCCCAGCGAATCATAGAGGCTATAAATGTTATGATTTATCGAGTCAAGAAATTATTGTTTCAAGTCATGTCAATTTTGATGAAAATAGCTTTCCTTTTTCCAAACTACACGCCTCTAATCCCTCAACCTATGAATTTTTGGGTACAAGTTTTTTAACTAATCCATCTTTGTTACAATCTATATCCTCCCAACAAAATGCGACACATAATTCAAGGGGCATCACAAATCTCAAATACCTCGTCACGACTCCGACCAAGCTCGCGATCGTGCCCTACTGGCACCCTTACAGGTAAACATCAGAGAAAATCAGCGGAACATACATGAAACTTATAAATAAATCATCAAAGATAAAAATCAACAGGTTAGCCGATAAGGCTACCTTCCTGGACTTATATATACAACCGAAGCAGTTGCCTCATTTTCTTTACAAACTGACCCACAATATGTGACTATAGACCTCTAAGAGTGTTAACATAACAGCTGTGGTGGGACAGGGCCCCGCCATACCCCTAAATATACATGAATCTACTACCTCAGGGAAACCGTACCAAGAGATAAGTCTCCGGAGCAAATGGAGCTTTCTCTCTAAAACTGAACCGGGATCCTAAAAGCAAGGATCGCCAACCTGGGTACCTAAAACCTGCGGGCATGAACACACGGCCGGGGTCAAGATAACATGTACCGAATATGGAATGTAAATAACGTCGGTAAATGTGATCATAATCAGACAAAAGAATGACAGGGACAAGTATAAAAATACATACCAGATCCCGCCGTGTCATTACCACTTATGAACTTAATTTCACATCATTATCTTTACCCATTTTCAATAAAGGTTATAGCCACATTCTTACGCACATGATTAGGAAAAAAAATCATTAAGTTCATTAATATATAACTTACTTATCCTTCATAAGTACAATCCGGCCCTTTAAGGATGGCACATTTACTACCCGGCCCAATCTGGGACGCGATCAAGTCACACAAATATCAAGCGTGTCCATGGAATCCCCCATCACCGCCGACAGCTATAAGTGTAAAATATACTCATGTGACGCGCCCGTGGCATCCCACCTCACTGTCGGCGTACACATACACAACACATATATATATCTCCTGCCCGTGGAATCCCACATCACTGCCGATCCGAGATATAATAATACACCAATAGCATACATGAACACCAAGTCCCACCTGGTATAGCCTTGGGGTCTACCCCTCACTTATACTCTTACCCTAGAGAAGGTGGTAAAGCAGGTGGTATAGTATCTTGGGGGTTTACCCCTCACTTATACTCCTACCCTGGAGAAGGTGGTAAAGCAGGTGTGATAGCATCTTGGGGGTTTACCCCTCACTTATACTCTTACCCTATCTCAACCGACCATCAAACAAAACAAACAGGGGGTATAATGTCTTGGGGGTTTACCCCTCACTTATACTCTTACCCTGGAGAAGGTGGTATAGCATTTTGGGGGTTTACCCCTCACTTATACTCTTACCCTATCTCGACCGGCCGTCAAACAAAACAGAAGCACTACCATGTCTTCTATAAAAATCCGGGAATTTAACCCAAGTACTACAAATAAGCAGGTGCACTGGAATCCCACATCACTGTCGGTATGTCCAAGTACATACAACAAGACAGCCGGCCCTCCAACCGAGAGTCGCGGCAACGTAATAAAACATAATACTTATACTCAAAGGCTATCACCAGCACACATAGGCTAATTCTCAATTAACAAGCCAAAGTACTTATCAAGGCACACTTAGACTAATTCTCAATTAATCAAGTCAAAGTACTTATCAAGGCATACTTAGACAAATTATCAATTTATCAAGCCAAAGTACTTATCAAGGCACAAATAGAATAATTCTCATTTAACAAGCCAAAGTACTTATCAAGGCATACTTAGACAAATTCTCAATTTATTAAGCCAAAGTACTTATCAAGGCACAAATAGAATAATTCTCATTTAACAAGCCAAAGTACTTATCAAGGCATACTTAGACAAATTCTCAATTTATTAAGCCAAAGTACTTAATCAAGGCACACTTAGACAAATTCTCAATTTATCAAGTCAAAGTACTAATCAAGGCACACATAGAATTATTCTCAATTAAACAGGCCAAAGTACTACGTACATACATTCTTTTCAAGAGACTCCTTTTTGTGTAAAACCCCAAGATACTAACACCCGTAGTATCCGGGCTTGTGTACATTTCACATAAGTCACGATACTTTTAGAAATACATTTCTCGGCTTCTAAATCAAGTGACCCTTACTTAAAAGCTTTAAGCAAGTGATACCTTTAAATCACTTTGCCCTTCCTTAATACAAGTTAATTCTTTGATTACTTTATTAGAGAAAACCATTCTCTTAACTTTCCATAAAGCCGTTATAACCAACTTCCCATAAAGCCGTTATAACCCTTTATGATTTTAGACAAAACTCTTTCTTTTTGAAACCAAGTATTAATATACTTTCAAATCAATTCTCTTAACTTTCAAAAATACAATTAGTCTCTTAACCTTTAGAACTCAAGTGACTCCTTTTATTATAAAACCTTAGGCAATTGATGCCTTAAAATCAAGTTGCCTTTTCACTAAAATCAAGTCATTTATCTTTCCATAAAGCAAATATAACCAACTCCCCATAAAGTCGTTATATTCACTTTATGCCTTAGCCAAAATACAATTTCATATCCAAGGGACTTATACGCTTAAAACGGAACAAGTATCACATACTTTAAAACTCTTCAAGTCCCTTAACTTAATAAAACTTAAGACATCCTTTATTCTTTCAAAGAAATGAGTTAATCTCCTAACTCACCTGACTTGGCTATCTATAAAACTAGTAAAGGATATCAAGGTATCAGACGCTCACCGCACTACATACGTGCAACTAGTCATGCTCAAAAGATAGGAAAAGTTATACATAGAGCAAATCACCCAACTACCTCTTAACTTCTAAGAGTAGAAGGAAACATGAAATGATACCACATGTATATTCCATACATAGAATCATGCCAAAGGAAGGAAGAGGTTCACATACCTCGCGACGATTATCGACAAGTAGCAAAATGCTCCAAAGTACTTCAATCTTGATAGTTAATCCATCCCTCAAGTAGGATACGCTATACTTAGTACTTCAACCTATAATGGTCACAATACGTCCATTAACCTCTTACTTCAAACGTAGAATATTCTAGGTGCTAAGTCGCTAAATTCTACGGAAAATCGGACAGCACCTCCTTTGTTTTTACTTACTTTGCCACCTTTTTCAAGACCGAATACAATAACCAAACACGCCACATTTAAGGCCCAAACAATGCAATTATCAATAGGGGATTACACGCCTACTAGACGTGTAAAATTCCGCCCCACAAAAGATATCAAACTAATACAAACTACATGTCCAAATTCGGCCACATTGTTTTCAACAATACCAATTCTTATCCAATTTCCATTTCAATCCAAGTTATTAGCCTAACATAATATCAAGTCGCAAACGATTACAACTACTATAATCTCCAAGTAATTAACATGCGACGATTCAAGTAAACGACCAATTTGTAATCCAACTTCACATGGCTTACATTACATTTCGGATTCTAAGGTTACAAGCAATCCATAACACTTATAAACTTCCACACATATACTTCATGCTAGCAACATGTAAAGCTAACAACAATATAAATAATCTTGTAACACTTCTAAGAGACAAGATTATACCTCAACGAATCTCAATCCAATTCCAAATCCGAAGTCGCTCCTTAGAAACTTAGAGCCTCTTCAAGACACTTCAATCCGCTACTTGAGACCCTTAGAACCATACCAACAACTTTCCTTCAAACTTCCAATCCAAAACCTAGAAAGCAACTAGGTTTTCACTTTGCGACTAATACGAAAACTATCTTTTTCCGAGATTTTTCTATTGAGATACACTCACAATACACTAAGGAACCTTGGTTTAAAGTGTGGAGCTTAATGGACAACAAACAAAAAAATTTCTTTCTTCTTGGACCCAAACCCGAGAGCTTCTAAGCTTGCTCATCCAATTTTTCTTTAAATTTTGGCTAAGTGTGGACTTGTCTCACTACTAGTAGTATTATAAAGGGACATGGAGGGTCAAGATGTAACCAAATGGGTGGCTAGGATGAGGTCTCATTAAATATCAAGCCTTGTGGGTCCTTGACCAAGTCAACTTTCTCAAGCTTGACTACAAGCAAGACTTGTCTTCCTAACAAGGGTCAAATGACCATTGTGTCCATGCTTAAATTCGTCCAAGACAACATAAGGGGGGGGGGGTGACACGTGTCGCCCTCCCATTCGTCACAATATTACGTTTTCCGACAATTCCATAATTCCGATAAATTTTTACAAGTCTCAAATCTTAACACTTGTGAGCTCTTACGTACGTTCTTAAAACATGTCCTGTAAATACGGGGTGTAACATTCTTCCCCCCTTAGAAACATTCGTCCCCGAATGTTCTTTCGGAGTCAATCTTTATAATTAGCGACATAGTTTCCTTTCACAACCCCGACATACTAATAATGCCACACATGGCCCTAATACCTCGCACACGCATATCCGTCCATCATAAGCCCAAAAGAGGTTATCTTTTTGTGCTTCCAACCCTTTCTAGCATACATACATAAATTCCATACCGATTCTGGCCTCTAATCTTTGGAGTCACTCTATAAAACAATATACGGCCATTTCCGGCTTTCACGACCTGGTTCCGGTGGAACGCGTCCACGAACCCATAAAATAATTAACTAGACTTGGGCCTTGCACCCTCGTGACCCTGTCACGTAGCGGAACTACCACCAACTGATCCCATTCCATTCCAGGCCATGGGGAGACCCGTAACATGTCCTCACCCCGACCCGCCATCGCACTTAACTCTTATCCTTGGTCTGACTTAAAATCTCATGGCCCGAGAGAGCCTTATATATCTAAGGTCTCGGCAGTTATCAATATTCTTAGGATCGCAATTTCCATGCTCCAAGCCTACCTTTCCAGTCCCCCAGTAAACGGGTACAAAAACTTCTCATAATACCATAATCGTGTCGTCTTGATCACAACCACCATTACTTACTCTATACGGACCTCATCCGTACAATTCTCTTAAGCCTACTACGCAGCTTAATCTATCAACATGACACTCCGTTAAGTTCCTTAACATGACTTCTTAAGGGTTCACTACCCTATCAGACAGCTCATCCTTTCCCAATTATCTCAAAATAAAACACAAAACCTTGGCGAAAATTCACTAACTATTCCATACCTTCCCGGTATCTAGTTAGTCTTTACCACTCTTGGTAACTCTAAAACCATTATAGGCAACCCACGAATGACCCTCATACATAACTCCGTATAGATGTATGTCACAATACCAACTATACTATAATCATTACAAACCTGGATACGCAATCCACGTAGTCCTTCCCGGTCATCGCTTTTTCTCAGACTGCAAAGAACATAACTCGTTAGGGAGAGACGTCACTAACAAAACCTCTCTATCGCACGATCTCAGAGTGAGAAGAATGGAAACCAATCCTAAATGTCCTGCAGCCTCCTGATTATAGATGTGGTGCACAACACACCGATAATCAAGACTCTACTAGACACGGTCTGTAGACACTTTCCGAGGACTAATTGCTCTGATACCACTTTTGTCACGACCCGACCCCGGGCCCGCGACTGGTGCCCTACCTGGGCACCCTTACAGGTAAACATCAGAGAAAATCAGCGGAACATACATGAAACTTATAAATAAATCATCAAAGATAAAAATCAACAGGTTAGCCGATAAGGCTACCTACCTGGACTTATATATACAACCGAAGCAGTTGCCTCATTTTCTTTACAAACTGACCCACAATATGTGACTACAGACCTCTAAGAGTGTTAACATAACAACTGTGGCGGGACAGGGCCCCGCCATACCCCTGAATATACATGAATCTACTACCTCAGGGAAACCGTACCAAGAGATAAGCCTCCGGAGCAAATGGAGCTTTCTCTCTAAAACTGAACCGAGATCCTAAGAGCAAGGATCGCCAACCTGGGTACCTAAAACTCATGGAATGAACACACTCGGCGGGTCATAACAAAAATTTAATATGGAATGTAAATAACGTCGGTAAAATGTGATCATAATCAGATAAAAGAATGACAGGGACAAGTATAAAAATACATACCAGATCCCGCCGTGTCATTACCACTTATGAACTTAATTTCACATCATTATCTTTACCCATTTTCAATAAAGGTTATAGCCACATTCTTACGCACATGATTAGGAAAAAAAAATCATTAAGTTCATTAATATATAACTTACTTATCCTTCATAAGTACAATCCGGCCCTTTAAGGAGAGCACATTTACTACCCGGCCCAATCTGGGACGCGATCAAGTCACACAAATATCAAGCGTGTCCATGGAATCCCCCATCACCGCCGACAGCTATAAGTGTAAAATATACTCATGTGACGCGCCCGTGGCATCCCACCTCACTGTCGGCGTACACATACACAACACATATATATATCTCCTGCCCGTGGAATCCCACATCACTGCCGATCCCAGATATAATAATACACCAATAGCATACATGAACACCAAGTCCCACCTGGTATAGCGTCTTGGGGTCTACCCTCACTTATAATCTTACCCTAGAAGGTGGTAAAGCGGTGGTATAGCATCTTGGGGTTTACCCTCACTTATACTCCTACCGGAGTATGGTAAAGCAGGTGTGATAGCATCTTGGGGGTTTACCCCTCACTTATACTCTTACCCTATCTCAACCGACCATCAAACAAAACAAACAGGGGGTATAATGTCTTGGGGGTTTACCCCTCACTTATACTCTTACCCTGGAGAAGGTGGTATAGCATCTTGGGGGTTTACCCCTCACTTATACTCTTACCCTATCTCGACCGGCCGTCAAACAAAACAGAAGCACTACCATGTCTTCTATAAAAATCCGGGAATTTAACCCAAGTACTACAAATAACGGAAGCGTACCCGTGGAATCCCACATCACTGTCGATATGTCCAAGTAATTACAACAAGACAGCCGGCCCTCCAACCGAGAGTCGCGACAACGTAATAAAACATAATACTTATACTCAAAGGCTATCACCATCACACATAGGCTAATTCTCAATTAACAAGCCAAAGTACTTATCAAGGCACACTTAGACTAATTCTCAATTAATCAAGCCAAAGTACTTATCAAGGCATACTTAGACAATTTCTCAATTTATCAAGCCAAAGTACTTATCAAGGCACAAATAGAATAATTCTCATTTAACAAGCCAAAGTATTTATCAAGGCATACTTAGACAAATTCTCAATTTATTAAGCCAAAGTACTTATCAAGGCACAAATAGAATAATTCTCATTTAACAAGCCAAAGTACTTATCAAGGCATACTTAGACAAATTCTCAATTTATTAAGCCAAAGTACTTAATCAAGGCACACTTAGACAAATTCTCAATTTATCAAGTCAAAGTACTAATCAAGGCACACATAGAATTATTCTCAATTAAACAGGCCAAAGTACTACGTACGTACATTCTTTTCAAGAGACTCCTTTTTGTGTAAAACCCCAAGATACTAACACCCGTAGTATCCGGGCTTGTGTACATTTCACATAAGTCACGATACTTTTAGAAATACATTTCTCGGCTTCTAAATCAAGTGACCCTTACTTAAAAGCTTTAAGCAAGTGATACCTTTAAATCACTTTGCCCTTCCTTAATACAAGTTAATTCTTTGATTACTTTATTAGAGAAAACCATTCTCTTAACTTTCCATAAAGCCGTTATAACCAACTTCCCATAAAGCCGTTATAACCCTTTATGGTTTTAGACAAAACTCTTTCTTTTTGAAACCAAGTATTAATATACTTTCAAATCAATTCTCTTAACTTTCAAAAATACAATTAGTCTCTTAACCTTTAGAACTCAAGTGACTCCTTTTATTATAAAACCTTAGGCAATTGATGCCTTAAAATCAAGTTGCCTTTTCACTAAAATCAAGTCATTTATCTTTCCATAAAGCAAATATAACCAACTCCCCATAAAGTCGTTATATTCACTTTATGCCTTAGCCAAAATACAATTTCCTATCCAAGAGACTTATACGCTTAAAACGGAACAAGTATCACATACTTTAAAACTCTTCAAGTCCCTTAACTTAATAAAACTTAAGACATCCTTTATTCTTTCAAAGAAATGAGTTAATCTCCTAACTCACCTGACTTGGCTATCTATAAAACTAGTAAAGGATATCAAGGTATCAGACGCTCACCGTACTACATACGTGCAACTAGTCATGCTCAAAAGATAGAAAAAGTTATACATAGAGCAAATCACCCAACTACCTCTTAACTTCTAAGAGTAGAAGGAAACATGAAATGATACCACAGGTATATTCCATACATAGAATCATGCCAAAGGAAGGAAGAGGTTCACATACCTCGCGACGATTATCGACAAGTAGCAAAATGCTCCAAAGTACTTCAATCTTGATAGCTAATCCATCCCTCAAGTAGGATACGCTATACTTAGTACTTCAACCTATAATGGTCACAATACGTCCATTAACCTCTTACTTCAAACGTAGAATACTCTAGGTGCTAAGTCGCTAAATTCTACGGAAAATCGGACAACACCTCCTTTGTTTTTACTTACTTTGCCACCTTTTTCAAGGCCGAATACAATAACCAAACACGCCACATTTAAGGCCCAAACAATGCAATTATCAATAGGGGATTACACGCCTACTAGACGTGTAAAATTCCGCCTCACAAAAGATATCAAACTAATACAAACTACATGTCCAAATTCGGCCACATTGTTTTCAACAATACCAATTCTTATCCAATTTCCATTTCAATCCAAGTTATTAGCCTAACATAATATCAAGTCGCAAACGATTACAACTACTATAATCTCCAAGTAATTAACATGCGACGATTCAAGTAAACGACCAATTTGTAATCCAACTTCACATGGCTTACATTACATTTCGGATTCTAAGGTTACAAGCAATCCATAACACTTATAAACTTCCACACATATACTTCATGCTAGCAACATGTAAAGCTAACAACAATATAAATAATCTTGTAACACTTCTAAGAGACAAGATTATACCTCAACGAATCTCAATCCAATTCCAAATCCGAAGTCGCTCCTTAGCAACTTAGAGCCTCTTCAAGACACTTCAATCCGCTACTTGAGACCCTTAGAACCATACCAACAACTTTCCTTCAAACTTCCAATCCAAAACCTAGAAAGCAACTAGGTTTTCACTTTGCGACTAATACGAAAACTATCTTTTTCCGAGATTTTTCTATTGAGATACACTCACAATACACTAAGGAACCTTGGTTTAAAGTGTGGAGCTTAATGGACAACAAACAAAAAAATTTCTTTCTTCTTGGACCCAAACCCGAGAGCTTCTAAGCTTGCTCATCCAATTTTTCTTTAAATTTTGGCTAAGTGTGGACTTGTCTCACTACTAGTAGTATTATAAAGGGACATGGAGGGTCAAGATGTAACCAAATGGGTGGCTAGGATGAGGTCTCATTAAATATCAAGCCTTGTGGGTCCTTGACCAAGTCAACTTTCTCAAGCTTGACTACAAGCAAGACTTGTCTTCCTAACAAGGGTCAAATGACCATTGTGTCCATGCTTAAATTCGTCCAAGACAACATGAGGGGGGGTGACACATGTCGCCCTCCCATTCGTCACAATATTACGTTTTCCGACAATTCCATAATTCCGATAAATTTTTACAAGTCTCAAATCTTAACACTTGTGAGCTCTTACGTACGTTCTTAAAACATGTCTCAAATACGGTGTAACCCCAGTGCAGCAATTCTTCGATCGATGCACGATTTATGCACACACTAACGCAAGTGCACGTGTCGTGACAAGTAATATAGTCTAGAAGACCGAGTTATCGTCCTCAGGGATTAGTGTCCAATTATCAAACTCTATTCTATGGTATCTATTTGGTAACCGATGATTGATGAATTGTTTATAACTATACTTATGAATTCTATCTAAATTACTTTGTTTTACTTCAGATATGGTGGAAATAGGGCTTCCAAATCTCCTCAACTATCCGCTCATCTTACTTGTTAATGCAATTAATTATGGTTCTTCTATTTTGAGATAACAGGTTAACTAAGACGTTTTATACTCTTGTTAAGGTAATATAAACACTCAACCCCAATATAGAACCCTTCTACCTTTCGGTGATAAGATTGACTATAAAGGAGGATTAAGAGCAATAACCTATTAAACTACACAAGTATCGGGGTACTTTCGTCCACAATTTAACCTATGTTTATTCAACTATAGCATATTCACAATCTCCCCTTTCGGCTTTCGATTAGAAATCATATAGATTATGATAATTAGTGATCAATTAATTACCAAACATTCAAGACAAATATTGAATAAATCTCAACAATGATAAGAAGAAACCAAAACATGCATTAATTCATAAGAATGAGTTTCAAGTGATTTGATATGGAAAGCCCTAAATTAAGTTAGTTCCTAGCCATAGACATGCCAAGAACTAAACTAATATCCAACATAAACTATAAAGAAATAAAACAAAGAAACAAGAAATTACACAAAAGTAGTCTCCAATCTTGATCTCCAAGTTTGTGATGAATTGGCAAGGGTTTGGAACCCTTAATCTGACCTAGAAAACTCATTTTTATAGCCTCCAAATCGTTCTTAACCTTTTCCTTTGTGCCTCGCCCATTCCCATTCGAATTTGGCGAATTCTCGCCGCCGCGTTCAGAATCGCGCCGCGACGCCGAAACTCCTGCAGTCTACAGATTGGCCGCGGCCTCGATCTTGCTGGTTGGAGGCGCCGCGACGCCACCCTGTTTCTTCCCGGTTCGCCAACTTTCTAGCTTTTTGAGTTCTGGAACCTCTGTTTCTGCTATCTTTTTGCTCCTTTTCGCCAATGAGCCACTTTAAACCATTATGACTCAAAAGAAAGAAAATCTATCCTAAAACGACACGCATTTGTACAAAAATGGGCAAAAAACTAACTAAAAATGACTCAAAAGGTGTATATAAAATACACCGATCACTGACACACTTCTCTTCAAATGAATCGGCCCAACAACAACAGGAAAACTCAATTCCTACTTCTCCAACTCAAGTCGAGTCCACCCAACCTACACCGGTCCAATCACCAACATGCGATGACGACACTAATTATGCACTAATTCAGCCTACCCCAAATCAGTCCACAATCCATAGTCCAATAACAGCCAAACAACCTACCCAAGTCAGTCCATAAATAAATCCTCCCACATCTCCACAAATGAAAACAAGATCCCAACATGGAATTTTCAAACCCATAAGACTTCATAATCTTCATACCATTACTAAAAAAAATATTTCTCCTTTGCCTACAAATCCCCTTCATGCATTAAATAGTCATAACTGGAATATGTCCATGAAAGATGACTATGATGCTCTTATTCAGAATAAGACGTGAGACTTGATGCCCCGACTATCTAATGCTAACATTATTCGAAATTTATGGATTTTTCGATATAAGAAGAAATCTGACGGGTCTTTTGAGAGACATAAAGTTGGACTTGTAGGTGATGGTGTTGGACAACAAACTGGTGTAGATTGCGGAAAAACATTCAGGCCGTTGTCAAATCGGCCACTATTCGGACAATACTTATCCTTGCATTATCAAAATCTTGACTTCTCACTCAGCTTGATGTTAAAATGCATTCTTACATGGATAGCTTAATAAAACTATCTATATGTACCAATCACCGGATTTTAGTGACCCACAACAACCTGATTATGTGTGCTTGCTCAAAAAATTGCTATATAAACTTAAACAAGCCCCTCGCGCTTCGTACCAACATTTTGCAGATTATGTGGCTACAATGGGTTTCTCTCACAGCATTTCGGATCATTCTTTATTTATTTATCATCGAGGAAAATATATGACATATATTTTTCTTTATGTGGATGATATCATCTTAGCCACTTCATCAGATGCTCTTCGACAATCTATTATGTCTAAGCTTGACTCTGAATTTGCTATGAAAGATTTGGGCTCACTAAGCTATTTTTTGGTATCTCTGTCACCCGACATTCAGGAGAATTATTTCTTTCACAAAAGAAATATACAAAGGAGATTATTGAGCGTGCCGGTATGTCTTCCTGCCACCATCCCCTACACCGGTGGACAAAAAATATCAAAACTATGTATCTCTTCAGGTAATCCCTATCATGATCCGGCTGAACAGCGTAGTCTTGTCGGCGCATTATAATACTTGACATTCACAAGACCCAAGTATTATAATAGTATGCGTCCTACATATTCCTTCACGCTATCAAATTGTCGATATTTCCACCAAAGGACTCCCGCTGCAACTCTTTGATGATTTTCGAGATAGTCTCAACGTACGTAAACCTCTCGTTTTGACTAAAGGGGTATATTAGAATTTGAATCCTTAATGTATAATCTTGTAATCAATTAAATTAGCCTTAGCTTAATTTCAGTAATCATAATCAGCATAATATATCAGTGATTATGATTATGATCAGATTTAGCTTGATTTTAGAGATTAGGTTAGCTTGATTTTATAGATTAGGTTAGCTTAATTTTATAGATTAGGTTAGCTTGATCTTAGCCATAACTTTGGCTTACATTCTTGTATATAAGTGATTTTACAGCAATGAAATGTCAGGCAAAACAAATATTTCAAAACATCTTCTATTATTTACTTTTCTTTTTAAAAATATCAAAATAAATATAGTAGTTAACTATTATTTAATTAACAACAACGTACAAGTGAATGTGGGGTTTGGAGAGAGTAGAGTGTACCAGACCTTACATCTACTTTGTTGGGTAGAGCGGATGTTTTGAGGAGACCCTCGGCTCAAGACAAAGCATAATCACAAGTAAAACAAGAGAAACAGTCACACCGAGACCTTATTTATTAAGTACCTAATTAAATAAAAAATATTGTAATTGTTTTTGCAAATAAATAAATTTATTTACAGATTTTTTAATTAAAAATCTAATTTTCCAGAATATTATTTTTAAAAGAGTATATTTTTGAATATTTTGCTAATGGTAGGAATATATTTAGCCTTAACTTGTAACGGGAGGTGTATATTTAATTACTTTCGATAAGTACAAAATTGATTAATAAACTACACCTAGCAGAACAATATACTCGATAATTAAATGCTTGATATGATTAAAATAAAAATCAGTATAAACGTGCTGAGTTAACACCAAACAATTTATGAATTTATGCACCTTTTTAAATTTTTTGGAAAGCGATCACTTAGCTCGCTTAAAACTCTTGCTTTATGGTTACTCCACCTATAAATGTCTGAAGTTTGTAACACTCATATGTCTGAACTTTGTTAACATATCCATTTTATTTTACTCACGCTACTTTCATTTCATTTAACTCATGGCACCTTTCCATATCATCTATAGTATCTTCATTTTATTTCCCTCATGCCACCTTATACAAATGATCCATTGTACGTCAATTTAAATTATTCATTATCACCTCGTAATTGCATTATTTCGTCTCATTTCATTTCACTCATGGTACCTCAATTTAATTTATTTATTTTTAACTCATAAATATTTTATTCATCCACGACACCTCAATTTACAATACGAATACACAAAATACTGGCATCATGAAATCTTTGTTAACCAATATCGAGCATTGCCTTTGAAGGAGGAGGAGCAGTCTTGTTTGAACTTTTCATACAAACTTAATACTGGTTATTTGTGTACAAAGATTAAAATAGTGGCTATCTCTTTAATAGCATCGTCCAAATAGTTCGCGCTATGAATTTTTTTACCTTAGCCGAAACCTTTTCAAAAAAAATTATCGGTTGTTCCTTTTTAGGACAACTTTTTAGTGATTGTCTATTTTTATTTATCTTGAAATTTATGGACCTTTTAAATCACTGTCTAAAGATCTCTTTTGAATAAATTAAAAAAATTATAAGAAAATGTTACCCTCCGATTATTACAAACAGACGATAATTTAATGTTATATGTAACTGTAAGATTGAGTACTATATGAATAAACATTAAATCATGTCTAACGTAGGGGTGGCCAACGGTGCGGGTTTGGGCGAGATCGGGGTGGGGCGGGACTGGCGGGCCGGAACTATCGGGCTTGGTCGATGTCCCGATTCTGCCCGCCTCAGAGGCTGTACAGGACTCATGCCGAGTCGAGATTTTCAATTTTTTTTTTTGCACTTAATTTTAAAAAATAACATATATTAAATATATGAACAACTCAATAATTGAACAAGATAGTGTAATAAAAACATCCCAAGGCTGTTTTTGTGTCTCTTATATTATTTCATTGACATGTTTTTTTGGTAATACATATACAATTGTCAAAATTACAACTTTGTGGTGCTGTTCAAAAGTTGCAAATGACATAGTAAAATTGCAATTAAATAAATTACCAATTTGAAAACATTTTTTCTAGTTTCTTCACAATGTCTTATGGTTCTTCGGTTGGAATTGGTATTTGTTGGTCAAATTGATCCACGTCGCTACTCATACCTTCATATAAGATGTCGTTGTAGTTTTCGTCTTCTTCGTTGATCTCCGGTTGACCGCACCTTCTCCGCTCCGCTCGTATCCAATCTCTGAATAATACTGCAATCTCCAAGTTGTCTCCGGCTAATGAGTGTTTGTGCTCTCTTATTTGAAATCTGCCGGCAGAAAAGGCTCTTTCAGACGTCGTTGATGACGCTTGAATGTTCAAAACATCCCGGGCCATCATTGAAAGTGTCGGAAATGTCTTTTCATTCCCCCTCCAGTATTTCAGCAAGTCTTTCTTTCCTTCTTCATTGACAACTGCTTGGTACGGTAAAGTACCCTGCAAAACAAACATCAAACTCGCTAATTTGGTTAGTAGTGCTACCACCGCACGTTTTATTTATGAGGTTTTCAATACTAGCAGCAGAAACAACATGTCTTTTTAGAAGTTGTGTTGAAGAAAAAAAAGATGGTATGGAAGGCGGTTGGTTTCTATCACTTTCTTATTGGTAATACCTATATACTTTTTCGCATTCGTCTTCTATGCCAGACAACATTTCTTCTTTCGTTTGTTCAATTTTAATAGGTGGTGGGACATTTAAATTTTTGGGAGTTGGAGGTGGTAGTATTTCTATACAGTTATAAATGTTTTCAATAAGTGATTTACAACAGTCTATTTTAATAGTCAGATTTAATACAACACCAATAATATAAATAGGGGGGAATAAGAATAAAATATTTTTTTATTTTCATAAACATTTTTTAATAGCTGTCTTATAAGCTGGTTTTTCCATATATTCTCTAAGCAGTAAAAATATTATAGCTATATAAGACAACATAGTTGAAATAATAGGATAATATATACCGAAAAATTCTTTTGTTGCTTGAAAACATTTCTCTAGAAATATAATAAGTTCTTTAATTTTTCCCCAATCATTATCTACAATCATATCAGTTGGTTTTTATTATGGGCGTTAAAAAAATAAAGTTATATGTTTTCTATAATCATAAGCAACAAGTAGTTGTTCATATAAAGAATTTCACCTAGTGGGTACTTCTTCGAGATTTTTCTATAAGCTAGTTGGCAATCGTGACAAGTTTTTTTATAATATTTTTTTCGTTGTATTCTATTATTTTTTTTAAATAAAGTTTATAGCAAATTGTATTTTTTCAAGAATATCTTGAGAAGGTAATATGTCATCCTTTACAACTAAGTTATAAATATAACACGCACATTTTATATGAAAATTATTTGGAAAAGATGGAGTTAAATCATCTTTTAAAATTGTAATAACAGAATTACTATAAGATGCATTATCTAATGTAATACTCATAATTTTATCAGCTATTCCGTAATAATCGCAAACTAAATAAATATTTTCTGAAATAAAATCACCAGTGTGCCTATTATCTATATATCTATACGCTAAAATATGTTTTTGCATAGACCATTTATAATCTATCCAATGACAGGCTACCGTTAAATAATCATGGTCGTTAGTACTACGACCTATATCAGAAGTGAGAGTCACTTTGCCATTAAAATGATATAATGAATAACGTAAATACTGTTGATATTCATGTACAAATTTAAATACATATCTCTTAACAATTGATCTAGAAAAATCTTTAAAAGCGGGATTATATATATCTCTAGTATAATGAATAAAACCAGGAGACGAAGGAAATAAAAAAGGTAAACCCTCCACAACAACTAATTTTGATAATTCTTTCCTATCTATATGTTTATCGTATTTAGGGCCTACAATTCCTCCCCTGTCATAGGGTTAATTTGACTCTGTACTTGGTCCGGGACAGTATGTGAACCTTGTCCCGATGGAGAGAGAGCGCTTGCACACCATCTTTTTCAGCCTTGTATTGGTAATACCTAGTTGAGTGTTTGTGTGCTACGTGTCTCATTAAACCCCCTTTTCATCATGACTTTCCAGTGTTAAAAAGTATAAACCCCTTTACAAATTGTACATATAGCTACTTGATTCTGTACGTCTCTATCAAAAAAATTTCATGCATCTGATTTTAATGGTCGTTTTGTTGGACCTCGTCTCATACTAGGGGGAATAGGAGACGTTCTAGTTGGATGTTCAGTAGTGGTGTTTTATCTACATTAGTGGGTGTGTCATCTAAATCATCTTCTAAATTAAAGTCTTGTTTAGTTTCAGAAAATATCTGATCGTCTAAATCATATGGTATTTCAGGAAAATGTTCAGTATCAATAAAATCATCATGTCTAGGAGTAGGACTAGGAATACTAGAAGAAGTACTCGCCTCATACTCCCATCGGAAGTTAAGTCCGACTTTACCCTTACCCAAC
The DNA here is from genome assembly GCA_029844215.1 of Przewalskia tangutica. Lineage (NCBI taxonomy): Eukaryota > Viridiplantae > Streptophyta > Magnoliopsida > Solanales > Solanaceae > Przewalskia > Przewalskia tangutica. The sequence continues at coordinate 42,806,906 of CM056723.1, read as the reverse complement.
ATACTTCTTAATCCTTTCATTTTAATTATGCTAATAAATAGTTAAAGACATAAAGATAGTGAAATTAAGTGCGCTAAATAAAATAAGACACAATAATAATTTAATGAAAGAACGAATGTACCAAACGCTGACGTAACGTCGACGTGTAATCGAGAGGTTGAAATTAAAACTTTGCTCGATGAAGATCCTCAAGCTAGTTCCGAACTTCACTCCCACATAAATAAATAAAATTGAATATTTAGTAGACAATGTAGATTTGTAGAGATAGATTGAGAGATTAGAGAGATTGTAGGAAGAAATGGAGTATTTATAGTTGGAAAATTGGGTTAAAGTGTAAATATAATAACTTAGGGGTTAAAATAAATATTAAGGGGTAGGAGGGTTGGGGGGAGGGGGGAAGCCAAATATGGTCGTTGCACAACGACCAAAATATAAATAGTCGTTGGTGCAACGACTATTTTGCAGCGAGGGGACGGGCGAGATGCGTGGCGTGCCCGGACTGCTCGCCAAGCGGATCGAGGCGAGACCGAGGCAAGGGACGAGACCATGTCCCGTCCCGGTATCATTATTTTTTATTATTTCGGGATCGGGGCGGGATCGGGCTGACCTGGCCCGTTGGCCACCCCTAGACTAACATTGTCCTGGAAAGTGTTTTAAAAGGAGGCACTGACAAAACGTCTTGGGGCTTACATGTGGGATTTAGTTTAAGTACCGGATTAAGTATGCAATCTTAGGACAATTCTTTTTCTTCATTAGGTCTTTCTTCGCCTCTTTCCTCTTCTCCGAGAGAGAGAGATAACAAAGCCTTTAAGTGGCTTCCCTGGCCCAAATTTAAGAATAGTCATTAAGAGATGTGACCCTCTTTTGCTTTTTCAAGCTATGAATGTAGAGACCTATTTGACTCTCTGACCGTAGTTAGTTAGGTGGTATTTCGAGATCGAAATTCTCAGGCTCTGGAATACCTTTCACTTTCGGTTAATCAGAGCTTAGGCCCGGCGCCGATTGTACGCCCTAAACACGTCTAATGCACAACGCTCGGGAATCATTCTGCGGCCAACATAATGATTCTACTACCAGCAGAACCATTCTGCGGCCAACATAATGATTTTGCGGCCAACAGAATGGTCAGCAGAATGAAACAGTGATAGCAGAACTTTCTGTCCCATTTTGCTACTCATTATGCGACCAGTAGAACGGTTCTGCAGCTGCGGCCAGCAAACTGGTCACAAAACAGTTTGTTTCTCATTTTCTTGCGATTATTGACACTTCAACTTCAAATTTCTAAGAACACAAAATAAATATAAAAAACCTTGAACAAGCACTTTATATGCAAGTGCAACAGTGACGTGAGCATTGCCCATGTGATTGTTTTCTGTCAGTTTCACGATGCAAAAAAAATAAAATGGGACATCTCGGGTAATAATTTAATAGCGAACGAGTATTCAGAGTAGTTAGTTTTAGAGGGACTATATACGGGTAAATAATTTGACTTTGACGGCTAGTTTCTGTAATTTTCCCAAAAATCTACTGTTCTTGTTGGCCCGCAGGTGCTAGCATATTCTTTTGGATATGTTAGGGATTCTTACGCAAATGTCCAGTTCAAACAAATAGTTTACATTTTGCATAGCACTATAAATATATTTATTTGAGAGAATGAAGATGTTTAATTAACTTTTTGTGATTTTTTTTTTTTTTTTTAAGTAATAGCATAAGCTAGTTCTCAGTTTTTAAACAAAAGATGAAAAAAGTTGTTTTTTCAAAAAATAAATGCTTTTACTTATTTTTTTCTAACTAAGCTGGTTTAAATTGCTTGACCAAATAAGCTACTCTTCTCCACCATTTTTTTCCTTCAAAGACAACAAGATAGTCAGGTCAGAGTCTAATTATCGAGTTATGTTTGTAAATTGTGAAGCGAAATCACGACTACCAATCTAACGATTAAAAGATGTATGTTTGCTTTCTTCAAGATCAGTACATATAAAAACTCATAGAGATTAGATATCATACAAATGCATTATCAGTGCTAGCTTGTTCTAACCAATTATAATTCAAAATATCTAAATAACAACGACGATACATGTTCTAGGTTAAAGGACAGTTTGGTGCACTAAGCTCCCGCTATGTCCGGAATCCAGGAAAAGGCCGGACCACAAGGGTCTATTGTACGCAGTCTTACCCTGCATTTCTGCAAGCGGCTAGTTGTTTCCACGGCTTGAACCAACGAGTTATCATACCTATTAGCAGTACCCCAAAACCGGTATTAATGAATCTAGAGTTCTCAAAATTTCATAGGCCGGAGGGGTTTAGTTTTAAAAAAGGAAGTCTTTCGAGAAGAGGGATTGAGAATGCGATCAATGGACGTCTCAGCGACGGGATCTTATACCCACATCCGATCAAAGTTGCATTTTAGTGCTTTTACTCGTGATCTCCAGGTCACATTGATGTGCGATTTATACACACGCTAAACACAAGTGTACGTATCGTTACAAGTAATATAGTCTAGAAGACCGAGTTATCATCCTCAGGGATTAGTGCTCAATTACCAACTGCTATTCTATGGTATCTATTTGGTGATCGATGAGTTGATGGTTTGTTTATATCTATGTTTATAGACGCTAACTAAATTACTTTACTTTACTTCAGATATGGTGGAAATAGGGCTTCCAAATCTCCTCAACTGTCCACTCGCTTTTAATCGTTAATGCAACAATTAAGGTTCTTTTTCTATGTTGAGATAGCAGGTTAACTAAGTCGTTTTATATTCCTGTTAAGGTAATATAAACACTCTACCCCAATTGAGAACCCTTCTATCTTTCGATGACAAGATTGACTACAAAGGAGGATTAAGAGCAATAACCTATTAAGTTACACAAGTATCGGGGTACTTTCGTCCACGATTTAAACATATGTTTATTCAACTATAGCATATTCACAATCTCCCCTTTCGGATTTCGATTAGAACTTATATAAGTGATGATAACTAGTGATCAATTAATTATCAAGCAATCAAAGCAATTATTGAATAAACCTCAACAATAATAAGAAGAAACCAAAACATGCATTAATTCATAAGAACAAGGTTCAAGCGATTCGATATGGAAAGCCCTAAATTAAGTTAGTTTCTAGCCATAGACATGCTAAGAACTAAAATAATATCCAACATATACTAGAAAGAAATAAAGTAAAGAACAAGAAAATTACTCAAAACTGAGTGTCCAATCTTGAAGTAATGCTATGATGAATGATAAAGTGTGCCACACCAAAACTGGCCTAAAAGAGCCTATTTATATCCCCAAAAATGTGTAAAACCTTTTCCTCTTTGGTCTTGGCCCAGTCCTATTCGAATTTGTCAAATTTCTCGCGTCGGTGCCACGGCCCTACAACCGGCGACGTGGCGCCAAAACTTCTGCGGGTGGTCTACTTTTTGGGCGCCGTGGATCCGCTGGTCCTGGTTGGTTGGCGCCACGGCGCCACCCTGTTCTGCGCCCGGGTTGCCAACTTTTCAGCTCTTTGTGCTCTGGACCCTCTGTTTCTGCCTTCTTTTCTCTCCTTTTCACCGATGTGCCACTTTAAACCAATGTGACTCAAAAGAAAGAAAATATATTCTAACACGACACATATTTATAAAAAAAAGAAGCAAAAGACTAACTAAAATGACTCAAAAGGTGTATATAAAATACACCGATCAAACACCCCCAAACTTAACCTTTGCTCGCCCTCGAGTAAAGATAAAAAAGATAAGAATAAGGACACGAAGAAAGGAAAATAGACTGACTCAAAGACACTGATCACTTTGCTGCACAATAGTTACTTAGAAACGCACGAAGGTTAGTAGAAAAATATGCAGGAACATATAACATGAATTTTTAGCATTCTAAACACTCAAGTCAGATATTTCGCAAATTCAATTCAATCATGCTCAATGGATGTAAAAATACCTAACTATGCATGTCAATTTCAAAATCATATGACATGTTTACTTGTTATTCTCCACTAATCATGGATACACATATTAGAGATCTTCAGGGCTTTTCAAGGTTGTAATGTAGGCTTAGGCAGGGGTAGGTAAAAATAGGCATTTAGGCTCAACTTACGTACCATAAGCTCTTCTTGCTTTCAATTCTTCCTTTTTCTTTTGATTCTATTTTTAATCTCATACATATCTCTCCCCTATTTTGTTTTGAGAGAATAAGGTGCATGATAAATAGTAGGCACCCCCAAACTTAGGCTTTTGCCTATTTATTATTATTTTTCATTGTGGTGCAACAAAATTGTTCACTCTCTTTTGTCTCTTTTTCAACACTTTATATTCCAACAATCTCAATTTTTCTTTACTTATGACACAAGTATGGAATTATAGGGTGTCAAAGAAAGATCTTATTTTTAGGCTCAACGGGGCTGACTAGGGATACAATTTTAATGTCAGGGATAGGCAAAGAATGGTAAGAAAGGGCTAACAAAGAAATGTCTGAGTCATCTCCCTAACATGTATATCCTAACTATTTCGCCTCAAATAGCAATCAAGTAGATGTAGGTTTAATCACTAACAATACATAAATCAAGCAAGATACCCCAAATAGTTTGATTTCATGAATTCTTGGCATATCTAACCTAAGTGTTCAGATGGTTGATTCTAATTTCATTACATTATTCCGTTTTACTTCACTAGGCGTTTTAAGTAACTACATCATGCATGATCATATAAAAAAAACTTAGACTCAAATAAACATAGAAATAACAACAAAAAGACTCAAAAAACACATCAAAAATAAACTAAGAACTCCCCCCAAACTTAAATCACACATTGTCCCTAATGTGTGCAAGACTCAAAAATAAAAGAAAGACGAGACAACTTACAGACTTGTGGTTTAAAATGGTGGCGGTGGCGGCGGGTAATGGTTCCGGGCAGCTATTTTTCAAAAATCCCTTCACGGCGCCACGACCCTGAGATTGGCGCCGTAGCGCCCAAACTTTCGCAAGTTTCTGGACTTCCGGCGCCGTGGCGCTCTGAGATTGGCGCCGTGGCGCCCAATTTCCTGCGCCTCTCTGGAATTTCGGCGCCATGGCCCTCTGCTGGGTGCCGTGGCGCCGGGCTGGTTTTTCTCCCCTCTCGCGTTTTTCGTCCTCCACTTTTTAGCCCTGTACCTATCATCACCACATGCAAACAATACCTTCAGTGAGACTGTTCTAACTAAAACTAAATTGCATAAATTTAAAAACCTTGGGTTGCCTCCCAAGTAGCGTTGTTTTTAACGTCTTTTAGCCGGACGCAGGTTCCCATTCATTTTGGAATGAGATGGGTCACTAGGCTCATGTATTCCATTTCATTGATCAAATAGGGTTTCAACCTCTGTCTGTTTACCTTGAAAGGGGCTCCCTCTCTCCCTCTCACTTCAACTGCACCATAGGGGAATGCTCTTACAACAGTGTACGGTCGTGACCAACGCGATTTGAGCTTGCCTGGGAACAACCTCAACCTTGAGTTGAATAAAAGCACTTGTTGTCCTGCTTGGAAGTCTTTTGGGATCAACATCTTATCATGCCATACTTTGGTTCATTCCTTGTAGATCCTTACATTCTCATAGGCATTGTGTCTGAATTCATCCAACTCGCTCAGCTGTAGCAGCCTCTTCTGCCCTGCTGCCTTGGCATCCATGTTCAGCTTCCTCATTGCCCAATAAGCCCTGTGTTCTAACTCTACTAGCAGATGACATGTTTTACCAAACACTAACTTATATGGTGACATTCCAATGGGGGTTTTGAATGTTGTTCTGTATGCCCATAGTGCGTCATCCAATTTGATAGACCAATCCTTCCTTGAGTCATCCACCGTCTTTTCCAATATGCTCTTCACTTTCCTGTTTGAAACTTCTGCTTGCCCATTCGCTTGAGGGTGATAGGGCAATGTGGTGCGGTGGTAGACTCCATATCGGGAAAGCAGTGTATCAAGTTGCTTGTTGCAAAAGTGGCTTTCTTCATCACTGATGATGGCCTTGGGAGTACCAAACCTTGTGAATATATTCTTTTGGAGGAACCTTTGGACAGTCTTACTGTCATTTTCTTTAGTGGCTACCGCTTCTACCCATTTGGACACATAATCCACTGCAAGAAGAATGTACTGATTCCCAAAGGACGACGGGAATAGACCCATGAAGTCGATCCCCCATACATCAAATAGTTCCATCTCCAAGATCCCATTCGAAGGTATTTCATTTAGTCTTGATATGTTCCCTGTTCTTTGACAACGATCACAACTCTTTACAAAGGTGTGGGCATCCTTGAAGAGGGTTGGCCAATAGAACCCACTTTGCAGTACCTTCGTAGTTGTTCTTGATGCCCCAAAATGTCCACCACATTGTAAGGTGTGACAATGGGTGAGCATCTGGTGCATCTCATCCTCTGGTATACATCGTCTGATGACTTGGTCGGCGCAATGCTTGTATAGCATTGGCTCATCCCAATAGTAGTGTTTTATTTCAGAGTAGAACCTCTTCACTTACTGTCTTGTCAATCCTGGGGTACTACCTTGGCTGCGAGAAAATTAACAAAATCAGTGTACCAAGGTAACTAAAGACAACACTTACTTGAAACAATTGCTCATCTGGGAAGTGATCATTTATCTGCACATCCTTGGTGTTCTGGCTCTCTATGTTTTCAAGCCTTGACAAGTGGTCAACAATTGAGTTCTCTGTCCCCTTCTTGTCACGGATCTCCATGTCAAATTCTTATAATAGCAGAACCCATCGGATAAGGCGAGGTTTTGCATCCTTCTTTGTCATCAAGTACTTTTTGGCAGAGTGGTCAGTGTATACTATCACCTTATTCTCAATTAAGTATGGCCTGAATTTCTCGTATGCATACACTATTGCTAGTAATTCTTTTTCTGTAGTGGCATAATTCAACTGTGCATCATTAAGAGTTTTACTAGCATAGTAAATGGATCTGAATACCTTATTGACCCTCTGCCCAAGCAATGCTCCCACTGCATAATCATTTGCATCACACATTAGTTCAAATGAGAGCTCTCAGTTTGGTGCAATGACTATGGGTGCTGAATAAGCCTCTCCTTGAGTGTATGAAAAGCGGTCATGCATTCCTTATTGAATTCAAAAGCAACCCCAGTCATTAGCAAGGTGGAAATAGATTTTGAAACTTTTGAGAAGTCCTTGATGAATCTTCTATAAAAACCGGCATGCCCATGGAAACTTCTGACCCCTTTTATTGATACTGGAGGTGGTAGATTTTCGATTACTGAAATCTTTGCTTTTTCCACCTCAATACCTTGGTTGGATATTTTGTGTCCAAGGACAATCCCTTTTTTTACCATGAAGTGACACTTCTCCCAATTCAGCACATGGTTGGACTCTTCACACCGTTTCAACACTGCTTCCAAGTGCCTCAAGCACTCGTCGAACGAGGACCCAAAGATCGAGAAATCATCCATGAAAATCTCTATAGTCCTCTCCACCATATCAGAGAAAATTGCCATCATACACCTCTGAAAGGTCGCAGGTGCATTGCAAAGCCCAAATGACATCCTTCTGAATGCAAACGTACCAAAGGGGCAGGTGAATGTTGTATTTTCCTGATCTTCTGGTGCTATGTCAATCTGATGATACCCTGAGTAACCATCCAAGAAGCAGTAGTAATTGTGCCGTGCAAGTCTATCCAACATCTGATCTAGAAATGGCAACGAGAAGTGGTCTTTTCTGGTTGCCTTGTTCAACTTGCGATAGTCAATGCAAATTCTCCACCCAGTAACTGTTCTAGATGGAATGAGCTCATTACTTTCGTTGGTCACTACTGTCATACCACTCTTTTTGGGCACCACTTGCACCGGACTTGTCACAACCCGATCCCGGGCCCATGACTGGTGCCTTACCTGGGCACCCTAGTAGATATACATCAGAGTAACCAACGGAAAATAAACTTACAAACATAGAACAATATAAAATAAGAAACGGGCTAACCAAAATGGTTACCTTTCAAAAAATATATATAACAAAACCTGAACAGTTACATCCTTTACAACCCCCAATTTACAACAGGACTACAGACCTCTAAGAGTTTATAACAACTATGACGGGACAGGGCCCCGCCATACCCCTGAATGTACATAAATCTACAATGACAGGGAATCATACCCAAAGATAAGCCTCCGGAGAAGCGGAGCTTCCCAAAAGCAGAACGGTGATCCTATGAGCGAGGATCAACAATTGATGTACCTCTACCTGCGGCATGAACGCAGCCCCCCCGAAGGAGGTCGCATAATGTACCAAGTATGTGAAATCAGTTGAAATGAAATCATAACATTTTTAAAAACCAATCCACAGACATGTATGAAACAAACCACTTAACATCACACAGTACCACAGTATATATGAGAGCAAATAGGTGTAACCCAACCGGTCTTTTCTAGACTGCCAATGATCGGAGTAGGGCCATCCGCCCCTAGTATCATTGTGCGAGTCCTAATCCTGGACTACCGTAGTCCGCGTAGGTCACGTGGACCCGCATGAGGTACTCCTAGCATCGGGGGTAGCTAACCCACGACATTTCTGAACTCCGCACCTGCATAAAGCCGTGGACCCGCATGAGGTATTCTCGCATCGGCGTAACACACCGAGTGATTCTGGACTCAGAATCGCATAGGTCACATGGACCCGCATGAGGATTTCCTCGCATCGGGGGTAGCTAACCCGCGGCACACATAACAAGTCAGGGGGGTATGTGATATAACACAAGCACAACCGGATTATCGTAAACAACATAAGCACAACAAGACAAACCCCTTATCACAGCAAATCTCAAGACACTAACACCCGTAGTATCATAACATGTTTACTTATCAGACCAACTTACCACACCTTCAGAAATCGTTACAAGGCTTCTATAAACAAGTAAGTAAACCATTCTTTTTATCATTCTTAAGTCGTTATAAGTAAATTCCCATAAAGTTATCATAACACTTATACTTTTTAATAATTCAAAACAACTCTATTCGTTTGAAAAACCAAGAGAACCTATTCTTTTTAAAACCAAATATTAATTTCCTTCCGAATAATGATTCATAACTCTTTTTAAAATATTTCAAGGTTTTTATCATTTAGAACTCAAGTCAAGGATATCAAAGTGAAACCAAATTCATTTTACACACGTACGTCTACCGTACTACCTATTTCACAACATTCATGCTCAAGAGGATAGGAAGGATCACATACCTCCTCGGCTAAATCCACTTGCCAAGTCGGATATGTCGCGCGTAGAGTATCAACCTATAATGATCAAATACGTCTATCAGCGTCTAGACTTCTTCGTAGCATATACTAAGTATAAAGTTCCTTATTCTACGGAAAATTGGACAGCACTTCTTTTGCTTCTACATACTTTTCCACCTTCTCAAGGTCCGATATCAATAGCCAACATGCCATAATCAAGGCCTAATAATTCAGTAATACAAGGGGATTACACGCCTAACCGAACGTGTAAAATTCTGCCCCACAATTCATATTAAATAATCCAATAAGTTTAAGGCAATATCTCGGCTATAACATGCTCACATAACATCCTTATTCAATCCTTTCAAATCCAAATCGTTATTCCTACATGTTATATACCTAATAGCAATATCGACAACTACAAGTCCTTTCGTCCTCAACATGCGACACAATTTATTTAAAAAGGAGAATGGATTGTTACCTTGGAATTCGCCCAAAACAGTCCAACAAATCGCTCACTTTCCCTCTTTCCACAATTTCCTCTTCATTAAAATCACCTCTACGAACCTCCTACAAGATTTCCAACATATTTCCTTCTTGCCGCCTTTCCGAAATTTTACTAGGCCTTGGTTTTTCCTTGAAATTTTTAGAGAGAAGGGAGAGGAATTTTTAGAGAGTGGTTCTTTGATAAAATGACCAAGTCTTCAAGGCTTGGTCCATAAATAAGACTTCCTCTTGGTCAAAAAGATGGGAGGGACACTTGTCACCCTCCCATAGGCCTTTACAAAAATATCTTCTGATTTTCCCCCCTTTTTCGTGAAAAATCCCGCCTCGGCCATGCAATAAACTTCGAACATTTCAAGATTACGGCCGCGCGCCCTAGATCCGGCGCCGCGGTGCTGCAACTTCAGAATACCTCAGTACATCCGGTGCCGCGGCCCTGCATCCGGCGCTGCGGCGCTGTGTCACCTGACTGAAAACACTTTCCTGCCCATATGCGCACTGAACTTGTAACTTCCATAACTTTCTACTCCGATGTCCTATCGACGAGTGGTTTGTTGCGTTGGGAACTAGACTCAACGAACTACATACTAGGATTTTGAAACACCTAAGGACTCCGAATATAACTGGTCATAAACCGCCCCAAAGTTGACTAAAACCTGTCCAAAACATTCTGTCAACCTATCTTTCCAAAAAATTTAAATCTTAATTCCTTTCGTACGTTCTCATAAGCATGACCTGAATTACGGGGTGTAATATTCTCTCCTCCTTAGAAACATTCGTCCCGAATGTTCCTTCTACGTTCAATCAACACAGCTATCGACATAGTCCCTCTTACTATATCCCACATAAACAAGAATGCCATACATAGTCATAACAATTCTTAAGCATATATGTCAATTTAAAACCAACAAGCAGGAAAGTGAGTTACCTAGAGGTGTAGGGAATAAGTGAGGATACTTCTTCATCATGTCCTCCTCTGCTTCCCATGTCATTTCCTCTCTGTTCTTGTTCCTCCATAAGACCTTGACGGAAGCCACATCCTTTGTCCGTAGTTGCCTAACCTGACGATCAAGTATCGCTATGGGACTCTCCTCATACGATAACCCCTCTGTCACCTGGACATCGCAAATCGGGTGCACTCTAGATGGATCTCTGACACACTTCCGCAATATAGACACATGAAAAACTGGATGTACTGCCTCCAGATCGGACGGCAGATCCAACTCATAGGCAACCTTGCCTACCCTACGGACAATCTGATAAGGCCCAATGTACCTTGGGCTAAGTTTCCCCTTCTTCCCAAACCTCATCACACCCTTCATGGGTGATACCATCAGGAAGACCCAATCATCCATCTCAAACTCCAAATGTCGACGTTGATTATCTGCATACGACTTCTGTCGACTCTGAGCTGACAATAACCGCTCCTGGATAAGCTTCACCTTATCCACTGCCTGTTGAATCAAGTCCGGCCCGATCTGGATACTGAAATGGTAGATGTTGTTATACGCAAACTCCACAAGAGGTAAATGATCCTCCCAGCTACCCCTGAAATCAATAACACAGGCCCGCAGCATATCTTCAAGTGTCTGGATAGTACGCTCTGCCTGTCCGTCGGTCTGAGGATGAAACACAGTATTGAGACTCACCTGTGTCCCTAATCCCTTCTGGAAAGACCTCCAGAAGTTATCCGTGAACTGGGCTCCTCTGTCTGATATAATCGATATAGGAACTCCGTGAAGTCTCACAATCTCTCTGATATACAATCTAGCATAATCCTCAGCCGAATACGTAGTCCTGACTGGAAGAAAGTGGGTTGATTTAGTCAGCCTATCGACAATAACCCAGATGGAATCATGCTTCCTCTGAGTGCGAGGTAACCCTGTAATAAAGTCCATATTGATCACCTCTCACTTCGATGTCGGAATATCAATAGCCTGCAATAGCCCACCGGGCTTCTGGTGCTCAACCTGACTGCGACAATTTGGACCGAGCAACAAAACGCCACGCGTCCTCTTCAGGCCATCCCACCAATACATACATTTGAGGTCCTGGTACATCTTAGTCGACCCCGGATGAATAGAGTAACGAGCACTGTGTGCCTCCCCCAGAATCTGCTAACGAAGTCCTGCTACATCGGGAACACACAACCTGCCCTCAAATCTTAGCACCCCATCAGGTGCTACCTCAAATGGACCCTTCCTCTCTCGAAGAGCCGTATCTCGATACCGTGCCATAATCGGATCCTCATACTGTCGCCTCTTCACCTCATCGATGATGGAAGACTCAGCAACCTCTCGAACCCGAACCCCACTACTATCAGAACCAACCAATCGAACTCCAAGGCTCATGCGATGTAACTTCGCGGACCGTGCCCGCTTCTGCTGGTTGCACCTCGGCGGGATACCTATCGATCTACGACTAAGGGCATCTGCAACTACATTGGCCTTCCCTGAGTGGTATAGGATATCGACATCATAATCCTTAAGTAACTCTAACCACCGTCTCGCATGAGTTCACTCCTCCGTGAAGATATCTTTGGAGCTCTTGTGGTCCGTGTAAATATGTACATGAACTCCATATAAATAATGTCTCCAGATCTTCAAGGCATGAATCACAGCTGCCAACTCTAAGTCATGCGTGGGATAGTTCCTCTCATGTTTCTTGAGCTGTCGAGATGCGTAAGCTATAACCTTACTGTTACACCCCGTAAATTCAAAAAGATAAGATAAGTTGTCAAATATGTGTTGGACGGATTTTGAGTCTACTATGGAGTGTTGTACCCCAGTTATTAAGAGTTGGGAGGTGTGTAATAAGCCTAGTATAAAGTTTGATGAGTCTAGTTCCAACGCAACAAACCGCTCGTCGATAGGACATCGGAGCGGAGGGGTATGGGCTTTAGAAGTTCAGTGGGCAGGCGCGGAGGAAAGATTTTAGAATCAGGCGTCGCAGCGTCGCGGCGCCGTTATCAGGGCCGCGGCGCCACTTATCCTGAAAATCCTCTAAGGTTGCAGGGCCGCGGCGCCGAGGCGGGATTTTTTCCGCGGAAAAGACTGAAATCAGGGGATATTTTCGAAAAAGGCTTATGGGAGGGTGACAAGTGTCCCTCCCATCTTGTTGACCAAGGAAAGGGTCCTATTTTAGGACCAAGTCTTGAAAGACTTGGTCATTTCATCTTAAAACCCTCCTAAGAACTCCTCTCCCTTTCTCTCTAGAGATTTAAGAAAGCCTAGCTTAGTGGGTATTGTTGGAGCGGCGGTAAGAAGACAAAGTGTTGATAAACTTGTGGAAAGCTCGCGAGGACGAGTTTGACGGAAAAAGAAGTTGAAGAAAAAGGGATTTTTGTGGGCTAATCCAAAAGGTAAAAGATTTCCTCTTCTCTTGGAAATTCATAATAATCCTTGTTATAGTTGATATTGACCACGTGAATCATGTTTTAAAGATTTATTTGTATAATGGATATTGAAAGCCATGTGAAGTTGGATTACAATTTAGTCGTTTAGTAGAATAGTCGCATGTTACTTACTTGAAGATTATAGTAGTTATAATCGATTGCGACTAGATATCCTGTTATGCTAACAATTTGGATTGAAATGGAAATTGGATAAGAATTGGTATTGTTGCATCTCAATGTGGCCGAATTGGACTTGTAGTTTGTATTAGTTTGATATCGTTGTGGGGCGGAATTTTACACGTCTAATAGGCGTGTAATCCCCTATTGTTGATTGCATTGTTTGGGCCTTAAATGTGGCGTGTTTGGTTATTGTATTCGGCCTTGGAAAAGGTGGCAAAGTAAGTAGAAACAAAGGAGGTGCTGTCCGATTTTCCGTAGAATTTAGAGACTTTACACTTATAATATTCTACGTTTGAAGTAAGGCGTTAATAGACGTATTGTGAATATTATAGGTTGACATACTACGGGCGGGAATTTATACTTGGCAAGTGGTTTGACCCGAAGAGGTATGTAGAACTTTCCTATCTTTTGAGCATGACTAGTTGTACGTATATAGTACGGTAGACGTACAAGACCTTGATATCCTTTACTAGTTTTATGAATAGCCAAGTCGGGTGAGTTAGGAGATTAACTCACTTCTTTGAAAGTATTAGGGATGTCTTAAGTTTTATTAGAAGTTAAGGGACTTGAAGAGTTTTAAAGTATGTGATACTTGTTTCGTTTTAAACGTATAAGTCCCTTGGATAGGAAATTGTACTTGACTAAGGTATAAAGTGAATATAACGACTTTATGGGAAGTTGGTTATATTAGCTTTATGAAAAGATAAATGACTTGATTTAATGAAAAGGCAATTTGATTTTAAGGCATCAATTGCCTAAGGTTTTATAAGAAAAGGAGTCACTTGATTTAGAAACCTAACTTTATTTCTAAAGGTATTGTGACTTGTCTTGAAAAGTGATTTTGACTTGATACTATGGTTAATAGTATCTTGGAAGTTTTATACTAAAAAGAGTCATTTGTTTTAAAGAGTAAAAGTATGTAGTACTTGGGTTAAATTCCCGGATTTTTATAAAAGATATGCTAGTGCCTTAAGTAAACTAAAATGAGTGTGTATATGAATAAGAAGGTAGGGGGATTTCTTAACTTGCTTAATTTATGTATGATGGTCGGTTGAGATAGGGTAAGAGTATATCTGAGGGGTAAAATCCCCAAGATCGTTATACCACCTTCTCCAGGGTAAGAGTATATCTGAGGGGTAAATCCCCAAGATAGTTATACCACCTGCTTCAGGGTAAGAGTATAATTGAGGGGTAAATCCCCAAGATAGTTATACCACCTGTTTCCGTGGATTTGCTACCCACGATGCGAGGAATACCTCATGCGAGTCCTTATGGGCTTATGCGGGTGAAATAGTCCCATGCGGTAGTCTGACTATCACGAGGAATACCTCATGCGGGTCCACACGATCTATGCGGGTGAAATAGTCCCAGGAGTAGGATTGCTTAATGATACTGCGGGCGGATGGTCCTGCTTTGATCGTGAGCTTCCTATTTTATGTTGTACGTATACTATCAGTTACTCTCATTGTTAGTAAGGCACTGTGTACTGTAATTTTTATTATCATACATGTCTCCGGCTTTGTTTTAAATTTATGATGTAATTACAGTATTTTCCAGTTTTACATACTTAGTACATATTGTGTACTGACCCCCTTCCTCGGGGGCTGCGTTCATGCCGCAGGTAAGGGTAAACAGGTGGTGGATCCTCATTCTTAGGATCACATATCAGACGTCTGAAGCTCCATTTCTCCGGAGGCTTGTCTTTTGGGTACAGTCTTTCCCTGATGTTGTAGATTTGTGTACATTCAGGGGTATGGCGGGGCCCTGTCCCGCCACTGTTGTTATTCCTAGAGGTCTGTAGTCACATGTTGTGGTTTGGGCGAAGAACCAGGTTGTCAGTTTTTCTTTGATTATGCATATTTTATGGAAGGCGGCCTTATCGGCTAGCCTGTGTTATTATTGTCTAAATGTTGTATGTTGTGTATGTTCCGCTGCTATTCTCTGATGTATACGAGCAGGGTGCCTGTGTAGGGCACGATGCCCGCGGGGTCGGGTCGTGACAAAAGTGGTATCAGAGCAGTTA
This sequence comes from Przewalskia tangutica, assembly GCA_029844215.1. Lineage (NCBI taxonomy): Eukaryota > Viridiplantae > Streptophyta > Magnoliopsida > Solanales > Solanaceae > Przewalskia > Przewalskia tangutica. The sequence continues at coordinate 42,791,587 of CM056723.1, read as the reverse complement.
GTCCTCGGAAAGTGTCTACCGACCGTGTCTAGTAGAGTCTTGATTATCGGTGTGTTGTGCACCACATCTATAATCGAGGAGTGCGGACATTTATGATTGGTTTCCATTCTTCTCTCTCGAGATCGTGCGAAGAGAGCTGTCTTATTAGGTTGAATCTCTCGCACCTATTCTTATGAAAGCGATTATGCCTCGCGGAAGCGACGGGGCCCGAAGGGCAAAGCGGCAGCGAGGCGCTAGCGGTACTCGAGAGGGTTACGGACTCGAGCACAGACCATGCCCGAGGTAGTAAGCGGTCGGCGAGTTCAGCCACGCCGGCGATATTAGAAAGGCCGAGGCGCGGTAGCTCGAGGTTCCGGCAGAGCCTCGATCCTTGCCAGAGCCGAGTATAAAGACTACGAGGCGATCCGGTTATTGACCCGATATAGTAGCGCAGCGCAAAGCGAGCGGCTAACCTCAGAGCCGATTTGCGGATTCGGGATTTTACGGGTTGTCATCCGCCCGAGTTTCATGGTTCGAGGTCCGGCGAGGATCGCGAGGAGTTCATTCGGCAGACAATGACTATGCAGTTATTAGGGCTTCGAGTGATGCGTGTTATACTCCGTATTTCCAGAGTATGTATGTGAGGGCATACGTACAAAAGTTTAAGCCTTAAGTTAGGCATAGGACGAAATTTGTGCCTGACCCGAAAGAATCGTTTTTCGACTAAACGTTTTCTAGAACTTGCGTAGGAAAATTACGGCTATGTCATTTATAATTTTTGCGGATTTTTCCAGAGATGAAATATTTTAGACCAACGAGAGGGTGACACTTGTCACCTCAAGTGGAGCAACAACATGGGCAAGGTTGGACGATTTTGTGGCCTTTCCTTAGTCAAGGTTAGGTAGGATATTTTTGTGTAGTAGATGGATAAGGACACATGGGTGAATCTCCACCTCCACTTGCCTCCACACGCCTTAATCTTGGCCCTTGAAAGCCCTATAAATACCCCCCGAAGTTGAAGAAACTCTTCATCCACAATTCATTCTTCCCAGTCTCAAAACTTCCCCTTGAGAGAGCTTCTCGTCAAACACCATCCCCTAAAGAAAGCCCTAGCCAAACACCCTCTCCCTCCCCTTTCCTTGTAGTCTCGGCAAAGCCCTCCCCCCCTTGGTAGAAAATACTCTCCAAGTATTGTTACTATCCCCAAAATACCTTAGCCAATCCCTTTTAGTATTTCCAAAGTTATCTCTATACGTAGAGTCCGGAAATACTACCTTATATTCCATTAGTCACTAAACGAAACCCTAAGAGAAACTTCATAGTTGGTTGAAGTAGAAAGTAGAAGTTGTGTAGAAACTTCGAAGGGTTTCTTGGAGCGGATTGGAGCGTACAGATTAGGAGCTAAACCTTGCTCAGGATCGACTTATATCTTGGATAATATTGGTCTTATCTAGGTAAATAATCTTATCCTTCTATTGTAATTGGAGAATACATACTGTAGAAGTATAGAAATAAGTTTAAAACACATAGAAGGATATTAAAAGAAGAGAATTGAACTGTAAATACTTTGAAGGGTATTACAGAAGAGAATTGAACTATAATCACATCTGAAGATTTAAAGAAGATTGAACTGTATTTACAGTAGACTTGTATAGTTTACCGGGTAGGGAAGTGCTGCCCGATTTTCCGTAGAATAGAGAACCCTCTGCTTAGATTATCCTACAGAGTAGTCTAGACGCTGATAGACGTATTTGACTATTATAGGTTGATACTCTGCGCGCGACATATTCGACTTGGCAGGTGGATTTGCCGAGGAGGTATGTGATTCTTCCTATACTCTTGAGCATGATATTTTAAAATATATATATAGTACGGTAGACGTACGTGTGTTAACTGAACATGGTTTTACTTGACGTCTTTTGACTTGAGTCTAAATAATAAAATCTTGAAGTCTTTCAAAAGAATTATAAGTCATTTTTGAAAGAAGAAGAATATTTGTTTTTAAAACAAAAAGCTTAAGAGTTATACTAGCTTTATGGGAAGTTAGGTATAACGACTTAAGAAAGAGAAAAGGAACGGTTTACTTATGTGTTTATGAAAGACTTGTATTGATTTCTGGAAAGTATAATAAGATGGTTTGATGAGTAGACATATTATGATGCTATGTGTGTTAGTGTCTTGTAACGTTTGTATAAGAGGGTATTCTTGTTGTGCTTATGTTGTTTAACGATAAACTGTTATGTTAGTATTATATCACTCACCTCTTGACATGATACCGGGGGTTAAGCTGCCCTCCGATGCGGGGTAGACTCAGGCGGTCTGGGACCATGATTCGAGAATACCTCATGAGGGTCCAGGGGACCTATGCGGAGCTACGAGAGTTCCAGGTTAGTGTGCGGCCTTTGTGATCATGCGGTCTATGTGGCCATGCGGACTACGAGTCCAGGACGATGCCGATGAGTAGCTACCCTCGATGCGGGGAATACCTCATGCGGGCCTATGTGAGTGGCCTATGCGGACTGCGGGAGTCCAGGATTAGGCATGCATAATGATACTATGGGCGGTTGGCCTTGCTTCGATCATTCGCAGCCTAGAAAAGACCTGTTACAGTTTACCTATTTATTGCTCTTGTTTGTGGTGTGGCACTGCAATGCGATTATATTGGTTGTTTCGTACATATTTGTAAAATTGGTTTTAAAATGATATGATTTCATTTAAGTACTTTCTGATTTCACATACTTGGTACTGTTGTCGACCTCCTTGAGGCTGCGTTAAATGCGCAGTAAGGGAAGCAGTGCTAGATCCGCATCCTTAGGATCTTTTGCTTTCTTTGTCGTGAGTTCCATCTTCTCCGGAGGCTCGACTTTTGGGTATGATCTCCCTGTTGTTGTAGATAGTTTGTACATTCAGGGTATGGAGGGGCCCTGTCCCGCCATAGTTGTTTATCTTCTTTGAGGTCTGTAGTCTATTATGCAGTTGGGATAGCGCGATTTTGGTTATATATATATATGCGAAAGCGACCTTTTTCAGATAAACTATGTCTCATTTACAATTGTTTCATGTCTTGTGTTTCTATATTCCGCTGATTACTCTGATGTATGACTACATGGGTGCCCGGGTAAGGCACCAGTCACGGGCCCCGGAACGGGTCTTGACAAAAGTGGTATCAGAGCAGTTAATCCTCGGAAAGTGTCTACAGACCGTATCTAGTAGAGTCTTGATTATCGATGTGTTGTGCACCACGCAATAATCGTGAGGCTATAGGATATTTAGGATTGGTTTCCATTCTTCTCACTCGAGATCGTGCCTTAGAGTTGTGTTATAAGTTGGAACCTCTAACGTATTTCCTTTCTTTACGCTTATGCCTCGCGTAAGGCAACCCGCCCGTAGTCAAGGCGTGAGGCGCTAGTAGGACACCGAGTCACGAGGCTCGTGCCCGATCTATACGAGCGGCGAAGTTCCACGACGCCGCCGGCCCCAGAGAACCACGCATGCCGCGCGCCTCCACGGCACAAGCGAGATGAGATGGGGTGCGAGAGATGGCGATTCGCGGCGAGATCGTGGCGAGCATAGAGATAGGAATCACGGCGATTCGATTCAGCGGCCCAAAGAGACTGGTTCATCCGAGATCGGACGATTTGAGGCTACGGGATTTTTACGAGTTGTAGCCCACCGAGTTCTACGGGTCGAGGCACGAGGATGATCGCGAGGAGTTCATCCGTCGATTCTGAGAGGATCATGCGAGTGATCAAGGCTTGAGACCGAGTCGTGATCTTGGTTCACATGGTCGCGTGATACCGCGATCGATTGGTTTGATTCGTGGGAGTTATCGGGAGAGCACGCGTCCCGGCTACTTGGGACGAGTTCTCGGAGCTTTCTCACTCACTTCTTGCCTCCTCGCGGATGAGAGGGCGCGGGTAACAGATTTTTTCTTTGAGGCAGAGGGCGCCGCAGTTAGGGAGTACAACGTTGAGTTCGATTCGGTGGCTCGATATGTCCCTGCGTTGGTAGCAGATATGGAGGACAAGGTGCATCGCTACGTCACCGGGCTAGATGATTATATGGCCGAGTCTTGTGCGGGTGTGGCTCTTCACGAGCATGGACATTACCGCGTGCAGCTCATACGCTTGGATGCGAGAGTGTAAGGCGACGGGTTGGCAGACGGCGAAGAAGACGGGGCAGCGGTCTTTTGGTAGCTATCGGGGTGGACGGCCTCAGCAGCAGTCTAGATTTGCACCACAGCCAGCTCAGAGCACTCCTACACCGTCCTCCGGACAGCCGGGATATTCGAGGCGCACGGGCCCCGGGACTTGAGCGTCGCAGTAGCGAGAGTCTTGGCGATCGGGACCACCGCCCACCGGTGTGGCCGTCACGGTAGATCCCTACGGGAATTGTGGTGCCGCTCCGGAGTTTGTTACGATTGCGGCCAGCCGGTCACTTCGCGAGCTGTCAGGCCAAGAGCGGCGAGGGTAAGTCGGCCACTGGTCTTTCGGGTCTTCTTCATCTCCTCTGATTACTCGCCCGGGCAAGGTACTCGTGGGCCATCAGTCGCGGCGGTCGTGGCGCGGGTCAGCTTCTAGCGGTCCTCGAGCGCGTATATGCCTTGTCGGTAGGCGGGACGGGGCGTCACGATGTCGTCACGGTACTTTATCGATTTCATGTTGTGACGTGTATGCCTTGATAGATCCGAGTTCTACTCTGTCCTATATATCTCCCCTTGTTGCTAGTAGGATAGGGGTAGAGCCTGAGTCCATAGACCCTTTCGAGGTAGCTACGCCAGTGGGTGATTCGGTGGTAGCTCGGCGGATATAGGGCTTGTCCAGTGACCTTATGTAGTCGTCAGACCCTAGCCGACTTGATAGAGTTGGACATGACTGATTTCGATGTGATCATGGGCATGGATTGGTTAGCTTCTTGCTACGCTAGTGTAGACTGCAGGGAGAGAGTGGTACGGTTCCAGTTTCCTGGGGAGCCGGTTATTGAGTGGGAGGGGAACACTGTGTCGCCGAGGGGTAGGTTTATTTCTTACCTCAAGGCTAGGAAGATGGTGCAGAAGGGGTATATCTACCATCTCATTCGGGTGTTTGATACTGAAGCTGCGGTACCAGATTTTCATCGATTCGATGGTCAGAGAGTTCCCAGATGTGTTTCCAGATGACCTCCCGGGTATCCCTCCTGAGAGGGAGATAGAGTTTTGTATCGATGTGCTGCCAGACACTCGGCCTATTTCCATTCCGCCATACAGAATGGCACCTGCCGAGTTGAGAGAGTTAAAGGACCAGCTGAGAGATTTGCTGGAGAAGGGCTTCATCAGGCCTAGTTTTTCTCCCCAGGCCGGTATTGTTCGTGAAGAAGAAGGGCGGGGCCGCGCATGTGTGTTGATCTGACGGTGAACAAGGTGACCATTAAGAACGAATACCCCTTCCGGGATTGATGATTTGTTCGACCAGTTGCAGGGTGCGAGATGTTTCTCCAAAATTGATCTGCGATCGGGCTATCATCAGGTGCGAGTCAGAGAGGAGGATGTCCCTAGGGCGCATTCGGACGTGCGAACACTATGAGTTGAGGTTATGTCTTTCGGGTTGACGATGCTCGGCGGTATTTATGGATTTGATGAACCGAGTGTTCAAGCCATTTTTGGACACGTTTGTGATAGTGTTCATTGATGACATCTTGGTTTATTCCCGCTCAGAGCAAGAGCATGCGGAGCATTTGAGGACCGTGCTGAGAGTTCTCCAGGACCAGATTATCGCCAAGTTTTCCAAATGTGAGTTTTGGTTGGCTTCGTGGCTTTTCTTGGGCATATTGTCGGGCCGATGGTATTCGGGTGGATACGACCAAGATCGAAGCGATCGAGTTGGCCTAGACCACTACTCAGACGGAGTGCGCGGCTTTCTAGGCCTTGCGGAGTTACTATCGGTTCGTGGAGAAGTTTGCTTTATATCTGCACCATTGACTAGGCCGACTCGGAAAGCGGCTAAGTTTGATGGACGATGCTTGTGGCGGGGTTTCGATTCTTGAAGGAGGCGACGGCCCGCCGTTCTTACTCTTCCAGAGGGTCCAGACGGTTATGTAGTGTATTGTGATGCGTCAGGCGTCGGGCTCGGATGTGTGTTGATGCAGCTGGGTAAGGTATAGCGTACGCATCCCGACAGCTTAAGAAGCATGAGAGGAACTACCCCACCCATGATTTGGAGGTGGCAGCGGTGATTCACGCCTTGAAGATCTGGAGGAACTATTTGTATGGGGTTCATGTGGATATTTATACAGACCACAAGAGCCTCCAGTATATCTTCAGCCAGAGGGAGCTGAACTTACGACAGAGATGGTGGTTAGAGCTGCTCAAGGATTACGATGTCGACATCCTGTACCACCCGGGAAAGGCCAATATTGTGGCAGATGCCCTTAGTCGTAGGTCGATGGGTAGCCTATCAGATGTGCAGCCAGAGAGGAGGGGCATGGTTCGCGATTTACATCAGCTAGCGAGCCTTGGGGTCCGATTGATTGGTTCTGATAGCAGTGGGGTTCGAGTTCGAGAGGTTGCCGAGTCTTCCATCGTCGAGTGAAGGCGAGCGATTTGAGGATCGGTTTTGACTCGGTATCGTGATACGACTCTTCGTGAGGAAGGGTCCTTTTGAGTAGCACGATGGGGTGCTAAGGTTTGAGGCGAGTTGTGTGTTCCGGATATTGCGAGGACTTTGTGACAGAGTTCTTGGGGAAGCCTGCGGTAGCGGCGTTACTCTATCCATCGGGTCGACCAAGATGTACCACGACCTTAGATCGTGTATTGGTGGGATGGCTTGAAGAGGGCGTTGCGAGTTTGTAGCTCGATTGCGTGTTGTCGGCGGTGAAGATAGAGCACCGGAGGCACGGTGGATTATTGCGCACGATAGAGATCCCGCACGGAAGTGGGAGGTGATCAACATGGACTTTATCACATGATTACCTCGCACTCGGAGGAGCGTGATTCTATCTGGGTTATCGTCGGACGGTGTGAAATCAGCCCACTTTCTTCCGTCGGGGCGACTTTCTACCGAGGATTATGCGGACTTTACATCCGAGAGATCGTGAGGCGCATGGAGTCCCTATTTCGATCATATCGGCCAGGAGCCCGGTTCTGGCTAACTTCGGAGGTCCTTCCGTAAGGGTTTGGGGGCAGCAGTGAGCACGATCTTGCATTCCATCCTCGACGGACGGACAGGCGAGCGCACTATCGGACTCTTGAGGATATCTGCGAGCCGTGTTATTGACTTCGGGTAGGGAGGATCATTTGCCTCTGGTTGAGTTTGCATATAATAATAGCTACCACTCCGGCATTCGGATGGCGCCATGAGGCCTTGTATGGGAGGAAGTGCAGATCGCCGATAGGCTGGTTTGATGTGGCGAGGTGCGATTAGTGGGACCGGACGTCTGAGCGATGGATAAGGTGAAGCTTATCGAGGCGATTCTTGGCGGCTCGAGTCGGCAGAATTCATATGCAGACCATCGTCGTCGGCATCTGGAGTTCGAGGTTGATGATTGGGTTTTCCTGAAGGTGTCACCCATGAAGGGTGTGATGAGATTCGGGAAGAAAGGAAACTCGGCCCAGGTACATTGGGTCGTGTCAGTTGTCGCGAGGTAGGCAAGGTTGCCTACGAGTTGGATCTGCCATCCGATCTGGAGGCAGTGCATCCGGTGTTTCATGTTTCTATGCTGAGGAGATGTATCGGGGATCCATCTAGGGTGCACCCGATTGAAGATGTCCAGGTGACCGAGGGGTTATCGTATGAGGAGATTCCCATAGCGATAATCGATCGTCAGCTTAGGCGTCTGCGGACCAAGGATGTGGCTTCCGTCAAAGTCTTATGACAGAACGAGCTCAGGGAGGAGATGACGTGGGAAGCTGACGAGGACATGAGGCAGAAGTATCCCCACCTATTCCCCACACCTCCAGGTAACTCACTTTCCTACTTGTAAATTTTCTTTGACCTATTTGCTTAAGTGTTGTATTGTGGCCATGTGTGGAATTTGCAAACTGATTTAGCCTTATCGTTGTATGTCTTGGGAAGGAACATTCGGGACGAATGTTTCTAAGGAGGGGAGAATGTTATACCCCGTATTTCCAGAGTATGTACGTGAGGGCATATGTACAAAAGTTTAAGCCTTAAGTTAGGCATAGGACGAAATTTGTGCACAACCCCCGAAAAGAATCGTTTTCCGACGAAACGTTTTCTAGAACTTGCGTAGGGAAAAATACGGATATGTCATTTATAATTTTTGAGGATTTTTCCGAGAGATGAAATATTTTAGACCAACGAGAGGGTGACACTTGTCACCCTCAAGTGGACGGCAACATGGGCAAGGTTGGACAATTTTGTGGCCTTTCCTTAGTCAAGGTTAGGTAGGATATTTTTGTGTAGTAGATGGATAAGGACACATGGGTGAATCTCCACCCTCCACTTGCCCTCCACATGCCTTAATCTTGGCCCTTGAAAGCCCTATAAATACCCCCCTAAGTTGAAGAAACTCTTCATCCACAAATCATTCTTCCAAGTCTCAAAACTTCCCCCCTTTGAGAGAGCTTCTCGTCCAAACACCATCCCCTCTAAAGAAAGCCTGGCCGAAACACCCTCTCCTCCCCTTTTCCTTGTCGTCTCGGCAAAGCCCTCCCCCCCCCCCCTTGGTAGAAAATACTCTCCAAGTATTGTTACTATCCCCAAAATACCTTAGCCAATCCCTTTTAGTATTTCCAAAGTTATCTCTATACGTAGAGTCCGGAAATATTACCTTATATTCCATTAGTCACTAAACGAAACCCTAAGAGAAACTTCATAGTTGGTTGAAGTAGAAAGTAGAAGTTGTGTAGAAACTTCGAAGGGTTTCTTGGAGCGGATTGGAGCGTACAGATTAGGAGCTAAACCTTGCTCAGGATCGAATTATATCTTGGATAATATTGGGCTTATCGAGGTCAATAATCTTATCCTTTTATTGTAATTGGAGAATACATACTGTAGAAGTATAGAAATAAGTTTAAAACACATAGAAGGATATTAAAAGAAGAGAATTGAACTGTAAGTACTTTGAAGGGTATTACAGAAGAGAATTGAACTATAATCACATCTGAAGATTTAAAGAAGATTGAACTGTACTTACATAGGACTGTATTTACAGTAGACTTGTATAGTTTACCGGGTAGGGAAGTGCTGCCCGATTTTCCGTAGAATAGAGAACCCTCTGCTTAGATTATCCTACAGAGTAGTCTAGACGCTGATAGACGTATTTGACTATTATAGGTTGATACTCTGCGCGCGACATATTCGACTTGGCAGGTGGATTTCGCCGAGGAGGTATGTGATTCTTCCTATACTCTTGAGCATGATATTTTAAAATATATATATAGTACGGTAGACGTACGTGTGTTAACTGAACATGGTTTTACTTGACGTCTTTTGACTTGAGTCTAAATAATAAAATCTTGAAGTCTTTCAAAAGAATTATAAGTCATTTTTGAAAGAAGAATATTTGTTTTTAAAACAAAAAGCTTAAGAGTTATACTAGCTTTATGGGAAGTTAGGTATAACGACTTAAGAAAGAGAAAAGGAACGGTTTACTTATGTGTTTATGAAAGACTTGTATGATTTCTGGAAAGTATAATAAGATGGTTTGATGAGTAGACATATTATGATGATATGTGTGTTAGTGTCTTGTAACATTTGTATAAGAGGGTATTCTTGTTGTGCTTATGTTGTTTAACGATAAGTTGTTATGTTAGTATTATATCACTCACCTCTTGACATGATACAGGGGTTAAAGTCGCCTCCACGCGGGGTAGACTCAAAGTGATGCAGGACCATGATTCGAGAATACCTCATGCGGGTCCAGGGACCTATGCGAGCTACGAGTTCCGTGTTAGTGTCGGCCTTTGTGGTCATGCGTCTACGTGGCCACGCGGACTACGAGTCCGCGATGCCGAGGAGTAGCTACCCTCGATGCGGGAATACCTCTACGCGCCTATGCTGGCTTTATGCGGATCGCGGAGTCGAGATTAGGCATAATGATACTATGGGCGGTTGGCCTTGCTTCGATCATTCGCACCTAGAAAAGACTGCTACGATTTACCTATTTATTGCTCTTGTTTGTGGTGTAGCACTGCATGCGTTATATTGGTTGTTTCGTACATATTTGTAAAATTGGTTTTAAAATGATATGATTTCATTTAAGTACTTTACGCTTCACATACTTGGTACTGTTGTGATCGACCTTCGGGGCCGTTCACGCTGCAGTAAGGGAAAGCAGGTGCTAGATCCGCATCCTTAGGATCTTTTGCTTTGGTGTCAGGAGCTCCATCTTCTCCGGAGGCTCGACTTTTGGGTATGATCTCCCTGTTGTTATAGATAGTTTGTACATTCAGGGTATGGCGGGGCCCTGTCCCTTCATAGTTGTTTATCTTCTTAGTGGTCTGTAGTCCTATTGTACAGTTGGGATGTAACTGCCAGATTTTGGTTATATATATATATGCCGAAAGGCGACCCTTTTTCAGATAAACTATGTCTCATTTACAATTGTTTCATGTCTTGTGTTTCTATATTCGATTACTCGATGTATGACTACTTGGGTGCCGGGTAAGGCACGATCCACGCCCCGAACGGGTCGTGATCTGTTATGCTAGCCTCTACCGTTATGCGATATCGTTGAACTGGTTTGAGTCATGGGAGCCGTCGAGAGGTGAGGATGCTCTTCCACTGTTTGGGAGGAGTTTACTGAGGCCTTCATGGATCACTTTTGCCTCCCGAGATGAGAGAGCCCGTGTAGATAGATTCTTGACCTTGAGGCGAATGGGAGGACTATCGGGAGTATAGCACGGAGTTTGACTCGCCCGGCTGAGCATGCGCACACTATTGGCGATATGACGGATAGAGTTCATCGTTATGTGATGGGGCTAGACCGTCATATGATTACATGCGTGCTGGGGTGGCTCTTCACCGGTATGGACATTGCCGTGATGCAGCCTATGCACGAGGATAGAGGATAGAGAGGAGGACCGATTTGACTGGGCGGCCCAAGAGGGCCGTGATGCAGGTCTCAGGCGATTTCGAGGCGACAAATTTCGCAGCAGACTAGGTCCACATTCCAGCCAGCACAGAGTGCTCCTTCACGGTTTTCTGGCAGGAGGTCTGATCAGCCAGGTCATTCAGGGGCAGGTCAGGGCTCCAGGACTTCGGGGTTTCAGGGAGGCAGAAACCGTCACCGATCGAGACCACCCACATTTCAGTGCTCGATACGGTAGGTCTTACCAGGGCGAATGTCGCATAGCTCCGGGAGCTTGTTACTCTTGTGGCCAGCAGGGCCATTTGATGAGAGATTGTCCGCTCAGAGGCGGCATGGGTGGTACGCGGCCGCGGGATCAATTATCGGGTCTTCCTCTCTTCACGTGGTTATGCGCCCGAGGGCGTGGTACTCACGGACCAGCAGCCGCGGTAGAGGTCGTGGTGGTTCGATTCTAGCGGTCCACGTAACGCATATATTCGTTAGCCCGGCCGCCAGATCGTGAGGCTTCCACGCCGCCACAGTACATTATTGATTTCACTTTGTGACGTTTATGCTGATAGATCCGTGTTCTACCTTGTCCTATGTGTCCCCTCTTATCGGGTAGAATCGGGATAGAGCCGGTCGATAGAGCCTTTTGAGGTAGCTACGCCAGCCGGTGATTCGGTGTTAGCCGGCGTGTATAGAGGTTGTCCGGTGTTTATTTACAGTCGTCAGACCCTTGCAGACTTGATAGAATTAGAAATGACAGATTTTGATGTCATTATGGGTATGGACTGGTTGGCTTCTTGTTATGCCAACGTTGACTGTAGGGACAGGTTGGTTCGGTTCCAGTTTCCTGGCGAGCCGATTATCGAGTGGAAGCGGCAACACAACGTCATTTGAAGCGGTAGGTTTATTTCTTACCTCAAGGCTAGGAAGATGGTGCGAAAGCGGTACATCTATCATCCGTTCGTATTTGATACAGGTGAGGTGCCGCTTCTTGATCGCCGCGATGGTTAGGAGTTTCGGATGTGTTCCCGCACGATCTTCCGTATCCTCCCGAGAGGAGATTGAGTTTTGTATTGACACGTTGCGGACACTCGACCTATTTCCATTCCGCCATACTGTGATGGCACTCGCCGAGTTGAGGAATCAAGGACCACCGAAAGATTTGCTAGAAAAAGGCTTTATCGGGGCCTAGTGTATCTCCCCGGGAGCGCCGGTTTTGTTTGTGAAGAAGAAGGATAGGGCACGCTGCGCGTGTGTGTTGATTACAGCGGCTTAATAAGGTAACCATCGAGAATAACCCGCTCCCGGGATTGATGATTTGTTTGACCATTGCAGTGGTGCGAGGTGTTTCTCCAAGATAGACTGCGGTGCAGTTATCATCAGTCTGAGTTCGAGAGGCGGATATCCCAAAGATCGCATTCAGACCGGTATGGGCACTATGAGTTCGAGGTTATGTCTTTCGGTTTGACCAACGCTACGGGTATTTATGGATTTGATTAACCGTGTTCAAGCCATTTTTGGATACATTTGTGATAGTATTCATTGATGACATCTGGTTTATTCGCGACAGAGCAGAGCATGCAGATCACTCGGCGAGGCGGTATTGGGTCCTCCGGGCCGCAGCTATTCGCCAAGTTCTCCAAGTGAGTTATGGTTGGCCTCGATGGCATTCCCGGCATATTATCGGGTGATGATGTTCGGTGGATACGGCAAAGATCGAGGCGCCAAGTCTTGGCGAGACCTACTACTCCGGCCGGTGCGCGATTTCTTAAGTGGCGAGTTATTATCGTAGTTTGTGGAGCGGTTGCTTCGATTTCAAGACCGCTGACTAGTGACTCGAGACAGCCAAGTTCCAGTGGACGGAGGCTTGCGAGAAGGGTTTCCAGTTGCTGAAGGAAAGGTTGACTACAACACCAGTTCTTACTCTTCCTGAGGGGTTAGACGGGTATGCCATCTATTGTGATGCCTCGGGTATCGGGCTAGGGTGTGTTTTGATGCAGCACGGCAAGGTTATAGCCTATGCTTCCGGCGATTCTAAGCATGAGAGAATTATCCTACCCACGACTTAGAGTTGGCCGCAGTTATTCATGACTTGAAGATTTGGAGACATTATTTGTATGGGGTTCATGTGGATATTTATACAGACCACAAGAGCCTCCGATATCTTCAGCAGAGGAGTGAACTTGCACGAGAGGTGGTTAGAGTTACTGAAAGATTATGATGTTGATATTCTATACCATCCGGGGAAAGCCAACGTAGTTGCTGATGCCTTGAGTCGTAGATCGATGGTGAGCCCGCTGGACAACAGAGACAGATACGGTCCGTCCGATCCACCGATTAGCGAGCCTGGGTTCGATTGATCGATACCGACGATAGTGGCAGTGCGGGTTCGTGAGGTTGCGAGTCTTCCATCGTTGATGAGGTGAAGAGGCGACAATTTGAGGACCCGGTTGATGTACGAGATCGACGCTTCGGGAGGAGAAGAGTCTATTCGAGGTAAATACCGCGGGTGCTAAGATTTGAGGGCCGATTGTGTTCCCGATGCGGACAGACTTCGCCGCCAGATTTTGGGAGAGGCACACGCGCTCGTTATTCTATTCATCCGGTCGACCAAGATGTACCATGACCTCGGTGTTTGTATTGGTGGGATGGCACGAAGAGGACGTGGCGGTTTTGTTGCACAATGTCCTAATTGCCCGAGTCAAGGTCGAGCACCGAGGCCCGATGGATTGTTGACAGTGACGAAATCAGCCCATTTCCTTCCGGCCAGACGGCGCTTGGTGAGACTATTCAGTTGTACATCGAGAGATTGTGAGGTCGCACGTGTCGGTGTCGATTATATCGATAGGGAGCCCGGGCTTACGCTAACTTCTGAGGTCCTTCCGAAGGATTAGGGACACATGTGAATCTCGAGACAACATTTCATCCTCGGTCGACGGCGTGCGGGCGTACTATCCGAACACTGAGGATATCCGCGAGCTGCGTGATTGATTTCGGTAGCCGAGGATCATTTGCCTCTTGGAGTTTGCTTATAACAACAACTACCATTCCAAAGATCTGACGGCGCCATACGAGGCTTTATATGGCGGAAATGTAGATCGCCGATTGGTTGGTTCGACGTGGGCGAGGTGCGATTAGTTGGCCCGCACTTGGTTCACAGGCCGGATAAGGTGGAGCTTATCCAGAGAGATGATAGCGCTCGAGTCGGCAAGTCATATGCGGATAATCGGCGTCGGCATTTGGAGTTTCGGTGGGCGATTGGGTCTTCAGGTGTCACCCATGAAGGGTGTGATGAGATTCGGTAGAAGGAACTCACCAAGGTACATTGGGCCCTACCGTATCGTCCGTCGAGTAGGCAAGGTTGCCTATGAGTTGGATCTGCCATCGAGTTAGAGGCGTACATCCGGTCTTCCATGTTTCTATGTTGCGGAAGTGTATCGGAGATCCGAGAGTTTTCCTGCTAGTGAGGTCCAGTGAGAGGGTTATCGTATGAGAGAGTCCCATAGCGATACTCGATCGCGTGTCGAGCGATCGGACCAGGACGTGGCTTCCGTCAAAGTCTTGTGGAAGAATGATAACCAGGAGGAGATGACTTGGGAGGCGGAGGAGGACATGTTGAGGAAGTATCCTCACTTATTTCCTACACCTTCAGGTAATTCATTTTCCCTTACTTGTCAAGTTAAATTGAAGTATTTTGCTTAAATGATTTTATGTGGCCGTGTGTGGCATTATTGTTATGTCGGGGTTGTGTAAGGAAACTATGTCGCCAATTATAAGTCTTACTCCAAAATAACATTCGGGACGAATGTTTCTAAGGGGGGGGGGGGGGGAGAATGTTACACCCCGTAAATTCAAAAAGATAAGATAAGTTGTCAAATATGTGTTGGACGGATTTTGAGTCTACTATGGAGTGTTGTACCCCAGTTATTAAGAGTTGGGAGGTGTGTAACAAGCCTAGTATAAAGTTTGATGAGTCTAGTTCCAACGCAACAAACCGCTCGTCGATAGGACATCGGAGCGGAGGGGTATGGGCTTTAGAAGTTCAGTGGGCAGGCGCGGAGGAAAGATTTTAGAATCAGGCGTCGCGTGTGCCATGCGTTATCGATGTCGCGCGCCACTTATCCCAAACTCCTCTCGAGGTTGCTGCCGAGGCGGATTTTTCCGCGAGAGTGAAATCGAGGATATTTTCGAAAAAGACTTATGGGAGGGTGACAAGTGTCCCTCTCATCTTGTTGACCAAGGAAAAGGGTCCTATTTTAGGACCAAGTCTTGAAATACTTGGTCATTTCATCTTAAAACCCTCACAGAACTCTCTCCTTCTGCATGCAGAGATTTAAGAAAGCCTAGCTTAGTGGGTATTGTTGGAGCGACGGTAAGAAGGCAAAGTGTTGATAAACTTGTGGAAAGCTCGCGAGGACGAGTTTGACGAAAAAAGGAGTTGAAGAAAAAGGGATTTTTGTGGGCTAATCCAAAAGGTAAAAGATTTCCTCTTCTCTTGGAAATTCATAATAATCCTTGTTATAGTTGATATTGACCACGTGAATCATGTTTTAAAGATTTATTTGTATAATGGATATTGAAAGCCATGTGAAGTTGGATTACAATTTGGTCGTTTAGTAGAATAGTCGCATGTTACTTACTTGAAGATTATAGTAGTTATAATCGATTGCGACTTGATATCCTGTTATGCTAACAATTTGGATTGAAATGGAAATTGGATAAGAATTGGTATTGTTGCATCTCAATGTGGCCGAATTGGACTTGTAGTTTGTATTAGTTTGATATCGTTGTGGGGCGGAATTTTACACGTCTAATAGGCGTGTAATCCCCTATTGTTGATTGCATTGTTTGGGCCTTAAATGTGGTGTGTTTGGTTATTGTATTCGGCCTTGAAAAAGGTGGCAAAGTAAGTAGAAACAAAGGAGGTGCTGTCCGATTTTCCGTAGAATTTAGAGACTTTACACTTATAATATTCTACGTTTGAAGTAAGGCGTTAATAGACGTATTGTGAATATTATAGGTTGACATACTACGGGCGGGAATTTGTACTTGGCAAGTGGTTTGACCCGAAGAGGTATGTAGAACTTTCCTATCTTTTGAGCATGACTAGTTGTACGTATATAGTATGGTAGACGTACAAGACCTTGATAACCTTTACTAATTTTATGAATAGCCAAGTCGGGTGAGTTAGGAGATTAACTCACTTCTTTGAAAGTATTAGGGATGTCTTAAGTTTTATTAGAAGTTAAGGGACTTGAAGAGTTTTAAAGTATGTGATACTTGTTTCGTTTTAAACGTATAAGTCCCTTGGATAGGAAATTGTACTTGACTAAGGTATAAAGTGAATATAACGACTTTATGGGAAGTTGGTTATATTAGCTTTATGGAAAGATAAATGACTTGATTTAATGAAAAGGCAATTTGATTTTAAGGCATCAATTGCCTAAGGTTTTATAAGAAAAGGAGTCACTTGATTTAGAAACCTAACTTTATTTCTAAAGGTATTGTGACTTGTCTTGAAAAGTGATTTTGACTTGATACTACGGTTAATAGTATCTTGGAAGTTTTATACTAAAAAGAGTCATTTGTTTTAAAGAGTAGAAGTATGTAGTACTTGGGTTAAATTCCCGGATTTTTATAAAAGATATGCTAGTGCCTTAAGTAAACTAAAATGAGAGTGTATATGAATAAGAAGTTAGGGGGATTTCTTAACTTGCTTACTTTATGTATGATGGCCGGTTGAGATAGGGTAAGAGTATATCTGAGGGGTAAAATCCCCAAGATCGTTATACCACCTTCTCCAGGGTAAGAGTATATCTGAGGGGTAAATCCCCAAGATAGTTATACCACATGCTTCAGGGTAAGAGTATAATTGAGGGGTAAATCCCCAAGATAGTTATACCACTGTTTAGTGGATTTGCTACCCACGATGCGAGGAATACCTCATGCGAGTCCTTATGGGCTTATGCGGGTGAAATAGTCCCGTGCGGTAGTCTGACTATCACGAGGAATACCTCATGGGGGTCCACATGACCTATGCGGGTGAAATAGTCCCAGGAGTAGGATTGCTTAATGATACTGCGGGCGGATGGTCCTGCTTTGATCGTGAGCTTCCTATTTTATGTTGTACGTATACTATCAGTTACTCTCATTGTTAGTAAGGCATGTATCGTAATTTTATTATCATACATGTCTCGGCTTTGTTTTAAATTTATGATGTAATTACGGTATTTTCGATTTTACATACTTAGTACATATTGTGTCTTGACCCTTCCTCGGGGCTGCGTTTCTGCGGTAAGGGTAAGCAGTGGTGGATCCTCATTCTTAGGATCACATATCGACGTCTGAGCTCATTTCTCGGAGGCTTGTCTTTTAGTGATTTTCCACGATGTTGTAGATTTGTGTACATTCGGGGTATGGCGGGGCCACTGTTCCGCCATGTTGTTATTCCTGAAGTGCAGTAGTCACATGTTGTGGTTTGGGGCTGTAGAACCGAGTTATCTGATTTTCTTTGATTATGCATATTTTATGGAAGCGGCCTTATCTCCAGCTTTGTGTTATTGTCTAAATGTTGTATGTTGTGTATGTTCATTGCTATTCTCGATGTATACAGGCAGGGTGCCCGGGTAGGGCACGATCGCGGCTCCGGGTCGGTCGTGACACTTACCATGCTGCATCGGACCTGCGCTGGCTTGACCCAACGCATCACAATAAACCACATATCCGTCTAAACCCTCTGGAAGAGTAAGAACTGGGGCGGTCGTCAATTTATCCTTCAGTAACTGGAAGCCCTCCTCACAATCATCCGTCCACTGGAACATAGCTGCTTTCTGAGTCAGCCTAGTCAAAGGTGCTGAAATGGAAGCAAACTTCTCCACAAACCTCCGATAATAACCCGCAATGCCCAAAAAGCTGCGCACCTCCGTCGGTGTAGTGGGTCTAGGCCAAGTCTTGACTGCCTCAATCTTTGTTGTATCAACCCGAATACCATCGGCCCCGATAACATGCCCTAAGAAAGCCACTGAAGCCAACCAAACTCGCATTTCGAGAACTTGGCATACAACTGCCGGTCCTGGAGGACTCTCAGTACTGTCCTCAAATGATATGCATGTTCCTGCTCCGAGCGAGAATAAACCAAGATGTCATCAATGAATACTATAACAAACGTATCCAAAAATGGCTTGAACACCCGGTTCATTAAATCCATAAATACAGCTGGAGCATTGGTCAAACCGAAAGACATCACCCTGAACTCATAGTCCCCGTACCGGGTCCAGAATGCAGTCCTAGGGACATCCGTCTCCCTAACTCGCACCTGATGATAACCAGATCGCAGGTCTATCTTGGAAAAACACTTCGCCCCTGCAACTGATCAAACAAATCATCAATCCTGGGGAGGGGGTATCTATTTTTGATGGTTACCTTGTTCAGCTGCCTGTAATCAACACACATGCGCATCGTCCCATCCTTCTTCCTTACAAATAATACTGGTGCTCCCCAAGGTGAAGTACTAGGCCTAATAAAGTCATTCTCCAGCAAATCTTTCAGCTGGTCTTTCAACTCTCTCAACTCGGCAGGTGTCATTCTGTATGGTGTAATAGATATAGGTCGAGTATCAGGCAGAATATCAATGCAGAACTCTATCTCCCTCAAAGGAGGAATACCTGGGAGATCGTCTGGGAACACCTCCGGAAATTCTCTAACAACCGGAACTGACTGAAGGTCTGGTATTTCGGCCTCAGTATCAAATACCCGAATAAGATGGTAGATATACCCCTTCTGCACCATCTTCCTAGCCTTGAGGTAAGAAATAAACCTACCCTTCGACGACGCAGTGTTCCCCTCCCACTTGATAACCGGCTCACCAGGAAACTGGAACCGTACCAATCTCTTCCTACAGTCCACATTGGCGTAGCAAGAAGCCAACCAATCCATACCCATAATCACATCAAAATATGTCATATCCACATCTATCAAGTCGGCTAGGGTCTGACGACTGTATATAGTCACTGGGCAAGCCTTATATACTCGCTCGGCTACCACTGAATCACCTACTGGCGTAGCTACCTCAAAAGGTTCTATGGACTCAGGCTCTATCCCTATTCTACCAGCAATATGAGGAGATATATAGGACAATGTAGAACCCGGATCTATCAAAGCATATACGTCACAACATGAAACCAATAATGTACCTGTGACGACATCCGGTGACGCCTCCTGGTCCTGGCGGCTGAACAAGGCATAAATGCGGTTCTGAGGACCGCTGGAACTAGGACCCTTGCCACGACCTCTGCCGCGACCTGCTGGCCCGAGCACCACGCCCTCGGGGCGATGCCGTAGGAGATGAAGACGGCGAATGACCTGTGGTGAACCACCATCTGCGGCGCCTGGTCGGATAGTCCCTCAAAATATGACCCTGCTGGACACAAGTGTAACAAGGCCCCAAAGCATTACCACAACTCCCGAAATGGGATCTACCACATCGGCCACACCGAGAGGGGGGTGGTCTCGATCGGGTAGCATCCTCATTTCCTGAAGCGAAGCCACAGGGCCACGACACGCCCGAATACCCTGGACGTCCGGAAGACGGTGGAGGAGCGCTCTGAACCGGCTGAGGTGCAAATCCAGTCTGCTGCTGAGGTCGTCCGCCTCGAAAGCTACCAAAGGACCCTGCTGTCCTGGCCCTCTTCTGCTGATATCTGTCAATCCGCCGGCCTCTACGTTCCTCACACCCAAGTGCATAAGCCTGCATGCGGGCAATGTCCATGCCCGACTGAAGAGCTACACCCGAGCAACCCTCTGCTAAGTAATCATCGAGCCCTGTGACATAGCGGTGCACTCTGTCCTCCATGTCTGCCACTAAAGCGGGGACGTACCGAGCCAACGAGTCAAACTCTACGTTGTACTCCCGGACCGTCCGCTCGTTCTATCTCAACATCAGGAATCTATCGGCCCGAGCTCTCCTCATCTACGGAGGCAAGAAATGGCTAAGAAACTCCTCTGAGAACTCGTCCCTGCATAGTGAGCGCATGCTCCCGGGGCGGTTCCGTAGATCGAACCGGTCATCGCGGTATCACGCAGCCGATGTGAACCCAATACTACCAACCCTGTCTCCGAGGCCTTGATCACTCTCATGATCCGCTGCAACTGTCGGATAAACTCACGAGGATCATCCTCGCCTCGACCCATAGAACTCGGTGGCTGCAACTCAAAAGTCCCGAAGTCTCAAGCTATCGGATCACGGGGTGAACTACGGTACAACTGGAACCGTCTCGCTCTGTCCTCCCGCCGCCACTATCTGGCTAATAATCGGGCCATCTCTCGTAACCATATCCTCTGCTCGGTGTGGGCGGAGGCTCGTGCCGTGGTCGCGATAGCCACCGCCGCTCTCTGAACTCTTTGAAATTTTGGCGACGTCGTGGAACTCGCCGTCCGAAGCATCACCTCAGGTAAAGACTGGGCCTGTGCCCTCGTAACCCTCTGCGTCCTACTAGTAGCTCTCTCAGCTGCCTTGCCCTTCTGGGTCGCGGTTGCCTTGCGTGGAGGCATAACTGATACATAAGAATATGTCAGAGGGAGTTCAACCTATAACACAACTCTATTGCACGATCCTAGAGTGAAAAGAAGGGAAACCAATCCTAAATATCATGTAGCCTCCTGATTATAGGTGTGGTGCACAACACGCCGATAATCAAGACTCTACTAGATACGGTCTGTAGACACTTTTCGAGGATTAACTGCTCTGATACCACTTTTCTCACGACCCGATCCCGGGCCCATGACTGGTGCCTTACCTGGGCACCCTAGTAGATATGCATCAGAGTAACCAGCGGAAAATAAACTTACAAACATAAAACAATATAAAATAAGAAACGGGCTAACCAAAATGGTTACCTTTCTAAAAATATATATAACAAAACCTGAACAGTTACATCCTTTACAACCCCCAATTTACAACAGGACTACAGACCTCTAAGAGTTTATAACAACTATGACGGGACAGGGCCCCGCCATACCGCTGAATGTACATAAATCTACAATGACAGGGAATCATACCCAAAGATAAGCCTCCGGAGAAACGGAGCTTCCCAAAAGCAGAACGGTGATCCTATGAGCGAGGATCAACAACCGATGTACCTCTACCTGCGGCATGAACGCAGCCCCCCCGAAGGAGGTCAGTACAACAGGTACCAAGTATGTGAAACTGAAAGTACTGAAATGAAATCATAACATTTTTAAAAACCAATCCACGGACATGTATGAAACAAACCACTTAACAGCACACAGTACCACAGTATATATGAGAGCAAATAGGTGTAACCCAACCAGACTTTTCTAGACCGCCAATGATCGGAGTAGGGCCATCCGCCCCTAGTATCATTGTGCGAGTCCTAATCCTGGACTACTGTAGTCCGCATAGGTCACGTGGACCCGCATGAGGTACTCCTCGCATCGGGGGTAGCTAACCCGCGACATTTCCTAGACTCCCGCAATCCGCATAGGCCACATGGACCCGCATGAGGTATTCCTCGCATCGGCGTAACACCCGAGTGATTCTGGACTCATCAGTCTGCATAGTCACATGGACCCATATGAGGTATTCCTCGCATCGGGGGTAGCTAACTCGCGACACACATAACAAGTCAGGGGGGTATGTGATATAACACAAGCACAACCGGCTTATCGTAAACAACATAAGCACAACAAGAAAACCCCCTTATCACAGCAAATCTCAAGACACTAACACTCGTAGTATCATAACATGTTTACTTATCAAACCAACTTACCACACCTTCAGAAATCGTACAAGGCTTCTATAAACAAGTAAGTAAACCATTCTTTTTATCATTCTTAAGTCGTTATAACTAAATTCCCATAAAGTTATCGTAACACTTATACTTTTTAATAATTCAAAACAACTCTATTCGTTTGGAAAACCAAGAAAACCTATTCTTTTTAAAACCAAATATTAATTTTCTTCCGAATAATGATTCATAACTCTTTTTAAAATATTTCAAGGTTTTTATCATTTAGAACTCAAGTCAAGGATATCAAAGTGAACCCAAATTCATTTTACACACGTACGTGTACCGTACTACCTATTTCACAACATTCATGCTCAAGAGGATAGGAAGGATCACATACCTCCTCGGCTAAATCCACTTGCCAAGTCGGATATGCCGCGCGTAGAGTATCAATATATAATGATCAAATACGTCTATCAGTGTCTAGACTTCTTCATAGCATATACTAAGTATAAAGTTCCTTATTCTACGGAAAATTGGACAGCACTTCCTTTGCTTCTACATACTTTTCCACCTTCTCAAGGTCCGATATCAATAGCCAACATGCCATAATCAAGGACTAATAATTCAGTAATACAAGGGGATTACACGCCTAACCGAACGTGTAAAATTCTGCCCCACAATTCATATTAAATAATCCAATAAGTTTAAGGCAATATCTCGGCTATAACATGCTCACATAACATCCTTATCCAATCCTTTCAAATCCAAATCGTTATTCCTACATGTTATATACCTAATAGCAATATCGACAACTACAAGTCCTTTCGTCCTCAACATGCGACACAATTTATTTAAAAAGGAGAATGGATTGTTACCTTGGAATTCGCCCAAAACAGTCCAACAAATCGCTCACTTGCCCTCTTTCCACAATTTCCTCTTCGTTAAAATCACCTCTACGAACCTCCTACAAGCTTTCCAACATATTTCCTTCTTGCCGCCTTTCCGAAATTTTACTAGGCCTTGGTTTTTCCTTGAAATTTTTAGAGAGAATGGAGAGGAATTTTTAGAGAGTGGTTCTTTGATAAAATGACCAAGTCTTCAAGACTTGGTCCATAAATAAGACTTCATCTTGGTCAAAAATATGGGAGGGACACTTGTCACCCCCCATAGGCCTTTACAAAAATATCTTCTGATTTTCCCCCCCTTTTTCGCGAAAAATCCCGCCTCGGCACCGCGGCTCTGTAGCCGGCGCCGCGGCGCTGAAACTTCCAAACATTTCAGTACATATGGCGGCACGGACCTGCATCCGGCGCCGCGGCGCTGCAACTTCAGAATACCTCAGTACATCCGGCGCCGCGGCCCTGCATCCGGCGCTGCGGCGCTGTGTCACCTGACTGAAAACTCTTTCCTGTCCATCTGCGCACTGAACTTGTAACTTCCATAACTTTCTACTCCGATGTCCTATCGACGAGTGGTTTGTTGCGTTGGGAACTAGACTCAACGAACTACATACTAGGCTTTTGAAACACCCAAGGACTCCTAATATAACTGGTCATAAAACGCCCCAAAGTTGACTAAAACCTGTCCAAAACATTCTGTCAACCTATCTTTCCAAAAAATTTAAATCTTAATTCCTTTCGTACGTTCTCATAAGCATGACCTGAATTACGGGGTGTAACAGGACTCACCCATGCACTGTCAGAGATATGATAAATTACCCCAACATCAAGCTATTTCATGATTTCTTTTCTGACTACCTCCTTCATGTTTGGATTCAGTCTCCTCTATTCCTCAATGGAGGGTCTGATCTCCTCATCTAGACGGATCTTATGTATCACTGTTGACGGACTTATCCCCCTTATGTCTGCTAATGTCCACCCAATGACACGCTTGTGAGCCCTCAATACTCTCAGCAACTTCTCAACCTCCACTGTGGATAGATGACATGAGATGATCACTGGTAAAGATTGATTCTCACCTAGATATCGGTACTGCAAATGATCTGATAGAGTCTTCAACTCTAACTGTGGAGCTTTTCTGTGGATGGTACTGATCTCTCTGGCATCTGCCCAAGCTCTTCATATCTCTTCTTATCACACTGCTCATAAGAATGCATCCAATTTGCATACTCCATCAGATTCGGGTCATTGTCATTACTCTCATCCCATCGTGTCAGCACTTCTTCAAGTGCATCAGCATTTCTGAACCCATTTTCCGACACTGCTTCTTCGATCACATCAATGGCGAAGCAGTTGTCACTCGCCTTTGGGAAGGTTGCTTCTCGAAAAACATTGAAAATCACCTCTTCTTCTTCCACACAAAGTCTCAACTCACCTTTTCGAACATCAATGAGTACCTGTCCTGTGGCTAGGAAGGGTCTACCAAGGATAATGGGGATCATGTCATTTTCTCTCATGTCTAAGATGATGAAATCAGCGGGAAAGATGAACTTGTCCACCTTAACCAACACATCCTCGATGACTCCTCTAGGATGGACGATGGAGCGGCCAGCTAGCTGCAAGGTGATGTTTGTAGGTCTGGATTCTCCCATTCCAAGTTTGCAAAACACCATATAGGGCATCAAATTTATACCTGTCCCAGATCACACAACGCCTTCTGAACACTCAAACTTTCCTATAGTGAATGGGATGGTGAAACTCCCCTGATCTTTCAACTTCTGAGGTAGCTTTCTATGTAGGATGGCACTGCATTCTTTAGTCAACACCACTGTTTCGTAGTCATCTATCCTCCTCTTTTTGTTGAGAATATCCTTCATGAACTTTACATAACTCGGCATCTGCTCTAGTGCCTCAGCAAACAGGATGTTGAGTTGTAATTGTTTGAGAACTTCCAGGAATTTAGAGAACTGTTTGTCAAGAGAACTTGTTTTTAGCCTCTGGGGATATGGTATCTTCACCTGGGGTGCATCCACAATTGCTCCCAAAATCATTGTACCTTCTGAGCCCTGGGCGCCACAGCCCTGAGATTCGGCGCCGTGGCGCCCAAACTTCTGCAATGTCTCAGGATTATCGGCGCGGTGGCGCTGCTCAGTGGCGCCGTGGCGCTGCAACTTCTGCGATAAATCTGGGCCCTTCTTTTCTGAACACGGTGGTGGTGAGTTTGCTTCCACTGGTTCGCCATTTCTCAGGTCAATCGCCTGGCATTACTCTTTTATATTCTCCCCAATATGTTCAGGGTGATTCCCTTGTATTTTGTTGCTTAGCGTGCCCGCGAGTTGTCCTATTTGCGTTTCCAAATTCTTTAGGGACACTCTCGTCTCATCCATGAA
Organism: Przewalskia tangutica; assembly: GCA_029844215.1. NCBI lineage: Eukaryota > Viridiplantae > Streptophyta > Magnoliopsida > Solanales > Solanaceae > Przewalskia > Przewalskia tangutica. Next base: position 42,766,555 of record CM056723.1, on the reverse strand, counting down.
CTGAGTTTGGTGCCTAGTTAGCCTGAGTATGGCTGCTCGTAGCCCATCCTGCTCTTCCTGTGGGGCATGGGGGTTACATTGCTGTTGATAGTTCTGTAACCCTTGATAGTGGTAATCCATGTTTGCAGGGTCCCTGAGATGAATCAAAACCAACAAACGGATCACGGCGCACGGTTCCACAATAAAATAAAATAAAAGAAAAATAAAAACCAAATTAGAAATTAAGAATAGAAAGATTGATATTGAACTACGCCAATCCCCGGTAACGGCTCCAAAAACTTGATGTGCGATTTATACACACTCTAAACGCAAGTGCACGTATTGTTACAAGTAATATAGTCTAGAAGACCGAGTTATCGTCCTCAGGGATTAATGTTCAATTACCAACTGCTATTCTATGGTATCTATTTGGTGATCGATGAGTTGATGGTTTATTTATATCTATGTTTATAACACTAACTAAATTACTTTACTTTACTTCAGATATGGTGGAAATAGGGCTTCCAAATCTCCTCAACTGTCCGCTCGCTTTTAATCGTTAATGCAACAATTAAGGTTCTTTTTCTATGTTGAGATAGCAGGTTAACTAAGTCGTTTTATACTCTTGTTAAGGTAATGTAAACACTCAACTCCAATGGAGAACCCTTCTATCTTTCGATGACAAGATTGACTACAAAGGAGGATTAAGAGCAATAACCTATTAAGCTACACAAGTATCGGGGTACTTTCGTCCACGATTTAAACCTATGTTTATTCAACTATAGCATATTCACAATCTCCCCTTTCAGATTTCGATTAGAACTCATATAAGTGATGATAACTAGTGATCAATTAATTATCAAGCAATCAAAGCAATTATTGAATAAACCTCAACAATAATAAGAAGAAACCAAAACATGCATTAATTCATAAGAACGAGGTTCAAGCGATTCGACATGAAAAGCCCTAAATTAAGTTAGTTCCTAGCCATTGACATGCTAAGAACTAAAATAATATCCAACATATACTAGAAATAAATAAAGTAAAGAACAAGAAAATTACTCAAAACTGAGTCTCCAATCTTGAAGTAATGCTATGATGAATGATAAGGCCTGCCACACCAAAATTGACCTAAAAGGCCCTATTTACATCCCCAAAAACGTGTAAAACCTTTTCCTCTTTGGTCTTGGCCCAGTCCTATTCAGATTTGTCAAATTTCTCGCGTCGGCGCCACGGCCCTGCAACTGGCGCCGTGGCGCCGAAACTTCTGCGGCTGGTCTGCTTCTTTGGCGTCGTGGCTTCACTGGTCCTGGTTGGTTGACTCCACGGCGCCGCCCTGTTTTGCGCCCGGGTTGCCAACTTTTCAGCTCTTTGTGCTCTGGACCCTCTGTTTCTGCCTTCTTTCGCTCTTTTTCACCGATGTGCCACTTTAAACCACTGTGACTCAAAAGAAAGAAAATATATCCTAACACGACACAAATTTATACAAAAAGAAGCAAAAGATTAACTAAAAATGACTCAAAAGGTGTATATAAAATACACCGATCAAACATGAAAACAACTTTACCAGTTACTCCAAGGCTCCCCTTCACATGTTCTAGGTTAACCCTTCATTAATTTCTAGAATGAGAATCGCTCACTAGTAAATATCTTAAGTAAACTTACAACTTATCTAATTTAGACTGTTAAAGAACAAATGCAGTAGGCTCTCGTGCAACCCATTCCAGCCAGTACCGTGTCCAGCAGTGGACAGATTTGGTATCAATGTATATTTGGTATATATTAGACTTAGTAAGCTTGTACCTTAATTAGTATTATATTATTACCATAATTTTATAGTTAGTCTCCTTATAGAATAGAGATTTAGATGTAAAGTAGGAATAAAATTCTCCTATTGTAACTTGTATATATATGCCTTTCATCAATAAGAATAATCAAGAGATTAATTCTTTCATGGTATCACTTCTTCTCAAACTCCTCTTGAAATCCATGACCAACTCCCCCTCCCCCCCCCCCCCCTCTCTCTGTTTTTCAGCAACACCCTAGTCTTCTCCTCTACTCCTCCCTAAAAATCTCGTCCAAAGTTTGTTCTATTCACCATGACTGATAATAATACTTTTCATCATGCCCTCACAGTTTCTAACATCAAGAGTGTTCTCCCTATTGTTCTTGGCCTAGAAAACGTTCAATATGAGACATGTGCAGAGTTATTCAAGATTCATGTTATGACACATAAAGTTCTTCACCACATCATCCCTCCCGCTACTCCTACGGGGGTGATATGGCGTCTACGTCTACAACGGTTGTGCCCACCAAAGCAGCGATCCAGACTTATGGGTCATACGTGATTCCAAGGTTCTCAAGTGGATTTATGCCACTATCTCTTAGATCTTTTACAGACGATTATGGAACTTAACTCAACAGCTATGGCGGTGTGGAATCGATTGTGTGACATCTTCCAAGATAATAGTCATTCTCGCATTGTTATCCTTGAGCAGGAATTTTCTCAAGTTGCTATGGCGAATTTTCCAAACATTTCTTCTTATTGCAAACGCCTCAATGACTTGGCAGATCAACTTCGCAACGTGGGTGCTCCGGTTACAAATAGTCATCTTGTTCTTCAAATGGTTGTCGGTCTTTCCGAGGCCTATACAGGGGTTGCTTCGGTTATTCATCAAAGTAACCCCCTGTCGGAGTTCTATCAAGCCCGCTCCATGCTTATTTTGGAAGAAGAATGTTTGGCTAAAAGGGCGTCTATCAGAGCTAGCCCTGTCGTCATGATAACTGCTTCAATTTTTTTCCCTTCAAACCAGGCTAACGGTGGTGGTAAAAAAGGCCAGAATCGAAAAAATAATGGCAAAAATCGTGGAGGCAACTGGAACGGTGGCAGTGGCGGGTCAGCTATCACAAGCAGTCAACAACAGTAGCACGTCTAGGGCCCACAGTGGACCCTTGGATGGTGGCAATGGCCAGCGCCGCGGCGCCGCCGCCTCAGGGTTTCAGACCAGCTTATGAGCCAGGGCAACAGTCAAGAATACTTGGGCCTCATCCCCCTCAGGCTCATCACGCAACAGGACCCATACAAACCGACATTGAAATCGCGATGCACACGTTTGGTTTGACTCAACCGGAACCTAATTGGTACATGGACACCGGCGCCACCACCCACATAACATACGATCAAGGTACTCTCTCATCTTATTCTAATTTGAGCAATAATCATGGTATAATTATTGGTAATGGTACCTCAATTCCAATTCAGGGTTATGGTAATAAAACTTTGTCCCCTCCTCATCCACCACTTGTCTTGAAAAATACCATTCATGCCCCAAAAATGATTAAAAATTTGGTGTATGTTCATAAGTTCACCACTGATAATTGAGTTTCTATTGATTTTGATCCTTTTGGGTTTTATGTGAAGGATCTCAAGACGGGGAGTCCTCTCATGAGGTGTTACAGTAGGGAAGATATTTATCCAATTACACCAAGTCTCAGCATCTCGCGTCAAGTCATGTCATCCACTTTTTCAGCTCTTGCTCCCTCCTTGTGGCATGCCCGTCTAGATCATCCGGGGTCATCTATTTTGTCTGTTTTAGATAAAAATAAGTCTATTTCCTGTAAGGGTACGCGTAGTACTCCAAATTGTCAATCTTGTTCTTTAGGAAAAATTATTAAGTTGTCATTTGTAGCTTCGAATCTTCATACTTCAATGTCATTTGATATTATTCATAGCGATTTATAGACATATCCCGTTCTTAGTTCCATGGGTCATCGATATTATATTTTATTCTTGGATGATTATTCTAAAATTTTATGGACGTTTCCAATTGCGAAAAAATCTCAAGTTTTTTCCATCTTCGTAAAATTTAGAGCTTTTATAAGAACTCAATTCGAACGGAAAATAAATAACTGTTATACCCCGTAGTTCTGAACCTACATAAGAGAGCGTACGAAAGCATGTAAGACTTAAAATTTCGAAAGATAGGTTGACGGATTGTTCCGGACGGGTTTTAGTCAACTTTGAGGCGGGTTATGACCCGATACATTGAGAGTTCCTAAGTGTTTCAAAGGCCTATCTCGTAGTTCTTTGAGTCTAGTTTCCAACGCAACCAACCGTTCATCGATAGGACGTCGGAGTAGGAAGTTATGGGGATTACAAGTTCAGTGCGCAGTCGGACAGAAATGTGCTTCGGACAAAGCGGCAGTCGCGGCCGATTCGGGCAGCGCGCGGATATACCGAGGGGTCGCTGAGATTCTGAGCCGCGCGCCGGAAGCGAGGCAGCGGTGCGAAGTTTCGTAAGTCCGCAGAGGTTTCAGCACCACGGCGCCGGCGTCAGGGCCGCGGCGCCAAGGCGGGATTTCAGGCGGAAAAACTTAGGAAAAATTAGATTTCTCTTTTAAAAGGCCATGGGAGGGTGACAAGTGTCCCCCCCCCCCCATCTGATTTCTTGCATGCCTTATATTGACCAAGTCTTGAAGACTTGGTCATCTTTCAAATCTCTCTCTCTCTCTCTAAGCTTAAGCTCCCACTTCTCTCTAAAATTCCAAGAGGAATTCAAGCCTAAGAAAAATCTGAAAAGTTAAAAGACAAGAAGGAAGCTTGTGGCTAACTTGTAGGAGTTATTGTGGTGGTGTTCTTGGAAAGGAGGCTAGCAAAGTTGTTGGAATAGTTTTGGCTAAAGCTCCAAAGGTAACATTTCTTCTCTTGTAGCTAGTATTAATGTTGCATGTGAAGAAGAAGGGATTTGTAGTAGTAAATAATGCACTTAGAGTCATTGCATGTGAGAAATGTGGTTTGGATATGAAAGAATTGGTTAAGAAGATATTATGAGCATGTTGTAGCCTAAAAACTACCTTAGAATTGTTAAGTGAATTGTTGTACCTTATGGGGCAGAATTTTACACACCCAAGTTTAGGTGTGTAATCCCTTTTGAAATGTTTGGATTGTTGAGCCTTAAATGTGGCGTTTGGATGTTGAATTCGGCCTTGAGAAAGGTGGCAAAGTATGTAGAAACAAAGGAAATATTGCCCAATTTTCCATAGAATTTAGTGACTTTGAACTTGGATTATTCTACATTGAAATTAGAGGTTAATAAACGTATCATGGTTATTTTAGGTTGACATATTACTTGCGGTAGTTTGGACTTAGCAAGTGGATTGATCAAAGAGGTATGTGAAGCTTTCCTATCTCTTGAGCATGAGTAGTTGTATCTATGTAGTACGGTAGACGTACAAGATTTAGTATTCTTACTTGTTTTGAGTATATAAAGACTTGTTTCGTTTTAAGAAGTATAAGTCCCTTGGTTAAGGGAAAAGTATGATTTTACTAAAGTATAGGGTTAATATAACAACTTTATGGGAAGTTGGTTTATTAGCCTTATAAAAGATTGATAAGAAGAGATTTATTCTAAGTAAGATAAGTAAGGACAAATGATTTGATTTATGAAAGACAAATTGATTTTAAGGCATCAATTGCCCAAAAGTTTTATATGAAAAAGAGTCACTTTTAAAAGAGTTGAAGTATGTAATACTTGAGTTAAATTCCCGGTTTCCTTTTATTAAAGCTATGATTAAGTGCCTTAAGTAAACTAAAATGAGAGGGTATATGAACAAGGCTAATAAGAAGTTATAAGTTTTCTTAACTTATTTATGATTATGATATGATGACAGTTTGAGCTAGGGTAAGAGTATATCTGAGGGGCAAGCCCCAAGATCGTTATACCACCTTCTCCAGGGTAAGAGTATGAATGAGGGGCAAGCCCCAAGATCGTCATACCACCTTCTCCAGTGTAAGAGTATATCTGAGGGGTAAATCCCCAAGATCGTTATACCATCTGCTTCAGTGTAAGAGTATATCCGGCGGTAAGTCCCAAGATCGTTATACCATCTGCTTCAGGGTAAGAGTATATCTGAGGGGTAAGTCCCCAAGATCGTTATACCACCTGTTCCGTGGATTTGCTACCCACGATGCGAGGAATACCTCATGCGAGTCCTTATGGGCTTATGCGGGTGAAATAGTCCCATGCGGGCGGGTACAGCCTATGCGAGGAATACCTCATGCGGGTCCACAGGACCTATGCGGGTGAAATAGTCCCAGGAGTAGGGGTGCTTATTGATACTACGGGCGAGGTACCCTGTTTTGATCATGAGGCCCCTATTTTATGCAGTATTATATATATATACTTGTCACTCTCATTGTTAGTAAGGAACAGTAAAAGGTATTTTGATTGTCTTCCATGACTCCAGCTTACTTTTAGACTTATGATATCATTATTACAGTATTTTCCAGCTTTACATACTTGGTACATATTGTGTACTGACCCCCTTTCTCGGGGGCTGCGTTCATGCCGCAGGTAAGGGTAAGCAGATTGTGGATCCTCGTTCTTAGGATCACTGTTCCGGTGTCAGAAGCTCCATTCCTCCGGAAGCTTATATTTTGTTGGTACGGATTTTCCCTGATGCTATAGGTATTGTGTACATTCAGGGGTATGGCGGGGCCCTGTCCCGCCACAATTGTTATCCTTAAGTGCGTGGTCACATATGTGTTGGGCTGTAAGAACAGGTTGTACTGCTATACTTTTGATTAGTATGTTTTTATGGAAGGCAGCCTTATCGGCTAGCCAGTGATGTTACCTTCTTATAAGTTATGTGTTGTGTATGTTCCGCTACTATTCTCTGATGTATACCTGACAGGTACCCCGGTAGGGTACTAGTCGCGGCCCCGGGGTCGGGTCGTGACAAGAACATTCAATGTGATAATGGTAAAGAGTATGACAATGGGGAGTTTAGGGAGTTTTGTGCTTAATATGGAATAATTTTTCATTTTTCTTATCCTCATACTTCTTCACAAAATGGTAAAGCTGAACAAAAAATTAGTACCATTAACAACATTATCTGTACCTTATTGGTTCATTCTTCCGTCCCTCCGTTGTTTTGGCATCATGCGCTACAAATGGCTACAGATATACTTAATATTCTTCCCTCTAAAGGTTTGACATATTATTCCCCTCTTCAAGTATTATACAATAAGACTCCTTCGTATCCTCATCTTAGGGTCTTCGGATGCTTATGTTATTCACTATTGTCATCCACCACAATCAACAAACTTCAGGCACGTTCTACTCCTTGTGTGTTTTTGAGTTATCTGTCAAATCACCGTGGTTATAAATTCTTTGATTGATCTTCTAAACGAATCATCATTAGTCGTCATGTTCTCTTTGATGAATTCCAATTCCCTTTATCTAAAGTAGAAAAACTCATGCCTAGTTCGTATGATTTTTTGGATGATGATATCTCCCCCTATGTTCTCCGTCATTTTTCAGATTTTTCACAAAATACGTCGACAGCGCCGCGACGCCTGCCTTCCAGTTAACAGTCCAATTTGCGTCCTTCGACAGCGTCGCGGTGCCAAAATTTTAGAGAGCACTGTTCCTCAGGCCCCGCAACCCTAGACCTCGGCACCGCGATGCCTTCGACAGAAATATCCAAAAATTCCTAGAATTCACCCAATCTAGCCAAGAGTCATGGTTCAATCACTCGCAGTCAATGGGGGTATTTTTAAACCAAAAAGACATTTTAATTTTAATTCTAATATTCTTAAATCACCCTTACCACGTAATCCTGTGTCTGTCTTAAATGATCCTCATTGGAAAATTATCATGACCGATGAATATAATGCTCTTATTGATAATAATACGTGAGAGTTGGTACCTCATCCATCTGGTGTTAATATTATTCGGTCTATGTGAATTTTTGCTCACAAGAAAAAGTCTGATGGTTCATTTGCGAGGCATAAGGCTCGTCTTTTATGTGATGGTAAGACTCAGCAGGTTGGTGTGGATTGTGGTGAAACATTTAGCCCAGTGGTCAAGACGTCTACCATTCGCATTGTGCTCAGCTTGGCTCTTTCAAAATCATGGTTCATTCATCAGTTAAATGTGAAGAATGTTTTCCTACATGGTGATCTCAAGGAAATAGTGTATATGCATCAGTCCTTGGATTTTAGGATACTAGATATCCTCATCATGTTTGCTTGTTGAAGAAGTCCTTGTATGGGCTTAAGCAGTCTCCACGAGCTTGGTATAAGAGACTTGCTGATTATGTTTCGACTATGGTTTTTTCTCACAGCAGGTCTGATAATTCATTATTCATATATCGTCATGGTTCTTCGATGACTTATATAGTATTATATGTGGATGAGATTATCTTGACTACCTCTTCTGATGCTTTGCGAAAGTCTATCATGACAATGCTCAGTTCTGAGTTTGCTATGAAGGACTTGAGTCCATTGAGTTATTTCTTGGGAGTTGTTGTTACTCGTCATGCAGGTGGATTGCTCTTATCATAGAGGAAGTATGCAACAGATATCATTGAGAGGGCGGAGATGTCATCATGTAAGTCCATTTCTACTCTAGTTGATACTAAACCCAAGTTGGGTGTTGCAGCTGGCTCTTCCTATGAGGATCTGACCCGCTATCGTAGTCTTGTAGGCGCCCTTCAGTATTTTACGTTCACGCGACCTGATATTACATATGACGTATGTCACGACCCGACCACGGACCCGTGACTGGTGCCTTACCCCGGGCACCCTTGTGATACAACATCAGAGAAAACCAGCGGAAAAATAAACTCACAACAAGAACCCATATAGAAAATAAACAGGCTAACCAAAATGGCTACCTCTAATATAACAAAGCTGAACAGTTACATCCTTAACAACCCAAGCTATAACAGGACTACAGGCCTCTAAGAATGAGTAAACACTATGACGACGGGCCCCGTCATGCCCTGAATGTACAAATATCTACAACACGGAGAACTGCATTAAAAGTCGAGCCTCGAGAAATGAAGCTCCCGACACGAGCAAGATCCTAAGAATGAGGAGCCACCACCGCTACTTTACTGCGGCATGAACGCAGCCCAGGAAGGGGTCGATTACATATGTACCAAGTATGTAAACGGAAAATATTGTAAAAATATCATAAGTTTAAAATAAAGCTGAGTCATGGAAGAGAGTCAAAAATACCGTGCTTGTGCCTTACTAACAATGAGTAACAAGTATAAACTTTCTTTGCATAAAATAGGAGGCTCGTGATCAAACAGGATCTCCGCGTAGTATCGTTAAGCAATCCTACTGGGACTATTTCACCGCGTGGTCCTGTGGACCCGCATAAGGTCATCACCTCGCATGGGACAATTTCACCCGCATGGGACTATTTCACCCGCATGAGGTCATCCGCCTCGCATGGGACTATTTCACCCGCATGGGACTATTTCACCCGCATGGACCCTGTGGGCCCGCATGAGTACAAGTGCCGCACTCGCATCATGGGTAGCAAATCCATGGCATAACTAGTAATAATAATAATAATACATAAATCAGCACAATCGGCTATCATACATAACATAAGCGCTACCGGCTTATCATAACGTAAGCAAGTTAAGAATATCTCCTAACTTCTTAATAACATTTCTAGTACATCCTCTCATTTTAGTTACTTAAGGCACTACATGTCATTTTAAAAGAAAATCCGGGAATTTAACCCAAGTACCACGTTCCTTAAACCTTTTAAGAAAATGACTCATTTTTATATAAAACTCCCAAGATACTAATAACCGTAGTATCAAGTCATGACAACTTTTCAAAACAAGTCATGTTTACCTTTAAAAATACAATAGGCCTCTAAAATCAAGTGACTTCATCTCTTTTAAAACCTTAGGCAATTAATGCCTTAAAACCATTTGTCTTCCACAAATTCAAATCCTTTATCCGTACTTATTTTACTTGGAGTAAACCTTTCCTTATTAACCTTTCATAAAGCCAATACAACCAACTTCTCATAAAGTTGTTATATTACCATTATACACTAGTCAAACACATCTCCCTTTATCCAAGGGACTTATACTTTTAAACGAAACAAGTATCATATACTTAAAACAAGTGAAGAATGTCAAATCTTGTACGTCTACCGTACTACATAGGTACAACTACTCATGCTCAAGAGATAAGAAAGCTCCACATACCTCTTCGGTCAATCCACTTGCTAAGTCCAAAATACCGCACGTAATATGTCAACATATAATGACCATAATACGTTTATTAACCTCTAACTTCAATGTTGAATATTCCAAGTTCAAAGTTACTAATTTCAATGGAAAATTGGGCAGCATTTCCTTTGTTTCTACATACTTTGCCACCTTTTTCAAGGTCGAATTCAACATCCAAACGCCACATTTTAGGCCCAACAATCCAAACATTTCAAAGGGGATTACACACCTAAACTTGGGTGTGTAAAATTCTGCCCCATAAGGTACAACAATTAATCTTAACAAGTTTAAGGTAGTTTTTAGGCTACAACATGCTCACATAACCTTCTTAACCAATCCTTTCATATCCAAACCACATTTCTTACATGCAATGAATCTAAGAGCATTATTTACTACTACAAATTCCTTATTCTTCACATGCAACACAAGTAACTAGCTACAAGAGAAGAATTGTTACCTTAGAGCTTTAGCCAAAATTATTCCAACAACTTTGCTAGCCTCATTTCCAAGAACACCACCACAATAACTCCTAGAAGCTAGCCACAAGCTTCCTTCTTGCCACACTTTTTCAGATTTTCCTCAAGCTTTGAATTTCTCTTGGAATTCTAGAGAGAAGTGAGAGCTCTAGCTTTAGAGAGAGAGAAGGACTTTGAAAGATGACCAAGTCTTCAAGACTTGGTCAATATATAAGACAAGCAAAAATCAGATGGGGGGGGGACACTTGTCACCCACCCATGGCCTCTTTTAAAACAAAGCGGTGCGAATTCCACTCAACTTCGCGAGACCCGCCTCGCGCGCACCTGGCGGCGCTGAAACTCTGCCGACTCCCGGAACATTCGGCGCGCGGCTCGCTTCCGGCGCGACGCTGCAACTTCAGCGAACCCTCGGATCTTCCGCCGCGCCCCGTGGCTCCCGCTCAAACACCTTTATGTCCGTCTGCGCACTGAACTTGTAACTCCCATAACTTTCTACTCCGATGTCCTATCGACGAACGGTTGGTTGAGTTGGAAACTAGACTCAACGAACTACGCACTAGGCCTTTGAAACACTTAGGAACTCTCAATGTAACGGGTCATAACCCGCCTCAAAGTTAACTAAAAACCCGTCTGAAACAATCCGTCAACCTATCTTTCGAAAATTTTAAGTCTTACTCCCTTTCGTATGCTCCCATACGCATGGTCAGAACTACGGGGTATAACATTCTCCCCTCCTTAGAAACATTCGTCCCGAATGTTCCTTCTAGGCTTACTCAAATCACGATATCGACATAGACCCTCTTAACTATTCTTTTTGCAATTAAAGACGCTTCACGAGCCACAACATTACTCAAGCATAATTGCCAAATTAAAACTAACAAGCAGGAAAGTGGGTTACCTGGAGGTGTAGGGAATAAGTGAGGATACTTCTTCATCATGTCATCCTCTGCTTCCCACGTCATCTCCTCCCTGTTCTCGTTCCGCCATAAGACCTTAACGGAAGCCACATCCTTTGTCCGAAGTCGCCTAACCTGACGATCGAGTATCGCTATGGGACTCTCATCATACGATAACCCCTCTGTCACCTGGACATCATGAATCGGGTGCACTCTAGATGGATCTCCAATACATTTCCGCAACATAGACACATGGAAAACTGGATGTACTGCCTCCAGATCGGACGGCAGATCCAACTCGTAGGCAACCTTGCCTACCCTTCGGACAATTTAATAAGGCCCAATATACCTTGGGCTAAGTTTCCCCTTCTTCCAAATCTCATCACGCCCTTCATGGGTGACACCTTCAGAAAGACCCAATCATCTACCTCAAATCTAAGTGTCGACGCCGATGATCTACATACGACTTCTGTCGACTCTGAGCTGACAATAACCGCTCCTGGATAAGCTTCACATTATCCACTGCCTGCTGAACCAAGTCTGGCCCGACTAACTGCACCTCTCCCACCTCGAACCAGCCTATCGGTGACCTGCACTTCCTCCCGTATAAGGCCTCATAAGGCGCCATCTGAATACTAGAGTGGTAGCTGTTGTTATAAGCAAACTCCACAAGAGGTAAATGATCCTCCCAGCTACCCCTGAAATCAATAACACAAGCCCGCAGCATATCCTCAAGTGTCTGGATAGTGCGATCGGCCTGTCCGTCGGTCTGAGGATGAAACGCCGTACTGAGACTCACCTGTGTCCCTAATCCCTTCTGGAAAGACCTCCAGAAGTTAGCATTGAACTGGGATCCTCTGTCTGAAATAATCGATATAGGAACTCCGTGCAGTCTCACAATCTCTCTGATATACAGTCTAGCATAATCCTCGGCCGAAAAAGTCGTCCTGACTGGAAGAAAATGGGCTGATTTCGTCAGCCTGTCGACGATAACCCAAATGGAATCATGCTTCCTCTGAGTGTGAGGTAACCCTGTAATAAAGTCCATATTGATCACCTCCCATTTCCACATCGGAATATCAATAGCCTGCAGCGACCAGCGAACCGGTGCTGACCTTGACTGCGACAATTCGGGCACTGCGCCACAAACTCTGCAACGTCCCTCTTCAGGCCAATCCACCAATCCACGCATCTGAGGTCAAGGTACAACTTAGTCGCCCCCGGATGAATAGAATAACGAGCCGTGTGCCTCACGAGAATCTGGCGGCGAAGTCTGTCCACATCGGGAACACTGGCCGTCCCTCAAATCTTAGCACCGTGGTGCTACCTCAAATAGACTCTTCTCCTCCTGAAGAGCTACATCTCGATACCATACCATAATCGGATCCTCATACTGTCGTTTCTTCACCTCCTCGACGATGGAAGACTCGACAACCTCTCGAACCCGAACTCCATTACTATCAGAATCAACCAAACGAACCCCAAGGCTCGCTAGTTGATGTAACTCGCGGACCATGTCCCTCTTCTCTGGCTGTACATCAGACAGACTACCCATCGATCTGCGACTAAGGGTATCTGCAACTATATTGGCCTTTCCTGGGTGGTATAGAATGTCGACATCATAATCCTTAAGCAGCTCCAACCACCGTCTCTGCCATAAGTTCAGCTTCCTCTGGCTGAAGATATACTGGAGACTCTTGTGGTCAGTGTAAATGTCCACATGAACTTCATATAAATAATGTCTCCAGATCTTCAAGGCATGAATCACTGTTGCCAACTCCAAGTCATGCGTGGGATAGTTCTTCTCATGCTTCCTAAGCTGTCGAGATGCGTATGCTATAGCCTTGCCGTCTTTGCGTCGATGCGCGCTGAGCGATACGGCATCACGATAAACCACGTATCCATCTAAACCTGCGGAAGTAAGAAGCTGAGGCGGTCGTCAATTTCTCTTTCAGTAATTAGAAGCTCTCCTCACAAGCATCCGTCCACCGGAACATAGCTTGCGCCGAGTCCTTAGTCAAAGTCTTTGAAATGGAAGCAAACTTCTCCACAAACCTCAGATAATAACATGAGGCCCGAGTTGCGCACTCGTCGGTGTAGTGGAGTGCAGGCCAAGTCTTGCTGCCTCGATCTTTCTTTGTATCCACGAATACCATCGGCCCAGATAACATGCCCTAAGAAAGCCAGAAGCCACCAAAACTCGTATTTGAGAACTTGGCATACTGTTGCCGATCGGAGGACTCGTCTACCGTCGCCGAATGATTTGCATGATCTGCTCGTGCGTGAATAAACGAGGATATCATCAATGAATACTATAACGAACATATCGAGAATGGCTTGAACACCGCATTCATCAAATCCATGAATCTTCTGGGGCGTTGGACAACCCAAAGACATCACCACGAACTCATGGTGCCCGTAGGGTCACGAATGCGATCTTGGGATGTCTGTCTCTAACTTCGCTTTGATGATAACGGATCGCGTATACATCTTGGAGAAACATCTCGCACCTGTACAACGGTCAAACAAATCATCAATCACGGGAGGATATCTATTCTTGATAGTTACCTTATTCACCGCTGTAGTCAACACATCTGCGGCGTCCATCCTTCTTCTTTACAAATAACATTGGCGCTCCCGGGGAGAAACACTAGGCACGATAAAGCCTTTCTCCGGCCAAATCTGCGGTGGTCCTTGATTCCTTTAACTCGGTGAGTTCCATCCTATATGGCGGAATAGATATCGGTCAGTGTCGGCGCCAAATCAATGCAAACTCGATCTCCTCTCGGGAGGATGCGAGCTTCGTGCGGGAATACGTCGGAAACTCTCTAACGGCCGGGCGGTGAAGGTGCGGTATCTCGACCTCGATGTCGAATACTCGAACCGTATGGTAGATATACCGCCGCACCATCTTCCTAGCCTTGAGGTAAGAAATAAACTTACCGCCGGCGATGATATTCTCTTTCCACTCGATAACGGCTCGCGAAGCTGGAACCGAACTAACCTCTCTACGGTCCACGTTGGCATAGCAAGATGCTAGCCAATCCATACCTATAATTACATCAAAGTCGTCATATCCAACTCTATCAAGTCGGCTGAGTCGACGATCGTCTATAGTCACCGGGTCAATCCTTATATACCCGCTTAGCTACGAATCACCCATGGCGTAGCCATCAAAGGTTTTATGAACTCGGGCTCATCATCCTATTCTACCAGTGATATGAGGAGATATATAGGACAAGGTAGAACTGAATCTATCAAAGCATATACATCACAACATCACGATCAATAATGTACACTGTGGCGACATCGGTGGCGCCTCGCAGTCACGGCGGTGGACATAGCATAGATGCGATTCGAGGACGGCTGGGCGGAACCCTACCACGACCCTGCGCGGCACTGTCGGTCCGTGAACACCACGCCTGCAGGGCGCGTCGTCACCGAAGATGAAGATCCGACCATCCACTGTCGGTGAGCCATAACATTCCGCCGCCTCTGGTCGGACAATCTCTCCTCAAATGGCCTGCGCCACAAGAGTAACAAGCTCACGGAGTAACACGACACCACGTAATGGCAATCGCCACATCGACCACACCGAGGTATAGGTGGCCTCGTCATTGGAACCACGGTCCTGCAGGAACTGAAGCCACAGGACCTGTCACGCCTGAATGCCTGTGCGTCCGGAAGATGGTGGAGGCGCTCAAGCCGGTGAGGTGCAAATCCGATCTCTTCTTGAGGTTTTCTACCTCGAAAACTACCAGAGGACCTGCTGTCCCGGCCTTCCTGGCGATACTCAATCCGTCGGCCCTGCGTTCGCCGCAGTGCATATGCTGCGTGCGGGCAATGTCCGTGCCGGTGAAGAGCTACTCCTGCAACTCTCGGCAAGTAATCATCGAGCCACTGTGACATAGCGGTGCACCTGTCCTCCGTATACGCTACCAAAGCGGGTACATACCGAGCCAATGAGTCAAACTCTACATTGTACTCCCAAACCGTCCGCCCACTCTGCCTCAGTGTCAAAAATCTATCGGCCCGGGCCCTCCTCATCTGCGGAGGCAAGAAATGGCCAAGAAACGCCTCTGAGAACTCGTCCCAAAGCAGTGAGCGCATGCTCCCCAGGATAGTTCCGTGAATCATACGATCAACGCGATATCCGCATTGCCGATGTGAGCCCAATAATACCGACTTTGTCTCCGAAGCCCTGATCACTCTCATGATCCAGTAGCGTCGGATAAACTCACGAGGTCATCCTCGTGTCTCGACCGTAGAACTCTGCGGTGCAACTCAAAAAGTCTCGCGATCTCGCTATCGGCTCTGTGGTGGGCTACGGTACAATGGGAACCAGCGCCTCCGTCGTCTCCCGCCAGCCACGATCACGGCTAATAAGCGGGCCGTCTCGCGTAACCCATATCCTCTGCTCCGGGATGTATGGCGGAGGCTCGAGCATCGCGGTCTCGATGGCAGCTTCTGCTGCCCGAACTCTCTTTGGGGTGACGTCGTGGAACTTCGCCGTCGAAACATCTCCTGCAGTAAAGGCGGGCTGTGCCACGGTAACCCTCGGTGTCCTACTAGTAGTTCCTCTCTTTGCCTTGCCGCCACGGCGCGGTTGCCTTGCGTGGAGGCATAACTGATACAGGAAAATATGTCAGAGGGAGTTCAACCTATAACACAGCTCTATTGCACGATCTTAGAGTTGAAGAATGGAAACCAATCCTAAATATTCTGTAGCCTCCTGATTATAGATGTGGTGCACAACACACCGATAATCAAGACTCTACTAGATACGGCCTGTAGACCCTTTCCGAGGATTAACTGCTGTGATACCACTTTTGTCACGACCCGACCACGGACCCGTGACCGGTGCCTTACCCCGGGTACCCTTGTGATACAACATCAGAGAAAACCATCGGAAAAATAAACTCACAACAAGAACTCATATAGAAAATAAACAGGCTAACCAAAATGGCTACCTCTAATATAACAAAGCTGAACAGTTACATCCTTAACAACCCAAGATATAACAGGACTACAGGCCTCTAAGAATGAGCAAACACTATAACGGGACAGGGCCCCGTCATGCCCCTGAATGTACAAATATCTACAACACCGGGGAGAACCGTACCAAAAGTCGAGCCTCCGGAGAAATGGATCTCCTGACACCTGAGCAAGATCCTAAGAATGAGGAGCCACCACCTGCTTACCCTTACCTGCGGCATGAGCGGCCAGGAAAGTCGATTACCTGATATGTATCAAGTATGTAAAGCGGAAAATCGTAAAAATATCATAAGTTTAAAATAAAGCTGAGTCATGGAAGAGAGTCAAAAATACCGTAATCGTGCCTTACTAACAATGAGAGTAACAATTATAAACTTTCTTTGCATAAAATAGGAGGCTCGTGATCAAAGCAGATCTCGCGCGTAGTATCATTAAGCAATCCTACTCGCGGGACTATTTCACCCGCGTGGGTCTGTGGACCCGTATAAGGTCATCGCCTCGCATGAGACTATTTCACCGGATGGGACTATTTCACCGCGTGAGGTCATCCGCCTCGCGTGGGACTATTTCACCGCGTGGGACTATTTCACCGCGTGGACCACTGAAGCGCGTGAGTACAAGCGCCGCACTCGCATCATGGGTAGCAAATCCATGGCATAACTAGTAATAATAATAATACATAAATCAGCACAACCGGCTATCATACATAACATAAGCGCTACCGGCTTATCATAACGTAAGCAAGTTAAGAATATCTCCCAACTTCTTAATAACATTTCTAGTACATCCTCTCATTTTAGTTACTTAAGGCACTACATGTCATTTTAAAAGAAAATCCGGGAATTTAACCCAAGTACCACGTTCCTTAAACCTTTTAAGAAAATGACTCCTTTTTATATAAAACTCCCAAGATACTAATAACCGTAGTATCAAGTCATGACAACTATTCAAAACAAGTCACGTTTACCTTTAAAAATACAATAGGCCTCTAAAATCAAGTGACTTCATTTCTTTTAAAACCTTAGGCAATTAATGCCTTAAAACCATTTGCCTTCCACAAATTCAAATCCTTTATCCGTACTTATTTTACTTGGAGTAAACCTTTCCTTATTAACCTTTCATAAAGCCAATACAACCAACCTCCCATAAAGTTGTTATATTACCATTATACACTAGTCAAACACATCTCCCTTTATCCAAGGGACTTATACTTTTAAACGAAACAAGTATCATATACTTAAAACAAGTGAAGAATGTCAAATCTTGTACGTCTACCGTACTACATAGTCTGACTACTCATGCTCAAGAGATAAGAAAGCTCCACATACCTCTTCGGTCAATCCACTTGCTAAGTCCAAAATACCGCACGTAATATGTCAACCTATAATGACAATAATACGTTTATTAACCTCTAACTTCAATGTAGAATATTCCAAGTTCAAAGTTACTAATTTTTATGGAAAATTGTGCAGCATTTCCTTTGTTTCTACATACTTTGCCACCTTTTTCAAGGCTGAATTCAACATCCAAACGCCACATTTTAGGCCCAACAATCCAAACATTTCAAAGGAAATTACACACCTAAACTTGGGTGTGTAAAATTCTGCCCCATAAGGTACAACAATTAATCTTAACAAGTTTAAGGTAGTTTTTAGGCTACAACATGCTCACATAACCTTCTTAACCAATCCTTTCATATCCAAACCACATTTCTTACATGCAATGAATCTAAGAGCATTATTTACTACTACAAATTCTTTCTTCTTCACATGCAACACAAGTAACTAGCTACAAGAGAAGAATTGTTACCTTAGAGCTTTAGCCAAAATTATTCCAACAACTTTGCTAGCCTCATTTACAAGAACACCACCACAATAACTCCTAGAAGCTAGACACAAGCTTCCTTCTTGCCACACTTTTTCAGATTTTCCTCAAGCTTTGAATTTCTCTTGGAATTCTAGAGAGAAGTGAGAGCTCTAGCTTTAGAGAGAGAGAAGGACTTTGAAAGATGACCAAGTCTTCAAGACTTGGTCAATATATAAGACATGCAAAAATCAGATGGGGGGGACACTTGTCACCCACCCATGGCCTCTTTTAAAACAAAGCGGTCTGAAATTCCCACTCAACCGCGAGAACCAGCCTCGGCGCGGCCTGCGGCCCGTGCGCGCGACTGAAACCTGCCGACTCCCGAACATTCGGTGCGCGCGGCTTCGGCGCCGCGGCGCTGCGCTTCAGCGAACCCTCGGATCTTTCGGCGCCACGCCTGCGGCGTAGCGCGCGACCCTGGCTCTGCGGCGAAACACCTTCGCATGCGTGTCTGGCGAACTTGTAACTCCCTAACTCCGATGTCCTATCGACGAACGGTTGGTTGCGTTGGAAACTAGACTCAACGAACTACGCACTAGGCCTTTGAAACACTTAGGAACTCTCAATGTAACGGGTCATAACCCGCCTCAAAGTTAACTAAAAATCCGTCCGAAATAATCTGTCAACCTATCTTTCGAAAATTTTAAGTCTTACTCCCTTTCGTACGCTCCCATACGCATGGTCAGAACTACGGGGTATAACAACGTACAACAGGTGTTTTTGTTTATGCATGATCCCAGAGTTGAACATATGAATATGTTCAAACGCATTCTTAGGTACATTCAGGGAACACTTGAGTATGGCTTGCATTTGTATCCTTCGTCGACGTCTACACTTGTCTCCTATACAGATGATGATTGGTGTGGTTGTCTTGACACCAGACGGTCTACGTCTGGTTATTGCATATTTTTAGGTAATAACTTGGTCTCATGGTCTGTCAAGCGTCAAGTCACGCTTTCACGTTGAAGTGCAGAAGCCGAGTATAGAAGGGTAGCCAATGTGGTTTGCGAGTCATGTTGGTTACGTAATCTACTGTTAGAGCTCCATTGTCTTATTGAAAAGGCTACCTTGGTGTATTGTGATAATATAAGTGTCATCTACCTTTCTGGTAATCCAGTTCAGCACCAGCGCACTAAACATATAGAGATGGATATTCACTTTGTTCGAGAAAAGGTAGCTAAAGGACAAATACGCGTCTGCCATGTTCCTTTCAGATATCAGATTGCAGACATCTTTACAAAGGGTCTTCCATCGGTCCTTTTCGAAGATTTTAGAAACAGTTTCAGCGTACGAAGACCTCCCGCTATGACTGTGGGGGTTTGTTAAAGCCCAAATGTAGCCTATTCCAGCCAGTACCGTGTCCATCAGTGGACATATATGGTATCAATGTATATTTGGTATATATTAGACTTAGTCTTGTACCATAATTAGTATTATATTATTACCATAATTGTATAGTTAGTCTCTGAATAGGGATTTAGATGTAAAGTAGGAATATGATTCTCCTATTGTAACTTGTCCTTTCATCAATAAGAATAATCAAGGGATTAATTCTTTGATAGACGACTCTCTAGTTAAATCATTCAACATTCAAAGTTTAATGACTCAAACTAATTCAGATTTGAGCTAAGTAAGTCTACTAAGGAGATAAATTGCTTTTCATCGAAAGATTTCAATTTTCATTCACAAAGCTCAAACTCAAAATTCTATGAAAAATATAGACTTCATACTCCTCACTCCTCAAGGCCGTTTAGATGTGATGGGGTACTCGTTTTACTTCAAAAAGTCATGGAAATTTCCAATGGAACTGTTTAGAGAAATATAGATGAAGGATACAATATGAACGTGTACAGAAGAATTTTCCCAAAGCACCCCTAAAATGTTGCAGCAATTTACGTTGGATGCTGTATTGTGAGTGCTTTTTATCATCAGCTGGCAAAGGCATATTAATAACATATAGTACTAAATAAATAAAGGACCACAAAAGAATAAAGAGAATTCTACAGTATGATCACTAGCGATAGAGTGGAGATTTCCTCGAGGAAAAGCTGAGATGTATCTTTTTAGGAATATATTCCTTTTAATTAATACTTAGTAGGTGTTTGGACATTAAAAAAAGTAATATTTGATGTACAACATATTAGGATGAAAATGGAAATGTGATGATTATCAAATCATGGTCTCATAATATAATCGGAGCATTCTTGAAGTTTGTGACAAAAAATAAATTGTCCACCCCATGATGATTTGCCATCTTTCCTTAAAACCCTAGTCATCAAACACCATAAACAATTTTCATTTGGTGCTTCAATTTCTTTTTTAGACTTTTAATTTATTCACAGAGAAGACGTCATACTATATATATTTGTGGTGTAGTAATAACCAAAGAAAGGGGCAATTTAATATATAATCTTTATATATTAAAATTGTCTCTTGCTATACAAGTCCAAAACAGAAAAAAAAAAACAAGGACAAATTAAGCTTAGCTAAGAATGGTGACGATAACAACAAAGCTAGTAGTAGTAACAAACTTGCTCACTCAAGAAGATGAAGACAAGTAGTATTAATGGCGAGTACCCGTTTTCTGATGAGACATAAAAAAACAAGTAATCATCACCGTCTTCTAATCTTCTCTTTAATTTAATTACCGGTTTGATATAGGATTTGGACCGCTAGGAACTTCATGACCAGCAGCTCCATATTCTTTACGACAAGGGTTCTGATGATTTCTAGGGATTTTTCTTGGGTGCAACTTCATTGTAGCTGTAGTAGAAGATGATGAATTGTTGGAAGGATTATTATGAGGAGAATGAAGGAGGATGAGGAAAATGAAGAGAAGGATAATGAAGTAAAGGAAAGATTGAGAGATATGTGAGTTTTTCAATGTTGCCATGCAAGAGTCCACCAGAGATCAATATCCATCAACCACTCAAACACCCACCAAACTAATAATGGCTTAGGGAGAAGAGGAAAATAAAAAGAGACAAGGGAGGAAAAGTTTCAGCTTAGAGAGGAAGAAATAACTAAATTCAATACACATTTGTTCATAGAGAACCAAAGAAACAACTTATGGTGGAATTATATATGAAAGGTGCTTCCAAACATTGGGCCAACCATAGTGACCTTGGTGCCCCTCTTCTTTAATCCGCATTTATACCTTTATTAACCAAAGAGATTACACACATCTAAACTATGAAAAGACCAACAAAATAATTACTTAATGAGTTTAAGTTTTATAACCGCTGAACTTTTACACTATCAAGTCATCTAAAAAATAACTACAAATAATTAACCGCTAAAAGATTAAAAAAACTTAGAAATTTAGATAAATTATCTGCTACAATAGGTTGAAATGCTTTAATAATGTAAATTATTTTTTACACGATCAATGGACAATATTAGAAATAGGGATTTTTCCATCGACATTTTGTGGCAAAAATTGTGCTACAAAACATGATTTTCCCATCCCATTCCAAATGAACCAGCTTACTGGAAAAAACACATGGGGGAAAATAGATTTTCGCTAAAACACTCGAAAAATTTGTAATGTTTTCGTGTGAAAATATTAATATTCAGGTTTTTCCACCAACATTCTATGGAAGATTTGTGCTACAAAACATAATTTTTCCGCCTCATTCCCACCAACCAACTTACTGGAAAAACACATGGTAGAAAATGACCTACCGTGACAGTTTGGGTGTGACGGTTTTAAAAACCGTCACACGTTATGACGGTCTTAGCATTGACTTTCTGGTCAATGGTTGTGACGGTTTTTTTAACCGTCACAACTTTGTGACATCGATTTCAACTGTCACATATTTTTGTGATCATTTTTAAAATACGATTTTTTTTAAATACTCTATACCCGACCCATTTTATTTATAAACTCAATTTCCCTAAAATCAAAGTCCAAATCAGCGCATCAGCCACATTTCTTTCTCCTCAAAACCCTACATTTCTTTTATTACATCAGTGCAAATCAACCCTTTCTAACTTTTTTGAAGCAACAAAATCGTGTATTGTAGACTGTTTTTTAATTTTAACTTTTATACTCTCCTTTCTATCAGACTCATCACTTGCTCTCTTCTTCAACAATGTGAATCTAAGGCTCATATGCAAAGGGAACATAAATATAGGAAGCTAAGGAAACTTTCGAAATTGCAGAATTTTGTTTCGGTAAATTTTTTGGTTTTTCTAAAGGCACCAAAACCCATTTCTCTTCCCTCATTGTTCATCCCTAGGGTTTTTGAAAGTAAGATTTCTTCTAAGGAAGAAACTTATGATGGGATAAGAGTTAAAATATATCCGTAACAATCTTTGTAACTTACTTTTATGTGTATTTTGGTAGAAAAAGGGGTTAAGACCTCCTGAGCTAGAAATCCGACTAGGTCTGAGGTTTAAATGTTAATTTTTGGGGTTTCCTTCCACTCGTCGGAAGTCTGTGTGGGTGAAAGGATGTTTGTTGCCCCTGTTGTTGCACGCGAAAAAGTTTCAGTGAAAGGTTGTTCGACGACACTCGTCGTCCCCATAGCTTCTCGGCTAAAGGTAATCTCAATCCCTTTCCTTTTAATTTAGTTTCAGTAAAAGGTTGTTCAAAGACATTCGTCACCCCCGTAGCTGCTCGACAAAAGGTAATCTCAATCCCTTTCCTTTTAATTTCAGTTTCAGTCTTCAATTGTGATTATTATACGATTAAGTGATTAGTTCTGTTGATTAGTGGTTGACATGTATAATAGGAATGCAACTTAACAGCCTGGTGCACTGTTTGGTATGACTGTTAGTATAGCGCAGTTTTAACTTTATAGGTTTTAGTCGATAAGAGAGCTTACTTGTGAATGAGGTGCTTTCAGTTTTCACTAAAATTTCTACTGATCTAATTCATGGCTTTTAAAATAGTTGTTTGTAATGTTAACTAGTTGGATTGATAGTTGAAGGTTAATCATGTTTGGTATTTAAGGTCTTGAATGGCTATTGGTATTTACTCTGCCTAAGTCACATTTTTAGCTTAAGTTTTGGACTGGTTTTGAACTGATCTTGGCCTCTCAAATGATTTTCAAACTTTCTTTTAAAACCCAATATATTTTTAGAGGATTATATAGTCTAAATACCACATCAATGTTCTGTTGGAATACATATGGAATTATAAAATCCTTCATTAACCTTTGATGTTGAAGTAAAAATTTGTTTAGTGAAATAGTGAGCTCAATGATCATTTCTGGAGTTTCTTTAGAATAAAGTTGAAATAAGTTAAAGCTGATGAGCATGACTCTCTATAACTATGTAGTGCATATTCACAAAATTTTGGAAAGATTTCCAAGGCTTAATTATTGAGTTCCCTTTCTTCTTTTGACTGACAGGAGTGTCAGCAAAGTGACTAATGAATGGTTTGTTGATGAAGAAAAAGTCCGCAGGATAGTTGGTCTGTTACAGAATCCGATACCACTCCCTGATGAGGAAGAGGTAACTAAATTCTGTTTAAACAAGTGTACTAACTTCTTTTTGTTAGGATGGAAGTTAGGGGGATAAAGTTGATCTTCACCCCTCTTGAGTTCTCTTTTTGTTATGATATGTGATCGAATTTGATACACTCGTCTTTCCCGCAGCTTACTTATGGGATCTGCTTTGAAATTTACCCTCGTAATGACATTGGTGCCACTGCTTGTGGCCATCCTTTTTGCAGCACATGTTGGCAATGTTAGTTTTATCAGATAACACAATTTTTTATTCGCAAGTTTGAAATAATATATGACACAATTTTTTATTCGCAAGTTTGAAATAATATATGACACAATTTTTTATTCGCAAGTTTGAAATAATATATGACACAATTTTTTATTCGCAAGTTTGAAATAATATATGACACAATTTTTTATTCGCAAGTTTGAAATAATATATGTACTCAAACATTCAGTTCCTCAAGCCATCTACCAGAATGTCATCTGTGCAGCTTCTTGGTTACTGCTTATAGTTGAATGCACACAACCATTTTCAGATTACCGATTTTATCCGTTGTTCTTTGTGGCTGGATTACTTACTATCAACCCACTAATTCCTTTAAAAATCAGCTTATTCATATATTATTGATTTCACAAGCGTAAACAAGGTTTCATTGGTTTAGGAACAGTTGTGACATAACTGTTCTTTCTGACTCGTTGTTGTCTGCTACACAGCTTACAAAGTTTCTCACTTTTTTCTGGTGTGTGCAGGGTATATTGGTACAGCCATCAATGATGGCCCTGGATTCTTGATGTTGTGGTGTCCTGATCCTTCTTGTAGTGCTGTTGTTGGTTCAGATATGATACACAAATTGATATCTAATGATGATAAAGTGAAGTACAATCGCTATTTTCTCAGGTCATTTGTAAAGGACAATAGAAAGGTAATAATTTGCAGTAAGCTTCAATGAAACTAGAGATTAATATAAGACGTTTTGATAAGGTGATAATTTGCATAAAGCTTATATGAATTACAAATATCAACTTAAAATCCTTCAATGAAGTAATGTAGAGCATAGCCATTTTGGTATTTGTTTTGCTTTCTGTTTGACAATTGTGCATAAATTTCTTAATTATGTATTTGTTTTATTTTATTTTGGATAAGTTGATTGTGAGCATGAGCTTTTGGCATTATAGCATTTCACCATGTATTTTCCTGCACAAAGTGTAGCTAAATAAGAAATAGGCTCAGGAAGTTTTTTTTTTGTAGTATGTGGCAATTACTAGCACGGAGATTGTAACAAATTGCCTCATGGACAATTTTTTATTTGCCACTTTTATATGTGTATCTACTTGCTTCTTTCTTACTTAATTGAGCGACATATCTCTTCATTGCATTTTCATTTGGGCCATTAGTAGCTCTTGAATTTGTGTTTGATCAAATTATCTTTTTGATCATTATTACCCTGATCCACTCTCTCCCACAATAGTCATAATTCTACTTCTTTGATTCTTAGCTTTGCTATATTAATTCTACTTCTATTAAAGTGTCTAAAGTTTATTGTTTCATCTATAGACGAAATGATGTTATGTCCAGGGTGCGATTATGATGTTGATTTTATTGTTGGTGGTGGAAGCTATGATGTTACTTGCCGCTGCCTATATAGTTTCTGCTGGAGTGTGAGTTGTAATGCTTCCAACTTAAGTTTGGCATTTTTTACTCTTTTCCTGCTTCTCTATTGTTAGATTAGATATATTTATGTGGCTTCTGTTTTTACAGTGTGCTGAGGAAGCTCACCGGCCAGTTGATTGTGTAATTGTGGCCAAGTGGATTTTGAAGAACAATGTCGAGTCTACAACATACCCAATTAACCAATATTTACCAGTCCAAACATGCTCAACATCAAATTGTGTCATTTTTATGATGATTTAGACAATGTTTGTACTTTTTGAAGTTAAAACAATATTATATTTTTTTGTTGTATTTGATGATAACATTAGATGTTTTGAAAAATAATTTGTAATGTTTCGATTTAATGTATAAGAATAATTTCATTATGTGGGATACATTTTAGTTATAATATATTTACAATTCTAATTTAATTTAATTTTATTTAATAAATTAAAATATAAAAAAAATGCCAAAAACTAATTTTTCTGCCAATTTAAATCAAATTTATTAAAAAAAATCCGCCAATTTAAATTAATTTTATTTAAAATTTTCCGCCAAAAAATATTATTTAATTAATAAATTTTGCGGGAAATTTAAAAAAAATGAGGGAATAGTCAAAGTCAAACATCACATTTTGTGACAGTTTATAACCGTCACAACAACCGTCACGAATTTGTGACAGTACCTACCGTGACACTTAGAAAAACCATCACAAAACTCCTTTCGTGACGGTTTTTGACGGTTTTTAAATTAGTAGTGGTATATATGTGAGGATAGCCATTTGGAAAACAAAAATTAGTAGTGGTATATATGTGAGGATCTATATAGCCAATCCTTGCTAATTTGAACTTGCGTGTAGTTATTTTTATTGTCAATTATATAAGTCAAAGAGAAAATACATGCTAAAATAAGTGTTGCCTGCAATTTCAGGAGTGAAATGATGTATTTTCTCTACGTCAAAACCAAACTTAATTAGTTACCTCATTTATATCACAAGACTCTTTTCGTTTTTCCCCCGCTAAAAACTTACTATTAGTTACAAGTTACAACTTACAACTAGGGTTGAATACTATTTGGATCTTTCTCATTCAGTCTTCTTCGGTTTTAACGTGGACTCAAGCAAGTTTTTCAACTTTTACACATTTACAACCTCACGCTAGAGGAAGTATCTTGTTTTTCTTTTGGTATTTTAACGTGTAAATATAGGAAACAATATATTCCCTACCCATAATTAGAATATTCCATATATTGTGTAAATGTAATTATGGTAAGATTAAGATTCCTCTTTTGTATAGGCTTAGGATTTCTATTGTATAAGGGATGAATATTGTACTCTATATATACCTTGATATTAATGAAAGACTCTCAGGGAGATTAATATAATCTTACATGGTATCAAGAGTCAAACACCCAAAACCCTAGAACTCTTTTTTTCTACCGCCGCCGAGAACCCCTCCCCCCCCCCCTCGGAAATCGCCGCGGCCCCTCCTACAAGTTCTAGGTTTTCCTCTTCATTCTTCTCTTCTCTAAAATGGCTATCCCTGAATCTTCCACACTTTCTGAATCTTCTACCTCCACAAATCCCACCACCACGTTGTCATCCTCTTTTCATCCAGTCCTAACTGTTACAAACATCAAGAACTCTATTCTCATTTTTCTTGATCAAGAAAACAGTCAGTATTCTCTCTGGGTTGAACTATTTCGTAATAATGCATGTATCTATAACGTGCTTGATCACATCGATGACACCATTCCGCGCCCTCCGGAGGTTGATGAGTCTAATTGGCGTCATCTAGACGTCGACATCAAACAGTGGATTTATGGTAGTATTTCTCAGGACATTCTTCTTACTATCATGAAATCTAGCGCCACGACCCTTAAGTTATGGAATCGTTTGGAGGAAATTTTTCAGGACAATAGGCACACTCGTGCTGTGTATTTAGAGGATCAATTTAACAATACACGTCTTGAAATTTTTTCCAATGTGACTAAGTACTGCAAATAGTTAAAGCTATTGACGGATCAACTTGTTGTTGTCGACGAGCCTGTTACTGACACCAAACTGGTGTTACAATTGATTGCTGACCTTCCTAAAGGCGAATATGATACTTTGGCCACCATGATTCAACAGACAGATCTGTTACCCAGCTTTAACAAAGCTCGCTCGCAGTTGTTGCTCGAAGAGACTCGGCGTGCTAAGCAGGATGAGCACAGTCAGAAGACATTAGCGGTCGAAACACGCCCTCAAGATCCAACGCCGCCAGAAAACTCTCAACCGCAGTAGGGACGCGGTGGAAAGAGTGGCAGGGGACGTCGTGGTCGTGGAAAGGGTCGCGGTCAACATAACCAGCAGCAACAACAACAACAGGGATCGCAGAACAACTGGGCCGCGACTCCTCAGCAATTAGCACACAGCGCCGCGGCGCCCCAGTACAGAGTCGCGGTGCCCGGTTGATCGCGGCACGATGCCTATTCGATGTCGGCCTACAATCCGTATTCTTACACTGGTTTGTTGGGCCCGCTCAACCTCGCAGCAGTTCACCGTACGCAAGGTCGGGTTTTGCGGCCTCATCCCGGCATGACACCCATTTGGGGACAGCGTTCAAGACCTTCTGCAATGGCTGACAATACTTGGTACATGGACTCAGGCACCACATCTCACGTCACCCAATCTGCAGGTACTATCCCTAAACTGTTTAGTTTAAAGAATCCTCAATATGTTACAGTTGGTAGTGGACAACGCATTTCAGTTAAAGGGTATGGTACCTCATACACACAATCTCCTCATCCACTCTTCTCCCTAAAAATCACCCTATATGCCCCACACATGATTAAGAACCTCGTATCTATCCGTCAATTTACTCGTAATAATTATGTCTCCGTGGATTTTGACCCTTTTGGTTTTACTGTGAAGGATCTTCATACGGGGACACCTCTTACGAGATGCAATAGCACGGGGATCTCTATTTCTTGGGGATATCAGTGACCAGGTCTGCCAATCACATGTTCTTGTGTCAGCGTAAGTATGCAGATGAGATAGTGTACAGGGCTAAGATGGCGAATTGCAAAGTTATGCCTACTCCAGTCGATTCGAAATCTAAGCTCAGTGCTATGGATGGTGCTCCAGTCTCTGATCCTACTCTGTATAGGAGCCTTGCAGGTGCACTTCAGTATCTCACATTTACCAGGTCAGACATAGCTTATGTTGTTCAGCAGGTGTGCTTATTCATGCATACCCCCATGGAGTCTCATTTCACTGCTCTTAAGCGTATCATTCAATACATTAAGGGTGCTCTTGATTATGATTTGCACCTATACCTCTCTGCGCCAAACAGATTTCTCTCATATACGGATGTAGATTGGGCAGGGTGTCCGGACACGCGACGCTCCACCTCTGGCTTTTGTGTTTTCTTAGGGGATAATCTGATTTCTTGGTCCGCGCAACGAGCTACCTATCTAGATCCGATGTCGAAATTTGATCTGAGGTGTTGCAAATGTAATGAGATTTGTTGGCTCGAAACTTCTTATTAGAACTTGATTTCCTTTGCGTCAGACATCTATTGTGTACTGTGATAACATCTTTGCCATCTATTTGTCTCATAATCCGGTTCAGCATCAGCGAACCAAGAACATTGAGATAGACCCACACTTTGTTCGTGAGAAAGTTGTTCTAGGCCATGTCAGAGTGTTACATGTTCCATCATCCTATCAGTATGCAGACATATTTACCAAAGGACTTCCCAAACAGTTGTTTCTTGACTTCAGATTCAGTCTCAGCGTCCGACCTCCTCCCGCTCCGACTGAGGGGGTGTGTAAACGTATAAATATAGGAAACAATATATTTCCTACCCTTAATTAGAATATTTTCATATATTGTATAAATATAATTATGGTAAAACTATGATTCCTCTTTTGTATATGCTTAGGATTTTTATTGTATAAGGAATGAATATTATACTCTATATATACCTTGATATTAATGAAAGATTCTTTAAAGAGAAATTAATATCATTTTACAGGATGTAATAAGTAAAATGAATGAGTTTTTAGGAGGTAGAGATTTAAAAGCACTACGTAGTTAATAAAGTATATTTTTCGATGATCACTAGTGGCTTTATATATCTATGTGAGTACAAGTTAAAAAGAGACGGATGAGTACAAAAAACTGGTGAGATAAATTAATTTGTAAAATAGTGCTCTTATATAGCTGCAGTGTAATCAATAATTCATATTCAACATAATGAGTTGGCTGTATAAATCTACAATCAGAAAACAGGTTTTGACAAGACTCAAATGGACAAAAATGTCGTGTCTTGATAGTTCCTTTATATTTTTTTTTTATATCCAACTTTCTGACTTACGCAAAAACTATTCCTCAAGATAGTAATATCGGTCTCTCAATACTACTATCAGTAAATCGCGGGATGTGTCTGATTGTCCAGGGTTTAAGAACAGAGTAACTGATATCAACTACAAGGTCCTATCTCAGAAGAGAGCAAAGTTCTCCCACCAGGATTCGAATTCACGCTGCACGCCTCCAGCTGAATTTTAAGTTTAATTCCTTTGTCATCCAGCTATTCCGGGGGACATTGATAGTTCCTTTATCACCAACACATGACATGTTTTCAGCTTGTATATACATGATGTTTCTGGTCCTTAAATTATGTAGGATCAAATGCACTCTATTTTAAACTGTGTCGACTAAGCATAGGTAATAGTACTTACTTTATTTGTTATTAGTCAAATTTCATGTTCATTATATTAATTAAGCTGGTTGTTCATGAAGATGGCATTATGGTGATTTTCCAAAACCCAATTTACCTTGTCGGGCCAAGAAAGAATCTTAGAAAGAAAGAGAAGCCATTTTGCACTAAGAAAAGGAAAAGGAAAAGAAACACAAGGTAATTAAATAATTCGAGGGTTACAGGTTGCTCAAGAAATTTTTGTTTGACTTAGGTTATATAGCATTTAATATCTTCCCTTTTGACTCTCCTTGCCTCAATATTGGGAATTCAAAAGTTTACTCATTATTTAAACTCAATTTGAATTTAATAACGTAATCTTTTTGTTTGATTAGATATATATACATATGCATGATTATCCGGATATTGTCAAGTTTCAATGTAAACATCAGACACCGGGTGAGAAATAAAAAAAATCCAAAATGATTGGACATAATATTTAAAAAGGAAATATTTTTAAAAGAAATTATGATTTTAAATGTATCATAATATTTAAGCGACTATATGACATTTGAAATTTGTGATATTAAATGTGTTTATGTATGACTAGAGATCTTGTCATTAAGAGTAAAATGAAAAGTTAAGTTATATTATTATTTTCAAATCTAAAAAAAGAGATCATTTTTTTCTCCGTTACGGAACATAATAAAAAGAAAATTGCAAAAGAAATCACTATGAATATAATTTAACTTATTAATCACGTAACTTGCTTATTTTTCGGGGTATACTAATCCCACCTTTTATGTGTCCAGGTCCGTATGGGCAACTTAACTGGTTGTCAAGCGGAATAATTACAAAAAGGTTAAAGATAAAGTTCAGCCACCCTTTGACCAAAATTATAGCCTATAACATCGTCAAAGTAGCAATAATTCAGGTAAAAAGTTGCTACTTAACTAATATCATAATGGTGGGGTCTAATTCTAATGTACGTACCCTCTTTAAAGTAGAAGCATAGTCTTAATTAATTTTGGTTAAGAAAGGCTACTGATCGCAACATTAACACGTGTCCTTTCTTTGAAATATATACTATGTTATTCTCATTACTGTTGGAAATAAAAGGGAGCGTTTTTCTTCAGCAGAATTAACTGGTTGATTTAACAACTTAAATTAAACACCCATAATCACAAATTATTTTATCACTAATAGATTTTGAATTATTCAATTAGAGCTCAATAGTTTATTAGGTATCCATGTTCTTACTTCTTAGTTATTGTGAAAGTTGTTCATGTATCATATATGGCTAATATTGTTAAATGATCATAAAATTTATAACACAAGCAGGGGCGGATCATATTTTGGGTCAGTCTGGGCCCTGACCCACCCCTATTTTAAAAAAATTGACTACTAGTATTGACCCACTGTCTTTCCAAAAAAAAAAAATTTAACCTATTGAAAAATCATGAAGACACTACTCTAAACCACGTACGTGAGTGAAGAATCGCAATTTTCAGCGATAACAAGTAGAACGGCAACGAAAGATTTCTCCAGGTGTGTAGTATTCTCTCTATTATTTATTAGGTTATTTGAAGGTTTTGTGAATAAAAAATTTGGGTTTAATTTGGATTGTTAATTATGATTGCAAATTAGGGAAATAATTAATTTTAAACTAATTCTTTTATTGATTGGGTTTGATGAATTGTTAGAAATATTTAATTTATGATAGTAATATTGTGGTCTCAATTCAATTTTAGTTAGGCGATTGGTTATTTTAAATGTTTGATTTTTTTTGTCAGTACATGTGAAGAACACTTCATCACTTACATTGATGAACGAAATTCTTTTGGTCCTTTCTCGAAACAATCTTGACATTAGAAAAATACGTGGACAAGGATATGATGGTGCGAACAATATGCGGGGTCATCTCAACAGATTGCAATCTTTGATTGCAAAAGAATGTCCATATGCATATTATGTTCATTGTTTAGCTCACCACATTCAGTTGACATTAAATGCGGCTTCCACAAAGGTAATCTATGTTGAGATTTTTTTTGAGAAATTGAGATTCATTATTAACTCTGTTACCGGTTCAACCAAACGCAATGATGAACTACAAGTTGCTCAAGCTGAACAAATAGCTCAAATGATTGAAAATTATGAAATTGAAACTGGGAGGGGACTTAATCAAATTGGAACCCTACAAAGGGCTGGAGATACACGTTGGGGCTCTTACTTGAGATCAGTGTCAAGTTTGATTAAGATGTACAATGCTATACGTTTGGTTCTTGATAATATTATTGATGATGGCAAAACAAGCACTCAACGGGGTCAGGCATATTCTGACCTTGAGGCAATGAATTCATTCGAGTTTGTTTTCATCCTGCATTTCATCCAAGAATTGATGAAGATTACTGATTATCTTTCTCAAGATCTCCAAAAAAAAGTCACTAGACATTGCCCATGCTATGTATCTTGTTCGGACAACAAAGACTCTTGTTCAGAAACTCAGAGATAATGGATTTGATGATTTGCTCCTAAAGGTAAAAACTTTTTGTGCCCACCATTCCATAGAAGTTCCCAACCTAAGTGAAAAGTATAAGGGCATGAGAGGGCGTAGACGTGTCAATTTACATGATTTTATAATTGAAAATCATTATAAAAGTAATATATTTTATGCTAGTATAAGGGCAGGAGTTAAACAGTCGTTTCAGTGAGGAAGCAATGGAGTTAATTTCTCTTAGTTGTGCTCTTGATCCAAGAGAGAAATATGTTTCATTTGATGTTGAGCGTATTTCTGAGCTAGCAAAAAAATATTATTCAGGAGATTTTACAGAGCTAGAATTGGGGCAATTGTTGACAATAGAGTTAAGACACTTTGAAGTTGAAGTATCTGATGATAAGGAGTTGAATTCTCTTTCAAGTATTATTATGTTGTGTAAGTGGATGGTAGATACAAGAAGATCGAAAATCTATCTGTTGATATTCAGATTGGTTTCTTGTGCTTATGCTCCCGATTTTCACTGCAACAAATGAACTTGCATTTTCAGCTACAAAAATTGTGAAGAGTCGACTCCGCAACAAAATGTGAGATGATTATCTTACAAATACTTTGTTATTGTATATTGAAAGAGAATTATCGATGACTTTGACATAGATGATATTACCAATGACTTTCGTGATTCGAAAGAACGTAAATTGCTATTGTAATATAGTTATTTGAGCGCTAAATATATTTTTTATTTTATTTTAGTCGGTTCATCCTATGATTATTTCGTTAGTCCGCCCCTGAACACAAGAATCTATAATAGGCATTTACGAGGTTCATTGTGAAGGGTCTGCGGGACTAATTATTTATTTCTTTTTTCATCTGATATATTGTGTTAATGAAAAGAAAAAAGATTTCAAATTATAACAATAACACTAACAGTTTAAAGAATTTTTAAACTATCACCGTAACTCTACTGCTTATGACAGATTATTATTATATCTTTCAATTTAAATATTAAAAATTGTTATAAAAAGTTAACTGCTATGATAAATTTGACTTAATCTGATAATATGAAAACTTTATACACTAATAATGTATAAAATTTAAACTTTGGATGTGAATTGTATAAACAGGAAATTAAAAGCATCATATTTCACCGAACTCACAAGTCACACCAACGATTTAATAGGCAATAGGCTTTCGTCTTGTCTCCATGATGTTCCATGCATGGGTCCCCTCCCCGTTATCAATAATTTACTTTGGCCCCGCTTCAATCATCAATGTCACATTTTGCCGAGAAATTATACAGCATAATTTTCGGGGCGTATAATCTGTTGATTCTCAACATAGGTTCATATCCTAATGTGACATTGTAACATTTTTTTATATTTTTTATTTAAATTTGTTAGCTCCATTAATGACCGAACTCATTAAATTTAAATCCTAAATTCCTCTTTAGATGCATGCATGGTTACATTTTCTTCAATTAAATAGCTTCAAAATTATATGATAGCATGTTTAGACTAATCCATTGTTTTGGGTGGAACATGAAATAAATGAAATATTGTAAGCATGACACAACAATTATTGTAAGGAAGAATTAAGTGGATATGAAAAGAAAAAAAAAAAGGAGCAAAGCTAAGCAAATACATATAAAGAGAGGGTTCCCTCACATGTGACGGTTTGTCTCATTAGCATAACAAAGAGAGCCAAAAGTCAATAAGAATGAACCATTGACAAGATTATTATAATACTATTGCTCCTATATGATTTGTTAAATAATTAGCACCAAAAAGTCAGAAATCATATTCAACTTTTTCCAAGAAAAGACAACCCAATCCCAAGTCTCCAAGTGGGCCCCACCACCCCTCATTGTCCCTAGCTAATTGCCTCTCAAGTCTCAACCTTCTACTACATTATAAGCCATAATGAAAGTAAGTGTCCGTTTGATTGGGCTTTTCTAAAGGTCAGAAGTGTTTTTGGAAAGTCAAAAATATTTCTGGTATTTAATTAGAGTATTTGGTTGACAAATGTTCCAAAAAGCACTTTTGGAAGAAGCCCAAAATTTGAGCTTCTTCAGTAGATGTAATTTTGACTTATAACTTTTTTATCTTTTATACAAAAGTACTTTTTTTATTGACAACCAAACACATAACCATTTTTTGATAAAAAACTCTACTTGAAAACTCTATTCCTAAAAGATCTACTTCTAAAAGCTCTTTTTAATAAGTTGTATCAAACGGGCCCTAATTCCCGACGCCCACAACTATTGTGTCCTAAAATGTCAACAACCTTAGATAAGCAATCTTAATGGCATTATTTGAATATCATGATCCCCAACGTAACCCATGCTCAAGACATATGTCTTTCATTAATTTGATTAGTACATATCTCATAGCCAAAAACGTTAGAATTAAAATAATTTAAAGATACTTTTTGATATTGTCAGCTTTGAATTTAATCATGATTTTGAAAGTATATGTATGTCCTAGAGACAATCTGTATTAGGACAAAATGTATTTTATACACATTCGTATTTATATTAATGATGATTAATATTATGGCATTTGCATTTGTTAAATTATTAGTTGATTGTTTATAGTATTCTATAAACACATCTCTAGAGTTTACGTGTTTATTAATGATGTGAAAATTAATGTTATAATATAACCCTTAAATTACCTCGACTAATGATCATCGAGATTGAGATATCGATGATATGTGATACGTCGACATGTGGTCTGCATCATATCCTTAGGAGATGTAGTATGTCTTACTTGCTACGAGTTATGGCAACTCGTGATGGACACATGGATACTTGTTGAAGTATTGGTATACCTGGCGATGTCTTTGTTTTGTTATATGTCTATAATGTCATCGGCATGTGGGAGATAAAAGTCCTTAGACTTGAGGTCAATATCACCTTGTTTACGGAGTAATGTATTTTGATCTTGTCCTAAGCTCAAATACCTTACAGGTTGAGACGCGGCTTGTTTTGGGTGCATTACGAAGTAGATTAAATGTGGTATGTGAGCCAAGATTAGGATTCATTCCTTGAATGTATATTCGAGTGAACGCTCAGGTACTCATATGGTATTAGGTTGACTAAGTCATTGGTCAATGCAATGGACACGTCTTTGATATGGTCTTGTTGTCAACTAATATAGATGAGTTATAATGATCAAGCCATTTGGATAGACACTTGACAAATCCTAAGTTTGATTGAGTGTGTCATGAATGGAAGGATTTTATCTTCTCACATAGAGGTTTAGTTCACATGTTTCATGTAGCTAAAATTTACATATTGAGTTCGTCTTCCGGCGCAGTCTAGGAGTTCCGTGTAGACCCTAATATTATTAGTGTCAATATGTAAAGTCCTGAAGGGTAACACTAAGTCAATCATTCCGTCGATTCAAGGATGTAATCAGAGAGTATATAAATATTCGGTTGATAATCTAGACATTAGAATAAAATAGAAACGAAGCAAAAATAGAGTAGGGCCACGACACGAGTGAGTCAGGGTAGCGGTGTCACAACGTTGCAGCGCCACTTACTCAGCGTCGCGGCGCCACGCGTCCAGTGGTTCCGAAATGACCCACTCTGTTTCGGTTTCTGGGCCTGGCCCATTGGGGAAACCCTAACTGATATATTCAGCTATATATACAGGGTTTAGCCTCATATTTTATACACCATCTTCTATAAGATTAAACTCTGCTGAAACTCTGTTGGAATTCCTAGCTTTCCAAAAGAGAGATTACATCAAAGTATTAAGAACTTGCAAATCGATGAACATTTGCGTGCACACCCTCGGACTACACAAAGCTTCAACAATCCTGATTGCTAACCAATGTAAGTCTTCATTTGAAGTATTACATTCCTGTTTTGTGTTATTTACATTGTATAATCATCCTACAGTTTGACCGTCGTCGGGTTTGAAACATAAATTTTCAAATTCTGTTGCGTGTACGAACCCGATAAAACCCTATAGTGGTATCAGAACATGTGTTGTTTTGTGTGATTATACAATGAATATTAATGATAATATGAGTTAGGATTTGGTTAAATTTAATTTATGTCGTTTAAAAGTTTTTAAAGCCTTAAAATCTCAAGAACACATAGTTTTGTCTCCAGATCTGTTAAACAATGATGTAATCGAGGAAGTCATTCAAATCTAACTAATCTGAGTTGATATGCATAACCGGTACGATTCGAACATGGTGCATTGAGACGAAGAACGAGAAGGAATTTGATGATGGTCAATGAACGTGCTATTGAATAGTGAAAGGGGTACGAAATGGATCTGCAAATTTGAGCCTAAACCAGTTTTAGGGTTTCGGCACTGCGGCTGTGTTCAATAGGGTCACGACGCTGTTCATCCAAAAAGCTTAAAATAAAATTTCGGACTTACTGCCTCTGAGGTGCCGCAGTGTCACCTGCTAGGGTTCATGTGTGGCGAGACGATCTGCGAGTTCGTTCTCTAATCTTTGTCGCAGTCGCCTCCTCTGGCGCGGCATCGCGGAAATAAAAATCAAATCGGCGAAGTTTTAAAAGTTTCAGAATCTGATTCTGAAAGTTTTAAAAGTTTCATAATCTGAAAATAAAATTTTAAATTGGATATATATGGTCCTTTCGGATAAATCTGTAATTAAAGAAACTTTCTGGAAATTTGATTTTAAGTTCTGGAAATTGCAAATAGGTTACTGAAACCTGAAAATATTTTCTGAGAGTCAAAATTGCATTTTCTGAATTTAATGGGGTTCGAATTGAACATTTAAATTCTTGAGGGACTAAACTGTAAATTTTAAGAATTTGCAGAATTTCTAAAAATCAGAATTTTAAAATCAGAAAATGTTTAGGGACTGTTTGACATAGACATAGATTTAGAGTTTAGACAAATAGACTCATGATTATCATTAATGGTATATTATTCTATAATATACAAATGTGTTAAGTGTTTGAATGTGATGCATTTAAATTATTAGCATAGCGTCCGCAATTATTGTCTGGGTAGGCTGTCACGACCCAATTCAAAAATCGTGATGGCACCTACGCTATTCCCCCGAGTAGGCGAACCACATTCTCAATAACAAATTAAATAGACGGAAAATAAAGAAGAAGAAGTTATCATGTCTTAAATACTTAACATTACTAGAATTGTCACGACGTTCCCCAAAATCTGGTCAAAAGGGTACAAGAGCGCTAAACATAATTTGGAATAGAAGTCTAAAAAATACCTGAAGGCTACATATTGTTCGTCAAATAACAAAAGAAAATGGAATTAACTAAGAGGCCCTTCAGGGGCCACGGATGACCAAGTAGCTCACTCTGAATGACTGAAAGATGTCACCCTCGCGGATCAGCCACGGAGCGTGGAACTGAAACCTGGATCGTACTCTGCACTCAACAAAAGTGCAACAAGAGTAGTATCAGTACAACACTTGTATCGGTAAGCATTATAGGCCGACAATGAGTAGATAACGCATGAAGAGGTCGAAACCAACAAATAGCACATAGAGCAAACAGGTTTGGTCACATATCATATACAAGTAAGGTGTAACGAAATCATGAAATAAACCAAAACAGATATAATTTCACCAAATGATCAGTTAAATATAAGAGTGGATGAATACAATGCAATGCAATGCAATAGTCACCTCTCTCACTCCACTCTCGTACACACATGCTAAGGGAAGTGCCTCAAAGCCATGTCCCATGGGGGACCCGCGAAGTCCATGTACCACTCGTGCTCTCCGACATAAAACTCGGAGGCTATCAATTACTCTCAATCTCCGGCAAAGACCTCGGAGGCTATCAATCGCTTCCCTCACCATCATCACAAAAATAGTATGGAAAGTAGGTCAGACATAATATCAGTCAACACATATCACTAATATACAATCGACAAGTACAAGTCATATAACTGTCCTATGTTCAATTATCAATATTACAATTCTTTATTTTTACGTGACAAGTGAGCTAGTATGCGACGGAGATAAAATCAGGTGATAATCACATAAAATAATACATATAGCGATAAACCCCTTCGGCACTGCGGTCCTGCAAAATGGCACCGCGGTGTCTAACTTTCTGCAGCCTCTCTGAACATTCGGCATCGCGGTCCTGCAGAACGGCACCGCGGTGCCTACTGTCACGACCCGACCACGGACCCGTGACTGGTGCCTTACCCCGGGCACCCTTGTGATACAATATCAGAGAAAACCAGCGGAAAATAAACTCACAACAAGAACTCATATAAAACATAAGCAGGCTAACCCAAAATGGCTACCTCTAAATATAACAAAGCTGAACAGTTACATCCTTAACAACCCAAGCTATAACAGGACTACAGACCTCTAAGAAAGAGTAAACACTATGACGGGACAGGGGCCCGTCATGCCCCTGAATGTACAAATATCTACAACACCGGGGAGAACCGTACCAAAAGTCGAGCCTCCGGAGAAATGGAGCTCCTGACACCTGAGCAAGATCCTAAGAATGAGGATCCACCACCTGCTTACCCTTACCTGCGGCATGAACGCAACCCCCGAGGAAGGGGGTCAGTACACAATATGTACCAAGTATGTAAAACTGGAAAATACTGAAATAATATCATAAGTTTAAAATAAACTGGAGTCATGAAAGAGAGTCAAAAATACCGTACAATGTGCCTTACTAACAATGAGAGTAACAAGTATAAATTTTACTGCATAAAATAGGAGGCTCATGATCAAAACAGGATCTCCCGCCCGTAGTATCATTAAGCAATCCTACTCCTGGGACTGTTTCACCCGCATGGGTCCTGTGGACCCGCATAAGGTCATCACCTCGCATGGGACTATTTCACCCGCATGGGACTATTTCACCCGCATGAGGTCATCCGCCTCGCATGAGACTATTTCACCCGCATGGGACTATTTCACCGCGTGGACCACGTGGCCCGCATGATTACAAGCGCCGCACTCGCATCATCGGTAGCAAATCCATGGCATAAATAGTAATAATAATAATAATAATACATAAATCAGCACAACCGGCTATCATACATAACATAAGCGCTACCGGCTTATCATAACGTAAACGTAAGCAAGTTAAGAATATCTCCTAACTCCTTAATAACATTTCTAGTACATCCTCTCATTTTAGTTACTTAAGGCACTACATGTCATTTTAAAAGCAAATCCGGGAATTTAACCCAAGTACCACGTTCCTTAAACCTTTTAAGAAAAATGACTCATTTTTATGTAAAACTCCCAAGATACTAATAACCGTAGTATCAAGTCACGACAACTTTTCAAAACAAGTTACGTTTACCTTTTTTAAAAATACAATAGGCTTCTAAAATCAAGTGACTTCATCTCTTTTAAAACCTTAGGCAATTAATGCCTTGAAAACAATTTGCCTTCCACAAATTCAAATTCTTTATCCGTACTTATTTTACTTGGAGTAAACCTTTCCTTATTAACCTTTCATAAAGCCAATACAACCAACTTCCCATAAAGTTGTTATATTATCATTTTACACTAGTCAAACACATCTCCCTATACCCAAGGGACTTATACTTTTAAACGAAACAAGTATCATATACTTAAAACAAGTGAAGAATGTCAAATCTTGTACGTCTACCGTACTACATAGGTACAACTACTCATGCTCAAGAGATAGAAAAACTCCACATACCTCTTCGGTCAATCCACTTGCTAAGTCCAAAATATCGCACGTAATATGTCAACCTATAATGACCATAATACGTTTATTAACCTCTAACTTCAATGTAGAATATTCCAAGTTCAAAGTTACTAATTTCTATGGAAAATTGGGCAGCATTTCCTTTGTTTCTACATACTTTGCCACCTTTTTCAAGGCCGAATTCAACATCCAAACGCCACATTTTAGGCCCAACAATCCAAACATTTCAAAGGGGATTACACACCTAAACTTGGGTGTGTAAAATTCTGCCCCATATGGTACAACAATTAACTTAACAAGTTTAAAGTAGTTTTTAGGCTACAACATGCTCACATAACCTTCTTAACCAATCCTTTCATACCCAAACCATATTCCTTACATGCAATGAATCTAAGAGCATTATTTACTACTACAAGTTCCTTCTTCTTTACATGCAACACAAATAACTAGCCATAAGAGAAGAATTGTTACCTTAGAGCTTTAGCCAAAATTATTCCAATAATTTTGCTAGCCTCTTTTCCAAGAACACCACCACAATAACTCCTACAAGCTAGCCACAAGCTTCCTTCTTGTCCTAACTTTTCAGATTTTCCTTAAGCTTTGAATTCCTCTTGGAATTCTAGAGAGAAGTGAGAGCTTTAGCTTTAGAGAGAGAGAAGGACTTTGAAATATGACCAAGTCTTCAAGACTTGGTCAATA
The DNA here is from genome assembly GCA_029844215.1 of Przewalskia tangutica. NCBI lineage: Eukaryota > Viridiplantae > Streptophyta > Magnoliopsida > Solanales > Solanaceae > Przewalskia > Przewalskia tangutica. Next base: position 42,725,637 of record CM056723.1, on the reverse strand, counting down.
TATAAGACATGCAAAAATCAGATGGGTGGGGACACTTGTCACCCACCCATGACCTCTTTTAAAACAAAACAGTGCAGAATTCCCCACTCAACTTCGCAGAACCCGCCTCGGCGCCATGAGTCAAACTTCCGACTCTGTACACATCTCGCCGCTTCCCTGCTTCCGCAAGCGCTGCAACTCCAGCGAACCCTCAGATCTTTCCGCGCCATGACTCGCACGGCCGCCACGCTCGTGCTCCGCCTAAACACCTTTCTCTCGTCTGCGCACACTGAACTTGTAACTCTCATAACTTCCTACTCCGATGTCCTATCGACGAACGGTTGGTTGCGTTGGAAACTAGACTCCACGAGCTACGCACTAGGCTTTTGAAACATCTAGGAACTCTCAATGTAACGGGTCATAACCCGCCTCAAAGTTACCTACAAACCCGTCCGAAACAATCCGCAACCTATCTTTCGAAAATTTTAAGTCTTACTCCTTTCGTACGCTCTCACACGTATGGCCAGAACTACGGGGTATAACACCTACCCTTCCTGCCCGACGTTCTATATGCTATCCCTGTCACTTTCTAAATCTACATACGATTTTCTAATCAAAGTCTAACTAAAGTAAACCATAACCTACCTTAATGCCGAGCGTGCCACGAACAATCAACCAATGCCTCCCTTTTGCGTAGAATCTCTGAATTTGACTCTTAATTTGTGTAGTGTGGTGAAGTTCAGGACTACTCTTTCTATGGTGGATTAAACTAGAAGAACAAGGAACTAGCGGCCATGGAAGTAATTTTCTCTTCTCTTCTTTGCTACTAGGATTTTCTTTTTCTTTTCTTTCTTTCCTTCTCCTCTCCTTGCTGCTGCTGCTCTCGTCCCCCTCCCCCTTTCTTTTTGTTGCGCTAGTCCCCCCCTCCCCCTTTTCTTTTGAAATAGTCGTGCCCTACCAAAAGGGTAGTGGGCTTGGCCCACTTACTCACTTAACTAATTTCCTGCACAATTTTATATATTAAAAGACCTATAATTAGATACCCTATAGTCCCATATCCTCTTCATAGTTTTAAAGTGTTAAACGACCAAACGGGTCGTTACATTAGATACCAATCAAACAATCGCTCGTCCTCGAGCGACAAGGGTATGTGTGGAGGAAAGGAGGTACCTGAACTGTCGAACAACTAAGGATATCTACTCCGCATATCCGACTCGATCTCTCAAGTGGCCTACTCAACCGGACGATGCTTCCACTGCACATTAACTGAAGCAATTTCCTTGGACCTCAACTTTCTCAGTTGCCTATCCAAGATTGCTACCGGCTCTTCCTTGAAGGATAAATTCTGATCAAATAATACTGAATCCCACCTAATGATATAAGACCCATCTGAATGGTACTTCTCAGTATGGAAACATGGAATACCGGGTGGACACCTGCCAAACTTAGTGGCAAAGCTAACTCGTATGACATCTCTCCAACCCGACGAAGAATCTCAAAAGGGCTAATGAACCTAGGGCTCAACTTTCCCTTCTTCCCTAACCGCATTACCCCCTTTCATGGGTGAAACCTTCAATAGGACATGCTCACCAACCATGAACTCTGTATCACGAACCTTCCGGTTCGCATACTCTTTTTGCCTACTCTGAGCTGCCAGAAGCTTTTCCTGAATAAGCTTCACCTTGTCCAAAGACTCCCTTAGCAAATCTGTACCCCAAGGTCGAACCTCAAAAACATCAAACCACCCAATAGGAGAACGACACCTCCTACCATATAAAGCCTCGAATGGCACCATGTCAATACTGAAATGGTAGCTATTGTTGTACGCGAACTCTGCCAAGGGTATGAAACTGTCCCAATGACCACAAAAATCAATAACACAAGCTCTCAACTTATCCTCAAGCGCCTGAATAGTCCTCTCGGACTGACCATCTGTTTGCGGGTGGAACGCGGTGCTAAGATCTAACTGAGTTCCCAGTTCCTTCTGCAAAGTCCTCCAGAAATGGGAAGTAAACTGAGTGCCTCTGTCGTAAATGATGGAAATAGGAACATCGTGCAATCGCACTATCTCTTGGATGTAGATCCTGGCCAACTTCTCCGCGTTATAAGTAGTCTGAACAGGAATGAAGTGCGCAGACTTAGTCAACCTATCCACGATAACCCAAATTGAATCAAACTTGCCCAGAGTCTTCGGAAGACCAACCACGAAATCCATAGCGATCCTTTCCCATTTCCATTCGGGAATGGGCATCCTCTGAAGCACACCACCTGGTCTCTGGTGCTCATACTTAACCTGCTGGCAATTCGAACACTGAGCAACGAACTCCACAATGTCTCTCTTCATTCTATCCCATCAATAGTGTTGCCTCAAATCGCGATACATCTTTGTTTCTCCTGGATGAATGAAGTATCTGGAACTATGAGCCTCTTTCAAGATCAGCAGAATCAAATCACCAACTCTAGGAACGCAAATACACCCTTTAATCCTCAAAACACCCTCATCATCAAGAATAGCCTCTTTGGCTTCTCCACTTAGCACTTTATCCCGAATCTTGCACAATTTCACGTCCTCAAACTGCTGGGCCCTAATCCGTTCTAAAAGAGACGACCTCGCCTCTACACAAGCTAGAACCTTACCAGGTTCCGAAATATTGAGCCTCACCATACTATTAGCCAAACACTGAACCTCCATAACTAAAAGACGTTGTCCCACAATCAAACGCGCCAAGTTGCCCATGCTTACTGCCTTTCGGCTCAACACATCATCTACCACATTCACTTTTCCCGGATGATAAAGGATAGTAATATCATAATCCTTGAGCAATTCCATCCATCTACGCTGCCTCGAGTTCAAATCTCTCTGACTAAACACATGCTGAAGGCTACGATGATCTGTGAAGACATCACAATGAACTACATACAAGTAATGCCTCCAAATTTTCAAAGCGAAGACTACTGCAGCCAACTCCAAGTCATGAGTGGGGTAGTTCTTCTCGTGAACCTTCGACTGTCTCGAAGCGTACGCGATCATCTTACCCTCTTGCATACGATAATAACTCGCAAGGCCTACGAAACTCCGGATCTCAGTCACCGAAGTAGGCCTGGCCCAATCTCTGACTGCCTCGATCTTTTTGGGATCAACCATAATCCCATCCTTGGACACGATATGTCCCAAAAATGCTACGGAACTGAACCAGAACTCACACTTGGAAAACTTGTCATACAATTCTTTCTCCTTCAACAGGCCAAGCACGACCCCCAGATGCCTCTCATGATCTTCCTTACTCCAAGAGTATACCAGGATGTCATCAATAAACACAATCACTAATGAATCCAAGTAAGGCTTGAAGATCCCATTCATCAAATTCATGAAGGCTGTAGAGGCATTAATAATCCCGAAGGACATCACCAAGAACTCATAATGACCATAACGGGTCCTGAAAGCGGTCTTCGGAACATCCTCCGCTCGGATCTTCAACTGATGATAGCCTGATCTTAAATCAATCTTAGAAAAGATCGACGCACCCTGAAGCTGATCAAATAAGTCATCAATGCGGGGTATTGGATACTTATTTCTGATCGTAACCTTGTTTAATTTCCGATAATCGATACACATTCGCATGGTACCATCTTTATTCTTCACGAACAGAACGGGAGCACCCCAAGGAGAAATAATGGGTCTAATAAATCCTTTACTCAACAAGTCTTGCAACTGCTCCTTCAATTCTCTCAACTCTTCCGGAGCCATCCGACAGGGTGGAATAGAAATAGGTCGGGTGCCTGGCTCCAAGTCAATGCAAAAGTCAATATCTCGATCAGGCGACATACCAGGAAAATCTGTAGGGAAAACCTCTGAGAACTCACAAACAACTGGCACTGACTCTACGGAAGGAGTATCCACACTAGTATCCCGAATATGTGCCAAATATGTTAAACATCCGTTATCCACCAACCTCTTCGCCCGAAGAGCAGATATGATCTTCTTGGGTGCTGGACTAAGAGTACCCTTCCACTCTAACCGTGGAATACCTAGAATGGCCAACGTGACTGTCTTGGTATGACAGTATAAAATAGCATGATAAGGAGATAACCAGTCCATGCCAAAAATAATATCAAAGTCCACCATATTCAAAATAACCAAGTCTACCCAAGTAGCATACCCCATAAACGTGACCACACAATACCTATAGACCCGATCTACTATCACATAATACCCGACAGGAGTAGAGACACGAATAGGTACATCAAGCATATCACAAAGCATATCCAAACTCGTAGAGAAGTAGGTGGACACATAAGAGAAAGTAGAACCTGGATCAAATAAGACAAAAACTGATCGGTGACAAACCGAAATAATACCTGTGATAACCGTATCAGAGGCCTCGGCTTCTGGTCTACCCGAAAAACATAGAAATGGGCATGTCCACCCCCAGATTGTGTGCCTCCACGACCAACACAGACTGCCTGAGATCTTCCTCTCAGTGACTGAGCGATGCCCCTACCTGACTGATGACCACCTCTGCCAGGCTGATGACCACCCCTGCCCGACTGCGAACCCCCTCTACTAGAATGTCCTCTTCCTCTAGCTGGAAGTGCTGGAGGCCTAGATGTCTGAACTCTGGAATCCTGCCTAGATCTAAAACACTCTCTCGCAAAATTCCCTATCTCACCACACTCAAAACATGCTCCTTTAGCCATAGGTCGAATCATAGAAGAACCGTAATACCTCCACGGTCAAGGCCGAGTAAGACCTCGGAAGTCTGCTCGATCAGGCTCGCTATAACTCAAGAACCACCTTTAAGCTCGTAGTGATGACTGGATGGGGCGGCTGTAGGGATGATGACGAACCCTGTCATGGTGTCCCCCACCTCTAATAGGACCTCTGAAACTATCAATTTTACGAGTTGTCTTGTCGCCACCCCCATTGTATGCCCGACCCATATCTGACTCAACCCTCCTGGCATGCTCTACTACTGACTGGAATGAGGCCCCAAAAGCCTCCAACGGCAGAGTCGCCATCCAGAGCGGAAGGTCCAAACCCTTCACAAATCTCCTCAGTCTCTCAGCCTCTGTGGGAAATAATGTCATCGCATAATGGGACAACGCGAGAAATCTGGTCTCATACTCCGCAACCAACCTACCCCGCTGCTCCAATGTCGAAAATTCATCCTTTATGTTGTCTCTCAGAGTACGAGGGACATACTTCTACAGGAACACCTGGTAAAACTGGGTCCAGGTCAAAAGTGGTGATCCAACTAGTCGACACTCCATGTACGATCTCCACCACTTCTTTGCATCCCCAATTAACTAGAAAGAGACATAATCGACCCTGTGAGACCACTATCTCCAACTTATGAAGCATCTCATGGCAGCTAACAATAAACTCATACGCATCCTCCCCGGGAGTACCATAGAACAAAAGAGGAGACATTTTGGTAAATCCATCGAACAATTTTCGCTCCTCAGTGGTCAACACTGGCCCATCCACAGGCCTTAGAGAAAAATCAGGCGCTAGAGTAGCATTAATACGGGGAGCCACTATTGCCGCCGGCAATACCCTCGATGTCCGAAATCCTGAAGCAACCGCAACATCAGGAGTGTGACCTCCTACTCTAGTCTGCAAGCCATCTGGAGCAACTGGAAGCATGCCCGCCTGAGCCAAACTGTCGAGGTACCCCAACACCCGAAACACAACCTCCTGAAAATCAGGAGTAGCAACGACCCCAGGCTGTGCCTCAGCATCTCTAATCTCCTCCTCCGAAATGTCGTCAACTCTATGTCAGGGTCCTGAGCAGGTGTTGGGTTCCTATCCGGAATAGTTGTACGGCCTCTGCCCCTACCACACCCCCTGTCATGTCCCCTGCCTCGCCCACGGACAGCTGTTCGGGCCACGAGTATGGATGCGGGTGCAGGTGCAGGCTCCTGGCCTCCCGTAGTTGTCGATTACGTCCTCACCATCTTTGAGATAACATAGAAATGATTTTAAGATACCAATCTGAACAATATCGCACGAAAAGAATGAACCAGATACCAATCGGATTGAACTAGCACGAAAAGAGAAAAAAAAGTGGAGTGTTTCCTAAATGTCCTATAGCCTCTCGAGGATGGGTACGGACGTCTATGTACCAATTCGCAAGACTCTACTAGACATTGCTCTTGTACTTATTAGACCGATTAACCTAGAAGCTCTGATACCAACTTTGTCACGACCCAATTCACAAATCGTGATGACACCTATGCTATTCCCCCGAGTAGGCGAACCACATTATCAATAACAAATTAAATAGGCAGAAAATAAAGAAGAAGAAGTTATCATGTCTTAAATACTTAACATCACTATAATGAAGTCTGAAAAATACCCGAAGGCTACATACTGTCAAATAACAAAAGAAAATGGAATTAACAAAGAGGCCCTTCAGGGGCCACGGATGACCAAGTAGCTCACCCTGAATGACTGAAAGATGTCACCCTCGCAGATCAGCCACGGGGCGTGGAACTGGAACCTGGATCGTACTCTGCACTCAACAAAAGTGCAACAAGAGTAGTATCAATACAACACTTATACCGGTAAGCATCATAGGCCGACAATGATTAGATAACGCATGAAGAAGTCGAAATCAACAAGTAGCACATAGAGCAAACAAGTTTGGTCACATATCATATACAAGTAATGTGTAATGAAACCATGAAATCAACCAAGACAGATATAATTTCACCAAATGATCAGTTAAATATAAGAGTGGATGAATACAATGCAATGTAATAGTCACCTCTCTCACTCCACTCTCGTACACACATGTTAAGGGCAGTGCCTCAAAGCCATGACCCATGGGGGACCCGCGAAGTCCATGTACCACTCGTGATCTCCGGCATAAACCTCAGAGGCTATCAATCACTCTCAATCTCCGACAAAGACCTCGGAGGCTATCAATCACTCTCAATCTCCGGCAAAGACTTCGGAGGCTATCAATTACTCTCAATCTCCGACAAAGACCTCGGAGGCTATCAATCACTTCCCTCACCATCATCACAAAAATAGTATGAAAAGTAGGCCAAGAATGATATCAGTCAACACATATCACTAATATACAATCGACAAGTACAAGTCATATCACTGTCCTATGTTCAATTATCAATATTACAATTCCTTTATTTTTACGTGACAAGTGAGCTAGTATGCGACGGAGATAAAATCAGGTGATAATCACATAAAATAATACGTATAGCGACAAACCCCTTCGGCACCGCGGTCCTGCAAAATGGCACCGCGGTGTCTAACTTTCTGTAGCCTCTCTGAACATTCGGCACCGCGGTCCTGCAGAACGGCACCGCGGTCCTGCAAAATGGCACCGCGGTGTCTAACTTTCTGCAGCCTCTCTGAACATTCGGCACCGCGGTGCCGAACCTTCCTGCTCGATGTTCTATATGCTATCCCTGTTACTTTCTACATCTACATATGATTTTCTAATCAAAGTCTAACTAAAGTAAACCATAACCTACCTCAATGTCGAGCGGTGCCACGAACAATCAACCAATGCCTCCCCTTTGCGTAGAATCTCTGAATTTGACTCTTAATTTGTGTAGTGTGGTGAAGTTCAGGACTGCTCTTTCTATGGTGGATTAAACGACAAAGAACAGGGAACTAGAAGAACAAGAAACTAGCGGCCATTGAAGTATTTTTCTCTTCTCTTCTTTACTACTAGGGTTTTCTTTTCTTTCTTTCCTTATCCTCTCCCTACTGCTGCTGCTCTCGTCCCCCCTCTCCCTTTCTTTTTGCTGCGCTCGTCCCCTCCCCTTTTCTTTTAAAATCGTCGTGCCCTACCAAAAGGATAGTGGGATTGGCCCACTTACTCACTTAACTAATTTCCTGCACAATTTCATATATTAAAAGACCTATAATTAGATACCCTATAGTCTCATATTCTCTTCGTAGTTTTAAAGTGCTAAACGATCAAACGGGTCGTTACATAGGCAGCGCCCATTAATTATTTACTTTCAATGACCGCTATAACTGTCTGGGTAGACGACGCCCAGTATGTGATTAAAACCATCTTATATCATGCCTATTGGGTTTGATGGTTTCTCATCTAAATGTGTTTAGAAATTGCATGGTAGGATGTCATATGATGTATGACATAATTGTTGATCTTGATTGGAATCCCCAAAACTAAAAATGTTCCTCAAATATTAAAATACAAGTTTAATTAAAATGTGTCGTCCATTATAATCATTAGGGTGCAAAATCCTTTTCGACGATACGAGTATTTATGCCAAAGCATTTGCTCTAAGTCTACGAGGACTCAGGCTCTTTCATAGATGTGTTAAAGTAAAAGTAGAGGATAAAATTTTGTAGGTATTTACACTAAAGTGTTTGCTTGCAAATGCTAAATTTACTTAGGTACTTAAACGCAGTCGCATAATGGGGTTGGCTTGTTTAGATGAATCTTGGCGCCAAAGTGTCGGACTAATCTAAAGACGTAAGATTAAAATGAAAGATATTTAATCAAACCAATAGTTGTGAATAAGCTTTACAATTGGTTGAGAACTTACCGAAGTGTGCTATTAAAGTTATCAGCCAAAGCAAACGCGAATATAGCATATGTTTGGATCTTGATCCATTATGACTTTAAAATGTTTTAGGTCCGTATTCTACCTTGGGGTCGTAGAAGTATGCAAAATAGTGGGAGCTAATTAAACAAAATGTCATGTTAAATTAGCATATAATGAATGTGTATAATTAGGAGAATGAATTTTTTATTACATTTTCCTGTCTACCTATATCTTCAGATTTTCAGAATGTCGAACTTCTCAATGAAAATGCTAATGAAATCCAATAGATTGACTGGACCCAACTTTATAGATTGGCTCAGGAATGTAAGAATAGTCTTGAGACGAGAAAATTGAATATACATTAGACCAGGTATTTCCTACAGTGCCTGCGGTGGACTCCGCCGAATATGCAACTTTTGACAAAGTGGCTTATCAAAAACATTATGATGATGTCATTTTAGCTCAGTGTTTGATGTTGTCTTCTATGTCACCTACATTACAAAGACAATATGAGAAAATGGGGACCAATGAAATACTTGTACATTTGAAGAGTCTCTATGACTCTCAGTCTCAGACAATGGAGTATGAGTTGCTCATAGAACTTTTTAAGTGTAAACTCATTGAAGGGGGCCAAGTGTCACCACATGTGCTGAAAATGATTGAGTTGATAGAAAGGTTGGCATCCATTGAAATAAAATTTCACGACAGAGTTTCTACCACACTCATCCTCCATTCACTTCCACATTTGTTCGAGAGTTTCATAATACATTACAATATGAATGGAACTAAGGAGAAGTTTCCAGAATTGCACAATGTGCTGAAAACTTTTGAATCTTCGGTCTCCAAAAGCAACCTTATTTTGATGGTTGGGTCCTCTAGTCATCCCAAGCTGAAAGGTAAGGGACAACAGAAGAGGAGGGCAAATTTATTGTTCCGGAAGCAGCAATGAAGCCCAAAGGAGGGGCGAAGAAGAAGAAGAAACTTCCGGCATTAGATGTGTGCATGAACTGCAACAGGAAGGGGCATTGGAGGAATGAATGTACAGCTCCAGGAGGAGGGATGGCACCAGGTGCACCATCCTCTAGTGGACAAGGTAAATTCTTGGGTACTAGATATCGCTTGTGGCTCACACATTTGTACAAATGTGCAGGGGCTAACTAATATCAGAAAGGTCGGACCTCGAGGGTGGACCTGCGCGTCGGAAATGGAGCATGTGTTGATGCTGAGCGCCTGGGAGATTATAGATTAGATTTACCTTCCGATTATATTTTAATGTTAAACAATTGTTATTATGTTCCTTCTTTGACAAGGAACATTATTTCGATTCATGTTCTTGACACTGAGGGCTTTTTCTCAAGCATTAATAATAACAATATGATTTTGGCTTATGATAATGTTTTGTATGGAATTGCGCCTCTTGTGAATGGATTGTATACATTAAACTGCCGCAGAGAAATTTCAATATATAAAATAAAATAGCTAAGTTAAATGAAAGAAATTCTACCTACTTGTGGCATTGTAGACTTGGTCATATCAATCAAACGAGGATAGAACAGTTGAAAAAATTAAATTACCTTGAACCATTTGACTTACAATCTTATGGTTACTGTGAATCCTATTTGAAGGGTAAGATGACCATTAAACCTCTTTCTGGAAAGGGGATCTGTGCCAATGAGGTGCTTGAGTTGGTACATACTGACGTATGTGGACCATTTTCGACTCAAGATAGAGAAGATTTCTCTTACTTCATTACTTTTACAGACGACTTATCGAGGTATGGATATGTTTATCTTATGAGACACAAATCTAAGGCCTTCGAGAAGTTTAAGGAGTTTAAGTGTGAAGCTGAGAAACAGCTCTCAAAGAGTATCAAGACTCTTTGATCTGATCGTGGGGGTGAATACTTAAGTAAAGAATTTCTTGAATACTTAAAGCTACATGGAGTTCATTCTGAATGGACACCTCCTGGAACACCTCAGATGAATGGTGTTACCGAGAGGAGAAACCGAACCTTGCTTGACATGGTTCGTTCCATGATGAGTTTTTCAGCTCTTCCAACATACCTTTGGGGATACGCTATTCTAATCTTGATATATGCTCTAAACAGATTTCCTTCTAAATCAGTTGAAAAGATGCCATATAAGGTATGGTGTGGCAAGAAGCCATCACTTAGACACATGAGGCCCTGGGGGTGTCCTACATATGTCAAGAAGTTGATCACTGATAAGTTGGAGTCTAAAAGTGTGAAATGTTACTTCGTTGGGAATCCAAAGGAAACTAAGAGATACTATTTCTATCTTTTTGGAGAACATAAGTATTTGTTTCTAGGAACGCAACTTTTCTTGAAGATGAATATGTCTACAAGAAAGAGAGTTGCACAGAGATAGAACTTGAAGAAATTCAAGAACAAAGTAACATATAAGTTGAACCCTTGCCGAGTGAACAAGGAAAGGATTCAGTGGGAGCTTATGGCGAAGATTGGGTACTCCATTCGGCCAGTGGGAGTGCTACGAGGAGATATGCAGAAATGCAAGATCCTCTTGCACAGACCTTGGGAGCAAGTGCACCAGTTGCACCTTCTCTCATTTAGGAAAGACATGAAAATGATATTCCTGAAAACTCTAATGTTGGTGGATCAACCAGCGCACAAGAACCTTCTCACAATCAGAGCATACCTGTAACTGAACTGCAAGACACTCAACTCCGCAGGTCTACTAGAGCTCATCGTCCTCCCGAAAGACTAAATCTACTTGTGAAAACACATAATGAGTTAGATATTTCAGATGATGACGAGCCTCGAACCTACAACGAATCAATACTAGACATTGATTCAAAGAGATGGCAAGAAGCCATGAAATCCAAAACGGAATCTATGTATATCAATCAAGTGTGGAACTTGGTTGATTTGCCAAATGGGTTAAATCCATAGGATGCAAATGGGTCTTCAAGAAGAAGATTGATGCATTTGGCAAGGTTCAGACTTATAAAGCTAGACTAGTGGCTAAAGGTTTTACTCAGCGTCTTGGCGTGGATTATGATGAAATCTTTTCACCGGTGGCTAAGATAAAGTCTATTCAGATTTTACTTGTTATAGCTGCACATTACGATTATGACATTTGGCAGATGAACGTCAAAAATGTATTCCTTAATAGTAATCTAATTGAGGAAGTATATATGAAACAACCCGAGGGTTTTTCATCCAAGTCCAGACCAAATGCTGTATACAGGCTACTCATTTATGGGCTTAAGCAAGCCTCTAGGAGTTGGAACATTTATTTTGACAAGGCTATCAAATCTTTTGATTTCATCAGAAGCAAAGAGGATCCTTGTGTTTATATCAAACGCAAGGATGAGGGTATTGTCTTCATTATTATATATGTTGATGACATATTGACAATGGGAGATAATAAGACTCTCATGCAGTCAGTTAAGAATTGGTTGTCCAAGACCTTCATGGTGAAATATTTAGGTGAAGCCTTCTACATTTTGAGAATTAGGATCTACAGAGATAGACCTAATAGATTGTTGGGGCTGTCACAGTCAATCTACATAGACAAAGTGCTTAGACGTTTTTCAATGGAGAATTCCAAGAAAGGCGGTCTTCCAATGGGTCAAGGCATCAAGTTATCTAAGAATGGTTGCCCTTCAAGTTCTGAGAACTTGAGCGCATGAAGAGGATCTCGTATGCTTCGGCTATAGGATCAATCATGTATGTCATGACCTGTACTAGGCCAGATGTGGCCTTTGCACTTAGTATGACTTGCAAGTTCCAGCAGAATCCTGGTGAGGAACACTGGAAGGCAGTCAAGAGTATTCTTAAGTATCTCAGACGTACTAAAGATTACTTCTTAGTCTAAGGTGGAAGAGATAAGTTGGTAGCCATTAGGTATACCGATGCTAGTTTCGAGACAGATGTTGATGATTTCAAATCTCAGTCTGGTTACACGTTCATTTTCAATGGTGGAGCAGTGAGCTGGAAGAGTTCCAAATAAGCTACTACTGTTGATTCGACTACTGAAGCGGAGTACATTGCTGGATCGGAAGCTGCTAAAGAAGCTATCGCAATTTCTGAGTTCCTGAAAGAACTAGGGGTTTTTCCTAGTGCTAGTTGTCTAATAACTATTTATTGTGACAACGCTAGTGCGATTGCACAGGCAAAGGAACCAAGATCAACAAACAGAAACAAACATGTACCGAGGAAGTACCACATTCTCCAAGAGATGGTGGAGGCTGAAAGAATTAGGATAGATTATGTTCCCACTGACAATAATCTAGCAGACCCATTTACTAAACCATTAAGCTTGGTGAAGCATAATGGTCATTTTGAGAACATGGGTATCAGATATATTGGTGATTGGCTCTAGGCCATATGGGAGATTGAAAGTATATGCATTTCCTAGAGATAATTCGTATTAGGACAAAATGTACTTTATACACATTCGTATTTATATTAATGATGATTAATATTATAGCATTTGTATTTGTTGAATTATTAGTTGATTGTTTATAGTATTCTATAAATGCATTCCTAGAGTTTACGTGTTTATTAATGATGTGAAAATTAATGTTATAACGTAACTCTTAAATTACCTCGACTAATGATCATCGAGATTGGGATATCGATGATATGTGATACGTCGACATGTGGTATGCATCATATCCTTAGGAGATGTAGTATGTCTCACTTGCTACGAGTTATGGCAACTCGTGATAGGCACATGTATATTTGTTGAAGTATTGGTATACCCTGCTGATGTACTATTTTGTTATATGTCTATAATATCATCGGCATGTGGAAGATAGAAGTCCTTAGACTTGAGGTCAATATCACCTTGTTTACAGAGTAATGTACTTTGATCCTGTCCTAAGCTCAAATGTCGTATAGGTTGAGACGCGGCTTGTTTTGGGTGCATTACGAAGTAGATTAAAGGTGGTATATGATCCAAGATTAGGATTCATTCCTTGAATTTATATTCGAGTGAAATTTCGGGTACTCATATAGTATTAGGTTTACTAAGTCATTGGCAAATGCAATGGACATGTCTTTGATATGGTTCTATTATCAACTAATATAGATGAGTTATAATGATCAAGCCATTTGGATAGACACTTGACAAATCCTAAGTTTGATTGAGTGTGTCATGAATGAAATGATTTTATCTTCTCACATAGAGGTTCAGTTCACATGTTTCGTGTAGCTAAATTTTACATATTGAGTTCGTATTCCGGCGCAGTCTAGGAATTCTGTGTAGACCCTAATGTTATTAGTGTCAATATGTAAAGGCCTGAAGGGTAACACTAAGTCAATTATTCCGTCGATTCAAGGATGTAATCAGAGAGTATATAAATGTTCGGTTGATAATCGAGACATTAGAATAAAATAGAAACGCAAAAATGGAGCAGGGCCACGACACGAGTGAGTCAGGGCCGCGGTGTCACAGCGCTGTGGCGTCACTTACTCAGCGCCGTGGCACCACGCGTCCAGTGGGTACGGAATGAGCAACTCTGTTTCGGTTTTTGGGTCTGGCTCATTGGAGAAACCCTAACTGATATATTCAGTAATATATACAGGGTTTAGCCTCATATTTTATACACCATCTTTTATAAGATGAAACTCTGCTGGAATTCCTAGCTTTCCAAAAGAGAGATTACATCAAAGTTTTAAGAACTTGCAAATCGAGTGACATTTGCGTGCATACCCTCGGAGGGACTACACAAAGCTTCAACAATCCTGATTGCTAACCAATGTAAGTCTTCATTCGAAGTATTGCATTCCTGTTTTGTGTTATTTATATTGTATAATTATCATACAGTTTGACCGTCGTCTGGTTTGAAACATAAATTTTCAAATTTCGCTGCGTGTACGAACCCGACAAAACCCTACAGATTTTCCCCAAAAAGTCTCAAACCATTAAGAGTATCCAACACATTATAAGTAACTTATTTTTTTTTAGCTAAATATGAGACTTTGTTCACACACATAACAAATTAAAGAACTTATATTTTTATTTTATCATCTGGTACCTCAAGTGTATTGGTCCGCTTACTTCAAATTCATGCCGGATAGGTATGCAAAAAAGTAAAACATTTTCTATAAAAAGAAATCTTAATAATAAGAACTCGACCTCAAAACATTTAGTTAAGGGAGTGGCGATCTCAGTCATCCCGTTGTACTCTAAGTGCTAGCTAGAATAGTAGATTGGCTATTGGTTTCAGGGTGACAGTTTTTGGTAGGAGGTTAATTTGTTTCAAAGTCAATTTACTCGAGTTGAATTCTATCTTCTTCCTTCTTTTTTTATTTAACTATTTTGTTTTACTTCAATATTATGGAGCCTGGCTACTCGGCAAGTGTTGAGTGCACTGAGAACACATGCAACAATAGTGCATTGAGAGCACATGCAACAACAACACAACAGAATAGAAAATCACAGATATTCACTCACACACATTATGAGGTTGGTTAAATTTGTTAGAAATTAGTTAGGGTGGTTGTATTTTCTGATTTCTTCTTTTGATTCAAGATCTAGTAGTATAAATGTAGAGTAACACTCACATTGTGAGATATAGAAAATATACAACAAAAGCTTCCACAAAGTTTCTTTCTCCCTTTTTCGATTTCTCCCAATTTGTGTTCAACATGAACTGGATTGCACATGCAATTCAGAATTGATGTAATTCAAGCAAATTAACATAGTATCAGAGCCTTTACTAAGAGAATCGAAGAGATATATGTATGCATCAAAGTAGAACATCGAAAATGGACTCTATGAAGATCTAAATTGATTTTCTGAGGTTTGCGATTCAATTCAAATTGTTTTCTTTCTATTCTGTGAGGAGTATACTTTGGTTTGTAGTATTGTGTTGTTGTAATATCATTTGATTGAGGAATTGTATGGAGAACATAAACACATTCCCAGTAGATTCGATAATTGCATAAGAGAGTCCAAATTCTACTTCAAACATAGTTGATCACAATCATCATTTGTTTCTAAGTGCATCAGATACAGCTGGTGCAGTACAAGTAGAGATTCAGTTAGCAGGTATGGAAAACTATACCTTATGGAGTAGAGCTATGAAGTTGATTTTGTTAACAAAAAACAAAATTGGATTCATTGATGGTTCTGTCAAACGAGATACATTTGGTCCGAATCAAGTGAGACAATTGGATCGATGTAATGATATGGTTATCTCTTTGATTATGAGAAATGTTAATAAGAATTTGTTGAGTGGAATATTATAGAGATTTACTGCTCATGCAGTATGGAAGGATTTAAAGGAGAGGTTCGATAAGATAAATCTATCCAGAGTACATCAATTAAAAAGGGAACTTACAATGTTGAATCAAGGAGTCTTACCAGTGTCAAGTGTTATGCCCCGTAGTTCCGGAGTATGTATGTGAGGACGTACGTACAATGTATACGCCCTAATTAGGGTAAGATTGATAGAATTGTTTTCCGACGAAAATTATTCCGAACCTTGTGAAAGGAATTTTACGTTTTCAACAATATTTTTACGATTATGGAATTCTTCCGAGAGATAAAATATTTTGGACCAATAGGAGGGCGACAAGTGTCACCCCTAGATTGGGCCATGTGAGACGAAATTGAGTGGACAAGTAGGCAAGACAAGTGGCCAAAAGTCTTGCATGGCTAGTCTTGGCTTGGATGAATTTGGCTAAGTTTAGTGGGCAAGTCTTGCATGGTCAAGGTCTTGCATGGCTTTAGTAAGACAAGTGTGGGAAGGAACCTTCACATATGATCTCTACCTTACACATGTGTTAATCTCAACCCTTGGTTGTGCTATATAAATCCCCTTACTGGATGAAAATCAGCTACACTTAACATATTACAAGACTTGAAAAACATTTCCTCTCCCTCCTTCTCTATCTTGATTTCGTCCAACCCTCCCCTCCCCTAACCAAATGTTGTCCAACAATTCTTAAACTTATAAGTGTTCTTCCTTAATGTGTTAGGAAGATTATTAACCAAGAGTTAGATAAGATTTCACACCCCTAGCCTCAAAAACCTTCCCTTGGCCGAGAGTAGGCAGATTTTCGAAACTGTTTTGGGCAGATTTTTTAGTCAAGTTTGGAAGGGAATATATTCTAGCATATAAGGAGTTTTTGGGTGTTTCAAAAGCCTAAGGTGAAGTTAGTCGAGTCTAGTTTCCAATGAAACAAACCACTCGTCGATAGGATACTGGAGTAGAGAGTTATCGACGTTGCAAGTTCAGCTGACGAAGCAGTAGCTAAAAATCTGGACAGTCACGTTTTTGGGCTATCTTGAGGTAATGAACCTTAACCTCTTTGTGAAGTTGATTTATTATGTATATATGGATATTATACATATGTTGGAGGTATATTATGGACTATAAGATATAAAGAAAGATTTGGATCTTGCTAAGAAGTTAACAACAAAGAAACTATAACTGATATAAAGATTGGAATATAAGTTGAAGGACTAATGAAGTAATTGGATAAGTATTATTGTAAAAGTTGGCCAAGGACCCCAACTTAAGGACCGTATCTACTTTGGACTTTTACTTTGGACTTCTTTACTTATTGTTATTATGAAGGGAGATAGTAAACCGCGTTACCGTTTGGGCGTGTTATCCCCTTCTTTTACTTATTGTTATTATGAAGGGAGATAGTAAACCGCGTTACCGTTTGGGCGTGTTATCCCCTTCTTTACTTATTATTATTATAAAGGAGAGATTGTTAATCGCGTTCCGTTTGAGCGTGTTATCCCCTTCTTTAATTATTATTATTATGAATGAGAGATTGTTAATCGCGTTCCGTTTGGGCGTGTTATCCCCTTCTTGAGTTATTATTGTTATGAAGGAGAGATTGTTAATCGCGTTCCGTTTGGGCGTGTTATCCCCTTCTTTAGATTTCAGTATTATTGCACCTTAATTATAGTAGGTTAATCACGGTTATCGAGCCTTGGAAAAGGTGGGAAATTGAGTAGAAACGGGGGAGGTGCTGCTGAATTTTTCGTAGGATATGGAACTTGTTCTTAGAAATATCCTACGAAGAGATCTAGAGGTTAATGGACGTTTCATGGTCATTATAGGTGAAAGTACTACGAGTAGCGTATTCTACTTGAAGGGTGGAAAAGGGCTAGCAAGGTTATAGTACTTTGGAGCGTTTTGCTAATTGTCGATAATCGTCGCGAGGTATGTGAACCTCTTCCTATCTTTTCTAGCATGATATTTTGTAAAATATATATAGTACGGTAGACGTACGTGTGTAAAATGAATTTGGTTTATTTAAAACATAAAGTGTTATAATGGCTTTATGGGAAGTTAATTATAACTACTTTATGTAGGTAAAAGAATGGTTTGTTGATTTTTAAAAAGATAAAAGACTTGACTTATATTTGACTTGATTTAATATGTGAAGAACTTGAATTGTGTGGAAAGTTGTGAAACCTCATTCGTGAGTAATAAGTACTTGGTTTCGAATGATAATGTTATATTGATTTCGGAAATGAGAATAAGTATCGAACAAACCACTGCAGCGTTAATAAAAGAAACTATATTGACAAATAATTAATCTCCATCTGCATAGAAGCTAAGATAAGACAAAATTATATTACATTTCCTAGATCATGGGTACTTTAATAAGATCATCATAAATAAGTACACATTTTCTTAAATTCCAAAGTAAGGAACTTGGCTCATAAAATGGGAGAACTTGAGTTATATAAATGGTAACTTGACTTTAAAAAGGAGAAGTGATTTGGTTTAAAAAGAAAGTATGGAAATTGTTTGGTTTACTTAAAATGATACACTCTATTTTGATACTACGGGTATCGTGTGACCTTTGTAGAAGAAATGGATCTTTTGAAAGAATTTAACGTACGTAGTACTTTAGGGTTAAAACCCGGATTGTTGGCATAAAATGGATGTACTTGAGTTTTCATAAATGGTGAATCGAATTACATATTAATGAAAGTCTGAGCATATATGGAACTTGCCTATGCTAGTTGTGATAACCTTTGTTGTGTGAGTATTGTATTTCTATACCACCGCGTCTCTCGATTGAGGGTCGACTGACTTGTTGTGAACTTACTTGGACGTACCGGCAGTGACGGAGGATTCCACGGGTATGCTTCCATTGTTATTATCACATGGGCATGTCTACACCGATGAGAGATTTCGGGGGCATGTGACCATTATTGTTATTCCATGGACTAGCCCTCCATGAGGTTTTTATTGATTCGGCCTTGGTATCTGATAGTTGGCGAAGTTTCGTGACTTACGGTTGTGATCTGGTGGTTAGCCTAATTACTTGCCCCCGTCAGCTACGTGGCGCAGGTGGATCTGGTAGAGGCTATTACACTTGCCACGTGTCAGCTTCGCGAGTCAGTGTTTGGGCGAAGTCTCGTGACTTACGGTTGTGATCTGGTGGTTAGCCTAATTACTTGCCCCCGTCAGTTACGTGGCGCAGGTGGATCTGGTAGAGCCTATTACACTTGCCACGTGTCAGCTTCGCGAGTCAGTGTTTGGGCGAAGTCTCGTGACTTACGGTTGTGATCTGATGGTTAGCCTAATTACTTGCCCCCGTCAGCTACGTGGCGCAGGTGGATCTGGTAGAGGCTATCCCACTTGCCACGTGTCAGCTTCGTGTATCAGTATTTGGACGAAGTATCGTGACTTACGGTTGTGATCTGGTGATTAGCCTAGTTACTTGCCCCCGTCAGCTACGTGGCGCAGGTGGATCTGGTCGAGGCTATCGCACTTGCCACGTGTCAGCTTCGTGATATAGTTATTTAGTATTATGGGTACGGTTTTATGACACAGGTGGGGACCTGGGATTCAGGTGTATCCTTGGTGTTATTATACCATAGACTGCCGGCAGTGAGGAAGGTATTCCACGGGCAGGGTTGTTATTATGGGCATGAGACCCACGATTATATTTGAGTGATGACTTAGAGAGAGTGAGTCCCTGACTTGACATGACTGCTTACAACAGATGAGTTGAATGCAGAACTTTGGCACATGAGACTGGGATGTGCCAATGAGTGTTCTCAGGAAAATAGATAGTTTCAATATTAAACTTAGCTTTACAATACAACATTGTGGAGTCTGTCATATGACAAGACAAACTAGAATGACATTTCTGTTAGTAGTAGTAGAGTTGATAGTGATTTTCAGTTGTTACATATTGATGTGTGGGGATCATACAGAACCCCTACTTATACTGGGATGAGGTATTTTCTGACAGTTGTTGATGGCTATACCAGATGGACCTGGATATTTCTGTTGCATATTAAATCTGATGTTGTTACTGTCCTTAAGAATCTATGTGTACTGATCAAAACTCAATTTGATATGTTTGTTAAATGTGTTAGATCAGATAGTGGTTCAGAATTCTTTAACAACTCATATAGGAATTGTGCATCAAAGTTCATGTTCATATACTCCTCAGCAGAATGGAGTAGTGGAGAGGAGACACAGACACATATTGGAGATTGTCAAGGCCATTAAATTCCAAATCCATTTACCAGCAAGATTCTGGGGAGATTGTGTGGAAACAATTGTGTATGTGATCAATAGGATACCCTCTGTAGTAATAGGGAATGTCTCACCTTATGAGAAGTTATATAAAAGATCCCTAGTCCTATCACATATGAGGGTGATATGATGCTTATGTTATGCCACCAATCTAGTAAAGAAGTACAAATTTGAAACTAAAGCCATAAAATCAGTATTACTTGGTTATGCTTCCAGGTAGAAGGGATACAACTTATTAAATCTAACTAACATGATTGTTGTTATAAGCAGGGATATAGCATTCTATGAAGAAATATTTCCTTTCAGGAAACACAAACAGCAGAAAATTGACTCACACACTTCAGACATAAGTAGAGGTGTCCCTCCAATCTCTAAAGAATATATTGATGTTATAGCATATGGAGATATAGGCCAAAAGATTACTGAGTCAGATGGAGTAAAAATATCAATAGCTGATGAAGGAATGACTAATGGAGTAGAGGTATTGTATCAGAATTGTGAAGATACAATCATTGATAAATATTCTTATCCTTCTGAAACTATTCTATCTCCATATGGTGTGTCCACCAGTCATACACCATCAATAGTAAGAAGGTCTGACAGGAATAGGAGACCACCTACATGGATGAAGGACTTTATTCAGCCTACATCAGATTCAAGAAGTATGTAGACATATTTATACCCACTATCTGATACACTCAGTTATGATGGGCTATCATCATCTTATCAGAGTTTCATAGTGAAAGTTGCAGAAGAATATGAACCACAGTCATATTATGAGGCAGTAAAAGACAAAAGTGGATAAAAGCTATGAAAACTAAAGTTCAGGTCTTGAAAGATAACCATAACTGGGAGATAGTAGATTTACCAGCTCAAAAAAAGTCATAGGCTGCAAATGGGCGTACAAGATCAAATACAAGGCATTTGGTGAGGTTGAAAGGTTTAAGGCAAGGCTAGTGGCAAAGGGATACAACCAAAATGAAGGAATTGATTATCAAGATATTTTTTCACCAATGGAAAAATGGTGACTGTAAGATCAGTAATCTCAATTGCTGCAGCAAAGGGTTGGATTGTGCACCAGATGGATGTATTCAATGCATTCTTGCAAGGAGATCTTAATGAAGAAGTTTATATGAGTTTTCCACAAGGTTTCACACATAAGCAAGGGAAGTTATGCAGGATGTTGAAGTCTTTATATGGTTTGAAACATGCTTCAAGACAGTGGAATATAAAGTTGACAACTGCCTTGATATCCTCAGGATTTATTCAGAGTCATTTGGATTATTCTCTTTTCACAAAGAAGGATAATAACATGATGTTGTGGTTCTCATCTATGTAGATGATTTGCTTGTCACTGTGAATGATAAGAACCTCATTCAAGAGACCAATCTAATATTGCAACAAAACTTCAAGATCAAGGACTTGGGAGAGTTAAGATACTTTTGGGTTTTGAATTTTCCAAAAACAACAGTGGCATTGTGATGCATCAGATGAAATATGCACTAGAGTTAATAGTTGGTTTAGGATTGACAACATGTAAAATAGCTAGATCACCAATGGAACTGAATGTGAAACTTACTTCAGTTATTTATGACAAGAATGTGAATGATGATGCAGTTACTAATAGAGCTGGGAATGTGACTAATGATCCCTTATTAGATGATCCAGCCAGTTATCAAAGGCTGATTGGTAGACTTTTGTACTTGACTAACACCAGACCAGACATAGTCTTTGCTGTCCAGAATCAAAGCCAATTCATGCAAGCACCTAAAGCTTCTCATCTGATGGCAGCTTATAGGGTGATCAGATACATCAAACTAGCACCAGGATTTGGGTGTTTTCATGCCCACAGGAGAGTCTGAGTACATGTCTGCTTACTGTGATGTTGATTGGACATCATTCTCAACACTAGGAAGTCTATCACATGATATTTGGTATTCTTTTTTATCTTCTCTTATTTCCTGAAAATCTAAGAAGCATCCAATAATTTCTAGAAGCTCAACAGAAGATGAGTACAGGAGTTTAGCTTCTGTTGTGGCAGAAGTAGTCTGGATTTCTGGTTTATTCACTGAACTGGACATACAGTTGAAGTTGCATGCTCCTTTGTTCTGCGATAGCAAATCTGCTATACAGATAGTTGTCAACCCTGTGTTTCATGAACGTACGAAGCACATTGACATTGATTGTCATTTTATCTGGGAGAAGGTGCAACAAGGACTAGTATCTATTATCTATATTCCCACTGCAGATCAACATGCTGATGTGATGACCAAGAGTTTAACTCAGGGCCATCATGATTATTTAGTATCCAAGCTAGGACTGAAAACATATTTTCATTACCTATCTAGAAGCAGTGCATTAAGAGCACATGCAGCAGCAACATAGCAGAACAGAGATTCACTCACACACATTATGAGGTTGGTTAAGTTTGTTAGAAGTTGATTAAGTTTGTTAGAAGTTAGTTAGGGTGGTTGTATTTTATGATTTCTTCTTTTGATTATAGATTTAGTAGTATAAATGTAGAGCAACACTCACATTGTGAGATATATAAAATATACAAAAAAAGCTTTCACGAAGTTTCTTTCTTCCTTTTTCGATTTCTTCCAATTTGTGTTCAACATGAACTGAATTACACATGCAATCCAGAATTGATGTAATTCAATTAAATTAACAGCAAGACAATTCTTTTGTTTGTTTGATTATTTTTATCAATTTATATCTATTGTACAGATACATATGTGTCGAAGACTTTTTTCCCCTCTTTCTTCATTTTCTTAGAGAGGAGGGGTGGTGAAGGCAAGAAATAATGGAGTGGAAAGCTCACAACAAGTCATAGAGAATAGAGATATTTTTTATATGTGATATCAAACCACGAATATAAATATTAATTACTAAATTGAATAGGTAAAAGTAAAGAATCGTGAATTTCTAATATTTATGTAAACATGGTCAAACAATTCTTTCTTTAATGCATGATACCACTTTTATCTTCCCAACTTAATTTCATTACAAAATAGAAATTTAGTTCCCTTTTCTAAGACTGGAAAAGCATATATTCCTCAAGAAATCAATTGTTGCCATCAAGAATCGCCATCCTTAAACATATTTTTTATTTGGGTTGCTACCTTTTGACCATCCTATTCCAAAAATCCATTTCTCCATTCCTATGGTTACGCTTGGTTTTTGTTATGCTGATACAACCATATTGGAGAGTGAATATGATACAACTATCCACTTTAAGGGAGAGTTACAATTAAGTACGGTAATAAATGCTAGTTCGAAGACTTATGGGTTATGCGGAGAATTCTACTACTATTTGAATTACTGGTCGTCGAAAATCCTCACGTACGGATAGAGTCTCTAATTCCACAGCCTAAATATCCTATTGTGTTATGCAGAGAATTTTACTAACCCTAGCCATTCTCTAATGATTTAGAGTGTGTCTTCCAACACCCACATGGTATTTATATACATCATGTTAGGGCATAGGGTTAGTTTAACTAATGGGCTATCTTATTTAGCTAGCACACCTTATGGGTGTATTAGGCCCAAAACTTTTACTAACATCCTCCACTCACATATAAGAAAGTGCTCAAGCTCCATCAAGCTAAATTAAAACATATTTTTCTTTTCTTTCTCTTGCATCATTCATACTGAATAAATAGGTTGTGCGACCAGCATACTATGAGAGCATTTTCCTATTAATATGTTAGGAATATATAGCCTTTCATTGTCGTCATGAGAATCTTCAAGTAGATCATAAAATGTATGCATAGTGCCCTAAATCATTTGAATCACATTGATACATCTCTCTAGATCTCATGTATAATAATTTCTTGTGTTCACAATTATGACTAATAAGTCATAACTGATACCAGCAAACACAAATTAAATGAGATTCGTTAATAATCTTCCTCTTCTCATGAGTCACTCAACTTGAATTCAATTCGTTTTTCTCTGTCCCCAGGGTGGATGGAGGGCATCAAGGAATTTCTAGTCATGCTCTGCTAAACTGAATCTCTCATGGTCACTTGATAGCATGCTAAGATAGCGAACATCAAACCAAGCTTCGAGCCACTGATAGGAGTCCTGAAAGTACTCACTTTTGGGTCTCACACAATAATAAGTCGAGATAAAACTTGTGTTAACCATGTTGGTCGAAATTTGCACACGTGGTATGAAAAAACATACTATAACATTTTCTCCTCTCTCATGGAGCGTATATTTTTATTTCATAAGATAATATTGTACAGATGATATTCAGACACCATATGCATATGAACTGGGTTCCTTGATCTACTCAATAAATATTAACTCACGTCTGGTCTCTCAAGGTAGATTAAGTGAAACTTATTTCCACTAACACAACACTATAATGACCATATAATTACTTGTGTGATGCTAAAGATTTTTGAGCCATGTGCTGTCAAATTATCACATATGATAATTTGCTTAAAATCTCATCTCATCTCCCATCAATACTAATATTGATGGAGGTGGTCACCTGTGTGTGAAGGCTGACCTCTGTCTATCCGATATATTTTTGTACCAAAAGCATTACATGATATGAATGTACAATAAACATTCATAATAAGAATGTACACAAACATTCAAATAATAAGTGTATGCAAATCAAACTTATTTTATTTTAAGAAAATAATAAGCATGAATGTCGGGAAAAGTAAATTAAAAAACCAATAACTCTATATTGAATTCCGCACAGTACTCGAGATATTGCGTGAATAAAAATACGCATATCTAGGGTATGACTGAGGCTTTAGGAAGATAAGCTCTCTTTCCATTCAGGTGTCTGCTCTGCTCTATACATCACTTATTCATTCGTTTCTCCTCCTCTAGCGGGGCATCATCTCTCGAATTGAAGGGCTTCTCTCGGTATTCTTTGCGTGTAATCATGTCATCACAAAATTAAATTTAATGTCTTTGTGTTTGGATTTATGATGATATTTAGGATTTTTTATTCTCAAAATAACAGTTTGACGGTCACAAAAAATGTTATTAGTTCAGCACTAACTATGGCATCAACATATGATCCAGGAACATTTTTAACCAAACAACTTTGCGCTACTAAGGAGAGAGCCACAAGCTCAACTCTCATCATGGATAAAACTACATGTGATTGTTTTTCATCATCTACAATATGCCATTATTATTGAGGATAAAACGTATTCAGAATTGGACCTCAACTTGTTCATATCTCTTCTACAATCAGCATCAATGTATCCATGTTCCATGTCATGCCCTTATGGCAAAGCACATAATCAGAAGTTCTCATATGGTACCTCATGATTCGTTTTAACTGTATTTTTTAATGTGTTGGATTTAAGTTGATTTTATATTTGTCTACAAAAAATTGCGAAACAGATATCAAGTCTAGCAAATGTATCTTGCATAAGACTACCAACCGTACATAGCATAAAGAACTTTACTTATTTGTTCATCTTATTTTGGAGTCTTAAAACACATTATAGCATACAAAGCATTGTCTTTGTTCATTGGAGTTTTGATAGGGTCACAATTTAACAAGTTTAATCATTTAAAAAATAATTTCTTTAAATAATTTCTCAAACTCTTTATTTCGAGAATATATTCATATTCCTATATCTTTCATCTCCAAATGAGACGATAACAAGGCATTTACCTTGTGTATATACTTCAAATTCTTTTTCAACTATTAATATGTCATTAACATATAATGATATAAGTATAACATTGCTCTCAGATCTTTTAGTATAAATGTAATGATCTCTTGTGAAGTCAATAGAATTTACCACGGTAAGAATGCATATATCATTGTCTTAAAAATTATTTGTGTCATAACAAGACTAGAAAAGTCTACAAACCATATATTTGTGGCCTTTTGGATGAAACCCTTAAGTTACTCCAAATTAATTATTCGTTTGTTCTCCATTGAGATAATGCAATATTTACAATATAGATCCAAGCCAGTAACAATAGCCCGAATTAAGCTCATAGAGCTAAATTCACATAATAGGTGAGAAATACTTGTCATAGTCAATCACTCATATTACATTAGCAACAAGTCGAGCCATATATCTCAAATGTGCTACGAGCCTTCTGTTTATCTTTTGAAATCCATTTGGTTTCAATATTTTTGTGTTCTTTGAGGAGATCAACTAGTTAATAAACTTGGTTGATTTTTCTAGATTCCATTTATTCTTTCATTGCATTTATTCATCTTATTATTTGAAGGACATAAAAGAGCTTATTATTGGCTCATTTCCATCTTGTAGAAGCACTATGCCTGAGATTTATATAATCTCATATTGATCCCATTTGGATCAATTTTGCTCCTACTTGGATCAGAACTATTCATATCGCTCTCACTTGGAACAAGATTCATCTCACTCCTATTTGGAATAAGAAAAATACTGTCCTCCCACTCGGAGAAGGATCACTTTCATTCGCATCTGATGATGAAGGATGAGCTAGATGTGAAATTAATACTTCATCAATTAATCTCCCACTTGAATGAAGGGATACTATTTGATATTGGTCCTTAGGTTCATAAGCAGACAATTCTTAACTTATCTCGCCCTTCTAGGTTATTCATTCTCTAAAAATATGAAATTTCTTTAGTCGTATTCAGTTACGCTCACACTGTGATGTAGCTCTATAAATACGTAATTTATAGTATCTTATATAGACATTTTTTCTTCTTCTTAGGCTCAATATTTCAAGAGAAAAATTATATACATAAGTTGTGCATCACAGAGATCTCACAAAATACTTGAGATTTCTTTTACTCCATAACTCTTATGGTGTAGATGTAACAAATTCCCTGGCACACAGTTAAGAGTGTGGGAAAAAATTAGTGCAACACATCTCCAATAGGAAACATGTAACTTACTTGCGCCATCACTGATCTAGTCGTTCCAAGGAGCATTCTATTTATATTTTCCACCACACCTTTAGTTGTGAAATATTGAAATAGTCAACTTATCAACAATTTCACTTTCATAATAAATAAATAAATCGCTTAATAGGGCCAAGACGTATTCATGACCTTGATCAATTGATCTCAATACTTTTATTGATTTGTCTAATTGATTTTCAATCTTTTTCACATACTTCTTAAAGCAACTTAATGCCTTAGATTATATGACATCAAATAGACATTACCAAAACGAATAATTTTATCAATTAATATGATGAAACTAGAAGCTTTTTGCATGTTTCATATTCATAGAAATTCAACTTCCGAATAAATATATGCAATAAAATAGTCTTGGTGATGTTATTAAATAATTTTCTATTAGCTTTCCGAACTAGATAATATTCACACGTGAACTTATTCACATGTCATATGCCCATATGACCAAGTCTAGCATGCCAAATTTCACATCATCGTTGTGATTATGTGATAATGTAATTGGAGAAGCTAACAATTGCATTAAGGAACTAATATCCAAAATCAAGATAAAATCATTTTTGATAAAATCGGAATCAAAATAAGTCGTTCCTATGCCTTAATGTCATAAAAATTACAATTGAAACCTAAATATTATAAACCAACACAAAGCAATATCCTTGAAAGTTTAAGGAGTAATTAAGGTATTATGTAGGATAAAGTCTCAATTTTCATGTAAAAATAATTCACATGATATGATCCTTTTAACAACTGATCACTCCCAAAACTTGTCCAAAAGGGATAAGCGATCGTCACAAATATAATCCGGTTTGTAAGTTCGGAGTCGATCCCAGAACTATTTCAGTCAATTATCATATCACCAAGAATATCAATTTACGATATTTTGGATGTTTTATGTAAACTAACAAATAATGAATAATAAGAGTACTACAATTATCAAATAAATAAAACGACTTCATACTAAGAGGCCTAGGATAATGACTTCCCCAAAGTGCGGACTAAATTCGTAATGTGTTAAATATAATCTCGGTGAACTATTCTCTATCAATCGTGAATATTTTTTTACCACAAATATCTCTCGATCAGGTGTAGTAATTTTCTAAAGATATTCTCTCAAACTAACTCTAGCTAACAATTTACGCTATTCACATGATCATGTCAAAGCTTCGTTATCTCTAAATCCGCTTTTAAATTTAAGTAGTTAATCTCTTAACAACTTTGAAGTGACGTTCAACTAAAACCTAATCTCGCAAACTTTCTTAAGTAATGCAAGATATAACGGCATTCATTAATCGAGAGTTCTTCAATTAATGGTAGTAGATACGTAGTTGAACAAATAGAGAATAAGACAAACGACTCGATTATAATTAGATAGACACAAATTCATCCAAAAATCAGTTCCATCAAAATCCTAGAGAAGAAATGTAGCTACTCATAATATTGTTTGAGCACATAGCATAGAATTCCATAACGAACAAGTAAACAAATGAAAAAGATTGAAACTCTAAGTCGAATTTTGTCGCTCCGCTCCGTGCTTATTTTTGCCTCCAAAATAATATGTCCCCCTCCATTCTATGTTTACCAGGGTATATATATCATCTAGAATATGTAGGAGGTCTTTTAAATAAATCAAATGAATTTTCTTGGCTCGTCTAAACTGTTGCTTTGCGAGGGCCACAGACGAGCCTGACCAGCTTTCAAATTTCTCTTATTTCCTGGCTCGTCTAAATCCTTGTTTTGCGAGGACCACAGGCGAGCCCAGCCATTCTTCAATCTTCATTTCTTTGCTTTAAATCAATGCCAAAATTACTATTTTTTATCGTATTCATCCATCACATTTCCTACACATATAACCTCGTAATAAACTCAAAACACCCAAGATAACGATAAAACAACCTACACATGCATAAGGTATGAGGCGATAACGTAATATAAATATATACTTTCAGTCTAATATCAACAACCTTAATATTGTTTCCTACATATATCCACACTACACATATGAGACGCATTAGAAGCCCACAAAGAACATTCCCCTCACAATGTGGTACACAACTCCTAAGTCAATTACGATGAAAGATTAGTCTTAAAAAAACTAGCAATACATATATTACTAGCGTAAGGAACACAAAGTACCTTTTTAGATGCATTATGAAGTGTTTTATTAGGCTTAGTGCAATCACTAGCACGGTGATCCTTTTGATCACAATTGAAGTATTTCACTTTAGTCACATTTTTTTTTAGTATCGTCTTGTTGGTTATCATTTTAGGATTCTTATTTGAATGAGCCTTACTTTCTAGTTTCCTTTGATTTTACGTATAAATCATTTCTTGAGCTAGAAATTATTTTGTGCACTTTTGCACCTTACTTGGCAGCCTCATGCCGCTCCTCTTCTAACTACATGTATTGTCTCGCATCATAAAATGTACTATTATATTCATTATGAGTCGGGTGCATCATCATATGCTCCTAAATTTGAGGCAGAAAATGAATAATCACTTAAACTAGGTACTCATTAGTCAACTTATGACTTTAAGTCTGGTAACTGTAGTGCTATCACACTTATATTCAAGAGCATCCTACGGAGTTTTGATAATCTTATGAGTAAATTTCTCTGTGACATCTTCATGGCTTAGTAACATAATGCGAGCTACAAATATTTTTCAAGCATCATAGGTTTTATCCATGACATTATTTTAAAAAAGTTCTTCCAACACATAATATAGTTTAATATTTTTATAATTGTCATTGTTGAGCTTTTTGCTTTTGATAAGCTCTACAATAATATTTTTTAAAAGCAGTAGACATGCTATTTATGGAACACAAAAGTTTTACATATTTGTGAAACACAAAATTTATAATTAGCATAAAAGCACGCATGTTTAATGTTTTTGCATACACATAAATATAACTTTAGAAATTAACAAAGTAATTAAACATAAATATAAATCCTAGAGTCAAAAGTTCACTACGTTCTGAATCATCGTCTAAATATAGATGTTAAATGTAAAATAATCATATCAACTCAAGCTAAATCACCAAATATTTTAATAAATACTTTTATTTCTTGATTAAACAAGTGGGATATACTCATAAATATATATATTAAAGAAATAATTCAAAACTTATTCTAGATACACTTATATATCAATAGAATAATATAATTAGATCTGAAAATTTGATTTTCATACTTTCCAAGAACAATAGAAAGTCAACATTTATACCTAATTTCACTTAAAAATAGGATTTTTATTTTATTTTTACTTTTCTATAACTCTTCAGGGAGAGAGAGTCACGTAAACATGTTTTCTGGTTCAAATGGATATTTTGCATATTTTTATTTTTCAAAAATACCACAGAAAATAATTAATACGTAATTAATATTCTCAAAATGGTATTAATTACGGGGGAAATATTTTCGGGTGGCTAAAAATTCTTTACGAGATACAAAAAAATCAAAAATTAAATTTCGAGCAAAACAAAAAATGAATCATCAAAATCGGAGTTGGGGTAGCCCACACTCGTCGACGCAAGTTTGGGCCGAGAGTGGCCTTAGCAAAAACCATTGTTCAGCCTCATCCCCAATTCAACCACGACCCGAGACTGAAAATGGGTATTTCGGCGACCCGACTCAATTTTCTCCATCTTTAGGTTATCTTGATCCAATCAAAACACTAAGTTTTGTTTCAAACGTATTTTAAGATTGATTTCAAGCACCAATTGCTCAAAATAACATCAAAAACTTGCCAAATTATGGAAATAATTGGTTTTTTCTTAATTCGGGTTCGTTAGGGTTCCGGCCAAAAAATATGATTTACGACCTGTGAGTAGTAATGTGTAGAACGGGGAAATAAAAATAACAACTATTTGTTAGAAATCTGAAAATGATCAAGTATGAGGGCTTGCTGAGTCGACCAAATTCTTGATCTATCCTTAAGATAATATTGCCCCGTATATCCTTTCAACGGTTGTAATGACAACTTATCTCCCAAGATAAAACAGCAATTAAACAAATGAACAAAAGAAACTCAAGTGTTTGCTTTGGAAGAGAGATCTTTGAGTGTTTGTGATTGCAAGAGAGGAAGACAATTTCAGAGAATTGTTGAGTGTAAGATATCAAGTGTATTCTTTCCAAATGAGCCTTGTGTCTCATTATATAGTGTGTAGATGATGACCCTCCAAATGGCTAAGTAATGGTCATGAATGTCATGTTAATGCCTTGAATTTAGAGTTACAATTCAGTCAAGTAATGACTGAATTCATAAGCAAAATAATTGAGAGTAATTACTCCAAAGTCAGCCCAAGAATCATTTTTTAATTCACCTCCAACAGTTGAAAGCGATCGAGAGTCGCGACTTCAATTCCGGTGAGTTCTTGGAATTGAAGCGTCATTAAGTCGCGGCCGCCCGAAGGAGAGTCGCGACCATGGCGTTGCGGCCCTTACATGGAGGAGTCGCGGCCCTTCTCGGTTTCGTGGTGATTTCTGATTCACTTCATCTTTACACATTATACAACTCTTCCTTCATTTACCAACGTGAAATGATTCGTCATTTGGCCAATAACCGTCTATTACCTTACGTCTCAAACAATTCGTATATGTACCAATATCTCTTCCATTAAGAAAATTTTGATCTTTGGCACTACGTGTGCACGTGTGTGGAAACAAGGTTTCTTACGTGCGGGGCCCCAATTGTTTGATTCATAATTAATAAAATTTACTTTATTTCACGTTTAATAAATATTTCCAACAATCCCCTCTTGGAAGAGATTTTGGTTCACGCACATGGTGTCTTTCTAGCAATCACTTGGCGGAACGATTGCATCCGGAGAGGTAGCCGGAGCTTTGAACCTTCCATAGTAGAATACCATCACACATATTTACTGTGCGGTGAATGTGATGTCTTGAACCGTCAGTGTTTAGTATATGCCAAGACAATGGTACCAACACAACACATTTCCTACTCAATCTTTCTAGTGTTTTGTCCATCGTGGGTCGTGAACACCCTTGGATTCTTAAGTGTGTTCATTTGAGACGTCATGTCCTCGCACATATATAGGTGGTGTTACACCCCATAATACCAGGACTACTAATTGAAAACATGATTAAGGATTTAAGATTTGAATTTTGGAAGGAAAGAATTATTACATTTTCTTAAGGAAAATTTTGGAAAAATGTGACGATGAAAAATTATTAACTTGGAGTTTAATACTTCTAATTGGATTTGTGGAATTAGTATTGGATTACGAAGAATTGGAATTGATAATACGGGGTCCGCTAAAAATTTCACAATTTGGGGGGGGGGGTTCGAAAATTATAATATTTTGGACCAATCGGAGAGTGACACGTGTCACCCCTCCACTTGTCTTGCAAGATGATACACTTTAAGATATTTTGAGAAGGGGACAAGTGAACATGGGTCCCACTCCACTTGTCAAGCTTGATACACTTAGATATTTATATATATGGATTGCATTGGAAGACTTCTACACTTAGACAAAATTTCACAAAGATATATCTCTCTCTTTCAAAGAGCTCTCGGCCAAAAGGAAACATTGAAGAACAAGATTTCATAATCTTCCAAGTCTAGTTTATTAATACAAGATCAAGAATCCTAGCCTAGTCCTAAGAGATTAAGGGTGTAGAAAGGTATTAAAAAGCTTCACTTTGTACCCTTGTTGTTGTTGGATAATTGACTGATTTTTATGGACTGTTTTGGTAGATTAAGGGGCTGAATTTTACACGTCAAGTAAGCTTGTAATCCCTTTTGGTTAACTGTTGGTTGTGCCCTTAATTGTGGCTTGTTTGTTGATGAAATTGGGCCTTGGAAAAGGTGGAAAAGTACGTATAAACGGAAAAAGTGTTGCCCAAATTTTCGTAGAATAAGAGGACCATTACATGGTATAAGTCTTATACTAGTGTGTATGAAGTTGATAGAAGTATTATTGTTGTTATAGGTTGAAGTACTACTTGTGGCATTTTCTACTTGGCGTGTGGAATAGCCGATAGGTTGAAGTACCTATTCGAGACGTATTCTACTTGTCGTGTTGGTTAGTCATCAATGAGGTATGTGAACATCTTCCTTCTCTCATTTGGCATGTTCTTCGTGTGAACCATAATTGTGGTATTGTTTCAGAAGTTATTATACTCTTAGAAGTTAAGGAGTATTCTTATTATTGATTCTATGCTAAAGGCATGTCTAAATTATTCCTAAGTCCTTACCAAGTCTTAAGGGAGATGTTGGTAAGAACTTTTAGTAAACATTGTAGTCGAGTTGATCTTGCGAAGTTACAGCACTAATGAGAAAATGTATCGAACAAGCCATTGAAGCGTTAAAAAAAATCGACAATCTATTATATTGAAATGAGTAGAATTTTCCATCTGCATAGAAGCTAAGATATAATCAGTTCGTTTTACACTTTCTAGGGTTCACATCTAATTAGATAAGATCATTATTAATGTATAACCTAATGGCTCATAAAATGCATTAATTTGGAAATTCGGATCCGTTATCATCATGCAAATGTTTCCATAATGTTAGCTAGAGGAGCGAGACGAATTAGATCATCGAGTTGGTACAAACGACGAGTGGATCCTATACTTGACTTGCTCTTTATAAAATGAGCGGATCCTAATCCTTAGTGATATTTTCCCTTGATAGTACTTTGGGTTTTATAAAAGGAAAGTTGTTTACCTATTCGTTTGATAATGCCTTGAGTTTTTCTAAAAAGATAGTTCATTCTAATTGTTCTAATGAGAGTCAAAGATGATTTAAATTGTACATAGTTGCTTGTGATAGCTATAGGTGTACAGTCCTTTATATTCACACCGAGTCCCAGAATGGGCCAGAATATGTCGTACCTTATTTGACTTATAGCACATTACACCGAGTCCCAAAATGGGTCGGGACATATCGTACCTTGCATGACTTATAGAGCGTTACACCGAGTCCCAAAATGGGCCAGAACATGTCGTACCTTGCATGACTTATAGAGCGTTATACCGAGTCCCAGAATGGGTCGGGACATGTCGTACCTTGCATGACTTATAGAGTATTACACCGAGTTCCGGAATGGGCCGGGAAATGTCGTACCTTGCATGACTTATAGAGCGTTACATCGAGTCCTAGAATGGGCCGGGATATATCGTACCTTGCATGACTTATAGAGCGTTACATCGAGTCCCAGAATGGGTCGGGACATGTCATACCTCGCATAACAGTATTTGTTTATTTGGACAGACGTTCTTAATTTTGACATGACTCTCATTTTAAAAGAAAGTATCATGGGCACGGTTGAATCTTATTTTAAAAAGGTACAGTGATAAAGTAGTACATTGGTACATCGACCATGGTGCGGTGATACAAAGAATATAGTGGAGCAGTGCAGTGATACAAAGTCTGATTGGCTCTTATTTTTGGCACGGTAGGATCTAGTATTTGATTTTCATATTTGTCCCTGTCATTCTTTTGTACAGTTATGATCTTGTTTAATGTACTTCATATTTACATACTTGGTACCTTGTTGTACTGACCCCCTTCGGGGGGTTGCGTTCATCCCCGCAGGTATTATGTACTCAGTTGGGTGATCCGTGAGCTTAGGATCTTTGTTCAACGTTTTGGGATAGCTCCAATGTTCTTGAGCTTGTCATTTTGGCATAAGTCTTCCATTATGGCTAGGTATATCAGGGGTACGGCGGGGCCTTGTTCCGTCATAGTTTACTGTCCAAACACTTAGATGTCTGTATTCATATGTGGGCTGGACTTGCGTGAGTTGTATTTATATTTGTGTACAGTTGTAGTCCCATTCGGGTGTTATATATTACAGCAGCCTTGCCGGCTTTTCTTGTTTTAAAAAAAAAATAATGAGTTTTATTTAGCTTCTGCGGGTTACTTATGTTGTATGGGTAGAAGGGTGCCCAGGTATGGCACCAGTCGCGGGACCGGGGTTCGGGTCATGAAAAAAGTGGTATCAGAGCAGTTAGTCCTCGAAATTTCTACAGACCGTGTATAGTAGAGTCTTGTTTATCGGTGTGTTGTGAACCACATCTATAAACAGGAGGCTACAGTACATTTAGGATGGTTTATATTCTTCTTACTCCAAGATCGTGCGATAGATCTGTGTGGTTAGGGTAGTCCCTCCCTAACATATTATTGTGATTGCATCTATGAGAAAGCGACAGCGGCCCAAAAAGGAATATTTGGACTTGGTATCCAGGTTGGTAAAATTATTGTATAGTTGGTATGATGATGTACATCTATGCAGACATATTTATTTGGGGTTATGTGTGTGTTGTCTGAAGCAATTGTGGGTTATCATGTGATGGTTGAGCTTTATAAATTGCTGGAAGGTGTGAAACAGTTTAATGAATCCACATCAAGGTTATATATGTGCTAATTTGTAATATTTAGGAGGTGATGAGCTGTCTGAGAGGGTGATAAACACTTAAAGGATCATGTTTAATTAACTTAATGACATACCATGTGGTTAGATTGAGTTGTGTTGTATTCTTAAGTGAGATGCGTGAATAATATTGGTATGAAGTAAATAGAGTTGTTGTGATTAAGACAACAGGATTTTTAGATATTGAGAAGCTATCTTGCCCGTATACGGGGAGAAATAATGTAAGCTTGGGACATGAAATATTTGAGGATCTTAGAGTATTGGATAATCGTTTAGACCTTAGATAGACAAGTCCTTCAAGAGTAAAGTAATTTATGTGTGATTGTGGTTAAAGTACATGGTATATGTGAAGTGTATTAGAGGTGATGATTCCTTGGTTTGAGTATAAACCACTTGTGATTGAGGTTGATGATTGCTGAGCCGATTGGGAAATTGTATAGCTTGAGACCTTAGATGAACATTCGAGGACGAATGTTTTCTAAGGGGGGAAGGATGTTACACCCCGTAATATCAGGGCTACTAATTGAGAACGTGATTAAGGATTTAAGATTTGAATTTTGGAAGGAAATAATTATTACATTTTCTTAAGGAAAATTTCGGGAAAATGTGACGACGAAAAATTATTAACTTAGAGTTTAATACTTCTAATTGGATTTGTTGGATTAGTATTGAATTACGAAGAATTGAAATTGATAATATGGGGTCCGCCGAAAATTTCACAATTTTAGGGGGGGGGGGTCGAAATTTATAGTATTTTGGACCAATCGGAGGGTGACACGTGTCACCCCTCCACTTGTCTTGCAAGATGATACACTTTAAGATATTTTGAGAAGGGGACAAGTTGACATGGGTCCCACTCCACTTGTCAAGCTTGATACACTTAGATATTTATATATATGGATTGCATCGGAAGACTTCTACACTTAGACAAAATTTCACAAAGATATATCTCTCTCTTTCAAAGAGCTCTCGGCCAAAAGGAAACATTGAAGAACAAGATTTCATAATCTTCCAAGTCTAGTTTATTAATACAAGATCAAGAATCCGAACCTAGTCCTAAGCCAAGTTAACACTCCATTAACTCCAAAAAAAAATCTCCATTGGGCCGTGAATGAGGGTTGAAACCCTAGGGCTGTTCTTCGACTTCTTGGATGTAAAACGTGAAGGGAAGTTGGTTATAAGGTTGTAGTGGATACATGTAAGTGATTGGAACTTGAAGAAGTGGAGCAAAACGAAAATTGTGGACGAATAATGTGTGGACTGTTTTGACGTTTTTGGGCAAGATTTGAGGTAAGATTTCGTCCTCCTCTTGAAGTAATTGTATATTACATATTGTTATAGTATATAGATGAACTTGTGTTAAGGAAGAAATGGAAAATAAGAAGTGTATGTGATAGTTGTTGGTGTTGGCCGAGAATGGACTATTTTCGGATCTTTGGAGTTTGTTGGTTATTGTTGTTGTTATCTCCACCTATTGCATGTTATAATGGAGTAATATTGTTGTTAATAAGTTGATATAACTTAAATAGAAGTTTTGGAACTTGAATTGGAATAAAAAGAATTAAGGAAAGAGTTATCGGATTGTAGTTGTTGGCCGTGGAATCTATAAAATTGTTGGAGGGTTATTATGCAGTTTTTATGGACTGTTTTGTGGTGTTAGGCTGCTGGAAAATCAGCCACCTATATGCATTATTAAGGTGGTAATTATTAATGGAACTCCGAAGAGATTAAGGGTGTAGAAAGGTATTAAAAGGCTTCACTTTGTACCCTTGTTGTTGTTGGATATTGGACTGATTTTATGTACTATTTTTTTAGATTAAGGGGCTGAATTTTACACGTCAAGTAGGCGTGTAATACCATTTGGTTAAATGTTGGTTGTGCCCTTAATTGTGGCTTGTTTGTTGATGAAATTGGGTCTTGGAAAAGGTGAAAAAGTACGTATAAACGGGAGAAGTGCTGCCCAAATTTCCGTAGAATAAGAGGACCATTACTTGGTATAAGTCTTATACTAGTGTGTATGAAGTTGGTAGAAATATTATTGTTGTTATAGGTTGAAGTACTACTTGTGGCATTTTTTACTTGGCGTGTGGAATAGCTGATAAGGTTGAAGTACCTATTCGGGACGTATTCCACTTGTCGTGTTGGTTAGTCATCAATGAGGTATGTGAACCTCTTCCTTCTCTTTTTTGGCATGTTCTTCGTGTGAACCATAACTGTGGTATTGTTTCAAAAGTTATTCTACTCTTAGAAGTTAAGGAGTATTCTTGTTATTGATTTTATACTAAAGGCATGTCTAAATTATTCCTAAGTCCTTACCAAGTCTTATGGGAGATGTTGGTAAGAGATTTTAGTAAACATTGGAGTCGAGTTGATCTTGCGAAGTTACAACACTAATGAGAAATGTATCGAACAAGTCATTGCAACGTTAAAAAAAAAAATCGACAATCAATTATATTGAAATGAGTAGAATTTTCCATCTGCATAAAAGCTAATATATAACCAGTTCATTTTACACTTTCTAGGTTCACAAATGATTAGATAAGATCATTATTAATGTATAACCTAATGGCTCATAAAATGGATTAATTTGGAAATTCGGTTCTGTTATCACCATGCAAATGTTTCCATAATGTTAGCCAGAGGAGAGAGGCGAATTAGATTATCGAGTTGGTACAAACGACGAGTGGATCCTATACTTGACTTGATATTTATAAACTGAACGGATCCTAATCCTTAGTGATATTTTCCCTTGATAGTACTTTTAGTTTTATAAAAGGAAAGTTGTTTACCTATTCGTTTGATAATGCCTTGAGTTTTTTCTAAAAAGATAGTTCATTCTAATTGTGCTAATGAGAGTCAAAGATGATTTAAATTGTACATAATTGCTTGTGATAGCTATAGGTGTACAATCCTTTATATTCACACCGAGTCCCAGAATGGGCCGGAACATGTCGTACCTTATTTGACTTATAGCACATTACATCGAGTCCCAGAATGGGCCGGGACATGTCGTACCTTGCATGACTTATAGAGCGTTACACCGAGTCCCAGAATGGGCCGGGATATGTCATACCTTGCATGACTTATATAGCGTTACACCGAGTCCCAGAATGGGTCGGAACATGTCGTACCTTGCATGACTTATAGAGCGTTACACCGAGTCCCAGAATGGGTCGGGACATGTCGTACCTTGCATGACTTATAGAGTGTTACACCGAGTCCCAGAATAGGCCGGGACATGTCGTACCTTGTATGACTTATAGAGCATTACACCGTGTCCCATAATAGGTCGGGACATGTCATACCTCGCATAAAAATATTTGTTTATTTGGACAGACGTTCTTAATTTTGACATGACTCTCATTTTAAAAGGAAGTATCGTGGGCACGGTTGAATCTTATTTTAAAAGGGTACAGTGATAGGTATATTCAGGGGTACGGCGGGGCCTTGTCCCGTTATAGTTTACTATCTAAACTCTTAGAGGTCTGTATTCATATGTGGGCTGGACTTGCGTGAGTTGTATTTATATTTTTGTACAGTTGTAGTCCCATTCGGGTTTTATATATTATGGCAGCCTTTCCGACTTTGCCTATTTTAAAAAAAAATGAAGAGTGTTATTTAGCTTCCGCGAGTTACTTGTGTTGTATGGGTAGAAGGGTGCCCAGGTAGGGCACCAGTCGCGGGCCCGGGGTTCAGGTCGTGACAGGTGGTCTCCTACAAGGTATCATGTAATACCCCGCTACACAAGAGTTAGGAACCATTAAAAATTTCATCAACCTAACCTCAACTTTTGAGGATCATTAAAGGTTTGGAAACTTATCTTTTACCCCTCTTACAGGTAGCATTTTTTGTCTATCACAGGAACGGCCTTGGATTATGTTTCTTAATAAAAAAATTATCTGAACTGCTCTTGCTTCCACCGAAGCGCTCACGGAACCTTTACAGTTTTGTTTTCCCATTGAACCTTATTCCTGGGATCTCCAGTCTGTAAGGTTGGGTGTCTACTATATCGGTTCTTATTGTTTGGGTTTTAAGCTCATTTCCTGCAGGCAGTAACAAGCGATCTTTAGGTATTACGCCCGTCGAGGATGCGATATTTTCCTTAGATTTTATGTAATCAATGGAAATAATACCCGAGGTGATCAACTGCCTAACGGACTCATGTATCCGTCAAATATGACGAGACTTACCGTTGTATATTGAACTCCGTACCCTTCCTAAAGCCGACTGACTGTCGCAGTGGATCATTACAGAAAACACGGGTTTATCCCAACATGGGACATCCTCTAAAAACCATGAAGTCACTCATATTCTTCTCCCGTTTTATCTAAAGCGATAAATTCCGACTCCATCGTGGATCGAGAAATAAGAGTTTGTCTAGAGTATTTCCAGGACACAGCTCCACCACCGATTGTAAAAATATATCCGTTGGTGGACTTGATGTCGTCGCTATCAGATATCCAATTTGCATCGTTGTACCCTTCTAATACCGCTAGATATCTTCAATAGTGTAACCCAAAACGTATCGTAAACTTTAGGAACCGTAGTATCCTGTTCAACGCTTTCCTGTGATCCTCACTTGGATTTTGAGTGAACCTAGCCAATTTATTGACTGCATGAGTGATATCAGGTCGAGTGCAGTTTGTGATATACATCAGACTACCAAATCACCTGCGCATATCGCTCCTGGAGTACGGGTTTACCCAGATATTTGTCAAGCTTTTGACTTATATCTAATGGTGTTGTTACCGGTGAACTGTCGAACATCCCAAATTTCTTCAGTACATCATCGATGTAGTGAGATTGAGATAAGACCAGTCCATTAGATGTCTTAGAGATCTTGATCCCTAAGATGACATCTGCAATGCCCATATCTTTCATGTCAAAATATTGTTTTAACATGTTCTTAGTCTCTAGGATTATTCCAGGACTTCTTCGAGTGATCAGCAAGTCATCTACATATAGACATATCATGACGAAGGATTTGAAATTTCCTTTCATGTAGACACATTTGTCACCTCCATTAATGACGTATCATTTTGATAGTAGAGTACTATCAAATTTATTGTGCCATTGTTTAGGGGCTTGTTTCAGCCCGTACAACGATTTAACAAGCCGACATACTTTTGTCTCTTGTCCTGGAACCACATACCCATCAGGTTGATCCATATATATTTCTTCTTCCAAATCACCATTTAGGAAGACAATCTTAACATCCATTTGATGTATTTCAAGATCCCGCAAGGCGGCGATAGCTATGAACATACGTATGGATGTCATTCTTGACACCGGAGAGTAGGTGTCGAAGTAATCAAGGCCCTCCTTTTGGCGATAACCCTTGACTACTAACCTAGCTTTGTACTTGTCGATAGAGCCATCTGCCTTTAACTTCCGTTTAAGGATCCACTTACAATCCAACGATTTGTGTCCTGGGGGAAGTTCTGCCAACTCCCAGGTGTGGTTATGCAGAATGGATTCTATCTCATTTTCTAAAGCTTCCCTCCAGAGCGGTGCTTCTGGAGTTGACAATGCTTCGGCGATTGTCTGTGGTTCATCCTGAACCAAATAAGCTACAAAGTTGGACCAAAGGACTTGTCCTTCCGTGCCCTTTTGTTTTGCCTTGGTTCCATCTTTGAATCTTCCAAGTCCTGAGAATCTGGAATACTAAATTGCGGATCGTCGGCTATTTCAGAATTTACTAGATCTGAACCATTTTGATCTAGGTAGTCAGTGACTCCTAGTTCATCAGAGGTTTGCTCATAACTTCGTTTGCGAGAGGTTATGTTGTTTTCCTTGTATGGAAATGTGTCTTCAAAGAACCATGCGTTCCTTGATTCCATAATCGTATCTTCATAAATGTCTGAATGATCCGACTTGTGCACTATGAAGCGATAAGCACTACTGTTATTGGCATATCCGATTAATATGCAATCCACAGTCTTAGGTCCAATCTTGGCCTACTTTGGCATAGGTACTTTTACCTTGGCCAGACAACCCCATACATTCATATATTTGTAGGTAGGTTTCTTTCCTTTCCAAGCTCGTATGGAGTCTTATTTTTACCCTTGTGTGGGACTCTTTTAAGAATCCTATTTGCGGTTAGGACAGCTTCTCCCCACATGGTTTGAGGGAGGCCCGAATTGATGAGTAGAGCATTTATCATTTCCTTTAGTGTTCGTTCTTGCGTTCAGCAACCCCGTTTGATTGAGGTGAGTAAGGAGCCGTTGTTTGATGAACTATACCCGATTGAGTACAAAGTTCTTCAAAAGGCGCTACATATTCTCCCCCTCTATCGCTACGGATAGTTTTAATCCGTTCGCCTAGTTGATTCTCAACTTCTGCTTTGTCGCGTTTGAATGCTTCAAAGGCTTTATCTTTACTTTTTAGTAAGTAAAGGTAACAAAATCTTGTGCCATCATCTATGAAAGTCACAAAGTACTTGTTCCTCCCTCTGGTTTGAGTGAACTTCAAATCACATATGTCAGTGTGTATAAGTTCTAGAGGAGCGGTATCCCTTTCGACGGATCTAAAAGGACTCTTGGAAAGTTTTGCCTCAACGCACACCTCACACTTATGTTGAGGGTTTATGTCAATAGACGGCAATAATTTCAGCTTTACCAATCTTTGGATAGATTGATAGTTTACATGTCTTAATCTATGATGCCATAAATTAGATCAAATAAGTAGAATGTGCAATTTTATTGATAGTTGAAACATAAGGCATTACAGGTGCAGCATTGAACTTAAAAAGGTCTTCACAGACGAAGCCCCTTCCTACAAAAGTTCCATTTTTAGTGATTACAAATTTGTTAGCCTATAACACTAGTCTAAAACCAGCATTTACTAACAATGGTCCAGAAATCAGATTTCTACGAATATCTGGAACATGCATCACTTCCTTCAGAGTCAGCTCCTTCCCGGACGTCATCTTTAGGATCACATTTCCTACCCCACAGTACCTATGAAGAAGAATTGTTCCCCATGAACAGCTTCTTATCTGAGACTGATGTATAAGTGGAGAAGGCTTATTTATTGAAACATATGTGACTGGTAGCACCTGTGTCTAGCCACTATTACACCGGATTCTCAACGAGGTTAGCTTCAAGAACTACCGCTGAGAACTCCCCAATCATATCGTTGGCGAGCGTGTCTTCAACAATGTTAGCCTTGGCCTTATTCTCACGTTTGATCTTGCGGCAGTCTTTGGCCATGTGACCAACTATATCATAGTGGTTACAATTTTCCAACAGGAGTATAGTTGTTGTTGACGCCTTGGGTAGGAGCAAAGGCATTATAAGTGTCCGGAGCAGCAGTGGAGGCATTGGTTGTGCCAAAGGCAGTGGCGGTGGCACTTGACGTACCAAAGCGATGGCAACGCGTGCCAAAGCGATGGTTGGGAAGGCATTAGAAATGCCATGATCGGTGGTGACACTAGGAGTGCCAAAAACAGTGGAGTTGAAGGCAGCGTTAGTGCCTTGAGTAGTGGGATTGAAGGCAATGGGATTGCCTTGAGCATCGGTGAAATTTTTAGTGTTGAATTGATCTTGTCCAGTCATGTTGTTGTTGAAATAGCGAATATTATATTAAGCTTGTGAGTAGTAATGTGTAGAACGGGAAAATAACAACAATAATTATTTGTTAGAAATCTGGAAATGATCAAGTATGAGGGCTTGCTGAGTCGAGCAAATTCTTAATCTATCCTTAAGATTATATTGCCCCGTATATTCTTTCAACGGTTGTAATGGCAACTTATCTCCCAAGATAAAACAGCAATCAAATAAATGAGCAAAGGGACCTCAAGTGTTTGCTTTGGAAGAAAGATCTTTGAGTGTTTGTGATTGCAAGAGAGGAAGACAATTTCAGAGAATTGTTGAGTGTAAGATGTCAAGTGTATTCTTTTCAAATGAGCTTTGTGTCTCATTATATAGTGTGTAAATGATGACCCTCCAAATGGCTAAGTAATGGCCATGAATGTCATGTTAATGCCTTGAATTTGGAGTTATAATTCAGTCAAGTAATGACTGAATTCATGAGCAAAATAATGGAGAGTAACTACTCCACAGTCAACCCAAGAATCATTTTTTAATTCACCTCCAATGGTTTGAAACAGTCGAGGAGTCGCGGCCCTTCAATTCCAGTGAGTTACTGGAATTGACATGTCAATTAGAGTCGCGGCCCTTCTCGGTTTCGTGGTGATTTCTGATTCACTTCATCTTTACACATTATACACTTCTTCCTTCATTTATCTACGTGAAATCATTCGTCATTTGGCCAATAACCGTCTATTACCTTACGTCTCAAACAATTTGTATACGTACCAATATCTCTTCCATTAAGGAAATTTTGATCATTGGTACTACGGGTGCACGTGTGTGGAAACAAGGTTTCCTACGTGCGGGGCCCCAATTATTCGATTCATAATTAATAGGATTTACTTTATTTCACGTTTAATAAATATTTTCAACACGACCAAACTATCTTTAATCAAAACACTTGTTACGGTCCTAAATGTGTTTTAGGACTGATTTGAATAATCAATTGTACGAAAAAATATTTAAAATTGATCCATATGATCAAAGTTAATGTTTTCTCCATAAACATGTTGTAACATATTACATAACATATTTCACACAAAAATAGCATGGAACATGAATAATTGAATTTTCTAGGATTAAATTCGTATTATTGAAACCCTATAATTTAAAAGTTCAATTAATCACAAACTACAGGGTCAAATTTTATGATCCACCTATCGTCGACGAGATCTTTAAAAGCCCTAAAGTTTACTGCACAAAACAAATAAATTCGAACATGAAATCATGCAATTATAAATCGGGTTTAACACTTAAAAACCCTAAAATCACATACTGCGTATAATTAATTCCCACGACCAGAAAATGAGCATGTTGGCTCTGATTCCAATGTAATAAATGCTAGTTCGGAGACTTAGGGATTTTCTCTTTGCGAATGCGGATCATTTGTAGCAATCACGACTCGAATTACTGGTCGTCTGAAATCCTCACATACGGATAGTCTCTAGTTCCACAA
Organism: Przewalskia tangutica; assembly: GCA_029844215.1. Lineage (NCBI taxonomy): Eukaryota > Viridiplantae > Streptophyta > Magnoliopsida > Solanales > Solanaceae > Przewalskia > Przewalskia tangutica. Next base: position 42,681,232 of record CM056723.1, on the reverse strand, counting down.
CCCAAATATCCTATTGTGTTATGCAGAGAATTCTACTAACCCTAGCCATTCTCTAACAATTTAGAATGTGCGTCTTCCAACAACCATATGGTGTTTATATAGATCGTATTAGGGCATAGTGTTAGTTTAACTAATGGGACATCTTATTTAGCTAGCACCCTTTATGGGCGTATTAGGGCCAAAACATTTACTAACAAGTGCATTCATGGCCTCTCTGTAATTGTTAGAATATTATGTTAGATGTGTAATTAATTGGTAATATTATGTTAGAATATTATGTTAGAATATTCTAGATATATAATTAATTAGTAATATTATATTTATGTAGAATCCTAATATATATGGTAGGAAGACATTATTAGGTAGGATTTCTTAGTGATTATGAGGCATGATTTTCTCCTCATAATTAATGTATATTACTTGTATATATTCTCCCTTATGGGATGAGAATGAGCAAGGAAGATTTTCCAATTCTAAAGATTTCTTACATGATATCAGAAGGTAATTCAAAGATCCTATTCTAAATAAAATTTTCCTTCCAATTTCGGTCATCTTCCCCATCCTTCCAACCGAATTTGTCTTCTCCATTGTTATACTTTATTTTATTTTTCTCCATTATTGTTGTCAACCATGTCTGAATCAAAATCTTCGTTTCACTCAGCCCTTACTATTTCCAACATTAAAACACATATTTCTGTCAAACTAGAGATGGAAACTGTTCAATACGCAACATGGGCGGAGTTGTTCAAAATATGTTGTAGGGCTCACAAAGTTCTTCATCATATAATTCCACCAAAAAATGGTACAACAACGGAACAATCGTCTGAAGCAGACAAAGAATTGTGGGATACCCTTGATGCCACAGTTCTTGGTTGAATTTATGCAACAATATCCACAGACTTGTTGCATACAATAATGGAACCAGATTCTACTGCTATGGCGGCGTACGGAACGCTGAGAGACATTTTTCAAGATAATCAAAACTCTCGTCTTTGTTGCGTTGGAACAAGAATTTTCAACCATTGTCGAGGCGGACTTTCCTAACGTTTCAACCTCATCAACGCCTCAAAGTGGTGGCGCATCAATCGAAAGCGTAGGTTCACGGTTTCGACAGCGGTTAGTTTTACAGTTAGTTGTCGGTCTCACGGATGCTTATAGTGGCGTGGGGACTCTAATCCATCAAAGTAATCCCTTACCAAAGTTTTATCAAGCAAGATCCATGCTTGTTCTTGAAGAATCGGGTTTGATTAAGAAGGTTTCAACGAATTCCGCCATGGTTGCCACGTATTCAAATGAAGGTAATTATTTTGACTATTCTTCACAAAATAAGAGTCAAAAGGGCGTGGTAATAATAATAAGAAGGTGGAAATCGCGAAATAATAAAGTGGGTCACCGAATTCCGCGGCGGAAATGGCGGCAACACCAACTCGGCGGAGGCTATGGCAAGAAGAACTCCGCGGCTACATCGCACTAACCACTGTGCCGGCAGCCAGAATCGGCAAAGCTTCACCGCCAAATGGTCCAGACGGCATCGGGCGAGCAAACCAATCGCCCAATGGCGATGCAGCCCAACCCGCCCAAAGAAGAAAGTCCAGCAGCCTTCTTCACAGAGTCCAAAGAAGCCTTCTTCAAAGCCAAAGCAAGCCTGTGCCCGGGCCGCGAGTTATCATTCTTCAAAGAAGTAAATGAAGTCCGGGCCCGAACGCTGAGTCTCTTCAGCAAGCAGTAAGAGCGCTTGGGCCTCCTCCGCCCAATGGCGGAGGCCCATTCAACCATAACCCATCCTACGGATATTGAAAAGCTATGCACACTTGGACTCAATCCACCTGATTCTAATCGTATATGGACTCGGTTACGCCACATATGACGGCCCCAAGGTACACTCTCACCCTATTATAATTTGAGCAAAGAAAATGGTATTATTGTTTAAATGGCCATACAATTCCAATAAAAGGTTATGGGACAAACACACCGTCACCACCACACCCGCCACTAGTTTTAAAAATGTCCTGCATGCTCCCAAATTAATAAAAACTTGGTTTCATAGGAAGTTTACTAGTGATAATTGGGTTTCATTAAATTTGACCCATTTGGTTTTTCCGCATACGACTTTCAGACGGGGAAGCTTCTCATGAGATATGATAGCAAGGGGGAGCTATATCCAATAAGTTTACCAAATCCACAGTCTAAAGTTCCTTCCACTTTTGCAGCCTTGGCTCCATCACTATGGCATGAACGATTGGGACATCCGGGGGAGTCTGTATTGGCCTCTCTTAAACAAAACAATTTTATTTCTTGTACTCAAACTCATATTTTGAATAAGTGTCAGGCTTGTGTTCTTGGTAAACATGTTAGGTTGCCATTTACTTCTTCTACTTCATGCACTACTATGTCATTTGATATTTTACATTGTGATATTTGGACATCACCGCTTTGAGTTCCTCAGTCATAGATACTATTTATCGCTTTGATGATTACTCTAATTATTTGTGGACATTCCCTTTGTCGAAAAAATTACAAGTGTTTTCCACTTTCCTAAACTTTAGAGCATTTATCCGAACTCAGTTTGAACGGGAGATTAAAAGTATTCAATGTGACAATGGGAGGGAATTTGACAATAATCAGTTTTGGGATTTTTTCAAAACAAATGGGTTACAATTTCGTTTATCCTGTCCTCACACATCTTCACAGAATGGGAAGGCGGAACGCAAAATTAGAACCATTAACAATATTGTGAGAACATCTCTTGCTCATGCTTCTATACCCCCCATTTTTTGGCATCATGCACTTCAAATGGCAACCTATATGTTAAATATCCTTCCCCACAAAAACATGTCTTACCAAGCTCCACTAAAAATACTATATTTACGAGAGCCCTCATATCATCATTTGAGAGTTTTTGGATGTCTGTGCTACCCCCTATTTACATCCACCACAATCACAAAATTTCAACCCCGGTCTACTCCATGTGTCTTCTTGGGATATCCTACGAATCACCGTGGTTACATGTGTTATGACATTTCCTCCAAACGTATGTTTATATGTCGTCATGTAATTTTTGATGAATCACAATTTCCATTTGTCAATATACATGACACAGGGACAAATATTTATGAATTTTTGGATGATGATAGGCCCCCGTATCTAACTCATTTCCTCCACAGCCCGGGACTCACAAAAAATACAGTCCAACAAACTGGGCCATCAGTTCCAAGGCCCAGTGAACGAGAACCCCATACTTTACACCACGCCTCACTGGGCCAACCTCCAACCTGTGCCCAACTACACATCCGGCGATGGCGTTCACCCATCTGCCTCACTCCGGCCAATGGCGTCCACCCATCGCCCACTAAACGGCGATCACCCGTAGTCAACATGGAATTACAAAACCCAATGCCAAATACAGTCTACACACTCAAGTCTCCAAATCACCTTTGCCTTGTAACCCTGTGTCTGCCCTAAAAGATCCTAATTGGAAAATGGCCATGGATGATGAATATCATGCTCTAATTAAAAATAGGACATGGGAGTTAGTACCTCGTCCATCTAATGCTAATATAATTAGATTCATGTGGATTTTTAGCCATAAAGAAAAATTTGATGGTTCTTTCGAGCGTAAGGCCCGACTTCAGGTGATGGCAAGACTCAACAGTGGGATTAGATTGCGAGACATTCATCCAAATGGTTAACCAAAGAACCATCGTAATTGTTCTCAGTTTAGCCCTCTCAAAAGGATGGTTACTTCATCAATTGGATGTCAAGAATGCCTTCTTACATGGACATTTGAGTGAGACGGTATACATGCACCAACCATTGGGGTACAGAGATTCTCGTTATCCCAATCATGTGTGTTTACTTAAAAAATCATTATATGGACTCAAACAGGCTCCCAGGACTTGGTACAAGCGGTTTGCAGATTTTGTGTTCAATATGGGTTTCTCAAACAATAGCTCGGATAATTCACTATTTATTTATCAACAGGGAGATCATACTGCTTATATTCTCTTATATGTAGATGATATTATCCTAACAGCCTCTTCAGACTCTCTTCGCAAGGATATCATGACCCAGCTGAGTTCCGAATTTGCTATGAAGGATCTTGGTCCACTTCACTACTTTCTAGGAATTGCGGTGACACGTCATGCAGGAGGTTTATTTCTTTCCCAGAAGAAGTATGCATCAGAAATCGTAGAACGGGCTGGAATGTCATCTTGCAAACCGTCTGCAACTCCAGTAGATACCAAGTCAAAACTGAGTGCCATATCCAGTAGTCCTTTTGCTAATCCGACATTGTATCGCAGCTTGGCAGGAGCTTTACAATATCTCACATTCACCAGGCCAGATATTACATATGCAGTACAACAAGTGTGTTTGTTCATGCACAATCCTGGAAGAACATACGATGCACTCGCCGTATTGTACGATATATTCAGGGCACTCTGCATTATGGATTGCATCTGTACCCATCTTCCATGACCAAGCTTGTCACCTACACAGATGCAGACTGGGCAGGATGTCCAGACACCCGACGCTCCACCTCTGGCTATTGCGTCTTCCTCGGTGATAATTTAATATCTTGGTCCTCCAAAAGGCAACCCACCGTATCACGTTCCAGTGATGAAGCTGAATACCGTGAGGTAGCCAATGTCAGGTCCGACATGCTGGATTCGGAATCTTTTACTTGAGCTTCATTGTCCTATTCCGACAGCCACCATGGTATACTGTGATAACATTAGTGCAATGTATCTCTCCGGAAATCCAATCCATCATCAACGCACCAAGCATATTGAGTTAGATATTCATTTTGTCCGTGAAAAGGTGGCTCGCGGACAGGTGCGAGTGTTACATGTCCCGACGCGACATCAGATTGCAGATATCTTCACAAAAGGACTTCCGCTGATCTTATTTGAAGAATTTGGGACGATCTCAAGATTCGCCTCCTCCCATTTCATGGAGTGTTAGAATATTATGTTAGATGTGTAATTAATTGGTAATATTATGTTAGAATATTATGTTAGAATATTCTAGATATATAATTAATTAGTAATATTATATTTATGTAGAATCCTAATATATATGGTAGGAAGACATTATTAGGTAGGATTTCTTAGTGATTATGAGGCATGATTTTCTCCTCATAATTAATGTATATTACTTGTATATATTCTCCCTTATGGGATGAGAATGAGCAAGGAAGACTTTCCAATTCTAAAGATTTCTTACATGGTATCAGAAGGTAATTCAAAGATCCTATTCTAAATAAAATTTTCCTTCCAATTTCGGTCATCTTCCCCATCCTTCCAACCGAATTTGTCTTCTCCATTGTTATACTTTATTTTTTTTTTCTCCATTATTGTTGTCAACCATGTCTGAATCAAAATCTTCGTTTCACTCAGCCCTTACTATTTCCAACATTAAAACACATATTTCTGTCAAACTAGAGATGGAAACTGTTCAATACGCAATACGGGCGAGTTGTTCAAAATATGTTGTAGGCTCACAAAGTTTTTCATCATATAATTCCACCAAAAATGGTACAACAACGGAACAATCGTGCAAGCGGACAAAGAATTGTGGATACCGCGATGCCACAGTTCTTGGTTGAATTTATGCAACAATATCCACGCATTTGTCTGATACAATAATGGAACCGATTCTACCGCTATGGCGTATGGGAACGCTGAGAGACATTTTTCAAGATAATCAAAACTCTGCGTATTGCGTTGGAACAAGAATTTTCAACCATTGTCGTGCACTTTCCTAACGTTTCAACCCATCACAACGCCTCAAAGTGGTGGCGGTCAATTGAGAACGTAGTTCACCCGCTTCGACAACCTGTTAGTTTTACGATTAGTTATTCGGTCTCACGGATGCTTATAGTGGCGTGGGGACTCTAATCCGTCAAAGTAATCTCTTACCAAAGTTTTATCAAGCAAGATTCATGCTTGTTCTTGAAGAATCAGGTTTGATTAAGAAGGTTTCAACGAATTCCGCCATGGTTGCCACGTATTCAAATGAAGGTAATTATTTTGACTATTCTTCACAAAATAAGAGTCAAAAGGACGTGGTAATAATAATAAGAAGGGTGGAAATCGCGAAATAATAAAAGGTGCGGGTCAAGACCGGAATGGCGAACGCGGCAACACCAACTCGGCTATGGGCGAGATGGCGGCGGGCGGCGCGCGCGGCCATCGCACCACTGTGGCAGCCGCAAGAAATTTCAGCGGCAGCTTCATCGCCAAATAATGTCCAGACGGCATCGGGCGAGTAAACCAACTGGCCCAATGGCCAGTGGCAGCCCAACCCGCCCCAGCAGAGAGTCCAGCAGCTTCTTCAAGAAGTCCAAGAAGAAATTTCTTCAAGAAAGCGGCCAAGCAAGCCCGTGCCCGCGAGTTATCATTTTTCAAAGAAGCGAAATGAGTGCGGGCAGCCCGTAACGCCGAGTCTCTTTGACAGCAGCAAGAGCAGCTGGGCCTCCTCCGGCCCAATGGCAGGAGGCCCATTCAACCATAACCCATCCTACGGATATTGAGCAGGCTGTGCACACTCTTGGACTCAATCCACCGGATTCTAATTGGTATATGGACTCCGGGCTTACGTCACATATGACGGCGTCCCAAGGTACACTCTCACCCTATTATAATTTGAGCAAAGAAAATGGTATTATTGTCGGAAATGGTCATACAATTCCAATAAAAGGTTATGGGACAAACACACTGTCACCACCACACCCGCCACTAGTTTTAAAAATGTCCTGCATGCTCCCAAATTAATAAAAAATTTGGTTTCTGTTAGGAAGTTTACTAGTGATAATTGAGTTTCTGTTAAATTTGACCCATTTGGTTTTTCCGTACATGACTTTCAGACGGGGAAGCTTCTCATGAGATGTGATAGCAAGGGGGAGCTATATCCAATAAGTTTACCAAATCCACAGTCTAAAGTTCCTTCCACTTTTGCAGCCTTGGCTCCATCACTATGGCATGAACGATTGGGACATCCGGAGTCTCAGATTGGCCTCTCTTAAACAAAACAATTTTATTTCTTGTACTCAAACTCATGTTTTGAATAAGTGTCAGGCTTGTGTTCTTGGTAAACATGTTAGGTTGCCATTTACTTCTTCTACTTCATGCACTACTATGCCATTTGATATTTTACATTGTGATATTTGGACATCACCTGTTTTGAGTTCCTCAGGTCATAGATACTATTTACTGTTTCTTGATGATTACTCTAATTATTTGTGGACATTCCCTTTGTCGAAAAAATCACAAGTGTTTTCCACTTTCCTAAACTTTAGAGCATTTATCCGAACTCAGTTTGAACGGGAGATTAAAAGTATTCAATGTGACAATGGGAGGGAATTTGACAATAATCAGTTTTGGGATTTTTTCAAAACAAATGGTTTACAATTTCGTTTATCCTGTCCTCACACATCTTCACAGAATGGGAAGGCGGAACGCAAAATTAGAACCATTAACAATATTGTGAGAACATCCCTTGCTCATGCTTCTATACCCCCCATTTTTTGGCATCATGCACTTCAAATGGCAACCTACATGTTAAATATCCTTCCCCACAAAAACATGTCTTACCAAGCTCCACTAAAAATACTTTATTTACGAGAGCCCTCATATCATCATTTGAGAGTTTTGATGTCTGCTACCCCTATTTCCATCCACCACAATCACAAAATTTCAACCCCGGTCTACTCCATGTGTCTTCTTGGGATATCCTACGAATCACCGTGGTTACATGTGTTATGACATTTCCTCCAAACGTATGTTTATATGTCGTCATGTACTTTTTGATGAATCACAATTTCCATTTGCCAATATACATGACACAGGGACAAATATTTATGAATTTTTGGATGATGATAGGCCCCCGTATCTAACTCATTTCCTCCACAGCCCGGGACTCACAAAAAATACAGTCCAACAAACTGGGCCATCAGTTCCAAGGCCCAGTGAACGAGAACCTCATACTTTACACCACCGCCTCACACAACCTCCAACCTGTGCCCAACTACACATCCGGGCAGCGAGGCGTCACCCACTATCTCACTCCCGGCCAGTGGCGTCCAGTCCACTGGCCCACTAAACCGGCCAGTCACCCGTAGTCAATATGGAATTACAAAACCCAATGCCAAATACAGTCTACACACTCAAGTCTCCAAATCACCTTTGCCTTGTAACCCTGTGTCTGCCCTAAAAGATCTTAATTGGAAAATGGCCATGGATGATGAATATCATGCTCTAATTAAAAATAGGACATGGGAGTTAGTACCTCGTCCATCAAATGCTAATATAATTCGTTCTATGTGGATTTTTAGCCATAAAGAAAAATCTGATGGTTCTTTTGAGCGGCATAAGGCCCGACTTGTAGGTGATGGCAAGACTCAACAGGTGGGATTAGATTGCGAGACATTCATCGATGGTTAAACCAAGAACCATCGAATTGTTCTCGCTTAGCCTCTCAAAAGGATGGTTACTTCATCAATTGGATGTCAAGAATGCCTTCATACGGACATTTGAGTGAGACGGTATACATGCACCAACCATCGGGGTACGTAGATTCTCGTTATCCCAATCATGTGTTTACTTAAAAATCATTATATGGACTCAAACAGCTCCCGTGACTCGTACAAGCGGTTTGCGATTTTGTGTTCAATATGGGTTTCTCAAACAAATTGCTCGGATAATTCACTATTTATTTATCAACAGGGAGATCATACTGCTTATATTCTCTTATATGTAGATGATATTATCCTAACAGCCTCTTCAGACTCTCTTCGCAAGGATATCATGACCCAGCTGAGTTCCGAATTTTCTATGAAGGATCTTGGTCCACTTCACTACTTTCTAGGAATTGCGGTGACACGCCACGCAGAGGTTTATTTCTTTCCCAAAAGAAGTATGATCGTAAATCGTAGAATCGCCGGAATGTCATCTTGCAAACCGCTGCAACTCAGAGATACCAAGTCAAAATCGAGTGTCATATCCAGAGTCCTTTTGCTAATCCGACATTGTATCGCGCACTGGCGCGAGCTTTACAATATCTCACATTCACGGGCCGATATTACATATGTAGTACAATAGTGTGTTTGTTCATGCACAATCCTATGGAAGAACATACGCACGCACTCAGCGTATTGACGATATATTCGTGGCACTCGCATTATGGATTGCATCTGCACTCCATCTTCCATGACCAAGTTTGTCACTACCACACGACGCAGATTGGGCGGGATGTCCAGACACCGACGCCCACCTCCGCTATCGTCTTTCCGGTGATAATTTAATATCTTGGTCCTCCAAAAGGCAACCCACCGTATCACGTTCCAAAGGCCGGTGAATACCGCGGTAGCCAATGTCAGGTCCGACTCACGCCGATTCTAATCTTTTACTGAGCTTCATCGTTCTATTCGACACCACCATGGTATACTGTGATAACATTAGTGCAATGTATCTCTCCGGAAATCCAATCCATCATCAACGCACCAAGCATATTGAGTTAGATATTCATTTTGTCCGTGAAAAGGTGGCTCGCGGACAGGTGCGATGTTACGCCCGACGCGACATCGATTGCAGATATCTTCACAAAAGGGCTTCACGATCTTATTTGAAGAATTTCGACGCTCAAGATTCGCCTCCTCCCGCCATCATGAGTGTTAGAATATTATGTTAGATGTGTAATTGATTGGTAATATTATGTTAGAATATTCTAGATATATAATTAATTAGTAATATTATATTTATGTAGAATCCTAATATATATGGTAGGAAGACATTATTAGGTAGGATTTCTTAGTGATTATGAGGCATGATTTTCTCCTCATAATTAATGTATATTACTTGTATATATTCTCCCTTATGGGATGAGAATGAGCAAGGAAGATTTTCCAATTCTAAAGATTTCTTACAGTAATCTTCTTCAACTTATTTTTTGTGTCTACCTGAAAATGAGTACAATTCTACAGTATTGATCAGTAAAAAAATCACACATAATATTTATATTAAATCAATAAATATAATATATGTCTTCTATACATACTTTTGTTATTTAATTAATTTGTATTTCCACCTAAGTTATCACTTAATCATGATAAACGGATGTGGTCTAATATAAACACAAGGTTCTTCTAATTAGTAAACCTCTAAACTTTTTTTTTAACTTAAGGTATGATAAAACGAAATATAAAATAAAATAAATTAATTTAAAGGTAGAAAAGAAACAGGAATTTGGAACTGTGGTCTTGGCCACATCAAAGGGCTCGGAGCTTAATTAGATCTGACACCAATTAGGTGCAAAGTTATGGTCATTTCACATTTGGAAGTTGGAAAATATCAACGTTTTGAACCTTTAATGAGATAATTACCCTTCGTTATACTATTGGTATAAAAATACTCCAGCCGTCACCTAGCTAAATGGTTCAAATATACTCCTTCTCTATTAGAATTGTTCAAGGTAGACACTCAATCTCACGTATATAATTCTTGATATATTTCACTCACAATATAGTATATACCTTTCAGATTTTGTTCCGAATTGATAGAAATTTGTTTCGTCTGATTTGAAATAAACTTCTCACTTCTTTAAGTACTTGTAGGTAATATGCAATATATAATGCTCATTAGGCCCTTACTCATATTCTCTGTTTTAAAAGTGTAAACGTGTATAGTATAATTAGAATATCCATATCCATAATTAGAATATTTGTGTAAATATAATTATGGTAAAACTAAGAATCTTATTGTATTAAATACACATCTTGTACACTATATATATTTGATATTAATTATATTCGAATTACACTATACACCCTAGGTCACTTGCAAAACGTCCTCAAAATCATGTGTAAGGTTTAGTTCTATGTGGCTTACGCCTCACACACCCTATTGTGCGCCCAAAACACACCTAATTAGCATATTGACCCTCAAATTCTTTAAAAAATAAATAATAAAAGTTCAATTCCTCTATAAAAATGAATATTGAGAGTAACTTGAAAAACGAGTCATAATATTGCATAGTACTAATTGATAATATCATGAGAATGAATATCATTTGAACATTCCTTTTGAAAATAGTTGGACAATCGAAATTTACATCTCCACTTTCGATTGGTCTTCATATATTAGTTTTATGTCTCTCAAAATTATCATTTTAATTGCTATTTGAAAATGTTTTTTTGTTTATTCATGAAAGAGTAATGTTTTACGTAAATTATAGTATTGATAATATTTATGGATTATTTACTTTTACGGAGGTAGTGTGTATAGTTTGAAAATATTTTTTTAACAAATTGTGATTTTTCAACTGTTTGAAAGTTATGACATATAATTGTTTATCTCATGATTACTTTATCACTATTACATTGTTTATACTTGTAAAAGTATACTATGAGTGCAAAAGCATAGGATCCCCATCCAGGTAAAAGTTTACATTCTAAGTTAACAATCTGTCATGATCCTCCTATTTTTTTCAGGGGGAAGAGAAGAGCTCTAGGTCAAGCCTCTTATTCTATTTATTCTATTGGGTATACCCGTCGGGCAGGTAAGCGAGACAGAAGTCTCATTGTTTGTTCTCATTTAGTTTTGTTATTTCACTTATCAGACCTTTTAAAGATTCATGGGCTTACATCTTACGTCTCGACTTGTACTAAGTAAAATTCCCCCGGCTATTAAAACACTGGTCATATTTTAAGAATTTAAACTGTATAAAATTCTTTAAATCTTAATTACACTATCAGATTATCCAAAAATATCTTTATATATAATTTTATTGAAATGTAAAAATATGTAATTTTGAAATAATAAGTTAGTTGCTACAACATATAAAAATGATTGATGATACGATTTGTTTACACTAATAGTAGTGTTTATAACTTAAACTCGCCTATTAAAGGAGGGGGGGGGGGACCATTTGTCTGTCCCCATAAAGGTGATAATCATGATCTAAATCTTCATTACCTCTCTTTTTCTTTTTCTTTGTTCTGTCAGTGCATGTGTGTTGTGCGGGGCTACAAATGCAGATATATGGCACACATGCATTTAAAGAGCTTATCTTGAGTTGCAGGTTAATCAAATGATTGTCACCCCACCACTTCTTTTTTTCTTCTTTTGCTGGGGCTCATCTCAAATTCATTGAGTTCCTTTCTTCTTTAGTCACAGCTCATAATTGGCCAAAAGATTATTCAATTCAATCCCTTTGTCCATTGTGCATATAGGTGAAATAAATATTGTTGAATCCTATATTTCAACATGTTGTCAAAGAGGTTCATAAAATGTTTTATCAGGTCATGGATTCGACTCACAGCTATGTCATCTCAACATTTGTTTTGAATCCACTTGTCCTCACCTAAAAGTTTGCGATTTTTCCCTCTTAAGTATAACACGAAGCCATAAACATCTCATTAAGAAGTTAGTGTTGACGATATAAATAACGGAATAAAAGTGAGCTCTCTAGCTATAGTTCTTAGATAAGTTGGTCACGCAATTTAATATGATATTAGACCAGACAAGTTCTACTTTCGAGCCTTACCTTTTGATATTTCACGTCTTTAACTCTTAAGAAATGATCAAGCCTCACGTGAGAGACATGTTAAAGATATGTACAATAAAGTTAAAAGCGAGTTTTCTCTATAATAGTTTAAAATTTTAGATGAGTTGAGCGATTAAACTTTAATATGAAGAATCCATAAAAGGAAGATCTGCTGGACTTTTTTTCTTTTCTTTCAAATCTTGCATGCATTCCTATGACGTTGATGATCAGTAGATATATAGGCGCCTTTATCTGTGGGGATATGAGGCGCCTTTATCAACAAAGCATGCATGCATGCAATAATTAATTATTATATCGTGGTCCATACTCCACAACATTAAATTAGATTGCTTAATAAGTAGTCCTTGATTATCCTATTTTGAATGGGAGGTGTGAGGTCACTTCTATTAATTTCTTGGATAATGATGCCTCCCCAAAAACATGCCTACTTTTTTTCAAATTAGGATCCTCCTTTATTTGTCGACTTCTTCTCCCTAACGTGACACATTAAGAAAATGCAGAGGAGGAGAATGCGCAAGTATTCTTACTCTTAGTTTTAGTCACAAACTAAGCACCGCATATAAAAAGAATTAAATAATATATAAAAATCTTCCAATCATTTAATTAGTATGCGCTGAAAAAGAAAAGAAAATATGTACTCCTAATTAAGCTTCTAACCATTTTGAATGCGCTCTTATCTTAGACCAAAAGAGAGAATGCATCTTCCTATGCACCGCAATAGGTTATAAACTCATAGTGACGGGAAAAAAGATCATTTAAAACGACTTTTAAAACAGTATTTCCTCTCCCTCTAAATAAGAATAATTATTTGACCACCCAACTTTCCCATCCAGTATTTCCAATTTCCTCTTACAACTAACCCCCTTTATGCAAAGTAGAAACACTACGAAATATTATGTGAATTAATTAAGGTATAAGAAGTTTCTTTGGAAAAGAAATTTGAAGAGTAAAAGATGGTAGGGTCTCAGAAGAAAGACAGTCCTTTGATACCTTTTGCTTTTACATCTTTTGGAATTTGCGAGTCTTGTCTTTGTCGCTTGACTCTACTTTCCGTTATTGTACCTTTTGTTTTTGGTACGTCAAGGTGATTTGGGTACAACCACTCCGACGTCATGGCTCAACTCGCAGTGGTGAAATATCAGAGGGTTCTTTACGTCGTGTCCGTTGATCCTTTCCTTGCAGAAATGCACTCAGATATCTCTCGATTACATCTCACTCCGCCACGCCTCAGTACAGGTGGGGGTTTTGCCTTTGAAATTTTCCCCTCATCAAAGTATTCTAAGATTTTCAGTTTTGGGTACAGACATTAATGCTACACGATAGCAGTGTGAACTAGACTAATAAGGATGATAATACAGTAATTATAAAGAGTCAAAAGAGTAGCAACACGCCAACGCCTATGCAACGCAAATCAAAATTGACTTTTATCATGTGTAACCGAAAGCTGTCAAACTAGAATACGCGGTCTAGAAAAATATTTGCCCAGCAGCTTTACTCAGAAAAAGCACAAGTAAAAAAAAAAAAGGATGTAGCGCTTTCAATAAGCACCATCGCATTCCAAAGCTTCTGCTTTTATTTCTCTTTTTTCCATTTCTGTTCACTGCTAATTGGATGGCAGATCAAATTGATAACTTTGGAACACCCGAAGAGTTGAATGGTAACAGGAAAGCTTGTTCATCTTTCACTAATTAAAAAACAAAGATCCTGTTCTTCACGGGATGTAAGAAATCTCCTCTTTGATAATTCAATTGATGTAAAATATTAGTGCGTGCATCTCTCATTCCTTCTACAACAAAAATCACAAGTCTTCACTGGGGCTCGAATCCGAAGATTCAGATTCGAAGACGAATGAATGACCCATGTAAAATTATTCAACAATCACAAAATAAACTTGCCGCGAGAAAAAGAACAACTTTTAGGACGTTCCTTCAACAATAGGAATCTTAACTAGTGCTAGGAAACAAACTTAAGCTGTTAAGTAAGAATCTAACCAGGGAATACTCAAGTGTGCCTAAAAAGAATTGAAGCTGATATGCTCTCAGTACATCTATAAACAATGAAGAATATTTGTAGTGGATACAAAAAGGGGAACTGACTACTGCTAGTTCTTACTTCCAACGCAGTGATTGCCTTATCCCAGTATAGATGAGCCCCAAAGACCGCCCTATCAGGCTAACCAGAAAAAATGAGATAGCATAGCTCAGCCTAGAAATAACGGTTCTTATCAACGGCATCGCAATATCAGCCAATTCAAGAAGAAGGCTGTAGTAATATCTCCTGAAAGGGTAAAGTAAGATAACGAAAGTAAGTAAATCATATTTTGGGCTTGCTAACATGCAAAGACATAGGACACTAACAATATGATTCAAACATGTGATGTATGAATGGATGACGTGATCACCAGTAACAAGATTCTGATTAAAACGGGTTTCCCGTGTATTTTTTTATCCAAGGAATAAGACTTAAAAGTCTGTTAAGTCTTCAATGGCTTGAGATGCCAATATAATCAGTGCTGTACTATACCAACTACATTACTCCAATCCACAACCAGAATATGTGAAACAACTTCTCGCTATCCAAGAACAAATCTCAATAAACAGCATTAGAACTTCCAATCTTTTGGGCAATTCGGCACTGCATGTGATATTTAAAACTTAAAAGCATCAACAAATATATTTGCCTGAAAACGGAGATCCTCATTATTCTGTGGGGCTCAACAATATAAATCTTGACACATCTCTTAAGAAAATAAAAAACAAACAACAGCCAGCATTTTTGCTAACAATTCCCTAATTGGTCAGTTGTAGAGCAAGTGTCTTGAACCCTTATCACGTCCTTAGATTATAATTGTAATTCTGTCCCCTTAGTGTCCCCAGTTATCAATGTAACTCTCTTTGGGTAAGCAATCATGTATTTCCTCTGTTTACTGTCACTACATTATCTTATATTTTTATATTTATTAAAGACATATCAGCACCAACATTGGACGAAGTTTAATATTTCTGTTTAATCAAAAACTTTAAAGGTTAATTGTGGAATTGCAGTTCTAACATCCTGACTCATGTATCACAATTAATGGACTAAAGTCCAAAATCTACATAAAACATCCACAACTAAGAACCTTGACAAGTGACAACCACCCAATAAGATCCCAATGCCCAGGCTATCAAAAGAAGAAAACCGAAATTGAAATTACATAATACGAAATAAAGCATGAGAATGAAGGGCTCTACTTACCACCCAGTCAAGGCCCTAAGTTCCTTGGTCCGTTTAACGGGTGTGGAGATTTGGTTGATCACAACAGTACTTAATTGAGATAAAACAGGCTGAGAACTCATAATCCTAAGCTTCTTCCACCAATTAACATTTTGAACTTTGCTCTTGCTAGATTCCTCGATAAACTGGCATTGAAATGTGTACAAGTCAAACCGATCTTCGTACATGGAGACAACTGCTTCCATGTTCTGATGCAACCATTGGTTCAGCGCAGCCTGTTAAACATTCAAAATGCAAGCATTCATCACTAGATCAATATATTATAAATTGCAAAATGCATGTCCTCTCAGACACAGCTGGTGGATTATAGCTCTAGACTTCAAAAAATTGTGATTTTACAAGAGTATCTTTTGAGATAGAAAACAAAATCAAAACGTCACACAAATACTAAACACTTAAACTGAAATAGTGCATGTTTGGTTCCGCGTTTAGCAACCCAGAAGTGATTCTCGATTGCTACTTTCGTGAAAATTGGCAAAATTGAGATGTTTGGTTCCGCGTTCCAGAATCAATTTTGCCATTTATTTCAATTTGAATTTTACCTTTTCCTTTATTACCCTCTTTAATTTTCATCAACAACTCTATCCACCTTCATTACCCTCTTTTTAAATATCTAGAAATAATTACTAAAAAAATTCAAATATACAACTTTTATTACCCTCTTTAAATATCTAGAAATAATTACTAAAAAAATCAAATATCCACCTTCATTGCAAGTTTCGTTATTTTTGCAGCTTGTGCAATTGTTGAAGGGATAAAATGAACGATTGAAATTTACATACTTTATATTCTAATAATTAAGTACAATATTGCACTTTTAATTCTATTATCTGTTTGTAATTTTTATTTACATACTTTAAATTCTAATATTTAAGTATTATATATTGCACTTTATTAAAAAAGTAAAATTAGAACGACATTTCGTTACGGAGACTTCGTGCTAGTTTTAGCGTATATGTCTCACACGTGTAGTAAAGCAATTATAGTTTGGACATAATGGTATTTGATTTGGACAATATCTTGATTCAACTTTGTATAACCATATTGATCCAAATTATCCAAACATCATAAATTGATAACAATCACTTTTACATTGTTGCATCCAAACATAAATCAATTCTCCTCAGAATCAATTCTGTCCACCGCATAACCCCACACACACATAGAGGGAGTAATAATTTGCTTGTCTGACGGCAGGGGCGCCAAGAAGTGCTGCATTCCGGAAAAAAGTTATGCACTTCTGATGGCTATGTCATTGATGCGCTTGTCGGGAAACAGTATTCCAAATAGGACAGATAGGATTAATATTTTCTGAATTATTTTGTTAGTCAAATAAATGTTCGCTGTGTGGACTAGGATTCTTGTTATTTCAGTTTTATAGGACTTCTGCTATTTCTAGTTTGTTAGGACTCTAGCTAATGTAACCCTCTATTTAAGAGAGTTGACGTTATTAATTAAAGAGGTTGGATTTATTAAGTCACGGAGTGTCGGAACTTTCTCAAACAAGTTGCCAGGTCTGCAATTCCCTGAATGAGTTGCAAAATTCAGTAATCATAGGCAGGTCAAGGAAGAAGAACAAGGGCTTAGATCTGCGTGTTTGGCCTGACTTTCAAGTTAATCGTCCAGAACTAGGGACCATAACATGCTACACCAACAACAACAACAACAACAACAACATACCAAGTGAAATCCCACAACGTAGGGTCTGGGGAGGGTAGAGTGTACGCAGACCTTACTTCTACCTTGGAAGGTAGAGCGCCTGTTTCCGAGAGACCCTCGGCTCAAGACAGAGCATAATCACAAGCAAAGCAAAGCAAAGCAAGCAAAGAGAAACAGTCAGACCCAGTCAAGAAATTAAAGCAGTATGAACACGCTGAAAACAAAATCGAATATGCCATAATAGCGCCTTCTGGCAAAACGAAGCTGTAGCTAACGCATATAAATAAGATAAACAAAGTACACTAAAGAACACATAGCAGCAGAAGTCAAACTACAGAGGACTATAAAACAATATTTCGCCTATAAGTGTGATAGGCTAATCGGGCCTAAAGTATAGCACTACAACTATCATTTTGTAAGCGTAAGTAGGACTATGCTCGACTACCTACTACCCTTATGCCCTAATCTGTTTCCTCCACAGATTAGGGCATGTCCTCAGTATTGTACCTGCGTCATATCCCGTCTAATCACCTCTCCACAATACCATCAGGCTACACCGTCAAAGGAATTTTATTGTACCTTTCTCGATGGCTTTATGTCTAAAATCCGGAAATTGCATTTTAGTACAATATTATTTTTTGAAGGCTACCACACAACCTGTCAATTTCGACAAACAAACATGACATAAAACACAACATAAACACGTCTAGTGTTGTTCAATTAAAACTACAACAGCCTGTCCAACGAAAAGGCAGAATAATATTTATTTCATTTTTTTTGTTTGACCACTTACCGTATAATGGAATATAATATTTTAATATGCCGATGACCAGGCCGTCAAAATTCGTCGGGAATATTTACGGACGGAAAGCCTTAGGGAAGTATCGGCGGCATCTATTTCCATTTTGAATACTCATTTTGGCAAGCTGATTTCCGACCTCTCAAAAGTCGTAGAAAAGCCGTTAGAAATTTCTTATTTCCGACGGCTTTTTCTACTGCTTCCTCAGTCAAAAATCCCAGAAACTCCAGCAGTGAAAGTAATTGGAGGTGACATGTGAAACTTATTTAATCCTTATTGTCATCCGTAAAAGCATAATGTCCACTTAGAGCAGCATTCTGGAAAATGTAAGAAGTGGACGTGCATTTCGACATTTACACCATGAAATTTAGTTTTTTCGGAAGGCTTCAACTTTTCTTGCAGATTCTTTAGGAGATCAGTCCAGCATATTAACTTGCTAAAAAAGGTCATTTTGCGATCATTGATTACTTTCATTTAAACTTTTACAATGGAAGATAAGGAAAAATGAAACCTGACCACCAACCGATAACATAACCACAGAAAATAAAGGACACCAGAACTTGTAATCTCCATTGAAGTGAGGTGGAGAAGAATATCTAACTTTTTTTATAATGGTACTATATGGGCCAACTTGCGTGCACCTTAACTATTCCACTGAACACTTGCTACTCCCACCAACATAGGTACCGGGTAACTTTGCCTATCAAGGCTTAGGCAAATAGAAGGAAATCACCTAGTGTTTTTGTCTCTGTTGGTATTTGAACCCTAATATCCAAGATTTACACCCACTTCATTGACCACAAGAAATTTCCCTTTGGTGCAGGTGGAGAAGAATATATAAGAGAAAATACAATTCCCAGTGAAGATAAATAGCGTAAATATACAGAGAGGGTCCATGATTAACAAACAAAAAAATGTGTTTGTAGCCACGGAGAAGTATAGTACCTCATTGCGTAATTTCTGAAGTGCTCGGGTTGACAATGTACATAAATTCAACCCAAGGTTGTTCATTTCATTTGACATACTACTATCAACAGATATAAGCTCCAAATACATACTTGCAATCCCATCTGCCAACATTATCACCAAATCCTCCAGTATAGAGACTCCGTGCTCCCTAAACAAGCTATCATTATAAAAGCCAGCTTTCCTGCCATGATAGACATTAGAGAACATTAAGGCAATTTTTTTGGCATAATTTTTTCTTTTGGTCGGGGATCCAGATTCCAAAGGGACATAAAACGATGCCAACTGCAAGGAGAACATAAGAAACAGTAACAGGTCAGGACTTTGGTTCTGTTTCAGTTTAGCTACACCTCACTACTGCTACAGTGACAATTAAAGGACTTCTAAATTCTGCACATACTTCAACTAATCTATTAAAGTATCTCATCAATTAATGAAGATAACATATTTTCATCAAACACTTGGCAACTGGCATGCAATTCTGCCTATATCCTATTGTCTCGCTTGAAATCCATCTCTAATCATGTCTGTCAAAATAAAAGTTATTCATACTACTATAGTTTTTTTCTTTTTGACAAATTATTTACACTATTTTAGAGACCACACCGGATGCCCCTTTTGGTGTTCCTCCCCGTCTATGTAAAAGAGAAGTCAATTTTTTCTATACGTGTCCATATGGATAAATCTCTATGTATTGATTGATAAAACCATCAGATATTGATATAAACACGCACCCAAGAGCAACCAAATACGATCAACATATTCAAATTCTTAAATTCCATAAAATCTTCCATGAAATGAGTCCACCAATTGACAAGGTAGGGAGCTTTGGAAAAAGTAACCTACAAACAAGTCGAGTAATAGAAAAAGATGTAAAGGAACAGTTGCTCTATATTATGCAAATCCTTCAATAGACCAAAGCCCTGGGGCAAATATTTTGTATCAATTCTATCATTTAATATCTTGATTTTGATAATCTAATTTTACAGTTCTTTTGAACATGCTGGCAATAATTTAATTTATCTTGACAAGAATAATTCCTCATTTACACTTGAAAGGACTTTTAAGCATTTTTCAAGTATTTGATCGGGAAAAAAAATCATTTAACTGAAAAATAATTTTTGTAAGGCATTTTTTTTCCTGAGTTGAATCAGTGCAATTCACACACACACCCCAACCCCACCCTCTTGCATTTTCAATAACCTCTACCGACTCTAATGCCAGTTGTTAAAAACTGAAACAGAAAGCACAACCTAAAAGCGGCGTGTTAAATGGAAGAGCTAATTCAATCTATGAACTCCTACCGACACATTTGAAATTGATATGGGATAGGTCCTAGTTCAAATTGGTTTATTACAAACAATGTTATCAAAGGCGCACTAAAGCCATGAAGTGAGGCGCAAAATATGTTGAGCGCTTCGCCTTGCTTTATGAGTGCTTCAGTGTCGTCATCAAGGGCCTAAGGCATACTTTTCCTTGCCAAGCAATCCTAAAGAGGTGACACTAAACAATTGATATTTCACTTTATCATAAAAAAATCAATTTCTTTGTCCATATATTTGTTATTCATGCTTGTGATTATTAGTATTGAACTGCACATAGAAATTTATATTTTTCTCCATTTGTGCCTTTTTTCCATTAAAGCCCGCACTTTATTTGCACTTCACGCTTAAAGCCCCATAGGACCTTAGAGCTTTTTTTGTAATTTTCTCTTTGATAACACTTATTACAAATTTAAATTGACCCGCTTATCACAACTGGCACACATTCCTTAGTTCTAGGCCATCATTCTTGGCAGTTGGCAGTTGGCACTCTCACCCTCGAACCCAAGCCGCCTCTTCGAGCCGCAGCCACAAGTGCTGACATGCTCTAATATTAATGTGAAAGAATCTTAGGATCCCAAAGCCATAAGGGAATTGGAGGAATAGCTCAAAACCTCTAAATCCTTTAAACTCGATCAATGTGGAACCGATATATTCTCTCAAAAAAAGTAAAAGCCAGAGAAAAATTTCAAGAAAAGTTCAACAGGAGATTTGTCCAGAAAGATAGCTAAGAACACCACATAAACTTTTTCAAACCATCAAAAGCTCCAATAGACGGTTCAAAATGAAAGAATCATAAAGGCAACCAATTCTGCTAAAAGTACACATACATGAATATAGCAGGAATATTGTTGACAGAGGGTTTCGTGATGACTAGCTCAAAGCCCAAAGAACAGATAAAAAAACAAAAGAAATAAAATAAAAATTACATTGTTCATTGTACATTCATGACTAAGAGAAGAAAGGGCTGATTTTCTTACCTGAGAGAACCAAAGCTAAGAACACCGATTAATTCAGCAAATAGATGCTCCTTCCCTGACTTTCTGATGTTTGTCAGGATTCCATATTTATTTAAGTTATTAACCGCTGAAGAAAGACTTTCCTGACAATGTAATAGGAAGAAGATCTAAATAATACAGACTTGCAGCCATATGTTCTTTCCCAGAATATAACATAATCAAGCCATACCGTGCTAGTTTTGCCATTTCTCAGAGAGAGTTCTTCTTCCAGCCAAGTAACACACAAAGGCTGGCACAACTTCTGAATGACATCATTAAAAATGTCCAAAGATTCATCATTGCTGAAGGTAACAGCATTTGCAGAAATACTATCAACCTGTTAAGGTGCAAACCGGTTATTATAGACAGAAAAGTAAAGGAAAAATAAAAATCAACTATATAACCATCAGTTCTGCTCTTCCATCTTCTCTTACTGCCAATGTGAAACATTAAAATGCTAATGCCCCAGTACCACACAATTCTTATCATGGACACCAAAATACTGACTCAAAAATATTGATAATAAAATAACAGCTTCATCCGAAATAAACCTTATAAGAGTGCAAAACTATAAGAGTGCAAAGTTTCATCCGATATTTTGGAGAGTTGATGAAACCATCAAAAGGATCTGGAGAATGATCCCAGCAGAAAATTTTTGGTGCATATGGAAGGAAAGGAACAGCAGATGTTTTGATGGAATTTCAACGCCGACAAGTACTCTAAAGGCTAGATGTCTACTTACTCTGTTTAGTTGGCCTTTCCACACCCTTGTAAACAGTGTTGATAATTTTTTGGATTTTGTTAGCTCCCTAACCCTGACTTAGCAGTGGTCTTGGTGGCACTTTTTGATTGTTTCTACAGGTTTTTTGCTTAGTTCAGCTTCATGTAGCTATGTCCTGAAGCTAACAGTTAGATGCTTTGTAACTCTATCTTCTTGATGACTTTCTAATGCAATTTATTTACTTCATCAAAAAAACTATACATCAATGCCACCTATTAAGAAATTGACTTGGGCCTAAATCCTGAGAGCTAGCTCATGAGGTAAATATTGTCCAAGACCTTATAAAGGCTATAACTCATACCCACAATCAATGTGAGATTTTAACACCACATCTGGAAGTGGATAATATAACATGGGAGCGCAACACTTGAAACCAAACAACAGGGATGGGCAAGACTTTGCTACCATGTATATTAAGAAAATTGAACATAAAACCTTACTCAATCCCAAAAGCAAGCTCTCATAGAATTGTCCAATACCTAGGAAAGAGAATATAGCTCATACCCATCAGTCAATTGTACGGGTTCTTTATTTAACAAGGTATAAAAGCCAAACTCATACATGTTGTATAACTCAACGTTCGACCCCCATGTTATGTTATCCACGCTCCAAATGCCCATCGCGGAGTGTGCGAGTAATTTTAGAACTAGTATACCACTCAATCCTAGGTGTGTACGTTCAGTAAGATTATGAAGCATCTAGGACGAGCTGTTTTCTTCACAAACCAATTCATATGTACCTAATATCTTTTCACTATGCTCCACTAGTTTCATGAGTAAATGAATCTAGTTCAGCCAAGATTACCTAATCTTTTTGTATTAAAGATGACTCTTCCAATTTATAGTATCTCCAAGATGTTTTATCTAAATGCATAAGGCAATGATAAGAGACAGTGCCTGCCTCTTTCTTGAGTAACTGAAAAGACGCCCACAGCAGCCTTAACCTTGGACCTTGTGCAAGGGCGGACAAGTTTGAAGGCTGTTTTCCCTGGTTCTGTTCAAATTCAATGCTCATAGCACCAAGATCCACTTGTTTCATGGAAGACATAGAATTCATCAGTTTTCCATTTACTACATCCCATGCAAATTCTATGCTGATGCGATCATTGTTTCTCCTCACACTGCAGTTAAACATGGAAAAGATCTAACAATGAAAAGCGATACATAGATCAAACAAAGTCAAAAGACTCTAAAGCACCTTCAGTCAACTAACAATACAACTCAAATAAGCTCCGTCTAACAACCATTCTTACCTACCCAATACGGATGACCCGTCCGTGTCCACATTTCCACTTTGGATCTTTCCTCCAGCAACTAAAGGAGATTTTTTGTCGGAAGGTATTACCCCAGCTATATATGTAAGGACTATACTGGTCATGAGGAGCATTTGATCAATTGTAAGAACCCATTCAGAAGTTACTGCTGCAGCATCAGCATCAACCAGAGAAGCAAGGCAAAAGCACCTCTTGCAACTTTGCCTGTTTGATCTTTTCTCCAGCTTTATTAAGTACGGAGTAATGACCTTCCATATGCTCAATGATGGAATGTGATATATTTTACAACTCCCAGAGCAAAATCTCCTGAGCCAAAAATAGCGAGTATCAGACATCACTGAAGTTAAGTTTTTTCTATTTTTTTAAATTGGAATGAGCTTATTATATTGATGGCTATGCAGCAGGCAAGAAAAGGAAAACCTCTCTATTCAAACATGGAAGCCTACGATTTAAACTCCATAAACAGCCTCTCTACCCGTCACAAGGTAAGGGTAAGGTTGCGTACACTTTACCCTCCCCAAACCCCACCTGGTGGGATTATACTGGGTGTGTTGTTGTTGTTGTTGTCGTCGTAACCAGCAACTCTAAGGGATTAAAGAAGCTTTAGAGTGACACAGTCTTCAAGCTATCTTTTATATCTTTATCCTTTTTTACAACTAAATCCAGAGAAATCTAAGTGGCTAGATCAGGAAGCAAGACCTGTGTAACAACATAGGTGAGCTTTTAGGCATGAAGAGTTGATGTTTCGAGAGCTGTCCATTGTCAAGCAGTTTAAAACTTGAAGTAAAAGCCACCTGTCCTACCATCTGTAATTTTGTTTTCCTAGTCAAAAGATACAATTGATTTTCCACATGCTGCAAGATGCTCACACGACCTTGGCTTCCAAAGCATAAACTGCATAAACAATAGCTCATAATCAATTACTCTTAGGAGCATCCAGTCACTACAAAAAAAAAACCTCAAATATTTGCATTTTTTGTTAAGGGCAAAAAGCCCTCTAATATTTTCATTCCTTTTCCACGTGGTGTGCCATGCTAAATGTTTTACCTTTTCTCTTTTGTATTTGGAATAAATGAAAGGCTGCTTAATATATGACAGTTTAAGTGCATTGTCGCTCCTAATTTGCAGAAAGCAAAAACATGACTGTGCATTTTTCATAGTGTATGAATGAAACATGTCCTCACTATACGTCTGAGTTCCAGCAAGAACAAAAAAGAATTTTCTCCTTCTTCAATACAATAGAGTTAAGCAAACTTCTGTAAATTCCAAAGCACTAAACACATGAAACTTGTATCAAATTACATTTGTCCACCCTATATATGACCTGTACAAATTGTAAACAAAACTTTAAAAAGTCTCGACGAGCACATGCATCCTTATAATAAATAAGAGTTAATGGTCAAAAACACACCTAACTATCACTTTTTCGCAAGTTTCACACCCCAACTATTAGTTGTTCCAAGAAATATCACCATGTATTTAACACACGTCGAAGTTGATTAGGTCAGCTATCAGTTGTTCCCTTTTCCTATCACCTGGGTGCTATTAATACATACATGGTGATAATTCAGGTAGGAAAAGAGAACAACCGATAGTTGAGAGTGTAAAACTAGCGAAAAAGTGATAGCAATAAATAAACAATCATAGGACATCAAAATACAATACAAATGTATGCCTAAAACGAAGTAGCATTTTAATTCCCGTCAACAAACAGAATGCACAACATTTATACAATCGGGAAGAGCACTGAAGAACATATAATTACACGTTAGTTAGATGTGTAAAGGCTCAATCCATGAAGACGATGATGCATAATCGAGCAGAATAAAACCCTAGATGACAGGGAAAGCAGTATCAATGAAGATTAGTGGATTGGAAATGTGTGTATCCTTTTCTACACAACAGTACGAGCAGGAGATAACGCCCCTAATCTAATACCGCACTCCCTTTTATTTACTTGATTGATAGGTGGAAGCTTTCGAGCGATATTAAAATTGTTATCTCATTCACAATATAGTGAATTGGTGATATACCCTGACACAACCTATATTTACAAAAGATAGTTATTTAAAAATTTTAAAAAATTTAAAAAAAAATTAATGTGTTTGAATCGTGAAAATATCCATTAATATTTGTATTAGGATACACTATTTATATCGCACTCTTTTGGTTCGTCTCTGTTCTGAATGGATTGCTTTGGTTTGAGCGGTTAGGAGATTAAGTGAGATAAATATTGTATTGGATGTTTTATATCAAATTATATATATTTATTATAGTTAGGTGATACATTAAATATCTGAATTTGTTCTTACAAATTAATAAAAATAAAATACTAAATTAATTTAATACTATATCAATAAAATATTTTTAAAAATTATAAGATAATTGGAGGTGATGATGAATATTGATGGTGTGGTTGTGGGTGTAGATTGCGGTTGAGATTCTGTGGTGATTCTAGATAGTATTAGTACCTAATAGTAATGGTGATTGGCAGTCATGGTTAATGATGATTGTTGATTGTGGTTGTTCGTTGTAGCAATTAATAACAGCGGTGGACAATAGTCATCACAACTAATGATGGCGGTGGATGATGGTAGTTGGACATATAGAGTGCTAACTGATTTGGTGATTATCGCTACTGATTGATAGTTGTAAATAGAGGTGGCAATTTCAACCCAAATTTAGGAAAATAGCCCATTTAACTATATTTTATTATATCATTTTTTGTGTGGATTTCCCTCAAACACACTGGTCTTTAATTTTTGTCTTTCATATTTGTGGTCTTTTATTTTTACCCTTGCTATTTATTTTATGAGAATTGTCTACTTCACAAGGCATAGTTTCTATAATATTATTATTTTCAAAAATTGAATTTTTGTCTTGCGCTGCATAAATTATGTAGAAATTAAGTTATGTGGCATAGTTTTATAGTAAATTTTTAAATTATATTGAGCGTTGGAAATTATGCCTTATCCATCATAGTTTGTGTGGATGTTATAATATATGTACTGAAATTAAACGCTAACTATGTCACAAAACAGAAATTATATTTTTTTCATATTATGTTGAGTGTTGATAGTTATGTCTTATCTGGCTAATATGTTGGTTGTGTATGATACAAATGTCTAAGATAAACTAGGGGTGAGCGGGTCCGGGTACCCTATCGTTTTTTAACTATCCGGACCCTACCCTGTAAAAAATCGCTTCCTAAATTTACTACCCGGAACCTACCCGTAGCAATCATTACCCGGAACCTACCCAGACTCTGCGGTTCCGAATAAGTTCCCGGGTACCCGTGCTCCGTGGATTGCTCCCCCAATGTGCACAAGACAAAAGGCTTGCATTTAATTATATTGGGCAGTTACACTACAGTTGGAAGTCTAAATTTAGCACCGAAATATATGACAATATCTCACTTCCTTCAATGTTCTGTTGACACATGACCACTGTTACATTCAAAATCCCCTATAAATAATGCACCATATCCATTTGACCAATATCTCATTCAATAGTAAACACACAAACAGAGTTATGAAGGGAGTTTTAGTTGGTTTTGTTTTGATTAATTTGTTAATATTGGCAAGTTGTGGGGCGCCAAGGAAGACAGTTGATGTGCCTTTTTGGAACAACTATGAACCTAGTTGGTCAATTCACCATATCAAGTACCTTAATGGTGGTACTACTGCTGAGCTTCTTCTTGACAAATCCTCAGGTAAATATACTACTGCTAGAACTAGTTGTCAATTTTTAAATAAAACCAGTGTCACTCATTCAGATATATAAATAGAAAGAAATAATATATTAAATGCCTCAAAGACCAAAACTAAATAATTTAAATGGGTGAGTTCATAGTGGTCCGTATTTGTTAGGATCCGGCACCGATCTCTATTTTCCGAATCTGAATCGGACTGACATTTATCTGCTCCTAGTTTTACTACCCGTAACCTACCCATTATTCTAATATATCTACCCTAACCTACCCGTTGGTTTGCTTTGCCGTATCTGGGTACTGCACTGCTCACCCCTAAGATAAACACTAATTCGGCCGAGCGAAATTCTAATTATGTCACCCAAAATAGGATCATTTATGCGAATAACCCTTATTATATTGGGTCACTCATATTTCCGTTGGTAAATATGGGTTTCAATTCTCTTTTTAATCCATAAAATATGAGTAGATATGGGTACCCATATATGTGACTCACTAAACGTAATAACAACTCATTTTTCTCAAAATAGGAGAAAGTATAAATGTGAGAGGGGGAATTACGGATGGATAAAAACACATCAACGTACCCCCAACCCCAACCCACTCACCCCACCACCGTCACCTACCCCTACCCTATGCCTATGCTCCCTACACCCCACCCGCCTTTACGCCAACCCCTTACCCCCTCCCGCCTCCCATCTGCCCATGCTCCCTACACCCCACCACCTTTATGCAAACTTCTTACCCTCCCCCCTCCCACCTCCCAACCTCCCCCCACCAACACCCACCAATACCACCCACTCCACTACCACCACCCTTCCCCCTCTCTCGAATTTTTTATTTTATATATTTTATTTTATTTTTGTAAAAAATTTATAGAAAATGAGAAATATTTTTTTACCTCCCTTCCTGGCCCTTATCCTACCACCAACCCCCTTCCCCTCCCTAAATTTTGTTTAATATATTTAATTTTAAAAAAAAATATTTTAAAAAAAAGAATTATTTTTCTTACTTCACCTTGATCCTTACCCCTTCACATTTTTTATTTCATATATTTTATCTTACTTTTATAAAAAAATTATAAAAGGTGGAAAAAAATTCTTACCCCACACGCCACTGCTTTGCCCCTTCCCTATATTTTTTATTTAATATATTTAATTTTACTTTTTTTTGAAACAAATTATAAAAATTGAGAAATTTCCCCACACTTCACCCTACCCCACCCCGCTTTGGCCCCCCTCCCCCACATATTCTTTTTCATATATTTTATTTTAAATTCTATACAAAATTATAAAAAGATTGAAATTTTTTCTTACCCCACCTACCACCCTACCCTTCCCTAACCACCACCCCCACTTGTCCACTCCACATTTTTATTTATATAATTATAAATATATAAAAAATTAATTTAATTTGATGAAAAAAATATAATATTACACTTATATAATATGGACGTCTCCCAGAAACAACTACTCTACCTAACAAAGTGGAGGTAAGATCTGCGTACACTCTACTATTTTTAGACCCCACATTGTGGGATTTCACTGGATATGTTGTTGTTGTTGTATAATATGGGCTCACACATAACCAATCCACTCATTTATCACCCAACCCATATTTACTCAAATAAAATATGGGCAGGTTGAAACCAACTCATATTTATTCAAACCATTTTCAATCAAACCAAATTCAATCAAACTCACTCATTTGTCATCCTTAGTTGTAATGGTGGTTGATGGTGATGATGGTAAATAATTGCTCGTGATGGTGATAGTTGACTATGGTAGATGTAAGTGGTTGGTGATGGCGACAGCTGACTGTGGTGGTTGTAGGTGATTGTGGTGGTTGGTTGGGCTGATGATGGTGGTTATAGGTTGTGGGGTGGTAGTTGATAAAGATTAGCAACGACGATATAGTGGTGAAATGGATTGAGTGCTGATAAGTTGCATGCCATTTGTGTAGAAAATTTTGAATGGACATCTTAATAATATCAATACTTTGTTATAGACTTTAATCATTCAAATATATCAATAACTGTAAAATTATATTAAAAACACACTTAATGATTAAAATCTAAATAATTAAGATTCATATCTAAAAACAAGCATACTTAATGATTTAGATCTGAATAATTAAGATAAACTCTTAATTAATTGCAAACAAATGAGGCCTTAGTGAGATGAGAATGAATATTAATTAATTATGATTAAGTATACAAATTTATGTGTAAATACATATTATGCATCTATTACTTAATATTATTGGAAATTTACTAAACGTGAAATGTAGTTAATCCTATTAAATTATGATTCGAATAATTGGGGCCCCGCACGTCGAAAATGTTGTTTCCACACACGTGCACATAATGTACCAAGGATTGCAAATTTCCTTAGTAAAAGAGTTATTGGTACGTATACGAATTGTTTGAGACGTAAGATGATAAACGGTTATTGGTCAAATGACGTTTGTTTCACGTTGGTAAATGAAGGAAGAAGTGTATAATGTGTTAAAAGATGAAACGAGTATCGGGCCGTGGTGCTGGAGCGCTGCGACGCTGTCTCGGAAGAGACGCGGTGCTGGAAGCGCCGCGGCGCCTCCTCCTCTGAGTCGCGGCTCTAATTCGAACTTGGGTCACTGGAACTGAAGCGCTGAGACACCTTGATACAGCGCTGCGGCGCCTCCATCAAGGGTCGCGACGCTAATTCACGGTTTTGTTCCAGTGACTCACTGGATGTTAAGAGCCGCGACGCCTCCCAGTAAGGGTCGCGACGCTTGGCTTCCAGAAGGCACGAATAGGAGATCAAAAGACATGACTCTTGGGCTAGTTTTGAGGCATTAAACCCCATTACTTTTCAAATGAATTCAGTCATTATTTGGTTGAATTACACCCCTCAATTATGTGCCATTACATGGGTAATCAAAGTCATTACTTGGCTAGATGAGGGGTCATCTTTACAACACTATAAAATGAGACCTTAGGCTGATTTGCAAGAACACACTTGACACTTAGAAATTTCAGATTTCTTCTCTTCCTCTCTAGCAATTCCAAACACTCATAGATCCTTCTTCTACAACGAACACTTGAGTTTTCCTTTACTCACTTGTTTGATTGCTGTTTTATCTTGAGAGATAAATTTTCATCACACCGTTTAAAGGAATATACGGGGTAATATTATCTTAAAGAGAGGTTGAATATCAATCGACTTAGCAAGTCAATTACTCTGTTGTTGTTGTTACATTCCCGTTCTGGTCATCACACATATTTCCCACAAATATAAATATCAGATACAAATAAAATTATATTTATATAATTTAGTAATTGTCTTGAAGAATATAAAAAGAGGTATTAGCTTTTTGTTCATTTGCATATAGCATTAAGACAATAATTACGTGACCTATATAGTGAGTAAATTTAATTTAATCTTTTTAAACTAAATAGTTAAGAAAACACGATCACTTGGAAAAAATTTACTTGACAATGAAGTCCAACGGTTGAAATGAATAATCTTGTTAACCTCGTGTTCTTAATTTTACTACTCTCTCAACTTGGTCTTAGTTTCATCATTTTTTTGTGCGAATTTCTCTTCAAAAGCACTGGTCTTTAATTTTTTCCTCTCAAATTATTGGTCTTTAATTTTTGTTCTTCGCTTAAAAATATCCCGAGGTTTCGGGTTCTAACTACCGCTCAGTCAAAAAAAAAAATCACTATTTTATTAGAACAATGCATGGAACGCCCTTTCTTTCCCCCTTTTTTCCCTCGTTAGCCCCTCGCTTCACTCATTTTGGAACTTCTAATCAGACCTGGCTGAACTTGGAACGACATAGATCAAATGGTTGTTCATTAGCCCTACTAGTCAAGGAAAAAGAGGGATGGAACCTTGCTTTTTTAGGTCTCAGACTAGCTTTTGACTTATATGGCGCTTAGGCTTAGCTCATCAAACAAGTGCGCCAAAAGTGGGGGATGGTATCATATTCTCTTATAAGAGAGGCACGCCTGCTTTTAGCGCGTATTTTCACTCTTGCTTTTGCCTTACCTTCTATTATATTAGTAAATGGCAAATGGGGAGCGTGTGCAATAATTTTCTTACTTTCTCTCGATCGCTTCAATGCCTATAATTTGAGAGATAAGAGGAAAGCCCTCTCTCGAATTCGAAGATGTAACACAAATAATGACTCTCTTCGTCGGGATGTCAGCAGGTTAGGCAGCTCTAAGGTTTTTTATATTCGGTGGAAGGCAGACTGAAACTCTGCCCCAACCAAGTGAAACTAAGGGTCTAAAAGAGTTCACGATCTGATCTATGGGGTGTTAACCCTCGGAGGACGGCTAAGAATGTCCATTAAAAGGAGCGGACCGATGGGGTTATTTTTCAAGCACGAATAGAACGATCTAAAAGGGTTGTGCAACCTAGAGAGATGGTCATATCTTTTTTATGAATGTGGTATCGAGGTTCGATTTATTTGGAAAAGAGGTCAATCTTAGGGGACACCATTCGAATGGTTGAATTGATGACTTCGCTTCGATCTCTTCGACTGAACCTAAAGGAGACTTCGATCATTCAACTTTAGCTTCTGAAGGAGGAATCATGTCATTTGGAATTTCGGAAAGTGAATCCTCTCTTTCGATCCCGGCCTAGAACTTGTCTTTGATTGGGATTTCGATTGAAAAGATGTTAGGCCTGCCTCACGTGCCTAAGAAGCCGAGGCAATCTCACTAAGCCAATTCCAAATTTTCCTACTCAATCTTATTTATAGAAATAGACTCGATCAAAGGGAGCATAAGCAAGTTCAGCTGTCAAACCTCTCAGAATCGATGGAACCTCGGTCGCCCAGGCGTGAGAAAACTCATATGTTGACCGCCCGTAATCAATCGTACAAGGAGGAGGCACGATAGCGAAGATCAATCCATCTCAATCTACAAAAAGCATTGTCTTGGGCATGCAATCCAAAAAGATAAAAAGACCGTTCGCTCGAAGAAAACTCTTTTAGAGCTTGAAGGCAAATTCTGCCATTAGGTTCGAATCCAAACTATATCTTGTGATTTTTTTTTAATTTTCATCTGAGCTGTGGTTCGAACCCATAACCCATAAATTTTTAGGTGAAGGGCAAAAATTAATACCACCCCAAAAGAGGGTTATTTATGCAAACTACCCCCTACTTTGAACCCATAACCAATAAGTGTTTGTAATATAACTTTAGTAAAATAATAGTCTATTTCATAAAAGAGGTCAACTAAAAGTCGGGTTTGTTCCCTTAACTCAAATTATAGCTTAATAAAGAATTTCCTATTTTTTAATTGGAAAACAACCTCAAACTTAGTTCAAGAACACCTTAATTCAAAATTTGATTGAAACTTATGCCAAGTTGAAAAGCAACAAGTCATTCCTTAATTGTTTGCAAATTTAAACCAAGATTTATTTCAAAACAAGCTTTCAAATTAATTGCAAAATTGATGTGACAAAACCCCCTCATCCAAACAAGTAACTAGGGTTGTCCAGTGGGGTGGGGCGTACCGACCCCGACCCGACCCACCCCGACCCCACCCCACTGTAGCGGTAGCGGTATACCGATATACGATACCGGTAATGGTACGGGGTCGACAAAAAATATCTACCTCGACCCCGCCTCCCACCCCGACCCCGACCCATCCCACCCCTCCCCCTCCCCTTTCTAGCCGTTGCCAACGACTTTGATGAAAATTAAGTCGTTGGACAACGACCCTTGTCCCCTTCCCCCCTCCCCCCACCCCCTAATATTTATTTTTAACTCTTAAGTTATTATATTTACACTTTAACCCAATTTTTTCAACTATAAATACTTCATTTTCTCTTCATTATTTCTTACAAATCTCCTACAATCTATTATCTTTCTAAAAATCTCTCAATCTATCTCTCATTACGTTTACATTGTCTACTAAATATTCAATTTTATTTATTCATTCGGGACTCGGGAGTGAAGTTGGCAACTAGCTTGAGGATCATCCATCGAGCAAAGTTTCAATTTTCAACATCTCGATTACATGTTGACGTTACGTCGACGTTTGGTACATTCGTTCCTTTATTAAATTATTATTGTTTCTTTATTTTAATTAGTGCACTTAATTTCATTATTTTTAACTATTTATTAGTATAAATTAAAATGAAAGGTGTCCGAGGTATGTTGGGTAAGGTTATTTTTTGTTCTAAAGGGGTGACAAGGGCAAGAGTCCTTCTTCTAGTCATCCTATTCCTCATATACAGGATGATTTTATTGATACTCAAAAAAATTCTGAAGTACCAGTAGATTTAGACGATGAGCTATTTTTTGAAAATCCACAAGAGTTTAATTTAGAAGAACATCTAGATGACACACCAACTAATCTAGATGACACGCCAACTAATGCACCTCAAACTGAAACGCCTCCTATTCCCCCTAGTATGAGACGAGGCCCACCAGAACGAAAATTAAAATCACATGTATGGGCGTTTTTTGATAGAGACGTACAAAATCAAGTTGTTACATGCAAAATTTGTAAAATTATTTATAAATTTAAAATGGGAAAAGGTCAGAGCAGGACGGGAGGTTTAACTACGCATTTAAGTATCAAACACAAAGCTAGGTGGGATGAATATAAGGCTCAAGTGAAGGGTGAGTCAACAATGCCCTCTCAGTCGGGACAAGCTTCACATACTGTTAGGAGAGATGCTTTTAAATTTGCACACGAATATCAACAATATTTACGTTATTATTTATATCATTACCCTGGAAAAGTATCTATCACATCTGATATAGGCTGTAGTACTAACGGTCATGATTATTTAACTGTAACATGTCATTGGATAGACCATAAATGGTCTATGCAAAAACGTATTTTAGCATATAGATATATTGATGAAAGGCATACTGGTATTTATATTCAAGAAAATATTTATTCTGTTTGCGTTTATTATGGCATAAGTGATAAAGTCATGACTATTACATTAGATAACGCTTCTTCTAATATTTCTGCTGTTAGAAGATTAAAAAATGTCTTAACTCCATCTTTTCCAGGTAATTTTCATATAAAATGTGCATGTCATATTTATAACTTAGTTGTAAATGATGGTATAAAACTTTTTGAAGACATTCTTGCAAAAATTCAATTTGCTATAAACTATATTTTAAAAAATAATAGAATACAACGACTAAAAGAATATAAAAAAACTTGTCACGATTGTGGTCTACCTTACAGAAAAGTTCCTGAAGAAGTATGCACTAGATGAAATTCTTTATACAACCAACTGCGTGTTGCTTATGAGTATAGACAACCTATAACCCTATTTGTTAACGCCTGTAATCGAAATCCCAGTGATATGCTTATAGATTCCAATTGGGATACAATTTTAGAACTTAATGTATTTTTAGAGAAATTTTATATAGCTACTAAAGAATTTTCCGGGATTTATTATCCTACTATTTCATCAATATTATTTTATATATCTCTAATATTTATATTACTTAGTGAATATATGGAAAAAACAACTTATAAGGAACCTATTAAAAAAACTTATTCCCCCAATATTTTTGATTAGTGCTGTATTAAATCTGTCTATTAAAATAGACGGTTGTAAAAATCTTGTTGATACTATTTACGATTGCATAGATACACTTCCACCTCCAACTCCTAAAAATCCAAATGACCCACCACCTGTTGAAATAAGTAGAGAAGAAGTGATGTCTAGCATTCAAGATTAATGTAAAAAAGTATATACACATTACCAACAAGAAAGTGCTAGCAACCAACCGGCTTTCATGTCATCTTCTTCTTCTTCAACACAACCTCAAAAACGACATGTTGTTTCTGCGGCTAGTATTCAAAGCCTCAGACAGAGAATGTTTAGTGGTACCGTTTCTAACCAAATTAGCGAGTTTGATGTTTTTGTTTTACAGGGTGTTGTACCATTCGATACAATTGAAAATGAAGAGGACGTGAAGACTTGCTAAAATACTGGAGGGATAATGAGAAGAATCTTTCCAACACTAGCATAGATGGCCCGAGATGTGTTGAACATTCAAGCGTCATCAACGGCGTCCGAAAGCGCATTTTCTACGGGAAGATTTCAAATGGGGGAGCACAGACATTCATTGGCAGGAGACTCATTAGAGATTGCAGCCTATTCGTAGATCGGATTCGCATGAGCGCGAGGTGCGGCCAATCGGAGATCGACGAAGAAGAAGACTACAACTACAACAAAATCTTATCTGACGGATGTGCAAGCGACGTCGTCCAATTTGACCAAGATATACCAATTCCAACCGAAGAACCACAAGACATTATAAATAAACTAGAAAATGTGTTTCTTAAAATGTAATTCTTTTAATTGTAATTTTACTATGTTATTTATTTGCAACTTTCAATATCACTAAGTTGCAATTTTGAAATTGTATTACAAAAAAAAAATCATACTTCTAGTCGAATAATATAAGAGGCACAAAACATCCTTGGATGTTTTTTATTAAACTATCTTGTTGTGTATGTGTGTTATTTATTTATTTATTTAATTTAAAGACAAATACAAAAAGGACCCACCCGACCCCACCCCAACCCCACCCCGACCCCAACCCCGACCCCTACTGGATCGGGACGGGGTGGCGGTGTTGACACCCAATTTTGACCCTCTCTTCCAATCATTAATTATAAAATTACACAAATTTTTAAAATAATTTTAATAATGATAATAATACATGCATAAATGTATAAATACACAAATTAGCATTTTAATAATGACGTTGCATTTATAAAGCATTAAGCACTAATTAAATAGCACGTCCGCATTTATTATTTTAATAACTCTAAAACAATTCTATAAATATTCTTTATAATTTAAACCCAAGCTAATACTAATAAAACACCTAAAATCATATTAAAATAAATAATTTAATAATGGTATCGCATTTATATAAAGCATTAAACACTCCATAAAAGTTTGGTCTGCATTTGTTATTTTAAGAATCAAAATAATTTTTATAAATAACTTAAACCCTACTTATTTTCCCACTAATTAAAACTAACACCTAAAACTAAAACCCTTAATAAGACCACCGGCCCAAATATTCCCCTTAGTTCTCTTCCCCTGGACCAAAACTAAACCCAACTAAATTATTTTAAACCAGCGGCCCTGTCACGCCCCGACTTTTTCTAAGTCTTTACTTAGGGCGTGATGGCACCTGGACAATTATTTTCCACCAGGAGCACCATTTAATTCTTTTTATTTAGAAATTTAAACTTATATTCAAATACAGAGCTATTAATAAAAATAACAATAAAGAAATTTGTTTATGACTTTATTGAAAATATAACGCGAGTCCATGCTCGTGCAAATATTGTTTCTACATAGACATACTGACAAATATTATTCTAAGTTGGAAGGGAGACCATTCCACACGGGCATTTCCCGAGACATTGGAACTGACATTCTGAATCTAACGAATACCAAGCCCGAAACAATGGACTTGGTATGACAAGAGGTCATGGACGATCGCTAGCCTCGCGTGGAGCCTTTCCTCTATCACGCTTTCAAACATGTTAAATAAAGAGTCACCCTACCATCCAATGGTGAGAACCTTACCCTGCAATTCAAAGTAACACCACAATATTCCAAGTGCAATCACATTATAACGTAATAAGCATATTGCAAAAATATATCAAAGTTACAACACTTTTACATATGCAATAACTCCTCATAGGAAATTCTCGCTTAACTAACACTTCATTTTATCTCGTATTATCGTTAAGACAATCCTGCATTTCCATATGTTTATTACATTTATATATTTGTGAACGCGTATTCACTTTTCATATTTATATATAGGTGAACATGTATTCATCTTTCATATTTGTTGCGCGCAATCCGATCCATTATATTTACGTATTTGTGAACACGTATTCACTTTACGCTTTGTTGCGCGCAACCCGATCCATTATGTTTACGTATTTGTGAACGCGTATTCACTTTACGCTTTGTTGCGTGTGCAACCCGACCCATTATATTTACGTATTTGTGAACGCGTATTCACTTTACGCTTTGTTGCGCGCAACCCGACCCATTATATTTACGTATTTGTGAACACGTATTCACTTTACGCTTTGTTGTATGCAACCCGATCCATTATGTTTATATTTATATATTTATGTGAACACGTATTCACTTTTCATATTTTTTAGAAGATCGAATAAATAATATTCTCTTTCCCAACATTCTGTCATTCATACTTGTAACGATTATAACTTTTTAACCATAACTCCAACTAAGGTGTTTCTCAAGCGGAAACTAAGGTAAGACGGAGATCTTTCACTGTACCAAATTTCATTTAAAACTACTTTGGGTAACTAACACAAATTTATCCTCAAAACAGCCACATAAAATTTGTTTCGGCAGAATTTTTATTAAACAGAACTCAATCTTAGAATAGTCATAACTCCTAATCTGTAAACCCGTTCAAGCCCCATAAAATCTCAAAACGACGAGAACAGAGAGCTACACGTCTCTATGTGAACCATCCTTTCATATTCTGTACCATTTGGTACAGTTTTACACTTTTATTCGCTGCCCTTCCTGGATCTCGATAGATCCGAGGCAGAAACTTTAAACATCGATAACTCTCAATACGTAAGTCGGATATACCCCCGTAAGGTCTCAAAATGTCCACAACAGAGAGATCTAGAACTTTCATTGAGCACAAATTTTCGTATTCCCCACGGATTAATACAGTTTTACGTTTCAACGTCCTGCCCTTCGGGATTTCGATGAATCCGAGGCAGCAACTTCAAACTACAATAACTCTCAACTCGTAAGTCCGTTTTAACAACTCTTTATCTATATCTGTCCGTAGCAGAGATATTTATAACCATATAAATTTTCATATAATTTTAATAAGTAAAACTCAACAAAAACAGTCCGTAATTATGCCTTTCCGAATTTCGGCCAAATCTAAGGCATGAACTTTGAACTATGATAACTTTCAAACCGTATGTCCATTTTACCTCATTTTTGGTTCTATATGATCATAATATAGATGTGTACCATTCTTCCGAATTTCATCAAATTCTAACAATTATAACTCAGTGAGAACAGTTCGTAAAGTTCATGACGCAACTAGTTATCTAAACAATCAAAAGTTCAATATTTCTTTTCAACACTCAATTCTTATTCTAACATGTATTGGACTTAAAATAAAGGATATTACCAAGAATTTCTGAGTGATAAAACTCACCTTGTAAGTGTGAAGATTATTGTTGTGTGGTTGCTAAAATTATCCTTACTCTCTAGTATTTTGATTCTTGTTCTTCTTGCCCTCTTGGTATTTTTTTCCTCTTCTTTTCACTTGTTTTTTTTCTGATTTTCTAACCTTTATGTTATGTACTTTGTTTGTGTGTAAATACAATGTATAAGTGGAGAGTTTTCTATAACCTATGGGAGGTGGAATGACAAGAGTTGGAGGGGAATGAAAAAGGGGGGAAGGGGTAAAGGGAAGGGGTGGGACGTGCATGCTGCATGTTACAACATTTATTTATTTATTTTTTTTCTTATTTTCATTTCATCTATCTATTTATCCAACTTTAACACTAACTCTATCCCATGCAATTTATTCTTTGTTTTCTTATATATATTTTTTTTATTAACCCAACCACAACTATATATTATTATTATTTTTTCCGGATTTTACAGGCCCAAATTCCCCTTAGCCCAAAACCCATCAGCCCTTTTATTCATCCCCTTCATCCCAAATACAAAACACACACACAATAAATGAACCCTAATCTAATACCCCTCACAGCCTCCGCTACACCACCAACAAGATCTGCCAGATTTTTCGCCAGAAAATTCGATATTCCACGTTGTACTTACACCTACCACCTTACAAACTTACCATAACAAAAAAAAAACCTCCAAAATCAGTCCAAAAATCCGTATCAAATCTCTCCAAAAATCTCACACAATCGATCCAAAAATCAGTACCCCAAATCGTTGGTAAAAATCATAGCAATCCCCATAATTATTCCCAAACTTACCATAACAATTCCTCCAATCCAGACCCCAAAATCGTTCTCCGAGAATCTAAACTTACCAAAAATCGAAATCAAAAATGGAAATAGAATCTTGAGGATTTCTTGCTATCCTTTCGAATTATAGAAAAATGAGTATAAATATAGCACAATTTTATGAATTAAGGAGGGTGGAAGACCCGTTTAAAAACACAGAGGAACTAGGAGCGACCAAAAAAACAACCAAGCAAGAATCGGTCGAACATCAGAGAATCCCTCTTCCTCGCTTGGACATTTTTTTAGAGCCGAAAACCAGTCAAAACAACATCAAAATCAGTCTAACACAGGTCAAAAAATCAGTGAGGGGCGAGGAGTAAAAACCCAATAAGAGAGCCTTCAATCGATCGAAATTGGGGAGAAAACAGAGCCTTCAATCGATCGAAATTGAGGAGAAAATAAAAAGCAATTCAACACTTCACCGCCTCCAATCGCATCGCAATACACCCCGAGTGGATCTACGACTTGATACGCTGCTTCAGTTCGCTGCCCGGAGAAGGTAAAATCACTTCCCATTTGAATCTCATTTTCTTTATGCAACTTGTGTGCTCCCTGCTATATGTGCATTGACTGTTTTTTGTCGACATCGTCGTATGATGTTTGGGCTTACCTAAAGCATATTTGTATTGGTTAAATTGTCGATTGGGTTTATACTTAATATAGTTACGTTGCTTAATATATGGGATGGTGATATTGGTTGGTGGAATGTTTTACAACGTCGGTTTAGTCGATTGGTCATACAGTCAGTATCTCACTATGAGTATGCAACATCAACATTTGGTTCTGCTTAATTCAGGATGTAGTCCTATGTATCATTTATCTGCTCCATGTCCTCTATGTTCGCAAAGTTGGTCACTGATATATCTTTACTAGTTTAAGTGACAAAATGCCTCTGTATTAGCATGTAGAACTTTATAAGTTATATTGTATTATGCCCTGTCTACCTAGGGGCTGAAGGACATCCGTACCAGTAGTTGGAATTTATTTGATTTAGCTTCTGCCCAGACGAGTCATTGCCTATGTTCAATTCATAACCCTGTTCTCGTGCTTGTGTATAATATCATGTAGGACTGCTAGTTTAATCTAGTTTTGTTAAGTATTTGCTTAGTGTAGTTTCTTATGTAGATTAAGTAAAATTGGTAGAATAGACATATGTATGCTTTCGTTAATGCGGAGACTATTGTTTATGATAGCTCGAGTCTGAATACAGGTTGTAGGACAAGTTTTACATGTCTTTATAATTATGTAAGTGATATAATATAGTATCAGAATCATTGATATGATAGAATATTTGTAAATCTATATGCATATGGGAGTTGGAGGAATGAAGTGTGGGAGATCAGAGGAGATATTGTGCTGCATGTTTGGTTTTTGAATGCCTGTTGCTCATGTTAAGACCATACTATGTGGGATCACGCTTTATTTTGGGTAAGTTGCTGACTAGCATCACCCGCAGTAGGATATCAGTTGTCTATTAGAAGCGATACGTTAAACTAGCCAGCTTGTCATAAGTTCAATGTATCTTTTGATGTAGAGATCACTTTGATCATGTTGAACTTTGTTTTGAGGTGTTAATCTTTACTCTGCCTGATTGTATAAGTGTAAAAGAGAAGCAATGTACACTATGGCGTAAAAGAAGTATTTTGAGATTAATTTGATTATATCTTGGAATTATGTTTGGTTATTGGTGTTGTTGGCTTGTTGATAAATTGTGGATACGCACATAAACAGGGGAAGTGCTGCCCAATTTTTTATAGAAATAGGAAGGTGATATTCAGTATAACTTACGTTAGAAGTCCTAGAATTAATGATCGTATCATTGTTATTATAGGCTGACATATTAGACGAGGCGCGTCCTAGTTTTACATTGGTTGAGCGACTAAGAGGTATGAAAAACTCTTCCTTCCTTCTTTTTGGGATGATTTTAATGAAAGTACGGCGGACGTACATAATTCCTATAAGTTCAGTTTTAAAGGATAATTGTTGATTAGTGTCTATGATTTTCAGTAAAAGAGTTTATTATGATGATATTATCGAGAGTCAAAGATGATTTTTAATTACATATGGTTGCTCATGATATCTAATCGTGCTAAGTATTATTGTTTCACTCCACCGAGTCCCGGGCCGGATCATGTTCGTGCGCAGCTTTACAGAATTCATCGAGTCCCTCACTAGAGGGTCGAGACACGTTATATACATATATACAGATTTTATCGAGTCCCTCCATAGAGGGCCGAGACATGATATGCCCACATATACAGACTTTCATCGAGTGCCTCACTAGAGGGCCGAGACATGTTATACATATTGATATACAGACATAGACATAGTGACAGTATGAGTAAGCATTCATGATTTCTGATATGACTCTCATTTTTGTTAAGTGTCACGACCCTACCCGACGGACCGTGACTCGACGCCTTAATTGGACGTCATTACACTAACCCGTCACGTAATCAACTCACCCTTAAGGGTAATAGAAAATTTCGGCAACACAACGCTGCATCTATAACATATATCCAAAATAAGAGAGCCGACAAGGCTGTCTTACACAACTATCCAACCATCACAACAGGCTAGCCGACTAGGCTGCCACCAAATAACATCACATAAGCAAAGGAGTAATCACAATAGGCAAGCCGGCAAGGCTGCCACTATATACGAGAACATCCCAAAACAAGTGCAACAATACAGCTAGCTCAACCGCATAAATGTTCTACACAAGTCTAAAACACATCTATCACCCACAACTGTCTACAGACCTCTAAGAGTACAATACTGACATATGACGGAACAAGGTCCGTCGTGCCCAAAATATACCTAAGTCTGGAATGTAAGGATCTGTACCAAAATAACTGGCTCTGAAACAAGGGAGCTCTTCAGCGGCTGGTAGATGTCCTAAGCTGGAGGGTCACCTATCTGAACACTAAATCGCGAGCATTTAACGCAGCCCGAGGAAAGTGGTCGATTGAAATAATGTACTGAGTATATAAAACATGAAATACTGAAAATGAAATCACAATTGTGTCAAGTAAAGATAGAGAGTCATCAAGCTTAACAAAAATGAGAGTCATATAAGAAATCATGATGTTTACTCATACTGTCACTATGTCTATGTCTGTATATCAATCTGTATAACATGTCTCGGCCCTCTAGTGAGGGACTCGATGAAAGTATGTATATGTGCGCATATTATGTCTCGGCCCTCTATGGAGGGACTCGATAAAATATGTATATATGTATATAACGTATCTCGGCCCTCTAGTGAGGGACTCGATGAATTCTGTAAAGCTGCGCACGAACATGATCCGGCCCGAGACTCGGTGGAATGAAACAATAATACTTAGCACGATTAGATATCATGAGCAACCATATGCAATTAAAGATCATCTTTGACTCACGATAATTTCATCA
This sequence comes from Przewalskia tangutica, assembly GCA_029844215.1. Lineage (NCBI taxonomy): Eukaryota > Viridiplantae > Streptophyta > Magnoliopsida > Solanales > Solanaceae > Przewalskia > Przewalskia tangutica. The sequence goes on along the minus strand of CM056723.1, from coordinate 42,638,416 downwards.
TAATAAACTCTTTTACTGAAAATCATAGACACTAATCACCATTTATCTTTTAAAACTGAACTTATAGGAATTACGTACGTCCGCCGTACTTTCATTAAAATCATGCCAAAAAGAAGGAAGGAAGAGTTTTACATACCTCTTAGTCGCTCAACCAATGTATAACTATGATGCGTCTCGTCTAGTACGTCATCCTATAATAAGAATAATAATAAGACCATTAATTCTAGGACTTCTAATGTAAGTTATATTGAATAACAACTTCCCATTTTTATAAAAATCCGGGCAACACTTCCCCTGTTTATGTCTTTATCCACAATTAACCAACAATCCAAATCCAACCAACAATCACAACCATTTCAATATGTAATCTAATTAGGCTTCATATACTGCATATACGCCATCATACAGTCTCCTTTATCCTTATTTATGAAAGACAACAATTTCAACCATCAAAGTGACTATCGCACCTATTTACCATGTTCATTCAATCCTTAAAATGTTACAACAATGTCTGAGATTCCAAAACTCTTTTCTTAGTTCCTTAAATTTCAATTCATCCCGCGTCACCTTATATAACTAATTACATCACCAAGTACCAAATGCTTCTTTCAATTCTTAACACACAATTAGTGACGATGTTAATAATAGTAACAACGATTGTATGGCACCAAAACAGCCCGTAAAGGGTCGCACAATGTCCGAAAGTTATTCATGAGTTTTGGGTCATTTAGCATGTTACCATTTTAACTCTTTTCTTAACTATTAACCCAACTTATCTTTCCAACAATCCCATATAATGAATCCATCTTTAATCTTCACAATTTCATCCATTTTTAATACACAATTAGTGATAAAATTTACAACACAACACACGAATCCAACATATACCTGAAACAACCCAATTCGGCTCACACCCAAAATTGACACATGCATTGTCTAAATTCAAGATTTCTTCATAACACAAGTCCATTACTTCAACTACCACAATATGCAATTTCAATTATAGCATAGAAGGAAGGATTTTTATACCTTAATTTAATCCCCAAAACAGTCCCGATTTTTAGCCACTGCTTTGTCAGCTAAGCTTGTAACGTTCATAACTCTCTACTCCAGTGTCCTATCGATGAGAGGTTTGTTTCGTTGGAAACTAGACTCGACGAAATTCATTTTAGGCTTTTAAAACACCAAAAAACTCCTAATATACGAGGATATATACCCTTCCAAAGTTGACTAAAAATCTGCCCCAAAATCCCGATTTTTTGCCACTGTTTTTTGCCGATTTTGTCCACCATTTTCATACCTCTTCAACTCCAAATTGACATGCAACAATCTACAATGTTAACCCATCATTTATACATGTTTCGCTTCCAAAATATTTCACCAAAACTTGAAGAAAAAGAGGGCCTGTGTTCGCCAGAAGGATCGATTTGCCACAGTTTTTGTGTGCAAAATTAGCTTCAAATTAGGGTAAATAACTAACCTAGAAAGGAGGAATAACAATCTACAATTGTTGTTGAGTGAGGGAGGGTGGTTCTAGCTCCTAATCTCTAAGTGAGGAAGACAAATGAGCTATGCTTAGAGTATTATTAGAATTAGATTTTCATATTTACAACTATGCACTTTAGTCCCCTTAAATGTTACACTTTGCCCCTCTAATTGTTTGTTTGACTAAATCAATCTCATTTCTTTTTATCTTAATTCTTGTCTTCTTAATTCTCGAAAATTCCATAAGGTCTCACATTCTCCATGTCGTAATTTATGTAATACTAATCCGTAACGGAATATGTATCTATACAACTTATCATTAAAGAATTTTCCTACGTCACATTCGTCGTTACCAAAATTATTCTATAATCACATCCTTAAGTATATAAATTTTCAATACTCGAATCCTATTTTCCTTAATTACGTCCTTACTTATTATCTTAAACTCACGAGGTGTAACATTCTTCCCCCCTTAGAAACATTCGTCCTCGAATGTTCATAGTATGCCTTATGTTCTAGAAATTTCGGCAGAGTCTCCTTTATAACTATGTTTATCCACATGTATCCAACAAACCAACAAATGTCTCACAGGGCCACAATACAACACACATGCAATTCACCAATTCAAAATAATTAAGTAAGGAACCAAATTACTTGTGAATATTCAACTGAATCTTATGTAATACCTTGAACAAAGTTAAAGAGTCTCCATGCGGTGCTATATTCCTTTATTTTCGAATTTGCCACAATATTCCAGCTGGTACTACCTTGTACACCTGCTTTAATTTGTAAATGGTATGTAATGTTTCCCCAAATCTGTACTGCATGCTTAATCATGACGATAATTCATGTGCATTGTTAACATAGTTCAATAGAGATTTGACAACTCTCTTGTACGAAACAAGTGATCTCTCATTCCTTGATGTAAGACATTATATCAGCAACATCTTGATATATTAATTCCAATATTATGCAACATTTTATCCACTGAAATTTTAGACTTTCACATCGTCCATAGAAAGAAATATACCTTGAATGACATTCTTTTAACCCACATTTACCTATATACCTCAAAAGGATATGATATGTATCTCAATAAATCTCATGCACTTGACACAGTAAATTTACTAGAACTTGTCATTATCCACCAAGGATTATCCACAGGGTATATACCAAGTATGTAGTGACATGTGAGACAATGTCATCTGGTAGATATTGTCCTAGCTTTGACAAATCTCATCAATCCCCACATAGCAGTTCTTTTGAAATCTTCCACCCTTTCATCAATAAGACACTATGGTAGTAGTACATAATGTAATGTTTCCAATTTGGTACGATTATCAAATCAAATGTTAGCGGTCTCACTCTTTGTTTCCCACCATATTTCTTGTTCAATGTTATCATTTACCTCAACACTCATTTCCAAGGCCTTAGAATCACCTTCCCGTTGCACATATTGAGGGTAATGCTTCAAAGTACATGTTCCCTAGAATGTTAACCCATAGAGAGTTGGTGGTCTTAGATTTCCATCATAGTTTTTTACACAATGCATTTAATATATTCAAAATGAGGTTTGAATCCCAATCCACTATCATCCTTAGGCAAGTACATTTTAACCATGTAAACCAATGTTTAGCCTTAACATCATCCTTACTATACACTAGAAGAAAATTACAACTATTTGTATGTATATCTTTGATCAAACATTTTGCAAGTCTTATAGCAGGCAGTATGCGTATAGGCACACTTGTGACACACTAGTAATCAACAATGCTTTACCTCATGGTGACAACAATTTTTCTTCCCAAGCCTGTAACTTGTCTTTAATCTTCTTAATTAATTCAACATAGTCTATCTTCCTCTTTCTAACATGTAGTACTAGACATCCTAAATACATGAATGGAAATGTTCCACTTGTGAAATCAGTAATACCTTTTTCTTTCTGAATCAAGTTATTAGGAGTCTTAGCATGCATATAAACATAACTCTACTTTTATTGATCAAATGACCAGAAGCTTCTTCATACTCTTTCAAAGTCTGCCTTAACTCCTTATAAAATCATTCAATTTGCTTATGTTGGAAATTCTTCAAACAACTCCTCCTTAAATCTAACAATATACTCCCTAAAATTTAGTTTCTTAAAAACATCTCCAAAAGTTTCCTTACTCCATAATAATAGGGCAGTCTTGACATTCTTCAGTTTCGGTATAAAAGGAACGAAATCATCTTAATCAACAATAATGTGCCAATTTTGATTTAGCGCCTAAAAGAATGCTTCATATTCTGTCCAACCCAAGCTAAAATAAATGTTTTCCAACATCCTATCGAACCTCTTAAAAGTACAGTCATTATCGGCTCCTTCATTCTACTACTTAAAATGACTTACTTTAAATTCAATTTCAAACATTTCATATGAATTAGTACAAAATGCAAAAATCCTCACGCTTTGCAGGATATATATGAAGATCGTCTATTGTCTCCCTTCCATTTATAATAACATTGAAATCCCCACTAACTAGCCAATGATCCCGCATATCGTCGACAATATAGTATAAACTATCCCAGAGACAACCTTCCCAATGCATCACTCTTTGCATATACCATAGTATATCTACCTAGTTCATGTAACTCCTTCACCAGTGAGTCTTTAAGTTTGTCATGTTAATCATCCCTCATATTATCTCTGATTAAGTTTCTCTGCTGATTAATATATTTATGATAGACATAGCCGCTTCCACTGCCATATTCTGCTCCACGTTGGACATCATTATCCCATCTTCCTTTAATATTATTGCGTTACTATTATTAGAGTTGTTACCATTGGTACACACCTCCTGACTCTTGCCAACATTCCGCTCCTCATTAACTTTTGCTGCTACAAAAGCTCATTCAACTTGTTCTTTAGTAGTAAGAGTTGCTTTTGATTCTTCTATCAATTGTGGGTCCTTAATGAGTTGTTTTACTTCTACCACCTTACCATTGTCGTCTTCCTTATTCTATTTATTTCCATATTCTTCCCCAGTATCTCTTTGTTCCTCCTTATTTGCATTATTACTGTTTGCCTCCTCAAGTGGCATTTGTTTTATCCTCTCGTTGGACTTACTAATTCAGTTGTGTCTTTGGCTACATCAATATTTGTCACTTTGGCTACATCACACTGAATATCTATTATCACTTCGTTGAATTTATCTATATCTTGCACCTCTCTTATCTGTTTTCCACCCTTCTATTATTGTTTATGGACTTGTACCTGACCATGTAACTTTCCAATATCTATTCACAGTTCCCTTTTAAGAGCCACATCATTAAACGCATACACCACGGTCATATGAAAACTTTTCTTTGTACCCCTAAGTGTTACTCCGTAGTGTATCAATTATTTTGTACAGTTTAATATCTACCTCATAGAAATGAGGCCTCCATTTGGATGCTCAGTAAGATTAGTCCTTAAAAGATCACTCACTACACAAGTTAAGCGAGGTATTATTATGAGCTTCTTCCCTTTTTAACCTTTGGTTCCAAGAGACCAAATAGCCTCATCTTAGCATTCTGCGTGAACTAATGCATTGAAATTGTGCACGAATACATACCTCGGTTACCAATCCTTCAAATAACTCCTTAACTGAAAATATGAACTCCAGAGGTTATAACATTTAAAATGCTTGACACAACTATACGCTAATAGGATGCTCATCATTCCCAAGTTCTAAGTCATTTGCGAAAGAAACTCAATTAATCCCTATGTCCAATACTTCCCAACATTCGGTCCAAAGTAAGAAAAATGCTTTCATTCCCTTATATCAATCTTATTATTCTGGAAGTAATAGCCTCTTCTTATTCTTACATGAGAACAATGTTCTTTTGCAGTTTCCTACCTTCACATAGTCCAGCAACATGGTATACCATAAAATCGTCACAGATTCTAACAATTAGAGCTCAACATTTAATTAAAGGTATGAAGGAGAAAAGAGTAGGTAAGCTTCATTTTCTATCTTTGGAAGGAAAAGTTCAATCTCCGTAACTATAGAGCAGATAACGTAGCATAACGAAATACCAATTCGTAAGATAGAGACTACTGCAATTCATTTCACAAGTCGACACCTCATTCATGGTCCGAAAAGGATCTCTTCACTACTCGTAATTGTAAGCAACTCCACTTCTTTTAACACTTATTCACTTATTTCTTACTTGTCGTACTTTTCATAATTCCAACATATTCTAGTATACATACGTAACCTCGGACATTGCTCCTGGTCCCAATCCTTGACGATACCATCCCTTATTCAGTATATAGAAGATTCTGAAGAGTTACCTTACCTGACGTGGACCTAGTACCTCCAAACCTGGTCATCATACTTCTCTTCAAACTCTTTCACTTTCCTTATGGCTTGACGCACCAAGTCAAGTCCGAATAACTCTGATTTTCCCTTCCGAGCCACTGTCGCTGTCTTTTGAGACATAGCTGCAACCACAATAGTTATTAGGAAGAGGGGGGTTATCCTAATGACATAGCTCTACTGTACGATCTACGAGATGAAAGAGTAGAAACCAATCCTAAATGTTTGGCAGCCTCCTGCGTATAAGTATGGTGCACAACATACCCATACACAAGACTCTACTAGACACGGTCTGTAGACATTCCGAGGACTAACTGCTCTGATACCACCTTTGTCACGACCCGACCCGACGCCCTAATTGGACGCCATTACACTAACGCCACGTAATCAATCACCGCCAGGGTAATAGAAAATTTCGGCAGCACAACGTTGCATCTATAACATATACCCAAAATAGGCGAGCCGGCAAGTCTGCCTTACACAACTATCCAACCATCACAACAGGCTAGACGACTAGGCTGCCACCAAATAACATCACATAAGCAAAGGAGTAATCACAATAGGCAAGCCGACAAGGCTGCCACTATATATGAGAACATCCCAAAACAAGTGCAACAATACAGCTAGCTCAACCGCATAAACGTTCTACACAAGTCCAAAACACAGCTATCACCCACAACTGTCTACAGGCCTCTAAGAGTACAATCGACATATGGAGACAGGCCGTCGTGCCCAAAATATACCTAAGTGGAATGTAAGGATCTGTACCAAAATAATCGCTCAAACAAGGGAGCTCTTCAATGGTAGTAGATGTCTAAGCGGAGGGTCACTATCTCAACACTGAAATCGCGAGCATGAGCGCATTTCGAGAAGGGGTCGATTACAAAATAATGTACTGAGTATATAAAACATGAAATACTGAAAATGAAATCACAACTGTGTCAAGTAAAGATAGAGAGTCATCAAGCTTAACAAAAATGAGAGTCATATAAGAAATCATGAATGCTTACTCATACCGTCACTATGTCTATGTCTGTATATCAATATGTATAACATGTCTCGGCCCTCTAGTGAGGGACTCGATGGAAGTATGTATATGTGCGCATATCATGTCTCGGCCCTCTATGGAGGGACTCGATAAAATCTATATATATGTATATAACGTGTCTCGGCCCTCTAGTGAGGGACTCGATGAATTCTGTAAAGCTGCGCATGAACATGATCCGGCCCGAGACTCGATGGAGTGAAACAATAATACTTAGCACGAGTAGATATCATGAGCAACCATATGCAATTAAAGATCATCTTTGGCTCTCGATAATTTCATCATAATAAACTATTTTACTGAAAATCATAGACACTAATCACCAATTATCCTTTAAAACTGAACTTATAGGAATTACGTACGTCCGCCGTACTTTCATTAAAATCATGTCAAAAAGAAGGAAGGAAGAGTTTTATATACCTCTTAGTCGCTCAACCAATGTAAAACTAGGATGTGTCTCGTCTAGTACGTCAGCCTATAATAATAATAATAATAATAAGACCATTAATTCTAGGACTTCTAACGTAAGTTATATTGAATAACAGCTTCCCATTTTTATAAAAATCCGGGCAGCACTTCCCCTATTTATGTGCGTATCCACAATTAACCAACAGTCCAAATCCAACCAACAATCACAACCATTTCAATATGTAATCTAATTAGGCTCCATATACTGCATATACGCCATCATACAGTCTCCTTTCTCCTTATTTATGAAAGACAACAATTTCAACCATCAAAGTGACTATCGCACCTATTTACCATGTTCATTCAATCCTTAAAATGTTACAACAATGTCTGAGATTCCAAAACTCTTTTCTTAGTTCCTTAAATTTCAATTCATCTCGCGTCACCTTATATAACTAATTACATCACCAAGTATCAAATGCTTCTTTCAATTCTTAACACACAATTAGTGACGATGTTAATAATAGTAACAATGATTGTATGGCACCAAAACAGCCCTTAAAGGGTCGCACAATGTCCGAAAGTTATTCATGAGTTTTAGGCCATTTAGCATGTAACCATTTTAACTCTTTTCTTAACTATTAACCCAACTTATCTTTCCAACAATCCCATATAATGAATCCATCTTTAATCTTCACAATTTCATCCATTTTTAATACGCAATTAGTGATGAAATTTACAACACAACACACGAATCCAACATATACCCGAAATAGCCCAATTCGGCTCACACCCAAAATTGACACGTGCATTGTCTAAATTCAAAACTTCTTCCTAACACAAGTCCATTACTTCAACTACCACAATATGCAACTTCAATTATAACATAGAAGGAAGGATTTCCATACCTTAATTTAATCCTCAAAACAGTCCCGATTTTTAGCCACTACTTTGTCAGTTGAGCTTGTAACGTCCATAACTATCTACTCCGGTGTCCTATAGATGAGAGGTTTGTTGAGTTGGAAACTAGACTCGACGAAATTCATTTTAGGCTTTTGAAACACCCAAAAACTCCTAATATACGAGGAGATATACCCTTCCAAAGTTGACTAAAAATCTGCCCCAAAATCCCGATTTTTTGCCACTGTTTTTTGCCGATTTTGCCCACCATTTTCATACATCTTCAACTCCAAATTGACATGCAACAATCTACAATGTTAACCCATAATTTATACATGTTTCTCTTCCAAAAAATTTCACCAAAACTTGAAGAAAAAGAGGGCCTGTGTTCGCCAAAGGTGGCTGATTTGCCACAGTTTTTGTGTGCAAAATTAGCTTCAAATTAGGGTAAATAACTAACCTAGAAAGGAGGAATAACAATCTACAATTGTTGTTGAGTGAGGGAGGGCGGCTCTTGCTCCTAATCTCTAAGTGAGGAAGACAAATGAGCTATGCTTAGAGTATTATTAGAATTAGATTTTCAGATTTACAAATATGCACTTTAGTCCCCCTAAATGTTACACTTTGCCCCTCTAATTGTTTGTTTGACTAAATCAATCCCATTTCTTTTAATCTTAATTCTTGTCTTCTTAATTCTCGGGAATTCCATAAGGTCTCGCATTCTCCATGTCGTAATTTATGTAATACTAATCCGTAACGGAATATGTATCTATACAACTTATCATTAAAGAATTTTCCGACGTCACATTCGTCGTTACCAAAATTATTCTATAATCACATCCTTAAGTATATAAATTTTCAATACTCGAATCCTATTTTCCTTAATTACGTCCTTACTTATTGTCTTAAACTCACGAGGTGTAACATTAAGCTTGATGACTCTCTATCTTTATTTGACACAGTTGTGATTTCATTTTCAGTATTTCATGTTTTATATACTCAGTACATTATTTCGTACTAACCCCTCTTTTCTCGCGGGGTTGCGTTCATGCCTTGATTTGTGTGTTGAGATAGGTGACCTCCAACAGGACATCTACCAGCCGCTGAAGAGCTCATTTGTTCCGGAGCTAGTTATTTTGGTACAGATCCTTACATTCCAGTCTTAGGTATATTTTGGGCACGACGGGGCCATGTTCCGTCATATGTCAGTATTGTACTCTTAGAGGTCTGTAGACAGTTGTGGGGTGGTTGTATGTAATTCCGTTTTGGTTTGCGACGTTGCTCTACTCTGTGTTGGGATGTTACCGGGTATACTTGTTGTTATCTAGTGGCAACCTTGTCGGCTTGCTTGTATATATTGTGTTGGTTAATTGCGACTCCCTCGGGAGACAGGTTCATTCACGTGTACGGCCGCCTTGTCAGCTTGCCTACGTGGATAGAGATTATCATTGCAGTGTTATGTTGCCGAAATTTCTATAAATCTCGGTATTAAATGGATTAAGTGTGACATGTCACTAATGACGTCCAATTAGGACGTTTAGTCGCGGTCCATCGGGTCGGGTCGGGTCGTGACACGTTGGACAACGGCTGATTCTTTTTTACCATTTGTTGGTTCAAAAACGCTGGATTTAAGGGAATGCAGGGTATGGGCGTGTGTCGGGTGACAGATGAGTTGGTTGGGACAGAGGCATATGGCAGCGTATTTGGGGGTGATGGGAGCCGGTGGACTTTCTTATTTTGAACGTTGAAAGGGGAAGGTTCTGGTTTGGTTTTTTCTGGTTGGGAATTGGGCTGAAGAAATAGTTGTTCTCATTTATTATTTGTTTAGGTTGAGAATTTAGTAGGAGGGGAAAGTAGATTATAGTTATAAAAAAAGATTTATTATTAAAAGATACGATGTTATTTTGTAAATAACACATAATATTAGGAAGAAAATTATGAATATGAAATATAATGCAAAAACGAGGACAAAAATGATGTGTCAAAAATATTTAAAATTGCAACAAATAATTGAAAAGATGGGACAAAATTGGGTGTCAACAAGAGTAAAAGTTTTTTATGTTGTGAGCTTTTGTAGAGAAGAAGACGATAATTAATTGGTGCTATAAAGAAGAATATAATTATAATGTCAGAATGTCATTCTGTTTCATGTAAAGATCTTTCTCAAAATTAACATTTGCTGTTAATTATTTTGTATTTGAATTTGCTGTGGTTTCTATATCCTACACTAAGTTCTTTTAACGTAGATGAGTACTACCTGGGTATTTTGCTGGGTACAGATTTTGTTTTAGGAGTGAGTGAGTGACATTAGATGTTTGGGGAGGCAAAATTATTATAATTATCGACTTTTCTGCTGTTGCATTTTTCATATATGTATCAGTCATCTTTAGACTGAAGTATGTCAATTTCTTTAGTTTCTGGCATAGAAGCAGAAAGTAATGATGGTGCAACATCAATTTAGCTAGATATCAACTCAGAACTATACCCTATGCAGCGAAAAGAGTTGTATATGATGGTTATATCAACAACACTCAGTATGGATGGGTCGGCTGTCACTAGCCATCCTCCTGAGGTATTTGTTTCGTTTACTTATTTAAATATTAGTGCATCTTCCTCTTTAATTGTCCTGCAAGGTCCATTTGATGATTAATAGAAATATGGTAATCTTCTCTTAGTGATATGGTAGATTTAATCTTTTATAAGATTTTAGTAGGCTGCTTGGTAAGTCCATAAATCTTGTTTGGGGAGGAAGTTACTGATTTTGGTCAAGTAGTTGGTTATCCAGACTGTCCCTTATCATCGTCTGTTAATTTTTGTCGAGTAGTTGGTTGTTCTTCCTTGTCGAGCTGCTGCAAAAAAAAAATATAAATTAGTTACTTACAAACTTATTAGTAATAGTATAAATAGACTAGTAATAAGTTAATAATATAAATATATAGTGAATGATTTGTCATTTGTCATTTGTGAATATTTGTCATTTACTCATTTTGAAAGTAATTATTTTATTGATTGATTATTTCATTTGTTAATGGACTTATTTTAATACTTTCCAGGTTATTAATTATTGTAAGTTGCAAAAATGAGTTCTAATTCGACTGAAAATGACGAACCGACTTCTAATGCTTCTAGATTAAAAAGAACTAGTGGTGATATAGGTTGGGAATATGGAACACTATGTAATGAAAAAATAGTGATAAGTGAAAATGTTTGTTGTGTGGAAAAGAGTATAGTGGAGACCGGCTTAAACAACATATTGCTAACATAAGAGGCAATGTAGCTCCATGTTCAAAGGCATCTAAAGAAGATATGAAACAGTGTAAAGATGCAACTGATGGTGCTAAAAAGAAAAAAATAGTGAAGAAAGATGCGGTTGAAGCCGTAAGAAGTGAGGTTGAGATTCAACACGAGGTGCAAGAAATTGAAAATATGGAAGAAAGAGGAACGAGAACAAAAAGACCACATCGTCCTCTTGGTCCTATGGATAGATTTGCTTCTAAAATCAATCCTAATAAATCTTTTTCTAGTGAAATCAAGACAACAAGACAACAAAGTATACATGATGCTCTTTCCAAAGAAAGAAGTCTTCAAGTACACAAATACTTGACAAGATGGGTATATGAATCCGGTATTCCCTTTCATGCGATGGAGAATGATAGTTTTAAAAGATTGGTTGAGGCAATTGGACAATTTGGTCCGGGTTACCAACCTCCGAGTCAATACCAACTTAGAGAGCCACTATTGAAGGGTGAGGTGGAAAGAACAAAAATATCACTCAAACCGCAAGAAGAAGAATGGGAAAAAACGGGTTGTTCAATCATGACCGATGCTTGAAGATAGAAATTGAAGAAGCATTATGAATTTGTGCGTTAATTGTCGATTTGACACAACTTTCCTTTCTTCTAAAGAGGCTTTCGGGGACTCACATACCGGTGTTTACATATTTAATTATGTTGATGAGTGCATTGAAAGTGTTGGGGCTCAAAATGTGGTCCAAGTGGTGACCGACAATGCTTCCAACAATATGGAGGCCGCGGTTTTGTTGAAAGAAAAGAGGCCTCAAATCTTTTGGACTCCATGTGCCACTCACACTATCAACCTTATGCTTGAAGACATTGGTAAACTTCCTCTTTTCAAGAACACAATTGTAAAAGCCAAATTTTTTATCATCTTTATTTATTCACATCATAAGACTTTGACATTGATGAGGAAGTGTACAAAAAGGGAGATAATACGGCCCGGAGTAACTAGATTTGCCACGGCTTTCTTAACAGTACAAAGTTTTATAGAGAAGAAAGAGGACTTGAGAAGAATGGTGGGCACCAATGCATGGGAATCCACAAAATGGTCTAAGAGTAAGAAGGGAAAAATCGCATATGCTACTATTGTGCAACCGGCCTTTTGGAATGGTATTTCTCTTTGCTTGAAGGTATTTACACCTTTAGTAAAAGTCCTTAGACTTGTGGATGGAGATGTGAAGCCGGCTATGGGCTTTGTGTATGGTGAGATCTTGAAAGCCAAAAATGACGTAAAAAAGGCTTTGGGATATAAAAAGTTCCACAAGCGGTACTTCCTGATACTGTATTTGAAGCAGTTGTTCGAATTCCTTATGATATGCAACTGAAACAGGTTCTTGCTAATGGTAAAAAGGGGGGGTTGAATGTGGACAAATATAAGGTCATACTTGACATAGTGGATGAAAAAGGAAAGGGGTGTATTGATACTCCACTTCATATGACGGCTTACATGTTAAATTCATACTACTTCTATAAAACATTTAGTACATGGTCAAGTGTATTACAAGAAAATGTTATGGAAGGAGTCTTTACTTGTATGGAGCAATTCTATCCGGATTTGGAGATACAAGATACGGTGATCAATGTTGAGTTGGCCAAGTATAGGGATAGAGAAAGTCCCTTTGGAAGAGCTTTAGCGGCTAAAGGATGTGAAACAAATCATGATCTTTATGATCCGGGTATGACTATCTCTTTTTTAAAGACTTTATAAGTTATTAAATTTAATGACTCAATAATTATTAATTAAATTATTAATGTTTTATTTTTTGGTTATTTTGAACTTATAGTTGGATGATGGACTACTTATGGCAACCACACGCCTAATCTACAAAAGGTTGCAAGAAAGATTCTTTCTTTGACAACAAGTTCATCCGGTTATGAAAGAAATTGGAGTGTCTTTGAAGCGGTAATTTACTAATTTTCATTCTAAGTCTTTTAATAAATTATTATTTATATGGATAAATGTCATAAGTCACTAAGTATTTATATTTTTTTTGTAGGTTCACACGAAAAAGAGGAATATGCTAGATACCGAGTGTAACACCCCATTTTAAACCGAAGTCGAAACGGGAGGGCCACGTATGGTTGATTCCTAAAATGTATTTAAAGGAGTCGCCACCTAATTAATTTGGGTGAATTAGGACACCTAAATGTTAACTAGTTTAAAGTAAACATTAACTCCATTTTAATGGTCTACTAAACTTAATGAGATTCTGAGTAAGGGTTGTTTATTATCCTAAAGGGAAGGAGTTAGGCACCCTAAAGGATCCGCTAACTTGCGGTTGTCCGTTCAAACATAGGTTAATTATTATTCTATAAAATGCATGTTTAAAAGTGCTTAAATAAAAGGGGTATAAATTGTAAGACTTATTTAGAATATAAATTTAGCTTTGGATAAAAACTTGCAGTATTAGATAAGATACATGTATTGCAAAATCTTATTATGACGATATGTGTACTTTATGAAATCAGATGTAGAATATCTATTATGCAAAGACTAACAAAAGATGATTTTTATTATGAAGGTTAGTAAGAGTTTATGAAGAAATTAATTTATTATGCTAAGGATTTAATAACGAGTGATGCTTTAGCTACGTGAATATTTATGTCATTTTGGTATGGCTTAGGCAATGCATAACTAGTCATAAAAAATAACTAATTAAAGGAGAGTGAATTTCTAGCGTCCAAACTATTTTTAATGACAACCCAAAGTTTAGCTATTTTAAGGGTACTACTAATAATCAGTAATGCAATGTTAGACAAATACAATAAATAAATAGGGTGAGGATATGAATTGATAAGGACTCGAAGGATGACGATGTCATTCGCCGGTAGTTTGGAATTTTCGAGGTAGAGATGAAGATGCACATATATGTAGGTCCTCGTTTGTTGTAACTTATGAGGAGTCTCGCAATGAGACTCTTCGTTTAGCTCCGATGTGTGTCATGCAAAGAAAAGAAGATAAGGATTAGTAAGTGCCCAAACACATACAATGCGAAAATAAGATCAACTTTGGCTATGCAAGAAGTAATGTATCCATAAGAGCTCCGGCCCTCAGCAGACAGTCTGCGAATAAATTTAACAGGTCCCAACAGGATTCGACTGAATCTTGGACCCTTGGTAAAGCTAGCAATACATAGGTAAAACAGGTTTGGCCCGTCATTCTCAGATCTTTAAGGAAACCAAGAGGTTAAACGAGCACCAACCCAGCATAGAATAAGGACATATATATATATATATATATATATGCAATCGTCTAACAATTAAGGGAAAGGGGAGGGGACCAGAACCGAAACAGAGGTATAAACAACAATTAAAACGATACTTGATCGAAATGGGCTTCATGTTTATAAAGGCACATGGAAGAAAATAAAACAAACTGAATACTAGACCCAAATTTATCGTGAAAAGACGAATAAAGCAGATGACGGGGTGACTCAATATTGCACCAGCACACTAAAAAATAACCAAGTCTGAGGCCAGCCTTTAATCATGTTCATGTGATATTTCAAAGATATTGGGTGCATTACATATGGGTTCATGTCAAACCAAACACAGAGGAGAAACGTAAAGAAACAGATATTCATATTTCTCATTACACCAGCTCTTTTATATGTATTCATATTTCTAATTACACCAACTCTTTTATATGTATTATAAGTAGGCTATTTCCAGGTTGGTAATCACAGCATGCGAAAGGGTTGTTTGCTATGTGACATGAATATGGCTATATGAATCACATACTTCAATCAACATATTGTCATCCATTAACCGAGTGCACAAGTAAGGATTTAAAGATCCCCTGGATTATCCTTACTCAGGATGGCTTGCAAAAGAGAAGACCCATGAACAGGGGAACAACATACGAGAAACACAACCAAATCTTTAACATGTTATCATATACCAATCCCACAGCTATAACTAAACATGCTACATATTAATCCGATAGGTTCGAACAACAAATAAAATCCATCAACATACTTCAAAAATGACTTAACATGTATAAATGGCCATTTAAATTAAACCAAACACATTTAATAAGCACATCATCATTATACAAATCACAGAGTATAAATCGTATGAGGAATTTAAAAGGAAACGAGTTTACCTTCTCCGGACAGCGACCCGGGGCAGCGTATCAAGTCATCGGTGCCACTCGGAGAGTTGTTTTTGCGATACGAATAAAGGGGTAAAACTGTTTGCTGATTTTTTTTTTGTGGCTAGAATTGAGGGAAGGGATTCGAACTTCCTATTCTTGCGATGCTAAGGGTCTGGATGCTAAGCCCCTGACTCCCGATGCCTTATGCGAATCTGCTGGATTCCTCTGTTGCGGAGAATCGATTGCTACCTGACTGTTCTGCCCTCAAATTGTTATTTTACTCCTCTCTCCCTTCGCGCCCCTGTTGATTTTCGATTGTTTTCTGAATCCTCCCATCCATGCCCATTGCATGTATAGCGGCTCTATATTTATAGCTAGGATTTTGGGTTCCAAGTTTGGTAAGTAATAAAGGCTGATTCTGGGCTTGATTCGTAAGTGATTCGAACCGGTTATGGTAAGGAAATGATTGAGGAATTTGGTTCAGCTATGGTAAGACGAGCTAGCTGGGTTTGTATGGGTAAGGAAGGTTCCCGGATTCTCCGGCGAGAATCTCGGGGTGTGCTGGTGGGGCGAACTAGGGTTTTCGCGTGAGGGAGATGCGGCGGTTGAAAGGCTTAGGGTTTGTTTGCGTTTTCTTTTAGGGTTGAGGGATGAAGGGGACGAGATAAGGTGAGGGAAAATGGGCTGGACGGGTGAGAAAATAAAGGCGTGGGTCGGGGCGACGGGTTGGGCCTGGACGACAGGTAGAGGGGGACTGGGCCTGCGCTGGGTGTGGGTAATTGGGTATTAGGAGTTAGTTTTTAAGTGTTTTAGGTAAAATTAATAGTAAATTAATAAATTGTGATTAAATTATCTAGTTGCTTTATTAATCTAATTGTTATAATAATAAATGCGGGCGTGCTATTTAATTAGCTTAATATTTTAGAAAACGGCGCTATTATTAAATCTTATTTATGCCTGTTTTAATGTATTATTGTTGTATTTTATTATTATAAAATTGTTTTAACATTAGTGTAATTTTATAGTTAATGACTGGACGGGAGGGTCAAAATTGGGTGTCAACAGTTGTCCCTCTTTGTATGGAGATGATGGAAGAATCTTCGGACAAAGACGTTGACTCATAGCCAATTTTGTCTCGACCCTCAGAATTAGAAATGTTGGGCAATTAGGCAAGGTGGCGGACTCAAAAATTGTCGGTGTCGAGTTATGGCGACCTTTGGGCTACCGTGGTCAAAACACGGCGGGCTAACGCGGACTCAAAAATTGTCGATGTCGAGTTATGATGACATGGGCTATGGTGCAAAAGTAAAGAAATAAAAATAAGCGGCTTGAACACAGGGTGTACCGCTATGGCTTATAGTGCGGGTATTATGGTGATGTGGAGCAGTGGACCGGCTGAGGCACGCCGTTCATTGGGAAGGTTGCCCCCAACAAATTGCCCGGTTATTTGTAAGAGAAAATCCACGTTATGCTCCATATGCGATTCTGTAGATTGAAGCTAAGATAGAAGCATTAGTGCATGCTTGTCAAAACAAAATAATGTAAGAATGTAAATTTTGTGTTGTGGTTGTAGTCAAATCGTATATGGAATGATGTGATGATACGCCGTCTTGTATAGACGAGATCGAGATGGCGCCTTGTGTGGGCGTTATAAATGCTGTATAAACGAAATGCAAATGTCGCCTTGTATGGCGTTATAAATGCTGTATGGGCGAAATGCAAATGACGTCTTGTATGGGCGTTATCGCTTGTATGGGACGAAATGCAAATGACGCCTTGTATGGCGTTATCGCTTGTATGGACGAAATGCAAATGACGCCTTGTATGGCGGAATCGCTTGTATGGACGAAATGCAAATGACGCCTTATGGCGTTGTAAATGCTTATGGGCGAGATGCAAATGACGCGCCTTGTATGGCGTTATCGTCTTGTATGGGCGAAATGCAAATGACGTCTTGTATGGCGTTATCGTCTTGTATTGGGCGAAATGCAAATGACGCCTTATGGGCGTTATCGCTTGTATGGGACGAAATGCAAATAGCGCCTTGTATGGGCATTGTAAATGCTTGTATGGGCCGAGATGCAAATGGCCTTGTATGGGCGTTATCGTCTTGTATGGGCGAAATGCAAATGACGCCAGTATGGCGTTGTCGCTGTATGGGCGAGACGCAGTAGCGCCTTGTATGGGCGTTATAAATGCTGTATGGGACGAAATACAAATGGCGCCTTGTATGGCGTTATCGCTGTATGGGCCGAAATACAAATAGCGCCTTGTATGGGCGTTGTCGTCTTGTATGGGCGAGATGCAAATGACGCATTGTGTGGCGTTGTCGTCTTGTATGGGCGAAATGCAAATGACGCCTTGTATGGCGTTATCGTCTTGTATGGGACGAAATGCAAATGACGCCTTGTATGGCGTTGTAAATGCTTATGGCGTTATGCGTCTTGTATGGGCGAGATGCAAATTACGCCTTGTATGGGCGTTATCGTCTTGTATGGGCGAAATGCAAATAGCCTTGTATGGGCGTTGTGTCTTGTATGGGCGAGATCTGAATGACGCCTTGTATGGCGTTATCGCTGTATGGACGAAATGCAAATGACGCCTTGTATGGCGGAATAAATGCTTGTATGGAAGAAATGCAAATGACGCCTTGTATGGCGTTGTCGTCTTGTATGGGCGAGATGCAAATGACGCCTTGTATGGGCGTTATCGTCTTGTATGGGACGAAATGCAAATAGCGCCTTGTATGGCGTTGTCGTCAGTATGGGCGAGATGCAAATGGCGCCTTGTATGGGCGTTATCGCTTGTATGGGCGAAATGCAAATGACGCCTTGTATGGCGTTGTAAATGCTTGTATGGGCGAGATGCAAATGACGCCTTGTATGGCGTTATCGTCAGTATGGACGAAATGCAAATGACGCCTTGTATGGCGTTATAAATGCTGTATGGACGAAATGCAAATGACGCCTTGTATGGGCGTTGTAAATGCCTTGTATGGGCGAGATGCAAATGACGCCTTGTATGGGCGTTATCGCTGTATGGGACGAAATGCAAATGACGCCTTGTATGGGCGTTACAATGCTTGTATGGGCGAAATGCAAATGACACCTTGTATGGCGTTGTCGTCTTGTATGGGCGAAATGCAAATGACACCTTATGGCGTTATGCTTGTATGGGCGAGATCTGAATGACGCCTTGTATGGCGGTGTAAATGCTTGTATGGACGAGATGCAAATACGCCTTGTATGGCGTTGTGCGTCTTGTATGGGCGAGATGCAAATGACGCCTTGTATGGGCGTTGTCGTCTTGTATGGGACGAAATGCAAATGACGCCTTGTATGGCGTTGTCGTCTTGTATGGGCGAGATGCAAATGACGCCTTGTATGGCGTTGTCGTCTTGTATGGGCGAGATGCAAATGACGCTTGTATGGGCGTTGTAAATGTATGGGACGAAATGCAAATAGCGCCTTGTATGGCGTTATCGCTTGTATGGACGAAATGCAAATGACGCCTTGTATGGGCGTTATCGTGCTGTATGGACGAAATGCAAATGACGCCTTGTATGGCGTTGTCGCTTATGTATGGGACGAAATGCAAATGACGCCTTGTATGGCGTTGTCGTGCTGTATGGGCGAGATGCAAATGACGCCTTGTATGGCGTTATCGTGCTGTATGGGCGAAATGCAAATGACGTCTTGTATGGCGTTATAAATGCTTGTATGGACGAAATGCAAATGACGCCTTGTATGGGCGTTATCGTCTTGTATGGACGAAATGCAAATGACGCCTTGTATGGGCGTTGTCGTCTTGTATGGACGAAATGCAAATGACGCCTTGTATGGGCGTTGTCGTCTTGTATGGACGAAATGCAGATGACGCATTGTATGGGCGTTGTCGTCTTGTATGGACGAAATGCAAATGACGTCTTGTATGGGCGTTATCGTCTTGTATGGACGAGATGCAAATGACGCCTTGTATGGGCATTATGTTATGCATAATCAAAGCTAGATGAAATAATTAAAGTGTAAATGATGTAGCCTGAGTAACGAAGATGTGGTTTTTGTGAGATGTATTTGATGTAGACTTGTTGCAGATGGACTTCGTGAGCGGATCTGTTGTATTGGAATGTTGTTGTCCTCCTTGTTCCTATTGTCCTGCAAAATTCACTCAAAGAAAAATTGTGAGTTCGGGGAGGGGGTCGGCCGATTTGTGTTGGCTCTTGATATTTGCACGCGTTGTCTTGTCTGGAATGTAACCCCTGTCTGATTTCGAGTCTCGGTCGAAACATTTTGTTGAAAAATATTTTATCTTGAAAATATACTTATATATGCTAGTAGGAAATTATGTCGATACTTGAATAGTGACATGTTGTGAAACAAAATGAACTTCCTTATCCGAAATCGGCGGTATTCTCCCATACTCTCGGTGCTCCGCTGCCGTCAGGCTCTCTTTTAAAATTTGTCCCAGTTTATGTCGATCTCTCGAGCATATGGAATCATATTTGTCGGTGTCTCTTTGTGGCGAAATCCTTAAAAAATTGTCCCAATTTTGGTATGGCCAGGTCGGATATATGTCGCTGGACATAATCGCCGATAACGTCGTTGCACGGGCCGTTCTTCTTGCTCCTGTAGAATAAATGCTCCTGCAAGCTAAGCTTGAGAAAAAGTTAGTGTATAACTGTTAAAACAAAATGATAAATATTTGAGAAAGGCAATTATGTGGGTAGAGATGTCGTCCCTGAGATGTTTCCTTGCAACTGGCGAATTGCCATGATGCCTTTGTTGTGTGCTTTATGCTCGGTGATCTGCTAGATTTTGTTGCGGACTTTTGAATTATTTGTGATTCAGGTGCCCTCTCTGCTTATGTTGTTTCTTTCTGCTTTTGCTAATATGAAAAACCTTTGTTGTATCTTCTGCTAATATGAAGGACCTGCGCTCAAAGAAAATTTTGTGAGTTTTGGGGGGGTGGTCGATTCGTATTTGACTTCGCCGCCTTGTTCCTTGATATCTGCGTGTCGCTGTTTGGACTTGCAACCCGCATGCAGTTTCTACATTGTCGATTTTGAAAAGGGTGTTTGGCCTAAAGTGGGTCTCAATGTAGTTCTTGTATGTTATGTGCATTCTCGTTATTTTCAAAGCGAAGGAAAAGTTTCCTAATGGTGTGGCCGAAGCGATTTAGGTTGCCTACGTATCCCAGTGAGGAATCGAGTCATGGCGTAGTTCATTCTGGCGAATGTTGGGTAAAATTCTAAAGGTGGGGCCGAGGCCGATGTGGCGCCACGTATCCGCCGAGGAATCGGTCGAGCGTAGTTCGATTACAAGCAAGAGAAATTGGGATTTTCTAAAGGTGGGACCGGCGATGTGGCGCTACGTATCCTTGAGGAATCAGTCACACGTAGTTCCAAAGTTTGGCGAGGTGTTGATCATTGGTGTTTCTCCTTTCTAACGCCTCTGCATCCTCAATAGGAACGGGGATGAGTCCTAAGTTGTTTCGTTCCGGTGCCTCTGGATTAGTCATTTGTTGGGTGATTGTGCTTCTACCAGTCAACGCGAATCAACATTTTGGGGATAAGCTAGACAAAAATAACCCTTTAACAAATGAAGCAAACCAAGTTAGTATAATATGCAAAAAGTTGCAGGCAATATATAATAATAAGCAATTTGCAAATCAAGTGCGTGTTCTAACATGTTTGGGACCTCTTTATGCCAGAGGTAGGCCTAAACGTCACATATGCGAGGTTGTGATAGATTTGTCCAAGCCGCCCAACTGTAATGCTTTCATTGGAAATTGCGACCAAATGACGGTGCACTTTTCCCAATTTTGGCATGTCATGATTAGCTTTGGATTTGTCTATCATTGTCACGCTACACATAGTATGCTGGTTGGTCGTTGGGTTGAGAAACCCGTCGACAAGTTTGGTGTCTTCCTAATTGTGGTGTCGATGCCAGGGACCGACCCACCTAAGGTAAATGCATGCATGCTCTAAAATAAAGGGTGGTATAGCTCTATCTTAAGTTTCTAAGATTTGGCTTTTCTAGGCCTTGAGTTCCGGCGGACTACTCGAGTGAGAAGGCTACGCGACCACCGGTTGGACCGGATTCTCCGCGCAAAACACCAATTCTCTTAAATTTGGGTGTTTGAAAGAAATTTGCAGGTGCGCGAAGCACACCCGCTTGTTGTGTGTGATAGTGTGAATTTTCCAGAGTGGAAGAAATATGAGCGGAATGCCAGTTTAAGGAAAGCAGTAACAAATAGCAGTTAAAACAACATGCAAATATTTATATGTAAAGCAAAATAGTTTAGGCAAAACATAAAAGCAAATAAGTGTGAAACACAAAATAAGCAAATTAAGCAAATAAAATAAAGAATGAAGCACAATAATTAACCTATGTTTGTTATGGTTAAGAACCTGTCTATCCCCAGCAGAGTCGCCATCTGTAACACCCCATTTTAAACCGAAGTCGAAACGGGAGGGCCACGTATGGTTGATTCCTAAAATGTATTTAAAGGAGTCGCCACCTAATTAATTTGGGTGAATTAGGACACCTAAATGTTAACTAGTTTAAAGTAAACATTAACTCCATTTTAATGGTCTACTAAACTTAATGAGATTCTGAGTAAGGGTTCTTTATTATCCTAAAGGGAAGGGGTTAGGCACCCTAAAGGATCCGCTAACTTGCGGTTGTCCGTTCAAACATAGGTTAATTATTATTCTATAAAATGCATGTTTAAAAGTGCTTAAATAAAAGGGGTATAAATTGTAAGACTTATTTAGAATATAAATTTAGCTTTGGATAAAATTTGCAGTATTAGATAAGATACATGTATTGCAAAATCTTATTATGACGATATGTGTACTTTATGAAATCAGATGTAGAATATCTATTATGCAAAGACTAACAAAAGATGATTTTTATTATGAAGGTTAGTAAGAGTTTATGAAGAAATTAATTTATTATGCTAAGGATTTAATAACGAGTGATGCTTTAGCTACGTGAATATTTATGTCATTTTGGTATGGCTTAGGCAATGCATAACTAGTCATAAAAAATAACTAATTAAAGGAGAGTGAATTTCTAGCGTCCAAACTATTTTTAATGACAACCCAAAGTTTAGCTATTTTAAGGGTACTACTAATAATCAGTAATGTAATGTTAGACAAATACAATAAATAAATAGGGTGAGGATATGAATTGATAAGGACTCGAAGGATGACGATGTCATTCGCCGGTAGCTTGGAATTTTCGAGGTAGAGATGAAGATGCACATATATGTAGGTCCTCGTTTGTTGTAACTTATGAGGAGTCTCGCAATGAGACTCTTCGTTTAGCTCCGATGCGTGTCATGCAAAGAAAAGAAGATAAGGATTAGTAAGTGCCCAAACACATACAATGCGAAAATAAGATCAACTTTGGCTATGCAAGAAGTAATGTATCCATAAGAGCTCCGGCCCTCAGCAGACAGTCTGCGAATAAATTTAACAGGTCCCAACAGGATTCGACTGAATCTTGGACCCTTGGTAAAGCTAGCAATACATAGGTAAAGCAGGTTTGGCCCGTCATTCTCAGATCTTTAAGGAAACCAAGAGGTTAAACGAGCACCAACCCAGCATAGAATAAGGACACATATATATATATATATGCAATCGTCTAACAATTAAGGGAAAGGGGAAGGGACCAGAACCGAAACAGAGGTATAAACAATAATTAAAACGATACTTGATCGAAATGGGCTTCATGTTTATAAAGGCACATGGAAGAAAATAAAACAAACTGAATACTAGACCCAAATTTATCGTGAAAAGGCAGAATAAAGCAGACAGCCAGGGTGACTCAATATTGCACCAGCACACTAAAAGATAACCAAGTCTGAGGCCAGCCTTTAATCATGTTCATGTGATATTTCAAAGATATTGGGTGCATTACATATGGGTTCATGTCAAACCAAACACAGAGGAGAAACGTAAAGAAACAGATATTCATATTTCTCATTACACCAGCTCTTTTATATGTATTCATATTTCTAATTACACCAACTCTTTTATATGTATTATAAGTAGGCTATTTCCAGGTTGGTAATCACAGCATGCGAAAGGGTTGTTTGCTATGTGACATGAATATGGCTATATGAATCACATACTTCAATCAACATATTGTCATCCATTACCGAGTGCCAAGTAAGGATTTAAAGATCCACGGATTATCCTTACTCGGGATGGCTTGCAAGAGAAGACCCGTGAGCGGGAACAACATACGAGAAACACAACCAAATCTTTAACATGTTATCATATACCAATCCCACAGCTATAACTAAACATGCTACATATTAATCCGATAGGTTCGAACAACAAATAAAATCCATCAACATACTTCAAAAATGACTTAACATGTATAAATGGCCATTTAAATTAAACCAAACACATTTAATAAGCACATCATCATTATACAAATCACAGAGTATAAATCGTATGAGGAATTTAAAAGGAAACGAGTTTACCTTCTCCGGACAGCGACCCGGGGCAGCGTATCAAGTCATCGGTGCCACTCGGAGAGTTGTTTTTGCGATACGAATAAAGGGGTAAAGCTGTTTGCTGATTTTTTTTTTTGGCTAGAATTGAGAGAAGGGATTCGAACTTCCTATTCTTGCGATGCTAAGGGTCTGGATGCTAAGCCCCTGACTCCCGATGCCTTATGCGAATCTGCTGGATTCCTCTGTTGCGGAGAATCGATTGCTACCTGACTGTTCTGCCCTCAAATTGTTATTTTACTCCTCTCTCCCTTCGCGCCCCTGTTGATTTTCGATTGTTTTCTGAATCCTCCCATCCATGCCCATTGCATGTATAGCGGCTCTATATTTATAGCTAGGATTTTGGGTTCCAAGTTTGGTAAGTAATAAAGGCTGATTCTGGGCTTGATTCGTAAGTGATTCGAACCGGTTATGGTAAGGAAATGATTGAGGAATTTGGTTCAGCTATGGTAAGACAGGCTATTTGGGTTTGTATGGGTAAGGAAGGTTCAGATTCTCGTGAGAATCTCGGGGTGTCTTTGGTGGGCGAACTAGGTTTTCGCGTGAGGAGATCGCGGTTGAAAGGCTTAGGGTTTGTTTGCGTTTTCTTTTAGGGTTGAGGGGTGAAGGGGACGAGATAAGGTGAGGGAAAATGGGCTGGACGGATGAGAAAATAAAGCGTGGAGTCGAGGCGGGTTGGGCACAGACTGACGATTAGAGGGGGGCCCGGGCTGCTGGGTGTGGGTAATTGGGTATTAGGAGTTAGTTTTTAAGTGTTTTAGGTAAAATTAATAGTAAATTAATAAATTGTGATTAAATTATCTAGTTGCTTTATTAATCTAATTGTTATAATAATAAATGCGAGCGTGCTATTTAATTAGCTTAATATTTTAGAAAACGGCGCTATTATTAAATCTTATTTATGCCTGTATTAATGTATTATTGTTGTATTTTATTATTATAAAATTGTTTTAACATTAGTGTAATTTTATAGTTAATGACTGGACGGGAGGGTCAAAATTGGGTGTCAACACCGAGCGTATAAATAAACTAGTCTATGTTCAATTCAATGCCAGATTGATGAACAAGAAGAAGAAGAGAAATGATAAAATTGATGTGCTTTTAGCAATTGAAGCTACTTATGCACAATCTTGGATTGTTGATGGAGTAGATGAAGGTGATGATGAAGATTATGAGGTGACACCCGGTTCAGGGCTTTCATGGAAATTGGTGAGTGAGGCATCGGGAGCAAATGAAGAATTACAACCAAGAAGGAGTGTTCGCCATTTTGAAGAAAGTGAGAGAGTCCGAAGAAGATGATTTTGTATCCGATGGCACGTAGGATAAAGGAGATGATGATGATGATGATGAAGAGTTTGACTTGGAGTCGGACAAAGAAGAGCACGATGTTGGAGACCTTGGCAATGAAGATAATATGAAATTTTAAATTTCCTCATCTAACATGTAAGTTCTTAATAATTAGTCAATTACTATGTCTTATGATTGCAAAAATTAGTTGAGCCAATTATTAATGTAAAATATTTAAAAAAAAATACATCCGCCTAGGCACTAGGCGTACCCTCCCCGCCCTGGTCCCGCCTAGCGTTTTTTAGAACATTGATTAATAAAAAAATATGGTAATCTTCTCTTAGTGATATGGTAGATTTAATCTTTTATAAGATTTTAGTAGGCTGCTTGGTAAGTCCATGTTATAATAATATTATTAAATGCTAATTAATAATATTATTGATGTAAAGATCCTAGTATGGTAGGTTGTAAAAGAATTAAATAGGAGATATTACTAGAATTAAATAGGAGATATTATTAGAATTAAATAGGTAATTAAATAGGAAGATATTAAGGAGAATATCACTCTTTCTATTTATTGTATTACATGTATATATTCTTACCATATTAGATGAATAAAGATGAGGAAAATATTCTATTATGGTATCAAGAGCTTAAGGAAAAAGATTCACCTTCCTAATACCAATTTTTTTTCTTCTTCCTTGTTTTTTTTCGAATTTCGGCTCCTCCAAAAATCCTCATAGCCAAACATTTGAAGTTTTTTTGTGTTCCTGTTCATCGTGTTTTCTGTTGTTTGTTCATCCAACTATTATCAACATGTCTGAATCCAAATTATTTTATCACCCCGCTCTCACAGTTTCTAATATCAAAACTCATGTTCTCATAACCTTACAAATGGAGAATGTGCATTATGCTTCCTGGGCGGAAATTTTCAAAATATGTTGTCGTTCTCACCGGGTTCTTTACCACATCATTTCCCCGGAAAAAGACAAAGAAAAAGTCTTGACAACGGATGAAGACAAAGAATTGTGGGATGTCCTAGATTCCACTGTTCTTGGTTGGATATATTCAACAATATCCACTGATTTGTTGCACACGATCATGGAAACAAATTCTAAGGCAATTGATGCTTGGAATCGATTACGGGATATTTTTTATGATAATCAAAATTCTCGTGCAGTTGCTTTGGAACAAGAATTATCCAGTGTTGATATGAAGGATTTTCCTAATGCGTCCGCTTATTGTCAACGCCTCAAAGTATTGGCGGATCAATTAAAAAATGTTGGATCCCCCGTCTCCGACAACCGTTTGGTTCTACAACTTGTTGCCGGTTTGACAGAGGCATATAGCGGAGTTGCCACCGTTATCCGTCAAAGTAACCCACTTCCATTATTCTACAAAGCAAGATCTATGTTAATCCTAGAAGAACAAGGTTTCTCTAAAAAGGTTACTAACACAACTGACTCGGCGTACATGGCCACCAATTGTGGAAATAATGTTGCAACCCCACAAATTAACCGGGGTCAAAAAGGACAACATGGGAATAAAAAAGGTGGAAACCGCAACAGAAACAACCGAAATTCCGGCGGCGGTTGGGGTTCCGGCGGTGGTTCCGGCGGCGGCTGGGGTTCCAGCGGTGGTTCCGGCGGCAGCTGGGGTTCCGACGGTGGTTCCGGCGGGCTGGACCACCTTGTCCTTACCCTACAACCAATTGGGCCAGGCCCAACTCCACAGTTCATTACCCAGCAACCAAACGGCATATAAGGCCTCCTGCTGAAAATGGCTTTGCAGGATACGTTCAGCCCACTGTTGGGCCAAATTTCAGCAAGCCCAACAGTGAGACAGGATATTCTTTTGCTGGAAGTGGAGGACCAGCACCCACTGTTGGGCTGACACAGTTGTGGCAGGAGGCCCACTCATCTGTGGGCCAGCCCACGGACATTGACGCAGCCATGCAAACCCTCGGGCTTAATCCACCAGACACGAATTGGTATATGGACTCAGGTGCAACGTCCCATATGACGTCCTCCCAAAGTAATCTTACGTCTTATTTTAATTTGAGCAAATCATATAGTATAACTGTCGGAAATGACCATTCCATTCCAATAAAAGGGTATGATTCTACTAAATTATCCAAACCAAATCCACCATTAGCCTTGAAAAATGTTATTCATGCACCACAATTAATCAAAAACCTAATCTCCGTTCGAAAGTTTACTTCAGATAACTGGGTTACCGTAGCTTTTGATCATTTTGATTTTACTGTCTATGATTTTCAGACAGGGGCGCGGCTAATGAGATGTGATAGCCAGGGAGAACTTTATCCAGTTACTTCACTACTACAACCGGACAAGAAACATTTTAATTTTGCTGTTTTTAATTCCAATTTGTGGCATGAACGTTTAGGACATCCGGGAGAGTCTGTTTTAAACTCTCTCAAACGCAATAATTCAATTTCATGTACACGAACTCTTAATAAGTGTCAATCTTGTCCTTTGGGTAAGCATGTTCAACTACCATTTGAGTCATCTTCTAATTGCACTTTTATGCCATTTGATACTATACATTGTGATATTTGGACATCCCCTGTTTTGAGCTCTTCAGAGCATAGATATTACTTGCTTGTTTTAGATGATTACTCTAAAATTTTGTGGACATTTCCCATTTCGAAAAAATCCCAAGTTTTTTCCACATTCCTTATTTTTAGAGCATTCATCCAAAAACAGTTTGAAAGGGATATCAAAAACATCCAATGTGATACTGGGCGGGAGTTTGACAATAGACAATTTTGGGATTTTTGCAAAACAAATGGTTTGAATTTTCGTTTCTCATGCCCACACACATCTTCACAAAATGAACAGACGGAACGAAAAATACGAACCATAAATAACATTATCAGGACATCCCTTGCTCATGCCTCGCTTCCTCCTAACTTTTGGCATCATGCACTTCAGATGACTACTTATTTGTTGAATATACTACCAAACAAAAATACATCACACCAAACACCCCTTCAATTACTTTACCTCCGAGAACCAACATATTCTCATCTCCGGGTCTTTGGTTTCTTGTGTTATCCATTATTCCCATCCACTATCATCCATAAATTATAACCAAGATCTACTCCATGTATTTTTTTGGGATACTCATCCCATCATCGGGGATACAAATGCTATGATCTATCCTCCAATAGGATTTTTATTAGTCGTCATATTATTTTTGATAAAACTCAATTCCCGTTTAAAAAAATCCATGAGTCACGATCTCCCGCATATGAGTTTCTGGATGCCGGGATACACCCAATTTTTACCCAACCATTGTTCCATAGTTCGGTCAATGCCACAACTAATGAACAAAATTTTTTAAACCCATTACCCGTGTCCCAACCCACTGTCATGGACACCAATACTCATTATGGCCCAACTGGACCCGCTACCTTTACAATACCAAGCCCAACATGTCACGGACCAACCAATGGAAATCGGCCTCCTAATACGACCCATGCCACTGATCCAGGCCCAGCTTTACAAATACCACATTTGGCCAGTGGCGTCCAGTCCAATGGCCCAACAACGCGTCCGGTCACCCGTAGTCAACATGGTATTGTCAAGCCCAACACTAAATACAACCTTCACACCCAAGTATCCAAATCACCTTTACCTTGTAACCCTGTGTCTGCTCTAAAAGACCCAAATTGGAAAATGACCATGGATGATGAATATCATGCTCTTATTAAAAATAGGACATGGGATTTGGTACCTCGTCCATCTAATGCTAATATAATTCGGTCTATGTGGATTTTTAGTCATAAAGAAAAATCTTATGGTTCTTTTGAGCGGCATAAGGCCCGTCTTGTAGGTGATGGGAAGACACAACAGGTGGGTATCGATTGTGGGGAGACATTCAGTCCAGTGGTCAAACCAGCTACTATCAGAACAATGCTCAGCTTGTCTCTATCCAGAGGATGGTCCCTTCACCAGTTGGATGTCAAAAATGCTTTCCTCCATGGTCACCTAAATGAGATTATTTACATGCATCAACCATTGGGATACAGAGATCCACAATATCCCAATCATGTATGCCTGCTAAACAAGTCTTTGTATGGTCTCAAACAGGCACCCATGGCCTGGTATCAGCGGTTTGTAGATTTTGTGTCACAAATGGAGTTTTCACAGTCGTTCCGACAATTCACTCTTTATCTATCATCAGGATAATCATATGGCTTATCTTCTGTTATATGTGGATGATATTATTCTGACAGCTTCTTCAGAATCCCTTCGCAAGAATATCATGTCTCAGCTTGGTTCAGAATTTTCTATGAAGGATCTTGGTCCATTACACTTCTTTCTAGGGATTGCTGTGACACGACATGCAGGTGGGCTCTTTCTCTCCCAGAAGAAGTATGCATCTAAGATCGTGGAACGAGCTGAAATGGCATCTTGCAAACCGTCAGCGACACCGGTAGACACAAAGTCCAAATTAAGTGCCCTCTCTAGCAAACCCTATGCTGATCCAACATTGTACCGCAGCCTAGCAGGCGCATTGCAATATCACATTTACAAGACCAGACATAACCTATGCCGTGCAACAAGTATTCCTATTCATGCATAATCCGATGGAAGAACATATGTATGCCCTCAAACGCATTGTGCGCTACATTAAAGGCACTCAGGAATATGGATTACACCTTTACCCTTCTTGCGTCTCCAAACTTGTTACTTATACAGATGCAGACTGGGCAGACTGTCCAAACACCAGACGCTCCACATCTGGTTATTGTGTCTTCTTCGGTGATAATTTGGTTTCGTGGTCTTCCAAACGGCAACCCACAATTTCGCGCTCGATCTTTGAAGCTGAATACCGCCGCTAATGTTGTGTCGACTACGCCGATTCAGAATCTTTTACTAGAGCTTCATTGCCTAATTCCGAAGGCTATTATGGTTTACTGTGACAACATTAGTGCGATATATCTCTCTGGAAATCCAATACATTATCAGCGCACTAAACATATAGAGTTGGATATCCATTTTGTTCGTGAAAAAGTGGCACGCGGACAAGTGCGAGTACTACATGTCCCAACGCGTCATCAAATCGCCGATATCTTCACGAAAGGGCTTCCGTTGATTTTATTTGAAGAATTTCGGGACAGTCTCAGCATTCGGCGCCCTCCAGCTTCAACTGAGGGGGAGTGTTAGAATAATATTATTAAATGCTAATTAATAATATTATTGATGTAAAGATCCTAGTATGGTAGGTTGTAAAAGAATTAAATAGGAGATATTACTAGAATTAAATAAGAGATATTATTAGAATTAAATAGGTAATTAAATAGGAAGATATTAAGGAGAATATCACTCTTCCTATTTATTGTATTACATGTATATATTCTTACCATATTAGATGAATAAATATGAGGAAAATATTCTATCAGTCCATAAATCTTGTTTGGGGAGGAAGTTGCTGATTTTGATCAAGTAGTTGGTTATCAAGACTGCCCCTTATCATCAGTCTGTTAATTTTTGGGTAGTTTTCCCTTTTATTTGAGGATCTCCATATTGAAGTAAAGGTATTTATGGAAATAAAACAACTGTTTGGTTTTCATTTTCTTATAGTAGTTATTTTCCCAGCAAATCCAATTCATCATGTAGGAATGGTGCCAGATATTTTATTTGGATTGGAAAAATGTTTAGTTAGGAATGGAAAAGGGGAAATATCAGATTCATCAATATCTTTCCTCTCTTCTAACACTCTAATTTCCCCTTCTGCTCCTATCTTTATACTTGTGTTCATAAAAAGAATCTTTTCCTTTTTTTTTTTGATAATGAAAGAATTTTTTCCTCTTTATTTCATTCTTGTATTTCTTCTCGCTTCTTTGAGCAGACTACCTGCACCTCCGCCTGTGGTCAATTAAAACAACAGAAAGCTCCCTTCAAGATACTTGTAGTTTGTACATTGATTTAAAACATTTCATGGCCTCTCACAGAATAAGTTTATGGCGGTGAGATTTCTCGATTTTTAAAAATCGTAAAGTTTAGAGATTCAAACTCTTTGTGATTTATTGATTTGTTCATTTTTCTTTTCCTCTTCCCAGTGGTTTATGTCTCTTTCGGAGGACTTGGTGATCTTGAAAAGTGACCCTCAAGACGCAGAAGTTTAAGCTCGATCAAAAGCTCTTTCTTCTTTTGAGGAAGATGGTGAAGTGACTCCATCTGTTGTTGCTTCTTGAATCCTTAAGGGAGCAGATACTTTGTTTGCTAGATTTTTGGCTATCAACTTGAAACGTATGTTGTTGAACTGCATCTTTGTTGGTTAAATTATGTAAAGTTCTGAACTTAATTAAGATGTATTGACTCTGCTCTTGGCAATAATGTTTGTTTTGGAAGTGTTTGCTCTAAAACAGGTCTCTGCGAATGCACTTATGTTACTCATTTCTGCGTTGTTGCAATGAACAAGTTGGTTATAACTATCAGTATGCATAACATGTGAAGATATTTGTTTGTTGTACTGTCATTTTGGCTTTGTTGCAATGAACACGTTTCTTGCACTTGTGCTATAAAATGTAGGTTTAGGCCTTCCGCACAACTGTTCTTTTCTTGCAGCATAATCATAGACTACGGAAGATGTGCGCCGAGTTAGACACCTAGAACTACAAATTGGTGAAAGCTTTTTTTCTTTCCTTCTGGGAGAAAAATTCTTTGACATGTTCTATAATGCGTGTTGATGTTAAACTCATAATTCTTTTGAAAAATGAATAAGCATAGAGACATGCTGTAAATTCAGAACATTAAAGCCCATATAGGTCTAGATTTTCTGTAGATGCTACGAAAGAATAGTCCAAGAAAACAAGCTTCCGCTATTCTTAATTTCCAAAGAGAATGCAATTATAGACTTGATTATTCAGCAAGTCCCTATAGCTTGGCATAAAATGTAAACATGAAAGCACAAAATTCTATCTTGGATAAAAGAGAAGAAGCTATCTTCTATCTTGGATGCATTTTTTTCTTCTTCACATGGAAATTTGTCTCAAGCAAACTTGTCATACAACCAAGCTTCCTCTTCATTTCTTTCCACATGCTTGTTTTCCCCTTTTGAATCTTGTGCTGGTAACTACCTCTCTGAATTTCCCTTCTCATCATATCACATTCTTTCTCCAGTTCCAGCACCTTGCTTCCTATCTTTTCCATCTCTGCTTTCATCATTTCCTCTTCACTGATGTTATTCCCCCTTGCATCTTCCTTGTCTTCTTCCAGCTTCAACAATCGGTTATCAGAACCCCTTTGTATCCTCTTGGCCACTGTATCCTTCAACTTCAACTGCACAGAAAATAAAATCCGCACCATCACTCTAACTGGAAGCTTTTCGTTCTGTGCAGCATGCTCACAGGCTTCAGGAGACATTTTGTTGCATTCCAACACCCTGCAGACTTCCTCCCTTTCCCAATCAGTTAGATATATGTGCTTGTCCAAGTATATATCAATTGCTCTATACATTCCATCAGCATTTCTTTTAGTTCCTTCTGATGCTGCTTGTGATAACTCTGCTAGTGCTAAGAATGTGTTCAATGAGTTCTGCTACTACAATTAGGCCAGACGTATCCGTACTTGAGTAATTGCCGTAGAAATTCTTCAATATCCTTTTCACACTTTCAGTGTCATACTGCTCTTCTTTTGCATATCCTGCGCAGTATTAAGAGGTCCTCGATTATACCTGGTCTAGTTGCTTTCATATTCGATTTCCAACTGTTTTGCGATCGATAGCATCCAAGATTATTGCGGATTGCAGCATTTGAGAGAGCAAAGAACACGGGATCAGTCCCCTTTCTTGAGGTAACACTCTCTCCACTGCCTCAATAATCTCTCTTTGAGAATTCCTCTCGTAAATTGATGGCTCATCTTCTCCTTTAGTTCCCGGGAAAACCCATTTGTTGAGATAGTGAAACAGAGATGATGCCACGTATTCCAAAGGGACTTTCGATGAATTATTGCACGAATAATGGGCTCGTAGAGAGAAATCGAAAGTAGTGTCAAGCCCTCTGATTTCCAGTCAAGAACAAAAAGCCGTCTCCTCACATTTGGCTTATAGTTATTTTCGTCATTCTCACTATCATCATCCGTTGTTGTAACATTCCTAATCAGTTCTCCAAGAAGACCTAGATCATGCAGTACTTTGGCAATAATGGACTCTGCACAGACATCAACCAGGGAAAGATCCGCGGCTTGCTGAAGAATGGTTTCTGGAGATTTTAGGGCTTTAATACACTTGTTCTAGCTAGGAAAGATATTATTTTGAAAGTAGAAACAAGCATTCTTTACGAGGTTGTTGGTGCTGTGAATCTCGGACATTTCAAGGTAGTGAGTAAGGAAAAGGACTTTAATAACATTTTCAGGTGACATGTTTATGTCAAAGCCATGGTAGAATCTTGCTACAAGCTCAAAAGTTTGAGAATCACTGGGAATATCTCCTAAAAAATGAGAAAGATCATCTTCTGGATTCTCTTTCAGCAATGCAGCTAGCTTTGCAGTTCTTGCAGCCAAAATTTCCTGTAAGTTCAACACAAACCAGCAGTTTAGGAAAGCTGAAATAATTGAGGGCACTGACATCTAAAGAGTTTTTCAAGATGTGTGTTACATTTGGCTTTCTCATTATAACTTACCTTATTCAAGGAGAATGGTACTCCACATATGTGGAGTTGAACATCTGATGATGAAGCAGACATTGCTTTCCTAAAGAGAGAGTATAAAAGAAAGCAAAGATTAAAAGGTCTGATAAGTGAAATAACAAAACTAAATGAGAACAGGACCATGACATATTGTTAACTTAGAATGTAAACTTTTACCTGGATGGAGATCCTATGCTTTTGCTTATGGCCATTTTTCATATTTTTGTTGTCTCCAAGTCATGAAGAGATCAAATTTTAGGGCCTTCAGGCTAAGATATTGGAATCAGGATCTCTCTTAAGTAGATTCTGATTGCTATTCTGCAAAATATATAGCAGTAAGCCCCCTCCATCAAGGTAGGAACTCCTTTATGTATTTACAGAAAGGGCTGTTTGGTTCACATTCTAGTTATGGACAGGGGCGGAGCTAGGTGGCACAAGGTGGTTCATTTTATCCCCTTCAGTGGAAAATTATAGATGTTGAATCAGAGATGTCTTTTCCTGTGTTAATTTCTTTACATTTTGAATCCTCTTAGTGAAATTCCTGGCTTCGCCACTGATTATGCAAGGATTATGAACTAGGATTACTATACAACAAATAATAAATACAGGGTTTATTATCTATTGAGTAATAATAACAGAGATTATTATACAATGTAATACTAATATAGAGACTGTTATTTGACTACACATGCTTCTTCTGGTGCATCTAGCCATATGTTTATCTAC
The DNA here is from genome assembly GCA_029844215.1 of Przewalskia tangutica. Classification (NCBI taxonomy): domain Eukaryota; kingdom Viridiplantae; phylum Streptophyta; class Magnoliopsida; order Solanales; family Solanaceae; genus Przewalskia; species Przewalskia tangutica. The sequence goes on along the minus strand of CM056723.1, from coordinate 42,603,651 downwards.
TGTCCTATCTTATATATGGAAAGTTGCTGATCGGTGTATTTTATATACACCTTTTGAGTCAGTTTTAGTTAGTCTTTTGTCCCATTTTGCACATATAAGTGTCGTATTAGGATAGTTTTTCTTTCTTTTGAGTCAAAGTGGTTAAAATGGCCAAATGGCGGAAAAAGAGAAAAAAGAGGGCAAAAGATGAGATGCCAGAGCTGGAAACAGAGAAAGTGGCGAACGAGGGAAAAATCAAGACCAGTACGCGGCCTCGCAGCTGTGCAGCGCGCGCCACTATCCAAAGAGGTCAAGACTCGCGTCGCGTGCCTCGCAGAAAAAGCGGTCGCGCGCTAAACATCCGAGGAGCTACATAAGATACAGCGCGCGCGCTCGCATGCCAGATATCGGCCGCGCGCTAAAACACCCGGCGATTGCGAACTTCGGCCGCGGCGCGCTCGCAGGCCGCGCCAAAACACCCGGCGATTGCAGAACTTCCGCGCCGCGCTGTTCGCAGGCCGCGGCGCCGACGCTGAAAAATTAGGTCTTTGACGAAAATCGGGCCAGCTCAAGGAAAAGAGGAGGCGGTTTGCACTATAAAAGGAGAACCCTAGCGCTTTTTAAGGGTTCCTTCTGCACAACTCAAGACTTTTGCTTGGAGATTGGATACCATTAGTTTAGTAATTTCTTTTCCCTTTCTTGTTCTTTATTTCAGTTTTGTATGATGAACTTTGAATTAGTTCTTGTCATGTCTATGGCTAGGAACTAATTCTCTTATAGGACTTTCCATGTTGAATTGCTAGAAACTTATGTTATAAATTAATCGTGCTCGTCACACCAACCCAAGCTCATGATCGTGCCCTACCTGGGCACCCTTCAACCTTAATAATACAAGTAAGATGCGAAACTGAAATAACACCTCATTTTTTTTAAAACGAACGTACGTGCAAGGGCAAAGCCGACAAGGCTGCCATATATACATAAACTAAAGAAACTACACCGTACATGAGTCTAATCCCACATATGAATCTGCACTTCAGGAGTTAAATCAACTATGACGACGGCCCCACCGTACCCAAAACTATACAAAGCACATCAAGGACATATACCAAAGATAAACTCGGAATAGAAGGAGCTTATCCAAAACCCCGAGCAGATCCTACACTGCCGATCACCGAATCGCGTACCTAAACTCGGCGTGAACGCACTTCCGGAGGTCGACGAAGAATGTACCAAGTATGTGAGCGATGTATCTTGTAATAAAATCATAGCGATCTAAATAACACAGAGACATATATGATATCCAACCTACAATACATAACATAACATGTTAAATATATCAAGTCGTGACGCAGCCCTCAAAGTCATTACTCAATATAACCACGGGTCTCACGCCATAATATCAATCACGCCTGTGGAATCCTTCCTCACCGCAGTCCATGATGTAATAACACCAATAAGGATACATGAACACCAAGTCCCACTGTGTCCTCAATACCTCGTGGTCCCATGCCCCTAATCCCACTCGTAAAGCATGACCATAGGGTAACACAAACAAATCCGGGACATATATGATAATCAAAATACAACACATTGTGCCTTACTAACAATGAGAGAGTAAACAGAGTATCCTTACAATATAAACTAGGAAGCTCATGATCAAGCGGACCATCCGCCCGCGAGATCATTTAGCAATCCTATTCTGGGACTATTTCACCCGCGTAGGTCGCGTGGACCGCGCGAGGTATTCCTCGCATAGTCGGACCGCCCGCGTGGGACTATTTCACCCGCGTAAGCCCTTTCGACCGCATGAGGTATTCCTCGCATAGGACTATTTCACCCGCGTAAGCCCTTACGACTCGCACGAGGTATTCTCGCATAGGTTGGACCGCCCGCGTGGGACTATTTCACCGCGTAAGCCCTACGGACTCGCATGAGGTATTCCTCGCATCGTGGGTAGCAAATCCACGGAATTATGCAAATGCCACAAACCCGGAATGACCAAACGACCGATATACCAATAGCACACAACCGCTATTTCCGGACACATAGGCAATTCTCGATTAACAAGCCCAAGTACTTATCACGGCATACTTAGACAAATTCTCAATTTATCAAGCCAAAGTACTAATCGAGGCATACATAGAATAATTCTCTTTTAACAAGCCAAAGTACTTATCAAGGCACACTTAGAATAATTCTTTTAACAAGCCAAAGTACTTATCAAGGCACACTTAGACAAATCCTCAATTTATCAAGCCAAGGTACTAATCAAGTTATACATAGAATAATTCTCTTTAACAAGCCAAAGTACTTATCAAGGCACACTTAGAATAATTCTCTTTAACAAGCCAAAGTACTTATCAAGGCACACTTAGACAAATCCTCAATTTATCAAGCCAAGGTACTAATCAAGTTATACATAGAATAATTCTCTTTAACAAGCCAAAGTACTTATCAAGGCACACTTAGAATAATTCTCTTTAACAAGCCAAAGTACTAATCAAGGCATACATAGAATAATTCTCTTTTAACAAGCCAAAGTACTTATCAAGGCACACGTAGTATAATACTCTTTAACAAGCCAAAGTACTTATCAAGGCACACTTAGACAAATCCTCAATTTATCAAGCCAAAGTACTAATCAAGTTATACATAGAATAATTCTCTTTTAACAAGCCAAAGTACTTATCAAGGCACACTTAGACAAATCCTCAATTTATCAAGCCAAAGTACTAATCAAGTTATACATAGAATAATTCTCTTTTAACAAGCCAAAGTACTACGTACGTACATTCCTTTATAAAAGACTCATTTCTATGTAAAGCCCCAAGATACTAACACTCGTAGTATCAAGACGTGTCTATTTTTCAAAGTAAGTTACTACACTTTTAGAAAACTCATTTCAAAGCTTGAAATCAAGTAACTCCAAATTTTCACAATCTAGGCAACTTATGCCGATTTAATCAAAATTGACAACTTTCTAAACCTTCCATAAAGCCGTTATAACCAACTTCCCATAAAGCCGTTATAACCCTTTATGGTTTTAGACGTATCCATTCCTTCAATAACCAAGAGACTTATACTATTAAAACCAAGTATCACATACTTAAAAATCAAGTTCTCAACTTTCAAAATACTTCAAGTCTCTTAATAGTTAGAAAACAAGTTTTCTTCTACTTTTTAAACCTCAAGTAACTTCACCCTTAACGCAAGTTACTTCTCTTAAATCATGTCATTTCTCCTCTTTTAAATCAAATAAGTAAATCACTCCTTTGACTCCCCTAAAGTCATTATAATGACCTTTAGGTTTTAGAACTAAGGCACTAGCCAAAAGATTTGGAAACCACTTCCTTTTCAAGTCTCTATGTACTTTAAGAAAAATACCTTCACTTTTAAGAATCCAAACTTCCTAAGGAAATGGATTATACTACTTACAATTTAAACATCAAAGTACACTCAAGGAAGTACATAGAACAAATTCTATTTTAGGCAATCCAAATACAAGCAAGGAATGGACCATTCAAGGAGTAGAACTTACTTTCTTTATTCTAAGGAATCATGCTAGAAGAGGAGATAGTTCACATACCTTTTCTGGCTAATATCCACAAGATAAGTCGAATACGCCTGCACGTGAAGTGTCAACCTATAATGGTCACAACAAGACTATCAACTTCTAGTCTCTACGAGAATAATACTAAGTATACTGCCTCTAATTCTACGGAAAATCGGCCAAAGACCTCCTTTGTTTCTACTTACTTTGCCACATTTTTCAAGGCCGAATACAATAACCAACAAGCCACATTTAAGGCTCCAAACAACAACCAAACAAAGGGGATTACACGCCTTACAATACGTGTAAAATTCCGCCCCACAATTCATACGAAATAGTGAATATGCCAAAAGCCATTCTCGGCCAACCTCTAGAACAACACTAAGTCTTTTTCAATCCTTCTTACAATTCCAAGTTCTAAGGTCTAACATGTTATATAGTCTAAACAACTTCAACAACTACAATTTCCTTCTTTAAACAACATGCGACGCTTAGACTAATAATCGACTAGAATTGAAATCTTAAAGTTAAACATGCTAGATTTCGGATTAGGGTTCCAATAGCCAATAAACATATCAAACTTCATACTATATAACTCATGCTTGCTAAAACCATAGCTACAATGATAAGTAAACCTTAATTGCTACAACGACAAGAATATACCTTTAAAGCCCTTAAAATTTCCAAGATTCCAAAGTCGCGCTTAGCAATTCTTAGCTCCTTTCCTTAGGTTCCAATCCGCTCCAAGCACTCCTGTAGGCCTATGAAGAACCCATCTTCAAGTTCCAACTTCAAAGTGAAGAACTCCTTAGTTTCCGCTGCGACTAACGTAAAAATACGTTTTTCCAAATCTTTCTATTGAGATATCCTTACAATACCCCTAGGACATTGGGTTAAAGTCTTGTGGCTAATGGATCAAAACTATAAAATTTTTGTGTGGGAAATTACACTGCCGAGAGCTTTCTTGAAGAACATAAGGTCTTCTAATTTCTCTAAGTGTTAAAATGAGCTAGTCTTGCTACTAGTTAGTATATAACACATATTGGAGGCTTAGACTTAAACAAATGTGAGGCTAGGATTAAAATCACATGGATCAGCTTATGTGGCAAGTTGACTAGTCAATTATGTCAAGCTTGAAGACTTATCTTCCAAGATGTTCAATGACCATATTACCCTCCTCTAATTCGACCAAGACCACTTATGGTGCCACGTGTCGCCTCTCATTCGTCCATAAAATTAGAACCTCATGGGCCCCACAAAAATGTAAAATTTCTCGGTGGGCCCCACATGACCAAATCCAGAAAATAAATTTCCATATTATTTATAAGTTCCATACTCTTCAAATAATGCATTTTGAGAATCCAATTCTCAATAACGAACATTTTTCTTTCCGACCTTCTAAGATTTTCCGTCGGAAAAACAATTCTTCCTTTCGTACTAATTTCCAAGTCTTGTTTCCTACGTATATTCTCTTATACATGTCCTGGACTTACGGGTGTAACATTCTTCCCTTAGAAACATTCGTCCCGAATGTTCTTAGTCGCTAGCTATACACACTCAAGACAATCTCTATACTATGCCTATCGATCAAAAGCGCACAAGACCAACGATGCCACACACGGCCACCACAACATACGTAAACATAACAATGGACCTTCCGTCACGACCCCCTTCTCACAAAACTCGGCGTTACTTTTCCCAAAACACGGATCATTAGAGGTTCCTTTCTTTCCTTACTAGTCATATTTTCTCAGATTTTCAAACTTATCTAGTACACGACAAAATCTCAATATCGTTTCGTTCTCTACCTCGAGTTACTAATCAAACCCGCCATTAAGCTACTTGAATTTCCGCTAAGGCTCTTCTCGGTCCTTACGACCTAGTTCCGTGAACGCGTCCACAAACTCGCATAAAGATTAACTAAACTTGGGCCTGGCATCCCTGTGACCCTATCACTTAACGACTATTTCTAATCGACATCACCCGATTCCATACTATCGGTTGACCGAAATGAGTCTATAACCCGACTCATCGTCACACTTAACTTCTCGTTCTTAGTCCGAATAAATCTCTCTTATCTCAAGGTACTTCTTACCCTATCCCCTATTCACTAGAGGTTCATCACATAAGCCAAAGTATTTCTACTGCATAATCTTCCTATTGGTCTTACATCACATGGGGCAATTACAACTTGTGAACTTTATACAACTATAGTCTCGGTCACCTATCATTCTTGTCAACATTCTTACTTCACTTACTAATCAAAGTATCCCTACCTCGGGGTACTATCACTTACAATCGCTAGCACCGCTATCTTGGTCAATAACACAACGGCTTTTCCTCACGACCCTATAGTCTTCTCCTAACCGAGAAACTAGAGGCTCGTGTCAGGCCTCAAAACTGGCGCAGAAGAACTCGCCGATCATGAACAACATCCGGTACACGGGCATAAGCCCTATCAACTCTCTCGAGTCCGACTAGTAGCTCGCTACTCTTTGCCCTTCAGGCCAAGTTGCCCTCCTTGGAGGCATACTGTAACACAACAATACGTCAGAGAGGAATTTTCTTACTAACACAGCTCTATGGCACGATCTTAGAGTGAAAAGAATAGAAACCAACTCCTAAATGTCCTGTAGCCTCCTGTTTATGGGTGTGGCGCGCAACACACCGATAATCAAGACTCTACTTGTCACGACCCGAACCCGGACCCGTGACCGGTGCCTTAACCCGGACACCCTAGTGACACAACATCAGAGAAAACCAGCGGAATGTAAACTCAAGATAAACAACCATTAAGATATAGAATAGTCTAGCCCAAAATGGCTAACCCAAAAGTACATAAACCAAACAGTTACATCCTTAACGAACCAAGTTCTGACAAGACTACAGGCCTCTAAGAATTAATAACACTATGACGGGACAGGGCCCCGTCATGCCCCTGAATGTACAAAATATAAACGACTCCAGGGAGAACCATACCAAAAGTCGAGCCTCCGAAGAAATGGAGCTCTCGACACTGAGTACAAGATCCTAGGAATGAGGATCTACCACCGCTTCCTTACCTGCAGATGAACGCAGCCTGGCGGCGGGGTCATTACACAACGTACCAAGTATGTAAAGTGGAAAATACCGTAGTAATATCATAAGTCCAAAATACACCAAGTTATAGATAAAACCAAATTATGTCAGACCGTGCCTTACTAATAATGAGAGTAACAAGTATACATTTTATAGCATAAAAATAGGAGGCTCATGATCAAAACAGGGTACCTCGCCCGTAGTATCATTAAGCAATCCTACTCCTGGGACTATTTCACCCGCATAGGTCCTGTGGACCCGCATGAGGTCATCCGCCTCGTCATGGGATCGTTTCACCCGCACGGGACTATTTCACCGCATGGATCCCGTGGATCCGCAAAGTACCATCGCGCACTCGCATGGGACTATTTCACCCGCATGGATCCTATGGTCCAGATCCGCATGAGTACAAGCGCCGCACTCGCATCATGGGTAGCAAATCCATGGCATAAATAATAACCCGGGGTTTACCCGTAACAATATGAATATATATAGCATAGCTCATCCGGCTATTAAACATAACATAAGCACTACCGGCCTATCACATCACAACATAAGCACTACCGGCCTATCATAACCTAAGCAAGTTAAGAATCACCTAACTTCTTATTAATAGTATTAATACATCCTCTCATTTTAGTATACCTAAGGCACGATCATGTCTTTTAATAAAAATCTGGGAGTTTAACCCAAGTATCATGTACCTCTAACCTTTTAAGAAATAACTCATTTTTATACAAAAAAAAAAAAGATCCCAAGATACTAATCACCATAGTATCAAGTTACGATTTCTTTTCAAACAAGTCACATTTCCTTTTAAAACTATCCCAAGCTTCTAAATTAAGTGACTTCATTTCTTGTAAAACCTTAGGCAATTCATGCCTTAGAACCATTTTCCTTCCGCAAGTTCAAATCATCAAAACCTTTCTCCATTAAACTTTCACAAACTAATATAACTAACTCCCCATAAAGCCGTTACATTAGAGTTAAACAATAGTAAAACACATTCCCTTAAGTCCAAGGGATTTTTATACTTTTCTTTTAAAACGAAGCAAGTATCAAATACTTATAACAATCGAAGATTTCCAAATCTTGTACGTCTACCGTACTACATAGGTACAACTAATCATGCTCAAGAGATAGGAAAGCTCCACATACCTCTTCGGTCAATCCACAAGCTAAGTCCAATTTACCGCACGTAGTATGTCAACCTAAAATGACCACAATACGTCTATCAAGCTCTAATTACAATGCAGAATTTTTCCAAGTTAAAGTCACCAATTTCCTACGGAAAATTGGGCAACGTTTCCTTTGTTTCTACGTACATTGCCACCTTTTCCAAGGTCGATTTTTAACGCTCAAATGCCATGTTTAAGGCTCAACAACCAACCAACACCAAGGGGATTACACACCTAAACTTTGGTGTGTAAAAATTCAGCCCCACAAGTTACAACAACTAACCCAACAAGTCTAATGTAGTATTTAGGCAACAACATGCTCATAAAATCCCTCTAACCAATTCTTTCATAATCACACCCCATTTCTTACATGCAACGACTCTAAGTGCATTTTTCCAACTACAAGTTCTTCCTATTAAACATGCAACACCCAATACCAACTACAAGAGAAGAAATGTTACCTTAAGTTTTAGCCAAACTTATTCCAACACCTTGCTAGCCTTTTTCTCCAAGAACACCACCACAATAGCACTTCTAAGCTAGTCACAAGCTTCCTTCTTGCCTTTAACTTTTCAGGTTTTCTTAGGCTAGAACACTTCTTGAGGTTTTAGAGAGAAGGGGGAGCTCAAGCTTTGGAGAGAGAGAGAGAGAGAGAGAGAGAGAGAGAGAGATGAAAGATGGAAAAGTGACCAAGCCTTGGTCAATTATATTGCATGCATTCTGAAAATCAGATGGGGGGGACACTTGTCACCCTCTCGTGGCCTCTTTTAAAACAAAAATCAGATTTTCTAAGTTTTTCCGCCCAAATTTCCCGCCATGCCGCCTCCCGGCCATGGCCGCAACTCCTGCGACTCGGATCTTTTGGCCGGCTTCTCCCAAGGGCGCTGGAACTTCAGCCTCACCGCACTTCACCCGCTTTGCGCCGCGGCCTGAGGCCCCGAACGTGTTTCTAATTTCTCGACGGCCAACCACGGGTATAACATTCTCCCTTAAAAACATTCGTCCCGAATGTTCCTTCTAGCCTTACACAAAACACAATATACACATATCTTCTTAACTATTCCTTTGCAAATAAGAATGCTCCCCGAGCCACAACATTACTCAAGCATAATCAACTAAATTAACACCAATCGCAGGAAAGGGGTTACACGGAGGTATAGGGAATAAGTGTGGGTATTTCTTCATCATATCATCCTCCGCTTCCCACGCCATCTCCTCTGCTCTCGCCCGCCATAAAACTTGACGAAGCCACCTCCTTCGTCCGAGTCGTCTAACTTGACGATCGAGTATCGTTATGGGACTCTCTCATACGACAACTCCTCTCACACCGGATATCCTGAATCGGGTGCACTCTAGACGGATCTCCAACGATTTCCGTAACATAGACACGTGAAAATCGGATGTACCGCCAAGATCGGACGGCAGATCCAACTCATAGCAACCTTGCCCACTCTTCTGACAACTGACACGCCCAATGTACTTGGGCCGAGTTTCCTTTCCTCCCAAATCTCATCACACCCTTCATGGGTGACACTTTCGTAAAGACTCAATCATTAACCTCAAACTCTGTTGTCGACCGATGATCTGCATATGATTTACCGACTGGCCGCTAATAACCGCCTCCCGGATAAGCTTCACCTTATCCATCGTCACGAACCAATCGCCCGATTAATCGCACTTCTTCCACTTCAAACCAACCTATCGGTGACTGCACTTCTCCTCGTATAAGGCCTCATAAGGCGCCATCCGAACACTAGAATGGTAGCCGTTGTTATAAGCAAACTCCACAAGAGGTAAATGATCCTCCCATACCCCAAATCAATAACACAAGCCCGCAGATATCCTCGTTGTGCGGATAGTGCGCTACCGCCCGTCCGTCTCGAGGATGAAACGCCGCACAGACTCACTGTGTCCCTAATCCTTCCGAAAGACCTCTGGTTAGCCGTGAATTGGGCTCTCTATTCGATATAATCGACACCGAATCCGTGCAATCTCACAATCTCTAATATATAATCGCATAGTCCTCTACAAAACGCTGCCCGATCGAAGAAAGTGGGCTGATTTCACACCACAACAATAACCCAAATGGAATCATGTCTCCTCCGGGTGCGAGGTAACCACGTAATAAAGTCCATGTTGACCACCTCCCACTTCCACATCTAATATCAATACCGTAATAGCCCACCGGCTTCGTGCTCAACCTTAACTCGCCGACAATTAGGACACTGGCAACAAAACCGCCACGCCCTCTTCAAACCATCCCACCAATACACGCACTGAGGTCATGGTACATCTTAGTCGACCGGATGAATCGAATAACGAGCACCGCGCAGGCCTCCCTGAAACGACGGTCCTCGCTACATCGGAACACACAACCGGCCTCGAATCTTAGCACTCATCCGGCTACCAAATAGACTCTTCTCTTCCCGAGAGCTGCGATCTCATGCATCAAAATCGGATCCTCATATCACCTCTTCACCTCCTCGACGATGGAAGACTGGCGACCTCGAACCCGAATCACATTAACTAATCAACCAAACGAACCCCAAGGCTTGCTAATCGTGTAACTTCTGACCATATCCCTTTTCTCGCTCAACATCGATAGACTACCCATCGATCACTAGGCGGCATCTGCAACTACATCGCCTTCCCCGGTGGTACGTAATATCAACATCGTAATCCTTAAGAGCTCCAACCACCGCCTTCGCCGCAAGTTCACTCCTCCTCGTGAAGATGTATCGAGACTTTGTGGTCCGTGTAAATGTCCACATGAACTCCATATAAATAATGTCTCCGGATCTTCAAGGCATGAATCATCCGCCACTCCAAGTCATGTGGGATAGTTCTTCTCATGTTTCCTGCCGCTGACGATAAGCTATAACCTTGCCGCGGCCGCATCAAGACGCACTCCAAGCCCGACACACTGACGCGCCACAATAAACCACATATCCATCTAAACCTCCGGAAGAGTAAGAACGGGCGGCCGCCAACTTCTCCTTTAGCAATCGGAAACTTTCTCACAAGTATCCGCCCACCGAACATAGCGCTTCGAGTCGCCTTAGTCAAAGGTGAAATAGAAGCAACCGCTTCCACAAACCTCCGATAATAACTCGCAAGGCCCAAAGCTGCGCACTCGCTTGTAGCTGGTCTAGGCCAAGTCTCGATCGCTTCACCTTTGTCAGACAACTCGAATACCATCGGCCCATAACATGTCCTAAGAAAGCCATCAAGCCACCAAAACTCGCATTTCGAACTTGGCATACAATCGCCGGCCCCGAGGACTCAACACCGCCTCAAATGACCAGATGCTTCCCGCTCGCGCGAATACACCAAGATATCATCGATGAAAACTATAACGAATATATCCAAGAATGGCTCGAACACCCTATTCATCAAATCCATGAATACCACTGAGCGTTGTCAACCCGAAAGACATCACTCAACTCATAGCGTCATACCGGTCCCGATGCATCTTCGGATATCTCGCCTCTAACTCGCACTGATGATAACCGTAACGCAGTCTATCTTGGAAAAACATCTCGCACTCGCAATCGTCAAACAAATCATCAATCCCGGGAGGGACATCTATTCTTGATAGTTACCTTGTTCACCGCTCGTAATCAATACACATACGCAGCTGGCCCCATCTTTCTTCTTCTTTACAAATAACACCTGCTTCCTGGGAGAAACACTGGCCCGGATAAAGCCTTTTTCCAAAGAAATCTTTCACCGTCCTTCAATTCCTTCAACTCGCAGTGCCATCCTCGTATGGCGGGATAGATATCGTCGAGTGTCCGTGTCAAATCGATGCAAAACTCAATCTCCTCTCGGAGAGGATACCCTAAGCTCGTCTGGGAAAACGTCTGAAACTCTCTAACCACCGGATCGATCAAGGTCCAGATCTCACCTCGATTTAATACCCAACCAAATGGTAAATATACCCTTCCGCACCATCTTCCTAGCCTTGAGGTAAGAAATAAACCTACCCTGGCGATGCAAGATTCCCTTCCACTCGATAACCGCCACCAGAAACCGAACCGAACTAACCTCTCTCTCGCCCACATTGGCATAGCAAGACGCTAGCCAATCCATACCCATAATCACATCGGTCCGCTGTCCAACTCTATCAAGTCGCCAGAGTCCGACGACCATCTATAGTCACCGGGCAAGCCTTATATACCCGCTCGCCTAACACCGGCACCGATCGCAGAGCCACCTCAAAGGATTCTATGGACTCTGCTCTATCCCTATTCTACCAAAGAATATGATGATATATATGGGGATGTAGAACTCGGATCTATCAAAGCATAAACATCACAAAGAAGAAACCAACAATGTACCTTGACGACATCGTGACGCCTCACCGTCCCGGGCGGCCGACATAGCATAAATGCGCTCGAGGACCGCTGAATCGAACTCTCTACCACGACCGCCGCGCCCGCTCGTCTGTGAATACCACGCCTCCGGCGCATCGCCATCGACGATGAAGATCCAACCATCGACCGCTTACCGAGCCATCATATTCCCGCCACTCGACGGACAATCTTCTCTCAAATGGCCTGCCGCCGCAAGAATAACAAGCTCCCGGAGGAACACGACACTTCATAATGGCAATCACCGCGTCGACCACACCGAGGCATAGGTGGCCTCATCTGACCGAACTCGTCCTCCGAAACCCGGCCACGGAACCTCGCCCCGCCTCAAGACTCAGACGCCCCGAAGATGGTGGAGGAGCGCTCTGGACCGGCTGTGGTGCAAATCTGGTTTGCTGCTGGGGTTGCCTACCCCTAAAACTACCAGAGGACCCTGCTGCCCCGCCTTCGCGATACTGCCGATCCGCTTACCGCTCTCACACCCGAGAGCATGTGCGCACGCGGCAATGCCCATGCCCGGCCGAGAGCCACCCCGAGCAACTCTCGCCAAGTGATCATCGAGTCCCGTGACATAGCGGTGCACCCTGTCCTCCATGTCTGCTACCAATGCGGGCACATACCTAGCCAATGAATCAAACTCCACGTTGTATTCCCGGACCGTCCGCCCATTCTGTCTCAGCGTCAAAAATCTATCGCCCGAGCCTCTCATCTCGCGGTGGCAAGAAATGGCCAAGTAACGCCTGAGAACTCGCCCCAAACACTGACGCGCATGCTCCCCGACAGCTCCCACGATCATACCGGGCCAACTGCAGCTGTCCCGCACCGATGTGAACCTAATACCACCGACTCGGTCTCCGGCCCGATCACCTCGCGATCTCTGCAGAATCGCTTGATAAACTCCTCGGATCATCCTCGTGCCTCGACCCATAAAACTCGCGGGTCGCAACTCAAAAGTCTCTCGCCTCGCTAGCAGCCTGGTCGAATTCACGCGCGCAATGAATCGCTGTCTCCAACCTATCTCCTCGTTCGCCACGATCTCGGCGAATCGGGCTATCTCTCAGAGCCCATATCCTTCGCCTCGCCGCTGGATCGAGGCTCAGTATCGCGGTCTCGCAGCCGCCGCTTCCGACTTGCTGGGTTGGCGACGTCAGAACTCGCCGTCAAACACTCGTCGTAAGCGACCTGCTCGTGCTCTCGCGACTTTGCCTACGGTAGTTCTCACCGCTTGCCCTTCTGGCGGCTGTTTTGCGCGGAGACATAATCGATACAGAAAATACGTCGAGGAAATTCAACCTATAAGCATGCCTCTATTGCACGATCTTAGAGTGAAAGAATGGGAACTAATCCTAAATACCTGCAGCCTCTCGATTATAGATGTAGTGCACAACACATCGATAATCAAGACTCTACTAGTACGGCCAGACTCTTTTCGAGGATTAATCGCTCGATACCACTTTTGTCACGACCAACCCGACCGTGACCAGGCCTTAACCCGCACCCTAGTGACACAACATCGAGAAAACCAATGAATGTAAACTCAAGATAAACAACCATTAAGATATAGAATAGTTCAGCCCAAAATGGCTAACCTAAAAGTACATAAACCAAACAAGCATCATCCTTAACGAACCAAGTTCCGACAAGACTACACGTGCCTCTAAGAATGAATAACACTATGACGGACAGGCCCCGCCATGCCCCTGAATGTACAAAATATCAACGACTCAGGAGAACCATACCAAAAGTCGAGCCTCCAAGAAATGGAGCTCCGACACTGAGTACAAGATCCTAGGAATGAGGATCTACCACCGCTTTCCCTTACCGCAGATGAACGCAGCCGGCGAAGGGGTCGACACAACGTACCAAGTATGTAAAGTGGAAAATACCGTAGTAATATCATAAGTCCAAAATACACCAAGTTATAGATAAAACCAAATTATGTCAGACCGTGCCTTACTAATAATGAGAGTAACAAGTATACATTTTATAGCATAAAAATAGAGGCTCATGATCAAAACAGGTACCTCGCCTGTAGTATCATTAAGCAATCCTACTCCCGGGACTATTTCACCCGCATAGGTCCCTGTGGACCCGCATGAGGTCATCCGCCTCGTCGTGGGACTGTTTCACCCGCACGGGACTATTTCACCCGCATGGATCCCGTGGATCCGCACGAGTACCATCGCTGCACTCGCACGGGACTATTTCACCCGCACGGATCCTATGGTCCGGATCCGCACGAGTACAAGCGCCGCACTCGCATCACGGGTAGCAAATCCATGGCATAAATAATAACCCGGTTTACCCAGAATAATATGAATATATATAACATAGCTCATCCGGCTATTAAACATAACATAAGCACTACCGGCCTATCACATCACAACATAAGCACTACCGGCCTATCATAACCTAAGCAAGTTAAGAATCACCTAACTTCTTATTAATAGTATTAATACATCCTCTCATTTTAGTATACCTAAGGCACGATCATGTCTTTTAATAAAAATCCGGGAGTTTAACCCAAGTATCATGTACCTCTAACCTTTTAAGAAATAACTCCTTTTTATACAAAAAAAAATCCCAAGATACTAATCACCATAGTATCAAGTTACGATTTCTTTTCAAACAAGTCACATTTCCTTTTAAAACTATCTCAAGCTTCTAAATTAAGTGACTTCATTTCTTGTAAAACCTTAGACAATTCATGCCTTAGAACCATTTTCCTTCCGCAAGTTCAAATCATCAAAACCTTTCTCCATTAAACTTTCACAAACTAATATAACCAACTCCCCATAAAGCCGTTACATTAGAGTTAAACAATAGTAAAACACATTCCCTTAAGTCCAAGGGATTTTTATACTTTTCTTTTAAAACGAAGCAAGTATCAAATACTTATAACAAACGAAGATTTCCAAATCTTGACGCTCACCGTACTACATGGTACAACTAATCATGCTCAAGAGATAGAAAGCTCCACATACCTCTTGGTCAATCCACAAGCTAAGTCCAATTTACCGCACGTAGTATGTCAACCTAAAATGACCACAATACGCTTATCAAGCTCTAATTACAATGCAGAATTTTTCCAAGTTAAAGTCACCAATTTCCTACGAAAATCGGGCAACGCTTTCCTTTGTTTCTCGCACATTGCCACCTTTTCCAAGGTCGATTTTTAACGCTCAAATGCCATGTTTAAGGCTCAACAACCAACCAACACCAAGGGGATTACACACCTAAACTTTGGTGTGTAAAAATTCAGCCCCACAAGTTACAACAACTAACCCAACAAGTCTAATGTAGTATTTAGGCAACAACATGCTCATAAAATCCCTCTAACCAATTCTTTCATAATCACACCCCATTTCTTACATGCAACGACTCTAAGTGCATTTTTCCAACTACAAGTTCTTCCTATTAAACATGCAACACCCAATACCAACTACAAGAGAAGAAATGTTACCTTAAGTTTTAGCCAAAGTTATTCCAACACTTGCTAGCCTTTTCTCCAAGAACACCACAATAGCACTTCTAAGCTAGTCACAATCTTACTTCTTGGGTTTATCTTTTCAGATTTTCTTTGGCTAGAACACTTCTTGTGGTTTTAGAGAGATGGGGGAGCTCAATCTTTGGAGAGAGAGAGAGAGAGAGAGAGAGAGAGAGAGAGAGAGAGAGAGAGATGGAAAAGTGACCAAGCCTTGGTCAATTATATCAGACGATTCTGAAAATCGATGGGACACTTGTCACCCTCTCGTGGCCTCTTTTAATACAAAAATCAGATTTTCTAAGTTTTTCCGCCCAAATTTCCTTGCCATGCTGCTTCCCGGCCATGGCGCACGCAACTCCCGCGGACCAGATCTTTCGCGCGCCTGGCTTCAAAGCCGCGGCTGAACTTCAGCCACCGCACTTCACCCGCTGCGCGCGCTGTTCGCTCCGCGCCGCGCTCGAGGCCCTCGAACGTGTTTCTAATTTCGCACGCCCAACCACTGGTATAACACTACTAGACACGGTCAGACATTCCGGCGACGGATCGCTTCGATACCACTGTCACCCAACCTCGGGCGTGGATCGTGCCCTACCCGCACCTTCTACCTTAACAATACAAGTAAGTCATGAATCAAATAACACCTCATTTTTTTAAAACGAACGACGCGTAAGTGGCAAAGCCGACAAGCGCCGCCATATATACATAAACTAAAGACACTACACCGCATACGAGTCCAATCCCACATACGAATACTGCACTTGTGAGTTAAATCGAACTATGACGACAAGGTCCCGCCGCACTAAAACTATACAAAGCTCAGATCAAGGACATATACCAAAGATAAACTCCTAATAGAAGGAGCTTATCCAAAACCCCGAGCAGATCCTACACTGCCGATCACCGAATCAGCGTACTAAACTCATGCAGATTTAACGCACTTCAAGCGAGGTCGAGACGAAGAATGTACCAAGTATGTGAGCGAGAAATACCGTAATAAAATCATAGCAGTCTAAATAACACGGGAGACATGTATGATATCCAACCTACGATATAACATACACATGTAAGCATATATCAAGTCGTGGACGCAGCCCTCAAAGTCATTACTCAATATAACCACGGGTCTCACGCCATAATATCAATCACGCCTGGAATCCTTCCTCACCGCTCACGGCCATGATGTAATAACACCAATAAGGATACATGAACACCAAGTCCCACCTGTGTCCTCACACTCGCGTCCCATGCCCCTAATCCCACCTCGAAAAGCGTGACCATGTGGTAACACAAACAACCGGGATATATATGATAATCAAAATACAACACATTGTGCCTTACTAACAATGAGAGTAAACGAGAGTATCCTTACAATATAAACTAGGAAGCTCATGATCAAGCAGACCATCCGCTCGCAGATCATTTAGCAATCCTATTCTCGACTATTTCACCCGCATAGTCGCGTGGACCCGCGCGAGGTATTCTCGCATAGGTGGACCCGCCCGCGTGAGACTATTTCACCCGCATAAGCCCTTTCGACCCGCATGAGGTATTCCTCGCATAGGACTATTTCACCCGCATAAGCCCTTACGACTCGCATGGTATTCCTCGCATAGGTTGGACCCGCCCGCGTGGGACTATTTCACCCGCGTAAGCCCTACGGACTCGCACGAGGTATTCCTCGCATCGTGGGTAGCAAATCCACCGAATTACGCAAATGCCACAAACCCGGAATGACCGAACGACCGATATACCAATAGCACACAACCGGCTATTTCCAGCACACATAGGCAATTCTCAATTAACAAGCCCAAGTACTTATCACGGCATACTTAGACAAATTCTCAATTTATCAAGCCAAAGTACTAATCAAGGCATACATAGAATAATTCTCTTTTAACAAGCCAAAGTACTTATCAAGGCACACTTAGAATAATTCTCTTTTAACAAGCCAAAGTACTTATCAAGGCACACTTAGACAAATTCTCAATTTATCAAGCCAAGGTACTAATCAAGTTATACATAGAATAATTCTCTTTTAACAAGCCAAAGTACTTATCAAGGCACACTTAGAATAATTCTCTTTTAACAAGCCAAAGTACTTATCAAGGCACACTTAGACAAATCCTCAATTTATCAAGCCAAGGTACTAATCAAGTTATACATAGAATAATTCTCTTTTAACAAGCCAAAGTACTTATCAAGGCACACTTAGAATAATTCTCTTTTAACAAGCCAAAGTACTAATCAAGGCATACATAGAATAATTCTATTTTAACAAGCCAAAGTACTTATCAAGGCACACTTAGAATAATTCTCTTTTAACAAGCCAAAGTACTTATCAAGGCACACTTAGACAAATCCTCAATTTATCAAGCCAAAGTACTAATCAAGTTATACATAGAATAATTCTCTTTTAACAAGCCAAAGTACTTATCAAGGCACACTTAGACAAATCCTCAATTTATCAAGCCAAAGTACTAATCAAGTTATACATAGAATAATTCTCTTTTAACAAGCCAAAGTACTACGTACGTACATTCCTTTATAAAAGACTCATTTCTATGTAAAGCCCCAAGATACTAACACTCGTAGTATCAAGACGTGTCTATTTTTCAAAGTAAGTTACTACACTTTTAGAAAACTCATTTCAAAGCTTGAAATCAAGTAACTCCAAATTTTCACAATCTAGGCGACTTATGCCGATTTAATCAAAATAGACAACTTTCTAAACCTTCCATAAAGCCGTTATAACCAACTTCCCATAAAGCCGTTATAACCCTTTATGGTTTTAGACGTATCCATTCCTTCAATAACCAAGAGACTTATACTATTAAAACCAAGTATCACATACTTACAAATCAAGTTCTCAACTTTCAAAATACTTCAAGTCTCTTAATAGTTAGAAAACAAGTTTTCTTCTACTTTTTAAACCTCAAGTAACTTCACCCTTAACGCAAGTTACTTCTCTTAAATCATGTCATTTCTCCTCTTTTAAATCAAATAAGTAAATCACTCCTTTGACTCCCCTAAAGTCATTATAATGACCTTTAGGTTTTAGAACTAAGGCACTAGCCAAAAGATTTGGAAACCACTTCCTTTTCAAGTCTCTATGTACTTTAAGAAAAATACCTTCACTTTTAAGAATCCAAACTTCCCTAAGGAAATGGATTATACTACTTACAATTTAAACATCAAAGTACACTCAAGGAAGTACATAGAACAAATTCTATTTTAGGCAATCCAAATACAAGAAACGAATGGACCATTCAAGGAGTAGAACTTACTTTCTTTATTCTAAGGAATCATGCTAGAAGAGGAGATTGTTCACATACCTTTTCTGCTAATATCCACAAGCTAAGCCGAATACGCTGTACGTAGAAGTGTCAACCTATAATGGTCACAACAAGACTATCAACTTCTAGTCTCTACGTAGAATAATACTAAGTATACGGTCTCTAATTCTACGGAAAATCGGCCAGCACCTCCTTTGTTTCTACTTACTTTGCCACCTTTTTCAAGGCCGAATACAATAACCAACAAGCCACATTTAAGGCTCCAAACAACAACCAAACAAAGGGGATTACACGCCTTACAATACGTGTAAAATTCCGCCCCACAATTCATACGAAATAGTGAATATGCCAAAAGCCATTCTCGGCCAACCTCTAGAACAACACTAAGTCTTTTTCAATCCTTCTTACAATTCCAAGTTCTAAGGTCTAACATGTTATATAGTCTAAACAACTTCAACAACTACAATTTCCTTCTTTAAACAACATGCGACGCTTAGACTAATAATCGACTAGAATTGAAATCTTAAAGTTAAACATGCTAGATTTCTGGATTAGGGTTCCAATAGCCAATAAACATATCAAACTTCATACTATATAACTCATGCTTGCTAAAACCATAGCTACAATGATAAGTAAACCTTAATTGCTACAACGATGCTAATATACCTTTAAAGCCCTTAAAATTTCCAAGATTC
Organism: Przewalskia tangutica; assembly: GCA_029844215.1. Taxonomy (NCBI): domain Eukaryota; kingdom Viridiplantae; phylum Streptophyta; class Magnoliopsida; order Solanales; family Solanaceae; genus Przewalskia; species Przewalskia tangutica. The sequence continues at coordinate 42,584,015 of CM056723.1, read as the reverse complement.
CAAAGTCGCGCTTAGCAATTCTTAGCTCCTTTCCTTAGGTTCCAATCCGCTCAAGCACTCCTAGAGGCCTACAAGAACCCATCTTCAAGTTCCAACTTCAAAGTCAAGAACTCCCTTAGTTTCCGCCATGACTAACGTAAAAATACGCTTTTTCCGAAATCTTTCTATTGAGATATCCTTACAATACCCCTAGGACATTGGGTTAAAGTCTTGTGGCTAATGGATCAAAACTATAAAATTTTTGTGGGAAATTACACTAAGCCGAGAGCTTTCAAGAACATAAGGTCTTCTAATTTCTCTAAGTGTTAAAATGAGCTAGTCTTGCTACTAGTTAGTATATAACACATATCGAGGGCTTAGACTTAAACAAATGTGAGGCTAGGATTAAAATCACATGGATCAAGCTTATGTGGCAAGTTGACTAGTCAATTACGCTGCTTTGAAGACTTATCTTCCAAGATGTTCAATGACCATATTACCCTCCTCTAATTCGACCAAGACCACTTATGGGGTGCCACGTGTCGCCTCTCATTCGGCCCATAAAATTCAGTAACCTCTGGGCCCCACAAAATGTAAAATTTCTGTGGGCCCCACATGACCAAATCAGTAAAATAAATTTCCATATTATTTATAAGTTCCATACTCTTCAAATAATGCATTTTGAGAATCCAATTCTCAATAACGAACATTTTTCCTTTCCGACCTTCAGAAGATTTTCCGTCGGAAAAACAATTCTTCCTTTCGTACTAATTTCCAAGTCTTGTTTCCTTACGTACATTCTCTTATACATGTCCTGGACTTACGGGGTGTAACAGCATACTTATGGTTATTTTTCTTATTGTGAGATCTATCCAATAATTGAGTTGAATTCTTGGTAATTAATTGACAACTAATTATCACTATATGATTTCTAATCAGATTCAAAGGGGATTGTGAATATCTTTGTAAGTTGGGTAGACATTCTTGGATTGGGGATGAAAATACCTCAATTATTTATGTAGCGTTGATGAGAGGCTTAACAACCCTAATTTTGCGCATCGCGCGATACCAACTAGGTTTTTGTTCTTAATCCTCCTATGTAGTTATCCTTATCACCGAAAGGTAAGGTCGCGACATCGGGTCGAGTGTTTATATAACCCTAACGGAGTATAAAACGATTTCAGAACCCGCTTTCTCCAAAAGAAGAATACCATAAGTTAATGCATTAGTAAGTAGCATAAGCGGATAGTAAGGATACATGAAAGTCCTATTCTCATCACATCTGAAGTAAATCTTTATATTTAGATAGCTTTCATAATTCTTAGTTATAAACAACCAATCATTTATCAATTCGCCAAATAGATACTAGAAAATAGATAGTTGGTACTTGAACCCTAATCCTAGAGGACGATATTCTGGCCTTATCAAGACTATACTACTTGTCACGATAACGCACTCATGCTTAAAGTGTGTGCATCTTACCGCGCATCAAGTTTTTGGCGCCGTTGCCGGGGATTAGGCATAGTTCAATATCAAATTTGTCTATTTTTAATTTCTAATTTGGTTTTTATTTTAATTTTTAAATTTTTACGTTTTTATTTTTATTTTCGAAAAGTTCGAGGTGTCGTGATTCTTTGTTTGTTTTGATTTATCTCAGGAATTTTTTTTAGATATGGATTTTTACTGTCAATATGACAGAGAACCAACCATAGAGGAAGAGAGGGAGGAATTAAGAGAAACGATACTCAGTCTCACGTGGTACCAAAATCAGTTCATAGACGAAACAAGAATGGTCATGCAGAAGTTGGAAACGCAAATAGTAGAGCTCGCAATCATATTCAACAGCGAAATATATGAAGAGCAATCTGCACCTGTGGTAGGCAATGCGGAAACACAATGTCAGGCAATTGACCTGAAGGATGCCGAATCAGGGGAGATAGAGAGTTCGCAGCAGCAGTACGCGCCGATGAAGCGTGGCGCACAAGATTCTGAGACAATGCAGGAGACAGCCGCAGGCGTTCTCGCATCCGAGGCAAGCAGAAAGTGAGGCCGCGCGCCTAAGACTGGCCGCGCCGTAACCTGCAAACCGAGAAATTAGCACCACTGCGGGCAACCGCACTGTGTGATGATACCATATCCTCGTAAATTAAAAACATGCACTTGACAAGCAATTCTCCAGATTCGCGAGGTCCTCAAACAATTGCAACTCAATATCCCGCTTGTCAAGCATTAGAACAAATGCCGAGCTACGTCAAGTTCATGAAGGATGTGCTTAACAAAAAAAGGAGGCTAGAGGATTACGAAACAGTGATGTTGACTGAGGAATGTAGTGCCATCTTACAGAGACAATCGCCGTGTTACAAGACTCGAGCTTTACCATCCCATGTACTATCGGGAAGTTTGAATGTCGGGCGCATCGCACGACTGAGAGCGCATAAATCTGATGCCCTATCTAGTTTTCTCGCAAACTAGAAATGGGAGAAATCGCACCTACAAACATCACTCGCAGCTTAGTCGACCGCTCAATTGTTCATCCGGATGAGTCATCAAGATGTTTTAGTGAAGGTGACAAGTTCATCTTCCCGCCGACTTCGTTATCTTAGACATACAAGATAACGATGGAATCCTCATCATACTTCGCGCACTTTCTTAGCCACGTGACAGCGCCATCGATGTTCACAAAGGGAGTCAAGCTTCGAGTAGACGAAGAGGTGATTTTCAATGTTTTTCGAGCAAAGAACTTTTCCAGAGGCCAAGGATAATCGCCACCATTGATCTTAGTGAAGAAGTTGATGTCACCAAAGAGTTCTGATATGATGATACGCCAGTTAAGATCGACCACACGGGATGATGATAGTAGAAACGATCCAGACTGATGAGTATGCAAATGGATGAATGCTTATGAAAAATGGGATACAAGGAAGTATGAAGAACTCGACAGTACCGTAAAGATCATTACCATCCACAAAGAAGGCTCCAGAGTTAGAGTTAAAAACCCTACCCAATCATCTACAATACCAATACCTAGGTGAAGAAAAACCCTTACCATGATCATTTCATGCCACCTATCCACCAAGAGATGGACAAACCGCTAAGAGTACTAAAGAATCACAAGTGGGCCATTGGATGGACATTAGCGGACATCAAAGGGATAAGTCCATCAACAGTAATGCATAAGATCCGTCTAGATGAGGAAAACAGGCCATCCATCGAAGCCCAAAGGCGACTAAGCCCAAACATGAAAGAGGTAGTGAGAAAGGAAATCCTAAAATGGCTCGATGCGGGAGTAATCTACCCCATATCCGACAAAGATACGGGTAAGCCCAGCATGTGGTGCCAAAAAGGTGGAATAACAAAGTGGTGACTAACGAAGAAACGAACTCATCCTCGAGAACGGTCACCGGTTGGAGAATTTGCATTGACTATCGCAAGTTGAATAAAACAACCAGAAAAGACCATTTCCGTTGCCATTCCTAGATCAAATGTTGATGCACTTGCAGGCATAACTACTATCGCTGATGGATACTCGTGGTATCACCAGATTGCAATAGCCCTAAGATCGTGAAAAGACAACATTCACTTGCCCTTTTGGTACATTTGCATTCGTAGGACGCCATTCGACTCGCAATGCACCCGCAACTTTTCAGAGGTGTATGATGGCAATTTTCTCGATATGGTAGAGAACTATAAAGATCTTTATGGATGATTTTTCGGTCTTTGAGCATCATTCGATGAGTGTTTAAGACATTTAGAATGTTAGCAGCGTTCTGCATAAGAATCTAACTCAGGCTAAATCGGGATAAGTGTCACTTCACGGTAATGTAGGAATCGTCTTGGGACACAAAATATCAAACCAAGGTATTGAGGTGGACAAAGCAAAGATTTCGTGATCGAAAATCTACCACCTCCAGATCAACAAAAGGAGTCAAGTTTCTCGACACGCAGTTTCTATGTAAGATTTATCAAGGATTTTTCAAAGGTCTCAAAGCCTCTTTCCACATTACTAATGACGGGGTTGCTTTCGACTTCAATAAAGAATGCTTATCCGCATTTCAAACGCCGCGAGAAGCTCATTTCCGCACTCCATAGTCATTGCACCAAACCGAGCTCCCATTCGAACTAACGTATGCGCAAACGACTATACTGAGCCGGTGCTGACAGAGAATCGACAAGGTATTTAGATCCATTTACTATGCTAGTAAAACTCTAAATGACGCACGCTAAATTATGCAACTCTTCAAAAAGAACTACTAGCTATAGTATATGCGTTTGAGAAATTCGAGCCATACTTGATTGGAAATAAAGTGATAGTATACACCGACCACTCGCTATAAAGTACTTGATGACAAAGAAGGACGCTAAGCCTCGCCTCATTCGATGGGTCCTACTTCTACAAGAATTTGACGTAGAGATTCGTGATAAAAAAGGAACAGAGAATTCAGTTGCGGACCACTTGTCAAGATTAGAAAACACAGAGAGCCAGAACACCAAGGATGTGCACATAAATGATCACTTTCCGCATTTAACAACTGCTTTGAGTAAGTATGAATTCTAATTTACTCGTACGCTGATTTTGTTAACTTTCAGCGGCTAAAGTATTACCCCCGTGCTTGTCAAGACAAAGAAGTGAAGAGGTTTTATTCGTATAAAGCATTACTATCGGGAGGAACCGATGTTATACAAACATCAGGCCACCAAGTCATCAAAGCGATGTATACCGTATAAGAGATGCACTGTTCTCACCCATCGCCACACCTTATCACGCGGACACTTTGGCATCAAGAACAGCAAAGGTATTGCAATGCGATTCTATCGCCAACACTCTTGGCGATGCCCATACCTTTGTGCAGAGATGTGATAATTGTCGAGAACAGGAACATCTCAAGACGAAACGAAATGCCTTCGCAAGGATATCGAAGTAACTATTCGACGATGTGGAATCGATTTCACGGGCCATTTCCGCCTCCTTTGGAAATCAATATATCCTTCCGCGCTGACTATGTGTCCAAACGGGTAAGCGATGGCCACCAAAACAAACGACAGAAGATCGCTCAAAATTCCTCCAAAAGAATATTTTCACGCGTTCGACACCAAGAGCTCTCATCGGTGACGGCGGAGCCATTTCGCAATAGACAACAATTCATTGCTTTCCGATATGGAGTTTACCATCGCACTACAACCGCTACCACCATCAAGCTAACGGGCAAACTAAGTATCAAATAGGTAAGAAAGAGCATATTGGAAAAGACGGTAAACGGCTCGAAAAGACTGGTCTATCAAATCGACGACGACGCTGGGCATACCGACAAAGATTCAAAATACCAATTGGTATGTCACCTTATAAATTAGTTTTTGGTAAAGCATGTCATTTGCCAAGAGAGTCGAACACAGAGCATACCGCAACGAAGAAGTTAAACATGGATACCACTAACAGACAGAGGAGGTCGCTACAATGAGCGAATTAGATGAATTCACACAATGCCTATGAATGCAAGATCTACATGAACGAACAAAAGCATGACACGATAAGAATTTGATACCGAAAGACTTTCAGAAGGACAACAAGTGTTGTTATTCAACTCAAGGTTGAGATTGTTTCGTGCAAGTTAAAATCACGTTGATACGACCGTACACCTGGTAAGAGTATTCCCATACGGAGCGATTGAAATAAAAGGGAGAGAGGGAGCTGCCTTCAAGGTAAACGGACAGAGGTTAAAACCCTACCTGATCAATGAAATGGAATACATGAACTTGGTAACTTCTCATACCTTAAAATAATAAGGAACTTGCGTCCGCTAAAAGACGTTAAAGACAACAATGTTGGGAGGCAACCCAATGTTTTTAATTATGTTATCTCAATTTCTGCTTTTATTTTATTTCGCTCGATCGCCTCACTTGGGTTCTTGTGTCTATATTGTGTTGACAGGTGAAAGCCAAGGATGTGGAAGACGAAAAATGAAGAGAAGCCAAGGTTACCCAGAAAAATCGCCATAGCGTCGCGGCTCCCCAACGCAGGGCCGCGGCGCCACAACGGCAAATTTGAATTTTGGAAGACACCCTGATCCGAAAGCCCTATCGCCAAACCAAACACCAAGAGCTCTCCTCCCCCCACGGAATTCAAAGTATTATCCACCGCCATCACCACCATTTTAGCCAAAGTTTGTGTTGTCTTATTTCTTTTATTTTTCTTTGAGTCTACACACATCGGACAATGTGTGATTTAAGTTCGGTGTTTTATTTGTGTTTTATTTTCTTTGGTCATGTTATGTGTTACTTAAGTCTTTTGATTGTTTTTATGTAATTTTGAGTCACCAATTTTTTCTTTTCGAGTCATAATTGTCTCACAAAGATCATGTATCTTTGTAGTTGCTAGAAACACCTAGTGAAGTAAGGTGGAATAATGTAACGGAATTGAAGCAACTATCTAAACACCTAGGTTAGATATGTCAAAAACTCACAAAAATCTGTCTATTTGGAGTTTCTTGCTTAAATTGTGCATGCTAAGTTATGAAAACCTATGTGTTATGATTGCATGCTATTTGAGGCGAAATAGTTAGGATATGCATGCTAGGGAGATGACTCAGACATTTCTTTCATAGTCAATTCTTACCACTCTTTTCTATCCCGGACTTCAAATATATCCCTAGTCAGCCCCATTGAGCCTAAATTTGAAACTTCTTCTTTGACACCCTATATTCCCACAAATTGTACCATAAGTGAAAATATGAAATAATGGAATACATTGTGTTAAAAAAGAGACAAAAAGAGTGAATAAGTCTGTTGCACCCCAATACAAAAATAATAAGAAATAGGCAAAAGCCTAAGTTTGGGGGTGCTTGTCATTATATACTTCACTCTCCCAAAACAAAAGAAGGGAAAGATAGAATCGAAATGAAGAAAAGAACAAAAAGGAAAAAGGGAATACTGAAAAGCAAAAGAGCTTATGGTACACGAAATGAGCCTAAATTGCCTATTTTTTCCTACCTATACCTAAGCCTACATTACAACCCTTAAAAGTCCTGAAGATCTCTTTTGTGCATATCCATAATTAGTGGAGAATAGCAAGTAAGCATGCCATAGGATTTTTGAATTTATATGCATGATCTAGTATATTGACTTCCATTAAAGCATGATGAATAGGAGTTTGCGAAATATCTAGCTTAATGTGCTAAAATGTCATGCTATATGTTCCTGCATATTATTTTGCTAACCTTCATGTTTTTCTAGTTAACACTAATGCAGCAAAAGTAATCAATGGCAGTGAGTCTTTTATTTTCGTTTCTTTGAGTCTTTTATTTTATTTCTTTCTATCTTTGCTCGAGGCAGCAAAGGTTAAGTTTGGGTATTTGATCTGTATTTTATATACACCTTTCGAAATCTTTAGTTAGTCTTTTGTCCCATTTTGCACATATAAGTGTCGACAGGATAGTTTTTCTTTCTTTTGAGTCAAAGTGGTTAAAATGGCCAAATGGCGAAAAAGAGCAAAAAGAGGCAAAAGAGGACGCCAGAGCCGAAACAGAGAAAGTGGCGAACGAGGGAAAAATCAAGACCAGCGCGCGGCCTCGCAGCTGTGCTGTGGCCGCGCCCACTATCCGCAGAGGTCAAGACTCGCGCGCGGTGCCTCGTGACAAGTGCCAGGCCGCGCGCTAAACATCCGGCGAGCTACAAGAGATACAGCGCTGCGGCGCCGACAGCAGATATCGGCCGCGCGCCAAAACACCCAAGGATTGCAGAACTTCGGCCGGCGCGACGCGAAAAATTAGGTCTTTTGACGAAAACTGACCAGCCCAAGGAAAAGAGGAGGCGGTCATAGCTTATAAAGGAGAACCCTAGCGCTTTTAAGGGTTCCTTCGCACAACTCAAGACTTTTGCTTGAGATGGATACCATTAGTTTAGTAATTTCTTTTCCCTTTCTTGTTCTTTATTTCGCCAGATGATGAACTTTGAATTATTTCTCACATGTCTACGGCTAGAAACTAATTCTCTTATGTGGCTTTCCATGTTGAATCGCTAGAAACTTATGTTATAAATTAATGCATGCTTATGGTTATTTTTCTTATTTTGAGATCTATCCAATAATTGAGTTGAATTCTTGGTACTTAATTGACAACTAATTATCACTATATGATTTCTAATCGATTCGAAGGGGATCGTGAATACGCCGTAAGTTGGGTAGACATTCTTGGATTGGGGATGAAAATACCTCAATTATTTATGTAGCGTTGATGAGAGGCTTAACAACCCTAATTTTGCGCATCGTGCGACTGGCCAACTAGGTTTTGTTCTTAATCCTCCCATAGAGGTATCCTTATCACCAAAGGTAAGGCGCGACATCGGGTCGAGTGTTTATATAACCCTAACGGGAGTATAAAACGATTTCGTAAACATGCTTTCTCCAAAAGAAGAATACCATAAGTTAATGCATTAGTAAGTAGCATAAGCGGATAGTAAGGATACATGGAAGCCATATTCTCATCACATCTGAAGTAAATCTTTATATTTAGATAACTTTCATAATTCTTAGTTATAAACAACCAATCATTTATCAATTCGCCAAATAGATACTAGAAAATAGATAGTTGGTACTTGAACCCTAATCCTAGAGGACGATATTCGGTCTTATCAAGACTATACTACTTGTCACGATAACGTGCACTTGCGTTTAAAGTGTGTGCATCTTACCGCACATCAGTTGCATATACTTTTTGATTGTCCTATCTATACATGGGTATATGTTATAGATGCAGCGTTGTGCTGCCGAAATTTTCTATTACCCTTAAGGGTCAGTTGATTACGTGACAGGTTAGTGTAATGACGTCCAATTATGGCGTCGGGTCTCGGCCCGTCGGGTCGGGTCGTGACAAATTGAACTATTTTAAACACCGCAAAAACAATTTTAATAATAATATACATACATATATAAACATATAATAAGGTGTAATATCCTCAAATATCACTATTTATTACTATTATATTTTTTATTCACATATTTTTACTATCGGGGCATTTTATCACAATTACAATTTTCATCATAATGTTCTATGTTATTCTATTTACAAAATGGCGTCACATTTTATATTAAACACTAAAATATCTCCTAAAATATTATCATTTTATTTATTATCACATTGGTATTTTTATCCTTATAATTTTTAACATATAATTTTCCTATACTACAAGCCAATATTAAAATAAAATACCTAAAATCTCTACCCAACCCCAAAGCAATACACCAGCCCAATTTAATTGGTCCCCTTTCCCTAGCCCAGCCGGTCGCCCAGCCCAAATCCGCAAGCCCAAAAATCCTTTTCATCCCCCCAAACGCACCCCGTCATCCAAAAACAGAACCCTCCCACAAAATATTAAAACCAACAACCCTAATATTCCCTACCCTTCGCCGCCGACAATTCCCGAAAATCCGGTCGTCTCTATCAACTAAACCCAAATCATCTGACTATATAAACTAATCTTACATTAGCTGAAAACCCTAAAATCACTTCAAATCGAAACCCAAGTCGAGACTATATAAACTAATCTTCATGCATGCAAAAATACCTCGGTCACAGTCTGAAAACCCTTGGAATACCAATAGAAATACTAGTCAACACCTTTTTTTTTTTATCAGAAAAACAACATTGAACACCTTCGAATAGCAGTCCATATCAGTCGAATACTCTACGAACACCAAAAAAAACTAACCAGTGAAAAACCAGTCAAGAACCAAAGGCAGAAAGTCATCCGAGTGAATCGACGCTTCGGAACGCTGCCTCAAGTTCGCTACCCAATCAAGGTCCGTGAACACGCCTGCTCTCAGTTTATTTTTCTGCAAAGTTATATGTGTTTTGTGTTAAATATGTAGTAGTTGCTTATGTTGTTGTTTGAATGAAATGTATTTACGGAGCCTGTTCAAGTTAGCTATTAATATGTGTTAAACTTACATTAGCTGTGGTTTAAATCGGATAGATTAAGTATCAAGCATGATTAGTTAAATAAAGTGCTTAATATGTTAGTTTAAGATTAGTCTTAATTATGTATGAACTATGTAAACCAAAACCATATCCAAGTGCGTTGGAATCTATATATTAACTAGTATGCAAATTGCTTGTAGAGTGGTGGCTCAACTAATATCCAAGTGTGAACCTCTGTTATTTTTAATAACTTTACTAACGTCAAGAGTATATTTGGCCTCATCGTATAACGGGGGGGGGGGGGGGGGGTATTGGTTGTTTGAATGTATCAAAAGTGAAAAAAATGAAAACAAGATTTGAGGATATGCTATTCCCATAATCCTTCTTTAGTAATTGTAACAACTTAAGCACTACAAATACACTCTATGATTATAAATTTCTGTACTTTCCATCGAGCTTTCATAAAATACATCAATTATTATATAAAGAAACCTAAGCATATACCAAGCATATCTATTTTTACATTTTAGGGTCATGGAGAAAATTTCCAACTCATATTACAACTCGAGACCCCACTTGTGTGATTACACTGGTATGTTGTTGTATTCTATTATTACAACTATTGACCTGTAAGGTAACCTCGAATTATACATTTATTTCCCAAGTTCCAAACATAAAAACCAACAACAACAACAACTAGATGGAAATTTTGAGAGAGAGAGACCATCCTGCTAAATTCGGAGATAACTAAGAAGAGAGTTCAAGGATGATCGGCGTTTTACAAGGTTTTAGAGGGAGAAGTGCACAAACAACCACTTTTAAGATTTAACACCACTCTTTAAAGTATAGTCAGTTTTTAATATATATATATAGAAAATGAACGTTATTTCATTAGTAAATTTTATGTGGACAAAGTAACCCCTCTGCACAATAGTACCGTTTCTTCTTCCTTTATTCTTCAGCCACCTCTTTTTAAGTGTCCGTTTGGTCATGAGAATTATTCAAAAAAATTAATTTTTTTTATGTTTGGTTCACATTCTAGTTATGGACAGGGGCGGAGCTAGGTGGCACAAGGTGGTTCATTTTATCCCCTTCACTGGAAAATTATAGATGTTGAATCAGAGATGTCTTTTCCTGTGTTAATTTCTTTACATTTTGAATTCTCTTAGTGAAATTCCTGACTTCGCCACCGATTATGCAAGGATTATGAACTAGGATTATTATACAACAAATAATAAATACATGGTTTATTATCTATTGAGTAATAATAACTGAGATTATTATACAATGTAATACTAAAATAGTGACTGTTATTTGACTACTCATGCTTCTTCTGGTGCATCTAGCCATATGTTTATCTACTGTTCTATCTTATACATGGAAAGTTGCATATATTTTTTGATTGTCCTATCTATACATGAGTATATGTTATAAATGTAGCGTTGTGCACTAAAACATCTTCAAAAATATTATTATTTTATTTATTATCAAATTGATATTTTTATCCTTATAATTTTTAACATATAATTGTCCTATACTACAATCCAATATTAAAATAAAATACCTAAAATCTCTACCCAACCCCAAAGCAATACACCAGCCCAATTTAATTGGTCCCCTTTCCCTAGCCCAGCCGGTCGCCCAGCCCAAAAATCCTTTTCATCCCCCCAAACGCACCCCGTCATCCAAAAACAGAACCCTCCCACAAAATATTAAAACCAACAACCCTAATATTCCCTACCCTTCGCCGCCGACAATTCCCGAAAATCCGGTCGTCTCTATCAACTAAACCCAAATCATCTGACTATATAAACTAATCTTACATTAGCTGAAAACCTTAAAATCACTTCAAATCGAAACCCAAGTCGAGACTATATAAACTAATCTTCATGCATGCAAAAATACCTCGGTCACAGTCTGAAAACCCTTGGAATACCAATAGAAATACTAGTCAACACCTTTTTTTTAATCAGAAAAACAACATTGAACACCTTCGAATAGCAGTCCATATCAGTCGAATACTCTACGAACACCAAAAAAACTAACCAGTGAAAAACCAGTCAAGAACCAAAGGCAGAAAGTCATCCGAGTGAATCGACGCTCGAACGCTGCCTCAAGTTCGCTACCCAATCAAGGTCCGTGAACACGCCTGCTCTCAGTTTATTTTTCTGCAAAGTTATATGTGTTTTGTGTTAAATATGTAGTAGTTGCTTATGTTGTTGTTTGAATGAAATGTATTTACGGAGCCTGTTCAAGTTAGCTATTAATATGTGTTAAACTTACATTAGCTGTGGTTTAAATCGGATAGATTAAGTATCAAGCATGATTAGTTAAATAAAGTGCTCAATATGTTAGTTTAAGATTAGTCTTAATTATGTATGAACTATGTAAACCAAAACCATATCCAAGTGCGTTGGAATCTATATATTAACTAGTATGCAAATTGCTTGTAGAGTGGTGGCTTAACTAATATCCAAGTGTGAACCTCTGTTATTTTTAATAACTTTACTAATGTCAAGAGTATATTTGGCCTCATCGTATAACGGGGGGGGGGGGGGGGGGTATTGGTTTTTTTAATGTTTCAAAAGTGAAAAAAATGAAAACAAGATTTTAGGTATTTTTAAATTTTCAAATAAAATTTTAATTATATTTAGAATTTTTATAATCAAGGTAATTTTCAAATAAAGTAAAAAAATTTAATTTGTTTGAATAATTCTCATGACCAAACGGACACTTAAAAAGAGGTGGTGAAGAAGAAAGGAAGAAGAAACGGTACTATTGTGCGGAGGGGTAACTTTGTCCACATAAAATTTACTAATGAAATAACGTTCATTTTCTATATATATTAAAAAACTGACTATACTTTAAAGAGTGGTGTTAAATCTTAAAAGTGGTTGTTTGTGCACTTCTCCCTCTAAAACCTTGTAAAACGCCGATCATCCTTGAACTCTCTTCTTAGTTATCTCCGAATTTAGCAGGCTTGTCTCTCTCTCTCAAAATTTCCATCTAGTTGCTGTTGTTGGTTTTTATGTTTGGAACTTGGGAAATAAATGTATAATTCGAGGTTACCTTACAGGTCAATAGTTGTAATAATAGAATACAACAACATACCAGTGTAATCACACAAGTGGGGTCTCGAGTTGTAATATGAGTTGGAAATTTTCTCCATGACCCTAAAATGTAAAAATAGATATGCTTGGTATATGCTTAGGTTTCTTTATATAATAATTGATGTTTTTTATGAAAGCTCGATGGAAAGTACAGAAATTTCTAATCCTAGAGTGTATTTGTAGTGCTTAAGTTGTTACAATTACTAAAGAAGGATTATGGGAATAGCATATCCTCAAGCTCTCAAGGACTTGGGAACAAGTAATGTTACTAAAATTATTAAAGAAGAGCTTTTATTGTGATCATTAATTTTGACAAATTTTATGAAATACAAAAATTATCATGTAGCTTATTTTTTGTTGATATGTGTAAGTGTACTTTGCTTAGCTTATTAACATGCCTTGGTTACTGCTTACTTTTTCGGAATGCGCTATCGGAGCTTATTCGCTTTTGATACCAACATTTTCATACTGCTTTAAATTTTTTCTGACCGTTTCTCTTGGTTGCTTTACTCTTGATTTGCTTTTGCTTTGCTTGTTCTTATGCGTTGTCTTGAGCCGAGGTCTCTCAGAAACAATCGCTCTACCTACCAAGGTAGAAGTAAAATCTGTGTACACTCTACCCTCCCAGACCCACATTGTGGGATTTCACTGGGTATGTTGTTGTTGTTGTATATATCACATTTCTTAATTTGCTTGTGTGACTACTAGACTTGTCCATCGGGTCGGGGGTCTGACCAGGCCCGGCCCGACCCTACCTGAAAAATCAGGTCATGGTCGGCTAATTTCTGACCCGAGAGCCACCTGAAAATGCTGGGACCTGATCAAATGTAGGGTCGGGCCAGGGTCAGAATTTTTGACCCGGCCCGACCTCTTACCCGCCAATGTCTGATCATATGTTGGATTCTTTTTACATGTTTTAAGAATATATGTGATGTAGACTTTATCTTTTAATGCGTAGCATTGACATAAAATATAAGGAGAGCAGAAAGAAGTTGTAAATTGGTGCAATTTTAAATGGTCATAACTTTGCGTTCGGACGTTCGTTTTACTTAATTTTTTTGCAGTCTAGTCTTTTTTCGAGACGGGGCCTGACATACTGCCTCAAGGTAGTTTGGCGCAACCGATTTCTCAAAAAACGTCCGTCTTGTCAATTAATTTTACTTTTCCCCAAACCGGTACTAATTTTCCCCTTTTTTCGTTAAATATCTCGCGATATACAATAGATTTTAACGTCCAAATTTCATGATAATGTGTCAGAGAATTTCAATTTCAGTATTGAAAATTCAATTTTAAAAGAATAAAAAAATTGTCGGGCTCCCGACCTGAGCAAAATTTCACGTTTTTTTGTTTTGTAGGGTGGGTCAGGGCCAGGGTCGGGATTTTTAAAAAAAAGTAGGGTCATGCCCGTGTATGTCAAGTAGGAAAAAAATCCACCCGACCCCGACCCGGACCCAACATTGGACAGGTCTAGTGACTACTCTGCCAGAGAAAGTGTATAAGCTTTCTGTTTCATCCTTTTATTTTCTTTTGATTGATATAGAACACGAGTTTTCCAAGTCGGAGTAATTTGAAAGTCTCTTCACCACTAGATGTTGGGGTTTTGATATTGCATGACCTCTGGAAGTTTACAGAATTCCCTTTATTTCTTAGTAGTCTAGTTAAACAAGAAATGAATAAGTTCTGAGCTAGTTGCTGGCCTGAACTGGTGTGCTATTAGGTCAATTGCTTTTTAAAGACGTTTTGAGAATAAGTTTTGGAATGACAAGGGAGGGATTGCGTAGTGGTGTGGACCCTTTAGCTTCAACCATAAGGTTGGGGATTTGGGTCACCAGGGGAGCAAGGTGGAAAGGGTCTCTTGTAGGGGGTTTGGTGTGTGTGGGGGGGGAGGGGATATGGGGTTTACCATATCAGGTAATAAAAAAGATTTTGGAATAGGTTATTCAACATGCATTGCAAGTTATGTAAGGTATAGGCAACTATGGTGAAATGGTGGAAAGTTGCAAACTTGATGAAAGAGTTGAAGACATTAAAAACTGGAAGGGCTGGCTTTCTTTGGCTTAGTGCTTGTTCTTGTGCAGCTGATTTAAGTTTAGAGGAGTAATATGGATGTGTTCAGGATGAGGTAGGTTGGATTTTAAGATTGTTTTCTTCTTTGAGTATTGATCTTATCTAGGAAAATCCTTTGTAAATTTTGTTCTATCATCTGGTTATCAGTGTATTTACAAGATTTTTAAATATTAGACAGAACTTGTTCTTGATAGCTTCCGTCTCTTTTTACAACTTACTCTATCAAAAAAAACTTCCATCTCTTTTTGCTTGGCAACATTCAGGTTCTTTTGATTTGTTCCTTTTCTTGTTTATTTATTATGTGTTTTTGTTTTTCACCCAGTGTAATGTTCAGTTCTTAATAGGGCATTGCTCAACTAACGAGGTTTAGATTTGCCATGAAGTAGAAAAAAAATGGTCAAAATCTGCTCTTTGTTTTCGGGAAATAGTGGTGAGAGGTTTGATGTTAATCCCTCTAAAGAGTGAGAAGGTTTTTTCTAAAAAGATCCTTGAGTGTCCTCTGTTTTCTTTTTCTTTCCTTATATCCACTATATTATCTCTTTCAGATACTCCCTTAGTGTGATTTAAAAACGGCTTTGCCCTGTGCATTCGGAAAGACATCCAGATTTGGGCCTTTTTTTAATCCTGTATTTGTTTTAGGATGTTGCTGACGTTTTGTCTTTTTCTGTTTCTCGTAATATATAAACAGTAGTCAATTTATCTATCACCTTGTGGATAAAAGATTAGTCAATTTTATCGTAGACATCCGATAAAGTTATTTACTGCAGAAGTCAATTTATCTCACCAAATCGATAAAAGATTAGACATGTGTGATTGTCACTGTTCATGACCTTCATTTGAATTCTTTTCCTTTTGTGATTAGGTGACGACGTCTCTTCGGGAAGCTTACCTCTGAAAATGGATGGGTTTCACTTTGATGAAATCATTAGGGTTCGAAAGGTGGATGCTGATGGCAAAAAGTATGACAAAGGTAATACCTCTTTCATTTACTCCATATGATATTGATGCTACATTCTATGCTTTTAAGAAACGGTATCAGCGTGGCTTTTGGAGCAACGAAAAAGTTGTTTCCGTGTGACCTATAGGTCACGAGTTCGAGTCGTGGAAACAGTCACTAATCCTTACATTAGGTTAGGCACACCCCTTGGGGTACGACCCTTCCCCGAACCTTTGTGCACCGGGCTGTCCTTTTTTATACTATTGTTGGTTTCCCGGGGCTCCTTTGTTCTATCTTCCTTTACTCTTCTCTGAGCTTGCATCTTCTTTCCTGGAAAGGGAATATGTGGGGATGGGAGATAAATAGGAAAAAATCGATAATTTGATATGTCCTATTGATGCATTCCAAGCTGGGCTGGGTAAGAGAAATTCTTTGAGATCCCTTGTCTTTTGTTTTTCTGGACAACAGTCAACAATTCTGAAGCATGTTAGAGAATCTTTAGGGATGGAATTATCACATCTTGTTTGTTTTGTGTGGATAAAATAAGGACCTAATGTATTTATTTTGCACCTCTGTCACTCTGTGGCTATACTATGAAGAAGAAATACTAATTTAGATGTTTGCAAACCTATACTTTTGGTGTAGGGATAGCATGATAGTTAACTTGTCTAAGTACTTGGATTTTCTGGATATGCTGCAGATTAAGATGTAACAGCTCTCCTTCTTTACTTGCATTTTGTAGTACCTCCTTTGTACTCTTTTAATAAAATTTATTACACCTAAATAAAAATACTCATCTCTTAAAGAAATCCGTGACTAATAGATGGAATGGTGACTTAGATCTATAGATATCATGAAACAATCTCATTTTCTTTCCCTCGAGGAAGTGCTTTAAGTTAAGGGATATGCTGAAAAGAAGAGTAGAATAGAATGCCAAGTATATTTTGATTGGAGAGCCCGGTGACTAAAACTTGTCAGCCTTTTATGACCTTTTTTATGATTAAATGATATTTTATTGGCAAAAATGGTTTCATATACAAGAGCCAAAAGGTGTATCAGAACAAAAGCACAGTCTTTTAGGAATTATTGACTGCATAGACGCAGGATTTTCCAAGTCAGTTGCAGTAACAAACTTCCCGACTTGGACGTGCTTAAAAACAAATCTTACCAACTGGGCTTAAGTTCTATCTGATAAAACTCAATCAGATTACAGTCAAATTTCATTTGCCTGTCTCTTTGTTCATAATGAGACATTCAATTTGAGATCTAGAACTATTGTTAGTTGGAATTCATGGTTTTCTTTTCTGATTGTTCTTTGTTTACTAGATGACTGTTCTAGCATTCAACTTATCTTACACTGATATATAGTGTTCAAGTTCTACCTTTTGGTATGAGAAAATAGGGAGCATTGACCTCAGCTAGTACTATCTGGTGCATGTGCTACTAATGAAGTCTCCTGCATGCATCCTAAAACTAAATGGCATATCAGTCTTTTGTTTCTTTTGACATAACACAGTTTTTAGTAAGAGGATGAAAAATAGCTAATTCAGTGAGTTCTGCATGTATAAAGTTTGTCATGCATAAACTAAGTATGTGGATGTTGACCCTCGAGAAATATATATGAGTTATAAATTAGATGAATCTATAGTTGGAGGAAAAGTTTTTTATGCTGTGAGCTTTTGTAGAGAAGAAGACGATAATTAATTGGTGCTATAAAGAAGAATATAATTATAATGTCAGAATGTCATTCTGTTTCATGTAAAGATCTTTCTCAAAATTAACATTTGCTGTTAATTATTTTGTATTTGAATTTGCTGTGGTTTCTATATCCTACACTAAGTTCTTTTAACGTAGATGAGTACTACCTGGGTATTTTGCTGGGTACAATATGTTTGTTCTGATTTTGTTTTAGGAGTGAGTGAGTGACATTAGATGTTTGGAGAGGCAAAATTATTATAATTATCGACTTTTCTGCTGTTGCATTTTTCATATCTGTATCACTGATCTTTAGACTGAAGTATGCCAATTTCTTTAGTTTCTCGCATAGAAGCAGAAAGTAATGATGGTGCAACATCAATTCAGCTAGATATCAACTCAGAACTATACCCTATGCAGCGAAAAGAGTTGTATAGGATGATTATAACAACAACACTCAGTATGGATGGGTCGGCTGTCACTAGCCATCCTCCTGAGGTATTTGTTTCGTTTACTTATTTAAATATTAGTGCATCTTCCTCTTTAATTGTCCTGCAAGGTCCATTTGATGATTAATAGAAATATGGTAATCTTCTCTTAGTGATATGGTAGATTTAATCTTTTATAAGATTTTAGTAGGCTGCTTGGTAAGTCCATAAATCTTGTTTGGGGAGGAAGTTACTGATTTTGATCAAGTAGTTGGTTATCCAGACTGCCCTTATCATCGTCTGTTAATTTTTGGGTAGGTTTCCCTTTTATTTGAGGATCTCCATATTGAAGTAAAGGTATTTATGGAAATAAAACAACTGCTTGGTTTTCATTTTCTTAAATTTTGATAACTTTCATATTTCGAAAAGAAATGTAGGAAGCTTTTTTATTAATTTGTTTTTGCTACTCCAAGTTTTTTCTTTTTTGTGCAACGGTAATGTTGCTTGTAACGGGTAAAGTAGGTCACGCCATGGAAACAACCCCTGCCCGGGCTCCTATTCTCATTGAACTATTCCCTTTTCTCATTTCAAGGAACTTTCATCAACTTGCATGTGTTAAGCATAACACTACGTAGAATCGAGAATGAAGTTTTCATTCTGTACATGCCAGATCATGAATTAGTAACTGCTTCCAATTTAAAAAATAATCCCTTTATGTCGTTGTGTCGAACTTTCCATTTTTAATGCAAGGTAAGACTGCGTACAATACACCCTTGTGGTCCTGCCCTTCCCCGGACCCGCGCATAGCGGGAACTTAGTGCACCGGTTTTCTTAACAGTAATGTGAAGGTTCAGAGTTGTGGCCACCAATCTTAAAAATGTCCTATACTAGCTAATGGCTAGCATTTAACTTTCTTCAATTGCAGGGAGAGCAAAAATCTCTTGCTGACAAATTTGAATATATCGTGCATGGGCTAGTATACAAGGTCTCAATGGATACATCAGGACCTGATAAAAAAATGTATGTACTTGCTCGTCCCATTTCTTCAATGTATTGGTTTAATTTCTAGATCTATCTATAAGCTAGATGAAAAACATTCAGTGCAGGTAGCTTTGCAGCAGTCCACCAGCTAATTTTCACTTTGGATTACATAGCACCCACTAATTCCACTATAGTAGTTATTTGCCCAGCAAATCCAATCTCGCTGGTCAACATTGCCCTATCTCTCACCATTTCATCATGTAGCAATGGTGCCAGATATTTTATTTGGATTGGAAAAATGTTTAGTTAGGAATGGAAAAGGGGAAATATCAGATTCATCAATTTCTTTCCTCTCTTCTAACACTCTAATTTCCCCTTCTGATAAAGAAAGAATTTTTTCCTCTTTATTTCATTCTTGTATTTCTTCTCCAGTTCTTGCTGAACAGACTACTCCAGACCTCCGGGCCTGTGGTCAATTAAAACAACAGAAAGCTCCCTTCAGTACAGTTGTAGTTTGTACATTGATTTAAAACATTTCATGGCCTCTCGCAGGAATAAGTTTGTGGCAGTGACATTTCTCAGATTTTTAAAAATCAGAAAGTTTAGAGATTCAAACTCTTTGACAGTTTATTGATTTGTTCATTTTTCTTTTCCCTCTTCCCAGAGTGGTTTATGTCTCTTTCGGAGGACTTCAGCTGATGCTGAAAAGTGACCCCCTCAAGACGCAGAAGTTTAAGCTCGATCAAAAGCTCTTTCTTCTTTTGAGGAAGATGGTGAAGTGACTCCATCTGTTGTTGCTTCTTGAATCCTTAAGGGAGCAGATACTTTGTTTGCTAGATTTTTGGCTATCAACTTGAAACCTATGCTGTTGAACTGCATCTTTGTTGGTTAAATTATGTAAAGTTCTGAACTTAATTAAGATGTATTGACTCTGCTCTTGGCAATAATGTTTGTTTTGGAAGTGTTTGCTCTAAAACAGGTCTCTGCGAATGCACTTATGTTACTCATTTCTGCGTTGTTGCAATGAACAAGTTGGTTATAACTATCAGTATGCATAACATGTGAAGATATCTGTTTGTTGTACTGTCATTTTGGCTTTGTTGCAATGAACACGTTTCTTGCACTTGTGCTATAAAATGTAGGTTTAGGCCTTCCGCACAACTGTTCTTTTCTTGCAGCATAATCATAGACTACGGAAGATGTGCGCCCAGTTAGACACCTAGAACTACAAATTGGCGAAAGCTTTTTTTCTTTCCTTCTGGGAGAAAAATTCTTTGACTTGTTCTATAATGCGTGTTGATGTTAAAACTCATAATTCTTTTGAAAAATGAACAAGCATAGAGACATGCTGTAAATTCAGAACATTAAAGCCCATATAGGTCTAGATTTTCTGTAGATGCTATGAAAGAATAGTCCTTGGAAACAAGCTTCCGCTATTCTTGGCATAAAATGTAAACATGAAAGCACAAAATTCTATCTTGGATAAAAGAGAAGATATCTTCTATCTTTGATGCACTTTTTTCTTCTTCACATGGAAATTTGTCTCATGCAAGCTTGTCATACAACCAAGCTTCCTCTTCATTTTTTTCCACATGCTTGTTTTCCCCTTTTGAATCTTGTGCTGGTAACTACCTCTCTGAATTTCCATTCTCATCATATCACATTCTTTCTCCAGTTCCAGCACCTTGCTTCCCATCTTTTCCATCTCTGCTTTCATCATTTCCTCTTCACTGCTGCTATTCCCCCTTGCATCTTCTTTGTCTTCTTCCAGCTTCAACAATCGGTTATCAGAACCCCTTTGTATCCTCTTGGCCACTATATCCTTCAACTTCAACTGCACAGAAAATAAAATCCGCACCATCACTCTAACTGGAAGCTTTTCGCTCGGCAAGATGCTCACAAAGCTTGAGAGACATTTTGTTGCATTCCAACACCCTGCAGACTTCCTCCCTTTCCCAATCAGTTAGATATATGTGCTTGTCCAAGTATATATCAATTGCTCTATACATTCCATCAACATTTCTTTTAGTTCCTTCTGATGCTGCTTGTGATAACTCTGCTAGTGCTGAGAATGTGTTCAACTTCAAATCTATGTCACTAGCAACCTCAGCCAAGAACTCATCAACGAGTTCTGCTACTATGATTAGGCCAGACGTATCCGTACTTGAGTAATTGCCGTAGAAATTCTTCAATATCCTTTTCACACTTTCAGTGTCATAACGCTTCTTCTTGCGTATCCTCGCAGTATTAAGAGGTCCTCGATTGCCGTCTAGTTGCTTTCCTATTCGATTTCCAATCGGCTTTTGATCGATTAGCATCCAAGATTATTGCAGAGTGCAGCATTTGAGAGAGCAAAGAACACGGGATCAGTCCCCTTTCTTGAGGTAACACTCTCTCCACTGCCTCAATAATCTCTCTTTGAGAATTCCTCTCGTAAATTGATGGATCATCTTCTCCTTTAGTTCCCGGGAAAACCCATTTGTTGAGATAGTGAAACAGAGATGATGCCACATATTCCAAAGGGACTTTTCGATGAACCATTGCACGAATAATGGGCTCGTAGAGAGAAATGGAAAGTAGTGTCAAGCCCTCTGATTTCCAGTCAAGAACAAAAAGCTGCCTCCTCACATTTGGCTTATAGGCATTTTCGTCATTCTCACTATCATCATCCGTTGTTGTAACATTCCTAACCGGTTCTCCAAGAAGACCTGGATCATGCAGTACTTTGACAATAATGGACTCTGCACAGGCATCAACCAGGGAAAGATCCGCGGCTTGCTGAAGAATGGTTTCTGCAGATTTGAGGGCTTTAATACACTTGTTCCAGCTAGGAAGGATATTATTTTGAAAGTAGAAACAAGCCTTCTTTACGAGGTTGTTGGTGCTGTGAATCTCAGACATTTCAAGGTAGTGAGCAAGGAAAATGACTTTAATAACATTTTCAGGTGACAGGTTTATGTCAAAGCCATGGCAGAATCTTGCTACAAGCTCAAAAGTTTGAGAATCAGTGGGAATATCTCCTAGAAAATGAGAAAGATCATCTTCTGGATTCTCTTTCAGCAATGCAGCTAGCTTTGCAGATCTTGCAGCCAAAATTTCCTGTAAGTTCAACACAAATCAGCAGTTTAGGAAAGCTGAAATAATTGAGGGCACTGACATCTAAAGAGTTTTTCAAGATGTGTGCTACATTTGGCTTTCTCATTATAACTTACCCTATTCAAGGAGAATGGTACTCCACATATGTGGAGTTGAACATCTGATGATGAAGCAGACATTGCTTTCCTAAAGAGAGAGTATAAAAAAAAGCAAAGATTAAAAGGTCTGATAAGTGAAATAACAAAACTAAATGAGAACAGGACCATGACAGATTGTTAACTTAGAATGTAAACTTTTACCTGGATGGAGATCCTATGCTTTTGCTTGTGGCCATTTTTTCATATTTTTGTTGTCTCCAAGTCATGAAGAGATCAAATTTTAGGGCCTTCAGGCTAAGATATTGGAATCAGGATCTCTCTTAAGTAGATTCTGATTGCTATTCTGCAAAATATATAGCAGTAAGCCCCCTCCATCAAGGTAGGACCTCCTTTATGTATTTACGGAAAGGGTTTTTGGTTCACATTCTAGTTATGGACAGGGGCGGAACTAGGTGGCACAAGGTGGTTCATTTTATCCCCTTCACTGGAAAATTATAGATGTTGAATCAAGGATGTCTTTTCCTGTGTTAACTTCTTTACATTTTGAATCCTCTTAATGAAAATCCTGGCTTCGCCACTGATTATGCAAAGATTATGAACTAGGATTACTATACAACGAATAATAAATGCATGGTTTATTATATGTTGAGTAATAATGTAGAGATTATTATACAATCTAATACTAATAGAGAGACTGTTATTTGACTACTCATGCTTCTTCTGGTGCATCTAGCCATATGTTTATCTACTGTCCTATCTATACATGGAAAGTTGCATATACTTTTTGATTGTGGGAGCATAATAGGGATTTACTTCATATAATTTATAAGATAAGATCGGGTTCATGTACTTAAAGAAATGGCCTAATTTCAGTTCAAATATCATCCTAACTAGCACTAATTGGCAGATTGTTAGGGCATATTTCATTTTTCTTTAAACTATCTAGAAGAGAATTTAGTAGTTTTTTTTAAAAAAAAGTTTTTCAGTAAAATTTCCCAGAAAATGGATGCCAAACAGATGTGATGACCGAGTATTACTTCAATTCCTCTTAGTTTAGACCATTCGTAAGCGATTGTTCATCTTCCACTGTCTGAGGCCTTGAGAAAACTACTCCTCTGCAGGACGCTTATCTAGTCAATGCTTAAATCCGACATAATTTAACCTTTTATGTTTGTGAAATCATCAGCATAAAGAGTGGAGAAGGAGATATACCTGAAAAATCTTGAATATTTTTCTCTACATCTAAAAGGAGAAATCAGAATAAAAAATACTTAATGACTTTTTCTGTTGGAGTTAATAGTTAGTATTCAATATTCAAACGTAATATTTGGAGATTCTCTTAAGAGTCTGATAAGAGATAAACAACTCCAAAACCCCAACTAAAACCTCCTATATTTGAGGAACAACTCTCACAAACACTTGGTTTATATAGCCGTTTTTATAAGCATTTTCAAAAAGAATATTTCAACTTAGTTTAAACTAAATAATATTGATACCATCATAGCAACAATGATGTACTTTCTAGAAACGATATCTCTATGTTGATAAAGGATCATATATAGTTTTCAGCATATTAACTATTAAGCCCTCTATTGTAAGCTCACAAATGTTTTCAGCATATTAATTATTAGACAGTCGGAGAATCGGAGAAGTTTTTCATGACGAATATTTATTCTAACTAGGGTGGTTTTGATTTTTTGGTTCCACTTAATAAACTTTTAAAAAATAGTCTCTCGCTTCAAAAAATTCATTAGACAAAATTTTAATCGTCTATCGGGCATAAGTCGTGGACATAATTAGTATTATACTGTTAAATCGACCACAAATCATGCCTTATAGGCAAGAATTAAAACTTATGTCCGATGAGCAACAAAGAAAGATTTTATTGCCCATAAGCATAAGTTCTAGCTCTTACCTATAAGGCAGGACTTTATGATATTTCAATTGACCACAACTTCTGTCTTATTGGCATTGGCAAAAGTTAGAACTTTTGTCTCATGGGCAAGTTTTTTCCAACAATTTTTTTCAAGTTATGATCATTAGTTTTTAAAGATTTTGTTTAGTGGGGACGAAAATAAAGACCATACATTTTTTGGGACATTACGAGTCATTTCCGGAAATTTATGTGAAGATATTATTATTTGAGGAGTCAAATAAATTTTTCTTTACTATAATTTTCTTAGATTTCTAAAAATATTTTGAATCATTTGTTATGTTGACTTGTAGTATTTTTCGTGTAGTTTACAAATAAGTTAATTTTATTTTAAAATATTTAAAAAATATGTACCCGAATTCATAATCAAAATTAGGTATTTTGAACCTTATACTCCGAATACCTTTACATAAATTCAGACAAACGTCTATATATTGTTAATTAATTTTATTTACCACATTAAAATCGACTGACATTCTCACCTGTTTCGTTTTGACTAGAACAATCAAATTTGTGTTTAAAAGACAAAAAGTATAACAACATGAACTATCCAATATGTCAAATCTAGAGTTAAGGTGTCTAAAAGAATTAGTGTCAAGTTTAACGGGCCGTTGATGTATTTGGCATAAATATGGGGAGAATTAGACTTTTAGATCAAAATACAGGTAAAAAGCATAATTCTCAAAACTTTGGCTGCACACGGAAATACATAAACACTTGCCCGTTTACACTACAGATTACAGTAGAGCTCTAAGCTTCGACCAAATTGGAGGTAAGATGTTGTCAGATTTTGTATTTTGTTGGGTATCCAATTCTTGAAGATATACAATAATAATATATCCAGTGAAATCACACACCGTGGGATCTGAATAGTGTAGAGTGTATATAGACCTTACCTTCACATTTGTAGTAGAACGACTGTTTCCGGTATACCCTCGTTTCAAGACAAAATATAATTACAATCAAAATAAAACACGAGTAAACAAGAGTAAAGAGTAAAAAAAAAAAAGATATATCCAATTCTTGAAGATATATATGCAAAAAATTCTAGTTTTTAACATCGGCATTGACTAGTGCCTGCAAACTGTTTGATGATATGCCTAACTCAATTTGTTTTCTTCAATCATTAAATACTTATTATTTGATTGAATAAAATGGACCAATATGAATTGTGAGTATGTTGCAATTTTCCCCCATTCCTTGGAAATAATTGAATGATCTCTTAATTGTTTGCTCCATTTTGTTCTGCACCAAAATAAACGATGAGAATGCTGCATTTTGTTTCATTCATTGGAAATAATTGAAATACTCTAAATTGTTTGCTCAATATTGGGCTATATTGTTTCCATAACTTTACTCTGTTTCAGCTGAATGTGAATCTCCATTCGTATATAGTAATGTATACGAATGGAATCTCAAGGTAATTTTTGAACCCCCTAACCACTGAGCCAACCTCTAGTCTTGTGCTTAGGGGTTCAAAATCTATATATTTACATAAAAAATACTTTACATATATAGTGTAATTTTTTGCCGAGGGGGTTTGGGTGTACATCCTCACCTCCTCCTAGAATAGGTCTTTTAATGAAGATGCTATGGTTCCACCACCTGATACATTTTATAAAGGAATTAGTTAGCTCTTTATTTCACCCAAAAGATAAATAATACGTTAGTAGATGGATAAATACGAAGATGGTTTGAATGCATTGCATTAGATTATGTTGGTCTGCTTCCAATTTATTTGGTCATTCCTTCTTCAAGAATTATATGTAACAAAATTTAGTTAAAAAAATAGAAAAGTGCAAGTTAAAAAAGGTATTCTAGTTGGTTTTGAATATTACATTCTCGAATTATCAGTTCATTTGAGGGTTAGTAAGATGGAGAAACTTTTAGAACTTGTGGCTAGATTTTCAAATCTTCTAGTAGGTTCGGCCAAACTTTTCTGAGGTTTTAAATATGAGTTATGGTATGCAATATGATAAAAGGCAAGCTGTTTATAGTGTTAAAGTTATCCTTTGTTGTGCTATTCAATTCATTTTTAGTACAATAGGTCATGATTATAATGAGAAAGCCTCAATTTTGTTCATTTGGTGTTTTTTCCCCTCAGCGATGCAATTCATTTAAATCCCCATCTGTAACATTTATTTGATTCATCTGCTCATTAACTGTTTTTTTGTTGCCGTTTATATACCTTAACTAGACTTAGGGAAATAATTAGACTAGACAGGTATGAACCGTGTCTCCTTCCTCTTGGGTTAAATGTACCTCCTTACCTTAGAATCTCAAGTTAGTAGCCCTTAGGAGTCAGTTTAAGGGGTTCTCTTTGAGATGTGTGAGATGTGAGATGTGTTTATCCCATGTTTGGTTGAAATAAAATCATGGTATAACTAATCCCGAGATTGTAGTGTTATTTTATCGCCGTGGGATGGTGGAATAACTAATCTCAGGATAACGGATAACTTATTTCCAACCAAACGACCCATTAGAGTTACCAAATTGTTGAACATTTTTAACCTTTTCTTTATCCCTTATACTCAAGGTGTGCTACAGAGAGAAATGACACGAGGGTTGATATGGGCTACGGCAGAAGACTTGGCAAAGATTAGAGGATGAGTTCTGTAATTGTACAGGCAAATCTTGAGGAGCCTTAACTCACCTGCTTTTCCATCGAACTTAGCAGCTAGACTTCAAAAGAAAGCTGAGGTCCGTTTCATGTTCATGTTGGGTTCCGAGGAGCAATCTCTTCATAACATTCAAGATCTTATTGATGCTGCTGAATACTCTCTTTCCCTTTTAAGAAAAGGCGAAATTCCAAAGCACATTCAAGTTTATCAATAAGCCCGGACAATTTTCTTGTGAGTTCAAATGTTGTTGAAGGATCTTTCACATGTTCTTACTTCCCTTTATGCATATAAAGAGCATACTGTTTCATTCTGAACTTGAAGTGTGTTAGTTTTTCTTTCTTGCGCAGTTCTTCTTCTTAAAGTTTGAGCATCATCAAATGATGAAATACACAAAACTGATTTCTGATGAAGAGAAACAAGATAGATAACTCATAGAAGTCTAAGGTAAATACTGAAGGACAGGACAAGAATTTCTATTTAACTGGTAGCTACTAAACACAAGCTTATCCCATTCTCTAAAATTTGCTAGATAGATCTCATTAGTGGTTCAGAGGCTGAACGTAGAGAGGGGAAACAAGGAGTGAACGAACTTCAAGGTTACTCTCAATTTTAATCACCTAACAATTGGACACTTCCCCACCACTGGCATAAAATCTCGCCCTGAATTGCTTGATTGCATGGATATGTTGTCAGCTGATTTGGATGTGAACTTTTGTGAACTGTAAAGATGGATCAGCTACACGAAAATTTTGTTTGCCGCTATCTTGATCTAGTAGTTTATTTTGTTCACACTCGGAGGTTGCTATAAGCATGTTGCCATTATTTTGTCTAGGCAAGCTGTTATAATGGGATGCTTGGAGCTTCTTCTCCTTGAAACTAGGGATGATCCTGTTGTAATCGCATAAACTGTCCATTTCAAAAGTTCCTACATTTTGGTCACGGTGTTTGCAGCAGTTAAACTTTAAAGTATATGATGAACCAAATTTAGCATATTTGAAGAACATTGATAAGATTGATCAACTACTTGTAGAGAACTAGCTACACTTGAAATTCCTTTACAGGCTCCCAAGCTTATAAACTCATTGGAAATTTTATACATGTGAATAACTTTAGCTTCTGCATGTCTCAGATTTTGCAGTTCTGGCAACTTTACCGTAGTTATCTTCCTATTTCTTCACAAGTAATAAACACTTTCCTGAATACTGAGAATCCCATGTGAGAATATTCTTGTGTACAACTCCAAAATGACAGTAACAATTCTTACAGGGTACATGTACATACATGATTTATTTTCCTATGAGTTGCAACCTGTCCTTGACTCCCAAATACTGACATGTCGAATAGGTTTGAAGCAGCTCGGATTGATATCTAGTACTAGCAACTTTGTCTTTGTTGAAGATTTCTCGTGTGCAACATGAGTCTCTAAGCATCTCCAAAGAGGCTTCATCATCCTGTAAATTATTCGTAGAGATATATGGTTGACCAGTGATGGAGGTAGTCGTTGTATGACATTATTCTGCTGCAGACTATTCCACATGAGGATATCAGTGTGCTTTCTGAATTTTGTCCCCTCAACAAGCTGAATTACAGAGATCATTTCCTTGTTTCTACAGATGTTTAGAAGTAATAAAACAAAGAGAAACCTCTACGAATTATTAGTACTTGTAGTGACTAAACTTCTCTAATAAACTTTCGTTCTTCTGTCCTAAGCTGATACCGACGTGTTTATGTGCATCAAAGGTTAGTACTTGATTTTTGACCTTTGCTTTGGTTGATACTTGGCTCAACAACAACAATAACATGCCCAGTGAAATTCCACATCGTGGGGTTTGGGGAGGGTAGAGTGTGGGCAGACCTTACCTCTACCTTGGTAGGTAGAGCGACTGTTTCCGATAGACCCTCGGCTCAAGACAGACATATGCATAAGCAAAAACAAGAGAACATTCAGACCCGGTCAAAAAATTTAAAGCAGTATGAAAATGCTGGTATCAAAAGCGAATACGCCATGATAGCGCATTCTGAAAGAAAGTAGTAACTAACACATAGCAACAGAAATCAAACTGCAGGGGAATATAGAGCAATTCTACGCCTATTCGTATGATATGCTAAGCGGACCTACAGTAATAACACTACAACTATATGTCTGTAAGCGTAAGTAGGATTACTCTCGACTACCTACTACCCTTCTACCCTAATCCGTGTCCTCCACAACCCCTATCTAAGGTCATGTACTCAATAGTTGTACATGCGCCATGTCCCGTCTAATCACCTCTCCCCATATTTTTTCGGCCTACCTCTACCCCTCTTGAACCCGTCCATAGCCAACCTCTCACACCTCCGTACTGGGGCATTTGTGTCTCTCCTAGAGATGGCAGTGGATCCTGGACCCGGTGGATCCAAATCCATTTTATAGGATATGGATCTTCAAAATTTGGACCCGACGGATCCGAATCGGACCCGGATCCATTTCTGACGGATCGGATCTGGATCTTGTATTTGAGATCCGTATCTGGTTCAGATCCGACCAGTGGATCCATTTTTTATTAAATATATCCATAACTGTTTTTTATTAAATATATCCATAACCGGATTGACGACATCAAACGATACTTCTTTGTCGAGCTGTTAAAAAATAACAACTTTAAAACCATGATAAATGTTCCTCTTACGTTGTAGTTTTACTGTGGCTTTTGAATATGCTTATACAACTTTGAAACCATGTTAAATGTTCCTCATTAAGCATAATGTTTAAGCTTAATCAAATTCTTTCTCATTCTAGTAGTTGCTGATAAAATGCACCATTATCCAAATATTGATCAAATGGGCTTGGAAACCTCTGTTTTTGGTCCCTTTTTCCCTTTAATTATTGTGCCTGGTGAAACGAAAACATTAGCAATGTCAAATACTCAATATTTGGATATTAGCAAGTTTCAACATGTGAGAATATTATTTAAGGCAAAATGTTTTACATGTGGATCCAGATCCGATCCGTGGACCCGGTGGATCCGGATTTGAATATGATTTTTATGGACCCGATGAATCCGGATCCAGGTATGAAGAACGGATATGGATCTAGTAGGATCCGGTCCATATCCGATCTGTTGCCATCCCTAATCTCTCCTCTACACATGTCCAAACCATTTCAACCTCGCTTCCCGCACTTATCCTCTACCGAGGCCACTCCCACTCTGTCCCGGATATCATCATTACTAATCCTATCCCTTCTTGTATGCCCACACATCCATCTCAGCATCCTCATCTCTGTCACTCTCATCTGTGCGACGTCTTGACTGACCAACGCTCCGTCCCATACAATATAGCCGATCTTACCACCACCCTATAAAACTTACCTTTAAGTTTTGGTGGCACCTTTTTGTTGCACAAGATTCCAGATGCGAGCCTCCATTTCATCCACCCCGCCCCAATACGATGTGCATCAATCTCTCAATTCCTTTGGATATTAGATCTGAGGTACTTGAAGTTTCCTTTTTTCGGAATGACTTGAGTACCAAGCCCCACCTCCTCACATGTCTCAAACGTCAACAATCTCTCCATTCCAGATGCGGGCCACAAGCTTTTTGCAGATATGTGGAGAGTGCACAAATTAGAACCTTCAATAGAACACTATGGATGTATGGTTGATCTGTTAGGTCATGCAGGGTTGATAGACGAAGCAATGGAGTTCGTGGAAAACATGCCGATTGAACCTGATGCTTCTATTTGGGGATCGATATTAGCAGCATGCAGGATCCGAGGAAAAGTTGAACTCGCTAAGCATGTGACTGAGGAACTTGTCGATACCGAGTCTGAAAAAGACGGTACATACATACTGATGTCGAACACATATGGTTCAGTCAGTAAATGGAGACATTTTTTTTTTGTTTTGATAATCCAGGTCTCGGGGTGGCCTTAGTACCCCCATATCGCTAGTACCTGCACAAGTACTGGTACTATGCTCCTGGAGGCGAATGAAATCCGTTCTTAGCCGCCACCGCCAGGTAAATCGCGGGATGTGCGCCCCGCATTCAGTGTCTGATCGCCACCAACGGATCAATGCTACAAGGTCCGACCCCCCAACAGGGATTGTCTGAGGGAGTATCAAACCCACACTGCAACATGCCCGCGCGGTTAAGCTACCAGACTTTAATACGAGGCATATGCCCCGGAGAACGTATCCGCCGAGAATCGAACTTGTGACCCTAAGGCCACAAATTTGACTAATGGCCACTGGGCCACTATCTTTGGATAAATGGAGACATTCTTTAAAAGTAAGAAAAGCAATGAAGAGACAGAAACTAAAGAAAGTTCCTGGATGTAGCTCCATTGAACTTGACGGCGTTGTTTCTGAATTTAGGAGAGGTGACAAATCCCATCCAAGAAGTAAAGAGATATATGCGATGGTTGAGCAATTAACGCTTCATCTAACTGGTACAGAGGCCTTCTCAAACGGAAATGAGTCGTGCATAATTTGAATGGTGCAAAGAAGCTACAAATATTCCCTTAGTTGAATGGTTAGTTCGATATGGCACTTGTTCACTGTTCTTCTATATGTTGCTACTTTGTTTCACTCAGCTTGCCACTCTTATACCTGAATGAAGCCCCTCGTATCTGAAAATGAAATTTGCCAAGTTGATCTCAGGCTTGACTTATATGGCATGAATTATTTAGAAGCTCTGCCATTTTTTCTTATAAAGCTTTAGGACAATTCCTTTGTATATTTTGTACTAACAAACATTTAAGAATAATAAAGTAAATTACAAAATAGATCGTGAGCATTTTGTTAGGGAAAAGTTTTGTGACATCATATGTGTAATTGTTGTTGGGATATTTGCATTTTGCATACCAAACCTTACATATATAAGTAAAAGAAAAACGTGATATGCAGCTTGCGGTTAGGTTTTAACATTGAACTAGTTGAGCAGCTGATATCTTCTTTTTACCTTGTAAGCATTATGCTTTGAAGTCCACAACTGTCAATTAAAAGGTATGAGATCTTGCTTAAACCCCAAGGTGATGGCCTAGTGGTTAAAGAATTTGAGTGACAACCCTGGGAATAAAAGTTCAAGTCTCTGCATTCAGAGATGGATACCCTTATTTTTATGTAAAGGATCTAGTAGGTTGGGTAGTTTTTGCTATCTTTTTTTCCATTTGGATTTTTTATGCTCAAGCAGAGGTAGCACTTCTTCCCATTTACCCAGAGCTTTGGAGGGAAAATTTATGGCGTACTTAAACTGATCGGAACACCACCATTATTGAAGAAGTACAAATTTAATATGTATGTCGTAGGTTAATCACATAAGTTTTTTAAACTATTCTGAATTTGACTGAGTAATGCATTTAGAGTATATTTATAAATCTTGTGCATGAATAAAATACGAAAATTCAATACTCATATGCAGATCCGTTTTTGGGCTCGTGCGAGGTGTGCTACCGCATAGGGTTCCTGAAAAATAAAAAAATTTAGGGGCCCCTTTTTTCATTTTTTATTAAGTAGTATTAGCCAGAATTTACTGTAAAATCTCATAATTCGCAGGTAATAGCCCAATCAAAGTAGAGGTTGATTAACTTGAAGTTGTATTGGGTTTTTATTTACAATTTAAAATAATTTCTAATTATTGAAATCGTATATTTACTATTAAGGGTCCACTTTTACGAATTAGAATAGGATCCCAAAATGTTTGAGACGACCCTGCTCATATACAAATTGATCAGCATTAGATGCTTGAGTGGTTGTGTTGGTTGCCTGCCCACAAAGATTTCTTGTGAAACAAAGACGAATATTAAAGTCGAATTAGTAATATAAGTGATTATAATACGCAAATAATGCCTATGTGATACTCATCCTCAGATATATTTGAGTTTTGTTGGTTACGTACCCCCAATAACATAAAATCTTGTGAAACAAAAGACAATAATTGACGTACAAAGAAAAGTGTAAGATGATATTAATCTCTCTTGGACAGTTTCATTAATGATGTATATATAAGTCTGATGTCATCCCTTATACAATAGAAATTCTAAACATATACAAAAGAGGAATCATAGTCTTACCATAATTATATTTACACAATATATGGAAATATTCTAATTATGGGTAGGGAATATATTGTTTCCTATATTTACACATTTACACACCCTCACGGAGGGAGGAGGCGGACGAGATCAGATCTGAAGTCAAGAAACAATTGTCTGGGAAGTCCTTTGGTAAATATGTCTGCATACTAATAGGATGATGAAACATGTTGTTGACACCCAATTTTGTCCCATCTTTACTGAACATTTCATTTAGATCCTTTTTATCTCCAATTAATTTTACTATGCTTCTCAGTCTTGAAAATCGTCAAAAAATAAGTAGTTTTAATATTCTTCACTAATTATCGCATAATTTTACAATATCGAGTATTACATTTTTTTTTATATAATTAAAATATAAGCAAAACAATTTTAATATGTCAGCGTCAGTATTGATAATTGATTTTCTCTTAATATTTTTACCAATTACTAAATTAAGCATTTTATGAATATTATATTTACTTAAACTAAATAAATATATTAAATATTTTATACCGAAATTTATGTGTGTATGCATTTTTGAAATTAATTAGGACAAGAGAATCATGTTTTAATTAATTGAATAGTTACCCATTAATACCCTAATTCTTCTAATTTAATTCCACATTTTCGTCCATCTCCCAGCCCAAAAACTAATCAGCCCACATCCAATTCTTTACCAATTCCGCCGACCCGGCCCATAATCTTTTATCTTCAAACACACCCACAACCCATAAACCCTTCAGCCCAACCGAAATTCCCCATTTTCTCCAGCCCAATCCCGCGACCCGTGGCCCAAGACCATTTCTTATCTCCTTAGCCCATAAACCCCCAGCCCATTTTTCCCCTATCTCCATCATCCAAACCAGGACCCTCCCCCAGTACCAGCGACCATCGACGAACCTCCAAGAAACCACCAGTCTGCCGCCACCTTTCCCCTTTACCCGTCGGACAAGCCATGCCACTACCGCCACCCATCGAGTAAACCAAACCCATCACCTGCGATCCGTCTCCTTTCTCAAAATCGCTGAACCACGAGGATTCGTTTTAACCATCGAATCGAAGCACGCGGGAAGGTCCGCGATTCATCGACCTTTCCTCTCTTCGATTCGATGGATAAAATCTTGATTCGAGGTCGCTCAGTTCAATCCAAAGGATAAAAATCTTATCCCCATCCCAACGTTTTCTTCTCCTCAAATCAGACTGAGAAAGCAATATTTTTCAACATGTCCATCACCTCATCTGTCAAATGTCACACGTTTCCCCACTCTTTTGAATTCAAAATTCAAAATGAAGAGCTTCTTGAAGTTCGCAAGGCTCTGAATTTTGGGCTATAAATACAACCATCTGGTTGTGTTTGAGATAATTTTTTTTCTCCTTGAAAAAGCCGAGAACAAGTTTCAATTGAAAACTTTGAAGGAGCTCAGAAAAATCAAAAAGAGATACGACTTCAAAACTGCATTTTTTATTTTCTAGCATTGATTCAAATCTGAAAACACTAAGCATTCACTTCGCTTCAGTCGCAACACCCAAAACACATCCGAGCTGACTCGACGACTCGAGACGACGCCTCGGTTCGCCACCCGGAGAAGGTAAATACGATTCCAGATTTAATTTCTTGTTTATTTCATTTCTATGATGTGTTCTTATGTTTGATAAACATGTCTGATTAATGATAATGCCTATATATGTTTGCTTCGGCTATTTGATAAACATGTTTTGGTTGATGAGGTGTTTAGGATCACTCAATGTGTTGTTAAACATGTTCAGTTACATACGAACCACTGATAAGGTCTATAACGATCTGTTCCGTTAATGTAAACTAAGATTAATCTTATATGACTATATCAAGTTATGGTATTTATGATTAAATTATCCATGAATCAGTTTGATATGTTTAAAATTGGTTATAACCATTATGTGTTGACTGTTTGGCTGAAGTAAATGCATGTTGTTTTTGTTTAGGACAAATGTTGTTCATCTGCAAGTTACCTATTTGATTCGGAACCTGGTCTGAGGTTTATTTAGCCATATGTAATCTGCTTCTGTGATTTTAAGTTATTCGGTATGAAATTTGTAATGTGTTATAGCTAAATCTAGGCTGCAGAAATTATGTAAGGTCACTATACTTGATGTAGATTGAACATGTGAGGGTATATTTTTGAAATCTATAGCCTCACATATCCGTAATGTACACTTGAATGATCACTTTGTTTCCCTGTTAACATATAATTTTTCCTAAAGTCACCACATATCATGCCTATCTGTTTGAGTATTAAATGATATGGTTGTTAGTGTTTTCATGCATTTACTAAATCAGCTAAAGAACAGATGCTTACTTATTATTGTACATTTTAGCAAGTATGGTTACAAATTTGTCTAGTTATGTCCACCCCCTGCATGTTTGAATATAAGGCAGTGTAATAAGAGATTTGCTATAGGCAAGTATTAAATCTGAACTTGGTTAATGCACGGGATAAGAATATTTACTTGTTTAACATATTGTACTATTTTATGAGATGGTTCTGGATCCCCAAGTCCTGTTTTGAACTTGTTTAGTTCCTATGTGTGCTGATATTGATTTATTACAAGTTGCTTTGTCTTCATTTTGATGATCAATTATAGGATAAACATGTATGGGGATAACTTGTTGTTGAAACTGCCTAAGTGGATAAATTTAGTGAATGACTTGAATTAGTCTCATTTTTTAAGAAAAACCAGAAAGTATTTTGCTTCATATCATGATATATATATATATATATATATATTTCCAAGCTGTCTACTTGTGAATACATGTTTGTGTTTTAGCTTTGTGGATTTGTTTACGAGAGCACATTTCTTAGTATGTCTGTTTTATTTTAGTGGTTAAGTATATGTTATATGAGAAATTGTTTGGATTCATGTCCCTGATGTCCAGTCCCCATGATAAATGCTTAAAGTGTTATAAGTTCTAGACCAATCTCCCTACTCCCTTGCAGCTTGGTGGGTGAACTCTGGGCCAAAGTCT
Source organism: Przewalskia tangutica (assembly GCA_029844215.1). Taxonomy (NCBI): domain Eukaryota; kingdom Viridiplantae; phylum Streptophyta; class Magnoliopsida; order Solanales; family Solanaceae; genus Przewalskia; species Przewalskia tangutica. The sequence continues at coordinate 42,548,104 of CM056723.1, read as the reverse complement.
CAAGATTCCCTCTTATTGTTACCTTTGTTTGAAAGTGTGTAACCTCTGTCTGGAGTGAATGAGATTGCTAGCATGAAATCTAAAATACGATTTTGTTTATATACAAACTGGACTTTGTCTTTCTAAGTTCATAATTAAAATGTGATACTTTGATGTCCTGAAGCATGCTATTTGTTCCTAACAAGTTTGTTCTCTCCCTTTACGTGAGCTAGTCATCTACCTGTCTTTGTCTATCTAAATGCGAAATCATCTACAATAGTTGGTAATATCTTATACATGGTTTTATTACATTTATGCAAGTTGTTAATCTGGTAAAATTTAGCTTGTCCTCATCATGAGTAGTTTGTGTTAGTTAGTCTAATATTCATGTTGTTACTTTGAAGTTTCAGTGATTTTTTTAGTCGTTCAGGATGGTTTAAGTAGTTAGGTGTGTGCGCATGTGATTCCTCTAGCTATATAATAATTTAATATGTTATCCAAATAGAAGTTTGAACTTGTTTAAAGTTTGAGGTACCTAAACTAGGATGTTTTAACCTTGTTTTCAACTATGTGTGGTCTCTCTGTGAGTCAAAATGATAGTACATATGTTAATTTAAGAATTGTTTAACTGTGTATGGACTATTATAACTTAAGCTTTGTTCACCTTCTGTGAGTGCACATTGTTATGTAGACTGGTTAATCTGGTTAAAATGGACTCAACATGCTTATTTGCCCCTGATGAGTAGTGTTAAATTTATTTGGACTCATGAATACCACTTGCGGTTGGTCAGGGTATATGACAGGTATATAAGCAATGTCACACTTAGTGGTCTAGGTTTAACATGGATCAAGGTGCCGATGGATGTTAATAAGTCTATTTCGATTCATCTTGCCTAAAATGTGTACACTGCTAAGGTGATTGAAACCTCCTCTCATAAGAATAATAGGTGCACCGATCTTTGTCTAATGTATTTCTTATGCATCTTATGCATTCCTGTTAGTTATACCTAAGAATTGGTTCCAATACAACCTTTAAGTTTTGTTAGCTTAGTGAATGAATTACATAAATCTGGGTATTTGTCTTTGTTGAAAATATACAAGTGTAAAGCTCCCAAAGTACATCCAGTGCGTACTGGAGCTATATACTTTTGTATACCATGGGTATGCTATATAAGTATGAAACAATTACTTCAATAGATATTAAAATTGGATCCAGATTTATGTAAACGCTAGCCTGAGCTCACGATGCATTGGGTTTAAGTTTGTGTATAATCTATTGCTTAAAAATGTTTGTGCATGTTCTATTGTTTCTGAATACTGTATAACCCATCATTAATGATAAATGTGTTTGAATAGTCTTGGGGGAGTTACCAATTTTGGGCTGGCCAGTTTCCTTCTCTTTAAAGAAAATCTCTCATTTAATTTTCTGTTAAAATTATTTGAGGTCGTTGTTGTGGGCTTGCTTGCTCTGTGAACAATCCAAAAATGAAACTGATTTATGTATGTTTAAATTTTGTATCAATGTTTGTTATTTTTTTTAATAAGATTTGGGATATTTACTAACCTATTTCTTTTCTTTTCTTTGTTTACATGAAATGCATTGGAGAGCAATAAAGAGTCTCGCTACGAGACTCACTCATTACATCCACGATCTACATTCCTTGCATCTTCCAATCTCGGGACCTTCGAAACTAATAGGGCAGGATAATATCTTCACCTGCCCTAGTCATTTTATCTCCTTTCTTTAACTCTGTCACTTTACTTTTATTTGTATTTTTGTTAACTAACCTTATACCATTATTGAAAATGCTTAGAATAGTTAGGCCTAGAATTATTAAAGGTGGGTAGTTAAATAATAAAATGTGTCGCTAGTTTAATCTATCTTTAGGCCGTTATGCATTTTCAAAACTTTTCAAAATAACTTAGCCTTTTCATTGATATTATAGGAATAAATGAGTTCCTAGTTCTTATTAAACTTCATAAAATGACAAAATCTATTTTTTCTACAACAAAGATCTATTTTCTTATTACCAAGTGCAAAAGAGGAAAACCATTCTACCCATTTGTATACCCTTTATAAAGATCAAAATTTACATATGATACGTACTTTTAGTAAACCATCTTTTTATTATTTTACATTTTTATGATAAACCTCTTTGTTCAAATAGAATGTTTTCCTTGCATTTTACAAATAAACTTCATGCAATTCTATGGAAACTATATATACATACATATCTTTTAAATAATTATTTGCAAACATCTTTTTTAAACCCATGTTCTCCTAAATATGCATTTTTCAATAATACTAACCTAAGTTTGACCGGATGCCTAACCCCTTCCCTTTAGGATAATAAAGAACCCTTACCTAGAATCTCACATAGTTTCACAGACCTTTAAAATGGAGATCATTCGTAGTATTTTATGCTACATTTTTAGTGTCCTAATTCACTATAATAATTAAGTGGCGACTCCTTAAAATACATTTAGGAATCAACCGTATGCGATAATCCGTTTCCGACTCAGGTTGAAATGGGCGTTCTGACATGTGACTCATTTGAGGACTTTAGGTTCTTAACCACAACAAACATAGGTTAATTTATTGTGCTTTATTTTCTTATTTTTGCTTAAATTGCTCCCTTTATGTTTTACACTTATTTGCTTTTATTATTTTGCCTAAATTATTCTGCTTTACATATAAAAATTTGCATATTGTCTTAACTGCTATTTGTTACCGCTTTCCTTAAAATGGCATTCCGCTCATATTTCTTCCATTCTGGAAAATTCACACTATCACACACTCACGCGCTGGTGTGCTTCGCGCACCCGCAAATTTCTTTCAAAATACCCAAAATTTAGGAGAGTTGGCGCTTGCGCGGAGTTAGATCGGTTCGTCTGATCAGCCGCGTAGTCTTCTCACTCGAGCAGTCCGCTCGGGAACCTTGCGTCTAGTAAGCCAAATCTTAGAGAATTTAAGATAGAGCTATACCACCCTCTTTATTTTAAGTCATGCATGCATACACCCTAGGTGGGTTGATCCCTGGTATCGACGCCGCAATTAGGAAGACATCAAATTGGTCAACGGGTTTCACAACCCCGCGGCTCAACAACATGTTATGTGTTGCATGATCGTGATAAAATGAAACTAAGCCTAAGATTCGAAATGCCAAAGTTGGAAGATGCATTTTCATTTTTTTTTTTTTTATTATTTATTTTTAGATGGAACATGTCCCTCGGATCAGGATGGTGAGTGGAACTCCGAGTAAATTGAAGTTGTGGTGGTCAAAATTCGACTTGGGTAGTCAGATGGCAATCAGAAGGAGATTAGGGTGTCATCTCATTATTTGACATCTCCGATCAGCGTTGGTCGAGCATTGATCGATTTTGGGACCGGATCGAGTCGTCTTCAAATTCGAGGATTTTGAGATGACCCCCCTTAGAAGAAGTTAGCTACTTCACCGATTTGGCATATCATGTGAAAGCCGATTATTCCATACGGCGATGCAGGAAAAAGCTCCTCCGTTACTTGGGTTTAAAGAATACCAGAGAGTTGCGATGTTTTGAAAACAATTGGGTCTCTCTAGACTACCTTTATGAGAGATATGGTTGCCAAGACGGTTACAAGTTATTTAAGAATGAGTTTTGTTGCACTGCAGACCATTGGAGAGTTAGGCGCCCTATCGCATTTGCTATGGCTTTCCTAGGGATTCTTTTATTTCCACTTGAGCATGGAAGGATTAGTACGTGCATATGTTCAGTAGTTAGAGCAGTGTTTGATGGAGTCGGTGACAAACGACTCACGTTGGCGCCCATGATCTTAGCAGAACTATTTAGAGCCTTGAACAAATGCAAAAAGGGTGAGTCAAGCTTCTTTGAAGGTTGTAATCTTATTTTGCAGATGTGGGCAGTAGATCATTTCTATCAGCGCTCAAACATGACAGATATATGCCACAATGCAAACAATAAAATCTCCACCTTTTACGATAGGACGAGACGTTATGTGTCACCGGTTGGCGCCGAGGATTGATACAGGTACTTAACATCTTGCAACAGTAGTCAGATTCAATGGAAATATCCGTTGCTCCATATTGTTAATAAAGTCTATATAAGATATAAGAGACTTTATTATATCCAACTTATAGGTCTGAGAGGACTCCAACCATATGCCCCATTCTGGCGTACTCAAACGGTTCGGCCATACGCAGTGATCCTCTCGAGGCGCGAGAGCCTCGAAATGCGATTCGGACGATTCATCGTTCGGCAAGCAAATTCTCTATGAATGGAACCATTGATCAAATAGAGGTTGGAAAGGACCAGCGAGGCGCTCGAATATCGACATGGCTTCAGAGGATCACGGCAATACATGTCTAGTCGGAAGGAGAAGCGGTCTCGAAGGCGTGGAGTGCGAAGGATTGGATAAAGGTTAAATCGACAAGAGACAATTACCGGACATGGACCCGGATCGAGAATGTAGTGCGATATCTCGATGGCATAGGAGCGAGGACCAGCGGCGATCTGGCTTCGTCTTGAGACATAAGAACGTTACGGCATAACCTTAGGAGTTTTGTTGTTTTACTTGTAAAAGTTATTTCCAATTAAAGGCATTAATCAAAGGCTTGGACAATCTATCACAATTTTGCGTATTTGTCGTTTAGGCCCACAGCATTAAAGAGGTCCTATGCATATTAGGGCCGCGTTCTGACTTTCATACAATTTGCACGATATTATTACCCAGCATATACTATTTTGATCACTTGAGTACTAATTTGGTTTGTCTCGATGTTTTAGAAGGTCACTTATTTGCTTTCCCAGTGTTGATTCGTGTTGACTAAAGTGGCGGATCACCTTATTTCACGGATCAAAGCGCACCTTGACAACATGGGCGATTCAGAATTACAGGCAGACAGGCTTAGGACTCATCACTATTCCTGAGGATGAACGAGAGAAGTCGGGGAGAAATCTTAGTGCCCAGATGAGTATCTTGCTCAATTGCTCTGGCGGATGGCGAATATGCAAGCGAGATGGAGCAGTTGCGAATCTCACAAATCTGTCTATTAGTCTCAACACTCCATGTCACGAGCAGAGCGACTACAGACTCCGAACCCGCACTTCCCGAAACCCCGCCAAAACCTTCCACCAAATAATCCCGATCACAACATACTAACGCGCCCATTAACCCACGGTAGCCCACGAAAAGCGACCACGAAATAACCCTCTATCCTCATCAACCCCATATACCCCAACGCGCCCATCCAAAATACCTACACGTTCCCATTATTGGGCTCTGAGCACATACGGCACACATTGTCAACCACAAGCAATATGTTCCACCGGTATATGCAGAAGCTCAACCTGTTGTCGTCAAATCCGCCCGGGAGGTTGACCAATACGAGAAATGGAAGCGACGAGGAAAGAAGCGATGAAAACGTGGCGGAGATCCATAACTGAAGGCGCTTAGGAACATGCAAGCGAGTAAAGGGCATGAGGTTTGGAGTATGAAGACCTCTGCGTGCATCCGGATGTGGAACTACCGCTCGGTTATAAGTCAGAAGTTTGATATGTTTGATGGGAAGGCACCCCAGAAACATTTAAGATCCTCTTTGCGACAAATTGGTGGTCGGTAGAGATCGAGCCATAATCATGAAGTTATTTATAAGAAGTTTGGTAGTGGCGCAGTTAGTACACGGTCAAGATCGCGAAATAGGCGTAATTGGGCGCAATGGCACGAGACTTCGTGAAGCGAGTTTAGGTTCAACACCGTCACGGTCTTGGGCAGATTTTATTTGATGAAGCTTGAGAAGAAGTCTCTGAGAGACCTTTCGAGAGTTTTCCATGAGATGGAGCGGAGCGCCAAAGTTCAACCGCCGATGGCGGAAAGCTAGATGACTACCCTCTTTGTACAATCAATGAAAGATTCTACATATTATGAGAGGATGATAGGTGTCATAGGAAGGAGTTTCTCTGAGGTTGTGAGAATGGGAGACTTCATAGAAGAAGGTATGAAGACAGGAAGGATCACCGACACACGCTACTGCAACGAGTAAAGCAATTCAATCGGATTCGCTCGCGATCGAAGAAGAGAGATGGGCATCTCTGTCGTGTTGTCTGAGGATACGGTGGAAATCGGCGTTCAAACTATCAAAACCATCAACCTTCCTACTACAACCACACACTCAGCGCGATCCTCTACTACAACGGCACGCGAGAACCATCACCTTTCCACTATAGCGAGACAACCAAAACCCTCCATCATACTACGACCCTCGCGACTCGCTTTACCGTATACCATACTCGGCTACGTCTTTGCCCACCCCGGCAACTCCCTATCCAAACCCTCGCGAAACCAACTACATACCGCCCGACCACGCGGACATCCACAAATGCACAGACCGGGCGGCTTGAAGAAGACGCAAAAACCTACACTCTTTCTTTGAACCATAACCCGTACATTCGAAAGGTTAAAGGCTGCGGGCATAATATTACCGATCCGAGAAAGAATTTCTAATCCTCTACCTCAGTCGTATGATGTGAACAAGCGTTGTATGTACCGTTCGGGATCACGGGACATGATCACAGGATTGTTTCAACCTCGAAAGCGTGAGGCAATAATCAAAGATGGGACCATCCAATAAAGGAAAGCTTCCACAATGTGAACAATAATCCTCTGCGAATCACGATAACGCCCGGGCAAATGTGATCACATTTGGCGAAGAAAAGTCTAGAAGAGACCATTGTCTTAGGTCGGAAGGAGGAAAAAATAGAATCGTGACCACTGGTCACTCCGGTAATTACCGTACAAGCGAGCACCATTCGAGGTTGAAGTGCTCACTCAAAAATCGAATGGTGGCACCATTTGTTGTAACAAAAGTTGGCCTCGAAATCATTCACTCGGAGAAGGTAGTCGGGAAGGAGGAAAAGATCATTGAAGCGTCGTCGCGGGATTGGCGAAGTGCGGGCGATATTATGCCGTTAGAAGCGGCGCGAGGCGCTAAGAAAAGAAAATGTTTTGAAGAAGGTCGTGTGAGGCGAAGTGGAAGAATTGCGGAGGAAGATGCCAACAAAAGAATACTCTGTCATAGGCGGTGGACAAAACTCACGCCCGAATATCCTTATTTTCCTTGTTGATGAATTAGCCCGTAGGCGCATTATGGAAGTATTGAAGGAAGTGTATGTCCACGGAAACCACCGATGAGAAACTCTCATACAGTCGGGCACATTTGGAAACTCACAAGATTTCATTCCATGATGAAGAATTGCCTCTCGAAGGTTTGGGGCATAACCGGGCTCTGAACATGCGGATGAAATCGAGGATAAATTTGTGTCTAAAGTGTTGATAGATGGAGGCTGCGGTAAACATATGCCCGTGACCACTCTCCAAGCCTTGGGATTGAATGTCGACAAGATTCGGGAAGCCGTGTCGAGTCAAAGGTTTCGACGAAACTCAGAGGAGTGTCATGGGAGAAATTGATTTGATCTTGGAAGTGGGACCCGTGGAATTCACTGTGGAATTCCAGGTATTAGATATCTCTACTTGCTATAACTTTGTTGATGGGAGGCCTTGGATACACGTAGCGTATGATCCATACTCTACACCAAAGTTTGAAGTTTATTTGGAATCATCGTGAAATCGTTATGTATGGAGAGGAGTAATCATGCAAACAGATCCTGCGATCAAAAGTGTAGATAAGTTGGACGGTTCGGTCTTCCACGTCAGAGAGATTGTATGTGTTTCAAAAGCTGAAAAGTTGGAGTTATCTCGGGCCCTCACAATGGTAGCCCAAGAAATGTTGAGAAATTGTTTCCAGCCAGGTAAAGGCCTCTGATTGAATCTAGGAGGTATAATGAGCCAATTGACACCAACAAGAAGGATACTTTTGGACTTGGGTATGAGCCCACTCACGAAGAGGTATCATCAACAAATTTCCAGGAAGAAGAGATGTTCCTTTGCCTGCTTTGTTCCGCTTTGAATCGGTCTTTTGTCAAAGCTTGCACGACCGAGAATCGAGAAAAGGAGGATCTGACGATCTCGCCAAGGACTCAAAGCCTTTTGTTGCGAGAAGAAGATGTAGATTGCAATGTGATTACGAATGATCATGAGAGACGTCAACCATTTGGGATGCCAAGCAGGGAGATGTCCTAGGAAATTGGACCTGTACCCCGGCCATGTTTCTCCGGGAAGCTTGGTAGAACTTGTATTAGATTTTTTATGAAACAATGCGATTCAGATTGAGGCCTGAATCTCATATATGTTTTGCCTCCCCTTTTGAAAGCTTAAATGACAAATCGCCAGTGCTTTGCTATTTTAAAAAATAAAATAAAAATTGTTGTTTTGCTTAATGACTTTCTTTTCTTTTTCATACTGACTAATAAATCATCGATAATGTGAATGTGACATGTAGTGAAATGAACAAACAAAACCCAAGCAACGAACGAGACTTTGAGGATTATGGGGGGGACCCACAACCAGAAGGTTTGGTCAAAGAATTAGAGCATTTTGAGAACAGACCGAAGCCAAATTTGGATGAAGCAGTAGTGAACACAGGAGACCTGAGTCGTAAAGGAAACAAGAATCAGCGTCCATCTAAGCGACACACGAAAAGAAGACTTGGTAGAATTGCTGAAGCAATATGTCGACATATTCGCATGGTCTTATGACGATATGCCGGGTTTGAGTACATATATTGTTTCACATAGATTACCCATTGATCCATCTTGCCTCCCGGTAAAGCAAAAGCCAAGAAAGATCAAGCCCGATATGAGTTTGAAGGTCAAAGAAGAAGTGTCCAAGCGATTCGGCGCAAAGTCATCCGAGTTGCAAAGTACCCAGTTGTGCCAACATCGTGCGTGCCAAGAAGGATGGGAAGGTAAGAGTATGTGTAGATTATCGTGATCTCAACAAAGCTAGCAGAAGGATGATTTTCCCTCCCAAATATCCACATACTCGCGACAATTGTGCAAAGCATGAGTTGCAATCATTTGTCGATTGTTTTGCTGGTTACCACCAAATTCTGATGGACGAGGAAGATGTAGAAAAAACAGCGTTCACCACGCCGTGGGGAGTATACTATTACAGGGTTATGCCATTCGGACTCAAGAATGCGGGTGCCACATATGAGAGCCATGACTACTATCTTTCACGACATGATCCACAAAGAAATGAGGTCACGTGGATGGCGTTATTATCAAATCACGAAGGCGTCGGATCACGACTAATTTGAAAAAGTTCTTTGGCCAGCTAAGGAAGTACAATCGAAGTTAAACCACGCAAAGTGCGCTTTGGTGTCCTGTAGGAAGCTATTGGGTTTCATTGTAAGTAGAAGGGGATTGAATTGGACCTCAAAGATAAAAACCATCCAAGTTGCCTCATCCAAAAGTCGAAAAGATGTGATGAGTTTTCTTGGGCGACTTAATTACATCGATGAGTTCATAGCTCAATCTACGGTGATATGTGAACCAATATTCAAGCTACTAAGAAGGATGCTCCAACGATTGGGCGATCGATTGCGTGACTTTTGATAAGATCAAAGAATATCATCTAATCCCCGTTTTGGTACCACCAGAGCCGGAAGACCTTTGTTATTGTATTTATGCGTGTTGGAGAATGCATTGGATGCGTGTTGAGGCAACGTGATGAAACAGGAAAGAAAGAAGCGGCTATTTATTACTTGAGCAAGAAGTTCACGCGTGTATGAAGCGGTATACTCTGCTCGAGCGCACTTGTTGTGCTCGACTTGGGTAGCTCAAAAGTTTAGACATTACTTGTCTGCGTACACTACTTACCTCATCTCGAGGATGGACGCTCAAATACATCCTGCGAAGCCCGTACTGCAGGGAAGCTAGCAAAGTGGCAAATCTTGCTAAGTGAATTTGACATCATATACGTCACTCAAAAGGCCATCAAAGGGCAAGCACTAGCCGATCATCTTGCGAAAACCTCGTGGATGAGGAATACATGCCTCTCGGACTTATTTCGGACGAGGAGGTATTATTGTCGGAGAAGATATCTCTGAGGATTATCCGGGTTGGAGATTGTTTTTGATGGGTAATAAACTTCAAAGAGTTGGAGTCGGGCGGTTTTGGTTTCGAATCGGTCGGACTACCCAATTTCGACAAAACTCGATTTCCATGCACTAATAACATGGCGAGAATCTGAAGCTTGCATACTTGGACTCGGAATGGTATCGACATGAATATCTGAGAGTTATTGGTTATCGGTGATTGAGATCTATTAATTCATCAGTCTGAGAGATTGGGCCACGAAGCAGGAAGATACTCCACTTACTGCTGTGTCAAGGAATTGTGCAAAAATTCGTCAAGATAGAAGTCAAGCATATCCACGAGCTCGAGCGAATTTGCGATGCTCGCAACTCTTTCCTCTATGATCCATCATCAGGATAAAATTACATTGATCCTATCAAAGTGGATTTGTTGGACCAACCGACTTATTGTCTCGCGTAGGCGAAGAATCAGATGGAAAACCATGGTACCACGACGTTAAGAGGTATCTTCAGGTCAACGAATATCCGGAAGGCATGACTACCATTCAAAAGAAGACACTACGGAGGTTAGCAAACCATTTCTTCCTAAACGGGGAAATTCTTTATCGGAGGACTCCAGATTTAGGTTTGTTAAGATGCATCGACGCCCAGGAGGCGAATAAGTTGGTTGAAGAAATACACGGAGGTACTTGCATCCCCCATATGAATGGTTTTACTTTGGCAAAGAAAATTCTACGAGCAGGATACTTTTGGATGACCATGAAAACAGATTGTTGTCGTTTCGTGCAAAAATGTCATCAATGTCAGATTCACGGCGACATGATCCGTGTGCCTCCGAATGAGCTCAACGTAACAAATTCCCCTTGGCCGTTTGCGGCGGGGATGGGCGTTATTGGTCTATTGAGCCCTGACATCGATGAGCGCAGATTCATTTTGGTGGCAATCGATTATTTCACAAAGTGGGTGGAAGCATCGTCATACAAATCGTAACGAAGAAGGTAGTGGTTGATTTAGTCTTGCGGCGCATCGTTGCCGATTTGGAGTTCGAGTCAATTGTAACGGATAACGGAGCCAATCTCAATAGTAACTTGATGCGTGAGATATGTGGGAATTTTAAGATCACTCACCGTAATTCCTCGTATCGACCTCGGATGAATGGGGCGATGAAGCGACAGCAAGAACATTAAGAGGATATATTGCGGAAGATGGTTGATAATTACAAACATTGGCATGAGCATTTACCTTCGCACTTTTGGGTTATCGCACCACTGGTCGGACTTCTAGGGGCCACGCCATACCGTTTGGTTTATGGAGCGAGCGGTGCTACCAGAGGTAGAAATACCATCGTTGAGAATTATCCAGAAGCGAGTTGGCCAGAATGGATCTGGTCGGTGTGAACAATTGATGTTGATTGATGAGAAAAGGTTGGTCGTAGTATGTCACGGACATCTTTATCGAGCAGAATGGCTAGAGCTTTTAACAAGAAGGTAAGTAGGAGTTATTCAAGTCGGGACAATTGGTTTTGAAACGCATATTTCGAATCAAAGTGAAGCTAAAGGAAAGTTCGCACCTAGCGGCGAGGACCTACATGGTTCATCGAGTACTAACAGGAGGAGCATTGATCTTAAATGAAATGGGCGGTGAGATATGGCGAAAGCAATCAACGCGAATCTTTGTGAAAAGATACTATGTCTGGATTTTTCCATGTAATGCTTTTCTTTCATATTTTGTAAAAGTTATCAATTATTTGTAATTGGAACTACGTTATGACTTGATTCCCTCGGTGGGGATACGTAGGCGGCCATATCGGCTTCGGTCACACTCTCAAAAAATTCTGTCATTCCATTTTGTAATGTCGAACTACGTTATGACTGATTCCTCGGTGGGATCGTGGCGGCTTTCATCGGCCGGTCGTATTTTAGAAAACCTCATAATCCTCCACTTGTAATGAACTACGTCGCGACACGATTCCTCATGCGGATCGTGGCGGCCTAAATCGGCTTCGGTCCCACTATTTAAAAACTCCCTATTTTGCTTCACGTGTGACGAAATACACTCATATGTTTAAAGTCGACAAGCGGTATGCGCAGGATTCGATCTCGTGCAACTGAAAGATCACAATCTTCGTATTTGGGGCGAAATTCAAGGATTCGCTGCAGGGAGAAACTTATAGATTTGGGAAACATCGGCAGTTAAGTTTTCGATCGAACAAGATTTTGGACAAGGGCGTTTGTTTTGTTTAGCTACGTGTCACTATTCCGTAATTCGACGAAATTCTTATGCATATTTTCTCATGAATAAATTATTTTCAAAACAAATATTTTTAAATCGATGATTAACAAGGAAAAGCAGCGGGGGTTCTGAGTCAGCTTGATTCGAACACCTGGCGTCAAGCACCAAAGTCAACACGAATCAACCACCCTCACGAACTTACAAATTTCTTTGAGTGCGGTCTTGATTTGATAAAAACAAGGAGTCTCAACACTTATTATTTGATTCACAAGGAATTTCTACATCACGGTCGGCCCCGAGATCATACCGCTTACATCACGTCTATGCAACGGCGTCCCTTTTATTATGCCTATCTGGCGGCCGTCATCGATTCATCTATGCAGCGATGATCTCTGCATCACGTCTGAGCAACGGCGTCCGCTTTTATTATGCCTATGCGGCCGTCAACGGTTCATCTATGCAGCGATGATCTGCGCATCACGTCATGCAACGATGTCCCTTTCATTATGCCTATGCAACGGCTTCGTCAAGCGGTTCATCTATGCAGCGATGATCTGCGTCACGTCTATGCAACGGCGTCCCTTTCATTATGCCTATGCAGCGGCTTCGTCAGCGATTCATCTATGCATGATGATCTGCATCACGTCATCTGGCGGCGTCCGCTTTCATTATGTCTATCTGGCGGCTTCGTCAGCGGTTCATCTATGCAACGATGATCTGCGCATCACGTCATGCAACGGCGTCCTTTTTATTATGCCTGTCTGGCGGCCGTCAACGGTTCATCTATCTGGCGATGATCTGCATCACGTCATCTGGCGGCGTCCCTTTTATTATGCCTATCTGGCGGCTTCGTCAGCGGTTCATCTATGCAACGATGATCTGCGCATCACGTCATGCAACGGCGTCCGCTTTCATTATGCCTATCTGGCGGCCGTCAACGGTTCATCTATGCGGCGATGATCTACGCATCACGTCACATGCGGCGTCGCTTTTCATTATGCCTGTCACGGCTTCGTCAAGCGGTTCATCTATGCAACGATGACCTCTGCATTTCGTCCATGCAACGACGACATTCATATAACGTTTATGCAACGACGTTATTTCATTATGCCTATGAAACAGCTTCTTCTGCATCGCATCTACGCAACGACGATCATTTCATCTCAGCATCTGCAACTACGTCTACTTAGGACGACATCTTTTCTCACATGATCACATTTCTCATATATTCATGCTTTATCATTTTTTGTTTTATTTTTGTGTCTTAACAGTTATGCACTAATTTTTATTAATGTTTTAGCCTACAGGAACCATAATTTACAGGAGTTGGAGCACAACGTGGAACTATCTCTTACGGCGAACCGAAGCAATTTGTACCTCGAATGTCGATCCGCTCTCGGCGTCTGCAATGCGATGACCCGGTGTCATCATAATTCGACAACAGGATAAAATTTTGAATCGGCATCACGGCAACCGGTGTCATCATAATTGACACCGGACAAAATTTGAATCGCGTCAAATCCTGCCTTAATTTTCCAAAGATCGCGACCGATACCCGATGTGTCATCATAATTCGACCTTTGGACAAATTTTAAATCTGCTTCGCTTTGGTTTTAATTTTCTAGCGTCCGCAGAACCGGTGTCATCATAATTCGACACGGGACAAAATTTGAATCGAATTACGGCCATAATTTTAGCATCGCAACAATCCAGTGTCATCATAATTCGACACTGGGACAATTTTGAATTGGCGTTTGTCTGCCTTAATTTTTCTAGCATCACAAGCAATCCAGTGTCATCATAATTCGACACTGGGACAAATATTGAATCGACACCAGTTTTGCGTTCAAGTTCCTAGCATCAGAGATCCCCTTTCTTCCTGAAAATTTCCTTTTGCCCTTGCATTTCCTAATTTTTGACGAGTAAGACAAAATGGGCTACAAGTCAACGTCTTTGTCCGAAGATTCTTCCATCATCTCCATACAAAGAGGGACAAGCTGTTGACACCCAATTTTGTCCCATCTTTACTGAACATTTCATTTAGATCCTTTTTATCTCCAATTAATTTTACTATGCTTCTCAATCTTGAAAATCGTCAAAAAATAAGTAGTTTTAATATTCTTCACTAATTATCGCATAATTTTACAATATCGAGTATTACATTTTTTTTTATATAATTAAAATATAAGCAAAACAATTTTAATATGTCAGCGTCAGTATTGATAATTGATTTTCTCTTAATATTTTTACCAATTACTAAATTAAGCATTTTATGAATATTATATTTACTTAAACTAAATAAATATATTAAATATTTTATACCGAAATTTATGTGTGTATGCATTTTTGAAATTAATTAGGACAAGAGAATCATGTTTTAATTAATTGAATAGTTACCCATTAATACCCTAATTCTTCTAATTTAATTCCACATTTTCGTCCATCTCCCAGCCCAAAAACTAATCATTTGCATCGATTCTTTACCAATTCCATGGCGGCCCATAATCTTTATCTTCAAACACACCACGACCCATAAACCGCCCGGCCAGAAATTCCTATTTTCTCGACCCGATCCGCGACCGTGGCCCAGACCATTCTTATCTCCTTGCCCATAAACCCCGACCCGTTTTCCCTATCTCCATCATCCAAACAGGACCTCCCCGATCAGCGACCGTCGACGAACCTCGAAACCACCGATCCGCGCCACCTTTCCGCTTTACGCCGGACAAGCCATGCCACTACCGCCACCATCGAGTAAACCAAACCCATCACCTGCGATCCGTCTCCTTTTCAAAATCGCTGAACCGTGAGGATTCGTTTTAACCAGAATCGAAGCATGCGGGGAAGGTCGCGATTTCTTGACCTTTCCTCTCTTGATTCGGTGGATAAAATCTTGATTCGAGTCGTTCAGTTCAATCAAAGGATAAAAATCTTATCCCGTCAGCGTTTTCTTCTCCTCAAATCGGTGAAAGCAATATTTTTCAACATGTCCATCACCTCATCATCAAATGTCACACGTTTCCCACTCTTTTGAATTCAAAATTCAAAATGAAGAACTTCTTGAAGAAATGTTGAAACTCTGAATTTTGGGCTATAAATACAACCGTCGGTTGTGTTTGAGATAGTTTTTCTCCTTGAAAAGCGAGAACAAGTTTCAATTGAAAACTTTGAAGGAGCTCGGAAAAATCGAGAAAGAATCGACTTCAAAGCTGCATTTTTATTTTCTAGCATTGATTCAAATCTGAAAACACTAAGCATTCACTTCGCGATCGCCACCAAACACCTCGGTGACTCGGCGACTCGAGGCAGCGCCTCGGTTCGCCACGGAGAAGGTAAATACGATTCGATTTAATTTCTTGTTTATTTCATTTCTATGATGTGTTCTTATGTTTGATAAACATGCGATTAATGATAATGCCTATATATGTTTGCTTGCTATTTGATAAACATGTTTTGGTTCGATGAGGTGTTTAGGATCACTCGATGTGTTGTTAAACATGTTCGATTACATCTGAACCAGATAAGGTCTATAACGATCTGTTAGTTAATGTAAACTAAGATTAATCTTATATGACTATATCAAGTTATGGTATTTATGATTAAATTATCCATGAATCGATTTGATATGTTTAAAATTGGTTATAACCATTATGTGTTGACTGTTTGGCTGAAGTAAATGCATGTTGTTTTTGTTTAGGACAAATGTTGTTCATCTGCAAGTTACCTATTTGATTGAACACAGTGAGGTTTATTTAGCCATATGTAATCCTACGTGATTTTAAGTTATTAGGTATGAAATTTGTAATGTGTTATAGCTAAATCTAAATTTGAGAAATTATGTAAAGGTCACTATACTTGATGTAGATTGAACATGTGAGGGTATATTTTTGAAATCTATAGCCTCACATATCCGTAATGTACACTTGAATGATCACTTTGTCTCCCTGTTAACATATAATTTTTCCTAAAGTCACCACATATCATGCCTATCTGTTTGAGTATTAAATGATATGGTTGTTAGTGTTTTCATGCATTTACTAAATCACTAAAACGGATCTTACTTATTATTGTACATTTTAGCAAGTATGGTTACAAATTTGTCTAGTTATGTCCACCCATGCATGTTTGAATATAAAGCGGTGTAATAAGAGATTTGCTATATCAAGTATTAAATCTGAACTTGGTTAATGCAGGATAAGAATATTTACTTGTTTAACATATTGTCTTTGTTTTATGAGATGGTTACGGATCCCCAGTCTGTTTTGAACTTGTTTAGTTCCTATGTGTGCTGATATTGATTTATTACAAGTTGCTTTGTCTTCATTTTGATGATCAATTATAGGATAAACATGTATGGGGATAACTTGTTGTTGAAACTGCCTAAGTGGATAAATTTAGTGAATGACTTGAATTAGTCTCATTTTTTAAGAAAAACCAGAAAGTATTTTGCTTCATATCATGATATATATATATATATATATATATTTCCAAGCTGTCTACTTGTGAATACATGTTTGTGTTTTAGCTTTGTGGATTTGTTTACGAGAGCACATTTCTTAGTATGTCTGTTTTATTTTAGTGGTTAAGTATATGTTATATGAGAAATTGTTTGGATTCATGTCCCTGATGTCCAGTCCCCATGATAAATGCTTAAAGTGTTATAAGTTCTAGACCGATCTCCTACTCATGCGGCTTGGTGGGTGAACTCTGGGCCAAAGTCTCAAGATTCCCTCTTATTGTTACCTTTGTTTGAAAGTGTGTAACCTCTGTCAGGAGTGAATGAGATTGCTAGCATGAAATCTAAAATACGATTTTGTTTATATACAAACTGGACTTTGTCTTTCTAAGTTCATAATTAAAATGTGATACTTTGATGTCCTGAAGCATGCTATTTGTTCCTAACAAGGTTGTTCTCTCCCTTTCATTGAGCTAGTCATCTACTGTCTTTGTCTATCTAAATGCGAAATCATCTACAATAGTTGGTAATATCTTATACATGGTTTTATTACATTTATGCGAAGTTGTTAATCTGGTAAAATTTAGCTTGTCCTCATCATGAGTAGTTTGTGTTAGTTAGTCTAATATTCATGTTGTTACTTTGAAGTTTCAGTGATTTTTTTAGTCGTTCAGGATGGTTTAAGTAGTTCGTGTGCCAGTATGTGATTCCTCTAGCTATATAATAATTTAATATGTTATCCAAATAGAAGTTTGAACTTGTTTAAAGTTTGAGGTACCTAAACTAGGATGTTTTAACCTTGTTTTCAACTATGTGTGGTCTCTCTGTGAGTCAAAATGATAGTACATATGTTAATTTAAGAATTGTTTAACTGTGTATGGACTATTATAACTTAAGCTTTGTTCACCTTCTGTGAGTGCACATTGTTATGTAGACTGGTTAATCTGGTTAAAATGGACTCAACATGCTTATTTGCCCCTGATGAGTAGTGTTAAATTTATTTGGACTCATGAATACCACTTGCGGTTGGTCAGGGTATATGCATAGGTATATAAGCAATGTCACACTTAGTGGTCTAGGTTTAACATGGATCTGAGTGCGATGGATGTTAATAAGTCTATTTCGTTCATGCTTACTAAAATGTGTACTGCTGTTGGTGATTGAAACCTCCCTCTCATAAGAATAATAGGTGCACTGATATTGTCTAATGTATTTTACTGTCTGTCTTATGCATTCCTGTTAGTTATACCTAAGAATTGGTTCCAATACAACCTTTAAGTTTTGTTAGCTTAGTGAATGAATTACATAAATCTGGGTATTTGTCTTTGTTGAAAATATACAAGTGTAAAGCTCCCAAAGTACATCCAGTGCGTACTGGAGCTCTATACTTTTGTATACCATGGGTATGCTATATAAGTATGAAACAATTACTTCAATAGATATTAAAATTGGATCCATATTTATGTAAACTGCGCCCTGCAGGGCTCACGATGCATTGGGTTTAAGTTTGTGTATAATCTATTGCTTAAAAATGTTTGTGCATGTTCTATTGTTTCTGAATACTGTATAACCCATCATTAATGATAAATGTGTTTGAATAGTCTTGGGGGAGTTACCAATTTTGGGCTGGCCAGTTTCCTTCTCTTTAAAGAAAATCTCTCCTTTAATTTTCTGTTAAAATTATTTGAGGTCGTTGTTGTGGGCTTGCTTGCTCTGTGAGCAGTCAAAATGAAAGCCCGGTTATGTATGTTTAAATTTTGTATCAATGTTTGTTATTTTTTTAATAAGATTTGGGATATTTACTAACCTATTTCTTTTCTTTTCTTTGTTTACATGAAATGCATTGGAGAGCAATAAAGAGTCTCATTCTGAGACTCACTCATTACATCCACGATCTACATTCCTTGCATCTTCCAATCTGGGACCTTGAAACTAATAGAGGCGAGGATAATATCTTCACCTGCCCTAGTCATTTTATCTCCTTACTTTAACTCTGTCACTTTACTTTTATTTGTATTTTTGTTAACTAACCTTATACATTATTGAAAATGCTTAGAATAGTTAGGCCTAGAATTATTAAAGGTGGGTAGTTAAATAATAAAATGTGTCGCTAGTTTAATCTATCTTTAGGCCGTTATGCATTTTCAAAACTTTTCAAAATAACTTAGCCTTTTCATTGATATTATAGGAATAAATGAGTTCCTAGTTCTTATTAAACTTCATAAAATGACAAAATCTATTTTTTCTACAACAAAGATCTATTTTCTTATTACCAAGTGCAAAAGAGGAAAACCCTTCTACCCATTTGTATACCCTTTATAAATATCAAAATTTACATATGATACGTACTTTTAGTAAACCATCTTTTTATTATTTTGCATTTTTATGATAAACCTCTTTGTTCAAATAGAATGTTTTCCTTGCATTTTACAAATAAACTTCATGCAATTCTATGGAAACTATATATACATACATATCTTTTAAATAATTATTTGCAAACATCTTTTTTAAACCCATGTTCTCCTAAATATGCATTTTTCAATAATACTAACCTAAGTTTGACCGGACAACCGCAAGTTAGCGGATCCTTTAGGATGCCTAACCCCTTCTCTTTAGGATAATAAAGAACCCTTACCTAGAATCTCACATAGTTTCACAGACCTTTAAAATGGAGATCATTCGTAGTATTTTATGCTACATTTTTAGTGTCCTAATTCACTATAATAATTAGGTGGCGACCTCTTAAAATACATTTAGGAATCAACCATGTAGCAGTAATCCCGTTTCCGACTCCGGTTGAAATGGGGCGTTACACATGTAACACTCTGACATGACCTAAAACAACTTTCTCACGAACAAAGTGTAGGTCTATCTCAATGTGCTTGGTTCGCTGATGCTGAACCGGATTATGAGACAAATAGATGGCAGAGATGTTATCACAATACACAATAGATGCCTGACGCAAAGGACACTGAAGTTCTAACAGTAAGTTTCTGAGCCAACAAATCTCAGCTACTACATTTGCAACGCCTCTGTACTCAGCCTCAGCACTGAATCTAAATAGGGTAGCATGTCGCTTGGCAGACCAAAAAATCAGATTATCACCTAAGAAAACACAAAAGCATGAGGTGGAGCGTCACGTGTCCGGACACCCTGCCCAATCAGCATCCGTATATGAGAGCAACTTGTTTGGCGCAGAGAGGTATAGGTACAAACCATAATCAAGAGTGCCCTTAATGTATCGAATGATACACTTAAAAGCAGTGAAGTGACACTCCCTGGGGGCATGCATGAATAAGCATATCTGCTGAACAACATAAGCAATGTTTGGCCTGGTAAATGTGAGATACTGAAGTGCACCTGCAAGGCTCTATACAGAGTAGGATCGGAGACTGGAGCACCATCCATAGCACTGAGCTTAGATTTCGAATCGACTGGAGTAGGCATAACTTTGTAATTCACCATCTTAGCCCTGCACACTATCTCATCTGCATACTTACGCTGACACAAGAACATGTGATTGACAGACCTGGTCACTGATATTCCCAAAAAATAACTCAGCTTTCCCAAACTAGTCATTGCAAATTCGGACTTAAGCAAGGCAATAATCTCATTTTTCAATCTATCGGAGGAGGCAGTCAGAACAATATCATCCACGTATAGTAATAAGTAAGCAGTACTACTTCGATGAAAAATAAAGAGTGATGTATCACTCTTGCTGCATACAAACCCAATCTGCAAGATATACCTGGTAAAGTGATCATACCACGCACGTGGGGCTTGTTTCAGGCCATATAGTGACTTACGAAGACGACACACATAGTGAGGAACTGCTGGATGGGTGAACCCAGGCGGCTGATGCATGTACACTGTTTCTCTCAGGTCCCCATGTAAGAATGCATTCTTCACATCAAGTTGATGGACAGGGCCGCGGCGCCGTGGCGGAAAATTGTCCAGATCCGAAAGGGAATTGGCCAAGGGCGAGGAGGAAAAGGATACACGTTTTTGGAGTTTATAAAAGGCCCGTTGGGCAGATTTTTTAAAGGGGACTCAACCTTTCTTCACAACACAACATAGTTCTTGGAGGCTACAAGATAGGAGACTTGTTCCAAAGTATTTTCTTTTCTTTGCTTTATTTTAATTTAGTTCATGCTGGATATTAATTTGGTTTTTAGCATGTCTATGGCTAGGAGCTAAACTTTTAATTATGGTTTTCCTTTCGAATCGCTTGAAACTCGTCTTTATGAATTAATGCAGTATTTTAGTTTTTTCTTCATATAGTTAAGATTTATTTAATATTTGGTTTGATTGTTTGATAATTAATTGATCACTAGTTATCATCACGTATATGATTTCGAATCAAGAACCGATAGGGGGGATTTGGATATGCTGTAGTTGAATAAACATAAGTTAAAATCGTGGACGAAAGTACCCCGATACTTGTGTAGCTTCATAGGTTATTGTTCTTAATCCTCCTATGTGGTAAAAATCTATCATAGAAATATAGAAGATTTCTGCACTGGGATTGAGCGTTTATATATCCTAACCAAAATATAAAACAGTCTAGCTAACCTGCTTTCTTAAAATAGAAGAAGAACCTTTATTGCTGCATTAATGATTAAAGCGAGTGGATAGTCGAGGAGATTGGAAACCCTATTTCCACCATAACTGATTCAAATAAACTATTTTAGTTAATTTCTACAATTACTTCAGTAGTTTATAGATAAAACCAAAACAAGATAAAGATAGTCAAATAGATAACTTAGGATAGATGTTTGGTAATTGAAAATCAGTCCCTGAGGATGATATTCGGTCTTACCAAGATTATATTACTTGAGCGATACGTACACTTGCGTAAAGCATAAGAAAAATCGCTAACAAGTTTTTGGCGCTGGGCAAACAGTCTTCTCTGGACATTTGACGTCGCGGCGCCTCAGTGCAGGGCCGCAGCGCTGAGGACGGGACAGAAGAAGCGAGTTTTTCGATGAGGATGGGAGAGATGACAGGCTTGTCAAGGAATGAGTAATCCGGTTTTTGGAATTTTTGAAGATTCGAAAACGGGAATGTGGTCTCGTCTAATGTGACGTGACGAGAAATGTGGATTTGACGAGTCGACAAGTCATAGCATATATATCCCCTATAGTTCGGCGGGAATCCTAGGAAGACACATGGAGTGGACCTAGGATCGAGCTTGTGATGGGCGGTAGAGCTAAGGTTGGGATAACACAGACAACCGAAAATCCGTAGATGATAATAGGAGGGCACTCTATGGTAGAGGATTTCGGTAGGGGTCATATTGTGAAGAGTGCTAGTAGGGAGAATATTTAGAACACATTCTGACATTTTAGCAGCATAGACCCAGAATGATGGAGGGAGGGAGACATGAATCAATAGGGTGTGAATCATGTTGTTAATGGTGTGTATGATTCTTTCAGCTTTATCGTTTTGTGGTGAGGTGTGCGGGCAGGAGAAACGAAAAACCATGTCATTATTGGTACAAAAACGGTGAAACATAGAGTTATTGAATTCACGACCATTATCGCACTGAAATGATTTTATGTCTTTTTCAAATTGTGTTTGAATGAACTTGCGAAACTCAAGAAATTTGACAAACACTTCCGATTTAAATTTAAGAGGGTATAACCAAACATAGTGTGAAAAATCATCAAGCAACACAAGATAGTATTTATGACCGAGAGAACTATAGATAGGAGACGTCCATAAATCGGCATGTATAATGTCAAAGGGAGCAAAGGTAACACTAGTAGATGATTTAAACGGAAGACGAATATGTTTACCTAAAGAACAAGAAACACAATTTTGGGCAAGCTTTCCATTACAAGTAATGAAATTATTGCCTCTAAGAAAATTAAAGACTGAGACTCCTGGATGACCAAGCCTATTGTGTCATGTTGAAGAAGAAATAGCCGCTAGAGTGACGTGAGAGCAAGATCTGACAGCGGAGGTGTAGGTGAATGGATAAAGATCCCTCGTGCTATTGCATCTCGTAAGAGGTGTCCTCGTATGAATATTCTTCACAGTAAAACCAAAAGGGTCAAAGTCCATGAGAGAATTAATGAGTAAATTGTGGACGAATGAGGTTCTTAATCATATGTGGGGCATATAGGGTGTTTTTGAGGGAGAAGGGTGGATGAGGAGGTTGTGTGTATGAGGTACCATAACCTTTAACTGGAATGTGTTGTCCACTACCTACTGTAACATATTGAGGATGCTTTAAACTAAACAGTTTAAGAATAGTACCTGCAGATTGGGTGACGTGAGATGTGGCGCCTGAGTCCATGTACCAAGTATTGCAGTACATTTGCATAGAGAGTCTTTGAGCGCTGACCCAACTCAGTGGGTGTCATGCCGGAGGAGGGCTGCGGGACCTGACCCTGCATGAAGTGGGCCTGCTGGAAGGCTGGAGCGGGGCCTAACAAACCGGAGTAAAAATACGGATTGTAGGGCTGCTGGTACTGGAATGGACCTTGCGCCGCGGCTCTGGACTTGGGCGCCGCCGTCCTGTATTAGGCGCCTTGTGCTATGCAGGGCTGCTACGGCTGGCAAACGAACGGTGAGGAGCCGCGGCCCAGTTGTTTTGCGATCCCTGTTGTTGT
The DNA here is from genome assembly GCA_029844215.1 of Przewalskia tangutica. Taxonomy (NCBI): domain Eukaryota; kingdom Viridiplantae; phylum Streptophyta; class Magnoliopsida; order Solanales; family Solanaceae; genus Przewalskia; species Przewalskia tangutica. Next base: position 42,524,825 of record CM056723.1, on the reverse strand, counting down.
TGCTACTGCTGGTTCTGTTGACCACGACCCTTGCCACGACCACAACCTCCTCTACCGCCGCGGCCTTTTCCACCCTTGCCGCCGCGACCCTGCCGCTGTTGGGAGTTTTCCGGTGGCGTCTGATCTTGGGGTTGCGAGTCGACAGTTAACACCTACTGGGCGTGCTCATCCTGCTTAGCACGACGGGTTTCTTCGAGCAACAATTGTGAGCGAGCTTTGTTAAAACTTGGTAGCGGATCTGCCTGTTGGATCATGGTGGCCAAAGTATCATATTCGCCCTTAGTAAGGCCTGCAATCATTTGGAGCACCATTTTAGCGTCAGTAACAGGCGTGCCGACGTTGGAGAGTTGATCCGCTAGAAGTTTAAGCTGCTTGAAGTACTCAAAAACATTAGAGAAGTTTTCAAGACGTGTTTTGTTGAATTGTCCTTCCAAATACACGGCACGAGTGTGCTTGTTGTCCTGGAAAATTTCCTCCAAATGATTTCACAAGTCAAGGGCTGTGGAGTCAGATTTCATGATAGTAAGGAGCAGATCCTGAGAGATACTACCATATATCCACTGTTTGAAGCCAGCGTCTAGACGACGCCAAGTAGAATCATCAACCTCCTGAGGGCGCGGAATTTTGTCATCAATATGATCAAGCACGTTATAGAGACATGCATGATTGCGAAACAGTTCAACCCAGGGAGAATACTGACTGTTTTCTTGATCAAGAAGGATAGAGATATGATTCTTGATGTTGGAAACAATTAGGGCGGGATGAAAAGAGGGTGATGACTTGGTGGTGGAATTGTGGAGGAAGATGCGTCAAGGACATCGGAAGAATCCTGAGTATCAATTTAGAGAATAGAGGAATGGAGAAGAAAAACCAAGAATTTGGGTAAAGAGAGGGAGGCGCCGAGGCGAGATGCCTGGGGCGTGCTTGGTAGAAAAATTCTAGGGTTTTTGTTACACCCCGTAGTTCAGGTCATGCGTATGAGAGCGTACGAAAGGGAGTAAGACTAAAAAATTTAGAAGGATAGGTTGACGGGTTGTTTTGGACAGGTTTTAGTCAACTTTCAGGCGGGTTATGACCCGGTACATTGAGAGTTCCTAGGTGTTTCAAAGGCCTAGTGCGTAATTCGTTGAGTCTAGTTTCCAACGCAACCAACCGTTCGTCGATAGGACATCGGAGTAGAAAGTTATGGGAGTTACAAGTTCAGTGCGCAGTCGGACAGGAAGGTGTTTCGGTCAGGAGCCACAGGGCCGCGACGCCAGATTATCTGAGTGTTCGATGTTGCGAGCGCGGCGCGGAATGTTAGGAGTCGGCAGAGGTTTCAGCTAGCGCGAAGGCGGGTTCTGCGAAGTTGCGGGGAAAAATCTGAACTGTTTTGTTTTAAAAAAGGCCATGGAAGAGTGACACGTGTCCCCCCCCCCCCCCCATCTGATTTTGCATGCACTACTTATTGACCAAGTCTTGAAGACTTGGTCATTATTCAAGTTCTTCTCTCTCTCTAAAGCTAAAAGCTCTCCCTTCTCTCTAGAATTTCAAGAGGAAATCAAAGCTTGGGGAAAATCTGAAAAAGTGTGGAAAGAAGGAAGCTTGTTGGTTAGCTTGTAGGAGTATTGTGGTGGTATTTTTGGAAAGGAGGATAGCAAACTTGTTGGAATAATTTGGCTAAAGCTCTAAGGTAACAATTCTTCTCTTGTAGCTAGTTTTTGGTGTTGCATGTGAAGAAGAAAGGTCTTGTAGTGGTAAATATTGCTCTTAGATAAATTGCATGTAAGAAATATGGTTTGGATATGAAAGAATTGGATAAGAAGGTTATGTAAGCATGTTGTAGCCAAAATACTACCTTAAACTTGTTAAGTTAGTTGTTGTACATTGTGGGGCAGAATTTTACACATCCTACATTAGGTGTGTAATCCCCTTTGAAATGTTTGGATTGTTGGGCCTTAAAAGTGGCGTTTGAATGTTGAATTCGGCCTTGAGAAAGGTGACAAAGTATGTAGAAACAAAGGAAATGCTGCCCAATTTTCCATAGAATTTAGTGACTTTGAACTTGGAAGATTCTACATTGAAACTTGAGGTTAATGAACGTATTATGGTCATTATAGGTTGACATACTACGTGCGGTATTTTGGACTTAGCAAGTGGATTGACCGAAGAGGTATGTGGAACTTTCTTATATCTTGAGCATGAATAGCTTTACTTATATAGTGCGATAGACGTACAAGTGTTGATATCCCTTACTTGTTTTAAGGATGGTCAAGTTTTGTGAGTAAGGGTGGATTAACTCATTTCTTTAAAAAGTACTAAGGATGTCTTGAGTTTTCAAAGTTAATGGACTTGATGTGTTCAAGTATATGATTATTGTTTCTTTTTAAAAAGTGTAAGTCCCTTGGGTTTTAGAAAGTGTATTTGACTAAGGCATAACGGTAATATAATGATTTTATGGGAAGTTGATTATATTAGCTTTATGGGAAGTTAATAAAGGAAGATTTACTCTAAGTAAAATGAGTACGGATAAATGATTTGAGGTTGTGAAAGGCAAATTGGTTTTAAGGCATCAATTGCCCAAAAGTTTTATGTGAAAAAGAGTCTATTTTTAAAAGAGTAGAAGTATGTAGTACTTTGGGTTAAATTCCCGGATGTCTTTTATTAAGATATGTTAGTGCCTTAAGTAAACTAAAATGAGAGGGCTTTCTTAACTTATTTACGTTATGTGTGATGGCCGGTTGAGCTAGGGTAAGAGTATAAATGGGGGGTAAATCCCCAAGACGTTATACCACCTTCTCCAGGGTAAGAGTATAAATGAGGGGTAAATCCCCAAGACGTTATACCACCTTCTCCAGGGTAAGAGTATAAATGAGGGGGAAATCCCCAAGACGTTATACCACCTGCTTCAGGGTAAGAGTATAAATGAGGGGTAAAACCCCAAGACGTTATACCACCTATTACGTAGATTTGTTACCCATGATGCGAGGAATACCTCATGCGAGTCCGTAGGGCTCATGCGGGTGAAATAGTCCCATGCGGGTGAGTACAACCTATGCGAGGAATATCTCATGCGGGTCCACATGACCCATGCGGGTGAAATAGTCCCAGGAGTAGGAGTGCTTAATGATACTGCGGGGCGGATGACCTTGCTTTGACCATGAGCTTCCTATTTTCATGCAGTACTGTATATGTTTAATATTCTCATTATTAGTAAGACACAGTGTTACGTAAGCGATTTATACATGTCTCGATTATTTTATACTTATGAGGTATTTTCGTACTTTCGGTTTCGCATACTTAGTACATATTGTATGCGACCCCCTTCCCGGGGCTGCGTTAAATCCGCATAGTAAAGTAGCGGTGGTGGATCCTCATTCTTAGGATCATTTGCAGTGTCGAAGCTCCGTTCCTCGGAGGCTTGTTTTGTTAGTGCGGTTTTCCACGATGTTGTAGGTATTTTGTACATTCAGGTATGGCGGGAACCTGTCATACGCGATTGTTATTCTTAGAGGTCTGTAGTCACGTTTGTGGTGTTGGGCTGTAAGAACACAGTTGTACTTTTGATTAAGTGTATTTTTATGGAAGGCAGCCTTATCGGCTTGCCAGTGATGTTTACTTTATACAGGTTATGTGTATGTATGTTCCGCTGCTATTCTCTGATGTATACCTGACGGGGTGCCCCGGTAGGGCACCAGTCGCGGCCCCGGGGTCGGGTCGTGACCGTTTTTCTTTCTAGGCTCTTTATCATGGGCCTAACTCAACCCCAAAAGCTAGCTTGTAGAGTGAGGATTGTCCAAGTCCATATAAGTAGTCCATGTTCCAATTCCATATCTGATATGAGACTCTTAATACTCTCCGCACACTCAGACCTCGTTAACTAGAGCGTAACAATATAATTTGGGGGCCCAACATCGGTCGACAACGAATTGGAATGAGTCTGACTCTGATACCATATAAGATGATATTAATCTCGGGGAGTCTTTCATTAATATCAAGGTATATATATACTACAATGTTCATCCCTTATACAATAGGAATCCTAAGCCTATACAAAAGAGGAATTCTAGTCTTACCATAATTATATTTACACAATATATAGAAATATTATAATTATAGATAGGAAATATATTGTTTTCTATATTTACACGTTTACGCGAAGCATGCAGTTAGCAGCAGAGTTCTAAGGTGGTAGAGCAACTGTGACGTATAGGGAAGCATCAGGTAGCTTGAATAACATAATATATGTAGTAATTTATGGATTTAGCTTTGATCCTAAAAAACTTGTCTGTTTGTATTTATGTCGTGAGGAACTTTTTAGTGATACTTCTGAGGTGCATCACAAGAAATAAACATCAGAGAAAGAGAGAAGATGCATAAATTAATACATGGATAAAAGAGTAAGTACTTCAGATTAAAAATATTTTCTAGCAGATTAAGGCTCTGTTGCTACATACAATTTGACACGAAAATGCAATGGGCTATGCTAATTTGGTACAACATATATATCTTCTGACCTTGTATATAGTATAGTGCTAGCTATGGGTTCGGAAAAAACAGTAATTTTAGCTCAAACTCTGTATTTGTGTTAATAAATTTATTTAATATGTACGAAGCTGGTAAATAAAAAGATTATGATCCATAACACATAAGCTAAAAATCTTGACTCCGACTTTGCTAGTATATAAACATACGAAGCATAAATACACAAAGGAGGGGCCATGATTTAGAGTTAGAATAGATTCAAACTCTTTGCAAGTTGATCCATTTACAAAAAGAGAGTTACTCGTATGGGGCTTAATTAGTGTTCAAAGATATGAAGCATTAAAATCTACTTCTGATTAATTAAGTTGAGAGGATTCCTCAAACATTACTTCTAATTAAGTAGGACAAGAGTATCATTTTCTTCTTCATTGATAGATTTCTTCCCTTGTCTAATTCTAAATTGAAAAGTTTCGAACCAACTCAACCGAGAAGAGCATGAATTCGTCATCCCAAAATTTGACCTGAAAATATATGTATGTCCTAAAAATAATATGTATTAGGACAAAATGTATTTTATACATATTCGTATTTATATATATTAATGTTGATTAATATTATGGCATTTTGCATTTGTTGAATTATTAATTGATTGTTTATAATATTCTATAAATGCATCCTTATCCCTAGAGTGTACGTGTATATTAATGGAGTGAGAATTAATATTATAACGTAACTCTTAAATCGCCCCGACTAATGATCATCGAGATTGGAATATCGATGATATGTGATACGTCGACATGTGGTCTGCATCATGTCCTTCGGGGATGTAGTATGTCTCACTTGCTACGAGTTATAACAACTCGTGATGGACACATGGATACTTGTTGGAGTATTGGTATACCCTACTGATATACTATTTGTTATATACATATGTCTAGAGTATTATCAGTGTGTGGGAGATAGTAATCCTTAGACTTGAGGTCAATATAACCTTGTTTACTGAGCAATGTACTTTGATCCTGTCCTAAGATCAAATGCCTTATAGGTTGAGACGCGGCTTGCTTTGGGTACGTTGCGAAGTAGACTGAAGGTGATAGTTGGACCAAGATTAGGATTCATTCCTTGAATACTTATATTCGAGAGAGCACTCAGATTCTCATAAGATATTGGGTTGACTAAGTCGTTGGCCAACACAATGGACGTGTCTTTGATAAGGTCTTGTTGTCAACTAATATAGATGAGTTAATATGATCAAGCCATTTGAATAGACACTTGACAAATCCTAAGCTTGATTGAGTGTGTCGTGAATGAAAGGATTTTATCTTCCCATATAGAGGTTCAGTTCACATGTTTCGTGTAGCTAAACTTTACATATTTAGGTTTCGTCTTCCGGCGCAGTCTAGGAGTTCCGTGAAGATCCTAATGATATTAGTGTCAATATGTAGATGCATGAAGGGTAAACACAAAGTCAATTGTTCCGTCGATTGAAAGATGTAATTGGAAGGAGATTATTTATATGTTCGGTTGATTATCGAGACATTGTACGAAATGGAAATAAGGCAGAAATTGGACAGGGTCGCAGCGCCATGAGCTTAGTGTCGCGGCGCCATGGTCTTAGCGCCGCGGCGTCGAGGCGGGACCAGTGGGTCCGAATTATAACCCAGTCCAATTTCTTGTGGGCCTAGCCCATGGAAACCCTAAGCTTCTATTGTTGCCTATAAATAGAGGGCTTATGCTTCCCATTTCAATACACCAAAAGCAAGAGACTAATCTTTTCCAAAGCACTGTTGGAATCCTTAGTATTCTAGACTTAGCAAATTACATCAAAGTTCTTGAACTTGCAAATCGAGGGACTCTTGAGTGTGTACCCCGGACTACACAAAACATCAAGATTTGAGGTTGCTATCTACAAAATGTAAGTCTTCTAATGAAGTATTACATTATTACTTTGTGTTTTATTTACATTACATTATCACACTTCAGTTTGACCGTCGTCGGGTTTGAAACATAAATTTTAAATTTCACTGTCTGTACGAATCCGACAACAAAACCCTTCAGTGGTATCAGAGCAAGGGCTATTCGTGTGATTTTGTAATGAGTATTAATGATAATATGAGCTAAGATTTGTTTAGATCTATTTTCTGTGTTGTTGAAAGCTTTAAAATCTTTAAATCTTTAGAATGCATGGTCCGTGTACCTAGATATGTTAATACAATGTTGTAATCGAGAAAAATCATTTCAATATATAACTCCTCTAAGTTGATATGCGTTATCCAGCCCGCTTGTGGCATGATGCATTGAAATGAAGAACGAGAAGAAAATTGGAAGTAATTGTCGATGAACACATTGTTTTAATGGTGATGATGTTACAAGTGATATATTTGAAAATGTGAGCCCTAAACCAGTTTTAGGGACTCGGAATTTCGGATCTTGCGTTTCTGGAGAGAGGCGCTGCGGCGCTGCATGGATTTTGTGGAGGCGCCGCGGCGCTGTTCATCCAGAAGCTTAAAAATGAATTTTTGGATTTTCGTCCTCTGAAGAATTTGGCGAAAATTTCGAAATAGTTCTCACGATGTTTGTGCGGCCACACTGTTGGCGCCGTCTTGTGTCGGCGAGAACCCTTCGGACTTTTAGGCGCCCGTATGCGTCAGCAGTGTATTTTAAAAAAAATCATAATCTGAAATTGAATTTTAATATTCTGTTTTTAACTCCAAAGTTTTAAAATGACAGAATCTGAAAGTAAAGTTTTTTTAATAAGATAGAGTTGGTCCTTTCGGGCAAATATGCAATCAAATAAAGTTTCTGAAAATTAGATTTTAAGTTCTGAAAATTACAGACATGTCCCTGAAGTTTGAAAATATTTTCTGAAGTTTGAAATTGTATTTTCTGAATTTATGAGGGGTTCAGAATTGAACTTTTAAATTCTTAAGAGACTGAAGTGTAAATTCTGAAAATTTACAGAATACCCGAAAAATAGAATTTTAAATTAGAAAATGTTTAAGGGACTGTTTGACATTGACATAGATTATAGAGTTTAGACAAATAGACTCGTGATTATCATTAATGATATATTATTATATAATATACAAATGTGCTAAGTGTTTTAAATGTGATGCATTTAAATTATTAGCATAGCGTCCGCAATTATTATGCAGGTAGGCGACGTCCGATGGTGTTTAATTTTAATGGCGTGATAAGCTATGCGGATAGTAGCCGATACTTGATTAAAACCATTTTATATTATGCATATTGGGTTTGATGGTTTCTCATCTAAATGAGTTTAGAAATTGCATGATAGGATGTCATATGATATATGTCATATGGTTGTTGATCTTGGTTAAAATCTGAAAATGTTCCCCAAACATCAAATATAAGCCTATTGAACGTGTCGTCTATTATAATTGTTAGGGTGCAAAATCCTTTTCGGCGATACGAGTATTTATGCCAAAATATTTGCTCTAAGTCTACGAGGACTCAGGCTCTTTCATAGATGTGTTAAAGTAGAGGTAGATGATAAACTTCTGTGGGTATTTACACCAAAGTGTTTGCTCGCAAAGGCTAAATTTACTTAGGTACTTAAATACAGTCGTGTAATGGAGTTGACTTGCTTAGATGAATCTTGGCGCCAAAGTGTCGGACTAGTCTAAGGATGCATGATTAAAATGAAAGATATTTAATCAAACCAAGAGTTTCAAATTTAGTTTTGTAATTGGTTGAGGACCTACCAAAGTGTGCTATTGAAGTTATCAGTCAAAGTGAACGCGGATATAGCATATGTTTGGATCTTTGCTCACTATGACCTTAAAATAATTTAGGTCCATATTCTACCTTGGGGTCGTAGAAGTATGTTAAAATAGTGAGAGCTAATTAAACGAAAGACCATGTTAAATTAGCCTTTAATGAATGTGTATAAATTGGGAGAATGAATTGTTGATTGCATTTTCCTATTCTATCTATATCTTCAGATCTTCAGAATGTCAAACTTTTCGTTGAAAATGCTCATGGAGTCAAACATACTCACCGGACCCAACTAAATTGACTGGCTTAGAAATGTTAGAATTGTTCTAAGACAGGAACATATTAAGTACACCTTGGATCAGGTATTCCCCACCGCACCGACGGAGGATTCTGCAGAGTATGCGACCTTTGATAAGGCCGCGAACGAGAAACATTATAGGGATGCCACCTCTGCTCAATGCCTTATGTTGTCTTCTATGTCTCCACCACTGCAAAGACAGCATGAAACTATGGGGCCCAACGAAATGTTAGCCCACTTGAGGAGTCTCTATGACTCGCAGTCTCAGACAATGGAGTATGACCTGCTAATAGAGCTCTTCAAGTGCAAGCTGAATGAAGGGGGCCAAGTTTCTCCTCATGTGCTGAGGATGATTGAGCTGATTGAGAGGTTGACCTCTATTGATATAAAGTTTCACGACAGAGTCTCCACCACCCTTATTCTCCACTCCCTTCCACGGTCGTTGGACAGTTTCATCATCACTACAACATGAATGGAACTAAGATGACATTGCCAGAACTTCACAATATGCTAAAGACTTTTGAGTCTCAGACCTCCAGGGGAAAAAGCATCGCACTTTGATAGGTCTTCTCACCATTGGCGAAGGTAATGAAGCCCAAGGGAGGGGCAAAGAAGAAGAAGAAGTTCCCATGTTTGCATGAACTGCAACAGGAAGGAACACTGGAGAAATGACTACACTGCTCCAGGCGGAGGGATGGCACCAGGTGCCTCAGCCTCTACTGGACAAGGTATGTTTGTAATTGAAATTAATCTATCTATAAATGATTCTCACTCCTGAGTACTAGATACCGCTTGTGGCTCACACATTTGTACAAATGTGCAGGGGCTAACTGACAGCAGGAAGGTCGGGCCTCGAGAGGTGGACCTACGCGTTGGAAATGGAGCACGAGTTGATGTTGAGCGTGTGGGAACTTATATATTAGATTTACCTTCCGGTAAAATTTTAATGTTAAACTATTGTTATTATGTTCCTTTCTTGACAAGGAACATTATTTCCATTCTTATACTTGATACTAAGGGCTTTTCCTCAAACATTAGTAGTGGCAATATGATTTTAGCTTTTGATAATGTTGTGTATGGAATTGCGCCTCTTGTGAATGGATTGTATACATTAAACTGCCGTAGGGAAATTTTCAACGTACAAAATAAAAGAGCAAAATTAAGTGAAAGAAATTCTACCTACTTGTGGCATTGTAGACTTGGTCATATCAATCAAACGAGGATAGAACGGTTGAGGAAGTTAAACTACCTTAAACCATTTGACTTACAATCTTATGGTAACTGTGAATCCTGTTTGAAGGGTAAAATGACCATTAAACCCCTTACTGGAAAGGGGATCCGTGCCAAAGAGGTGCTTGAGTTGGTACATACGGATGTATGTGGACCATTTTCGACTCAAGCTAGAGAGGGTTTCTCGTACTTCATTACTTTCACAAACGACTTGACGAGGTATGGGTATGTGTATCTTATGAGACACAAATCCGAGGCCTTCGAGAAGTTTAGGGAGTTTAAGTGTGAAGTTGAGAAACAACTCTCAAAGAGTATCAAGGCCCTCCTATCTGACAGTGGGGGTGAATACTTGAGTAAAGAATTTCTTGAATACTTAAAGCTACATGGAGTTCATTCTGAATGGACACCTCCTGGAACACCACAGATGAATGGTGTTGCCAAGAGGAGAAACCAAACCTTACTTGATATGGTTCGATCCATGATGAGTTTTTCTGGTCTTACGACATACTTTTGGGGATATGCTATCTTAACCTCGATATATGTTCTGAACAGAGTTCCATCTAAATCGGTAGAAAAGACGCCATATGAGTTATGATGTGGCAAAATGTCATCACTTAGACACATGAGGCCCTGGGGGTGTCCTGCATATGTCAAAAAGTTGATCACTGATAAGTTGGAATCTAAGAGTGAGAAATGTTACTTTGTTGGGTACCCGAAGGAAACTAAGGGATACTATTTCTATCTGGAGAACATGAGATAATTGTTTCCAGGAATGCAACTTTCCTTGAAGATGAATATGTCTACAAGGAAGAGAGTTGCACAGAGGTAGAACTTGAAGAAGTTCAAGAGCAGAGTAACATAGAGGTTGAATCCTTGTCGGATGATAAAGGCAAAGATTCAATGGGAGCTTATGGCGAAGATTGGGTATTTCGAATACACCCTTCGGCCAGTGGAAATGAATCTTTTTCTAGTGAAATCAAGACAACAAGACAACAAAGTATACATGATGCTCTTTCCAAAGAAAGAAGTCTTCAAGTACACAAATACTTGACAATATGGGTATATGAATCCGGTATTCCCTTTCATGCGATGGAGAATGATAGTTTTAAAAGATTGGTTGAGGCAATTGGACAACTTGGTCCGGGTTACCAACCTCCGAGTCAATACCAACTTAGAGAGCCACTATTGAAGGGTGAGGTGGAAAGAACAAAAATATCACTCAAACCGCAAGAAGAATAATGGGAAAAAACGGGTTGTTCAATCATGACCGATGCTTGAAGATAGAAATTGAAGAAGCATTATGAATTTGTGCGTTAATTGTCGATTTGACACAAATTTCCTTTCTTCTAAAGAGGCTTCCGGGGACTCACATACCGGTGTTTACATATTTAATTATGTTGATGAGTGCATTGAAAGTGTTGGGGCTCAAAATGTGGTCTAAGTGGTGACCGACAATGCTTCCAACAATATGGAGGCCGCGGTTTTGTTGAAAGAAAAGAGGCCTCAAATCTTTTGGACTCCATGTGTCACTCACACTATCAACCTTATGCTTGAAGGCATTGATAAACTTCCTCTTTTCAAGAACACAATTGTAAAAGCCAAATTTTTTATCATCTTTATTTATTCACATCATAAGACTTTGACATTGATGAGGAAGTGTACAAAAAGGGAGATAATACGGCCCGGAGTAACTAGATTTGCCACGACTTTCTTAACAATACAAAGTTTTATAGAGAAGAAAGAGGACTTGAGAAGAATGGTGGGCACCAATGCATGGGAATCCACAAAATGGTCTAAGAGTAAGAAGGGAAAACCGCATATGCTACTATTGTGCAACCGGCCTTTTGGAATGGTATTTCTCTTTGCTTGAAGGTATTTACACCTTTAGTAAAAGTCCTTAGACTTGTGGATGGAGATGTGAAGCCGGCTATGGGCTTTGTGTATGGTGAGATCTTGAAAGCCAAAAATGACGTAAAAAAGGCTTTGGGATATAAAGAAAAGTATAAGGCCATACTTGACATAGTGCATGAAAAAGGAAAGGAGTGTATTGATACTCCACTTCATATGACGGCTTACATGTTAAATTCATACTACTTCTATAAAACATTTAGTACATTGATTAATAAAAAAATATGGTAATCTTCTCTTAGTGATATGGTAGATTTAATCTTTTATAAGATTTTAGTAGGCTGCTTGGTAAGTCCATAAATCTTGTTTGGGGAGGAAGTTGCTGATTTTGGTCAAGTAGTTGGTTATCCAGACTGCCTCTTATCATCAGTCTGTTAATTTTTGGGTAGTTTTCCCTTTTATTTGAGGATCTCCATATTGAAGTAAAGGTATTTATGGAAATAAAACAACTGCTTGGTTTTCATTTTCTTATAGTAGTTATTTTCCCAGCAAATCCAATTCATCATGTGGGAATGGTGCCAGATATTTTATTTGGATTGGAAAAATGTTTAGTTAGGAATGGAAAAGGGGAAATACCAGATTCATCAATATCTTTCCTCTCTTCTAACACTCTAATTTCCCCTTCTGCTCTTATCTTTATACTTGTGTTCATAAAAAGAATCTTTTCCTTTTTTTTTTTGATAAAGAAAGAATTTTTTCCTCTTTATTTCATTCTTGTATTTCTTCTCCAGTTCTTGCTGAACAGACTACTCCAGACCTCCGGGCCTGTGGTCAATTAAAACAATGTAAAGCTCCCCCGATCTGATTGTAGTTTGTACATTGATTTAAAACATTTCATGGCCTCTCGCAGAATAAGTTTGTGGCGGTGACATTTCTCGATTTTTAAAAATCGAAAGTTTAGAGATTCAAACTCTTTGTGATTTATTGATTTGTTCATTTTTCTTTTCCTCTTCCCAGTGGTTTATGTCTCTTTCGGAGGACTTGGTGATGTTGAAAAGTGACCCCTCAAGACGCAGAAGTTTAAGCTCGATCAAAAGCTCTTTCTTCTTTTGAGGAAGATGGTGAAGTGACTACATCTGCTTCTTGAATCCTTAAGGAAGCGAATACTTTGTTTGCTAGATTTTTGGCTATCAACTTGAAACCTATCTTTGTTGAACCGCATCTTTGTTGGTTAAATTATGTAAAGTTAGAACTTAATTAAGATGTATTGACTCTGCTCTTGGCAATAATGTTTGTTTTGGAAGTGTTTGCTCTAAAAGCAGGTCTCTGCGAATGCACTTATGTTACTCGTTTCTGCGTTGTTGCAATGAACAAGTTGGTTATAACTATCGGTATGCATAACGTGAAGATATCATTTGTTGTCTTGTCGTTTTGGCTTTGTTGCAATGAACACGTTTCTTGCACTTGTGCTATAAAATGTAGGTTTAGGCGTTCGCATAATCGTTCTTTTCTTGCGACATAATCATAGACTACGGAAGATGTGCGTAGAGTTAGACACTAGAATTACAAATTGGTGAAAGCTTTTTCTTTCCTTCGGGAGAAAAATTCTTTGACATGTTCTATAATGCGTGTTCTTTGTTAAACTCATAATTCTTTTGAAAAATGAACAAGCATAGAGGCGTCTGTAAATTGAACATTAAAGCCCATATAGGTCTAGATTTTACGTAGATGCTACAAAAGAATAGTCGAGGAAACAAGCTTCTATTCTTAATTTCAAAGAGAATGCAATTATAGACTTGATTATTCAAGTCCCATAGCTTGGCATAAAATGTAAACATGAAAGCACAAAATTCTATCTTGGATAAAAGAAGAAGATATCTTACATCTTGGATGCACTTTTTCTTGTGGAAATTTGTCTAAATGCAGCTTGTCATACAACCAAGCTTATCTTCATTTCCTTCCACGCTTGTTTTCCCCTTTTGAATCTTGTCTTTGGTAACTACCTCTGCGAATTTCCCCTTCATCATATCACATTCTTTCTCGGTTCAGACTCGCTTCCCATCTTTTCCATCTCTGCTTTATCATTTCCTCTTTCTTTGTTATTCCCCTTGCATCTTCCTTATGTCTTCCGAACAACAATCGGTTATCAGAACCCCTTTGTATCCTCTTGTACTTTGTATCCTTGACTTCATTTGCCACGAGAAAATAAAATTTGCACTCTAATCGAAGCTTTTAGTTACATGCGGCGTGAGCCAGGAGACATTTTGTTGCATTCCAACACCTGCGGACTTCCTCCTTTCCCAATCGGTTAGATATACGTGCTTGTCAGTATATATCAATTGCTCTATACATTCCATCGCATTTCTTTTAGTTCCTTACGATCTTTGCTTGTGATAACTCTGCTAGTGCTAAGAATGTGTTCAACTTCAAATCTATGTCACTAGCAACCTCAGCCAAGAACTCATCAACGAGTTCTGCTACTACGATTAGGCCAGACGTATCCGTACTTGAGTAATTGCCGTAGAAATTCTTCAATATCCTTTTCACACTTTCAGTGTCATCGCTCTTCTTTTGCGTATCGCATGCGGTATTAAGAGGTCCTCGTGATTTGCACTGGTCTAGTTGCTTTCTATTCTAATTTCCAATCTGCTTTTGCGATCGGTATTAGCATCGAATTATTGCAGTTGCGGCATTTGAGAGAGCAAAGAACACGGGATCGGTCCGCTTTCTTGAGGTAACAATCTCTCCATTGCCTCGATAATCTCTCTTTGAAAATTCCTCGTAAATTGATGGCTCATCTTCTCCTTTAGTTCGGAAAACCCGTTTGTTGAGATAGTGAAGCGAGAGATGATGCCACGTATTCCAAAGGACTTTTCGATGAACCGTTGCGAATAATGGGCTCGTAGAGAGAAATGGATAGTAGTGTCAAGCCCTCTGATTTCCAGTCAAGAACAAAAAGCCGCCTCCTCACATTTGGCTTATAGGCATTTTTATCATTCTCACTATCATCATCCGTTGTTGTAACATTCCTGTCGGTTCTCGAAGACACGGATCATGCGATGCTTTGGCAATAATGGACTCTGCATGCATCGACGAGAAAGATCCGCGCCTTGTTGAAGAATGGTTTCTGCAGTTGAGGGCTTTAATACACTTGTTCGGCTAGGAAGGATATTATTTTGAAAGTAGAAACAAGCGCCTTTACGAGGTTGTTGGTCTTTGTGAATCTCGGACATTTCAAGGTAGTGAGCAAGGAAAAGGACTTTAATAACATTTTCAGGTGACAGATTTATGTCAAAGCCATGGCAGAATCTTGCTACAAGCTCAAAAGTTTGAGAATCAGTGGGAATATCTCCTAGAACATGAGAAAGATCATCTTCTGGATTCTCTTTCAGCAATGCAGCTAACTGCGAGATCTTGCGACCAAAATTTCTGTAAGTTCAACACTGAGCAGGTTTAGGAAAATTTGGAATAATTGAGGGCACTGACATCTAAAGAGTTTTTCAAGATGTGTGCTACATTTGGCTTTTTCATTATAACTTACCCTATTCAAGGAGAATGGTACTCCACATATGTGGAGTTGAACATCTGATGATGAAGTAGACATTGCTTTCCTAAAGAGAGAGTATAAAAGAAAGCAAAGATTAAAAGGTCTGATAAGTGAAATAACAAAACTAAATGAGAACAGGACCATGACAGATTGTTAACTTAGAATGTAAACTTTTACCTGGATGGAGATCCTATGCTTTTGCTTGTGGCCATTTTTTCATATTTTTGTTGTCTCCAAGTCATGTAGAGATCAAATTTTAGGGCCTTCAGGCTATGATATTGGAATCAGGATCTCTCTTAAGTAGATTCTGATTGCTATTCTGCAAAATATATAGCAGTAAGCCCCCTAAAAATACATAAAATCTTGTTTTCATTTTTTTCACTTTTGATACATTCAAACAATCAATACCCCCCCCCCCCCTAAAAATACCTAAAATCTTGTTTTCATTTTTTTCACTTTTGATACATTCAAACAACCAATACCCCCAGTTATACGATGAGGCCAAATATACTCTTGACGTTAGTAAAGTTATTAAAAATAACATAGGTTCACACTTGGATATTAGTTAAGCCACCACTCTACAAGCAATTTGCATACTAGTTAATATATAGATTCCAACGCACTTGGATATGGTTTTGGTTTACATAGTTCATACATAATTAAGACTAATCTTAAACTAACATATTAAGCACTTTATTTAACTAATCATGCTTGATACTTAATCTATCCGATTTAAACCACAGCTAATGTAAGTTTAACACATATTAATAGCTAACTTGAACAGGCTCCGTAAATACATTTCATTCAAACAACAACATAAGCAACTACTACATATTTAACACAAAACACATATAACTTTGCAGAAAAATAAACTGAGAGCAGGCGTGTTCACGGACCTTGATTGGGTAGCGAACTTGAGGCAGCGTTCCGAAGCGTCGATTCACTCGGATGACTTTCTGCCTTTGGTTCTTGACTGGTTTTTCACTGGTTAGTTTTTTTTGGTGTTCGTAGAGTATTCGACTGATATGGACTGCTATTCGAAGGTGTTCAATGTTGTTTTTCTGATTAAAAAAAAGGTGTTGACTAGTATTTCTATTGGTATTCCAAGGGTTTTCAGACTGTGACCGAGGTATTTTTGCATGCATGAAGATTAGTTTATATAGTCTCGACTTGGGTTTCGATTTGAAGTGATTTTAGGGTTTTCAGCTAATGTAAGATTAGTTTATATAGTCAGATGATTTGGGTTTAGTTGATAGAGACGACCGGATTTTCGGGAATTGTCGGCGGCGAAGGGTAGGGAATATTAGGGTTGTTGGTTTTAATATTTTGTGGGAGGGTTCTGTTTTTGGATGACGGGGTGCGTTTGGGGGGATGAAAAGGATTTTTGGGCTTGCGGATTTGGGCTGGGCGACCGGCTGGGCTAGGGAAAGGGGACCAATTAAATTGGGCTGGTGTATTGCTTTGGGGTTGGGTAGAGATTTTAGGTATTTTATTTTAATATTGGATTGTAGTATAGGAAAATTATATGTTAAAAATTATAAGGATAAAAATACCAATGTGATTATTAAAATTGTTTTTGCGGTGTTTAAAATAGTTCAATTTGTCACGACCCGACCCGACGGGCCGCGACCCGACGGGCCGCGACCCGACGGGCCGCGACCCGACGGGCCGCGACCCGACGCCATAATTGGACGTCATTACACTAACCTGTCACGTAATCAACTGACCCTTAAGGGTAATAGAAAATTTCAGCAGCACAACGCTGCATCTATAACATATACTCATGTATAGATAGGACAATCAAAAAATATATGCAACTTTCCATGTATAAGATAGGACAGTAGATAAACATATGGCTAGATGCACCAGAAGAAGCATGAGTAGTCAAATAACAGTCTCTATATTAGTATTACATTGTATAATAATCTCTGTTATTATTACTCAATAGATAATAAACCATGTATTTATTATTTGTTGTATAGTAATCCTAGTTCATAATCCTTGCATAATCGGTGGCGAAGCCAGGAATTTCACTAAGAGAATTCAAAATGTAAAGAAGTTAACACAAGAAAAGGCATCCCTCATTCAACATCTATAATTTTCCAGTGAAGGGGATAAAATGAACCACCTTGTGCCACCTAGCTCCGCCCCTGTCCATAACTATAATGTGAACCAATGGGCTTTAATGTTCTGAATTTACAGCATGTCTCTATGCTTGTTCATTTTTCAAAAGAATTATGAGTTTAACATCAACACGCATTATAGAACATGTCAAAGAATATTTCTCACAAAAGGAAAGAAAAAAAGCTTTCACCAATTTGTAGTTCTAGGTGTCTAACTCGGCGCACATCTTCCGTAGTCTATGATTATGCTGCAAGAAAAGAACAGTTATGCGGAACGCCTAAACCTACATTTTATAGCACAAGTGCAAGAAACGTGTTCATTGCAACAAAGCCAAAATGACAGTACAACAAACAGATATCTTCTCATGTTATGCATACTGATAGTTATAACCAACTTGTTCATTGCAACAACGCAGAAGTGAGTAACACAAGTGCATTCACAGAAACCTGTTTTAGAGCAAACACTTCCAAAACAAACATTATTGCCAAGAGCAGAGTCAATACATCTTAATTAAGTTCAGAACTTTACATAATTTAACCAACAAAGATGCATTTCAACAGCATAGGTTTCAAGTTGATAGCCAAAAATCTAGCAAACAAAGTAAGGATTCAAGAAGCAACAACAAATGGAGTCACTTCACCATCTTCCTCAAAAGAAGAAAAAGCTTTTGATCGAGCTTAAACTTCTGCGTCTTGAGGGGGTCACTTTTAAGCATCAGCTGAAGTCCTCCGAAAGAGACATAAACCACTCTGGAAAGAGGGAAAAGAAAAATGAACAAATCAATAAACTGTCAAAGAGTTTGAATCTCTAAAGTTTCTGACTTCTAAAAATCTGAGAAATGTCACTGCCACAAACTTATTCCTGCGAGAGGCCATGAAATGTTTTAAATCAATGTACAAACTACAACTGTACTGAAGGGAGCTTTCTGTTGTTTTAATTGACCACAGGCCCGGAGGTCTGGAGTAATCTGTTCAGCAAGAACTGGAGAAGAAATACAAGAATGAAATAAAGAAGAAAAAATTCTTTCTTTAGCAAAAAAAAAAAAGGAAAAGATTCTTTTTATGAACATAAGTATAAAGATAGGAGCAGAAGGGGAAATTAGAGTGTTAGAAGAGAGGAAAGATATTGATGAATCTGATATTTCCCCTTTTCCATTCCTAACTAAACATTTTTCCAATCCAAATAAAATATCTGGCACCATTGCTACATGATGAAATGGTGAGAGATAGGGCAATGTTGACCAGCGAGATTGGATTTGCTGGGCAAATAACTACTATAGTGGAATTAGTGGGTGCTATGTAATCCAAAGTGAAAATTAGCTGGTGGACTGCTGCAAAGCTACCTGCACTGAATGTTTTTCATCTAGCTTATAGATAGATCTAGAAATTAAACCAATACATTGAAGAAATGGGACGAGCAAGTACATACATTTTTTTATCAGGTCCTGATGTATCCATTGAGACCTTGTATACTAGCCCATGCACGATATATTCAAATTTGTCAGCAAGAGATTTTTGCTCTCCCTGCAATTGAAGAAAGTTAAATGCTAGCCATTAGCTAGTATAGGACATTTTTAAGATTGGTGGCCACAACTCTGAACCTTCACATTACTGTTAAGAAAACCGGTGCACTAAGTTCCCGCTATGCGCGGCCGGGGAAGGGCAGGACCACAAGGGTGTATTGTACGCAGTCTTACCTTGCATTAAAAATGGAAAGTTCGACACAACGACATAAAGGGATTATTTTTTAAATTGGAAGCAGTTACTAATTCATGATCTGGCATGTACAGAATGAAAACTTCATTCTCGATTCTACGTAGTGTTATGCTTAACACATGCAAGTTGATGAAAGTTCCTTGAAATGAGAAAAGGGAATAGTTCAATGAGAATAGGAGCCCGGGCAGGGGTTGTTTCCACGGCGTGACCTACTTTACCAGTTACAAGCAACATTACCGTTGCACAAAAAAGAAAAAACTTGGAGTAGCAAAAACAAATTAATAAAAAAGATTCCTACATTTCTTTTCGAAATATGAAAGTTATCTAAATTTAAGAAAATGAAAACCAAGCAGTTGTTTTATTTCCATAAATACCTTTACTTCAATATGGAGATCCTCAAATAAAAGGGAAACCTACCCAAAAATTAACAGACGATGATAAGGGGCAGTCTGGATAACCAACTACTTGACCAAAATCAGTAACTTCCTCCCCAAACAAGATTTATGGACCTACCAAGCAGCCTACTAAAATCTTATAAAAGATTAAATCTACCATATCACTAAGAGAAGATTACCATATTTCTATTAATCATCAAATGGACCTTGCAGGACAATTAAAGAGGAAGATGCACTAATATTTAAATGAGTAAACGAAACAAATACCTCAGGAGGATGGCTAGTGACAGCCGACCCATCCATACTGAGTGTTGTTGTTATAATCATCCTATACAACTCTTTTCGCTGCATAGGGTATAGTTCTGAGTTGATATCTAGCTGAATTGATGTTGCACCATCATTACTTTCTGCTTCTATGCGAGAAACTAAAGAAATTGGCATACTTCAGTCTAAAGATCAGTGATACAGATATGAAAAATGCAACAACAGAAAAGTCGATAATTATAATAATTTTGCCTCTCCAAACATCTAATGTCACTCACTCACTCCTAAAACAAAATCAGAACAAACATATTGTACCCAGCAAAATACCCAGGTAGTACTCATCTACGTTAAAAGAACTTAGTGTAGGATATAGAAACCACAGCAAATTCAAATACAAAATAATTAACAGCAAATGTTAATTTTGAGAAAGATCTTTACATGAAACAGAATGACATTCTGACATTATAATTATATTCTTCTTTATAGCACCAATTAATTATCGTCTTCTTCTCTACAAAAGCTCACAGCATAAAAAACTTTTCCTCCAACTATAGATTCATCTAATTTATAACTCATATATATTTCTCTAGGGTCAACATCCACATACTTAGTTTATGCATGACAAACTTTATACATGCAGAACTCACTGAATTAGCTATTTTTCATCCTCTTACTAAAAACTGTGTTATGTCAAAAGAAACAAAAGACTGATATGCCATTTAGTTTTAGGATGCATGCAGGAGACTTCATTAGTAGCACATGCACCAGATAGTACTAGCTGAGGTCAATGCTCCCTATTTTCTCATACCAAAAGGTAAAACTTGAACACTATATATCAGTGTAAGATAAGTTAAATGCTAGAACAGTCATCTAGTAAACAAAGAACATTCAGAAAAGAAAACCATGAATTCCAACTAACAATAGTTCTAGATCTCAAATTGAATGTCACATTATGAACAAAGAGACAGGCAAATGAAATTTGACTGTAATCTGATTGAGTTTTATCAGATAGAACTTAAGCCCAGTTGGTAAGATTTGTTTTTAAGCACGTCCAAGTCGGGAAGTTTGTTACTGCAACTGACTTGGAAAATCCTGCGTCTATGCAGTCAATAATTCCTAAAAGACTGTGCTTTTGTTCTGATACACCTTTTGGCTCTTGTATATGAAACCATTTTTGCCAATAAAATATCATTTAATCATAAAAAAGGTCATAAAAGGCTGACAAGTTTTAGTCACCGGGCTCTCCAATCAAAATATACTTGGCATTCTATTCTACTCTTCTTTTCAGCATATCCCATAACTTATAGCACTTCCTCGAGGGAAAGAAAATGAGATTGTTTCATGATATCTATATATCTAAGTCACCATTCCATCTATTGGTCACGGATTTCTTTAAGAGATGAGTATTTTTATTTAGGTGTAATAAATTTTATTAAAAGAGTACAAAGGAGGTACTACAAAATGCAAGTAAAGAAGGAGAGCTGTTACATCTTAATCTGCAGCATATCCAGAAAATCCAAGTACTTAGACAAGTTAACTATCATGCTATCCCTACACCAAAAGTATAGGTTTGCAAACATCTAAATTAGTATTTCTTCTTCATAGTATAGCCACAGAGTGACAGAGGTGCAAAATAAATACATTAGGTCCTTATTTTATCCACACAAAACAAACAAGATGTGATAATTCCATCCCTAAAGATTCTCTAACATGCTTCAGAATTGTTGACTGTTGTCCAGAAAAACAAAAGACAAGGGATCTCAAAGAATTCCTCTTACCCAGCCCAGCTTGGAATGCATCAATAGGACATATCAAATTATCAATTTTTTCCTATTTATCTCCCATCCCCACATATTCCCTTTCCAGGAAAGAAGATGCAAGCTCAGAGAAGAGTAAAGGAAGATAGAACAAAGGAGCCCCGGGAAACCAACAATAGTATAAAAAAGGACAGCCCGGTGCACAAAGCAATACAGGGTTCGGGGAAGGGTCGTACCCCAAGGGGTGTGCCTAACCTAATGTAAGGATTAGTGATTGTTTCCACGACTCAGAACTCGTGACCTATAGGTCACACGGAAACAACTTTTTCGTTGCTCCAAAAGTCACGTTGATACCGTTTCTTAAAAGCATAGCATGTAGCATCAATATCATATGGAGTAAATGAAAGAGGTATTACCTTTGTCATACTTTTTGCCATCAGCATCCACCTTTCGAACCCTAATGATTTCATCAAAGTGAAACCCATCCATTTTCAGAGGTAAGCTTCCCGAAGAGACGTCGTCACCTAATCACAAAAGGAAAAGAATTCAAATGAAGGTCATGAACAGTGACAATCACACATGTCTAATCTTTTATCGATTTGGTGAGATAAATTGACTTCTGCAGTAAATAATTTTATCGGATGTCTACGATAAAATTGACTAATCTTTTATCCACAAGGTGATAGATAAATTGACTACTGTTTATATATTACGAGAAACAGAAAAAGACAAAACGTCAGCAACATCCTAAAACAAATACAGGATTAAAAAAAGGCCCAAATCTGGATGTCTTTCCGAATGCACAGGGCAAAGCCGTTTTTAAATCACACTAAGGGAGTATCTAAAAGAGATAATATAGTGGATATAAGGAAAGAAAAAGAAAACAGAGGACACTCAAGATCTTTTTAGAAAAAACCTTCTCACTCTTTAGAGGGATTAACATCAAACCTCTCACCACTATTTCCCGAAAACAAAGAGCAGATTTTGACCATTTTTTTTCTACTTCATGGCAAATCTAAACCTCGTTAGTTGAGCAATGCCCTATTAAGAACTGAACATTACACCGGGTGAAAAACAAAAACACATAATAAATAAACAAGAAAAGGAACAAATCAAAAGAACCTGAATGTTGCCAAGCAAAAAGAGATGGAAGTTTTTTTTTGATAGAGCAAGTTGTAAAAAGAGACGGAAGCTATCAAGAACAAGTTCTGTCTAATATTTAAAAATCTTGTAAATACACTGATAATCAGATGATGGAACAAAATTTACAAAGGATTTTCCTAGTTAAGATCAATACTCAAAGAAGAAAACAATCTTAAAATCCAACCTACCTCATCCTGAACACATCCATATTACTCCTCTAAACTTAAATCAGCTGCACAAGAACAAGCACTAAGCCAAAGAAAGCCGGCCCTTCCAGTTTTTAATGTCTTCAACTCTTTCATCAAGTTTGCAACTTTCCACCATTTCACCATAGTTGCCTATACCTTACATAACTTGCAATGCATGTTGAATAACCTATTCCAAAATCTTTTTTATTCCCTGATATGGTAAACCCCATATCCCCTCCCCCCACACACACACCAAACCCCCTACAAGAGACCCTTTCCACCTTGCTCCCCTGGTGACCCAAATCCCCAACCTTAAGGTTGAAGCTAAAGGGTCCACACCACTACGCTATCCCTCCCTTGTCATTCCAAAACTTATTCTCAAAACGTCTTTAAAAAGCAATTGACCTAATAGCACCAGCAACTAGCTCAGAACTTATTCATTTCTTGTTTAACTAGACTACTAAGAAATAAAGGGAATTCTGTAAACTTCCAGAGGTCATGCAATATCAAAACCCCAACATCTAGTGGTGAAGAGACTTTCAAATTCAAATTACTCCGACTTGGAAAACTCGTGTTCTATATCAATCAAAAGAAAATAAAAGGATGAAACAGAAAGCTTATACACTTTCTCTGGCAGAGTAGTCACTAGACCTGTCCAATGCTCGGTCCGGGTCGGGTCGGGTGGATTTTTTTCCTACTTGACATACACGGGCCTGACCCTACTTTTTTTTTTTAAATCCCGACCCTGGCCCTGACCCACCCTACAAAACAAAAAACGTGAAATTTTGCTCGGGTCGGGGGCCCGACAATTTTTTTATTCTTTTAAAAATTGAATTTTCAATACTGAAATTGAAATTCTCTGACACATTATCATGAAATTTGGACGTTAAAATCTATTGTATATCGCGAGATATTTAGCGAAAAAAAGGGAAAATTAGTACCGGTTTGGGGAAAAGTAAAATTAATTGACAAGACGGGCGTTTTTTGAGAAATCGGCTGCGCCAAACCACCTTGAGGGAGTATGTCCGGCCCCGTCTCGAAAAAAGACTAGACTGCAAAAAAATTAGGTAAAACGAACGTCCGAACGTAAAGTTATGACCATTTAAAATTGCACCAATTTACAACTTCTTTCTTCTCACCTTATATTTTATGTCAATGCTACGCATTAAAAGATAAAGTCTACATCACATATATTCTTAAAACATGTAAAAAGAATCCAACATATGATCAGACATTGGCGGGTAAGAGGTCGGCGGTCAAAAATTTCGACTGCCCGACCCTACATTTGATCAGGTCCCAGCATTTTCAGGTGGCTCTCGAGTCAGAAATTAGCCGACCATGACCTGATTTTTTGGGTAGGGTCGGGCCGGGTTAGATCCCCGACCCGATGGACAAGTCTAGTAGTCACACAAGCAAATTAAGAAATGTGATATATACAACAACAACAACATACCCAGTGAAATCCCACAATGTGGGTCTGGGAGGGTAGAGTGTACACAGATTTTACTTCTACCTTGGTAGGTAGAGCGATTGTTTCTGAGAGACCTCGGCTCAAGACAACGCATAAGAACAAGCAAAGCAAAAGCAAATCAAGAGTAAAGCAACCAAGAGAAACGGTCAGGAAAAATTTAAAGCAGTATGAAAATGTTGGTATCAAAAGCGAATAAGCTCCGATAGCGCATTCCGAAAAAGTAAGCAGTAACCAAGGCATGTTAATAAGCTAAGCAAAGTACACTTACACATATCAACAAAAAATAAGCTACATGATAATTTTTGTATTTCATAAAATTTGTCAAAATTAATGATCACAATAAAAGCTCTTCTTTAATAATTTTAGTAACATTACTTGTTCCCAAGTCCCACCGAGCTTGAGGATATGCTATTCCCATAATCCTTCTTTAGTAATTGTAACAACTTAAGCACTACAGATACACTCTAGGATTAGAAATTTCTGTACTTTCCATCGAGCTTTCATAAAAAACATCAATTATTATATAAAGAAACCTAAGCATATACCAAGCATATCTATTTTTACATTTTAGGGTCATGGAGAAAATTTCCAACTCATATTACAACTCGAGACCCCACTTGTGTGATTACACTGGTATGTTGTTGTATTCTATTATTACAACTATTGACCTGTAAGGTAACCTCGAATTATACATTTATTTCCCAAGTTCCAAACATAAAAACCAACAACAGCAACTAGATGGAAATTTTGAGAGAGAGAGACCAGCCTGCTAAATTCGGAGATAACTAAGAAGAGAGTTCAAGGATGATCGGCGTTTTACAAGGTTTTAGAGGGAGAAGTGCACAAACAACCACTTTTAAGATTTAACACCACTCTTTAAAGTATAGTCAGTTTTTTAATATATATAGAAAATGAACGTTATTTCATTAGTAAATTTTATGTGGACAAAGTTACCCCTCCGCACAATAGTACTGTTTCTTCTTCCTTTCTTCTTCAGCCACCTCTTTTTAAGTGTCCGTTTGGTCATGAGAATTATTCAAACAAATTAAATTTTTTTACTTTATTTGAAAATTACCTTGATTATAAAAATTCTAAATATAATTAAAATTTTATTTGAAAATTTAAAAATACATTTCATTTTTTTCACTTTTGATACATTCAAACAAACAATACCCCCGTTATACGATGAGGCCAAATATACTCTTGACATTAGTAAAGTTATTAAAAATAACAGAGGTTCACACTTGGATATTAGTTAAGCCACCACTCTACAAGCAATTTGCATACTAGTTAATATATAGATTCCAACGCACTTGGATATGGTTTTGGTTTACATAGTTCATACATAATTAAGACTAATCTTAAACTAACATATTAAGCACTTTATTTAACTAATCATGCTTGATACTTAATCTATCCGATTTAAACCACAGCTAATGTAAGTTTAACACATATTAATAGCTAACTTGAACAGGCTCCGTAAATACATTTCATTCAAACAACAACATAAGCAACTACTACATATTTAACACAAAACACATATAACTTTGCAGAAAAATAAACTGAGAGCAGGCGTGTTCACGGACCTTGATTGGGTAGCGAACTTGAGGCAGCGTTCGAGCGTCGATTCACTCGGATGACTTTCTGCCTTTGGTTCTTGACTGTTTTTTCACTGGTTAGTTTTATTTGTATTTAATAGAGTATTCGACTGATATGGACTGCTATTCGAAGGTGTTCAATGTTGTTTTTCTGATAAAAAAAAAAAGGTGTTGACTAGTATTTCTATTGGTATTCCAAGGGTTTTCAGACTGTGACCGAGGTATTTTTGCATGCATGAAGATTAGTTTATATAGTCTCGACTTGGGTTTCGATTTGAAGTGATTTTAGGGTTTTCAGCTAATGTAAGATTAGTTTATATAGTCAGATGATTTGGGTTTAGTTGATAGAGACGACCGGATTTTCGGGAATTGTCGGCGGCGAAGGGTAGGGAATATTAGGGTTGTTGGTTTTAATATTTTGTGGGAGGGTTCTGTTTTTGGATGACGGGGTGCGTTTGGGGGGATGAAAAGGATTTTTGGGCTTGCGGATTTGGGCTGGGCGACCGGCTGGGCTAGGGAAAGGGGACCAATTAAATTGGGCTGGTGTATTGCTTTGGGGTTGGGTAGAGATTTTAGGTATTTTATTTTAATATTGGATTGTAGTATAGGACAATTATATGTTAAAAATTATAAGGATAAAAATATCAATTTGATAATAAATAAAATAATAATATTTTTGAAGATGTTTTAGTGCACAACGCTACATTTATAACATATACTCATGTATAGATAGGACAATCAAAAAATATATGCAACTTTCCATGTATAAGATAGAACAGTAGATAAACATATGGCTAGATGCACCAGAAGAAGCATGAGTAGTCAAATAACAGTCTCTATATTAGTATTAAATTGTATAATAATCTCAGTTATTATTACTCAATAGATAATAAACCATGTACTTATTATTTGTTGTATAGTAATCCTAGTTCATAATCCTTGCATGTCGATTGGCGAAGTCGGAATTTCACTAAGAGAATTCAAAATGTAAAGAAATTAACACAAGAAAAGACATCTACGATTCAACATCTATAATTTTCCGGTGAAGGGGATAAAATGAACCACCTTGTGCCCTAGCTCAGCCACTGTCCATAACTAGAATGTGAACTAAACATAAAAAAATTAATTTTTTGAATAATTCTCATGACCAAACGGACACTTAAAAGAGGTGGTGAAGAATAAAGGAAGAAGAAAGCAGTACTATTGTGCGGAGGGTTACTTTGTCCACATAAAATTTACTAATGAAATAACGTTCATTTCTATATATATATATTAAAAAGCGACTATACTTTAAAGAGTGGTGTTAAATCTTAAAAGTGGTTGTTTGTGCACTTCTCCCTCTAAAACCTTGTAAAACGCCGATCATCCTTGAACTCTCTTCTTAGTTATCTCCGAATTTAGCAGGATGGTCTCTCTCTTTCAAAATTTCCATCTAGTTGTTGTTGTTGTTGGTTTTTATGTTTGGAACTTGGGAAATAAATGTATAATTCGAGGTTACCTTACAGGTCAATAGTTGTAATAATAGAATACAACAACATACCAGTGTAATCACACAAGTGGGGTCTCGAGTTGTAATATGAGTTGGAAATTTTCTCCATGACCCTAAAATGTAAAAATAGATATGCTTGGTATATGCTTAGGTTTCTTTATATAATAATTGATGTATTTTATGAAAGCTCGATGGAAAGTACAGAAATTTCTAATCATAGAGTGTATTTGTAGTGCTTAAGTTGTTACAATTACTAAAGAAGGATTATGGGAATAGCATATCCTCAAGCTCGGTGGGACTGGGAACAAGTAATGTTACTAAAATTATTAAAGAAGAGCTTTTATTGTGATCATTAATTTTGACAAATTTTATGAAATACAAAAATTATCATGTAGCTTATTTTTTGTGGATATGTGTAAGTGTACTTTGCTTAGCTTATTAACATGCCTTGGTTACTTCTTACTTTTTCGGAATGCACTATCAGAGCTTATTCACTTTTGATACCAATATTTTCATACTGCTTTAAATTTTTCCTGACCGTTTCTCTTGGTTGCTTTACTCTTGATTTGCTTTTGCTTTGCTTGTTCTTATGCGTTGTCTTGAGCTGAGGTCTCTCAGAAATAATCACTCTACCTACCAAGGTAGAAGTAAAATCTGTGTACACTCTACCCTCCCATACCCACATTGCGGGATTTCACTGGGTATGTTGCTGTTGTTGTATATATCACATTTCTTAATTTGCTTGTGTGACTACTAGACTTGTCCGTGGTCGAAGTCGACCGGGCCGGCGACCTACGAAAAATCGGTCATGGTGGCTAATTTCACCGAGAGCCACGAAAATCGGGACTGATCAAATGTAGGGTCGGGCGGTCGAGAATTTTGACGGCGGACCTCTTACCCGCCAATGTCTGATCATATGTTGGATTCTTTTTACATGTTTTAAGAATATATGTGACGTAGACTTTATCTTTTAATGCGTAGCATTGACATAAAATATATGAAGAGAAGAAAGAAGTTGTAAATTGGTGCAATTTTAAATGGTCATAACTTTGCGTTCGGACGTTCGTTTTACCTAATTTTTTTGCAGTCTAGTCTTTTTCGAGGCAGTAGGACATCTTGCCTCGAGGTGGTTTAGCGCAAAGATTTCTAAAAAAACGTCTGTCTTGTTAATTAACTTTACTTTTCCCCAAACCGGTACTAATTTTCCCTTTTTTTCGCTAAATATCTCGCGATATACAATAGATTTTAACGTCCAAATTTCATGATAATGTGTCAGAGAATTTCAATTTCAGTATTGAAAATTCAATTTTTAAAAGAATAAAAAAATTGTCGGGCCCCCGACCAGAGCAAAATTTCACGATTTTTTGTTTTGTAGGGTGGGTCAGGGCCAGGGTCGGGATTTTTAAAAAAAAGTAGGATCAGGCCCGTGTATGTCAAGTAGGAAAAAAATCCACCCGACCCGACCCGGACCGAGCAACGGACAGGTCTAGTGACTACTCTGCCAGAGAAAGTGTATAAGCTTTCTGTTTCATCCTTTTATTTTCTTTTGATTGATATAGAACACGAGTTTTCCAAGTCGGAGTAATTTGAATTTGAAAGTCTCTTCACCACTAGATGTTGGGGTTTTGATATTGCATGACCTCTGGAAGTTTACAGAATTCCCTTTATTTCTTAGTAGTCTAGTTAAACAAGAAATGAATAAGTTCTGAGCTAGTTGCTGGTGCTATTAGGTCAATTGCTTTTTAAAGACGTTTTGAGAATAAGTTTTGGAATGACAAGGGAGGGATAGCGTAGTGGTGTGGACCCTTTAGCTTCAACCATAAGGTTGGGGATTTGGGTCACCAGGGGAGCAAGGTGGAAAGGGTCTCTTGTAGGGGGTTTGGTGTGTGTGTGGGGGGAGGGGATATGGGGTTTACCATATCAGGGAATAAAAAAGATTTTGGAATAGGTTATTCAACATGCATTGCAAGTTATGTAAGGTATAGGCAACTATGGTGAAATGGTGGAAAGTTGCAAACTTGATGAAAGAGTTGAAGACATTAAAAACTGGAAGGGCTGGCTTTCTTTGGCTTAGTGTTTGTTCTTGTGCAAACTTGATGAAAGAGTAATATGGATGTGTTCAGGATGAGGTAGGTTGGATTTTAAGATTGTTTTCTTCTTTGAGTATTGTTCTTATCTAGGAAAATGCTTTGTAAATTTTGTTCTATCATCTGGTTATCAGTGTATTTACAAGATTTTTAAATATTAGACAGAACTTGTTCTTGATAGCTTCCGTCTCTTTTTACAACTTACTCTATCAAAAAAAAACTTCCATCTCTTTTTGCTTGGCAACATTCAGGTTCTTTTGATTTGTTCCTTTTCTTGTTTATTTATTATGTGTTTTTGTTTTTCACCCGGTGTAATGTTCAGTTCTTAATAGGGCATTGCTCAACTAACGAGGTTTAGATTTGCCATGAAGTAGAAAAAAAATGGTCAAAATCTGCTCTTTGTTTTCGGGAAATAGTGGTGAGAGGTTTGATGTTAATCCCTCTAAAGAGTGAGAAGGTTTTTTCTAAAAAGATCCTTGAGTGTCCTCTGTTTTCTTTTTCTTTCCTTATATCCACTATATTATCTCTTTTAGATACTCCCTTAGTGTGATTTAAAAACGGCTTTACCCTGTGCATTCGGAAAGACACCCAGATTTGGGCCTTTTTTTAATCCTGTATTTGTTTTAGGATGTTGCTGACGTTTTGTCTTTTTCTGTTTCTCGTAATATATAAACAATAGTCAATTTATCTATCACCTAGTGGATAAAAGATTAGTCAATTTTATCGTAGACATCCGATAAAATTATTTACTGCATAAGTCAATTTATCTCACCAAATCGATAAAAGATTAGACATGTGTGATTGTCACTGTTCATGACCTTCATTTGAATTCTTTTCCTTTTGTGATTAGGTGACGACGTCTCTTCGGGAAGCTTACCTCTGAAAATGGATGGGTTTCACTTTGATGAAATCATTAGGGTTCGAAAGGTGGATGCTGATGGCAAAAAGTATGACAAAGGTAATACCTCTTTCATTTACTCCATATGATATTGATGCTACATGCTATGCTTTTAAGAAACGGTATCAGCGTGACTTTTGGAGCAACGAAAAAGTTGTTTCCGTGTGACCTATAGGTCACGAGTTCGAGTCATGGAAACAATCACTAATCCTTACATTAGGTTAGGCACACCCCTTGGGGTACGACCCTTCCCCGAACCCTGTATTGCTTTGTGCATCGGGCTGTCCTTTTTTATACTATTGTTGGTTTCCCGGGGCTCCTTTGTTCTATCTTCCTTTACTCTTCTCTGAGCTTGCATCTTCTTTCCTGGAAAGGGAATATGTGGGGATGGGAGATAAATAGGAAAAAATCGATAATTTGATATGTCCTATTGATGCATTCCAAGCTGGGTTGGGTAAGAGGAATTCTTTGAGATCCCTTGTCTTTTGTTTTTCTGGACAACAGTCAACAATTCTGAAGCATGTTAGAGAATCTTTAGGGATGGAATTATCACATCTTGTTTGTTTTGTGTGGATAAAATAAGGACCTAATGTATTTATTTTGTACCTCTGTCACTCTGTGGCTATACTATGAAGAAGAAATACTAATTTAGATGTTTGCAAACCTATACTTTTGGTGTAGGGATAGCATGATAGTTAACTTGTCGTAAGTACTTGGATTTTCTGGATATGCTGCAGATTAAGATGTAACAGCTCTCCTTCTTTACTTGCATTTTGTAGTACCTTCTTTGTACTCTTTTAATAAAATTTATTACACCTAAATAAAAATACTCATCTCTTAAAGAAATCCGTGACCAATAGATGGAATGGTGACTTAGATCTATAGATATCATGAAACAATCTCATTTTCTTTCCCTCGAGGAAGTGCTTTAAGTTAGGGATATGCTGAAAAGAAGAGTAGAATAGAATGCCAAGTATATTTTGATTGGAGAGCCCGGTGACTAAAACTTGTCAGCCTTTTATGACCTTTTTTATGATTAAATGATATTTTATTGGCAAAAATGGTTTCATATACAAGAGCCAAAAGGTGTATCAGAACAAAAGCACAGTCTTTTAGGAATTATTGACTGCATAGACGCAGGATTTTCCAAGTCAGTTGCAGTAACAAACTTCCCGACTTGGACGTGCTTAAAAACAAAACTTACCAACTGGGCTTAAGTTCTATCTGATAAAACTCAATCAGATTACAGTCAAATATCATTTGCCTGTCTCTTTGTTCATAATGAGACATTCAATTTGAGATCTAGAACTATTGTTAGTTGGAATTCATGGTTTTCTTTTCTGATTGTTCTTTGTTTACTAGATGACTGTTCTAGCATTCAACTTATCTTACACTGATATATAGTGTTCAAGTTTTACCTTTTGGTATGAGAAATAGGGAGCATTGACCTCAGCTAGTACTATCTGGTGCATGTGCTACTAATGAAGTCTCCTGCATGCTTCCTAAAACTAAATGGCATATCAGTCTTTTGTTTCTTTTGACATAACACAGTTTTTAGTAAGAGGATGAAAAATAGCTGATTCAGTGAGTTCTGCATGTATAAAGTTTGTCATGCATAAACTAAGTATGTGGATGTTGACCCTCGAGAAATATATATGAGTTATAAATTAGATGAATCTATAGTTGGAGGAAAAGTTTTTTATGCTGTGAGCTTTTGTAGAGAAGAAGACGATAATTAATTGGTGCTATAAAGAAGAATATAATTATAATGTCAGAATGTCATTCTGTTTCATGTAAAGATCTTTCTCAAAATTAACATTTGCTGTTAATTATTTTGTATTTGAATTTGCTGTGGTTTCTATATCCTACACTAAGTTCTTTTAACGTAGATGAGTACTACCTGGGTATTTTGCTGGGTACAATATGTTTGTTCTGATTTTGTTTTAGGAGTGAGTGAGTGACATTAGATGTTTGGAGAGGCAAAATTATTATAATTATCGACTTTTCTGATGTTGCATTTTTCATATCTGTATCACTGATCTTTAGACTGAAGTATGCCAATTTCTTTAGTTTCTCGCATAGAAGCAGAAAGTAATGATGGTGCAACATCAATTCAGCTAGATATCAACTCAGAACTATACCCTATGCAGCGAAAAGAGTTGTATAGGATGATTATAACAACAACACTCAGTATGGATGGGTCGGCTGTCACTAGCCATCCTCCTGAGGTATTTGTTTCGTTTACTTATTTAAATATTAGTGCATCTTCCTCTTTAATTGTCCTGCAAGGTCCATTTGATGATTAATAGAAATAAGGTAATCTTCTCTTAGTGATATGGTAGATTTAATCTTTTATAAGATTTTAGTAGGCTGCTTGGTAGGTCCATAAATCTTGTTTGGGGAGGAAGTTACTGATTTTGGTCAAGTAGTTGGTTATCCAGACTGCCCCTTATCGTCTGTTAATTTTTGGGTAGGTTTCCCTTTTATTTGAGGATCTCCATATTGAAGTAAAGGTATTTATGGAAATAAAACAACTGCTTGGTTTTCATTTTCTTAAATTTAGATAACTTTCATATTTCGAAAAGAAATGTAGGAAGCTTTTTTATTAATTTGTTTTTGCTACTCCAAGTTTTTTCTTTTTTGTGCAACGCTTGTAACGGGTAAAGTAGGTCACGCCGTGGAAACAACCCCTGCCCGGGCTCCTATTCTCATTGAACTATTCCCTTTTCTCATTTCAAGGAACTTTCATCAACTTGCATGTGTTAAGCATAACACTACGTAGAATCGAGAATGAAGTTTTCATTCTGTACATGCCTGCTTCCAATTTAAAAAATAATCCCTTTATGTCGTTGTGTCGAACTTTCCATTTTTAATGCAAGGTAAGACTGCGTACAATACACCCTTGTGGTCCTGCCCTTCCCCGGCCGCGCATAGCGGGAACTTAGTGCACCGGTTTTCTTAACAGTAATGTGAAGGTTCAGAGTTGTGGCCACCAATCTTAAAAATGTCCTATACTAGCTAATGGCTAGCATTTAACTTTCTTCAATTGCAGGGAGAGCAAAAATCTCTTGCTGACAAATTTGAATATATCGTGCATGGGCTAGTATACAAGGTCTCAATGGATACATCAGGACCTGATAAAAAAATGTATGTACTTGCTCGTCCCATTTCTTCAATGTATTGGTTTAATTTCTAGATCTATCTATAAGCTAGATGAAAAAAATTCAGTGCAGGTAGCTTTGCAGCAGTCCACCAGCTAATTTTCACTTTGGATTACATAGCACCCACTAATTCCACTATAGTAGTTATTTGCCCAGCAAATCCAATCTCGCTGGTCAACATTGCCCTATCTCTCACCATTTCATCATGTAGCAATGGTGCCAGATATTTTATTTGGATTGGAAAAATGTTTAGTTAGTTATGGAAAAGGGGAAATATCAGATTCATCAATTTCTTTCCTCTCTTCTAACACTCTAATTTCCCCTTGTGCTCGTATCTTTATACTTGTGTTCATAAAAAGAATCTTTTCCTTTTTTTTGATAAAGAAAGAATTTTTTCCTCTTTATTTCATTCTTGTATTTCTTCTCCAGTTCTTGCTGAACAGACTACTCCAGACCTCCGGGCCTGTGGTCAATTAACACAACAGAAAGCTCCCTTCAGTACAGTTGTAGTTTGTACATTGATTTAAAACATTTCATGGCCTCTCGCACGAATAAGTTTGTGGCAGTGACATTTCTCAGATTTTTAAAAGTCAGAAAGTTTAGAGATTCAAACTCTTTGATAGTTTATTGATTTGTTCATTTTTCTTTTCCCTCTTCCCAGAGTGGTTTATGTCTCTTTCGGAGGACTTCAGCTGATGCTGAAAAGTGACCCCCTCAAGACGCAGATGTTTAAGCTCGATCAAAAGCTCTTTCTTCTTTTGAGGAAGATGGTGAAGTGACTCCATCTGTTGTTGCTTCTTGAATTCTCAAGGGAGCAGATACTTTGTTTGCTAGATTTTTGGCTATCAACTTGAAACCTATGCTGTTGAACTGCATCTTTGTTGGTTAAATTATGTAAAATTCTGAACTTAATTAAGATGTATTGACTATGCTCTTGGCAATAATGTTTGTTTTGGAAGTGTTTGCTCTAAAACAGGTCTCTGTGAATGCACTTATGTTACTCATTTCTGCGTTGTTGCAATGAACAAGTTGGTTATAACTATCGGTATGCATAACATGTGAGATATCTGTTTGTTGTACTGTCATTTTGGCTTTGTTGCAATGAACATGTTTCTTGCACTTGTGCTATAAAATGTAGGTTTAGGCCTTCCGCACAACTGTTCTTTTCTTGCAGCATAATCATAGACTACGGAAGATGTGCGCCGAGTTAGACACCTAGAACTACAAATTGGTGAAAGCTTTTTTTCTTTCCTTCTGGGAGAAAAATTCTTTGACATGTTCTATAATGCGTGTTGATGTTAAACTCATAATTCTTTTGAAAAATGAACAAGCATAGAGACATGCTGTAAATTCAGAACATTAAAGCCCATATAGGTCTAGATTTTCTGTAGATGCTACGAAAGAATAGTCCTAGGAAACAAGCTTCCGCTATTCTTAATTTCCAAAGAGAAAACAATTATAGACTTGATTATTCAGCAAGTCCCTATAGCTTGGCATAAAATGTAAACATGAAAGCACAAAATTCTATCTTGGATAAAAGAGAAGAAGATATCTTCTATCTTTGATGCACTTTTTTCTTCTTCACATGGAAATTTGTCTCATGCAAGCTTGTCATACAACCAAGCTTCCTCTTCATTTCTTTCCACATGCTTATTTTCCCCTTTTGAATCTTGTGCTGGTAACTACCTCTTTGAATTTCCCTTCTCATCATATCACATTCTTTCTCTAGTTCCAGCACCTTGCTTCCCATCTTTTCCATCTCTGCTTTCATCATTTCCTCTTCACTGCTGCTATTCCCCCTTGCATCTTCCTTGTCTTCTTCCAGCTTCAACAATCGGTTATCAAAACCCCTTTGTATCCTCTTGGCCACTGTATCCTTCAACTTCAACTGCACAGAAAATAAAATCTGCACCATCACTCTAACTGGAAGCTTTTAGTTGCATGCGGCATGCTCATGAGCGGAGACATTTTGTTGCATTCCAACACCCTGCAGACTTCCTCCCTTTCCCAATCAGTTAGATATCTGTGCTTGTCCAAGTATATATCAATTGCTCTATACATTCCATCAGCATTTCTTTTAGTTCCTTCTGATGCTGCTTGTGATAACTCTGCTAGTGCTAAGAATGTGTTCAACTTCAAATCTATGTCACTAGCAACCTCAGCCAAGAACTCATCAATGAGTTCTGCTACTACGATTAGGCCAGACGTATCCGTACTTGAGTAATTGTCGTAGAAATTCTTCAATATCCTTTTCACACTTTCAAAGGTCATATCGCTCTTCTTTTGCGTATCGCATGCGGTATTAAGAGGTCCTTGACGATTGCACGGTTTAGTTGCTTTCTATTCGATTTCCAATCGCTTTTGCGATCGATATTAGCATCCAAGATTATTGCAGTGCGGCATTTGAGAGAGCAAAGAACACGGATCGATCCCTTTCTTGAGGTAACACTCTCTCCACTGCCTCAATAATCTCTCTTTGAGAATTCCTCTCGTAAATTGATGGCTCATCTTCTCCTTTAGTTCCCGGGAAAACCCATTTGTTGAGATAGTGAAACAGAGATGATGCCACGTATTCCAAAGGGACTTTTCGATGAACCATTGCACGAATAATGGGTTCGTAGAGAGAAATGGATAGTAGTGTCAAGCCCTCTGATTTCCAGTCAAGAACAAAAAGCCGCCTCCTCACATTTGGCTTATAGGCATTTTTGTCATTCTCACTATCATCATCCGTTGTTGTAACATTCCTAATCGGTTCTCCAAGAAGACCTGGATCATGCAGTACTTTGGCAATAATGGACTCTGCACATGCATCAACCAGGGAAAGATCCGCGACTTGCTGAAGAATGGTTTCTGCAGATTTGAGGGCTTTAATACACTTGTTCCAGCTAGGAAGGATATTATTTTGAAAGTAGAAACAAGCCTTCTTTACGAGGTTGTTGGTGCTGTGAATCTCGGACATTTCAAGGTAGTGAGCAAGGAAAAGGACTTTAATAACATTTTCAGGTGACAGGTTTATGTCAAAGCCATGGCAGAATCTTGCTACAAGCTCAAAAGTTTGAGAATCAGTGGGAATATCTCCTAGAAAATGAGAAAGATCATCTTCTGGATTCTCTTTCAGCAATGCAGCTAGCTTTGCAGATCTTGCAGCCAAAATTTCCTGTAAGTTCAACACAAACCATCAGTTTAGGAAAGCTGAAATAATTGAGGGCACTGACATCTAAAGAGTTTTTCAAGATGTGTGCTACATTTGGCTTTCTCATTATAACTTACCCTATTCAAGGAGAATGGTACTTCACATATGTGGAGTTGAACATCTGATGATGAAGCAGACATTGTTTTCCTAAAGAGAGAGTATAAAAGAAAGCAAAGATTAAAAGGTCTGATAAGTGAAATAACAAAACTAAATGAGAACAGGACCATGGCAGATTGTTAACTTAGAATGTAAACTTTTACCTGGATGGAGATCCTATGCTTTTGCTTGTGGCCATTTTTTCATATTTTTGTTGTCTCCAAGTCATGAAGAGATCAAATTTTAGGGCCTTCAGGCTAAGATATTGAAATCAGGATCTCTCTTAAGTAGATTCTGATTGCTATTCCTCTGATCAACCTGCAAAATATATAGCAGTAAGCCCCCTCCATCAAGATAGGAACTCCTTTATGTCTTTACGGAAAGGGTTTTTGGTTCACATTCTAGTTATGGACAGGGGCGGAGCTAGGTGGCACAAAGTGCTTCATTTTATCCCCTTCACTGGAAAATTATAGATGTTGAATCAGGGATGCCTTTTCCTGTGTTAACTTCTTTACATTTTGAATCCTGAAAATCCTGGCTTCGCCACTGATTATGCAAGGATTATGAACTAGGATTACTATACAACGAATAATAAATGCATGGTTTATTATATGTTGAGTAATAATGCAAAGATTATTATACAATCTAATACTAATAGAGAGATTGTTATTTGACTACTCATGCTTCTTCTGGTGCATCTAGCCATATGTTTATCTAATGTCCTATCTACACATGGAAAGTTGCATATACTTTTTGATTGTGAGAGCATAATAGGGATTTATTTCATATAATTTATAAGATAAGATCAGGTTCATGTACTTAAAGAAATGGCCTAATTTCAGTTCAAATATCATCCTAACTAGCACTAATTGGCAGATTATTAGGGCATATTTCATTTTTTTTTAAACTATCTAGAAGAGAATTTAGTAGTTTTTTTAAAAAAAAAGTTTTTCAGTAAAATTTCCCAGAAAATGGATGCCAAACAGATGTGATGACCGAGTATTACTTCAATTCCTCTTAGTTTAGACCATTCGTAAGCGATTGTTCATCTTCCACTGCCTGAGGCCTTGAGAAAACTACTCCTCTGCAGGACGCTTATCTAGTCAATGCTTAAATTCGACATAATTTAACCTTTTATATTTGTGAAATCATCAGCATAAAGAGTGGAGAAGGAGATATACCTGAAAAATCTTGAATATTTTTCTCTACATCTAAAAGGAGAAATCAGAATAAAAAAACAACATGCAAGTAATAGAGCTGTGGAAATAAAATACTTAATGACTTTTTCTGTTGGAGTTAATAGTTAGTATTCAATATTCAAACGTAATATTTGGAGATTCTGTTAAGAGTCTGATAAGAGATAAACAACTCCAAAACCCCAACTAAAACCTCCTATATTTGAGGAACAACTCTCACAAACACTTGGTTTATATAGCCGTTTTTATAAGCATTTTCAAAAAGAATATTTCAACTTAGTTTAAACTAAATAATATTGATACCAACAATGATGTACTTTCTAGAAACGATATCTCTATGTTGATAAAGGATCATATATAGTTTTCAGCATATTAACTATTAAGCCCTCTATTGTAAGCTCACAAATGTTTTCAGCATATTAATTATTAGACAGTCGGAGAATCGGAGAAGTTTTTCATGACGAATATTCATTCTAACTAGGGTGGTTTTGATTTTCTGGTTCAACTTAGTATTATACTGTTAAATCGACCACAAGTCATGCCTTATAGGCAAGAGTTAGAACTTATGTCCGATGAGCAACAGAGAAATATTTTATTGCCCATAAGCATAAGTTCTAGCTCTTGCCTATAAGGCAGGACTTTATGATATTTCAATTGACCACAACTTCTGTTTTATTGGCAAAAGTTAGAACTTTTGTCTCATGGGCAAGTTTTTTCCAACAATTTGTTTCAAGTTATGATCATTAGTTTTTAAAGATTTTGTTTAGTGGGGACGAAAATAAAGACCATACATTTTTTGGGACATTACGGGTCATTTCCGAAAATTTATGTGAAGATATTATTATTTGAGGAGTCAAATAATTTTTCTTTACTATAATTTTCTTAGATTTCTAAAAATATTTTGAATCATTTGTTATGTTGACTTGTAGTATTTTTCGTGTAGTTTACAAATAAGTTAATTTTATTTTAAAATATTTAAAAAATATGTACCCGAATTCATAATCAAAATTAGGTATTTTGAACCTTATACTCCGAATACCTTTACATAAATTCAGACAAACGTCTATATATTGTTAATTAATTTTATTTACCACATTAAAATCGACTGACATTCTCACCTGTTTCGTTTTGACTAGAACAATCAAATTTGTGTTTAAAAGACAAAAAGTATAACAACATGAACTATCCAATATGTCAAATCTAGAGTTAAGGTGTCTAAAAGAATTAGTGTCAAGTTTAACGGGCCGTTGATGTATTTGGCATAAATATGGGGAGAATTAGACTTTTAGATCAAAATACAGGTAAAAAGCATAATTCTCAAAACTTTGGCTGCACACGGAAATACATAAACACTTGCCCGTTTACACTACAGATTACAGTAGAGCTCTAAGCTTCGACCAAATTGGAGGTAAGATGTTGTCAGATTTTGTATTTTGTTGGGTATCCAATTCTTGAAGATATACAATAATAATATATCCAGTGAAATCACACACCGTGGGATCTGAATAGTGTAGAGTGTATATAGACCTTACCTTCACATTTGTAGTAGAACGACTGTTTCCGGTATACCCTCGTTTCAAGACAAAATATAATTACAATCAAAATAAAACACGAGTAAACAAGAGTAAAGAGTAAAAAAAAAAAAGATATATCCAATTCTTGAAGATATATATGCAAAAAATTCTAGTTTTTAACATCGGCATTGACTAGTGCCTGCAAACTGTTTGATGATATGCCTAACTCAATTTGTTTTCTTCAATCATTAAATACTTATTATTTGATTGAATAAAATGGACCAATATGAATTGTGAGTATGTTGCAATTTTCCCCCATTCCTTGGAAATAATTGAATGATCTCTTAATTGTTTGCTCCATTTTGTTCTGCACCAAAATAAACGATGAGAATGCTGCATTTTGTTTCATTCATTGGAAATAATTGAAATACTCTAAATTGTTTGCTCAATATTGGGCTATATTGTTTCCATAACTTTACTCTGTTTCAGCTGAATGTGAATCTCCATTCGTATATAGTAATGTATCTGAATGGAATCTCAAATAATTTTGAACCCCCTAACCACTGAGCCAACCTCTAGTCTTGTGCTTAGGGGTTCAAAATCTATATATTTACATAAAAAATACTTTACATATATAGTGTAATTTTTTGCCGAGGGGGTTTGGGTGTACATCCTCACCTCCTCCTAGAATAGGTCTTTTAATGAAGATGCTATGGTTCCACCACCTGATACATTTTATAAAGGAATTAGTTAGCTCTTTATTTCACCCAAAAGATAAATAATACGTTAGTAGATGGATAAATACGAAGATGGTTTGAATGCATTGCATTAGATTATGTTGGTCTGCTTCCAATTTATTTGGTCATTCCTTCTTCAAGAATTATATATAACAAAATTTAGTTAAAAAAATAGAAAAGTGAAAGTTAAAAAGGTATTCTAGTTGGTTTTGAATATTACATTCTCGAATTATCAGTTCATTTGAGGGTTAGTAAGATGGAGAAACTTTTAGAACTTGTGGCTAGATTTTCAAATCTTCTAGTAGGTTCGGCCAAACTTTTCTGAGGTTTTAAATATGAGTTATGGTATGCAATATGATAAAAGGCAAGCTGTTTATAGTGTTTAAGTTATCCTTTGTTGTGCTATTCAATTCATTTTTAGTACAATAGGTCATGATTATAATGAGAAAGCCTCAATTTTGTTCATTTGGTGTTTTTCCCCCTCAGCGATGCAATTCATTTAAATCCCCATCTGTAACATTTATTTGATTCATCTGCTCATTAACTGTTTTTTTGTTGCCGTTTATATACCTTAACTAGACTTAGGGAAATAATTAGACTAGACAGGTATGAACCGTGTCTCCTTCCTCTTGGGTTAAATGTACCTCCTTACCTTAGAATCTCAAGTTAGTAGCCCTTAGGAGTCAGTTTAAGGGATTCTCTTTGAGATGTGTGAGATGTGAGATGTGTTTATCCCATGTTTGGTTGAAATAAAATCATGGTATAACTAATCCCGAGATTGTAGTGTTATTTTATCGCCGTGGGATGGTGGAATAACTAATCCTAGGATAACGGATAACTTATTTCCAACCAAACGACCCATTAGAGTTACCAAATTGTTGAACATTTTTAACCTTTTCTTTATCCCTTATACTCAAGGTGTGCTACAGAGAGAAATGACACGAGGGTTGATATGGGCTACGGCAGAAGACTTGGCAAAGATTAGAGGATGAGTTCTGTAATTGTACAGGCAAATCTTGAGGAGCCTTAACTCACCTGCTTTTCCATCGAACTTAGCAGCTAGACTTCAAAAGAAAGCTGAGGTCCGTTTCATGTTCATGTTGGGTTCCGAGGAGAAATCTCTTCATAACATTCAAGATCTTATTGATGCTGCTGAATACTCTCTTTCCCTTTTAAGAAAAGGCGAAATTCCAAAGCACATTCAAGTTTATCAATAAGCCCGGACAATTTTCTTGTGAGTTCAAATGTTGTTGAAGGATCTTTCACATGTTCTTACTTCCCTTTATGCATATAAAGAGCATACTGTTTCATTCTGAACTTGAAGTGTGTTAGTTTTTCTTTCTTGCGCAGTTCTTCTTCTTAAAGTTTGAGCATCATCAAATGATGAAATACACAAAACTGATTTCTGATGAAGAGAAACAAGATAGATAACTCATAGAAGTCTAAGGTAAATACTGAAGGACAGGACAAGAATTTCTATTTAACTGGTAGCTACTAAACACAAGCTTATCCCATTCTCTAAAATTTGCTAGATAGATCTCATTAGTGGTTCAGAGGCTGAACGTAGAGAGGGGAAACAAGGAGTGAACGAACTTCAAGGTTACTCTCAATTTTAATCACCTAACAATTGGACACTTCCCCACCACTGGCATAAAATCTCGCCCTGAATTGCTTGATAGCATGGATATGCTGTCAGCTGATTTGGATGTGAACTTTTGTGAACTGTAAAGATGGATCAGCTACACGAAAATTTTGTTTGCCGCTATCTTGATCTAGTAGTTTATTTTGTTCACACTCGGAGGTTGCTATAAGCATGTTGCCATTATTTTGTCTAGGCAAGCTGTTATAATGGGATGCTTGGAGCTTCTTCTCCTTGAAACTAGGGATGATCCTGTTGCAATCGCATAAACTGTCCATTTCAAAAGTTCCTACACTTTGGTCATACCTTGTAGTGACTAAACTTCTCTAATAAACTTTCGTTCTTCTGTCCTAAGCTGATACCG
The DNA here is from genome assembly GCA_029844215.1 of Przewalskia tangutica. Classification (NCBI taxonomy): domain Eukaryota; kingdom Viridiplantae; phylum Streptophyta; class Magnoliopsida; order Solanales; family Solanaceae; genus Przewalskia; species Przewalskia tangutica. The sequence continues at coordinate 42,482,671 of CM056723.1, read as the reverse complement.
ACGTGTTTATGTGCATCAAAGGTTAGTACTTGATTTTTGACCTTTGCTTTGGTTGATACTTGGCTCAACAACAACAATAACATGCCCAGTGAAATTCCACATCGTGGGGTTTGGGGAGGGTAGAGTGTGGGCGGACCTCTACCTTGGTAGGTAGAGCGATCGCTCCGATAGACCTACCAAGATGACATATATGCATAAGCAAAAACAAGAGAACATTCAGACCCGGTCAAAAAATTTAAAGCAGTATGAAAATGCTGGTATCAAAAGCGAATACGCCATGATAGCGCATTCTGAAAGAAAGTAGTAACTAACACATAGCAACAGAAATCAAACTGCAGGGGAATATAGAGCAATTCTACGCCTATTCGTATGATATGCTAAGCGGACCTACAGTAATAACACTACAACTATATGTCTGTAAGCGTAAGTAGGATTACTCTCGACTACCTACTACCCTTCTACCCTAATCCGTGTCCTCCACAACCCCTATCTAAGGTCATGTACTCAATAGTTGTACATGCGCCATGTCCCGTCTAATCACCTCTCCCCATATTTTTTCGGCCTACCTCTACCCCTCTTGAACCCGTCCATAGCCAACCTCTCACACCTCCGTACTGGGGCATTTGTGTCTCTCCTAGAGATGGCAGTGGATCCTGGACCCGGTGGATCCAAATCCATTTTATAGAATATGGATCTTCAAAATTTGGACCCGACGGATCCGAATCGGACCCGGATCCATTTCTGACGGATCGGATCTGGATCTTGTATTTGAGATCCGTATTCGTTCGAATCACCGATGGATCCATTTTTATTAAATATATCCATAACTGTTTTTTATTAAATATATCCATAACCGGATTGACGACATCAAACGATACTTCTTTGTCGAGCTGTTAAAAAATAACAACTTTAAAACCATGATAAATGTTCCTCTTACGTTGTAGTTTTACTGTGGCTTTTGAATATGCTTATACAACTTTGAAACCATGTTAAATGTTCCTCATTAAGCATAATGTTTAAGCTTAATCAAATTCTTTCTCATTCTAGTAGTTGCTGATAAAATGCACCATTATCCAAATATTGATCAAATGGGCTTGGAAACCTCTGTTTTTGGTCCCTTTTTCCCTTTAATTATTGTGCCTGGTGAAACGAAAACATTAGCAATGTCAAATACTCAATATTTGGATATTAGCAAGTTTCAACATGTGAGAATATTATTTAAGGCAAAATGTTTTACATGTGGATCCAGATCCGATCCGTGGACCCGGTGGATCCGGATTTGAATATGATTTTTATGGACCCGATGAATCCGGATCCAGGTATGAAGAACGGATCTGGATCTAGTAGGATCCGGTCCATATCCGATCTGTTGCCATCCCTAATCTCTCCTCTACACATGTCCAAACCATTTCAACCTCGCTTCCCGCACTTATCCTCTACCGAGGCCACTCCCACTCTGTCCCGGATATCATCATTACTAATCCTATCCTTCAGATGCCCACACATCCATCTCAAAGATCCTCATCTCTCACTCCGTCATGCGGCGTCTTGGTAACGCCCGCCCCATACAATATAGCCGATCTTACCACCACCCTATAAAACTTACCTTTAAGTTTTGGTGGCACCTTTGTTGCACAAGATTCGGATCGAGCCTCCATTTCATCCACCCGCCCAATACGATGTGCATCAATCTCTCAATTTGGATATTAGATCGAGGTACTTGAAGTTTCCTTTTCTAATGACTTGAGTACAAGCCCGCTCCTCACATGTCTCAAACGTCAACAATCTCTCCATTCGGATCACGGGCCACAAGCTTTTGCGGATATGTGAGAGTGCACAAATTAGAACCTTGATAGAACACTATGGATGTATGGTTGATCTGTTAGGTCACGCAGGTTGATAGCGAAGCAATGGAGTTCGTGGAAAACATCGGAATTGAACGATGCTTCTATTTGGGGATCGATATTAGCAGCATGCAGGATCCGAGGAAAAGTTGAACTCGCTAAGCATGTGACTGAGGAACTTGTCGATACCGAGTCTGAAAAAGACGGTACATACATACTGATGTCGAACACATATGGTTCAGTCAGTAAATGGAGACATTTTTTTTTTGTTTTGATAATCCAGGTCTCGGGGTGGCCTTAGTACCCCCATATCGCTAGTACCTGCACAAGTACTGGTACTATGCTCCTGGAGGCGAATGAAATCCGTTCTTAGCCTCCACCGCCAGGTAAATCGTGGGATGTGCGGGCATTCAGTGTCTGATCGCCACCAACGGATCAATGCTACAAGGTCCGACCCCCCAACATGGATTGTCTGAGGGAGTATCAAACCCACACTGCAACATGCCCGCGCGGTTAAGCTACCAGACTTTAATACGAGGCATATGCCCCGGAGAACGTATCCGCCGAGAATCGAACTTGTGACCCTAAGGCCACAAATTTGACTAATGGCCACTGGACCACTATCTTTGGATAAATGGAGACATTCTTTAAAAGTAAGAAAAGCAATGAAGAGACAGAAACTAAAGAAAGTTCCTGGATGTAGCTCCATTGAACTTGACGGCGTTGTTTCTGAATTTAGGAGAGGTGACAAATCCCATCCAAGAAGTAAAGAGATATATGCGATGGTTGAGCAATTAACGCTTCATCTAACTGGTACAGAGGCCTTCTCAAACGGAAATGAGTCGTGCATAATTTGAATGGTGCAAAGAAGCTACAAATATTCCCTTAGTTGAATGGTTAGTTCGATATGGCACTTGTTCACTGTTCTTCTATATGTTGCTACTTTGTTTCACTCAGCTTGCCACTCTTATACCTGAATGAAGCCCCTCGTATCTGAAAATGAAATTTGCCAAGTTGATCTCAGGCTTGACTTATATGGCATGAATTATTTAGAAGCTCTGCCATTTTTTCTTATAAAGCTTTAGGACAATTCCTTTGTATATTTTGTACTAACAAACATTTAAGAATAATAAAGTAAATTACAAAATAGATCGTGAGCATTTTGTTAGGGAAAAGTTTTGTGACATCATATGTGTAATTGTTGTTGGGATATTTGCATTTTGCATACCAAACCTTACATATATAAGTAAAAGAAAAACGTGATATGCAGCTTGCGGTTAGGTTTTAACATTGAACTAGTTGAGCAGCTGATATCTTCTTTTTACCTTGTAAGCATTATGCTTTGAAGTCCACAACTGTCAATTAAAAGGTATGAGATCTTGCTTAAACCCCAAGGTGATGGCCTAGTGGTTAAAGAATTTGAGTGACAACCCTGGGAATAAAAGTTCAAGTCTCTGCATTCAGAGATGGATACCCTTATTTTTATGTAAAGGATCTAGTAGGTTGGGTAGTTTTTGCTATCTTTTTTTCCATTTGGATTTTTTATGCTCAAGCAGAGGTAGCACTTCTTCCCATTTACCCAGAGCTTTGGAGGGAAAATTTATGGCGTACTTAAACTGATCGGAACACCACCATTATTGAAGAAGTACAAATTTAATATGTATGTCGTAGGTTAATCACATAAGTTTTTTAAACTATTCTGAATTTGACTGAGTAATGCATTTAGAGTATATTTATAAATCTTGTGCATGAATAAAATACGAAAATTCAATACTCATATGCAGATCCGTTTTTGGGCTCGTGCGAGGTGTGCTACCGCATAGGGTTCCTGAAAAATAAAAAAATTTAGGGGCCCCTTTTTTCATTTTTTATTAAGTAGTATTAGCCAGAATTTACTGTAAAATCTCATAATTCGCAGGTAATAGCCCAATCAAAGTAGAGGTTGATTAACTTGAAGTTGTATTGGGTTTTTATTTACAATTTAAAATAATTTCTAATTATTGAAATCGTATATTTACTATTAAGGGTCCACTTTTACGAATTAGAATAGGATCCCAAAATGTTTGAGACGACCCTGCTCATATACAAATTGATCAGCATTAGATGCTTGAGTGGTTGTGTTGGTTGCCTGCCCACAAAGATTTCTTGTGAAACAAAGACGAATATTAAAGTCGAATTAGTAATATAAGTGATTATAATACGCAAATAATGCCTATGTGATACTCATCCTCAGATATATTTGAGTTTTGTTGGTTACGTACCCCCAATAACATAAAATCTTGTGAAACAAAAGACAATAATTGACGTACAAAGAAAAGTGTAAGATGATATTAATCTCTCTTGGACAGTTTCATTAATGATGTATATATAGAGTACAATGTCCATCCCTTATACAATAGAAATTCTAAACATATACAAAAGAGGAATCATAGTCTTACCATAATTATATTTACACAATATATGGAAATATTCTAATTATGGGTAGGGAATATATTGTTTCCTATATTTACACATTTACACACCCCTCAGTCGGAGCGGGAGGAGGCCGGACGCTGAGACTGTATCTGAAGTCAAGAAACAATTGTCTGGGAAGTCCTTTGGTAAATATGTCTGCATACTAATAGGATGATGAAACATGTAACAATCTGATATGGCCTAAAGCAACTTTCTCATGAACAAAGTGTAGGTCTATCTCAATGTGCTTGGTTCGCTGATGCTGAACCGGATTATGAGACAAATAGATGACAGAGATGTTATCACAGTATACAATAGATGTCTGACGCAAAAGACACTGAAGTTCTCACAGTAAGTTTCTGAGCCAACAAATCTCAGCTACTACATTTGCAACGCCTCAGACTCGGCCTCGACCTTTGGATCTAGATAGGGTAGTGCCGCCGCGTACTCAAGAAATCAGATTATCCCCTAAGAAAACACAAAAACTTGAGGTGGAGCGTCGCGTGTCCGGACACCCTGCCCAATCTGCATCCGTATATGAGAGCAACCTGTTTGGCGCAGAGGGGTATATGTACAAACCATAATCAAGAGTGCCCTTAATGTATCGAATGATACATTTAGGAGCAGTGAAGTGAAACTCCCTGGGGGCATGCATGAATAAACATACCTGCTGAACATCATAAGCAATGTCTGGCCTGGTAAATGTGAGATACTGAAGTGCACCTGCAAGGCTCTATACAGAGTAGGATCGGAGACTGGAGCACCATCCATAACACTGAGCTTAGATTTCGAATCGACTTGAGTAGGCATAACTTTGCAATTCGCCATCTTAGCCCTGTACACTATCTCCTCTGCATACTTACGCTGACACAAGAACATGTGATTGACAGACCTGGTCACTGATATTCCCAAGAAATAACTCAGCTTTCCCAAATCAGTCATTGCAAATTCGGACTTAAGCAAGACAATAATCTCATTTTTCAATCTATCGGAGGAGACAGTCAGAATAATATCATCCACTTATAGTAATAAGTAAGCAGTGCTACTACTTCGATGAAAAATAAAGAGTGATGTATCACTCTTGCTGCATACAAACTCAATCTGCAAGATATACCTGGTAAAGTGATCATACCACGCACGGAGGACTTGTTTCAGGCCATATAGTGACTTACGGAGACGACACACATAGTGAGGAACTGCTGGATGGGTGAACCCAGGCGGCCATTGTTTCTCTCAGGTCCCCATGTAAGAATGCATTCTTCACATCAAGTTAATGGACGAGTGCGGCCGTGTGACGGAAAAATTGTCGGTCCGAAAGGGAATCGCTGGCGCGGCGAGGAGGAAAAGGATACACGTTTTTGGAGTTTATAAAAGGCCCTTTGGGCAGATTTTTTAAAGGGGACTCAACCTTTCTTCACAACACAACATAGTTCTTGGAGGCTACAAGATAGGAGACTTGTTCCAAAGTATTTTCTTTTCTTTGCTTTATTTTAATTTAGTTCATGTTGGATATTAATTTGGTTCTTAGCATGTCTATGGCTATGAGCTAAACTTTTCATTAGGGTTTTTCTTTCGAATCGCTTGAAACTCGTCTTTATGAATTAATGCAGTATTTTGGTTTCTTCTTCATATAGTTAATATTTATTCAATATTTGGTTTGATTGTTTAATAATTAATTGATCACTAGTTATCATCACGTATATGATTTCGAATCAAGAACCGATAGGGGAGATTTGGATGTGCTGTAGTTGAATAAACATAAGTTAAAATCGTGGACGAAAGTATCTCGATACTTGTGTAGCTTCATAGGTTATTGTTCTTAATCCTCCTATGTGGTAAAATCTATCATAGAAATATAGAAGATTTCTGCACCGGGGTTGAGCGTTTATATATCCTAACCGAAATATAAAGCAGTCTAGCTAACCTGCTATCTTAAAATAGAAGAAGAACCTTTATTTCTGCATTAAGGATTAAAGCGAGTGGATAGTCGAGGAGATTGGAAACCATATTTCCACCATAACTGATTCAAATAAAGTATTTTAGTTAATTTCTGCAATTACTTCAGTAGTTTATAGATAAAACGAAAATAAGATATAGATAGTCAAATAGATAACTTAGGATAGCTGTTTGGTAATTGAAAATCAGTCCCTGAGGACGATATTCGGTCTTACCAAGACTATATTACTTGAGTGATACGTACACTTGCGTAAAGCATAAGGAAAATCGCTAACAAGTTTTTGGCCCGCGATGCCTCTGGATATTTGGCGCGCGGCTCTCAGTCTGGCCGCAACACTGAGGACGGGACAGAAGAAGCGAGTTGTTCGAGGAAGATGGGAGAGATGACAGGCTCGTCAAGGAATGAGTAATCCGGTTTTTGGAATTTTTGAAGATTCGAAAACGAGAATGTGGTCTCGTCGAATGTGACGTGACGAGAGATGTGGATTTGACGAGTCGACAAGTCATATCATATATAGCCCCTATGGTTCGGTGGAAATCCTAGGAAGACACATGGAGTGGACCTAGGAGCGAGCTTGTGAGGGGCGGTAGAGCTAAGGTTGAGATAACACAGACAACCAAAAATCCGTAGATGATAATAGGAGGGGACTCTATGGTAGAGGATTTCGGTAGGGGTCATATTATGAAGAGTGCTAGTAGGGAGAATATTTAGAACGTATTCTGACATTTTAGCAGCATAGACCCAGAATGATGGAGGGAGGGAGGCATGAATCAATAAGGTGTGAATCATGTTGTTAATGGTGCGTATGATTCTTTCAGCTTTATCGTTTTGTGGTGAGGTGTGAGGGCAGGAGAAACAAAAAACCATGCCATTATTGGTACAAACTGGTGAAACATAGAGTTATTAAATTCACGACCATTATCGCACTGAAATGATTTTATGTCTTTTTCAAATTGTGTTTGAATGAACTTGCGAAACTCAAGAAATTTGACAAACACTTCCGATTTAAATTTAAGAGGGTATAACCTAACATAGTGTGAAAAATCATCAAACAACACAAGATAGTATTTATGACCGAGAGAACTAGAGATAGGAGACGTCCATAAATCGGCATGTATAATGTCAAAGGGAGCAAAGGTAACACTAGTAGATGATTTAAACGGAAGACGAATATGTTTACCTAAAGAACAAGAAACACAATTTTGGGCAAGCTTCCCATTACAAGTAATGAAATTGTTGTCTCTAAGAAAATTAAAGACTGGGACTCCTGGATGACCAAGCCTATTGTTCCATGTTGAAGAATAAATAGCCGCTAGAGTGACGTGAGAGCAAGATCTGACAGTGGAGGTGGAGGTGAATGGATAAAGATCCCTCGTGCTATTGCATCTCGTAAGAGGTGTCCCCGTTTGAATATCCTTCACAGTAAAACTAAAAGGGTCAAAGTCCACAAAGACAGAATTATTACGAGTAAATTGACGGACAGATATGAGGTTCTTAATCATGTGGGGGGCATATAGGGTGTTTTTGAGGGAGAAGGGTGGATGAGGAGGTTGTGTGTATGAGGTACCATTACCTTTAACTGGAATGCGTTGTCCACTACCAACTGTAACATATTGAGAATGCTTTAAACTAAACAGTTTAGAAATAGTACATGCAGATTGGGTGACGTGAGATGTGGCTCCTGAGTCCATGTACCAAGTATTGTCAGGCTGTTGCATAAAGAGGGTGCTGAACGCCTGACCCAACTCAGTGAGTGTCATGCCGGATGAGGGCTGCGGGACCTGACCCTGCATGAAGTGGGCCTGCTGGGAGGCTGGAGCGGGTCCCAACAAATCGGGGTAATAATATGGATTGTAGGGCTGCTGGTACTGGAATGGACCTTGCGCGACTCTGAACTTGGCGCGCGGTCTGTCAGACGCCCATGGCCAGACGGAGGCGCTTCTGGCCAGAAACGAAGCTGGCGAGCGCAGCCCGCTTGTTCTGCGATTCCCATTCTTTATTCTTCTTTGGTTCTATTGACTACGACCCTTGCCACGACCACAACCTCCTCTACCGCCGTGACCTTTTCCACCCTTGCCGCCGCGGCCCTGCCGCTGTTGGGAGTTTTCCGATGGCGTCTGATCTTGGAGTTGTGAGTCGACAGTTAACACCTACTGGGCGTGCTCATCCTGCTTAGCACGACGGGTTTCTTCGAGCAACAATTGTGAGCGAGCTTTGTTAAAAGTTGGTAGCTGATCTGCCTGTTGGATCATGGTGGCCAAAGTATCATATTCGCCTTTAGTAAGGCCTGCAATCATTTGGAGCACCATTTTAGCGTCAGTAACAGGCGTGCCGACGTTGGGGAGTTGATCCGCTAGAAGTTTAAGCTGCTTGCAGTACTCAGAAACATTAGAGAAGTTTTCAAGACGTGTTTTGTTGAATTGTCCTTCCAAATACACGGCACGAGTGTGCTTGTTGTCCTGAAAAATTTCCTCCAAATGATTCCACAAGTCAAGGGCTGTGGAGTCAGATTTCATGATAGTAAGGAGCAGATCCTGAGAGATACTATCATATATCTACTGTTTGAAGCCAGCGTCTAGACGACGCCAAGTAGAATCATCAACCTCTTGAGGGCGCAGAATTTTATCATCAATATGATCAAGCACATTATAGAGACATGCATGATTGCGAACAGTTCAACCCAGGGAGAATACTGACTGTTTTCTTGATCAAGAAGGATAGGGATATGGTTCTTGATGTTGGAAACAATTAGGGCGGGATGAAAAGAGGGTGATGACTTGGTGGTGGGATTTGTGGAGGAAGATGCGTCAAGGACATCGGAAGAATCCTGAGTATCCATTTAGAGAATAGAGGAATGGAGAAGAAAAATCAAGAATTTGGGTAGAGAGAGAGGGGTCGCGGCGAGATGCCCTGGGAAATGCTTGTTAGAAAATTTCTAGGATTTTTCTTTCTAGGCTCTTTATCATGGGCCTAAGTTAACCCCAAAAGCTATCTTGTAGAGTGGGGATTGTCCAAGTCCATATAAGGAGTCCATGTTCCAATTCCATATCTGATGTGAGACTCTTAATACTCCCCGCACACCCAGACCTCGTTAACTGGAGCGTGACAATATAATTTGGGGGCCCAACATCGATCGACAACGAATTGGAATGAGTCTGGCTCTGATGCCATGTAAGATGATATTAATCTCGGAGAGTCTTTCATTAATATTAAGGTATATATAGAGTACAATGTTCATCCCTTATACAATAGGAATCCTAAGTCTATACAAAAGATGAATTCTAGTCTTACCATAATTATATTACACAATATATAAAAATATTTTAATTATGGATAGAAAATATATTATTTTCTATATTTACACGTTTACGCGAAGCATGCAGTTAGCAGCAGAGTTCTAAGGTGGTAGAGCAACTGTGACGTATAGGGAAGCATCAGGTAGCTTGAATAACATAATATATGTAGTAATTTATGGATCTAGCTTTGATCCTAAAAAACTTGTCTGTTTGTCTTTATGTCGTGAGGAACTTTTTAGTGATACTTCTGAGGTGCATCACAAGAAATAAACATCAGAGAAAGAGAGAAGATGCATAAATTAATACATGGATAAAAGAGTAAGTACTTCAGATTAAAAATATTTTCTAGCAGATTAAGGCTCTGTTGCTACATACAATTTGACACGAAAATGCAATGGGCTATGCTAATATGGTACAACATATATATCTTCTGACCTTGTATATAGTAGAGTGCTAGCTATGGGTTCGGAAAAAGCAGTAACTTTAGCTCAAACTCTGTATTTGTGTTAATAAATTTATTTAATATGTACGAAGTTGGTAAATAAAAAGATTATGATCCATAACACATAAGCTAAAAATCTTTACTCCGACTTTGCTAGTATATAAACATACGAAGCATAAATACACAAAGGAGGGGCCATGATTTAGAGTTAGAATAGATTCAAACTCTTTGCAAGTTGATCCATTTACAAAAAGAGAGTTACTCGTATGGGGCTTAATTAGTGTTCAAAGATATGAAGCATTAAAATCTACTTCTGATTAATTAAGTTGAGAGGATTCCTCAAACATTACTTCTAATTAAGTAGGACAAGAGTATCATTTTCTTCTTCATTGATAGATTTCTTCCCTTGTATAATTCTAAATTGAAAAGTTTCGAACCAACTCAACCGAGAAGAGCATGAATTCGTCATCCCAAAATTTGACCTGAAAGTATATGTATGTCCTAGAAACAATTTGTATTAGGACAAAATGTATTTTATACACATTCGTATTTATATATATATTAATGTTGATTAATTATTATGGCATTTTGCATTTGTTGAATTATTAGTTGATTGTTTATAATATTCTATAAATGTATCCCTATCCCTAGAGTGTACATGTATATTAATGGAGTGAGAATTAATATTATAACGTAACTCTTAAATCGCCCCGACTAATGATCATCGAAATTGGGATATCGATGATAGGTGATACGTCGACATGTGGTCTGCATCATGTCCTTCGGGGATGTAGTATGTCTCACTTGCTACGAGTTATGACAACTCGTGATGGACACATAGATACTTGTTGGAGTATTGGTATACCCTGCTGATATACTATTTGTTATATACATATGTCTAGAGTATTATCAGTGTGTGAGAGATAGTAATCCTTAAACTTGAGGTCAATATCACCTTGTTTACTGAGCAGTGTACTTTGATCATGTCCTAAGATCAAACGTCTTATAGGTTGAGACGCGGCTTGCTTTGGGTACGTTGCAAAGTAGACTGAAGGTGATAGTTGGACCAAGATTAGGATTCATTCCTTGAATACTTATATTCGAGAGAGCACTCAGATTCTCATAAGATATTGGGTTGACTAAGTCGTTGGCCAACACAATGGACGTGTCTTTGATATGGTCATGTTGTCAACTAATATAGATGAGTTAATATGATCAAGCCATTTGGATAGACACTTGACAAATCCTAATGATATTAGTGTCAATATGTAGAGGCATGAAGGGTAAAAACAAAGTCAAATGTTCCGTCGATTGAAAGATGTAATTGGAAGGAGATTATTTATATGTCCGGTTGATTATCGAGACATTGTACGAATGGAAATAAGGCAGAAATTGGACAGGGCCGCAACAGCATGAGCTTAGAGTCGCGGCGCCATGGTCTTAGGGCTGCGGCGTCGAGGCGGGACCAGTGGGTCCGAATTATAACCCAGTCCAATTTCTGGTAGGCCTAGCCCATGGAAACCCTAAGCCTCTATTGTTGCCTATAAATAGGGGGCTTATGCTTCCCATTTCAATACACCAAAAGCAAGAGACTAATCTTTTTCAAAGCTCTGCTGGAATCCTTAGCATTTTAGACTTAGCAAATTACATCAAAGTTCTTTGAACTTGCAAATCGAGGGACTCTTGAGTGTGCACCCCGGACTACACAAATCATCAAGATTTGAGGTTGCTATCTACAAAATGTAAGTCTTCTACTGAAGTATTACATTATTGCTTTGTGTTTTATTTACATTACATTATCACACTTCAGTTTGACCGTCGTCGGGTTTGAAACATAAATTTTCAAATTTCACTGCGTGTACGAACCCGACAACAAAACCCTTCAGTGGTATCAGAGCAAGGGCTATTCGTGTGATTTTGTAATGAGTATTAATGATAATATGAGCTAGGATTTGTTTAGATCTATTTTCTGTGTTGTTGAAAGCTTTAAAATCTTTAAATCTTTAGAATGCATGGTCATTGTACCTAGATCTGTTAATACAATGTTGTAATCGAGAAAATCATTTCAATATATAACTCATCTAAGTTGATATGCGTTATCCAGCCCGCTTGCGGCATGGTGCATTGAAACGATAAACATATTGTTTTAATGGTGATGATGTTACAAGTGATATATCTGAAAAATCTGAGCCCTAAACCAGTTTTAGGGACTCGGAACTTCAGATCTTGCGTTTCTGGAGAGAGGCGTCGCGACGCTGTTCATTCAGAAGCTTAAAAATGAATTTTCGGATTTTTGGCCTCTGAAGGGCCGCGGCGCTGATGAGAAAATTCCAGAAATAGTTCTCTGATGTTTCGGCGCCGCGGCCCTGCCTGTTGGCGCCGCGGCCCTGCCTGTTGGCGCCGCTGCGCTGTCGACGAGAACCCCTCTGGACTTTTGGCGTCGTGGCGCCGTCGACAATGTATTTTAAAAAAATCAGAATCTGAAATTGAATTTTAATATTCTATTTTTAACTCCAAAGTTTTAAAATGACAGAATCTGAAAGTAAAGTTTTTTTTAATAAGACATAGTTGGTCCTTTCGGATAAATATGCAATTAAACAAAGTTTCTGAAAATTAGATTTTAAGTTGTGGAAATTACAGATAGGTCCCTAAAGTTTAAAAATATTTTATGAAGTTTGAAATTGTATTTTTTGAATTTATGAGGGGTTCAGAATTGAATTTTTAAATTCTTAAGAGACTGAAGTGTAAATTCTGAAAATTTACAGAATACCCGGAAAACAAAATTTTAAATCAGAAAATGTTTAAGGGACTGTTTGGCATTGACATAGATTATAGAGTTTAGACAAATAGACTCATGATTATCATTAATTATATATTATTATATAATATACAAATGTGCTAAGTGTTTTAAATGTGATACATTTAAATTATTAACATAGAGTCCACAATTATTGTCTGGATAGACGGCGTCCAGTAATTGTTCAATTTTAATGACCACGATAACTGTTTGGATAGGCGACGATACTTGATTAAAACCATCTTATATCATGCATATTGTGTTTGATGGTTTCCCATCTAAATGAGTTTAGAAATTGCATGATAGGATGTCATATGATATATGACATATGGTTGTTGATCTTGGTTAAAATCTGAAAATGTTCCCCAAACATCAAATACAAGCCTATTGAATGTGTCGTCTATTATAATTGTTAGGGTGCAAAATCCTTTTCGGCGATACGAGTATGCCAAAACATTTGCTCTAAGTTTACGAGGACTCGAGCTCTTTCATAGATGTGTTAAAGTAGAGGTAGATGATAAACTTCTGTGGGTATTTACACCAAAGTGTTTGTTCGCAAAGGCTAAATTTACTTAGGTACTTAAATACAGTCGTGTAATAGAGTTGACTTGCTTAGATGAATCTTGGCGCCAAAGTGTCGGACTAGTCTAAGGATGCATGATTAAAATGAAAGATATTTAATCAAACCAAGACTTTCAAATTTAGTTTTGTAATTGGTTGAGGACATATCAAAGTGTGCTATTGAAGTTATCAGCCAAAACAAACGCGGATATAGCATATGTTTGTATCTTTGCTCACTATGACCTTAAAATGATTTAGGTCCATATTCTACCTTGGGGTCGTAGAAGTATGTTAAAATAGTGGGATCTAATTCATGTTAAATTAGCCTTTAATGAATGTGTATAAATTGGGAGAATGAATTGTTGATTGCATTTTCCTGTTCTATATATATCTTCAGATCTTCAGAATGTCAAACTTTTCGTTGAAAATGCTCATGGAGTCAAACATACTCACCGGCCCAACTTCATTGACTGGCTTAGAAATGTTAGAATTGTTCTAAGACAAGAACATATTAAGTACACCTTGGATCAGGTATTCCCCACCGCACCGGTGGAGGATTCTGCAGAGTATGCGACCTTTGACAAGGTCGCGTACGAGAAACATTATAGGGATGCCACCTCTGCTCAATGCCTTATGTTGTCTTCTATGTCTCCACCACTGCAAAGACAACATGAAACTATGGGGCCCAACGAAATGTTAGCCCACTTGAGGAGTCTCTATGACTCGCAGTCTCAGACAATGGAGTATGACCTGCTAATAGAGCTCTTCAAGTGCAAGCTGAATGAAGGGGGCCAAGTTTCTCCTCATGTGTTGAGGATGATTGAGCTGATTGAGAGATTGACCTATATTGATATAAAGTTTCACGACAGAGTCTCCACCACCCTTATTCTCCACTCCCTTCCACGGTCGTTCGAGAGTTTCATCATCAACTACAACATGAATGGAACTAAGACGACATTGTCAGAACTTCACAATATGCTAAAGACTTTTGAGTCTCAGACCTCCAGGGGCAAAGCTGTCCTTTTGATAGGGTCTTCTTCTCAGCCCAAACCGAAAGGTAAGGGACAAAAGAAGAAGAAGGGTAAAGTTGTCGTTGCGCCCGCAGCAATGAAGCCCAAGGGAGGGGCAAAGAAGAAGAAGAAGTTCCCGGCACAGGATGTTTGCATGAACTGCAACAGGAAGGGACACTGGAGGAAGGACTACACTGCTCCAGGCGGAGGGATGGCACCAGGTGCCTCAGCCTCTACTGGACAAGGTATGTTTGTAATTGAAATTAATCTATCTATAAATTATTCTCACTCCCGGGTACTAGATACCGCTTGTGGCTCACATATTTGTACAAATGTGCAGGGGCTAACTGACAGCAGGAAGGCCGGGCCTCGAGCGGTGGACCTACGCGTTGGAAATGGAGCACGAGTTGATGTTGAGCTTGTGGGAACTTATATATTAGATTTACCTTCCGGCAAAATTTTAATGTTAAACTATTGTTATTATGTTCCTTTCTTGACAAGGAACATTATTTCCATTCTTGTACTTGACACTGAGGGCTTTTCCTCAAACATTAGTAATGGCAATATGATTTTAGCTTTTGATAATGTTGTGTATGGAATTGCGCCTCTTGTGAATGGATTGTATACATTAAACTGCCGCAGGGAAATTTTCAACGTACAAAATAAAAGAGCAAAATTAAGTGAAAGAAATTCTACCTACTTGTGGCATTGTAGACTTGGTCATATCAATCAAACGATGATAGAACGGTTGAGGAAGTTAAAGTACCTTGAACCATTTGACTTACAATCTTATGGTAACTGTGAATCCTGTTTGAAGGGTAAAATGACCATTTAACCCCTTACTGGAAAGGGGATCCGTGCCAAAGAAGTGCTTGAGTTGGTACATACGGATGTATGTGGACCATTTTCGACTCAAGCTAGAGAGGGTTTTGTTACACCCCGTAGTTCTGACCATGCGTATGAGAACGTACGAAAGGGATTATGACTGAAAATTTTAGAAAGATAGGTTGACGGATTGTTTTGGACGGGTTTTTAGTCAACTTTGAGGCGGTTTATGTCCAGTTGCATTATGAGTTCCTAGGTGTTTCAAAGTCCTAGTACGTAGTTCGTTGAGCCTAGTTCCCAACGCAACCAACCGTTCGTCGATAGGACATCGGAGTAGGAAGTTATGGAAGTTACAAATTCAGTGCGCAGTCAGACAGAAAAGTATTTCGGTGAGGAGCCACAGGGCCGCGGCGCCGGATGCAGGGCCGCGGCGCCAGATGTTCTGAATGTTTGCTGAAGTTGCAGCGCCGCGGCGCCGGAAAGCAGGGCCGCGGCGCCGGAATTTCTGAGAGTTGGCAGAGGTTTCAGCGCCGCGGCGGGTTTTGCGAGGCTGGGGGGAAAAATCAAAACTGTTTTGTTTTAAAAAAGGCCATGGGAGGGTGACAAGTGTCCCCCCCCCCCCATCTGATTTTGCATGTCCTATTTATTGACCAAGTCTTGAAGACTTGGTCATTCTTCAAGCTCTTCTCTCTCTCTAAAATTAAAAGTTCTCCCTTCTCTCTAGAAAATCAAGAGGAAATCAAGGCTTGAGAAAAATCTGAAAAAGGTGGCAAGAAGGAAACTTGTTGGCAAGCTTGTAGGAGTTTTTGTGGTGGTGATTGTGGAAAGGAGGCTAGTGAATGTGTTGGATTAATTTGAGTAAGCTCTAAGGTAACAATCCTTTCTCTTTTGCTAGTTTATGTGTTGCATGTGAAGAAGAAGAAATGACTTGTAGTTGTAAATATTGCTCTTAGATAAATTGCATGTAAGAAATATGATTTTGATTTGAAGGGATTGAATAAGGTTAGTATGTGAACATGTTGTATCCAAAATACTACCTTTAACTTATTGATTTAGTTAATATGCATTGTGGGGCAGAATTTTACACATCCAGGATTAGGTGTGTAATCCCCTTTGTATTGATTGGATTGTTGGGCCTTAAAAGTGGCGTTTGGATGTTGAATTCGGCCTTGAAAAAGGTGGCAAAGTATGTAGAAACAAAGGAAATGCTGCCCAATTTTCCGTAGAATTTAGTGACTTTGCACTTGGAATATTCTACGTTGAAGCTAGAGGTTAATAAACGTATTATGGTCATTATAGGTTGACGTACTACGTGCGGTACATTGGACTTAGCAAGTGGATTGACCCGAAGAGGTATGTGGAACTTTCCTATCTCTTGAGCATGAATAGTTTTACCTATATAGTACGGTAGACGTACAAGACCTTGGTATCCTTTACTCATTTTTAAAGTGTCCAAGTCGGTGGAGTTAGGGGATTTACTCACTTCTTTAAAAGTAGTTAGGATGTCTTAAGATTTCGAGGTTAAGGGACTTGAAGGTTTTTTTTGTATATGATACTTGTTCCGTTTTAAATCTACAAGTCCCTTGGATATAGGAAAATGTAATTTACTTATAGTATGAAGTTAATATAACGACTTTATGGGAAGTTGGTTATATTAGCCTTATGAAAAGTTAAAAAAGAGAGATTTACTCTAAGTAAAATAAGTAAGGATAAATGACGTGAATTGATGGAAGGCAAATTGATTTTAAGGCATCAATTGCCTAAGGTTTTAAAATAGTAGAGGTTCTTAGTACTTTGGGTTAAATTCCCGGATTTCATAAAGACATGTTAGTGCCTTAGGTAAACTAAAATGAGAATGTGTATGAACAAGTCTAATAAGAAGTTAGGGGATTTCTTAACTTGCTTATATGATGTATGATAGCCGGTTTGTGCTAGTGATATATTATTCATTACGGGGTCATTCTCCGGGTTGTGGCATTTGCATATTCCGTGGATTTGCTACTCATGATGCGAGAAATACCTCATGCGAGTCCGTAGGGCTCATGCGGGTGAAATAGTCCCATGCGGACGGGTACAGCCTATGCGAGGAATACCTCATGCGGGTCCACACGGACCCATGCGGGTGAAATAGTCTCAGGAGTAGGATTGCTTAATGATACTGCGGGTGGGTGACCTTGCTTTGATCATGAGCTTTCTATTTTCATGCAGTATAGTATATGCTTGATATTCTCATTATTAGTAAGGCACAATGTTCTGTAATTGATTATCATACATGTCTCCAGTTATTTTAGACTTATGAGGTATTTTCAGTATTTTCCGCCACATACTTAGTACATATCAGGTATCGACCCTTCTCGGCCGCTCATGCCGCAGGCAGGGTAAGCGGTGGTGGATCCTCATTCTTAGGATCACCGTCCGTGTCGAAGCTCCATTCCTCGGAGGCTTGTTTTGTTGCACGGTTTTCCTCGATGCTATAGGTATTATGTACATTCGTGGTATGGCGGGCCCCGCCCCGCCACGCTTGTTATTCCTGCAGGTCCAGAGTCACGTTTGTGGTTTGGGTTGTAAGAACAAGTTGTACTGTTTTACTTTTGATTAAGTATATTCTATGGAAGACGGCCTTGTCGGCTAGCCAGTGATGTTTACTATCTACAGGTTTATGTGTTATGTATGTTCCGCTGCCATTCTCTGATGTATACACAGGCAGGGTGCCGGTAAGGCACGATCGCGCCCGGTCGGGTCGTGACAGGTTTCTCGTACTTCATTACTTTCACAGACGACTTAACGAGGTATGGGTATGTGTATCTTATGAGACACAAATCCGAGGCCTTCGAGAAGTTTAGGGAGTTTAAGTGTGAAGTTGAGAAACAACTCTCAAAGAGTATCAAGACCCTCCGATCTGACCGTGGGGGTGAATACTTGAGTAAAAAATTTCTTGAATACTTAAAGCTACATGGAGTTCATTCTGAATGGACACCTCCTGGAACACCACAGATGAATGGTGTTGCCGAGAGGAGAAACCAAACCTTACTTGATATGGTTCGATCCATGATGAGTTTTTCTGCTCTTTCGACATACCTTTGGTGATATGCTATCTTAAACTCGATATATGTTCTGAACAGAGTTCCATCTAAATCGGTAGAAAAGACGCCATATGAGTTATGGTGTGGCAAGATGCCATCACTTAGACACATGAGGCCCTGGGGGTGTCCTGCATATGTCAAGAAGTTGATCACTAATAAGTTGGAATCTAAGAGTGAGAAATGTTACTTTGTTGGGTACCCGAAGAAAACTAAGGGATATTATTTCTATCTGGAGAACATAAGATAATTGTTTTCAGGAATACAACTTTCCTTGAAGATGAATATGTCTACAAGGAAGAGAGTTGCACAGAGGTAGAACTTGAAGAAGTTCAAGAGCAGAGTAACATAGAGGTTGAATCCTTGTCGGATGATAAAGGCAAAGATTCAGTGGGAGCTTATGGCGAAGATTGGGTATTTAGGATACGCCCTTCGGCCAGTGGGAGTGCTACAAGAAATAATGCAGAAATGCAAGATCCTCCGGCACAGACCTTGGGAGCAAGTGCAGGGATTGCACCTTCTCCCATTCAGGAAAGACATGAAAATGATATTTCTGAAAGCTCTAATGCTGGTGGATCAACCAGCGCACAAGAACCTTCTCACAACCAGAACATACCTGAAACTGGACTGCAAGATACACAACTCAGTAGGTCTGCTAGGGCTCATCGTGCTCCGGAAAGACTAAATCTGCTTGTGGAAACACAAAATGAGTTAGATATTCCGAATGACAATGAGCCTACAACCTATAACGAATCAATGCTAGACATTGATTCGAAGAGATGGAAAGAATCCATGAAATCCGAAATGGAATCTATGTATATCAATCAAGTGTGGAACTTGGTTGATTTGTCGAGTGGGGTCAAACCCATAGAATGCAAATGGGTCTTCAAGAAGAAGATTGATGCATCAGGTAAGATTCAGACTTATAAAGCTAGACTGGTGGCTAAAGATTTTACTCAGCATCCCAGTGTGGATTATGACGAGACCTTTTCACCGGTGGCTAAGATTAAGTCTATTCGGATTTTTCTTGCGATAGCTGCACATTATGACTATGACATTTGGCAGATGGACGTCAAGACTGAATTCCTCAATGGTGATCTAGTTGAAGAAGTGTATATGAAACAACCCGAGGGTTTTCCATGTGAATCCAGACCAAATATTGTGTGCAGGCTATAGAAGTTCATTTATGGACTTAAGCAAGCCTCTAGGAGTTGGAACATTTGCTTTGACAAGGCTATCAAGTCATTTGATTTTGTCATAAGCAAAAAGGATCCTTGTGTTTATATCAAACGCAAGGATGAGGGCATTGTCTTCATTATCATATATGTGGATGACATATTGATAATGAGAGACAATAAGGCTCTCATGCAGTTAGTTAAAGATTGGTTGTTCAAGACCTTCATGATGAATGATTTAGGTGAAGCGTGATACATTCTAGGAATTATGATCTATAGATATAGACCTAATAGATTGTTGGCGCTGTCACAGTCAATCTACATAGACAAAGTGCTTAGACATTTTTCAATAGAGAATTTCAAGAAAGGCGGTCTTCCAATGGGTCAATGTATCAAGTTATCTTAGAAGGGCTGCCCTTCTAGTGCTGTAGAACTTGAGCACATGAAGAGGATCCCGTATTCTTTGGCTATAGGATCTATAAAGTATGCCATGACCTGTACTAGGCCAGATGTGGCCTTTACACTTAGTATGACTTGCAAGTTCCAGCAGAATCTTGGTGAGGAACACTGGAAAACAGTCAAGAGTATTCTAAAGTACAGCAGGCGTACTAAATATTACTTCTTAGTCTATGGTGGGAGTAATGAGCTGGTTGCCACTGGGTATACCGATGCTAGTTTCCAGACGGATGTTGATGTTTTCAAATCTCAGTCTGGTTACACTTTTTGTTTTCAACGGAGGAGCAGTGAGCTGGAAGAGTTCCAAAAAGGAGATAGTACAACCTCGAAAGTTGCGAAGGAAGCTGTCCCAATTTCTGAGATCCTGAAGGAGCTAGGAGTAGTTCCGAGTGCTAGTTATCCAATAACCATTTATTGTGACAACACTGGTGCGATTGCACAAGCAAAAGAACCAAGATAAAAAAATAGGAACAAACATGTACCGAGGAAGTACCACATCCTGAGAGAGATGGTGGACGCTGAAGATATCAAGATAGACTATATTTCTACGGACAATAATCTAGCAGACCCGTTTACTAAACCATTAAGCTTGGTGAAGCATAATGGTCATTTTGAGAACATGGGTATTAGATATGTTGGTGATTGGCTCTAGGACAAGTGGGAGATTGAAAGTATATGTATGTCCTAGAGACAATCTGTATTAGGACAACATGTACTTTATACACATTCGTATTTATATATGTTAATGTTGATTAATATTATGACATTTTGCATTTGTTGAATTATTAGTTGATTGTTTATAATATTCTATAAATGCATCCCTAGAGTGTATGTGTTTATTAATGGAGTGAGAATTAATATTATAACGTAACTCTTAAATCGCATCGACTAATGATCATCGAGATTGGGATATCGATGATATGTGATACGTCGACATGTGATCTGCATCATGTTTTCAGGGATGTAGTATGTCTCACTTGCTACGAGTTATGACAACTCGTGATGGACACATGTATACTTGTTGGAGTATTGGTATACCCTGCTGATATACTATTTGTTATATACATATGGCTAGAGTATTATCAGTGTGTGAGAGATATTAGTCCTTAGACTTGAGATCAATATCACATTTTTTACTGAGCAATGTACTTTGATCCTGTCCTAAGCTCAAATGCCTTATAGGTTGATACGCGGCTTATTTTGGGTACGTTGCGAAGTGGACTGAAGGTGGTAGTTGGACCAAGATTATGATTCATTCCTTGAATACTTATATTTGAGAGAGCACTCAGATTCTCATAAGATAGAGTTGACTAAGTCGTTGGCCAACACAGTGGACATGTTTTTGGTATGGTCTTGTTGTCAACTAATATAGATGAGTTAATATGATCAAGCCATTTGGATAGACACTTGACAAATCCTAAGCTTGATTGTGTGTTTCGTGAATGAAAGGATTTTATCTTCCCACATAGAGGTGCAGTTCACACGTTTCATGTAGCTAAACTTTACATATTGAGGTTCGTCTTCCGGCGCAGTCTAGGAGTTCCGTGAAGATCCTAATGATATTAGTGTCAATATGTAGAGGCCTGAAGGGTAAACACAAAGTCAATTGTTCCGTCGATTGAAAGATGTAATTGGAAGGAGATTGTTTATATGTTCAGTTGATCGAGACATTGTACGAAATGGAAATGAGGCAAAAATTGGGACAGGGCGGCAAGATGAGCTTAGCGCGCGCAGCTAACGCTGTCGGCCAAGTGACCAAATGGGTCGAATTATAACCCAGTCCAATTTCTGGTAGGCCTAGCCCATAGAAACCCTAAGCCTCTATTGTTGTCTATAAATAGAGGGCTTACCCTTCCCATTTCAATACACCAAAAGCAAGAGACTAATCTCTTCCAAAGCTTTGCTGGAATCCCTAGCATTGTAGACTTAGCAAATTACATCAAAGTTCTTTGAACTTGCAAATCGAGGGACTCTTGAGTGTGCACCCCGGACTACACAAATCATCAAGATTTGAGGTTGCTATCTACAAAATATAAGTCTTCTACTGAAGTATTACATTATTGCTTTGTGTTTTATTTACATTACATTATCACACTTCAGTTTGACCGTCATCGGGGTTGAAACATAAATTTTTAATTTTCGCTACGTGTACGAACCCGACAATAAAACCCTTCAGGACCATATTATATTTTGTCTTCTTATCGTTTACAATATAAACATTAAAGAATTTGATACGATCGTAAGTACATATGATTATAAGTAGTTAAAATTATGTTCTTTCTAATAGTTTAATCTTTTAGACAAGATTATTACAAAATTTAATATTCAGAGGTCTTCGAGTGTCTCCCCAATTCATTATCAGAAATAATTTTCACATACTTAACCAATGAGATAGCATAATTAAGTAAATATAGAAGCAATTTTTCTAGCGGTTTAAATTTTTTGGCGACTAAGAAAAACAATTACTAATAATTTCGTCCCAATTTTATAATTTCTTTAAATGTGTATTATAATAGTATTTGTAACTGCATCATTCATGTTGGCAGTCACAAGAGACGTGTGATCGACCTTTCAGCATATATCCAATGATTAATCAGCTACAGCTAGCAAGATTATTGGAAAAAGTTGGTATTTGGCTTCCCAAGCTGTTCCCTATTGGGAAACTATTGCTGTTACAATATGGGTAACAAAATTAAATAGCTGATAATTCTATTTTTCAATTTTAAGTAAGTTTTTCATGAAAGTAATTCAAAATAAGACTTTACTAAGTTTGTTTTCTTTGATTTCTCCTGCCGTTCCATATCTCTTTTGGGATCCGACTAATTTAAATTTGCACCGAGAAGTCCCACTTTAAAAATAAAACGCTCCCTAGTACTCTCTACCAAAAAGGTAATATACTTCTAATAAAAAGATGGAAAGATACTTAATTGGAATCAACTATATAAATCGTCACCGTCCATTTTCAATTAACCAGGTTTTAGCCAACCATCAACTGATCACTTCTCCTTTGTCTAAAATTAAAACGGCTGTATCAATTTATATACTCACACATGTGGAGTTTAAAGGACACTTCGAAAAAAAGAAGATATTTAAGAGGCCAATGCTCATTTGTACTTATTATTCATCTTATAGTTAGTCATTAAACTTGAGGTGATCACAGACTAAAAAAAAAAGCAGTTCAGTGATCCGAAGCATCACGTGATCAGGATCGTATTTGGATTCGTGCGAGGTGCGTCATCGCATAAGGCCTCACGAAAAACAAAAAATTTTAGGGCCCTTTTTTTCATTTTTTATTAAGTAGTATTAACCAAAATTTACTATAAAGACTCATAATTTCGCAGGTCTTAGCCCAATTAAGGGTCCACTTTTACGAATTAGAACAGGGCCCCTAAAATGTTTGAGACGACCCTGCCCGCGATCACTCTAGGTCCGGGGAGGGGACGTATTCCAAAGGGAGTATGATGTTGGCAGCTCATTCTTGTTAGAATATTGTGTTAGAATATTCTAGATGTGTAATTAATTAGTGATATTATATTTATGTAGAATCCTAACATATATGGTAGGTAGTACCAAGAGTTATGGTTAGAATATTATGTTAGAATATTCTAGATGTGTAATTAATTAGGATTATTATGTGTATATATTCTCCCTTATGGGATAAAGAAGAATTGAGGAAAATATTCTTACATGGTATCAGATGCTTTAGGAAAGATCCAAAGTTAATTTTTCTTCTCCCATTTTCGGTTCTTCCTTCATAATATCGAAAATATTTTTTTCCTTTTTTTGTATTGTCTTCTTCATTTGTTCATTTCTCCATTAGTGAACACCTTTGATCTCAACCAATAATGTCTGAATCAAAATCAACCTTTCACCCTGCCCTAACAGTCTCGAATATCAAGACACATGTCTCTATCAAACTTGAAATGGAAATCGTGCACTATGCAACGTGGGCGGAATTATTCAAAATTTATTGTCGTGCTCACAAGGTCATTCACCATATCATTCCCCCACAGGATGGGAAAGGGAAAGAGGTCACAACTGATGCGGACAAGGAACTGTGGGATACTCTTGATGCCACAGTCCTTGGTTGGATTTATGCAACGATATCTACATATTTGTTACATACAATAATGGAACCAGACTCCACAGCGATGGCGGCATGGGAACGTCTGCGAGATATTTTTCAAGACAACAAAAATTCTCGCGCTGTAACGTTGGAGCAAGAATTCTCCACCATTGACATGGCGGATTTTCCAAATGTTTCTACCTATTGTCAACGCCTCAAAGTGTTGGCGGATCAGTTAAGAAACGTTGGTTCACCGGTTACTGATAATCGGTTAGTATTGCAATTGGTCGCCGGTCTCACCGATGCGTATAGCGGCGTTGGGACTTTAATCCGTCAGAGTAATCCTCTACCAAAGTTTTATCAAGCAAGATCCATGCTTGTGCTTGAAGAGTCGGGCTTCGTGAAGAAGGCATCTACTACTTCAAACTCTGTCATGTTTGTCACACCTTCTAATGACGGTAATTATTTTGCTTCTTCGCAACAAAATAATGGAAAGAAAAGACGTAGTAATAATAAGAAGGGTGAAAATCGCGGAAATAACAAAGGTGGAGGTCACCGGAATTCCGGTGGCGGCGGAAATGACGGCAACACCACCACCGGCGGCGGACAGTGGCAGCAACAAGGCAACAACAGTGGCGGAATCGCGGCGGCGATGAGAGGCAACAGTTGGGCAGCCATGGGCCTTACCGCCCAGCCCAGTCCCAACAGGGCAATGGGCGAGATTCAGCGCGCAACGGGCCAGCCAAAGAATTTTCTCGCTTGTCCAAAGCTCTCATTTTGGTCACCAGCGGAAATTTTCGACAGCCCAAAGATGCCCAATTTGGTCCGTCTCGCAAACAACGATCGGTAGTCACGTTGGGCCTCAGCTGACCCAGTGGCGTGAGGCCCAATCTACAATGACTCAACCTACGGAGATTGAGAACGCCATGCACACACTCTGACTTAACCCACCGCATCCAAATTGGTACATGGACTCCGGAGCAACGTCTCACATGACGTCTTCCCAAGGTAATCTCAACTCCTATTTTAATTTGAGCAATGATAATGGTATAGTTGTCGGAAATGGCCATTCAATTCCAATAAAAGGGTATGGTTCCACTAAATTGACACTCCCAAACCCACCACTGATTTTAAAGAATGTCCTACATGCTCCAAAGTTAATCAAAAATTTGGTATCTGTTAGAAAGTTTACAACTGATAATTGGGTATCTGTCCGTTTTGACCCGTTTGGTTTTTCTGTGCATGAACTTCAGACGGGGAAGCTTATCATGAGATGTGATAGCAAGGGGGAGCTCTATCCAATTAGGTTACCTAGCCAACAGTACAAGTTTCACTCTACTTTTGCAGCATTGGCACCATCTTTATGGCACCAACGCTTGGGACACCCGGGAGAGGCTGTTTTGGCTTCTCTTAAACAAAATAAACTTATTGATTGTACCCAAACTCAAAGCTTGAATAAGTGTCATTCTTGTGCACTTGGTAAACATGTGAAATTGCCATTTATTGCTTCTACTTCATGCACTCTTATGCCATTCGATATTTTGCATTGTGATATTTGGACTTCTCCCGTTTTGAGTTCTTCTGGTCATAGATATTACTTACTTATCCTTGATGATTACTCTAATTATTTGTGGACATTTTCTTTATCAAAGAAATCACAAGTGTTTTCCACATTTATCACTTTTAGAGCGTTCATCAAAACTCAATTTGAAAGAGAGATTAAAAGTATTCAATGTGACAATGGGGGGAATTTGACAATAATCGATTTTGGGATTTCTTCAAATCAAATGGTTTAAATTTTCGTCTATCGTGTCCTCACACTTTTTCACAAAATGGGAAGGCAGAACGCACAATTAGAACCATCAATAATATGGTTAGAACATCTCTTGCTCATGCGTCCATACCCCCTATATTTTGGCATTATGCCCTTCAAATGGCTACTTACATGTTGAATATTCTTCCGCACAAAAATATGTCTTACCAAGCTCCACTAAAAATGTTTTACTTACGAGAGCCATCATATCATCATTTAAGAGTGTTTGGTTGTCTTTGCTACCCTCTCTTTCCATCCACCACAATCACAATACTCCAAGCCCGGTCCACTCCATGTGCTTTCTTGGGATACCCTACTAATCATCGTGGTTACCTATGCTATGATATTTCTTCCAAAAGAATGTTTGTAAGTCGCCACGTTATTTTTGATGAAACAATTTTTCCCTTTGCTAAAATACATGAAACTGGGACCCATACCTATGATTTTTTGGATGATGATAAGCTTTCGTATCTAGCACATTGTTTACACAGTCCAGGACACACCATCAATGGTAGACCGCATCAACAAGGCCCACTGGACCAAGGTTCCACGGCCCAGCTACTGGAAAACACAATCCAACAGCATCGGCCAATAGTTCCAAGGCCTAATACTCCTCTTTCCAACTCCCAATTAAATGATATTGCATCAAGTGGGCCGGCAACAACTCCTGGCCCAATCTCACACCCACTGCCCACTGCCAGTCATGGAAATAATTCACTGGACAGTGGCGTCCAGTCCATTGTCCCGTTCTCGGCCAGTGGCTTCCAGTCCACTAGCCATGCCTCTCGTCCGGTCACCCGTAGTCAACATGGGATTGTCAAACCCAATACAAAATACAACCTTCACACACAGGTTTTCAAATCACCTCTGCCTCGTAACCCAGTGTCTGCTCTTAAAGACCCGAATTGGAAAATGACCATGAATGATGAATATCATGCTCTAATTAAAAATAGGACATGGGATTTAGTACCTCGTCCATCTAATGCTAATATTATTCGGTCTATGTGGATTTTTAGCCATAAAGAAAAATCTGATGGTTCTTTTGAGCGGCATAAGGCCCGTCTTGTAGGTGATGGGAAGACCCAGCAAGTTGGCATCGATTGTGGGGAGACGTTCAGTTCAGTGGTCAAACCAGCTACCATCCGAACAGTGCTAAGTCTGTCACTCTCAAACGGATGGTCACTTCATCAACTAGATGTCAAAAATGCTTTTCTTCATGGTCATCTGAATGAGACAGTTTACATGCACCAGCCCTTGGGATACAGAAATCCAGCATATCCTAATCATGTGTGTTTGCTGAAGAAATCATTATATGGCCTCAAACAAGCCCCCAGGGCTTGGTATAAGCGGTTTGCAGATTTTGTGTCACAAATGGGTTTTACTCACAGCCGTTCTGACAATTCTCTGTTTATTTATCGTCAGGGTAACAATGTTGCTTATCTTCTTTTATATGTGGATGATATCATCCTTACATCATCTTCAGACTCCCTCCGCAAGAATATCATATCTCAGCTGGGTTCCGAATTTGCTATGAAAGATCTTGGTCCACTGCACTATTTTCTAGGCATTGCTGTGACACGCCATGCAGGTGGCCTATTTCTCTCCCAAAAGAAGTACGCATCTGAGATTGTGGAACGAGCTGGTATGTCCTCATGCAAACCTTCGACAACTCCGGTGGACACAAAGTCGAAGTTGAGTAATATCTCTAGCAAACCCTGTGCTAATCCTACATTATACCGCAGCCTGGCTGGAGCATTGCAGTACCTCACATTCACCAGGCCAGATATTACCTATGCAGTACAACAAATATGTTTGTTCATGCATAATCCGATGGAAGAACATATGCACGCCCTCAAACGCATTGTGCGGTATATTCAGGGCACTCTGGAGTATGGTTTACATCTTTATCCTTCTTCCATCACCAAACTTGTCACCTACACAGATGCAGACTGGGCAGGTTGTCCGGACACCAGACGTTCCACCTCCGGTTATTGCGTTTTTCTTGGTGATAATTTGATCTCCTGGTCTTCTAAACGACAACCCACAGTATCCCGCTCGAGTGCTGAAGCTGAGTACCGTGCGGTTGCCAATGTTGTCTCTGACTACGCCGATTCTAATCTTTTACTTGAACTTCATTGCCCTATTCGCATGTACCACTATAGTTTACTGTGATAACATTAGTGCGATCTATCTATCAGGGAATCCGATCCATCATCAACGCACTAAACATATTGAGTTAGATATTCATTTTGTCCGTGAAAAGGTGACTCGCGGACAAGTGCGAGTGCTACATGTTCCAACACGACATCAGATTGCCAATATCTTCACAAAAGGACTTCCGCTGATATTATTTGAAGAATTTCGTGACAGTCTCAACATTCGCCGCCCTCCAGCTTCGACTGCGGGGGAGTGCTAGAATATTGTGTTAGAATATTCTAGATGTGTAATTAATTAGTGATATTATATTTATGTAGAATCCTAATATATATGGTAGGTAGTACCAAGAGTTATGGTTAGAATATTATGTTAGAATATTGTAGATGTGTAATTAATTAGGATTATTATGTGTATATATTCTCCCTTATGAGATAAAGAAGAATTGAGGAAAATATTCTTACAATTCTGACACAAGCATTAGTGACTGATTTAAGGCTCAAACCTGTAACATAGATAATTTCACCGCTGCTCCAAAGTTCCCTAAAAAAAAAGCATGGCAACTATATTGTTAATTTGGATAATGCAAAGATGAAAATCAGCAGCAAGTTATGCCTAAAACTTCAAACATCAACTTTCTGTGATTCACTTTGAACGGCGATAAACTTGCATTTCAAATGAGATTTGATGAACCCCGGTGATGTCTCTCCTCCTGCCAATTAGGACTTACCAAAATAAAAAAATTATATTGTTGACGCCAACTGTGTTATGTACCTAACCTAATTGCTCCTATAATTTTAAATTTGTGGGCACTGAGTAAATTACTTCTTTGATAAGCCATGGAAGTGGACATATATACGAAGCTGATCAAGCCTTGTCCAAGGAAGTCACGTGACACTACTGTTAGAATATTAGTCTTAATGATAATATTAATGTAGAATGATTGTATATTAATGTATATATTTCACCCTTTATGGAAGAATACAATTGAGGAAAATAATCTTTCAACTACTACTTCATCTAAAATTACATTACAAGATTTTCATATGCCCCAATAGTCTGTACTTGTTATCCATATGATCAAATTTTCACTTCAAAACGGACGAGGGATAGAAGTAAAATAACAATATAAAAGGTTTCAAACACTATACATTCACGCAAATGGTAATATTTCTGCATACATTGTTAGTTGTGACTGAGAGTAACAATTTGTTTATCATTCTAATGACATGTTCTGTTCAGTAATTTCCTCCATGCAAACTGGCCACTTCAACTAATTAAAACAACCCCTAAGCCTTTCAAATGATAGGTAATAAAGTGATATTTATTACTGCTTTACCGATTTACTATTATACATCTATAATAATAATTTAAATTTTAAATTTTATTTTGCTATAGTAACGCAAAAATATAACATGAAAGATCGATTCCAAGAAAAACCGGGAAACAGTGAAAGGATGTTATAGAGAGGATTTCTGATTGTATATGCCTATTTTTCGAATTTGAATGTTTGTTTTTAGTTGACTTTTCTTACTCCTGGTTAACCACAACAACATACCCAACACAATATGGAGTTTAACGAAGGTATAGTGTACACAAAGCTTATCTCTACCTTGCTAGGTAGAGCGATTGTAGAGACTCTCAGCTCAGGACATGCAAAGTAGGAAAAAAACAGTCAGTCCTGGTAAAAAAATTAAAAATTTAAAACAATATGCAAATGCTGATAGCAAACGTGAATACGCCATAATAGTGCATCCTGAAAAAGAAGGAAGAAGCGGTAACTAGCGCAGATAAATGAGATAAATCAAGTAAATTAAAGAACGCATATTATAAAAATACAACTACAAAAGACTATAAAGTAATACTATGCATATTCGTATGATATGTTAAGCGGACCTACAATAATAATACTACAACTATCAGTTTGTAAGCGTAAGTAGAACTACGCTCGACTAACTACTACCTCTCTACCCTAATATGTGTCCTCCACAATCCCTTATCTAAGGTCATGTACTCAGTAAGTTGTGTCTGCTCCATATCCCGTCTAATCACCTCTCCCCAATATTTCTTAGGCCTACTTCTACCTATCCTGAACCCGCCCATAACCAACTTCTCACACCTCTGCACTGGGGCAAGTCTCTCATCCACACACATCCAAACTATATAAACCTCACTTTCCGCATCTTGTCCTCCACCGAAGTCACTTCCACTCTGCCCCAGATATCATCATTTCTAATCATATCCCTCTTTGTATGCTCACATATCCATCTCAGCATCTTCATCTTCGTCACTCTCATCCTTTGGGTGTGCGATGTCTTGACTGGCCAACACTCCGCCTCATACAATATAGTCGGTCTAACCACCACCCTATAAAACTTTCCTTTTAGTTTTGGTGGTACATTTTTATCTCACAAGACTCTAGATGTAAGCCTCTATTTCATCCATCTACCTCAATACGATGTGTGACATCGTCATCCATCTCTCAATTTTCTTGGATAATAGACCTGAGGTACTTGAAG
This sequence comes from Przewalskia tangutica, assembly GCA_029844215.1. Taxonomy (NCBI): domain Eukaryota; kingdom Viridiplantae; phylum Streptophyta; class Magnoliopsida; order Solanales; family Solanaceae; genus Przewalskia; species Przewalskia tangutica. The sequence goes on along the minus strand of CM056723.1, from coordinate 42,452,222 downwards.
TTTTCTTTCTTTGGAATGACCTGAGTGTCAAGACTCACCTCCACGCCTGTCTCACGGTCGCTTTCGTTGATGAACTTGCACTTCAAGTATTATGTCTTGGTCGTACTCAGCCTGAACCCTTTAGACTTCAGAGTGTGTGTCACGCCCTTTTTTTACCGCGACATTAATTCAGGGAATCCTGCTTTAAAGGTTAGAAAATAAAAAATAAAAAGCTAAAATGTGTTAAAATGCTAAAAGGGTTGCTAAATGCTAAAGGGTTCGCGGAGTCGCCACCTAATTAGTTTGGGTGAATTAGGACACCTAAATGTCAACTAGGTTAAAGTCAACATTAACTCCATTTTAATGGTTTGCAAAACTAGTGTGCGATTCTGAGTAAGGGTTCTTTATTAATCTAGAGGGAAGGGGTTAGACACCCTCTAAGATCCGCTAACTTGCGGTTGTCCGTTCAAACCTAGGTTATTATATGCATGTTTAAAAGATGTAAATGTTTTTTTAAAAAGGATGTGTTTTTTATAAAAGAATTATAAGGCTAATGCTATAACAATACGGGTAAAGTTTAAAGGTATGCATTTATATTATTTATAAAAATGATGCAAAATTGATGTATTTACTAAAGATATGCATTTCATTTGCAAAAATCGATTTTGATTAACATATGTAGGGTATGATATAAAAGACGCTATTTTTACAATTGATAATAAGAAGATAATTTTGTTTTTATAATGTCATTAAGTGATTTATGAGAAAATCAATTTTCTTTTGCTATGCATTAACTTCATAATCGGATATGCTATTTTAATTGTTAGGCAAGAGATTAGACATGCATGACAAGTCTAAGATAAATAACTAGAAATGCATTTCTAATTCTAAATTACCTTCCCACCTTATATGTTCAAAGAGTAATTGTTCTAGATCTCCTGTTAATTACAAAGTTAGATGATGAAATTACCATAAACAAATAAAGACATAAACATGAGGCAAGGAGGTTAAGAGAGAAAGGAATTGAATTGGATGACTCCGTCATGTTTTGTTTTTCTAGGAATTGCAGAGGAGGAGACGCGATGGATGTAGACGCGAGCCTTCATTCGCGAAAGTCGTGATGAGTCTCGCCATGAGACTCTTCGTTTTGCTCCGATGCATTTCATGTAAAAAGAGAATGATAAAGATTAGCACATGCTCTGAGACTTGCCAACAATGCAAATAGGTAAAAAGCTCACGTAAACTTAAACATGTATATGATTCGATTTTATTCCAAAATTGACATGCAGATTCGACTCAAATAAAATTCTAAACATGATTAGAGCGGGCGTTGGACCAGTAGTATGTTGAGACACAGCAAGCCCAAATAACTAATATTTTTTTTAAAGAAGAAAGAAAATATATCAACCCAAGTAAAGAACACTATAATAGTCAAGTGTTTGAACCCTGGTAACAAACAGTACACAACAACACCCGAGAAGGCCCAAATATGCGATTTGACAGATTTTTGTTATAGAATAGAAAAACGAGAAAGAAGGTGTCACGACCCGACCCCGGGCCGCGACTGGTGCCCTACCTGGGCACCCTTCTATTCATACAACATAATAAACTGCGGAAGATAAATAACACTTTTTTTTAAAAACTAAAGCCAAGCCGATAAGGCTGCCATAACATAAAAATTACCCGAAAGGGTCTACACTGTTTAAAAATGTAAAAACAACTCTAGCCAGTCCAGCCCACAGATGAATACAGACCTCTAAGATTTGAACAAATACTATGACGAGACAAGGCCCCGCCGTACCCCTGAATATACAATTATAGGCTTCTAAATCACGTGACTTCTTTCTTTAAAACCTTAAGCAATTGGTACCTTTAAAACAATTTGCCCTTCTTTATTTCAAATCATTTCATTGCTTACATTACTGAAGAAAACCATTCTTTTAATCTTCCATAAAGTTGTTATAACCAACTTCCCATAAAGTCGTTATAACTCTTTATGTCTTAGACAAATTCATTCCTTTTATAACCAAGAGACTTATACTTTCAAATCGAATTACATAGCTTTCAAAATACTTCAAGTCTCTTAACTTTTAAGAAAACCAGTTTCTTAACTTAGAATGTCAAGCTTCTTAACTTTAGAAATCAAGTCTTTTGATCGGTGTATTTTATATACACTTTTTGAGTCAGTTTTAGTTAGTCTTTTGTCCCATTTTGCACATATAAGTGTCGTATTAGGATAGTTTTTCTTTCTTTTGAGTCAAAGTGGTTAAAATGGCCAAATGGCGGAAAAAGAGCAAAAAGAGGGCAAAAGAGGAGATGCCAGAGCTGGAATCAGAGAAAGTGGCGAACGAGGGAAAAATCAAGACCAGCGCCGCGGCGCCCACTATCCAGAGAGGTCAGAAGACTCAGCGCCGCGGCGCCCTCAGACAGCAAAATCAGGGCCGCGGCGCCTAAACATCCGAGGAGCTACAGAAGATACAGCGCCGCGGCGCCCTCAGACAGCAGATATCAGGGCCGCGGCGCCAAAACACCCGACGGATTGCAGAACTTCCGGCCGTGCAGGGCGCTGCGCCGACGCTGAAAAATTAGGTCTTTGACGAAAATCGGGCGAACTGAAGGAAAAGAGGGAGGCGGTTTGCAGCCTATAAAAGGAGAACCCTAGGCAGTTTTTAAGGGTTCCCCTTCTTGCACAACACAAGACTTTGGCTTGGAGATTGGATACCATTAGTTTAGTAATTTCTTTTCCTTTCCTTTACTTTATTTCAGTTTTTATGATGAACTTTGAATTAGTTCTTGTCATATTTATGGCTAGGAACTAATTCTCTTATAGGGCTTTCCATGTTGAATTGCTAGAAACTTATGTTATAAATTAATGCATGCTTATGGTTATTTTTCTTATTGTGAGATCTATCCAATAATTGAGTTGAATTCTTGGTAATTAATTGACAACTAATTATCACTATATGATTTCTAATCAGATTCTGAGAAGGGGGGATTGTGAATATGCTGTAATTTGGGTAGACATTCTTGGATTGGAGATGAAAATACCTCAATTATTTATGTAGCGTTGATGAGAGGCTTAACAACCCTAATTTTGCGCATTGTGCGTGACGGTCAACTAGGTTTTTGTTCTTAATCCTCCTATAAAGTTATCCTTATCACCGAGAGGTAGGTAAGGTGCGATACTGGGGTTGAGTGTTTATATAACCCTAGCGGGAGTATAAAACGATTTCGTAAACCTGCTTTCTCCTAAAGAAGAATACCATAAGTTAATGCATTAGTAAGTAGCATAAGCGGATAGTAAGGATACATGGAAGCCCTATTCTCATCACCACTGAAGTAAATCTTTAAATTAAAATAGCTCGCATAATTCATAGTTATAAACAACAAATCAATCATAAATTCACCAAATAGATACTAGAAAATAGATAGTTGGTAATTGAACCCTAATCCTTGTGGACGATATTCGGTCTTACTAAGACTATATTACTTGTCACGATAACGTGCACTTGCGTTTAAAGTGTGCATCTTACCGCGCATCAAGTTTTTGGCGCTGTTGCCGGGGATTAGGCATAGTTCAATATCAAATTGATCTATTTTTAATTTCTAATTTGGGTTTTGTGTATAGTTTTTTTATCTTTTTATTTTATGTATTTATTGTGTGAAAACAAGGGTGCCGTGATCCTTTGTTGGTTTTGATGTATCTCAGGGATCCTGAAGATATGGAGTACTACTGTCAATATGATCGAGCTCCAACCGTAGAGGAAGAGAGAGGAATTGCGAGAAGTCATACTCGGCCTCACTAAGTATCAGCGCGATTTATGGACGAAATGAGATTGGCCATAAAGAAGGCTGCAAATAGGAGAACTCGCGATCATATTTGGCAGCGAAATGCAAGAAAATCAATCAGCACCTATGGGGGGTGGCAAGAAACTTGAAGGGCCTGAACCACACCCAACTATTGAGGAATCTGACAAGGTAGTTAGTGTAGAAGGAAAAGATTTCGTGATCCAATTATCGCCTTCTGGATTACGTGAATTTTTTTCCCGCACCTATCACGAAAGAAACACCACTAGCTATCACTAATGGCTCCCAAATAGGAATTACATATCATCAAGGGCAACCCCCAGAGTTAAGAGATGTAGAGAATTTCACGGATTCCTACACTATAAAAAGCCTAAAAGACAAACCTATCGTGTGTACTTGGGGGACACTTATATGTTTAAGGCTCTTGTTTGAACAAATAGTTATAGGGAAATTGAGACCTATAGCAATAAATATGCGAATTGCAAGTTGTTCTCAGAAGGTTCAAATGAGCACTCGTACCGGTTAATTGCGTCCGGCTAAAAGACGTTAAAGACAGCGCTTGTTGGGAGGCAACCCAACGTTTTCAATTATGTTATTTTAATTTCTGTCTTTAGTTTACTTTATTTTGTCTAGAACAATCTCACGGTCTTGGATTCTTGTGTTTGTGCTGTGATTGATAGGTACAGGGAAATAAACTGAAGGCGAAGAAAAGCGTAATTTCGAGAAAAGCGGGTAGCGCTGGAGAGCGAGGGCGCGAAAAGAATCGAGCAGCGCAGTTTAAGCGCCGCGGCGCCAAAATCCCATAAAATTTGCCAAGTTTAGGCGACGCGGCGCCAGAATCAGCGCGCAGTAAAGTCGAAGGCCTTGAAGATTAGGCGCGGGCTAAAAGCGATGGCGTGGCGGGAATCCAGAAACTTAAAAACGCCCAAAAATCAGATTTTCCCCAATTCCAAATTCAAAAACCTAAACCTTCCCTCTCCAAAAACCCACGAAATTCTAGAAATTTGCCCACAAATCCTCCACAAATCCAACCCAACCACCACCTAAACTCTTAAATTCCCAAAAACCCTTAGCCATCTCAACCAACAAAGCTCCATTCCATAGCCTCAAAACCACCAATTGAAACAAGTACAAGCTCGAATCTTCTCCTAAAAAGGTAATCCTTTTCTGTTCTTGAATCCTTTTATTGAAGTCATAGGAGGTAGTAGTTTGGAGGAGTATTGTAGTTGGAGTAGTTTGGGTGCTGAAAAGTGATTGTGAAGTTTGGAGAAAAGAGTAGAAAAGGAGGTTGTGGGTAGTGAGTAGAAAGGTTGAAGTTTGGGGGTGTTGTATTCGCTGCTAGTGTTGAGTGTGTAGGAGACAGTTGTGCCACTAAAGTATAAGCTGCAGATTTTGTTTTAAACCATGGCCACCAGGAAGAGAAGAGGCTCCACATCCACCCCAACCCCACAATACGATGAAAATAGGTTTGTGAGCTACGAAGCCTCCCAAAGATACAAAAAGCTTGATACCAGACCCATAATACCAGAAAGGGGAATGGACTACCAGAGGGAGTCATATGGGGAAGAAGATGTTTATGAGCCCATTCGGGCGATGATTGAGTTAAGGGATTGGAGGAAATTTGTGAATCCAGAGAAGATAGCACCAGTAAACACAACTATGGTGAGTGAATTTTATGCCAATTTTCCTGAGAAGGTTGTAAGGGGATGATTTGTAAGGGACGCTATGTGCACGTGATGAGAGGATATAAATATACAATTGAAAACAGTTGATGTTGAAGAAAGAAGTGATTGGAATCACTTTAGAACATGGTCTAGAAGCATTGACCACATCGACTGGAATGTCGTCACAAACACCGTGAGCTACCAGAGAGTTGTTTTTGAGATTGGAAGAAATGGGTCAAGAGAACCGAGCAGTGCATTAACAAAGTAGCCAAAGGTTGGCTATATTTCATCGGCCGCGTGATTCCATCCACGCACTTCACCAGAGTGCCAGAGGATAGGATTAAACTAATATATGGAATTATGAGGGGGTTGACGATTGATGTGGGGAAAGAAATAGTGCAGAGCATTGAGGAAATCAGCAGGTTGGTAACAACAGGCGGATTGGGACATGGCTCAGTTATCACCAAGCTATGTCACATGAGTGTGGTTCCAAACCTACCCACTGACACTCATGAAAGAAACCAACCGCGTGTCCATGGGATAGTGCACTCTTTCCTGCACTCCAAGCCCCGGCGTGACGGAGAGTACAACCACCAGCAGCAGCAGCAGCAGCAGAGGCCGCCATGGACGAATATGAGCCTGAAATAGGGGCTCAATATGAGGCAGGACCTAGCCACATGCCAACCACAGGAGCAGAACCTCCAACGCCCACAATGGAGCAATTGTATCAGAATCAGATGAGGATGATGCAGACCTTGGACACAATAGTACAAGGATAGCAAGAAACAATGCAACAAATCAACGAGCTGAGTTCCTTGTTCAACCAATGGTCGATGCATTATCCACCGCCACCACCACCATTTTAACCAAAGTTTGTAAGTGTCTATTTCTTTTACTGTCTTTGAGTCTACACACATTGGGGACAATGTGTGTTTTAAGTTTGGGGGTGTTTATTTGTGTTTTGTTTTATTTGTGTCATGTTATGTTTTATTTAAGTCTTTTTGATTGTTTTATGTTTATTTTGAGTCACCAATTTTTTTTCCCCTTTTTTTGAGTCATAATTGTCTGTCAAAGATCATGTATGCTGTAGTTGCTAGAAATACCTAGTGAAGTAAGGTGAAATAATGTAACGGAATTGAAGCAACTATCTAAATACTTAAGTTAGATATGCCAAAAACTCATAAAATCTGTCTATTTGGAGTTTCTTGCTTGAATTACGCATACTAAATGATAAATGCTTATGTGTTATGATTGCTTGCTATTTGAGGCGAAATAGTTAGGATATGCATGTTAGGGAGATGACTCAGACATTTCTTTGATAGCCAATTCTTACCATTCTTTTCTATCCCGTACTTTAAAAATATCCCTAGTCAGCCCCATTGAGCCTAAATTTGAAACTTCTTCTTTGACACCCTATATTCCCACAAATTGTACCATAAGTGAAAATATGAAATAGTGGAATCAATTGTGTTAAAAAAGAGAAAAAAAAAAAGAGTGAATGAGTTTGTTGCACCCCAATACAAAAGTAATAAGAAATAGGCAAAAGCCTAAGTTGGGGGTGCCTGTCATTATTATATACTTCACTCTCCCAAAACAAAAGAGGGAAAAGATAGAATTGAAGTGAAGAAAAGAACAAAAAGAAAAGGGAAATACTGAAAAGCTAAAGAGCTTATGGTACACAAAAATGAGCCTAAATGCCTATTTTTACCAACCCCTACCTAAGCCTACATTACAACCCTTAAAGTCCTGAAGATCTCTTTTATGCATATCCAGAATTAGTGGAGAATAGCAAGTAAGCATGCCATAGGAATTCTTGAATTTATATGCATGATTTAGTATATTGACTTCCATTAAGCATGATAATATGAGTTTGCGAAATATCTAGCTTCATGTGCTTAGTGTGCTGAACTTTCATGCTATATGTTCCTGCATATTATTTTGCTAACCTTCATGTTTTTCTAGTTAACACTTATGCAGCAAAAGTGATCAATGGCAGTGAGTCTTTTATTTTTCGTTCTTTGAGTCTTTTATTTTATTTCTTTCTATCTTTGCTCGAGGGCGAGCAAAGGTTAAGTTTGGGGTATTTGATCGGTGTATTTTATATACACTTTTTGAGTCGGTTTTAGTTAGTCTTTTGTCCCATTTTGCACATATAAGTGTCGTATTAGGATAGTTTTTCTTTCTTTTGAGTCAAAGTGGTTAAAATGGCCAAATGGCGGAAAAAGAGCAAAAAGAGGGCAAAGAGGAGATGCAGGTGGAATCGAGAAAGTGGCGAACGAGGAAAAATCAAGACCAGCGCCGCGGCCTCCTGCGATCAGCGAGGCGCGGCGCCACTATCCGAGAGGTCGAAGACTCGTCGCGGCGCCTCGAGCAAGAAATCGGGGCGCGGCGCTAAACATCCGGCGAGCTACGAAGATACAGTGCGCGCTACTCGAACAGCGAGATATCGGGACGCGCGCCAAAACACCCAGTTGCAGAACTTAGGCCATGCGCTGTCATGCGGCGCCGACGCGGAAAAATTAGGTCTTTTGACGAAAATTTGGGTCAGGCCTGAAGGAAAAGAGGGAGGCGGTTTGCAGCCTATAAAAGGAGAACCCTAGGCAGTTTTTAAGGGTTCCCCTTCTTGCACAACACAAGACTTTGGCTTGGAGATTGGATACCATTAGTTTAGTAATTTCTTTTCCTTTCCTTTACTTTATTTCAGTTTTTATGATGAACTTTGAATTAGTTCTTGTCATATTTATGGCTAGGAACTAATTCTATTATAGGGCTTTCCATGTTGAATTGCTAGAAACTTATGTTATAAATTAATGCATGCTTATGGTTATTTTTTTTATTGTGAGATCTATCCAATAATTGAGTTGAATTCTTGGTAATTAATTGACAACTAATTATCACTATATGATTTCTAATCAGATTCTGAGAAGGGGGGGTTGTGAATATGCTGTAAGTTGGGTAGACATTCTTGGATTGGGGATGAAAATACCTTAATTATTTATGTAGCGTTGATGAGAGGCTTAACAACCCTAATTTTGCGCATTGTGCGTGACAGTCAACTAGGTTTTTGTTCTTAATCCTCCTATAAAGTTATCCTTATCACCGAGAGGTAGGTAAGGTGCGATACTGGGGTTGAGTGTTTATATAACCCTAGCGGGAGTATAAAACGATTTCGTAAACCTGTTTTCTCCTAAAGAAGAATACCATAAGTTAATGCATTAGTAAGTAGCATAAGCGGATAGTAAGGATACATGGAAGCCCTATTCTCATCACCACTGAAGTAAATCTTTAAATTAAAATAGCTCGCATAATTCGTAGTTATAAACAACAAATCAATCATAAATTCACCAAATAGATACTAGAAAATAGATAGTTGGTAATTGAACCCTAATCCTTGTGGACGATATTCGGTCTTACTAAGACTATATTACTTGTCACGATAACGTGCACTTGCGTTTAAAGTGTGTGCATCTTACCGCGCATCATCTTTCCAAATCAAGTATTCTATACTTGTAAATCAATTTATTTCTTCCTTTAAGAATCAAGTCCCATAACTTGAAAAATAAAGTCTCTTAACCTTTTAAGAATTTGAGGTTCATAGTCTTAAAACCTCATACATAAATTCTTATAAATTAAGTAACATATACTTTGGTGCGTTGTGAATAAGTTATACTTATTTATAACGATCTTAATCAAGTAGCCATGATCTAGAAAATGTAATACAATTTTGTCTTATCTTAGCTTCTATGCAGATGGAGAATTCTACTTGTTTTAACTTAATGGATTGTCATTACATTTTCCTTTATTAACGCTGCAGTGGCTTGTTCGATACTTATTCTCATTTGTGCCGTAACTTAGCCAAGTCAACTTGGCTCCAAAATACCTCCTAACGACTCTTACCAACATCCCCCATAAGACATGGTAAGAACTTAGGATAACTTAGACATAACCCTTACGTAGAGTAAATCAACATACATACCTCTTAACTTCTAAGAGTAGAAGGAATCATGAAATAATACCACATGTATATTCCATACATAGAATCATGTCAAAAGAAGGAAGAGGTTCACATACCTCGCGACGATTATCGACAAATAGCAAAATGCTCCAAAGTACTTCAACCTTGCTAGCTATTCCATCCTTCAAGTAGAATACGCTATACTTGGTACTTCAACCTAAAATGGCCATAATACGTCCATTAACCTCTAGCTTCGAACGTAGAATATTCTAAGTGCAAAGTCACTAAATTCTACGGAAAATCGGACAGCACTTCCTTTGTTTCTACATACTTTGCCACCTTTTTCAAGGCCGAATACAATAACCAAACACGCCACATTTAAGGCTCAACAATTCAGCTAACCAAAGGGGATTACACGCCTTAACAGGACGTGTAAAATTCTGCCCCACAAATTAATACGAAACTAGTTCCATAATTAAAGCCATTCTCGGCTAACATAAACAACAACTCAAAGTCTTTTCCAATTCTTTTCCAATCCAAGTTCTTAGGTCTAACATGTTATATAGTCATAAACAACTTCAACAACTACAATTTCCTTCAATATATAACATGTGACGACTTATACTTATAATCAACTTGAATTGTAATTTTAAGGCTAAATATACTAGTTTCGGATTAGGGTTCCAATAGCCAATATACTTATCAAACTTCATAATATAAACATCTCATGCTTGCTAATATCCATAGCTACAACAATAAGTAATCTTGATTACTAAAACGACAAGAATTATACCTTTACAAGCCCTTAAAATTTCCAAGATTCAAAGTCGCTCCTTAGCAACTTTAGCTCCTCCTTTCGACATTCCAATCCACTCTAAGCAACCTTTATAAGCCTATGAAGAACTCATCTTCAAGTTCCAACTTCAAAGTTGAAGAACTCCCTAGGTTTTCGCCTTGCGACTAATACGAAAACAATCTTTTTCCGGGATCTTTCTATTGAGATACCCTTAGAATACCCTTAGGAACCTTAGGTTAAAGTCTTGTGAATAATGGATCACAAACTAAAAAAAATTGTGTGGGAATTGCTCCATGGCCGAGAGCTCCTCTAAGGATAGCACAAGTTTCTTGAAAAATGTCTCTAAGTATGGAGCTTGTCTTGCAACTAGTGTAGGATATATACTACAATGAAGGGTCTAGATTAAACCATTTGTGTGGCTAGGATGAAGGACATTAATTATCTACACAAGTGGCAAGTTGACTTAAGTCAAATATCTCAAGCTTTGAAGACTTATTCATCTTCAATGGTCAATGACCATACTACCCTTGCATAATTTCGTCCAATACCAATGTGGGGGGGTCCCACGTGTTGCCCTCCCATTCATCCATAAAATTTCGTAACCCTCGTGGGCCCCACAAAACGTAAAAATTCCTCGGGTGGGCCCCACATGACCAAATCCGTAAAAATAAATTTCCATAATGTTAATAAGTTCCATACTCTACAAATAATTCATTTTGAGAATCTAATTCTCACCAACGAACATTTCTCCTTTCCGACGTTCGGAAGATTTTCCGTCGGAAAAACAATTCTTCCTTTCGTACCCTTTTCAAGTCTTGTGTTCCTTACTTACATTCTCTTATACATGTCCTGGACTTACGGGGTGTAACAGAAGGTCCAAGACATGAAATTTCAGAATTTCTTTAGGGGACAAACATTGGTATTTAGACACATAAGAAAATACAATGCAGATTCGTACATTATTCTGAGTTTCCTAAGAAGCACCGACTTCACTGTCCTAAAGCTATTCGATCCATTTTAGTCGAGACTAGTGTTATGACATATATGGGAGATTAAGATACAGGGGAGCTTTAAACAAACAACATGACGCTCGCGGCAATTCACACATACCAGCAAATCAGCTAAACATCATACATGCATTAAATCCAAATTCTTGCACCCATACCAAGTTCTTACAGCGATACCGAAAAGCATTTCTATGGGTTTAAACACACAGAACAGGCAACCAATACTGGATTTACTCAATCAATCCCATAAATCTAAGTAATAACTACATCATTCAACCACGCGATGACGCTAGCAAAACAAATTGACCGTTACGGTCACAAGAAAAGCATAAGATTATTCATTCAAACTAGCCAGACTCTCAAGTAGTCATACACAACCCATATTACACATACGAACACCAAGCAGAATCTAAGATGAAAAAGATGATGAATTTACCTTCTCCGGGTAGCGAACCGAGGCAGCGTATCAAGTCGTCGATCCATTCGGGTGTATTGTTATGCGAATTAAATGGAAAGGGTTTTAACTTGTGGCTATGGCTGCTTGAATGTTATTTCTTGAATCTTATTTCGATTTGCTTCTCCTTCGCTGTTAATCTTTCCTTGATTTTAAGGGGTTCCTCTGTGTAGAAACTGATGCCTATCTGTTCTAAGGGTTTTCCTATGCTCTCCCCTTGATGACCCTCCTTACTGCCTTTTTTGCCCAATTTCTCGATGCCCTTGCTTGTGCATATTAGTTGGTTTATATAGCTCAAATTTGGGTTCTATTTCAGGAAGATGATCTCGGTATATTTTCTTTGGTTTCAGTACTGATTTCGTAGTGCTTGTTTAGGACGGTTTGGTGTAAAAATTATGGTATGATTTGAAATTATTTGAGCAATATTGATGCGATCTTGATGCTATTTTGGTTAGGCTAATTTAAAAATATTCTGGAAGATTATATGTGTTAATGGTTATGGTAATTTGATTATGGAGTTAATTTTGGTATTGGTAAATTATGGTATCATTTGTAGAGATTTTGGTAAGTTAATATTGGTTGGAGCATGGTGATTTTGGACGATTTTGGTAGGAAAACTTTGGATGAGAAATGCAAGTTTGGATGGTGATTTTAATGGACGGGTGTGGAGGCTGTTGATATGCGATTTATACACACGCTAAACACAAGTACACGTATCGTTACAAGTAATATAGTCTAGGTAAGACAAAATACCGTCCTCGGGGACTGGTTTTCAAATACCAATTATCTATGCTTTAGTTTCTATTTGGTTAACGTTAATTGAGTTGAAATTCTAAACTAATAATGCAGGAAATAAACTAATTATGAAAATACTTTGATTTAAATCAGTTATGATGGAGAATTAGGGCTTCCAAGGTCATCAACTATCCACTATATTCAATCCTTAATACAATTAGACTAACTTCTTCTTTTACGTTAAGATAGTAGGTTAACTAGACCGTTTTATACTCCTGTTAAGGTAATATAAACACTCAACCCCAATGGAGAACCCTTCTACCTTTCGGTGACAAGATTGACTACAAATGAGGATTAAGAGCAATAACCTATTAAGCTACACAAGTATCGGGGTACTTTCGTCCACAATTTAAACCTATGTTTATTCAACTATAACATATTCACAATCTCCCCTTTTGGATTTCGATTAGAACTCATATAAGTGATGATAACTAGTGATCAATTAATTATCAAGCAATCAAAACAATTATTGAATAAATCTTAAGCAAGTGAAGAAGAAATAAACTAATGTATTAATTCATGAATAAGAGTTTCAAGAGAATCACAAGAAAATCCCTAAATAAGTAATTAGCTCCTAGCCATAGTCACGCTAAAAACTAATACAATCTTCATACATGAACTGAAATAAACAAAGAAAAGAAAGAAAAGAAAAATACTCAAGAACAAGTCTCCAAGCCTTCTAGCATCCAAGGATTGTGTTGTGGAATATTTACAAGATGAAATGTGGTAGAATGATGGATGGAGAATGGAATTGTCAAGTGTGGGATGGAATGTAGGATGAATTCTTCTAATGATGTAGAGACTATTTATAGACCAAGAATCTTTTAGGTAAAGGGTTAGGGATTATGTAGGTAGGAAAAGTTATCGAATCCTTTAGGTAAAGGGTTAAGGAAAAGTTATGAAATCCTTTAGGTAAAGGGTTAAGGAATATGTAGGTAGGAAAAGTTATCCCTTTTGGACTCTGAAAACGTGTCAAATTTGGCCCAAAACTCAGAAATCCCGCGTCGGCGCCGTGTCCCTGCAGTAGGGCGCCACGGCGCTGAAAAACCTGCAGCTTTCGGACTCCGCAGAACATTGGGCGCCGCGGCGCCGGTGACGGTATTCTTCCGGATTTTTCGTTTCTTCATCCTTTGTTCGTTTGGTCTTCGTCTGATTTCTTCTATATTTCTCAGAACTTCTTAGGTTTCATTTCTTGGCCCTTTTAGTGTGCAATTCCATCTCATTTCATCTCATTTTCTTTATTTCTCCATTTTTGACCGCTGTGACACAAAAGAAAGGAAAACGACCCTAATACTATACTAAACATCAACAAAATGAGTAAAATACTAACTAAAAATGACTCAAAAAGTGTATATAAAATACACCGATCAGCTGTGCTTAGCTTCTCTCAGGGGTTTTTATGGGCTTTGTCTTCTCTTAATTTAGGTTAAAAGGTGGGTGTATGATTAAATGGTAGGGATGGAAGATTGATGGGCTTACGGGTTTTGGATGAGATAGTTGGGCTTAGGGAATTAATGGATAGTAATTTAAGTAGTATTTTATTAGTAAGATTTTAAGTGTTTTATTGGGTTTAAATCATTACAATAATAAATACGGGCGTGGTATTTAATTAGTGCTCAATATTTATAATGCGATGACATTATTAAATTGTTTATTTATCTACGTATTTATTATTATTAAAATTATTAGGGCTTAAATTATGAATAATATTTATGCAAATAACGAATTCGGACGTGAGACTCAAAAAAACTTAATACTCTACGTAAAACGCGGTGCTATTATTAAATCGCTTATTTATGCATGTATTAATGTTTTATTGTTGCATTTTATTATTATAAAATTGTTTAAATTATTTTTAAAAATTAGTGTAATTTTATGGTTAATGACTGGACGAGAGAGTCAAAATTGGGTGTCAACGGTATTTCTCCAAACTTTCATCTTAGCGTTCATCCCGCTGCGAGTCTCATTCCACTGTTCGTACCCTGGTCTTGGCTCCATTTTACATCTCTTTTAATCGCCCTAGTGTACACCACATGTACACCTTTAGACTCCAAACGTCTCTAAAGAACCTCCCTAGGGACTTTATCATATGCATTTTCGATGTCGATGAAAACCATATGTAAGTCTTTCTTCCTCTCCATATACAGGGAGACCGACCTCCTAATAAGATGAATGACTTTTGTAGTCGCACACCCTGACATAAATCTAAATTGGTTCTCGAAATAGACACGCATCTTCTCACCCTCATCTCTATGATCATTTCCCAAACTTTCATAGTGTGGTTCTGCATCTTGATACCCCTATAGTTGTTGTAACTCTGAATATCACCTTTGTTCTTATACAAAGGAACTTTTATACTCCATCTCTATTTTTCGTGCATTATTGTCATCTTAAAAATGACGTTCAACAACTCAGTCAGCCACTCCAAGCTTGTCCTGCCTGCGCTCTTCCAAAATTCAACTGAGATCTCATCAGGCCTGGTCTCTTGCACCGCATGCATCATGTGAATGTCACCCTCAGCCTCCTCAATCTTAATGTTTCTATAGTACCCAAAATCCTGGTACCTACCAGATTGCTCCATATTTCCAATCATAATATCTCTATCTCATTTTTGTTCAAGAGTTTATGAAAGTAAGACTGTCACCTCTGCCTAATATGCACGTCCTCCACCAGTAATTTGTCGTCCTCATCTTTGATGCACCTCACGTGATCTAAGTCACGGCCCCAGATTTCCCTTTCCTTGGCTAATCTGTACAACTTGTTGTCCCCCCATATTTTCCTCGAATTCCATGTATAGGCATTTAAAAGCTGTAGTTTTCACCGCCGTGACTACTAGTTTTGCCTCCTTCCTCGTCATCTTATACGGTTCTCTATTAGTCCATTTTTCTACCTTATCTTTGCTTTCTACCAATTTTGCATACGCCACTTTTTCGCATCCACTTTCTCTTAAATTTTACCATTCCACCACCAACCCTTTCGATGCCCACCACGGCTACCCCATGAGACCCCTAACAGTTCTCTAGCCACCTTTCGAATGCAACTAGCCATTTTATCCCACAAACTGGTCGCGTTCCCACTACTACCACAAGCCCCCTTGGTCGTCAACCTCTCTCCTATCTCCTTTGCACTAGCCATGGTCAAACTTCCCCATTTGATTCTCAACCTGTAATCCACAACCATTCTCTTCTTCTACATCTTGATCTCAAATCTATCACCAAAAGATTATGTCGGGTTGTAAGACACTCATTTAGAATAACCTTGCAGTCTTTACAAATGTCGTTGTCAACTTTCCTAAGAAGCCAAAAGTCTATCTGAGTCTTACCCACCGAACTACGGAAAGTCACAAGTGGTCCTCCTTCTCCAGGAACCTCGAATTGGCTATCACCAACCCAAAAGATCTAGCGAACTCCAAAAGTGAGACGCCTCATCCATTCACGTCCCCAAGGCCAAAGTCTTCATGCACGCCATCGTAGCCCTCCGGAAGTGACCCGATATATCCATTGAAATCCCCTCATATAAATAACTTCTCAGTGGGTGGTACTCTTGCCACCACCTTGTCCAAATCCTCCCAAAAATGCCTATTTTCCTTCTTGGCCAATCCCGCATGCGACACATAAACAGTGCGTTTGGTTCGGGGTAATAAGAAAAGGGAAAGGGAATAAAACCCCCTGATTCCCTTTGAAGTTGTTTGTTTGGCCTATTTTTCCATTCCCTTTACCCACTTTTCCATTCCCTTTCTCTTAGATTGATTCCCCCCCCCCACCCCTAGGTATTTCCATTCCCTTTCCCAACCGGACTCGGACCACCACCCTGCACTTCGACTCGGACCGGACCCCGTACCTCGGACCCCGGATCACCCAGAACCAAACATGTAGGGGCAATCAAGGTAATTTCTTTCCTTTCCTTTCCTTTCCATTCCCTTACTGGATTCCATTCTGTTTATCCTCCAACTACCAACTTAATCACCATCATCCTATCGTTGATCCTCCTAACCTCTACATCTGGTCTCTTAGAACGCTGTCTACCAAAATACCTATCCCATTTCTATACCCCAACCTACCCGAGAATCATAACTTATACCCGTCGACCTTCTTAGCCTTAGGTCCTACCTATTTGGTCTCATAGACACATGCTATATTAATCATTCTCTTCTTAAGAATCTTAACTAGCTCTATGGACTTTTCAGTTAAAGTCTCAATGTTTCAAGACCTCATTCTCAGTCTAGCATCTCCCTACCCAGCTTACACCGCAACCATCATCCCCGCCCCAATCGAGAACATGACCCTAGTCTACCATCAATCGTCAAATCCACTAAAGCAGTTATAGACTAATCGACTATTTACCCTAAAACAAGCATAAATCAATGACAACACACACAAATCAATGCGACAAACATAAATTAACAAGAATGTAGGTGCAAGTCTAGCCACTACGAAAAAATAGATATAGCTAAGGAGAAGACTAGTAACGACAAGAATGTAAAGTTAATATACAATACAACAAAGTAGGCAAAATTTAACTACGAATGTAAGGAAAAAGAATGAATACGGGCACCTGGAGGTACCAACTTCATGTGAATCTAACCTGCTTGCTACAAAAAATCACTATTCAGCTGTGCAAATGTTTTCTTCTGTCGGAAGTTACTGTTCACCGTCGGAAACTTGCGTAACTATGTTAACATGAGCGAAACCCACTGTAGGGTTTCTGTTTTGAGCTTGAGAACCAGAAGAAACCTAGTTCTTCGCCGCCACACGTTTGAGGATGGTGGTCTCGCATACCCCATCGACCAGATCTGTTCATCAGTGATGCTGAGTGATAGGTTTAGGTTGATAATCACAGGCGATAGTACAACTTCGGTCGCCGGTGGTGGCGAAAAGATAGAGAAAGAGTAAAGAGAGAGAGAGAGGAACATGCAGCGTACCTGGTTGCATGTCATCGGCAGTCAGTGGTCGATAGTTAATCACTGACGACAATACAACTCCGGCCACCGGTGGTGGCAGGAAGATAGAGAAAGAGTAGCAAGGTGGAAGAAAGAGAAAACAGAGGACAACAGTGCTAGGGTAGCGTACCTAGTCGCCGATGATTGACGATCAGCGTAGCATCGGTGGTGGTGTTGGTATGTTGATGTGGGGGATGAGGATGTTACCGTTATATGTTAAGAGAGAAATTTTGGAAGATAGAGGCCAACACAAAAAAACACATTAATTAACAATTGTTTAGCGGGAAAACATAACCATTGTTAACCACGTCAACGGAAAAGACAATTTTTTAGAAAATGGTAGAAACAACAAAAGAATTTAAATTATACACATTAATTAGAACTGAAACAGAAGTCACTCTACTTGATGGAAAATATGGAATAACCATTGTTAGGGGAAAAACATAAAAACAAAGGTGGAGCTGATATGGTATATGTTGGCCAGGTGGGAATCAAAGCTGCAGATGCAACTAATGAAAGTACTCAATTTAAGCCAAAAAAAAAAAGAAGACATGTACTAAAATACTTTAGGAGTGAAAGAAATAATCCCTTCATTTTTTTTATTAATGAAAGACATATATAAACAAGTTACAATAGGAGAATCTTATTCCTACTGTACATCTAAAATTATATTCTATACAATTAAGATAATAGTATAATTCTAAATATGGTACAAGACTAAGTCTATCAAATATACAATATACAAAATAGGTAAAATTCGGATTCTGAAAATCCGGGGCGACGCCGCGGCGCTAATGCAAACTTGCTGGAAATCGTTTAACACACCCCCGTAGTCACAGCGGGAGGTCTTCGTACGTTGAGGCTGTCTAAAAAATCTTCAAAAAGGACCGAAGGAAGACCCTTTGTAAAAATGTCTGTAATTTGATATCTTGAAGGAACATGACAGACGCGTACTTGTCCTTTGGCTACCTTCTCTCGAACAAAGTGAATATCCCTCTCTATGTGTTTAGTACGTTGGTGCTGAACTGGATTACCAAAAAGGTAGATGCCACTTATATTATCACAATACACCAAGGTAACCTTCTCAATAGGACAATGAAGCTCTAAAATGAGATTTCGTAACCAACATGACTCGGAAACCACATTGGCTACCCCTCGATACTCGGCCTCTGCACTTGAACGTGAAAGCGTAGATTGACACTTGGCAGATCATGAGACCAAGTTATTACCCAAAAACATACAGCCAGACGTAGATCGTCTGGTGTCAGGACAACCACCCCAATCAGCATATGTATATGAGACAAGTGTAGACGTCGACGAAGGGTACAAATGCAAACCATAATCAAGTGTTCCCTGAATGTACCTAAGGATGCATTTGAGCGCATTCATATGTTCAACTCTGGGATCATGCATAAACAAACACATCTGCTGGACTGCATATGTAATGTATGTTCGCGTGAACGTAAGATATTGAAGGGCGCCTGCAAGACTACGATAGCGGGTCGGATCCTCATACGGAGAGTCAGCTGCAACACCCAACTTGAGTTTAGTATCAACTGGAGTAGAAGTGGACTTACAAGATGACATCCCAGCCCTCTCAATGATCTCTGCTGCATACTTCCTCTGTGTTAAGAACAATCCACCTGCATGACGAGTGACTGCAATTCCCAAAAAATAACTCAATGGGCCCAAGTCCTTCATGACAAACTCAGAACTGAGCATTGTCATAATAGACTTTCGCAAAGCATCAGAAGAGGCAGTCAAAATAATATAATCAACATATAATAATATATAAGCCATGAAAGAACCCCGACAATATATGAATAATGAATTATCAGATCTACTGTGCGAAAAACTCATGGTCGAAATAAAATCAGCAAACCTCTTATACCAGGCCCATGGAGACTGCTTAAGCCCATATAAGGACTTCTTCAATAGACAGACATGATTAGGATATCTAGTATCCCTGAAACCCAAGGGCTTATGCATATACACTGTCTCCTGAAGATCACCATGTAGAAAAACATTTTTCATATCTAGTTGATGAATGTACCATGATTTTGAAAGAGCCAAGCTGAGCATAGTGCGAATGGTAGCCGGCTTGACCACCGGGCTAAATGTTTCACCACAATCTACACCAACATGTTGAGTCTTACCATCACCTACAAGTCTAGCCTTATGCCTTGCAAATGAACCATCAGAATTTTCCTTCGAACAAAAATCCACATAGACCGAATAATATTAACACCAGATGGACGGGGTACCAACTCCCACGTCTTATTATCAATAAAAGCATTATATTCTTCGGTTATGACAATTTTTCAATTAGGGTCATTTAAGGCAGACATATGACTACGGGGTAAGGGGGATTTAAGAACATTAAAATTCAAATTAAAATGTACTTTAGGCTTAAAAATACCTCATTGACTGCAAGTGACTGGACCATGACTCTGGGGTGGATTGGGGGAATTTTGAGAAAGTTCAGGAATAACCGTCGGAGGCGCCGCAGCGCTAGGGGCAAGGGCTGCGGCGCCAGAAGAGTTGTAGTGCTCTCTGAAGTTTTGACGCTGTGGCGCATCTGTGCAGGGCTGCGACGCTGTCTTGCAGGAGTTTTGGCGCCGCGACGCCTCTGTGCAGGGCCGCGGCGCTAACGATATATTTTCGGATAAATCTGAAAAATGACGTAGAACATAGGGGGAGACACCCTCATCCAAAAAATCATAAGAACTAAGCACGGATTTTTCTACTGTAGAAAAGGGAAATTGAGATTCATCAAAGAGAACATGACGACTAATGATGATTCGTTTAGAGGACAAATCAAAGCATTTATAACCACGATGATTTGAAGAAAATCCCAAAAATAAACAAGGAGTAGAACGTACATGAAGTTTATTGATCGTATTGGATGGAAACAGTGGATAACATAAGCATCTGAAAACCCTAAGATGAGAATATGATAGAGTCTTATTGTATAACACTTTGAGAGGGAATGAATATGTCAAACATGTAGAGGGAAGAATATTTAGGAGATCGGTAGTCATTTGTAGTACATGATGCCAAAATAATGGAGGAACGAAAGAATGAACTAATAAAGTGCGGACAATATTATTAATGGTACGAATTTTTCGCTCAGCTTTCCTATTTTGTGAAGACTGTTAGGCACATTTTGTATACACTTTTGAGTCATTTTTAGTTTGTATTTTACTCATTTCGTTTGTGTTTAGTATAGTATTAGGGTTGTTTTTCTTTCTTTTGAGTCACAGCGCTTCTAAATGACAAAATGGCAAAAAGAAGCTAAAAGTGGGCAGAAAAGGAGCTCCCGAAGCAAAAAGGACGAAAGTTGGAAGATCAGACGAAAGACAGAATCATGCGCCGGATCGCAGGATCGCAGCCACACCATCGAGAAGTCGCGAGATTTCGGCGACAATGCCATTCTGCAGATCACAGCCGATGCAAGGAATTTCCAATCCAAAATAGAATTGGCAAAGGGCAAAAGGGTCCAAGACACACGTTTTTGACAACATAAATAAACCCTTGGGACAGATTTTTGGGTATCACCTATCAATATCTCATAACACATAATACATCACAACCTTGGAGGCTACAATTGGAGACCTAGTTCTAACTTCAAAGTAATTTTTTTTCTTTAGTTTTCAATTTAGTTCATGTTGGAATTTGTATTAGTTCTTAGCATGTCTATGGCTAGGAGCTAAACACTTTATTAGGGTTTTCCTATTGAATCGCTTGAAACTCTCTTTCATGACTTAATGCATTAGTTTGATTTCTTCTTCACTTGATTAAGATTTATTCAATATTGGTATGAATGTTTGATAGTTAATTGATCACTAATTATCATAATCTATATGATTTCAAATCAAGAACCGAGAGGAGAGATTTGGATATGTTGTAATTGAATAGACATGAGTTAAAATCGTGGAAGAAAGTACCCCGATACTTGTGTAGCATTATAGGTTATTGTTCTTAATCCTCCTATGTGGTAAAAATTATCATAGAAATTTAGAAGGTTTCTGCACTGGGTTGAGCGATTATATATCATAACCGGAATATAAGACAGTCTAGTTAACCGCTATCTTAACGTAGAAGAAGAAGTCATTCTAGTCGCATTAAGGATTGAAAAGAGTGGATAGTTGAGGATATTGGAAGCCCTAATTCCTTCATAACTGATTAAACCTCAATAATTTAGTTTAATTCTTGCAATTACTCTAGTAGTGTTAGATAAAAACTCAAATCAACCATCGTTTGCCAAATAGATAACCTAGAATAGATGTTCGGTAATTAGAAACCAGTCTCTGTGGACGATATTTGGTCTTACCAGACTATATTACTTGTAACGATACGTACACTTGCGTGAGCAATTGAAAATCGGCCTAACAAGTTTTTGGCGTCGTTGCCGGGGACTGACATACTTTTAATATCGAATTATCTATTCTTATTTCTAATTTAGTTTGTATATATACGGTTATGTTATTTTATTTCTAATTTGATTGCTCCAGGAACAAGTTTCTAACTTGTTCTGCGAATATCTTTTTATCACTTTTTGTTGTTTTTCTTATTTTGTAGGTAAAGTTGAAGAAAAAAATGGACTACTACTACTACTACTATCAGGGGCAGTGGAATCAGCAACAACATCTTAACCCACAGGAAGATCAAAATGAGTTGCAGGCAGCCTTACTCAAGCTCACCAAGTGCCAGACTCAGTTTATGGCTGAAACAAAGGTGTTCCTAAAAAATTTGGAGACATAAATAGGGCAGCTGATAGATATGGTGATTAATGTACCGCAAGAAAATCTGCCTAGCGACACAGTTATGGGGGGTGATAAGCAGAGTGAGGACCCTGAACCACAACAAGTTGTTGAGAATAATGAGGAATTGAGAGAGATAGTTGGTGTAGAGAAAGAAGAGGTTACCGAGATCCAAATTTTCACTGTTTTGGATTCCTTGGAATTTCTTTTTTCTATACCCGTTGCAGAAAAGACACCACCAACTATCATTGTTGAGCCCCAACCAGAAATTGCATACCCTCAAGGGCACCCCCAAAAGTTTAGAGATGTAGGGAGTTTCACCGATCCCTACATTATAGAGAGCCTAGAAGACAAGTCTGCCTTGGGTAATTGAGGGATAATCTTAGATATGAGGCCCTTGTTTGAAAAAAGTGTTGTAGGTGAAGTGAGACCCACAACAATAACTGTGCAGATTGCAAGAAGTTCGCAGAAGAATCCACTGGGCACTAGTAAAGATTAACTGCGTCCGGCTAAAAGACGTTAAAGACATCGCTACTTGGGAGGCAACCCAAAGTTTTAATTATGTTATTTACATTTTTGTTTCAGTTTGTTTTATTTTGAATTGAACAGTCTCACGATGTGGTATGTTGAGTGTTGTGGATGACAGATAAAAGCATGGATTGAGAAAAATGCTGCAAAAATGGGAGAAATTTGGCACAGCGCTGCGACGCCCGTTGATAAAATACGACATCTCCAGATACCGCCTAAATGCAACATCCGCCGCCACCACCATCATTTTGAACCGTTGTTTTGATGTCTGTAAGTCGTCCCTTTTAATTTTTGAGTCGTTACACATTTGGACAATGTGTCATTTAAGTTTGGGGGTACTTATTTTATTTTTGTGTTTCTGTTTTTGAGTCGTTTTGATTGAGTTTTTGTGTCTTTTATATTGTGTCTATATGAGTCAAATTTTTTTATGATCATGCATGATGTAGCTGCTTGAAACGTCTAGTAAATTATGTGAGATAATGTAATAGAATTAGAAGCTAAAAGCTGTGTGCTTAAGTTAGATATGCCAAAAAAACATGAAAATCTAATTATTTGTGATATTTGTGCTTAGCCTATGTGTTGTCAATTGTGAAAAGAATGATTGAAAAATGTCTATGAGTCTGCTTGCTTGTTATTTGAGGCGAAATAGTTAAAGATGTACATGTTTAGGAAGATGATTCGGGCATTTCTTTGTTAGTCATTCTTACCTTTCGTTACCTACCATGCAGTAAATTGTATCCCTAGTCAATCCCTTTGAACCTAAAATAAGTTGTTTCTTTGACACCATATGATTCTCTTGTGCACCATAAGCAGTAAGTGAAAACATGGATGAAAAAGAGTGAAAAAGAAATACCAAAAGAGAGTGAAAATTGATACACCCCAATGGAAAAAAAATGTAAAAGCTTAAGTTTGGGGGATTCCTTTGTGAATGTGTTTCATGCTCTCAAAAAGAGAAGAGGGGAACGATAGGTATGAACTGAAAAAGAATACCAAAAAGAAGGACAAAATGGTTGAATGAGAAAAACGCTTATGATACGTAATTTGAGCCTAAATGTCATCTTTTACCTACCCCTGCCTAAGCCTACATTACAACCCTGAAAAGTCCTGAAGATCTCTAGAGTGTATGTCTATGATTAGTGGAGAATAACAAGTAAACAGGCCCATAGAACTAAATGAAATTGACATGTATAGGTTAGTGTTCATGTTTCCATTGAGTATGATTGAAATGAATTTGCGAAATATCTGGCTTGAAATTCTAGATTGTTATATTCATGCTATATTTTTCAGCATATTATCCCAACCGACGTTCATGTTTTTCTAAGTAACTTTATGCAGCTGCTTGATTTGAGTCTGTGAGTCTTTTTGTTTTTGTTTCTTTGATTTTGTTTTGATCTTTGCACGAGGGCGAGCAAAGGTTAAGTTTGGGGGTATTTGTTAGGCACATTTTGTATACACTTTTGAGTCATTTTTAGTTTGTATTTTACTCATTTCGTTTGTGTTTAGTATAGTATTGGGGTTGTTTTTCTTTCTTTTGAGTCACAGCGGTTCTAAATGGCAAAATGACAAAAAGAAGCTAAAAGTGGACAGAAAAGGAGCTCCCGAAGTAAAAAGGACGAAAGTTGGCAGATCAGACGAAAGACATCTAATCGCAGCCATGATCAGGATCAGCGGTGCCACCATCGAAGTCAAGAAGATTTCTGCACCGCGGTGCCGATGCGGGAATTTCCAATCTGAAATAGAATTGGCAAGGAGCAAAAGGGTCAAAGGCACACGTTTTTGACAACATAAATAAACCTTTGGGACAGATTTTGGGGTATCACCTATCACATATCTCATAACACAGAAGACATCACAACCTTAGAGGCTACAATTGGAGACCTAGTTCTAACTTCAAAGTAATTTTTCTTTCTTTAGTTTTCAATTCAGTTCATGTTGGGATTTGTATTAGTTCTTAGCATGTCTATGGCTAGGAGCTAAACACTTTATTAGGGCTTTCCTATTGAATCGCTTGAAACTCTCTTTCATGACTTATTGTATTAGTTTGATTTCTTCTTCACTTGATTAAGATTTATTCAATATTGGTATGAATGTTTGATAGTTAATTGATCACTAATTATCATAATTTATATGATTTCAAATCAAGAATCGAGAGGAGAGATTTGGATATGCTGTAATTGAATAGACATAGGTTAAAATTGCAGACGAAAGTACCCCGATACTTGTGTAGCATTATAGGTTATTGTTCTTAATCCTCCTATGTGGTAAAACCTATCATAGAAATATAGAAGGTTTCTGCACTGGGTTGAGTGATTATATGTCCTAACCGGAATATAAGACAGTCTAGTTAACCGCTATCTTAACGTAGAAGAAGAAGTCATTCTAGTCGCATTAAGGATTGAAAAGAGTGGATAGTTGAGGATATTGGAAGCCCTAATTCCTTTATAACTGATTTAACCTCAATAAGTTAGTTTAATTCTTGCAATTACTCTAGTAGTGTTAGATAAAAACCCAAATCAACCATCGTTTGCCAAATAGATAACCTAGAATAGATGTTCGGTAATTAGAAACCAGTTTCTGTTGACGATATTCGGTCTTACCAGACTATATTACTTGTAACGATACGTACACTTGCGTGAACAATTGGAAATCGGCCTAACAAAGACGTATAAGGACAAGAAAAATGAAAATTTATCCCATTTTGAGCACAAAACTTCCTAAATTACCCATTGTCATACTCTTTGTCATTATCACATTGGATGTTTTTTTATTTTCCGTTCGAATTGTGTTCTTATGAAAGCTCTAAATTTTATGAAAATGGAAAAAAAACTTGAGATTTTTTCGCAATTGGAAACGTCCATAAATATTTAGAATAGTCATCTAAGAATAAAACATAATAACGATGACCCATATAACTGAGAACCGGAGATGTCCCTAAATCACTATGAATAATATCAAATGACATTGAAGTTTTAGAATTTGAAGCTACAAATAGTAATTCAATACTATTTCCCAAAGCACAGATTGACAAAGTGGAGTACTACGTGTACCCTTACAAGAAATAAACCTATGTCTATCTAAAGAAGATAAAATAGACGACCCCGGATGACCCAGACGAGCATGCCACAAGAAAGGAGCAAGAGCTGCAAAAGTGGATGGCATAACTTGACGCGAGACGCTGAGACTTGGAGTTATTGGATAAAGATCACCCCTACTGTTGCACCTCATGAGATAACTCCCCGTCTTGAAATCCTTCACAGAGAACCCAAAATGATCAAAATTAATAGAAACTATCAGTGGTGAATTTGCGGACAAACACGAGATTTTAAATCAATTTTGCAGAATGAAGGGTATGTTTCAGGACAAGTGGTGGATGAGTAGAGGACAACGTTTTGTGATCATAACCCTTAATTGGAACAAAATTGCCATTACCAACAGTTATACCACGATTAGTGCTCAAATTGGAATAAGACGAGAGAGTACCTTGATCGGATATCATGTGGGTAGTGGCGCCGGTGTCCATGTACCAATTTGGGTCTGGCTGAGTCAAGCCAAGTGTGTGCATTGCTGCTTCAATGTCGGTCTGAGTGGGGCCTGCGGCGTGGTGGGCCTGATGGGGGCAAGGCCCAAGTATATCGATCGCGTGTCGCCCATGCGGTCCAAACTTGAATTCACCGGGGTAGAAGTTGACCGCGCACGTGCGCATTTGCCACAGACGCGGAGCCGCGACGGTAGATCTTTGGGACACATTTCCACTATCCAGGGGGCCCCTGTGGGCTCCAGAATTGTTGTTGCTGCTGACGGTTGCCTCCGTTGTTGCCACCACGATTCTTGCCATTATTCGCCCGATTCTGGCCCTTCTTACCACCCCCGTTGTTGTGATTTTGAGTCACGTTGGCTGGATTGGAAGGAGCGAAATTGGACGCAGTCATCATGACGACAGGGTTGTCCCCAATCGCCACTTTCTTATTCAATCCGGCTTCCTCTAAAGTAAGCATAATGTGCTTGATAAAATCCTCGATGGAGGTTACTCGTCGAATAATCAAGCAACACCAGATAGCTCGTGACAGGCCTGCAACCATCTGAAGAACTAGATGACTATTAGAAACAGGAGAACCCATATTTCTGAGTTGGTCTGCCAAGTCCTTGAGGCGTTTGCAATACGAAGAAACGTTTGGAAAATTCGCCATAGAAATCTGAGAAAAATTCTGCTCAAGGATAACAATTCGAGAATGACTGTTATCTTGAAATATGTCTCGCAATCGATCCCATGTTGCCATAGCTGTGGAGTTGGGTTCCATAATCGTCTGTAAAAGATCCAAGGAGATAGTGGCATAAATCCATTGAAGAACCTTAGCATCAAGCATGACCCATAATTCTGGATCTGCTTCTTTAGTGGGCACAACCGTCGTAGGCGTAACCGCCTTATCACCCTCCTTTGGAAGAATTAGAGGAATGATGTGGTGGAGGACTTTATGTGCCAAAACATGAATCTTAAACAATTCTGCCCACGTTCCATATTGGACGTTTTCAAGATCAAGAACAATAGGGATGACGCTCTTGATGTTAGAAACTGTGAGGGCAGGATGAAAATTGTTCTTATCAACTATAGGGAATAGAACAATCAAGATTCGGAGAAGGGAATTTGTGAGGAAGAAGAAGAGGTGTCTCGGTTTTTGTGAGAGAAAAATCGAGAATAAGAGAAGAATTTGGATGAGCGGAAGCAAGGTAAAGAGAGTCTAGACTCTTGATACCATGAAAGAAATAATCTCTTGATTATTCTTATTCGTGAAAGACATATATATATAAGTTACAATAGGAGAATCTTATTCCTACTTTACATCTAAAACTCTATTCTATATAATTAAGGTAATAGTATAATTCTAAGTATGGTACAAGACTAAGTCTACCAAATATACAATATACAAAATAAGTAAAATCCGGATTCTGGAAATCCGGAACGGCGCCGCGGCGCTATGCCGTAAGGGCCGCGGCGCTAATGCAAACTTGTTGGACACCGTTTAACAAGGAGATTGATGAGTGGTGTGGTTGAGGCATAATCAATACTCCTTCCTTCTAGATTAGAGATTCCGGATTCGAGCTCTGAATATTAGATTATTATTATTAGGAGTGTGTTACTCCCTAACGTGGGACTTTTCGTTCTCGATACAACAACAACATACCCAGTGAAAGTCCATAAAGTAAGGTGTGGGACGATAGAGCATACACAGACTTCCTCGCTCTCGATGCGAACAAATTTAATCAGATTCAAATACGAATATCAAACACCGGATAGGAATAAAAATAAATTTACGAGTACGGTCCCCACTGATCTGTTAATCACAGTAACAAACTTCCCTTGCTATGAGGAAAAACTGAAGTACACAACTTTATATAAATTCAGTTTTTAGTCTCCTAACCCAAAACCAACCAACCAACATTTATTTGCCAACCCCACAACAGCATCTCTCTCTCCCTCTTCAACTAGTCTTTTCTCAAAGCTCTTCATTTCCCCTTTTTGTTTTCTGTTTCATCTTTTATGGTTGATTTTAATGAACTGTTCAACAGTTTCCCTTATTTTATCTGATGAAGTTGATCAGCTACTTTCTTGATTGCTTTGATTCATAAGACTCTTTAACTTTTAGTACAAGCTGGTCCTGATTGAACCATAAGCTTAGGTAAAGTTACTTTCTTTTTTTCCAGAGCTGTGATGTTTTCTTGAAAAATGGTATCTTTATTTACTGCTTTTTATGTCCTTTGTTCTGTCAGGTCTGCAGAAAGTACAACAGAAAACCAAGAAAATGTATGTGGAAGAAAGTGCTTGTTTTGATCCTGCCACTCAAGTGCAGCATGAAGGACTAGCAGATGATGTTTTTGCCATACAAGAACACACATATCATAATCATAATTCCTCCCAACAAGATGCTGCTGCTGCAGCCTTGGAAATGGAATTTCAGCCGCCACTGAATCTTGAAATGGAACAGTGTTACAATAATACACATAACAACAACATGCAAGATCAATTGGTACATGATCAACCTACTAATATTAAGCAAGGGTTATCTTGTGATCAATCAAACTGGGGAGAAATGATGAATTTTCCTCCATACCAAAATCAAGAAGATATTAATAATAATAATACTAACAACTTTCAGCAACAAAATTTCCCAACTCCGATGCCTGATTTTCTAAACATGTTTCCTCTACCAAGATGCTCACAATCTTCTTTGCTTCCTCAAAAATCTCCAAATTTGTTAGCTTCACTAGGCTATATAGGTGATCACATTGATGGTGCATCAACTTCAAGTGCAGTCTATGACCCTTCTTTAGTACCCCCATTGAACCTACCACCACAACCACCTTTATTGAGAGAATTATTCAACTCTTTGCCACATGGATATACTTTAAGAAACTTAAGTAGCAATAATACTTCTTTCTTTAATGGGATGGAGGAGAGATATCAGGTGAGTGGTGCATTATACCAAGATGGAGAAGGGATGCCTTTTGACAATGGGATTTTTGATTTTTCTGCTGATAGGAATGGTATTGCCAAAAATAGAGATGGTAAAGTGACAAAACATTTTCCTACTGATAGGCAGAGGAGGGTTCATTTAAATGACAAGTACAAAGCTTTGAGGAGTATGGTTCCCAACCCTAGCAAGGTATGAGCTTTCAGAATCATAGCTTGGTTTGCTATTCATTTTCTGCTTTGAAATGATTCTTGTTTGGTTATGAACAATTAAAATATACATAACCAGTGTATATGTTTTTGTATATTTTGTCAAGCACCCGTAATTAATCTCGCCCACGGGCCAAAAATGAATAAAACCCTTTATTTAATATGATGGTCTATTGATGCTCCTTTTATCTTGTTTGGAATTGTCAATTTTTTTTGTCAATACAAGAATGATAGAGCATCAATAGTGAAGGATGGAATTGATTACATAAATGAGCTGAAAAGGGGAGTGAATGAGTTAAAACTTATGGTGGAGAAGAAGAGATGCAGCAGAGATAGGATGAAAAGGCAAAAGACAGAATCCATGGATGGTACTGATGCAAAGCAAATGGATGAAGTGGACCAATATTACAATGGAAATTCATTAAGGAGTTCATGGCTTCAGAGGAGGTCCAAGAATACTGAAGTTGATGTTCGGATCGTCGACGATGAAGTTACTGTCAAACTTGTTCAGCAGAAGAGAATTAATTGCCTTCTCTTTGCATCTAAGGTTCTCGATGACCTTCAACTGGATATTCATCATGTTGCCGGTGGACTTATTGGTGATTACTACAGCTTCCTGTTCAACTCCAAGGTTGGTTTGATTTGATTAATTTCAAGTTGATTACACTTTGAATTTCTGATATTGTATTTAATGTTTTGTCTAATCCTCAAATATGCAGATTTCTGAAGGATCAACTGTATATGCAAGTGCAATAGCCAAGAAGCTCATTGAGGTTGTGGACATACAGTATGCAGCAATTGCACCAACTAACAGCTATTAATTAAGTTCAGCTCTTTCATTTATGGTAACTTTTCTTCTTCCCTGTTTGATTAGAAGTCAATAATATTTTTTGTCTTAACAAGAACACTGCCACTAGAGGCTGACTTTATTAAATAGAAAAACAAAATACAATGAACATAGGGGATACATTAGACTACCACTAGTGGCTGATTCTTTAAACTCTTGGCACACTTCTTTTTTCTGTTTTTGATCTCTATGTCCTGTCTATCAGATCATTGGAATCATCTTCTTATGAGAAAGATTTAAAAACTGTGCATGCACCATGTTCATAAATATAAAGTTGATATTATTATATTAGTATAGATGTGATAGAATAGAGAAATATAATACAAACATAATACTAGGCTACAATTACGATAAGTAATAACTAAATATGACCGAATATATTTTCCTATTCTATCAAGATGAACTGCATTTGAGCATCATAAAAAGGGAAATTATGGATGTCACATTGTCTTCTTCCAGTTTCAAGAATTTACATTAGTGGGGGCCATGGGATAATGAAGAATGACAACTCAAAGAATGAGTCAAGTGAAGATTTAAGAGCTTTGAGTTTCTAAATTTGGCATTTTTGCTGAAGTACATACAGACAAGCAGTTAGAAGTATATGCACTTTGATTTTTTTTGTTTTTAATATGAATTTTGCCAAGCAGTTAAAAAGTGTAAGAAGGCTTCTTTCTGTCCACTTTTACAAAATCAGTTACTGGACCACTGGTGACACTAAAGTTGTACAAAGAAATGGTACACCTTGCTTTATCTCTTTGATGAGGGGAAAGTCCGGAAGGCGAAACCCCCCACCTGCACTAGAGACCCCTTGGCCAGGTGGGATATAAATCAAGGGATATATGCGTAAGTGACAGCCCTGCAAAACCCCCCACCTGCACCAGAGACCCCTTGGCCAGGTGGAATATAAATCAAGGGATATATGCGCAAGTGACAGCCCTGCAAGGGAGATGACCAACGAGAGACGAACCCAGCAACAGTCCTTGCAATATTTCAGCAAAGACTGTCACCACACAAGTTCGAACCCGCGACGTCGGGGTGGTTGTACCCCAA
This sequence comes from Przewalskia tangutica, assembly GCA_029844215.1. Classification (NCBI taxonomy): domain Eukaryota; kingdom Viridiplantae; phylum Streptophyta; class Magnoliopsida; order Solanales; family Solanaceae; genus Przewalskia; species Przewalskia tangutica. The sequence goes on along the minus strand of CM056723.1, from coordinate 42,420,962 downwards.
TTACCTTGTCACTTACCAACTCGCCTGTGGGCTACCTTGCTTTATCTCTTACTGTACTAATTTCCTTTCATCATATTTTCTTGTTTGATGCATGTTTTATTTATCTTGATTTTTGTCACCTTTGATTTTCTAACTTTGCCACATATTTCTTTGGTGTGTGTATTGCAGATTTCTGGGCCATTACGTGGATGATAGTGTTTAATTTAGTGATAGTGTTATTTAGGAGCAATAACTTTGTTAAATCCATTATATGCTTCGGCAACATATTAATTAATATCTGTAGTTAGTGACTTAGTGTAAACTGTAACAGAAAGTACAGACTCCTACACATACAATGTCATATCGCCATGGAACTATATATGCTATGTTTGCATGCACACGTTATTTCCATTTGTATTTTTACTATTTTAGTGTACCTACTTTAATATGTTAGAGAAGGTAACATGTCTTATTCTACACTCTATAAGTACTAGCTAATTCAAAATTTATGGAATGTTACATGTAATTATTTCTTAGGTGACCGGATAGATTATTATTTTTTTAATTTACAATGTCCGTTAAAATTCTATTCATTCGAATTTATTAATTCCATCCATCAAATAACAATAATGATATGTTTATCATAGTGATATTAATGGAAGATGTGATTGAGAGAACAAAAGTAGTGAGTCAAAGTATGATGAAGATCTTTACCAATTTGATACAGACAAGGGTACAAGAGGGATGCTTGCAGGCTGCAGTTTCCCTATAAAACTTCTACTGTAGAAGATCTGTATCTATATTAGCTTTTTTCTTGACACAAACTTAAGAAAATTATTCAGTGAAATTTGGGGTACAAATAAAATTAGTGTACCAAACTAAGCTATTACAAGGCAGGTAAGTCGACTATGATAAAAAATAAGTATCAGTGAATTTTGACGTACAAATAAAATTATAGAGTATCAAACTGAGCAGCAGCAACAACAACAACAACAACAATATATCCAGTAAAATCCCACCACGTGGGGTCTGGGGAGGGTAGAGTGTACACAGACCTTACCTCTACCTTGGTAGGTAGAGCGGCTGCTTCCGGGAGACCCTCGGCTCAAGACCTGCGTAATCACAATCAAAGCAAACGTTGCATAGCAAGATAAACGGTCACAGACAAGAAATTAAAGCTATAGGAACATGCTGGTAACAAAAATCAAATACGTCATGGTAGCACATTCTGTCAAAAGAAAGCAGTAGGTAACGCAAATAAATAATATGAACAAAGTACACTAGAAAACACATAGCCGCAGACTATTTACTACCCTTCAACCCTAATTCGTGTCCTCCATAAACCCCTATCTAAGGTCATGTTCTCAGTAAATCGCACATGCATCATATCCCATCTAATCACCTCTCCCCAATACTTCTTCGGCCTACCTCTACCCCTACTGAACCCGTCCATAACCAACCTTTCACACCTCCGCACTGGGGCATTTGTGTCTCTCCTCTGCACATGCCCGAACCATCTCAACCTCGCTTCCCACATCTAATCCTCCACCGAGGCCGCTCCCACTCTGTCCCGGATATCGACATTTTTAATTCTATCCCTCCTTGTATGCCCACACATCCATCTCAACATCCTGATCTCCGCAATTTTTATCTTTTGGATGTGCGAAATCTTGACTGGTCAACACTCTGTCCCATAAAACATAGTTGGTCGGACGACCGCCCTATAAAACATACCTTTGAGCTTTGGTGACACTTTTTTGTCGCACAAGACTCCAAATGCGAGCCTCCATTTCAACCACCCTGCCCCCAATACGATGTGTGACATCGTCATCAATCTCTCCATTTCCTTGAATAATAGACCTGAGGTACTTGAAGCTTCCTTTCTTTGGGATGACCTGAGTCCCAATAGACACTTCCATTCCTGTCTCAGGGTCGCTCCCACTACTGAACTTGCACTCTAAATACTCTGTCTTGGACCTACTCAACCTGAACCCTTTGGACTCTAGAGTTTGTCTCCAAACCTCCAGCTTGGCGTTCACTCCGCTACGAGTCTCATCAATCAGGACTATGTCATCTGCGAATAACATACACCATGGCACCTCCTCTTGAATTTGCCTAATATGTGTGTCCTCCATCAGTACTTTACCGTCCTCATCCTTGATGCACCTTACGTGATCCAAATCACGGCCAATCCTCTCCCTCGCCTTGGTCAGTCTGTATAACTTTCTATCCCCGCCTTTCTCCTCTAATTCCACATACAGGCGTTCAAAAGCTATTGTTTTCGCTGTCGTAACCGCAAGCTTAGCCTTCTTCCTCGCCATCTTATACAGCTCCATATTCGTCCACTTCTCCACCTCATCCTTGCTTTCTACCATTTTCGCATACACCGTTTTCTTTGCTTCCACCTTCTCTTGAACCACATCAGAGTATCAAACTACTATGATAAAAAATAAAAATAAAAATAAAAAAGTGTGTACACTGAAAACGGTATATTTGAGATTATAAAGACTTATAGTCTAGTAATATCAAACGAAATCTCACACGATAAATGTGTTCATTTATTATAATTTTCACCCTCTCTCTTCCTCTATCCCTGATCCGCCAATGTAATAGAATATTTTCTTTTCTGAAAAAAAAAGGTACATATTTGGAATTTGTGAGTAAGTTTTGGTTAGAGACGACCCCACTTCTCTGAAGACTGAAACAAGGACTCTATTATACCATAACCAAAACAAGCAAAAAAACTTATGGAATGAACATGCTCACTCCTTTACAAAAAAGAAATGATAATGAACAAAATTATGGACGGGTTCGTTGTTTAGTCATGGTAATGGAGTTGCTCATAAGGAAGAGATAACAGGTGGCGGTTTGTACCATAATGGGTAGAATATTTACAGACCTTACCCCAACCTTGGTAGGTAGAGCGGCTATTTTCGAGAGATACTCGACTCAAGACAAAGCATAATCAGATAAGATAAAGCAAAATAAAGTATGAGAAACGGTAAGACTCAAACGAGAAATTAAAGCATTGTGGACATGCTTAAATATGCAATGATGATAAGCATTTTAACAATGACGATAATAACTGTAAGCTTTGATATCTACTTAATATATAGGAGCTCGACTAAGTTTGAATTTCCGTCAAAAAATCTCATAATGAGGTAAATTAAAATTGGTTAACGATGAAAAAATATTTACCACTTCATCATAAACATTAATGTTGGGTTTTAACATAGAAGACATCAATTTTATCCAGCTTTCAGATGTAGAAAAGCTTTTCTATTCTCTTTAATGTAAAAAAAAAAGGAAATTTCTTATTGTAGGATAAGATGTCTGCATCATGAAATCCATTAATAGGAATAGTGACATCTACTTATCTTCTTTTACTTGTTTTTCTTAAATGAAATGTAATACAAGTATAAAATGCTTATCTAACATAGGTGATGGAAACTACGTATGAATTAGTGAAAAGTTACTTCATTAAGGACATTTTGATAATAAGGTTTCAAATTTAGTTGCTAAGACAAGACCTCATCAGACCTCACTTAAACCTTTTTTATTATCTCTGTTTCTCCTTGCTAAAAAAGATATGATGGAACTTGCTTGCTCTAAGCTCATTTTTTGTGCCAAAGAGGGGGGAGCATTACACAATCACGTTACTTATAAGAAATTACATATAAATTTTTATGATACATATTAATTGTATAAAATGGCAACACATAACATTCTATAATAAGTTAAACAACAACATATATAGTGTAATGACACAAGTGGGGTCTGGAAAGGATATGTTGTACGCAGATCTTACCCCAGTTTTTGTTGGTATAATAATCTGTACTTGGCTAAATAATGATTCAAAACAATATGTTAATCACTTAGTGAAACATATAACATAAATGAAACAATAAACGAAAACAGAATCTGTTTTGGAAAAATAATTTCAGAATGTAATCGAGCCCACTTAGTTCAAAGTGTGTCCTTAAGAAAATTATTCCCCTCACAGTACTCGAGGTTAACGGAATATCGCCTCCCAGGATAGAACGATTATCTTACCAGAATAGTAGTACTCCAAATTCCGGTAGCAACGAACCACTCAACGGCAGTATATCACACAGAATGAAATTTTCGAGTTGAAGAACAACTTCAGAATTTCAGAATTGATTAGAGTATGAATTAGTTAATAAATTCTTGAAATGATCAAGAATTTATAGGGTTAGAGGTACTGATTCTGAATGGTTGCAACCATTCAGAATAGTCACCTAATTTTGGAGGGAAATTCGAAAAAAGAGGGAGAAGGACGGGTCGTCATGGTCGATCCGTTTGGATTTGTTTTTAATTAAATAATTAATTAATTAATTTAATTAAAGAAACGTTTGTCCAAAAAGATTATCAATCAATCTTTTGACAAATCCAAATTCAAATCCAAATCCAAAGTCGAGCGAGCGACGACGACGGCGCGAGGGGTCATTGCCCTCTCAACCCTTTTAGCAGCTAGAGAAGGTGTAATGTAATATATACACCTCTATTTCCTTCTTTTTTTTCGATGTGGGACAAAAGAGCATTTTACCCTCTTTAATTTTCATCCCATCATTTCCCATTCACCAATATCAAAACCCAACAATCCCCCACATGAATGGGGAATGATTATAAGATAGAAGAATGTACGGACGAGTGTGATATACAAGCGAGAATTGATCGTGATCCGATAAGTAGGTTTCCCTTTGAACTTTCCGTAGTGAACTTATATCGGATATACTCGATCAATCGGTAGATTTGATATCTTTGAACCGTCGAACTTTGTTGTATACCTAGACAACATAAGACACACAATCAACCCTCAACCGTTTATGGTTCTCACGGTTGTGTTCGTTTCAGCCATGAACACCGCCGGTCTCTACGAGTGCATAGAGAATGGGCTTTACCGTCATTCCCTTTAAAGCGGCTACACTTAACACTCACATAGGTGATTTCTAAACATGTGGTCCTATAGCCACATTATCTCGTCATACATCGCTCGATTTAGATAACCATTAAAAACCTTAATGCTTTATTAACTCATTAACAAGCCATAAAGTCTTATCCTTATTTCAACATTGTCTTCATCTCGAGAATGGGTTGAGTTATTTGACAATGTTGAACCGCTACCACAATTTTGTTTGATCTCCTTGAACCTAGCTCTTGGGATCTCCAGTCTGCTAGGTAGAGTTACCGCCATGATGACTTGTCCTTGGCCTTAACCCAATTCCCATTGATGATCTACCAGCTCCCTCTCTAGATAAGCTTTTGTAAGCGGATCCTCCACGTTATCTCTTGACTTTACATAATCAATTGTGATAACGCCACTAGAGAGGAGTTGTCTAACCAGATTGTGTCTCCGTCAGATGTGACGAGATTTTCCGTTATACATTACGCTCCCGCCTCTACCTATTGCCGCTGATCGTCACAAAGGTATACATATAGAGCCAAAGGTTCAGCGAATGGAATATCTTCTAAGAAATTCCGAGCCATTCAAATTTTCTTCACCTTATCTAAAGCTATAAATTCGATTCCATTGTAGAGCGGGCGATGCGTCTGCTTTGATGATTTCCAAGACATCGCTCCTCCGCCAACAAGGAAAACATATCCACTCGTGGATTTAACTTCAAACGATCCTGATCCAATTTGCATCACTATATCCTCAAGTATCGCGGATATTTATTATAATGCAAAGCATAATTTTGGGTGTGTTGTAAATATCCCAAGACTCGTTTCATTGCCATCCAATGAGTTTGATTGGGATTACTCGTGAATCGACTCAGCTTGCTTATAGCACATGCTATATCCGGTCGTGTACAATTCATAATATACATCAAACTTCCCAAAACTCGCATAGTCCAATTGTGAGTCACTTTCACCTTCATTCTTTGAAGTGCAAAACTTACATCAATTGGAGTCTTTGCAACATTGAAATTTAAATACTTGAACTTGTCAAGTACTTTTTCAATATAATGTGACTGTGATAATGCTAGACCTTGTGAAGTTTTATGGATCTTAATTCCTAAGATCAAATCGCAACCCTAAGTCTTTCATGTCAAATTTGCTAGCGAGCATACGCTTCGTAGCATTTATATCGACAATATTTTTACTCATTATCGATGTCATCAACATACAAACAAACAATGACTTCATGATTTGGAGTATTTTTAATGTAAACACATTTGTCACACTCATTAATCTTAAATCCATTTGCCAACATTGTTTGGTCAAATTTTGCATGTCATTGTTTGGGTGCTTGTTTAAGTCCATAAAGTGACTTCACAAGTCTGCACACTTTCCTTTCTTTACCAGGAACCACAAAACCTCGGGTTGTTCCATGTAAATTTCTTCCTCCAATTCTCCATTTAAAAGTCGTCTTGACATCCATTTGATGGATTTCAAGACCATATACTACGCCGCCACTAACACCCGAATAGATGTTATTCTTGTCACCGCGAGTATGTGTCAAAGTAATCAAGACCTTCTTTGTCTATAACCTTTGACCACAAGTCTTGCCTTGTATTTGTCAATAGTGCCATCAGCTTTCATTTTCCTTTTAAAGATCCATTTTGATCCTAAAGGTTTATTTCCAGGAGGAAGATCAACTAACTTCCATGTATGGTTGTTTAAAATCGATTCAATCTCACTATTGACTGCTTCTTTCCAAAATGTTGAATCAGAAGATGACATTGCTGCTTTAAATGTTTGAGGCTCATTTTCAAGCAAGAATGTTACAAAGTCTGGTCCAAAGGAAGTAGATGTCTTTTGACGTTTGCTACGCCTTAGATCCTCTTTGCTTGGTATACTTTCCTTTAGTTCTTCCCGCGGTCGTTTAGATCTTTCACTTGACGACTCACATTCAGTTTTATACGGATAGATGTTTTCAAAGAATTCAGCATTATCTGATTCAATTACCGTATTAACATGAATTTCGGAATTGTCCGATTTGTGAACCAAAAACCGACAAGCTTTGCTGTTTGTAGCATAGCCAATAAAAACACAATCCACAGTTTTTGGTCCGATTTTTACCCTTTTGGGCAAAGAAACTTGGACCTTTGCTAAACACCCCCACACTTTGAAATATTTCAAGTTGGGTTTTCTTCCTTTCCATAGATCATATGGAATAGATTGTGTTTTGACGCGGTACTGTTGAGTATTCGATTAGTCGTATGAGATAGCTTTCCCCCACAAGCTCTGCGGTAAACCGGAACTAATTAGTAAGGCATTCATCATTTCCTTTAATGTTCGGTTTTTCCTTTCCGCAATTCCATTTGATTGTGGTGTGTAGGGGGCAGTAGTTTGATGAATAATTCCATATTCCAAACATGTCTCTGCAAAAGGAGATTCGTACTCTCCACCCCTATCACTTCTAATCATTTTGATCTTTTTATTCAATTGATTTTCCACTTCGTTCTTGTATTGCTTAAATGCATTAATTGCTTCATCCTTACTATTAAGCAAATACACATAACAGTATCGAGTGCAGTCGTCAATGAAAGTTATAAAATACTTTTTCCCACCACGAGATGGTATTGACTTCATATCACATATATCTGTGTGAATTAAGTCTAAAGGATTTGAATTCCTATTAATAGACTTATATGGATGTTTAACAAACTTAGATTCAACACAAATTTCACATTTTGATTTGTTGCACTCGAATTTAGGCAATACTTCTAAATTGATCAATTTTCGCAAGGTTTTGTAATTGACATGTCCTAAACGAACATGCCATAAATCATTTGACTCCAATAAGTAAGACGAAACTGAATTTTCATTAATACTGTCAACAACCATTACATTGAGTTTGAAAAGGCCCTCGGTGAGGTAGCCCTTTCCTATGAACATATCATTCTTACTTATTACAATTTTCTCACTAACCAACACACACTTAAACCCGTTTTTGACGAGTAGTCCGGCTGAAACTAAATTCTTCCGAATTGTTGGAACGTGCAGAACATTGTTGAGAGTCAGGACTGTTGACACCCAATTTTGTCTCATCTTTACTGAACATTTCATTTAGATCGTCCTTTTATCTCCAATTAATTTTATTATGCTTCTCAGTCTTGAAAATCGTCGAAAAATAAGTAGTTTTAATATTCTTCACTAATTATCGCATAATTTTACAATGTCGAGTATTACATTTTTTTTTATAATTAAAATATAAGCAAAACCATTCTAATATCTCGTCGTCAGTATTGATGATCGATTTTCTCTTAATATGTTCTTCAATTACTAAATTAATCATTTTTATGAATATTATATTCAAAATTAAATACATATATTAAATCTTTATACCATAATGCATGTGTGCACTTTTGAAATTAATTAGGACGGAGAAGCATATTTTAATTAATTAGAGGAATTGGATTAGTTACCCATTAATACTATAATCTTCTAATTTAATCTTCAAAATTTTTTACTCCTAATTTTCTACCCAATTCTCATTCCCTAAAATTAAATAACCCTCAGCCCAATTCATCAACCAGGCCCAAGGCCACCCGCGGCCCAAACATCCCATTACCCCTTTTATTTTCGTCCAAACCCTTCCCCAAGCCCAAACAAATTAAACTCCTGCAGCCCAACATCCTACGCGACCCGGCCCAACTTCCCTTTAAAACTCAACCTTCTTCATCCCTTCAATTAATCAAACCAGAACACCCCTAAAAACTATCGGTCCTTTCACGACTACCCAATGGACTACCGATAAACACCATCAACGCCATCGTTACTCCGCCACCTCCATCGCCGTCCCTTTACCCTTTGTCGTAACCGCAGAGCTTGAATAAGCTCACCCTGAGTTGAATCGACCGCAAATCGTCGCAGGAAGGACAAACCTTCAAGACCCGATAGGCAAAGACGTGAACCCAACCCCAACGCTCCTTCTCTTTCAAATCGTTCAAAAGGTAAATTTGGACCTTCACCTTTCAATCCACAGAGAAACCGCTACTTTCATTTTTCTTTTGAATTCAAATTTCGAATTCGAACCGCCAAGCTTTCAATTTTTTGTTATAAATACAACCCATTTGGGGTTGTGTGGTTAGAAATTGGTCCAAAGCCAAGAACAAAACTCACATTTTTACTTTGGATCGAACCTTTCATTTTTTAAAGAGTAGAACCAATATTCATTTCATCCATTGTAGATTCTCTGTTTTCATAAACCAAGAACAAAAACTCGATTTTACTACTTTAAAAGCCAATAGAAATTGGTTCTGCTTTTAAAACAAGGGATGAAGACCTGTGTCTCATTACTTTAAAATCATGGGAAAACCGGAAGGAGAACCCTGCTTTACACTCATCCAACAAGGCCGTAAAATCTCAGTTCTTTCCTTTTAATCGCATAGCATAAAAATACCTCCGAGCGGAATTGACGAGTCGAAACACGCCTCGGTTCGCTGTCCGGAGAAGGTAAACCCATCTTCCTCTCGAAATTTCAATTCTTTATGCAAACTTATGTGTTTTCTGTCCATGCACTTTGACTATACTTGTTAACACTGTACTTGTTAACAGTGTCTAAACAGATCACTATCTTTAAAGTCATCAACATAGCTTTGTAATTAGTATAATAAGCCATGATGTATGGTTCAAATAACTGTTTTAATAGACTGACAGGGGGTAGTGGTATATCCTGTTTATTGGTTATGTCGTGTTAGGTTCGTGTCGGGATAATGCGATTACATTAATATAACGGGTTCTGTTTAACTGGAAGTGTCATTTCAGACTACTTATCTGCTTCTTTGTAGTCCAGTATATTTGTTGGATGGACTATGCCATATCTCCTTGTATGAGTATCATCATGTCCAATACATAAGCATAGAGATTACTTTGTGGGCTTAAGATTGTGTCGCCAGTTGATTATGTGGTCATTTTGTCCATCTGTTCTGTTGTTTCTGTCATAATAGGTCTCCATAATAGTTTGTAGCATCTTTGTCCTATGCCCAGTTGTATATCATGAATATGATTGAGTGTTTAACTGATTTAGATGATTTTATATTTTTGTAAAAAAAAAAACATGGTCACTGCCCAATACACAGCCAGACCAAGAGTCCAGGATTATGCCTAAGCTACCTATGAAGTATGGCCTTGTCGCAGAAATCATTCATGTCTAAGTTGTTTATTAAGAACATGCATTTGCGCTTCTTTAAGTCAATAAACTAGTCTATGCGGATATAATTGTCCGAACCGCTCATGCATGTGTTTGATGATAATTCTTGCATTAATCAGATGAGCCTGTTGTGTATGTGAATGTATGACTGTAACTCCTTTGGTTTAAATGAATTAGACCTTTCCTCAACATTTTGTTTCAATTTATCACTTTGCTGGGATCAAGTAATATATATATGCATTCTATCCTTTCTTCCTACCTAACCCCATCTCTATTTGCTTAACTTCTTGCTAATAGAGACCTGGACCTTGAACATGACCATCTGCTTGGCCTCATTATAGGCATCCCCTATTTGTATGTGTTTGGCATTTTACTATTTCGTCATGGTTAATTTTAGCTCATTGTTTTGCTATAAGATGCATAGGAATGACTCAGGTTTATTTCCTAACCCAAGATTTCATCTTGTTGTGTGGTGAATGGATGTAAACCTACCCTTCCTAAGAAATCTATAGGAACTGTTGTATAATGAGATGTACCTCAATGAATTATATGTAGAAATTTAGATATTTTTTAGGTGCATATTAAGGTTGTAGACTCTTGTATATTCCCAAATATATCATATATATTGTAAATAATTATATATATTGGCTCTTATGTATGTCTAAGTGTATATCACGAATATCCTTTACATATCATTTCGTCCGCCTCCGAAATGGGACTTGCATATGTGTTTAATATTGATATTGGACCGATGTTGTTTCTTGCTTTGTTTCTTTCTTTTTTTTTTAAAACCCGCTTACATTTGCTACTTGTCCGTGAACAGTAAAAAAATAAAGTGACATACATGTTTAAATTTATTATCTACGTTTGTTTGCTGTTGATAAAGTTTGGAATATATACTAATCTTTTGTCTTTCTTTCTTCCTTTTATTTACATGAAATGCGTTGGGGAGCAACAAGAGTCTCGCTACGAGACTCACCACATCCATGTCCGACACATTGCATCTTCCGGCCTCGTGATTTCCAAACAAATAGGGCGAGTTGACATTGTCACTCGTCTCATTCGCTTCAACTCTTTTCCTCTTGTCTTATTTATTTCGTCATTTTATTCTTCTGGTTATGTAATTGTATAACCTTATACAATTATTGAAATGTTTAGAATAGGTAGACTTAGAATTAATAATTATTAAAGGAGGGGGGGTAGTTAAATAATAAAATGTCCCGCTAGTTTAATTTATCTTCAGGCCCGTTAGGTATGTTTAAACTTTTCAAAATAACTTAGTTGTTTTATGCATCATTGATATTATAGAATTAAATAAGTTTTCAATTTTTATCAAACTCATAAAAAATAATAATTCATTCTTGCAATGGAAATCTTTTCTTATTATTCATTTCAAAACAAATGTTTTATAGATTCATGCTATATACTTCCATGAAAAACTAAATTTTACATGTAATATGTACTTTCATAATAAACCATTTTCATGCATTTTTAAACTATTTTTAGGCGAATTTTTGTAAAATATATATATATATATATATATATATATATATATATCTACATTTCTCAATAATTTTATGTTTTTCTAAACATGCATCTTTAATATAATGATTAAGCCTAAGTTTGAACGGATAACCGCAAGTTAGCGGATCCTTTAGGATGCCTAACTCCTTCCCTTTAGGATAATAAAGAACCCTTACCTAGAATCTCACATAGTTTCACAGACCTTTAAAAAATGGAGATCATTCGTAGTATTTTATGCTACATTTTAGTGTCCTAATTCACTATAATAATTAGGTGGCGACTCCTTAAAAAATGCATTTTAGGAATCCAACCATGCAGCAGTAATCCCGTTTCCGACTCCGGTTGAAATGGGGCGTTACAGCATGGCGACTCTGCTGGGGATTTTAGGTTCTTAACCACAACAAACATAGGTTAATTTATTGTGCTTTATTTCCTTTATTTTGCTTAAATTGCCTCCTTTATGTTTTACACTTATTTGCTTTTATTGTTTTGCCTAAATTATTCTGCTTTACATATAAATATTTTGCATATTGTCTTAACTGTTATTTGTTTACTGCTTTCCTTAAACTGACTCCTTTATGTTTTACACTTATTTGCTTTTATTGTTTTGCCTAAATTATTCTGCTTTACATATATATTTTGCATGTTGTCTTAACTGCTATTTGTTACCGCTTTCCTTGAACTGGCATTCCGCTCATATTTCCTCCCTTACGGAAAATTAACACTATCACACACTACACGCGAGGTGCGCTTTGCACACCCGCAAATTTCTTTCAAATACCCAAAATTAGGAGAGTTGACATTTTACGCGGAGAATCCGGTCCAACCGGTGGCCGCGTAGTCTTCTCACTCGAGTAGTCCACTCGGGAACCTTGCGTCCAGTAAGCCAAAATCTTAGAAAACTTAAGATAGAGCTATACCACCCTTTTATATTAAGGCATGCATGCATTTACCTTAGGTGGGTCGGTCCTTGGTATCGACGCCACAGTTAGAAAAACACCAAACTTGTCGACGGGTTTCTCGACCCAACGACCATTAGCATACTGTGTGTAGCGTGACAATGATAGACAAATCCTAGCCTAAAACATGACATGCCGAATTGGAAAAAGTGCACCGTCATTTGGTCGCCATTTCCAACAAAAAGCATTACAGTTGGACGACTTGGACGAATCCGTCATAATCTCGCATAAGTGACGTTTAGGCTTACCTCTGGCATAAAGAGGTCCCAAACATGTTAGAACACGCACTTGATTTGCAATTTGCTTATTAGTATATATTGCCTGCAACTTTTTTGCATATTATACTAACTTGGTTTGCTTCATTTGTTAAAGGATTATTTTTGCCTATCTTATCCCCAAAAGGTCGATTCGCATTGACTGGTAGAAGCACAATCACCCAATAAATGACTAATCCAGAGGCACCGAACGAAACAACTTAGGACTCGCCCTCGCAGGATGCCGAGGCATTAGAAGGAGAAACACCAATGATCAACACTCGCCATTTGGAACTACGTTCGACCGATTCTTTGGCGGATACGTGGCGCCATATCTCGGTCCCACCTTTAGAATTCTACCCAATTTCGCTTGTAATGAACTACGTCATGACCTGATTCCCTCATGGGGATACGTAGGCGGCCTAAATCGGCTTCGGTCACACCATTAGGAAACTTTCCCTTCGTTCTGAAAATAACAAGAATACACATAACATACAAGCGACTACATTGAGACCCACTTTAGGCCAGACACCCTTTTCAAAACTGGGACAATGTAGGAAACTGCAGTGGATCGTAAGTCCAAACAGGCCGCGCACGCGGATATCAAGGGACAAGGCGGCGAAGTCAAATACGAATCGACCCCCCCCCCCCCAAAACTCACAAATTTTCTTTGAGCGCATGTCTTTTCATATTAACAGAAGCAGAAAGTGCAATAGCCGAAGCAGAAAATACGGCAAAAGGTTTCTTCATATTAGCAGAGGCAGAAAGAACGCAACAGAAGCAGGAAGGGACATCGACGATCAACAATCAAAGTTCAAAATCCACAACTAAGTCTAACACTGTTACACCCCGTAGTTCAGGTCATGCGCATGAGGGCGTACGAAAGGGGGTAAGACTTAAAATTTTCAAAGGATAGGTTGACGGATTATTCCGGGCGGGTCTTAGTCAACTTTGAGGCAGGTTATGACCCGGTAAATTGAGAGTTCCTAAGTGTTTCAAAGGCCTGGGGCGTAGTTCGTTGAGTCTAGATTCCAACGCAACCAACCGTTCGTCGATAGGACGCCTGAGTAGAAAGTTATGAGGTTACAAGTTCAGTCGCAATCGGACAGAAATGTGAGCGGCGCGGCATGGCCGCGGCCGATGCGAGGCCGCGCACCTAAAGTTCGAAGGGTCGCTGAAGTTGCAGCCGCGCGCCGAATAGCAGGGCGCCGAAAGATCAGAGAGCCTGCGGAGGTTTCAGCCGCGGCGGGGCCGCGGCGCCGAGGCGGGATTTTTGGGCGGAAAAACTTAGAATAGTCTGATTTTTGTTTTAAAGAGACCATGGGAGGTGACAAGTGTCCCCATCTGATTTTCTGTTGCATGCAATATATTGACCAAGACTTGGACATTTTCTATCTTTCATCTTCTCTCTCTCTCAAATCGCTCCCTTCTCTAAAAACCCTTAGAAAAATCTGAATAGTTAAGAACCAAAAAGGAAGCTTGTAGCTAGCTTGTGGGCATTATTGTGGTGGTGTTCTTGGCAAGGAAGCTAGCAATATTTGGAATAAGTTTGGGCTAAAACTTTAAGGTAATGATTCTTTCTTTAGATTTAGTTTCATGTTAAGAAGAAAGAACTTGTGGTAGTAAATAATGCTCTTAGAGTCATTGCATGCTAGAAATGTGTTTTGAATATGAAAAATGGGTTAAGAAGAGTTTATGAGCATGTTGAAGCCTAAAAACTACCTTAGGATTGTTAAGTGAATTGTTGTAAACTTATGGGCAGAATTGGTATTTGGGTGTGTAATCCCTTTAAAATGTTGGATTGATTGAGCCTTACAATGTGGTGTTTCGATGGTAAATTCGGCCTTGAGAAAGGTGGCAAAGTGAGTAGAAACAAAGGAAATGCTGCCCAATTTTCTATAGAATTTTAGTGGCTTTGAGTTAGATTATTCTACATTGGAATTAGAGGTTAATGAACATATCATGTTATTATAGTTGAAATATTACTTCGGTAGTTGAGCTTAGCAAGTGGATTGACCAAAGAGGTATGTGGAGCTTTCTTATCTCTTGAGCATGAGTAGTTTGAACTATATAGTACGGAGACGACGTGTTTTAAATGAAGTAAATCTATTTGTCAGACTTGACTTGTTTTACGAAAATGTCTAAGTTGGTTGGGTTAGAGAGCTAACCCACTTATTCCTAAGTAATGGTTTAACCTAAATAAGGTAGATAAGGATTTCGTGACATGAAGAAGTATTACGGAAATTGTGTGAGTTTGATTTGAAGTATAAGTCTCTTGGTTAATAAAAAGAACGAAATCTTTTGAAACATAAGGAGTTATAACTACTTATGGGAGGTTAGTTAGAACGGCCTTATGAAAGAGTATGAACGCCTAAAGCTTTAAAGCATAAAGTTAGTATAACGGCTTTATGGGAGTTGGTTATAATAACTTTATGAAAGGTTAAAGAGTTGGGTTTTCTTGAATAAGGTCATGAAAATGAGATTCATTTTGTATGTTAATGAAAGCCTAAAGAAGTTATGAGTTACTCGACGCATCGCCGATGATGAAGGATTCCACGTATGCTTCCATTGTTCGATTATGAGTTTACTTGGACGCATCGCCGATGAAGGATTCCACGTATGCTTCCATTGTTCGCCATGAGTTACTCGACGCATCGCCAATGATGAAGGATTCCACCGTATGCTTCCATTGTTCGATTATGAGTTTACTCGACGCATCACGCGATGAAGCGATTCCACGTATGCTTCCATTGTTCGATTATGAGTTACTTGGACGCATCGCCAGATGAAGCGATTCCACGTATGCTTCCATTGTTCATTATGAAGTTACTTGGACGCATCGCCAGATGAAGCGATTCCACGTATGCTTCCATTGTTCGATTATGAGTTACTCGACGCATCGCCAAATGACGGCGATTCCACGTATGCTTCCATTGTTCGATTATGAGTTTACTCGACGCATCGCCAGATGAAGGATTCCACTGTATGCTTCCATTGTTCGCCATGAGTTTACTCGACGCATCGCCGCTGACGAAGCGATTCCACGTATGCTTCCATTGTTCGATTATGAGTTTACTTGACGCATCGCCAAATGATGGCGATTCCACGTATGCTTCCATTGTTCGATTATGAGTTACTTGGACGCATCGCCGCGATGAAGGATTCCACGTATGCTTCCATTGTTCGATTATGAGTTTACTCGACGCATCGCCAGATGATGGGCGATTCCACGTATGCTTCCATTGTTCGCCATGAGTTTACTTGACGCATCGCCCGATGATGAAGCGATTCCACGTATGCTTCCATTGTTCGATTATGAGTTTACTCGACGCATCGCTGATGAAGGCGATTCCACGTACGCACCTTCGACACGCTTACGATGGCGATTCCGAGGCATGCAGTATGGCGGTAAGAGTATAAACGGCGGCAAGCCCCAAGATCGTTATACCACCTTCTTCGTGGTAAGAGTATGAACGGCGGCAAGCCCCAAGATCGCCATACCACCGCTGAGTTTATTCGACGCGCCGCCGCGATGAAGGCGATTCCACGTATGCTTCCATTGTTTTAGTATGAGCTTATTGGACGCATCGCCAGTGACGGGCGATTCCACGTATGCTTCCATTGTCTTAGTATGAGTTTATCGACGCGTGCCGCTGATGGGCGATTCCACGTATGCTTCCATGGTCTCTATACGAGTTTACTTGGACGTGTTGATTATGAGCTTCCTATTTTCATGCAAGATAGTATATGACCGATTTTCTCCTTGTTGTAAGGTGCATGTTCTCAGAACTGATTTTATACACGTCCCCGCTTATTTTAGACTTATGAGGTATTTTCAGATTTTCCCGCCGCATACTTGGTACTGTTATCGACCTCCTTCGGGCCGCGTCACGCCGCAGTCGAGATACGTAACTTGCCGGTCCGCACTCTTAGGATCACTGCTCATTTCCTGAAAGCTCCATCTCCGAGGCTTTGTCTTTTGGTATGATTCCTCGAGGTTATAGACTTTTGTACATTCAGGGGTATGGCGGGGCCCCGCCACGCTGCTATTCCTGAGGTCCGTAGTCACGTTTGTGGTTTGGGTCAGAATGATAAGATGTACTGCTTCACTTTCTGCTAAGTTATTTTATGAAAGCGGCCTTATCGGCTTGCTAGTGATGTTCACCTTATACTGATTTTGTTTCATGTATGTTCACGCTATTCTCTCGATGATACCGATAGTGGTACCCTGCAGGTACGATCGCGCCCGGTCGGGTCGTGACAAAAGTGGTATCGAGCGCTTAGTCCTGAAAGTGTCTACGCATCGTATCTAGTAGAGTCTTGATTATCGGTGTTCGCGCACCACATCTATAATCGTGAGGTCACAGGATATTTAGGATTGGTTTCCATTCTTCTCACTCTAAGATCGTGCGATAGAGCCGTGGTTGGTTAGGTCGCCTCCCTAACGAGTTATGTTGTTGCGCCACGAGAAAGCGTGATGACCCGTAAAAGATTATGTGGATTGCGTATCCGGTTAGTTATGATGGTAGTATAGTGGGTATAGTGACATTCAAATATCAGATTTATGTATAAGTGGACACGTGTTGCCTAGAATGATATTGGAATACCAAGGATTGATAAGGACTAATTAGATACCGGAAGGTAGGGAGTGGTTTGATGAACTCTCATCAAGGTCAGACGTACTAATTTGAGATAATTAGGAGACGCCGAGTTGTCCGAGAAATAAATGGACCCTTAAGAAGTTTAATTAAGAGACCTAATGGGAAACTATGTTTGTAAATTAAGCTACGTGGTATGCTTAAGAGTATAGTATGATTTAGATTCGCGGAGTAAGTGATGGGATTGTTGTAAGATTTAGTATCATGAACGAGGATATCGAGACTATGTACATGTGTTAGAATAAGTTGATAGATACGAACCGCAATTCATAGGCCGTGAGCGAGGGTAAGTAGTAATGGTTCATACTTTGGGTTCATTTTCTGTTTGACTTACAGTGAATGGGTATGCGTGTGCGATATCTTATGGTCACAAGTGGC
Organism: Przewalskia tangutica; assembly: GCA_029844215.1. Classification (NCBI taxonomy): domain Eukaryota; kingdom Viridiplantae; phylum Streptophyta; class Magnoliopsida; order Solanales; family Solanaceae; genus Przewalskia; species Przewalskia tangutica. Next base: position 42,403,090 of record CM056723.1, on the reverse strand, counting down.
ATAGTAAAGTTCCATTAGTATATAGTACGAGGATGTACCGAGGAATAGTAGATTGGCTCTAAAAAAACATTCGGGGACGAATGTTTCTAAGGGGGGGAGAATGTTACACCCCGTAGTTCAGGTCATGCGCATGAGGGCGTACGAAAGGGGGTAAGACTTAAAATTTTCAAAGGATAGGTTGACGGATTATTCCGGGCAGGTCTTAGTCAACTTTGAGGCAGGTTATGACCCGGTAAATTGAGAGTTCCTAAGTGTTTCAAAGGCCTGGGGCGTAGTTCGTTGAGTCTAGATTCCAACGCAACCAACCGTTCGTCGATAGGACGTCGGAGTAGAAAGTTATGAGGTTACAAGTTCGGCGCAATCGGACAGAAATGTGTTTCGCGGCGGCGATGCGCCGGGCGCAGGATGCAGCCGCGCGCCAAAGTTCAAGGGTCGCTGAAGTTGCAGCGCCGCGCCGAATAAGCAGCGCGCCGAAAGATCGAGAGCTGCGGAGGTTTCACGCCATGGCCGGGCGGGCCGGCGCCGAGGCGGGATTTTTGGGCGGAAAAACTTAGAAAGTCTGATTTTTGTTTTAAAAGAGACCATGGGAGGGTGACAAGTGTCCCCCCCCATCTGATTTTCTGTTGCATGCAATATATTGACCAAGACTTGGACATTTTCTATCTTTCATCTCTCTCTCTCTCTCAAATCGCTCCCTTCTCTCTAAAAACCCTTAGAAAATCAATAGTTAAGAACAAAAAAGGAAGCTTGTAGCTAGCTTGTGGGCATTATTGTGGTGGTGTTCTTGGCAAGGAAGCTAGCAATATTTGGAATAAGTTTGGGCTAAAACTTTAAGGTAATGATTCTTTCTTTAGATTTAGTTTTGCATGTTAAGAAGAAAGAACTTGTGGTAGTAAATAATGCTCTTAGAGTCATTGCATGCTAGAAATGTGTTTTGAATATGAAAAATGGGTTAAGAAGAGTTTATGAGCATGTTGAAGCCTAAAAACTACCTTAGGATTGTTAAGTGAATTGTTGTAAACTTATGGGCAGAATTGGTATTTGGGTGTGTAATCCCCTTTAAAATGTTGGATTGATTGAGCCTTACAAGGTGGTGTTTTGATGGTAAATTCGGCCTTGAGAAAGGTGGCAAAGTGAGTAGAAACAAAGGAAATGCTGCCCAATTTTCTATAGAATTTTAGTGGCTTTGAGTTAGATTATTCTACATTGGAATTAGAGGTTAATGAACATATCATGTTATTATAGTTGAAATATTACTCATGTAGTTGAGCTTAGCAAGTGGATTGACCAAAGAGGTATGTGGAGCTTTCTTATCTCTCGAGCATGAGTAGTTTGAACTATATAGTACCAGAGACGACGTGTTTTAAATGAAGTAAATCTATTTGTCAGACTTGACTTGTTTTACTAAAATGTCTAAGTTGGTTGGTTGTAGAGCTAACCCACTTATTCCTAAGTAATGGTTTAACCTAAATAAGGTAGATAAGGATTTCGTGACATGAAGAAGTATTACGGAAATTGTGTGAGTTTGATTTGAAGTATAAGTCTCTTGGTTAATAAAAAGAACGAAATCTTTTGAAACATAAGGAGTTATAACTACTTATGGGAGGTTAGTCAGAACGGCCTTATGAAAGAGTATGAACGCCTAAAGCTTTAAAGCATAAAGTTAGTATAACGGCTTTATGGGAGTTGGTTATAATAACTTTATGAAAGGTTAAAGAGTTGGGTTTTCTTGAATAAGGTCATGAAAATGAGATTCATTTTGTATGTTAATGAAAGCCTAAAGAAGTTATGAGTTACTCGACGCATCGCCGCTGACGGCGATTCCACGTATGCTTCCATTGTTCGCCATGAGTTTACTCGACGCATCGCCGGTGATGAAGGATTCCACGTATGCTTCCATTGTTCGCTTATGAGTTACTCGACGCATCGCCGCGATGGCGATTCCACGCATGCTTCCATTGTTCGGGCCATGAGTTTACTCGACGCATCGCCATGATGAAGCGATTCCACGTATGCTTCCATTGTTCGCTATGAGTTACTTGGACGCATCGCCAGCTGATGGCGATTCCACGTATGCTTCCATTGTTCGCTTATGAGTTACTCGACGCATCGCCGCGATGGGCGATTCCACGTATGCTTCCATTGTTCGCCATGAGTTACTCGACGCATCGCCGCGATGAAGCGATTCCACGTATGCTTCCATTGTTCGCCATGAGTTTACTCGACGCATCGCCGATGACGGCGATTCCACGTATGCTTCCATTGTTCGATTATGAGTTTACTCGACGCATCGCCAGACGAAGCGATTCCACGTATGCTTCCATTGTTCGCCATGAAGTTTACTCGACGCATCGCCGCGATGATGCGATTCCACGTATGCTTCCATTGTTCGCCATGAGTTACTTGGACGCATCGCCGCTGACGGCGATTCCACGTATGCTTCCATTGTTCGCTTATGAGTTTACTTCGACGCATCGCCGTGATGGGCGATTCCACCGTATGCTTCCATTGTTCGCCATGAGTTTACTTCGACGCATCGCCGCGATGAAGCGATTCCACGTATGCTTCCATTGTTCGATTATGAGTTTACTCGACGCATCGCCATGATGAAGGATTCCACGTATGCACCTTGGACATGCTTACGATGAAGGATTCCGAGGCATGCAGATGGGCGGTAAGAGTATAAATGGCGGCAAGCCCCAAGATCGTTATACCACCTTCTTCGTGGTAAGAGTATGAACGGCGGCAAGCCCCAAGATCGCCATACCACCGCTGAGTTTATCGACGTGCCGCCGCGATGATGGCGATTCCACCGTATGCTTCCATTGTTTTAGTATGAGCTTATCGACGCATCGCCGCGACGGCGATTCCACGTATGCTTCCATTGTCTTAGTATGAGTTTATCGACGCCGCCGCTGACGGCGATTCCACGTATGCTTCCACGGTCTCTATACGAGTTTACTTGGACGTGTTGATTATGAGCTTCCTATTTTCACGCAAAGATAGTATATGACCGATTTTCTCCTTGTTGGTAAGGTACGTTGTTCGTAAACTGATTTTATACATGTCCCCGCTATTTTAGACTTATGAGGTATTTTCGATTTTCCCGGGCCGCATACTTGGTACCACAGATCGACCTCCTTCGGGGCCGCTCACGCCGCAGTCGAGATACGTAGCTTGGCCGTCCGCACTCTTAGGATCACCGCTCATTTCCTCGAAAGCTCCATCCTCCGAGGCTTTGTCTTTTGGTATGATTCTCGAGGTTATAGACTTTTGTACATTCAGTGGTATGGCGGGCCCCGTCCCGCCACGATGCTATTCCTGAGGTCCGTAGTCACGTTTGTGGTTTGGGTCAGAATGATAAGATGTCTCGTTTCACTTTCGGTTAAGTTATTTTATGAAAGGCGGCCTTATCGGCCATAGTGATGTTCACCTTATACAGATTTTGTTTCACGATGTTCTTCGCTATTCTCTCGATGATACTGATGTGGTACCCCGCAGGTACTACCGCGCCCGGTCGGGTCGTGACAAACACATCAGCTCAGGCTAGAGTCAAATTGCAATTCATGCAGTGCACAAACGCACAACGAAGACATCATGACAATCCATATGGTTCACAAAAATGCATTACAACAACATCTCAGCATTCACATCATCTGACATATCAGGGACGACATCCCACCCATAGAATTACACCTCTCATATATATTTATCATTTCGTTTAAACAGGTATACCCTAATTTTTCTCAAGTTTAGCTTGCATGAGCATTTATTCTACAGGAACAGCTATCAATGACATCCTTTATTACGTCTATTCAACGACGTTCATCTTATTACATCCACACAACGGCGTCCTCCTATTTTCGGCTATCAATGACATCATTTATTACGTCTATTCAACGACGTTCATCTTATTACGTCCACACAACGACGTCCTCCGATTACGTCTATCCAACGACGTTATTTCTTATTACGTCCACACAACGACGTCCTCCTATTACGACTATCAATGACATCCTTTATTACGTCTATTCAACGATGTTCATCTTATTGCGTCCATACAACGGCATTTCTCTTATTACGTCTATTCAACGAAGTTTATCTTATTACGTCCACATAATGACGTCCTCTTATTCCGTCTATCAACGACGTCTTCTTATTATGGCTGCACAACGACGTTAGCTCAATTACGTCTATCAACAACGCCATCTTATTTTCGCCACGCAATGCCTTTATCTATATTTCGTCTAAACAACGACGACCCATATATCGCGTCCACTCAATGACACAATCTTATTTCGTCTACGCAACGACGACTCAGATCTCGCCCACGACACGCGCCATCTTATTGCACCCGAGCACCGTGTCATCTTCATCACAATATGGCCATAAGACGACGCTTATCATCACATTTTTTGCAAGATAACATTTCCTACTCACGCTACATTGCTTTTAAAATTACGCATCATCATTTTGCCTTAACAGCATGCACAACCGCTTGCTTTAATCTTAGCTTGCGGAGCATTCATTCTACAGAGCATCGCGATAACAAGTCCAAAACGACGCCACGCCCAAAACGACGCCACGTCCAAAAACGACGCCACGCCCAAAACGACACCAAGTCCGGAACGACGCCACGCTCAAACGACGCCAAGTCCGAAACGACGCCACGCTCAAACGACGCCAAGTTCGAAAACGACGCCACGCTCAAACGACGCCAAGTCCAAAACGACACCATGTCCAAAACGGCACCAAGTCCGGAAACGACGCCACGCTCGCTCAAACGACGCCAAGTCCGAAACGACGCCACGCTCAAACGATACCAAGTCCAAACGACGCCACGTCAAACGACGCCAAGTCCGAAACGACGCCACGCTCAAACGACGCCAAGTTCAAAACGACGCCACGCGTCAAACGACGCCAAGTCCGGAAACGACACCATGTCCGAAACGACACCAAGTCCGGAACGACGCCACGCTCAAACGACGCCAAGTTCAAAACGACGCCACGCTCAAACGACGCCAAGTCCAAAACGATGCCATGTCCGAAAACGACACCAAGTCCGAAAACGACGCCATGTCCGAAAACGACACCAAGTCCGAAAACGACGCTACGTCTGAAACGACGCTACGTCCTGAAACGACGCCACGTCCGAAAACGACGCCAAGTCCGAAAACGACGCCATGTCCGAAAACGACACCAAGTCCGAAAACGACGTCACGTCGAAAACGACGCCATGTCCGAAAACGACACCAAGTCTGAAAACGACGCCACGAGTATATCACCTCTACGCAGGACACTTTCTACTCTAAAAATTGCATTCTTGTTCATGTTTTATTACTCGCCTTAGCGCTTATGCACTAACTCTTTCGAGCTTTAGTCTACGAGGCAATGAGTAAGGACAACATATCCGCATTCGCAACACGTCCGCATCCACACAACATGCATCACATTTTTGCAGGATAACATTTTCTACTCACAGTTACATTGCTTTTAAAATTTTTGCATCATCATTTGCCTTAACAGTTATGCACTAACCGTTTGTTTAAGTCTTAGCATACAGAACAGAGCACAACGTGGAACTACCTCTTACGCGAACCAAGCAATTTGTACCGAACGCCGATCCGCTTCTCCTCCAAAGATCCTGCAACGCCAATGACCCCAGTGTCATCATAATTCGACACTGGGACAAATTTTAAATCTACTCCCTCTTTGGTTTTAATTTTCTAGCGTCACAGAACCCAGTGTCATCATAATTCGACATCGACAAATTTTGAATCAAGATCCGCCCGCTTTAATTTTTTAGCATCACAAAGAACCCAAAGGTCGCCATAACTCGACATCGACAAATTTTGAGTCTGCATCAGCCCGCCTTGGTGTTTTACCATGGTAGCCCAGCATCGTCATAACTCGACACTGGGACAAAATTTTGAATTTTGCGTCAGTCTCGTCTCAATCGCCCAACATTTTTAATTCTAAGGATCGAGACTAAATTGGCTCTAAGTCAACGTCTTTGTCCGAAGATTCTTCCATCATCTCCATACAAAGAGGGACAAGCTGTTGACACCCAATTTTGTCTCATCTTTACTGAACATTTCATTTAGATCGTCCTTTTATCTCCAATTAATTTTATTATGCTTCTCAGTCTTGAAAATCGTCGAAAAATAAGTAGTTTTAATATTCTTCACTAATTATCGCATAATTTTACAATGTCGAGTATTACATTTTTTTTTTATAATTAAAATATAAGCAAAACCATTCTAATATCTCGTCGTCAGTATTGATGATCGGTTTTCTCTTAATATGTTCTTCAATTACTAAATTAATCATTTTTATGAATATTATATTCAAAATTAAATACATATATTAAATCTTTATACCATAATGCATGTGTGCACTTTTGAAATTAATTAGGACGGAGAAGCATATTTTAATTAATTAGAGGAATTGGATTAGTTACCCATTAATACTATAATCTTCTAATTTAATCTTCAAAATTTTTTACTCCTAATTTTCTACCCAATTCTCATTCCCTAAAATTAAATAACCCTCATCCCAATTCATCAACCAGGCCCAAGGCCACCCGCGGCCCAAACATCCCATTACCCCTTTTATTTTCGTCCAAACCCTTCCCCAAGCCCAAACAAATTAAACTCCTGCAGCCCAACATCCTACGCGACCCGGCCCAACTTCCCTTTAAAACTCAACCTTCTTCATCCCTTCAATTAATCAAACCAGAACACCCCTAAAAACTATCGGTCCTTTCGCCGACTACCCAATGGACTACCGGATAAACACCATCAACGCCATCATTCGTCACCTCTCCATCGCTCGTCCCTTTACCCTTTGTCGTAACCGCAGAGCTTCAATAAGCTCACCCCAAGTTGAATCGACCGCAAATCGCCGCAGGAAGGACAAACCTTCAAGACCCGATGGGCAAAGACGTGAACCCAACCCCAACGCTTCCTTCTCTTTCAAATCGTTACAAAAGGTAAATTTCAGACCCTTCACCTTTCAATACACAGAGAAACCGCTACTTTCATTTTTCTTTTGAATTCAAATTTCAATTCGAACCGTTAAGCTTTCAATTTTTTGTTATAAATACAACCCATTTGGGGTCAGTGCGCAGGGTTAGAAATTCGGGTCTGAAAGCCAAGAACAAAACTCACATTTTTACTTTGGATCGAACCTTTCATTTTTTAAAGAGGAGAACCAATATTCAGTTCATCCATTGTCGATTCTCTGTTTTCATAAACCAAGAACAAAAACTCGATTTTACTACTTTAAAAGCCAATAGGAAATTCTGGGTTCTGTTTTAAAACAAGTGGACGAAGACCTGTGTCTCATTACTTTAAAATCATGGAAAACCGGGAAGGAGAACCCTGCTTTACACTCGGTCCAACAAGGCCGTAAAATCCTTAGCTCTTTCCTTTTAATCGCATAGCATAAAAATACCTCCGAATGAATCGACGAGTCGAAACACGCCTGTCACGTCCGGAGAAGGTAAACCCATCTTCCTCTCGAAATTTCAATTCTTTATGCAAACTTATGTGTTTTCTGTCCATGCACTTTGACTATACTTGTTAACACTGCATTTGTTAATGTTGTCTAAACAGATCACTATCTTTAAAGTCATCAACATAGCTTTGTAATTAGTATAATAAGCCATGATGTATGGTTCAAATAATCTGCTTTAATAGATCGGCGCGGGTAGTGGTATATCCTGTTTATTGGTTATGTCGTGTTAGGTTCGTGTCGGGATAATGCGATTACATTAATATAACGGGTTCTGTTTAACTGGAAGTGTCATTTCAGACTACTTGTCTGCTTCTTTGTAGTCCAGTATATTTGTTGGATGGACTATGACATATCTCCTTGTATGAGTATCATCATGTCCAATACATAAGCATAGAGATTACTTTGTGGGCTTAAGATTGTGTCGCCAGTTGATTATGTGGTCATTTTGTCCATCTGTTCTGTTGTTTCTGTCATAATAGGTCTCCATAATAGTTTGTAGCATCTTTGTCCTATGCCCAGTTGTATATCATGAATATGATTGAGTGTGTTAACTGATTTAGATGATTTTATATTTTTGTAAAAAAAAAAAATGGTCACTGCCCAATACACAGCCAGACCAAGAGTCCAGGATTATGCCTAAGCTACCTATGAAGTATGGCCTTGTCGCAGAAATCATTCATGTCTAAGTTGTTTATTAAGAACATGCATTTGCGCTTCTTTAAGTCAATAAACTAGTCTATGCGGATATAATTGTCTGGAACTGCTCATGCATAAGTGTTTGACAGATAATTCTTGCATTAATCAGATGAGCCTGTTGTGTATGTGAATGTATGACTGTAACTCCTTTGGTTTAAATGAATTAGACCTTTCCTCAACATTTTGTTTCAATTTATCACTTTGCTGGGATCAAGTAATATATATATGCATTCTATCCTTTCTTCCTACCTAACCCCATCTCTATTTGCTTAACTTCTTGCTAATAGAGACCTGGACCTTGAACATGACCATCTGCTTGGCCTCATTATAGGCATCCCCTATTTGTATGTGTTTGGCATTTTACTATTTCACATGGTTAATTTTAGCTCATTGTTTTGCTATAAGATGCATAGGAATGACTCGTGTTTATTTCCTAACCCAAGATTTCATCTTGTCACAGTGAATGGATGTAAACCTACCCTTCCTAAGAAATCTATAGGAACTGTTGTATAATGAGATGTACCTCAATGAATTATATGTAGAAATTTAGATATTTTTTAGGTGCATATTAAGGTTGTAGACTCTTGTATATTCCCAAATATATCATATATATTGTAAATAATTATATATATTGGCTCTTATGTATGTCTAAGTGTATATCACGAATATCCTTTACATATCATTTCGTCCGCCTCCGAAATGGGACTTGCATATGTGTTTAATATTGATATTGGACCGATGTTGTTTCGGGCCTGTTTTGCCTTTCTTCTTTTTTTTTAAACCCCGCGTACATTTGCTACTTGTCCGTGAACAGTAAAAAAATAAAGTGACATACATGTTTAAATTTATTATCTACGTTTGTTTGCTGTTGATAAAGTTTGGAATATATACTAATCTTTTGTCTTTCTTTCTTCCTTTTATTTACATGAAATGCGTTGGGGAGCAACAAGAGTCTCGCTACGAGACTCACCACATCCATGTCCGACACATTGCATCTTCCGGCCTCGTGATTTCCAAACAAATAGGGCGAGTTGACATCGTCACTCGTCTCATTCGCTTCAACTCTTTTCCTCTTGTCTTATTTATTTCGTCATTTTATTCTTCTGGTTATGTAATTGTATAACCTTATACAATTATTGAAATGTTTAGAATAGGTAGACTTAGAATTAATAATTATTAAAGGAGGGGGGGTAGTTAAATAATAAAATGTCCCGCTAGTTTAATTTATCTTCAGTTCGTTAGGTATGTTTAAACTTTTCAAAATAACTTAGTTGTTTTATGCATCATTGATATTATAGAATTAAATAAGTTTTCAATTTTTATCAAACTCATAAAAAATAATAATTCATTCTTGCAATGGAAATCTTTTCTTATTATTCATTTCAAAACAAATGTTTTATAGATTCATGCTATATACTTCCATGAAAAACTAAATTTTACATGTAATATGTACTTTCATAATAAACCATTTTCATGCATTTTTAAACTATTTTTAGGCGAATTTTTGTAAAATATATATATATATATATATATATATATATATATCTACATTTCTCAATAATTTTATGTTTTTCTAAACAGGAATCTTTAATATAATGATTAAGCCTCAGTTTGAACGGATAATCATAGTTAGCGGATCCTTTAGGATGCCTAACTCCTTCCCTTTAGGATAATAAAGAACCCTTACCTAGAATCTCACATAGTTTCACAGACCTTTAAAAAATGGAGATCATTCGTAGTATTTTATGCTACATTTTAGTGTCCTAATTCACTATAATAATTAGGTGGCGACTCCTTAAAAAATGCATTTTAGGAATCCAACCATGCAGCAGTAATCCCGTTTCCGACTCCGGTTGAAATGGGGCGTTACAAGGACTTTGCCGGAAGTCATCCTCAGAAGTATCTTCCCATATCCTTCAACCTCGTCATTGCAGATTTCCCATAAACAAGACTCTTCTGTCCAAATGGAGCATAGGTTGCAAATGCTTCTTTGCAAGAAACACGCCGAGTGGCACCGTAATCCACCACCACTCTTCTGGGTTTCCAACCAAATTGCACTCGACAAAGATTGCACACAGATCATTCAGATCAATTGCCATTATTTGTTTGTCACTGTCAAATCGACAAACTGTTTTACTTAATAAAACCAGAATAGCAATTAAATCACAGACTCAAACGATGAAGATTTTATTTCTTCAAATCGGAGTATAATTGTGAAACTTAAACGATGAAGATTTTATTTCTTCAAATCGTAATTTGAACGATGAAGATTTTATTTCTTCAAATCACGAGATAGTTATGAAACTTTAGTATTCCAACGAAGCTTTTATATCTTCGAGTCGAATACTAATATTCATATGGAGTGAAAACTACACAAGTTTTAATCTCCTTAAACGAGCGATGCAGATTTTATGTTCTTCAAATCGTTGTGTAATTATGAAACTTTAGTATTCCAACGAAGTTTTTATATCTTCGAGTCAGAATACTAATATTCATATGGAGTAGAAAACTACACAAGTTTTAATCTCCTTAAACAGAACGATGAAGTTTTTATGTTCTTCAAATCGTCGCAACAAATATCATACACAACGGCGAAGATTTTATTTCTTCAAACCGAATCAATTTTGATAGAAACAAATATAATACACAACGGTGAAGATTTTATTTCTTCAAACCGAATCAAAATTGATAGAAACGGTCGCAGATTGTATGTTGTATACTTGATGAAGTTTTTATATCTTCAAATCAAGTATCCAAATGAGTAGAAAGTTATGAAAACTTTAATCTCAACCGGAGTAGAAAATCCGAAGATTTTAGTCTCCAAACAACATACAAGAAAAACACTTTTTTTTTTCCTTCCTGAAAAAAACACTTTTTTTTTTCCTTTTTGGAAAACACTTTTTCCTGGATTTTAATATTCCAACGAAGTTTTTATATCTTCAAGTTAGAATATGAAATTTCATACGGAGTAGAAAACCACACAGGTTTTAATCTCCAAACCAGGATACAGATTAAAATACAATAAATATAATTTCCTTAAGACATTGGTGTAATAATCAGACTTGGCTAAATAATGATTCAAAACAATATGTTAATCACTTAGTGAAACATATAACATAAATGAAACAATAAACGAAAGAACTGCTTTGGAAAAATAATTTCGAATGTAATCGAGCCCACTTAGTTCAAAGTGTGTCCTTAAGAAAATTATTTCCTCACAAGACTCGAGGTTAACTAATATCGCCTCCCGTGATAGAACGATTATCTTACCGTAATAGTAGTACTCCAAATTCCTAGCAACGAACCACTCAACCAAAGATATCACACGTAATGAAATTTTCGAGTTGAAGAACAACTTCGTAATTTCGTAATTGATTGAGTATGAATTAGTTAATAAATTCTTGAAATGATCAAGAATTTATAGGTTAGGTATCGATTACGAATGGTTGCAACCATTCGCATAGTCACCTAATTTTGGAGGAAATTCGAAAAAGAGAGGAGAGCGGACGGTCGGTCACGGTCGATCCGTTTGGATTTGTTTTTAATTAAATAATTAATTAATTAATTTAATTAAAGAAACGTTTGTCCAAAAAGATTATCAATCAATCTTTTGACAAATTCAAATTCAAATCCAAATCCAAATCCAAAGTCGAGCGAGCGACGACGACGGCGCGAGGGGTCATTGCCCTCTCAACCCTTTTAGCAGCTAGAGAAGGTGTAATGTAATATATACACCTCTCTTTCCTTCTTTTTTTTCGATGTGGGACAAAAGAGCATTTTACCCTCTTTAATTTTCATCCCATCATTTCCCATTCACCAATATCAAAACCCAACAGTTTTATGGGGTAAGGGGGTTGTTTCCGATAGATCTCCAACGCAAAAGAAACGTAATGGATGCACGATTGCTAGGAATTGTCCGTTTATACAACTTAAATCAAGTAGTAATTCCAAAGACAATTAACATGACTATATCTTTAGAAGATAGTAACACTTGGAATAAACCTAGTGTTTTTATGGAAGTTATAAGCAAGCTAAGCATGTGTGCTGAGTGACCATATCAATTATAATTATCTTTTAGGTAAAAATCCTTTTATAGTGTTAATACATAGACAATAAACCTGGTGTTAGGAGGGTGATAGGAGATCTGACATACAGCACAAACAGTACTTTAGAGATGGAACCAAACAATAAAGTTAAAGACTACACATAAATTAACCTCAAGTAGTCTGCTGTTTTTGCATGGACTATTGCCTGCTATACTGTCTACACTAATATTACAGCCATGCAAAATTGTAGACTGTTGATCAATAAGTAAAAAACGTTGTTAATAATGTAACATCTCTGGATGAGATCGCCCATGGACCTACTGTAGAAAGATCCTTTTCCATTCACATTAACATTTCTTTTTGTCCCCTCCTTGATCCTCTTTTCTACAAAGGAAAACAACAGCAACTTTCAATCTCAGCTCTTCAATGCCGAATCCATCGATCACACGTTCAAAATCTGTTCCCTGCAACATATCAGAAACTCAAAATTCTCCTACAAACTCATTCATAGTAGCCCCTTCAGTCAGATCCTCAAAGTCAGCTGACTCATTGAAACCAACATGGCCTAAAAAAGTCAATGAGTTTATTATAGCAAGAAAGGGAGGTTCGTCTTCAAAGAACTCGAGTTTAACAGCTAATAATCTCGAGGAATTCAACAAAAGAAATGCAATTCAAGAGAAAAGAGATACTCTGCAAGAAGTCCATATTACAAAGGACTTACTGATTCGTCCAAAGAGATTAATCGACAGAAGTTATTAGCAGAGTTTAGTAGTCCTGGAAAAGATATATCAGCTTCTTCTACAAGTTCCAGTTCTAAATCCAATTTAGCTAACAAGGTACTGTTGAAGTCTGTGACCATTTCATCTACGAACTTAGACAACACATTTTTAATTACTTAATTATATTATGTCTCAATAGGTACAAGAATGGAGTGCATCTTACTTTGCACGCAGAAGCAAAGAAGAAAGAACATCCTCCTTGAATGTTTCTTCCGGGAACAAGAACATCCAACATCCTTCTTCATCAGAGACAAGAGATAAAAGAGTAATCAGAACGACAATCGGAGAAGAACTTGGTATACGTTCGAAAGGAGTTAGCAGATGCGTAAGAAAAAGCAAACATAGAAGTTCACAATTAGATCAGGGGAAGCCTTTGAGGGAGGGAGCATCAGAAATGCAAACAAATACAGTACAACTACCAGCCCCTGCACCACCATTAACATCACCACCAAAATTGACATTACCATCACCACCACCAACTCCATTAATATTACAAACATCATCACCAGATGAAGAAATTGAATCAGTACCATTACCAGCTTCACCAACTCAAACTGTAGATGATGAAAAAGATACCATAAAGGAGAATGCTATTACAGCTCCTGCTGAACAGACTGACAAAAGATATATATATATATATATATGGGCTGATAAGTATAGGCCTAATGCTCGTAAAGATTTTATATGCAATAGAAATACTGCACTAGAATTGAAGGCTCTGGTATGAAAATAATCCTTTTCTAAATTTTCCTTGTTCATTGCAAAAATACCAAGACATGACACTTTTTTGGATTCTAAATTTTGCAGGCAGAAACAGATTGCAGTAATCTTCATTATATATTTGCAGGACAGCCGGGTGTAGGAAAAAGAACCATGATATTTGCTCTGCTTCGCGAAGTTTTTTGACATGATAAAGTACAGGTATAGATAGTGTACATTTATTAGTGTATATATATATATATATATTTTAAAACAAACTGGCTATAATTTAAAGAGTGGCGCAAAATGTAAAAGTGGTTGTTTGTGCATTTCGGCCCTTTAAAACCTTGTAAAACGCTGAGCATCCTTAAACCCTCTTCCTAGTTATCTCCGAATTTAGCAGGTTAGTCACTCTTTCTCTCAAAATTTCTATCTATGTTTATATGATTTTTTGGTGTGTTGGTTAATTTAACGTCAAAGAATTTGTGATGAATTTTTACAATATTGAATGAAACGGCTGAATATTACACCTCAAACTAACTGGGTTCATATAGCTTGAGATTGAGGTCTAGTTGTTGTTGTTGGTTTTTATGTTTGAAACTTGGAAATAAAGGTATAATTTGAGGTTACCTTAAAGGTCAATAGTTTTTTTTTAATAATAAAAATAAAAAATACAATTTACAAATGAAATAATGTCCATTTTCTATATATATATATATATATATATTATTTTAAAAACTTGGCTATAATTTAAAGAGTGGTGTAAAACTTAAAAGTGGTTGTTTGTGCACTTCGGCCCTTTAAAACCTTGTAAAACACCGAAACCCTCTTCCTAGTTATCTCTGAATTTAGCATGTTGGTCGCTCTTTTTCTGTCAAAATTTCCATCTATGTTAATATGATTTTATGGTGTGTTGGTTAATTTCACGACAAATAATTTGTGATAAATTTTTACAATATCGAATGAAACGGGTGAATATTACACATCAAACTAATTGGGTTCATATAGCTTGAGATTGAGGTCTAGTTGTTGTTGTTGTTGGTTTTTATGTTTGGAACTTGGAAATAAAGGTATAATTCGAGGTTACCTTAAAGGTCAATAGTTTTTTTTAATAATAAAAATAAAAAATACAATTTACAAATGAAATAATGTCCATTTTCTATATATATATATATATATATATATATATATATATATATATATATATATATATATATATATATATATATATATATTATTTTAAAAAACTGGCTATAATTTAAAGAGTGGCGTAAAACTTAAAAGTGGTTGTTTGTGCACTTCGGCCCTTTAAAACCTTGTAAAACACCGAAACCTTCTTCCTATTTATCTCTGAATTTAGCATGTTGGTCGCTCTTTTTCTGTCAAAATTTCCATCTATGTTAATATGATTTTATGGTGTGTTGGTTAATTTCACGACAAATAATTTGTGATGAATTTTTACAATATCGAATGAAACGGGTGAATATTACACATCAAACTAATTGGGTTCATATAGCTTGAGATTGAGGTCTAGTTGTTGTTGTTGTTGGTTTTTATGTTTGGAACTTGGGAAATAAAAGTATAATTCGAGGTTATCTCAGAGGTCAATAATTTATTTTAATAATAAAAATAAAAAATACAATATAGTAATGAAATTACGTCCATTTTCTATATATATATATATATATATATTTTAAAAAAATAACATGCTATGATTTAAAGAGTGGTACAAAACTTAAAATTGGTTGTTTGTGCACTTCGGTCCCTTTAAATTTTGTAAAACGTCGAGCATCCTAAAACCCTCTTCCTAGTTATCTCCGAATTTAGAAGGTTGGTCTCTATTTTTCTCTCAAAATTACCATCTATGTTTATATGATTTTTTGGTGTGTTGGTTAATTTCACGACAAAGAATTGTGATGAGTTTTTACAATATTGAATTAAACGAGTGAATATTACACCTCAAACTATTTAGGTTAATATAGCTTGAGATTGAGGTCTAGTTGTTGTTGTTGTTGTTGGTTTTTATGTTTGAACTTGAGAAATAAAGGTATAATTCGAAGTTACCTTAGAGGTCAATAGTTTTATTTTTAATAATGAAAATAAAAAATACAATTTACTAATGAAATAACGCCCATTTACTAAATATATATATATATATATATATATATATATATATATATATATATATATATATATATATAATCTATAATTTAAAGAGTGGCACAAAAATTAAAAGTGGTTGTTTGTGCACTTCGGCCCTTTAAAACCTTGTAAAACGCCGAGCATCCTTAAACCTCTTCCTAGTTATATTTACTAATGAAATAACGCCCATTTAGTAAATATATATATATATATATATATATATATATATAATCAAGCTAAAATTTAAAGAGTGGCACAAAAATTAAAAGTGGTTGTTTGTGCACTTTGGCCCTTTAAAACCTTGTAAAACGCCGAGCATCCTTAAACCTCTTCCTAGTTATCTCCGAATTTAGTAGGTTGGTCGCTCTTTTTCTCTCAAAATTTCCATCTATGTTTATATTATTTTTTGGTGTGTTGGCTAATTTCACGGCAAAGAATTTTACAATATTGAATGAAACGGGTGAATATTACACCTCAAACTAATTGGGTTCATATAGCTTGATATTGAGGTCTAGTTGTTGTTGGTTTTTATGTTTGGAACTTGGGAAATAAAGGTATAATTTGAGGTACCTTAGAGGTCAATAGTTTTTTTTAATAATAAAAATAAAAAAGACAATTTACTAATGAAATAACGTCCATTTTCTAAATATATATTAAAAAACAGGCTATAATTTAAAGAGTGTCGCAAAATGTAAAAGTGGTTGTTTGTGCACTTCGACCTTTTAAAACCTTGTAAAACGCCGAACATCCTTAAACCCTCTTCCTAGTTATCTACAAATTTAGCAGGTTGGTCGCCCTTTTTATCTAAAAATTTTCATCTATGTTTATATGATTTTTTGGTGTGTTGGTTAATTTCACGGCAAAGAATTTGTCATAATCTTTAACAATATTGAATGAAACGAGTGAATATTTCACCTCAAACTAATTGGGTTCATATAGCTTGAGATTGAGGTCTAGTTGTTGTTGATTTTTGTGATTGAAACTTGGAAAATAAAGGTATAATTCGAGGTTACCTCAGAGGTCAATAATTTATTTTAATAATAAAAATAAAAAATACAATATACTAATGAAATTACGTCCATTTTCTCTCTCTCTCTCTCTCTCTCTATATATATATATATATATATATATATATATATATATATATATATATATATATATATATATATTATTTTAAAAAAATTGGCTATAATTTAAAGAATGGCGCAAAACTTAAAAGTGGTTGTTTGTGCACTTCGGCCCTTTAAAACCTTGTAAAACGCCGAGCATTCTTAAACCCTCTTCCTAGTTATCTCCGAATTTAGCATGTTGGTCGCTCTTTTTATCTCAAAATTCCCATCTAAGTTTATATGATTTTTTGGTGTGTTGGTTAATTTCAAGGCAAAGAATTTGTGATAAATTTTTACAATATTGAATGAAACGGGTGAATATTACACCTCAAACTAATTTGGTTCATACAACTTGAGATTGTGGTCTAGTTGTTGTTGTTGTTGGTTTTTATGTTTGGAACTTGGAAAATAAAGGTATAATTCGAGGTTACCTTAGAGGTCAATAATTTTTTTTAATAATAAAAATAAAGAATACAATTTACAAATGAAATAACGTCCATTTTCTAAATATATATATATATA
Source organism: Przewalskia tangutica (assembly GCA_029844215.1). Taxonomy (NCBI): domain Eukaryota; kingdom Viridiplantae; phylum Streptophyta; class Magnoliopsida; order Solanales; family Solanaceae; genus Przewalskia; species Przewalskia tangutica. Next base: position 42,385,579 of record CM056723.1, on the reverse strand, counting down.
TATATATATATATATATATATATGTGTGTGTTATTTTATTTTTAAAAAGCTGGCTATAATTTAAAGAGTGACGCAAAACTTAAAAGTGGTTGTTTGTGCACTTCGGCCCTTTAAAACCTTCTAAAACATCGAGCATTCTTAAACCCTCTTCCTAGTTATCTCTGAATTTAGCAGGTTGGTCGCTCCTTTTCTCTCAAAACTTCCATCTATTTTTATATGATTTTTTGGTGTGTTGGTTAATTTCACGGCAAAGAATTTGTGATGAATTTTTATAATATTGAATGAAACGGGTGAAGATTACACCTCAAACTAATTGGGTTCATATAGCTTGAGATTGAGGTCTAGTTGTTCTTGTTGTTGGTTTATATGTTTGGAACTTGGAAAATAAAGGTATAATTCGAGGTTACCTTAGAGGTCAATAGTTTTTTATTTCAATAATAAAAATAAAAAATACAATTTACTAATGAAATAACGTCCATTTTCTAAATATATATATATATGTAATGGCTATAATTTAAAGAGTGGAGCAAAACTTAAAAGTAGTTGTTTGTGCACTTCGCCCCTTTAAGATCTTGTAAAATGCCGAGCATCCTTAAACCCTCTTTCTAGTTATCTCCGAATTTAGCAGGTTGGTCGCTCTTTTTCTTTCAAATTTCCATCTATGTTTATATGATTTTTTTGGTGTGGGTTATTTTCACGGCAAAGAATTTGTGATAAATTTTTACAATATTGAATGAATCGGGTGAATATTACACCTCAAACTAATTGGGTTCATATAGCTTGAGATTGAGGTCTAGTTGTTGTTGTTGATTTTTATGTTTGGAACTTGGGAAATAAAGGTATAATTCGAGGTTACCTTAGAGGTCAATAATTTTTTTTAATAATAAAAATAAAGAATACAACTTACAAATGAAATAACGTCCATTTTCTAAATATATATATATGTGTGTGTTATTTTATTTTTAAAAAGCTGGCTATAATTTAAAGAGTGACACAAAACTTAAAAGTGGTTGTTTGTGCACTTCGGCCCTTTAAAACCTTCTAAAACATCGTCCATTTTCTAAATATATATATATGTGTGTGTTATTTTATTTTTAAAAAGCTGGCTATAATTTAAAGAGTGACGCAAAACTTAAAAGTGGTTGTTTGTGCACTTCGGCCCTTTAAAACCTTCTAAAACATCGAGCATTCTTAAACCCTCTTCCTAGTTATCTCTGAATTTAGCAGGTTGATCGCTCTTTTTCTCTCAAAATTTCCATCTATTTTTATATGATTTTTTGGTGTGTTGGTTAATTTCACGACAAAGAATTTGTGATGAATTTTTACAATATTGAATGAAACGGGTGAAGATTACACCTCAAACTAATTGGGTTCATATAGCTTGAGATTGAGGTCTAGTTGTTGTTGGTTTATATGTTTGGAACTTGGAAAATAAAGGTATAATTCGAGGTTACCTTAGAGGTCAATGGTTTTTTATTTCAATAATAAAACTAAAAAATACAATTTACTAATGAAATAACGTCCATTTTCTAAATATATATATATGTAATGGCTATAATTTAAAGAGTGGAGCAAAACTTAAAAGTAGTTGTTTGTGCACTTCGGCCCTTTAAGACCTTGTAAAATGCCGAGCATCCTTAAACCCTCTTTCTAATTATCTCCGAATTTAGCAGGTTGATCGCTCTTTTTCTCTCAAATTTCCATCTATGTTTATATGATTTTTTTGGTGTGGGTTATTTTCACGGCAAAGAATTTGTGATAAATTTTTACAATATTGAATGAATCGGGTGAATATTACACCTCAAACTAATTGGGTTCATATAGCTTGAGATTGAGGTCTAGTTGTTGATTTTTATGTTTGGAACTTGGAAAATAAAGGTATAATTCGAGGTTACCTTAGAGGTCAATTTTTTTTTTTAATAATGAAAATAAAAAATACAATTTACTAATGAAATTCGTCCATTTTATATATATATATATATATAGCCTTCTCTTGAATTTGAAGCTCAACATCCCCAATAAAAGAAAATTATTCATTTGGCTGCTCCACCATAAAAGGCTCCCTACCAGCATCTATCTCCACAATATTGGGATGAATATTGACCCAACTTACCACTACTGTGGCACTAATGTTGAAATCATCCCTCATATCTTCTTTGAGTGCCCAAATGCTATGCAATTTTGGACCAACATTAAGTAGCGGTGTAAAATGAAGTTGTCTTAGCAACATGTTCTTTACCTTTCTTGATTGTCCTGAAACTTGGATGACCCTCCATAAGAAGAACTTCAACAGAAATCTAACCTGGGAAAACATTCTCCCTTTCTGCTTCTGGGAAATCTGGATCACCAGAAATAACAACCTCTTTGGCCACAAAAAGATCATATTCAAGTTACCAAGGCTGTAAACTTTGCCACATAGTTTTCTCTTTGTGCTATGAGACACAACAGTAAGCCAACTAGGAATGAAGTCACTTTGAAATGGGAGCCTCCTACTCGAGGCACTTTCAAGCTCAATACTGACGGCTCCTTCGACACCAAAACTGGAAATAGAGGAATAGGGAGGGGGGATCAGGAACTCAAGTGGGGATTGGGTGACGGGTTTCATAAAAACGATCACCAATACCACAAACTCAATAGCTGAGATTTTGGCTCTAAGACAGGGGCTATAAATGGCTTTAAACAATAGGAAAACTCCTATTCAAGTAGAAGTGGACATTATTGAGGTAATCAAAATGATTAACAATGGGAATGATTTACTAAATCATATTGTTTTTTATTGCAGGTCACCGCTAATGAAGCTAGGAAAACCGCGGTCCATCACAAATACCGCGAACAAAATAGAGTCGCGGATGCACTCGCCAAAAAAGGAGCGATGGGACTAGTGACGGATCTTGTCCAAAATATTAAGGGGACCGTAACTACTAACAAAAATATTATAATTGAAATTTATAAGAACAAAATTTAATTTTATCAAAGATTCAAAATAACATCAACACAACAAAAATATAATATATAAAAGGAAAGACGTACCTATAATTAAAGTGCTGCCCTTCGTTCGACTTGAAATCCTTAATAATTGAATCAGAGCTAAAACTTTCAATTGAATCAGACGTACCTATCTCTTGAAAAATGAATTAATTTTCTTAAGTTGTATCATCGTATCAACTGCCACTCCTAAAAAACATAAATCAATTATCAAAGAAACAAACATAAAAGAATAAAATAATAGTTGAGCTTCTTTATTATATTTTTATTAGTATTTTCAGCTTAACAATGATGATAACTTGAAATATAAAGCAAAATGAGCCAAGAATCAATGATTGGGAGGGATGAGTTATATAAAAAAGTTGAGCAAAAAATCAATGATAGAGTGGTTAAACTGCTGCAAAATGAAAAATATTGTTAAGTATTCATTGATTCCGATGCAAAACTCACCCAACAAAGCCCCAAAAAAGAAGAAAACAACAAACTTCATTCGAGCATTTTATCGAACACCTTCTGAGCATAGAACTCCCCCTTTAAGTTTGACAGCAATAGGGGTTTAAAAACTCTCCCTTTTTAACGGTGAATCATTATTCTAGCCAAAAACATAAAACAATAAGTACAACAATACCAAACCCCACCCAAATTCTTCCAAGTCCCAAACCCAATAATACTAGTTTTCAATTTCAATAAAAACTCAAGAACGAGGGAAAATGGAAGGAAAATGCATGGATTGATTATAAGAATCACTTAACTTGTGATGTTATTACGAGACTGAGGATGAATCTTAGATTTAGTTGATAGAGAAAGGGAAGATGGAAAGGGTTTTGGTCGATATTGATAGTTTTGATAGAGAGAGTATGAAATAAAATTAGAGAGGTATGTTTATATTTTTTTGAATTGTAATTGATGAGATATTTTGAGTTATATTAATTTTTTTTGAGGGGGCGCCACAGCCACCCCAGGCTCCTATAAGATCTGCCACTAATTTTTTGGCAGTTCTTTCGATGTTTGCAAATGATGTTTTTGGACAGACATTCTAGAAACTATGTACTAGATGAATTTTGAATTGTAATTTATTGACCAACTCTGTAAACTATGAAAATGCTTGGTGCTATTTGTTGCTACTTGTTTTTGTAGTATTTTACTGAATTGCTGCACTTTAAGTTTTGGGGCAAAGTTGCTGTTATGTTTGTTGGCTGGGCTGCTGTACTTTTATGTTTAATGGTCATTTCTTTTATAGAATATCTAGGGACTGCTTTGAGCATTGATTATTATGGAGCTTAAGCTAAGAAAGACGGTGGATTCTCTAGTTTGTTTAGTTTAAATATTTTTAATGGACAAAGTTATTTGTATTAGTTTTTGGAATAGAAAATTGATTATGTAGAAAGAGTAAGAACTGATGTTCTTTTTATACTCTTGTAAAATTGGAATAGCCTCAGATTAAGAGAAAAAAATCAGTACTTGTTTTTATATTATTGTATGATTACCGCTTACTGGTTTATTAGTTGCTAATACCAACAGTTTATCACGATCAGTTATCCTAGATGAAGGATCCGGATCTTCTGTAGTGTAGTGTTGGACCATTAGATCATTTGAGACTGATCTAATGGTTTCTAACAACACCAACAAAATAAACTAAAGTGAAGATTTAGAGTGGTAGTTTAGTGATTGTAATTTCACTTTGATACTTATTTCTTGGCGAAATTGCACAAATATCCGATTTGTTAAAGTAGTGTCATTGCTTATCATAAACCAAAAGACCGATAAGAATCAAACTGATGATTTTTATTTGGTTTTATTTTAGACATTTAAAAACTGACTAAATTGATTTGATTTTGATTTTAATTAATAACCGACCCAAGCTGAACATGATCAGTCCTAGAAAGGAGGAACAAAAAAAATTTAGAATTCAAAATTAGGAAGAAGGGTCAAATTTTCCCTGAACTAAGTGAATGTTTAAATTTGCTCCCCTCTTTCCCCAACCGTTTTAAAAAGCTAATCCTTAATTGCATGACATGTGACATAATCAGGTGCTAAGCTGTCACCATTTGAAAATAGCAAATTTAGCTTATTTTAATAATGACGAGAGCATATTAACCTCGATTATTAATGGAGGGCAATTCTTTTTCATTTCGCATAATTTAAGAACAAATTTAGCCTGTTGCGCACCTTTTCGGCCGCGACATTTTTTTAAAAAATAAAAGCTCCTGCTTAAATAAGAATATTAGAAAATAAATAAATATGCTAAATGTTAAAAGGGGTGTTTAAATATGTTAAAAGATGCTAAATATTAAAAGTGCTAAAATGCTAAGGATGTTGCTAAAATGCTAAGGAAAAAGATGCTAAAGGGTTCGCGGAGTCGCCACCTAATTAATTGGGTGAATTAGGACACCTAAATGTTAACTAGTTTAAAGTAAACATTAACTCCATTTTTATGGTCTGCTAAACTTAATGAGATTCTGGATAAGGATTCTTTATTAATCTAGAGGGAAGGGATTAGGCACCCTCTAAGATCCGCTAACTCGCGGTTGTCCTGCCAAACCTAGGGTAATTATTATGTTAGAGAGAATGCATAGTTTAGAAGATGATGCAAGTGCTTTATAAGAGAATGCATTTTGATAAAAGATTTACAAGACCGATGCTACGAAGCGTACGTAAGATTTAAAAGTATGCATTTATAAAAAAAAAAAAATAATGCAGAATTGATGTATTTACTAAAGATATGCATTTCGTTTTGCAAAAATCAGTTTTGATTAACAACATGCAAGGTATGATATCAAGATTCTATATTCTTTACAGCTTGATAATAAGAAGGTAATTTTTATGAAATGAATTATAATGTCATTTAGTGATTTGTGAAAAAATCGATTTTGTTAGTTTCGTGATTGGGTATGCAAATAAAATTGTTTGGCGAAGTTTAGATGTGCATGACAAGCCTAAAAGACAAGCAGGTTAGAAGTGTGTTTCTAATTATGAATTACTTTCCCACCTTATATGTTTGAAACTTAATTGTTCTAGATATCCTAAATATTACAGAAATAGAGTAATTAAATTACAATAAACAAATAAATGAATGAATAACAAGTAAAGAGAGAGGATGAGATTTAAGAGTGCTCTTTACTGACGACGACGCCCCATTTGTTTTTCTAGGAATTCTGAGCGAACGCGAACGCGGATGCACATAGACGCGGGTTCCGTTTGAAGTAGCTCGTGATGAGTCTCACGGAGACTCTTCATTTTTGCTCCGGTGCATTTCATGTAAAATATAAAGAGAGATAAGGATTAGTATATGCCCAAATTCATTTGACCAAAACAAGCAATTGACACATAGTTTGTATTTAAGCAAACACATACATAAAGACCAAACAGAGGCAATATCAGATGGAATAAGCAGCCAACAGATGGTAAAAGAAATAGGGATGGGCGTGTCGACAAGATGTGCCAACTTAATATCATACGATCACCCAAATCCAGTGAAGACAAGTAAACGATGGGGATCCCTTATTCTCAAGGCATCTCCTCAAGCAAACAGACAGTGGCGATTTCAAGAACAAACAGAGGAGAGAATAATAGGCAGGTCCAAACATATGTTCACTACGAAGCAGATCTGATTACAGTCTATAAATATAGATTCATATGCTAAAGAGAAAAGAGACAATACATGGCCAATTATAGCATGATTCAAGATGCATGCATACAAAGATTTAACCAACTAGCAGGCATGCAAGGACAGGGGCAGAAAAGACTACAGAAATGGGCCAGCAGGAGGCAACATTCAGCTAGGTAGTCCCAGATATGGACACTGCGGAGATATGCTCAATTTATGATAAACACATTTAACACAAATTCACAAATGCAAATACCAAGGCAGGGGTATTCAGAGTTGCATGAACATGCTAAAGATTCAAAGGCAAACTAATACGAATTCTTTAATTATCTAAGAGCAAACAATGAACTAATATATGCGAAATTCTATGTAATTTTACGACTGGGCTGATGTAGTTCCAATTACTATGAGCCTGACGATTGTCCTAGCCATAACTTATCTTTTACACAGGTTCATGTGCTAAGGAAAAAGGATATATACATACTGAAGATATACCATTGGTGAAATCAGTAAGCAGCAAGTTCAGAAACCAGACCATTCATGTAAAAATGCATAAACATGGGTTAACAGTCGAGATTCCAACTCCATATATTACACTGGTAGCCCTTACCATTCCAAGTGCAAATAGGTGTAGCCACAGAAGTAAGGCCGACTATTGTATTTAACTTATATGTGCCAACATACTATAATCTCAGATCAAATGATTCGTTACTATACCAAAACACCGGCTCAAGCAAAAAGAAACGGTTGCAAAAACATGGCAAATAGTACAAGTCGATAATACGAGGAAACACTGATAAACTATTTTGGCGTAAAATAAGATTACAATGCATACGAGAATACAACCAGACATGTTAAAAGAAAAGCGATTTAGACTAGTCAGAATCAACACTGTGTAATCAAACACATAAATCGCAACAAACCAATCGTTATCATCACCCTTTGCAACGTATATTTAAGCAAATACGATAAACTTAATATATTAAACATCAATCCTAACAGATGACTTAGAAAATCAAGATCTTGCTAAGATAAACTAAGACATGCGAACACTCATATAACGATGTTAACCAATTTATCAAGAGGTATATAACGTAAAGCACATAAATTCACGTAAAGAGACGAAATTTGAAAGGAGATGAGTTTACCTTCTCCTGACAAATAACCGAGGCGTATCAGTCGTCGGTCCACTCGGCGGTTTTGGGTTTGCGATGCGAATATGGCGAAATTTGTTTCTTGATTTACGGGCTAGAATTGAAAGAAGGGATTCGAACTTCCTATTCTTGCGATGCTAGTTGTTTAGGTCTTTGAGCCACAACTCCCGACGCTGTCGACTCTCCCGATGTTCGCTACCCTCGAAGTTGTTGATCGCTACTAAGGGGATGTCAAATCGATCTTGCTGGGTCTCTCTCAACCACATGTCTGCATTCGAGTGTTGCTATTGGACTCCTCGAGCCCCGCCTACTATCCCACCGTGCTCGCCTTTCGAATGTGTAAGCGATTGCCGACCGCTCGCCTTACTATGCTCGCTCTTCCTATGCATCGTATGTGCTTTATATAGCCCTCGTTTGGGTTCTAAGTTTGGTAAGCTCTTAGGGCTGATTTGGTGCGATTTCGTACTGATTTCGTGTTGATTTCGTTAAAGGTTCTTACCATAAAAGGAGCGATTTTGTGTGATTCGAATAATACTGGTAGGGAAAGGACGATCCGTTGCGCACGTGGGTAAGGAAGGTCCCCGGATTCTCCGGCGAGAATCTCGGGATGTGCTGGTGTCTTGGCGGCGATGGAAATTTTTTAGGGTTAGGTTTAAGGGGAGTGGGGGACGATGATGAAGGGTGAGGAAAAATAAAGGCGGCGTATCCGGTGATAAGGAAAGTGGGAGTTGGGCTTGCGGGTTGGGGCTTGGGGCGACGTGGGCTGCGGGTTGGGTATGGGCGACGTGGGCTGCGGGTTGGGTATGGGCGACGTGGGCTGTGGGTTGGGTATTAGTTTTATGCTTTTAATTAGTTAACTAATGGTAAAAATTAATGGATTAAATTATTTAGGTGCTTCATTAAAAAATAAAGACGGACGTGCTGTTTAACTAGTGCTTAATTTTTTATGATGCGATGCCGTTATTAAAACTTATTTATTATGCATTATTATTTAATTATTTAAAATAAGTTATGAGATTGCTTTGCATATTAATAAATGCGACTATGCTACTTGACACGACGTCATTGCTAAATTATTTATTTTATGTATTTATTATTAATTAAGAATCATGACAGGACTTAAAATTAATTAATGCGGGCGCGGGACTCTAAGTGCTTAATACTCTACGTAAGACGCGGTGCCATTATTAAATTGCTTATTTATGTCTGTATTTAATGTTTTATCGCTGCATTTTATTATAAAAAATCATAAAAAATTATTTTACAAAATTAGTCTAATTTATAGCTAATGACCTGAATTTGAGAATAAAATCGCCACAACATACGCTTTACCCTCAGGCATTTAATCAAATAGTACTTCAAAATATTAATTAGCGCGTAGATCTTATATCTTTACAAGTTATCTATCCTGAGGTCGAGAGTTCGAGCTTCTCACCCCATAAATATATATATTTTAATTTTTTGCTCAATTTCAGCTATTTTAGACCCGGACTTTTTTGATATATGTAGATCCGGGCTCACAACACCGACCCGAATAATTGACTCATCCTTATTTTTATTTCCGCAGCCTCCTCCTAAACCCTAAAAACCTGAATCTCTGAAAGAGCAAACACAGAAATGGTGAAGAAAAGCAAGAGTAAGTAATTTGAACATGCTTTATTCTGTTAATTATGCTTTATTCAATTATTCTGTATTAGTTTTGATAATTATAAACTAAATGTATGTTTACAGAGAGTAAGAGTAAGAGGGTAAGTTTGAAGCAAAAGCACAAGATAATAAGGAAAGTGAAGGAGCACCATAAGAAGAAAGCCAAAGAGGCTAAGAAGTTGGGGATTAATAAGAAACCTAAGGTAGAGAAGGATCCAGGAATTCCCAATGACTGGCCTTTTAAGGAGCAGGAACTCAAGGCTCTTGAAGCTCGTCGTGCTCGCGCTATTGATGAATTGGAACAGAAGAAAGCTGCTCGTAAAGAGAGGGTAATACACTTTTCTTTGTTTCCATGCTATGCCTTGCCAACAACATCAACATACCTAGTATAGAGTGTGTACGCAAACTTACCTCTACCCTTGAGGGGTAAAGAGACTGTTTACAATTGACCTTCGACTCGAGAACATGTTTGATAGAAGAGGAAGAGCAAAAAGCAATGATGAAAACAATGAAGAAACAACAATAATAACATACCAAGTGTAATCACACACAGTGGGGTCTTGGGAGGGTCAGATATACGCAAACCTTACCTCTATCTTTGTGGGTTAGAGAGACGTTTCCGATAGACCCTCGGCTCAAAAGCACAGTCAATCCAGAAATTTCACGAAAAATAAAACAGCAAGATATCACAATAACAAAACAAATAAAGCAACACATACGAATACACACAAAAGAGTATGGATCTATGCGAAATTTAAATAATACTACAAATGAAGAGAGAAAAAGGAGATGGAGAGGCTAGCCCCCTACAACTCTCACACACAGTGCGACAAAACTCAACTACCTATTAACCTTCTATCATAATCCTCGACCTCCAAATCTTTCTATCTAGGGTCATGTCTTAGTCAGCTGGAGTTGTGTCATCTCTTGTCTAATCACCTCACCCCAGTTCTTCTTCGACCTACCTCTACCTCTCCTAACTCATGCTATCGCAAGTCTCTCACACCTACTAACCGGCGAGACACCTCCTAACTCTCACACCTATTCTTCACATGCCTTAACCACCTCAGTCTCGCTTCTCTCATTTTGTCCACCACAGAGGCCACTCCGACCTTGTCTCGTATAACTTCGTTTCTAATCATGTCTCTTCTAGTATGACCACACATCATCTGAGCATCCTCATCTTCGCTACATGCATTTTCTGCACGTGGAGGTTCTTAATTGGCCAACATTCTGCCTCATACAACAATGCTGGTCTAACCACCACTCTGTAGAACTTACCTTTCAATTTTATCACAAAGCACCCCGTAGGCGAGCCTCTATTTCATCTACCCTGCTCCAATACAATGTGTGACATCATCGTCAAACTCTTCGTCTCCTTGTATTATGGACCCAAGATACTTGAAACTTCATCTTTTGGGTATAGCTTGTGCCTCGATCTTCACTTTCATATTTGTTTCCTCACGTGACACGTCATTGAACTTGCACTCCATATAGTTCGTCTTAGTCCTGGTTAACCTAAAACATTTAGATCTAAGGTCGATCTCCAAACTTCCAACCTATCATTAACCCCATCGCACGTCTCGTTAGTCAGAACTATATCGTGTGCAAATAACATACACCACGACACCTCCTTTTGAATATGCCGTGTCAATTCTTCCATCACTAAGGCAAATAGAAACGGACTAAGGGCTGATCCATGATGTAACCCCATCACAATCGGAATATGTTCAGAATCATCTCCTACTGTCCTAACACAGGTCTTGGCACCCTCATACATGTCCGTAATCGCCCTGATGTAGGCCACATGCACACCTCTAGACTCCAAACATCTCCAAAGAACCTCCCGATGGACTTTATCATATGCTTTCTATAAATCAATGAATACCATGTGGATGTCTTCTCTTTTTGTTCCTATACTGCTCCACCAATCTCCTGACAAGATGAATAGCTTCTGCGTCCCGGCATGAATCCAAACTGATTTTCGGATATCGACACATCCCTCCTCATCCTCATCTCGAGTACCCTCTCCCAAACTTTCATAGTGTGCTAAGAGCTTGATACCCTTTAGTTATTGCAATTTTGAATATCACCCCTGTTCTTGTACAACGCGATCATTGTACTCCACCTCCATTCCTTTTACATCTTAGCTGTCCTAAATCCAAAGTAAAAGTATTTATATTAAAAGAACGTAGACTGTAGATAGCCAAAGTAAATGAAACAACAATAATAATAAAATCCAAGAATAGAGTATTATTATTTTTATGCTACCATTAAAAATAATAATAATGGTAAGGAAACGATAGATGCTCCATACTAGAACCCCACCCTACCACAGGGAAGGGAGAAAACGCTCGACTACCCACTAACCGTATACCCAATACTTGAACTCCATGCTCTCATATCTAGGGGCATGTCCTCGGTGAGCTGGAGATGTGCCATGTAATTTGAACTTTGATTGTTGATGTTCGTTTCTGTCTATTGTGCTGAAATGTTCAATGGAATATATGGAAATGATATTGCGGTTCTCGGCTTCAGCTGATATTTACTATCAACTGGTGATTCTGATATGAAAATATCTTGGTTTTAATATGTTTATACTTGTTACAAAGAAATAGAATGGAACCTGGACTTGTTTAGAAATTTCAAAAAAATTGAGATAAAGGAAAAATGAACTATGAAAGGAAACTCACTCATTTTCAGGTAAGATTTACTTTTTTGTGTGCATAGAGAGTGCCATATACGGATAAAAAGAAAAGCATTAACAGAGTGAAATCAATAGTTTATGCCTCTCTATTAATGGCCTCTACTAAGGTATAGGTGGCTACTTGGATATCTCAGCCATGATGTTGGCAGACCAACTCCCATCTCAATGGTGGAAAGAACTTGTGTATATTGTTCGATACAGGTTTCTTGCTTTTGGGGTTCCGGTTTCCTACGTTTCCTCCTGATGATATTTAGTCCACATGTTTACCTCCCACTGACATTGTTTTCCAGGCTAAGAAGAGAAAGCTTGGACTGCTTGAGGATGATAATGAGTCCAAACTTGAAGATCTTTCAACGAAAGGAAAAGAAACTGGAGGAGGAAGGGTAAATGATGGCTCAGCTTCTTTTGTTAAACAGCGAGGTATGCCGAAACTTTCTCTATATGTTCATTATTGGTCTGTTGGCAACAGAAGTGCGAGTAAAATTAAAGGTTTTACTCCATTTTTTTTATCTTGATGCTCGATTTTTTGATGTAGATAACTACGAAAGGGCTTTCTACAAGGAGTTGGTCAAAGTAATTGATGCTTCAGACGTCATTTTGGAAGTGCTTGATGCTCGAGATCCTCTTGGTACCCGCTGTCTGGACATGGAAAAGATGGTGATGAGAGCAGGACCTGAGAAACATCTTGTGTTACTCCTCAACAAAATTGGTATTTCTTCGTTCTATTATCATTAGCATTATCCTGTATCTGCTTGGGTTTTCTGTTCTTTTACGGTATACTGGTCAGTGGTACCACATGTATTATATGTCATTCAGAAAGTAAAAGGTTGTTGGTTGGAGTTTAATCATAGAAGCACAAAGAAGTGGATAATGGTGATGATGGGTGATATATATGTATTGTAGTATATATAATATCCTTATCTTTAATACGTGTAAAGACGTTTCCATATCTAAATATAATATGTATATGTATGGGTCTCGGCTTCAGCCTTTTGATATAGGTCACTAACTTATATTCTGGTCTGTTTTTATGGTTCTGTAAATGTTGCGTCAGAGTCCTAGATTAATGATGATTCATAAAGTGCTCAGTAGAGAAACTTTGAAGGGGTACTTTCTACATTCTTACTTGGATTAGAAATTTTTACCTTCTAACTATTTTCTCCAGATCTCATTCCTCGGGAAGCTGCAGAAAAGTGGCTAAAGTATCTAAGAGAGGAATTACCAACGGTTGCTTTCAAGTGTAGCACCCAAGAACAGAAGTCAAACTTGGGTTGGAAGCCTTCCTCAAAGGCTGGTAAGAGTAAGAGTAAGACTAAGACTAGCAATCTTCTGCAGACCAGTGATTGCCTTGGAGCCGAGACACTGATAAAATTGCTGAAGAATTACTCACGAAGCCATGAGGTACTTCCAGGATCATCCTTATGGGATTCTCTCTCCAGTTTGTGTTGCAGTTGAGTTCTGGAATATGCCCCGGAACTTAAACTTGTATACTTTTTGCACAAAGCTTCCACATTCAGATAATTTCATTTGAATTTCAAATGAATGCTTTTGGGATAAACCCAGGTGGAATTTATATCAGAAACTCGACATTTTAACCCCATTTTTCCATCCCCTCTTACGCTTTGGACATATTCAAGTCTCTTGTCTCTATCAGTTGTGTGCGTGTGTTGGGTATCTCTGAATGTGTTATAAAGAGAATTTTGCTTCTAAGAATCAAGATGAACTAGGAGACATTGAACTTGGTCATCAGCATCTAGAAGTTGTTTGAGCTTCTGTGGGAAAGTTACTTGCACTTTACATGCTCTTTCAGTCCTTGAACTTATCGATTGATCACAAAAAACTTGAACTCATCGTATGTGCAGCGGGTTTAGCTGTGTGGGTCCTTTCTATGGTAAAATTCTAATTTGTTTGCTTGAGAGGAAAGGTTTTGGAGGAATAAAATAAGATGAGGAGATTTAATGTACTTGATAGACCTTCTGGTTGCGTGGAGTAAATTAATAAGCCCTTTCAGTCGTCTAGTTTAGTCAATCATGTTATTTAATTTGCAGTTTTCTTGCGTTATTGTTGGTTTCCCACTAATGGTAAATTCCTTGCAGATCAAGAAATCAATCACTGTTGGAGTCATTGGTCTACCAAATGTTGGTAAAAGTAGCCTGATTAATAGCTTGAAGAGATCTCACGTAGCCAATGTAGGTGCTACTCCAGGATTAACGAGATCCTTGCAAGAAGTGCAGTTAGATAAGAATGTTAAATTGCTGGACTGCCCTGGGGTTGTGATGCTTAGGTCTGCATCTGAGGATGATGCATCTATTGCGCTTCGAAATTGCAAGAGGATAGAGAAGTTAGACGACCCAATTGGTCCTGGTAATTGGATTTTGTTTCCCATTTTTGCTTCTGATTCTACTCTTTCAATAGTATTTATGTATATGACTGCTAATTCTGTGGGTTTACAGTGAAGGAGATTCTCAAACTTTGTCCAGAAAGAATGTTGGTTACCATATACAAGGTTCCTACTTTTGATTCTGTGGATGACTTTCTTCAGAAAGTTGCTATGGTTAGGGGTAAGCTCAAAAAGGGAGGAATTGTTGATGTTGATGCTGCTGCAAGGATTGTTCTGCACGACTGGAATGAGGGTATGTGTGAATACCATTTAATTTTCTTCGAAAGGACTTAAACTTACAAAATGTGATAGAATTTCTCACTCATTGATGAAAGCACCGTATTATTAGAATCTGATGTCTTTTTGACGCATTCCAGGGAAAATTCCATACTACACCTTGCCCCCAACCAGGAATGACGGGGAGCATTCAGAGGCCAAGATAGTTTCAGAACTTGGAAAAGAATTCAATATCGATGAAGTATATGGAACTGAATCCTCTATTATTGGAAGCCTGAAATCTGTCAACGATTTTAACCCAGTTGAAGTTCCATCAAATCGGCCAGTTAACTTTGATGAGAACATGCTAGAGGTAAGCAATTCCCCTGTTATACTTCTAGGAGTACAATTTGTATTTAATTCCTATATATTCCGTAATTTCTGTACCCTTTATTATTTCTGCACTTCAAATGTTATCAATTTAAGATGAATGCATCTAGTTTTGTGATTTAAAGGCTTGCATTGACTGTAAGTCATTGTGTGATTCAATTTTTCCCAAAGATCTCTGGTTACAGTTAGGAGCTAGCCTTCAAAGGCGGGCGGAACTTCACTCTTTTTTAGGTATCTTTGAATGTCTTTTTATCCACAAAATTTCAGGATAATAGTTTTGAATCCAATTATCATATAAAAGCATATCAGATGTCAGATGGCATTTTCCCCATGCATTCTCCATTCATGATCATGCTTGCCACAGCCATATCTTTTTCAAAAGAAAAATTAAGAGTTTTGTTACCTATTTGCAATTTAGGACAATGTGCAGCCGCCATTGGCTGAAAATTTTAATGCAACAGAAAACCTTGTTAGTGAGAACGGAGATGAGCCAATGGATTCAGTAGAAGGTGATGCAGGCCAGACGAAGGGGAAAAGTGCCAGTAGCAGACAAAATGAGAAGTTATACGCCGAGGAAGGCATGTTGAACACTAAACAGAGAAAAGCTGAGAAGAAAAGGAGGAAGAAAGACATGCCCTCAACTGCCAGTGATATGATGAACGATGATTATGACTTTAAGGTAGATTATATCAAGAAGGATTCTGCCATGGATGATGCCGACGATGAAGCTGTAGCAACTGATGGAAGCAAGAATAGCAGATTTGAGCTGCCATCCGGGGTTGAGTTGGATAATGAATGAAGAGAAACTCCCAGCTAGGAACTATCTTAAAAATCAGTTTTTGTGGTTGCTAAATTTGTTTGCCCTGTAAAAATTTTGATCCCAGAGACCATCTTCTTTCCTGATATATTAAATTGAGGCAATCATATATCACGAGGGACTTTTTTGTCTATTGTCTCTTGTTTTTTTACCAAGTTATCACATAAGTTGCACATGGAGTACGTAAACAAGTCCCCAGCGTAATTTGCACGACTAATTCTGATGCAAAAGGGACCTTATATGAAGATTGAGGATGTTGACTATTTTGATTCTTGTACATTTTTTCAAGTGTCATGGAATTTTCATTAAAAAAATATTTGTTTGCACGGATTGCCTTCAAACGCACTGGTCTTTAATTTTTGCCCCTCATATTTGTGGTCTTTAATTTTTACCTCGGCTACTTATTTAATGAAAGTATGCTTCGCAAGACATAGTTTTTGTTACATTTTTGTCTTCGAAAACTGACTTTTGCCTCACTCGACATATATTGTAGGAATTAAGTTATGCGGTATAGTTTTGCAGTTTTTTTAGATTATATTGAGTTTAAAAATTATGTCTTGTTCGGCATAATTTGTGGGATGTTATCAGTGAAATCTCAATTACGTCGTTTTACAAAATATGTTTTGAGTGATGAAAGTTTGATTTATCTGACATATTTTATGTGAATGTTATAATATATATGGTGAAATTACACGTAAATTAATGTACTGCACTTAGACTTATTTCTTTTGCATATACTTTATTCCAACTCTAAAACCCTTTTCATGTACACTTGGTTAATGAAAAAAAAAACTTATCCAACTCCTTTCTTGGAGATCCTTTTTATACATCTACTACAAACTAGAAACTAAATATCTCATAATTGAATTAACTCAAAGTCACGGAACCAACTTGCTCCATACAATTTCATAGAGTGGCGAGTTTAAGTTAAAGCATAGTGCGTCCATTAACTTGAAATTCTGCATTCGTCACTGTCATTGTCACGACACTTAGGTGGAATAACACATACTTTCTTACGCTTGTTGTCCGGTCAAACAAGGCTACACAAATGAGACGGAGAGAGTAAAGGGTTGTTTGGTTGTTGATTAGGAGCTAAGTTATTTATGTATTAAATCATGCATAAGTAATATCATGTTTGGTAGCATTTTTTTGCTATGAATATAATTCAAACACACCTAATACATTATTTGGTTTGCAATTTAGAAACCAACATAACTAATACATGTATAAGTTATGAGAAAATCTATGTATCATTTTATGCACGATAAAAGATAAAATAACTAATACTCCACGTAAATAACTAAACCTTGCATAACTAATTTCTGTATAAAATAATACTTTCTCAATTTCAATTTATGTGACGCTACTTGACTTGATAGGGGTAAGGTAGGCATACACCTTACCCTCGACAGACCCCACTTATAGAATTAGTCATGTTGTTCTACTTGATTTGATACGGAGTTAATAACAAGAGAAATACTTTTAAAATTTGTGGTCCAAAAGTCATAAATATTTGTGTTGGAGGAACTAAGAAGGAAAGAGTGTGACACATAAATTTCCTTGTAATTAATTTATGCATTACTTATACTTGCATAATTTTGACCAGCTACATGTGTTTTATTAAAAGAATGGTTCAACTATAACTACAGCAGAGATGGGGAAAAGGGATCGGGGGCCGCCGGGACTGGAGCTGAAATTGAGTGGCGGAACACTTGTTATAGTTGTCGGAAGAGAGGAATTACAAGTGGGAATGATGCAACAACGTTGGAGCCGAGGTTTGGATTGAGTAGGAGGAGAACACAGAGAGGAAGATGGGGAAATTGTGAATACCCCACTCATATTCTCCCCACCTTTGATTTTGGGATGGGATTCTGGTGCTCTTGTCGACTAGTTTCCTTTTGCTTTACACTCTTTTTTCTTTAGCCCTCGAGCTACAAGGAAGCATTTTTTATCAAGGATTAGGTGCGATTAAAAATTAAAAGGTAAAAGGGTAAAAAATGTGTTTCAATTATGAGTTAAGATCGCTGCATAATAAACTCATGATCTTATTGTTTCTGATTCCATGATAAATAAACTTAGTCTGACCGAATCGCCCTTTTAAAGAACATTGTCCTCCATTTGAATTGAATTTTAGAAAATTGTGAGTATTTGAAAAAATAGTTTTTTTTTTCAAAGTAAAAATAAATGTATTTGAAAATTAGAATTTGTTGTAAAATTTGTGGGTGTGAACGGGAACGAAGAACTGAAAGAGAATAAAGAAAGCTAGCTGTAATGCTGTCGAGACGATGTTTGACAATCTCTCCTTAAGACAAAATTATCCCCGTATATATTGACTTACGGTAGATGGATAATAGTCTCCCAAGATAAAACGACAGTACTTTCTCAAACACAAGCCAAATTGAGAACCCTTGTAGAAGAAACAAGAACAAAAGATTGTTAGAAGAAGAATAAAGGCTCTCAACAATTTCCAGATTTTGTGTTGTTTGAATGGTGTAAAATCTGATTTTGAAGCCTCTATTTATAGGTGCAAGATTGTGGATCACAAGACATGTGAATGTCTTAAATGGGGTGCATAGATCTTGCCCAGAGGCATCTTGATCTCTTCAAAAGGCATCTAGATTATGTCAAGAGTTGGACGATCCTTAGCCCTTTAATTCTGTCCATGAATCAGAAGATTCTGGAGTGTTTTTCGTTCACTGTACCGTAGGCACCGCAGCCAAAAATTGGCCAAACCGAAACTTCGAGCTATCGGACAAGAAGTACCGCGGTCCCTGGCCAGGTGGCACCGCGGTGCTGCCTCATTTTTGGCTCGATGTCGCGGTCCTTTTTCTCGAGGCCCCGCGACTCTTCCCCTTTTTCTGTATTTTGCACATTTCTTCTTTTCTTATACCATCGTGGGAGATACATAAATTTGGCCAATTAATCGTCCAGCCTTACCTAACTTAAGAACATTTTAACATGTGTACCAACATCTCTTTCACTACGTGAAATTTAGCTAGACGTCAGACGCATATACGTAATGTGGAAATCGTATTTCGGCACGCGCCTCGCGTGTTCAAGTCATTAAGGACGGGATAACTCAATCCCACTAGGTAACATTTCCAACAATCCCCTCTTGAAAGAGGTGTTGGTGCACGCGGAGTGTCAACCATTAGCAATCTAGTAGCGAAAGTGTATTGCATCGGAATAGGTAGCACGTAGCTTTGAACTTTTCCTAGTCAACTACCATCAGACATATTTACTGAGCGGTGAACGTGATGTTTTAAACTGTCAGTGTTTAGTATATGCCAAGACAATAATAGAGACACAAATAACTGTCCAATCTCTCGCTTCTTCTTATATTTTGTCTGTTGTGGTCGTGGACACGCTTGTATTCTTAAGTGCGTACAACTGAGGCGGCTTGTCCTCGCACTTAAATAGGTGACCTCCCACCAGGAGGCATTAAAAGTATCTTCGTCTTAACCTCGACTCTCGAGGATTGTGTTAAAACGCCGACACTTAACCTTGTACCCTTAATTCAGGTAGCACTTTAATGTCTATTGCGGGAAGGCTTTGGATTTAGTGTTTTCGTAAGGAACCAATATCCGAAGTGCTCTTGCTTTTCTATAAGCGGTCAACTAGACCTTTACAACTTAGTTTTTTCATTGAACCAAATTCTTGGGATCTCCAGTCAGTATGGATGGGTTACCACCATATCGGTCCTTAGTGATTGGGTTTTAAGCACATTCCCCTAGATAGGCAGTTCATCTGATCATTGGGTAATTCCTTGGTCAAAGGGTCAGCTATATTCTCCTTTGATTTGATGTAATCGATGGAGATAATACCCGTGGAGATCAATTGTCTGACGGTATTATGTCTACGACGTATGTGCCGAGATTTGCCGTTGTATATGCTACTTCGTACCCTTCCTAATGCCTACTGACTGTCGCAGTGGATCATCACCGAAGGTACGGGTTTATCCCAACAAGGGATATCCTCCAAGAAGTCATGAATCCACTCGGCTTCTTCACCTGATTTGTCTAAAGCGATGAACTTCGATTTCATGGTGGATCGGGCGATGCATGTTTGTTTGGAGGACTTCCAGGACAAAGCCCCACCACCAATTGTAAACACATACCCACTGGTGGACTTGGTGTTCCGTATATCGGATATCCAGTTTGCATCATTGTACCTCTCTAGTACAGTTGGATACCTCGAGTAGTGCAATCAGTATGACATTGAGTATTTCAAATACCGGAGTGTTCAATTAAGCGCTTTCCAATGGTCATCTCCAGGATTGCACGTAAACCCCGCCAATTTATTGACGACATAAACTATATCAGGTCGGGTACAGTTTGTTACATACATCAAACTGCCGATTATCTGCGCATATCGCTCCTGGAGCACGGGTGCACCACGATTCCTGTCAATGTTTTGACTCATATCCATTGGTGATCTTAATGGCGGCCAGTCAAATATCTCAAACTTTCTCAAGACACTCTCTATGTAATGAGACTGAGATAGCACTAGTCTGTCAGATGACTTAGAAATCTTAATTCCTAAGATGACATATGTGATACCCATGTCCTTCATGCCAAAACATTATTTCAACATATTCTTTGTTTCCAGGATCAAGGCTCGACTACTTCCTATGAACATCTACGTAGAGGCAGATCATGACGAATGAGTCAGAGTATCCTTTCACGTAGACACATTTGTCACACTCGTTAATGGAGAAACCTTTTGATAGTAGTGTGCTATCAAATTTTTCATGCCATTGTTTTGGAGCTTGTTTCAGCCCATACAGAGACTTGATAAGTCTACAGACTTTCTTCTCTTGTCCTGGAACTACATACCCCTCGGGTTGTTCCATATATATCTCCTCTTCCAAATCACAATTTAGGAAGGCTGTCTTAACATCCATTTGATGGATTTCAAGGTCATGCAGTGCTGTCATGGCAATGAACACCCTTATGGAAGTCATTCTTGATATTGGGGAGTATGTATCGAAGTAGTCAAGACCTTCGGTTTGTTGGTAACCCTTGGCTACCACCTAGCCTTGTACTTATCTATAGATCCATCCGCTTTGTACTTGCGTTTAAGTACCCACTTACAACCTAGTGGTTATTTCCCGGAGAAAGATCAACCAACACCCAGGTGTGGTTTTGCATGATGGACTCTATTTCGCTTTCCATAGCTTCTTTCCAGAGCGGTGCTACTCTACAATTGTCTGTGGTTCATTCTCAACCAAGTAAGCTAAAAAGTCTGGACCGAAAGATTTCTTTTTCCTGGCCTTTTTGCTCCGCCTAGGTTTTGTCTCAGGATCAGTTGGATTCTCATCCACACCGCATCCATTCGTTCAGAACCGTCAGATTTCGGGGAATCATGACTCCTTTTGCGCGAGACGACTTCATTTTCCTTCTTAGGAAAGATTGTCTCAAAGAATTCGGCATTCCTTGACTCTATAATTGTACCCCCGTGGATATCTGGTATATTTGACTTATGTACCAGAAAGCGATAGACACTACTGTTATTTGCATATCCAATGAAGATGCAATCTACAGTCTTAGGTCCTATCTTGACTTGTTTTGGCTTAGGTGCCTCGACCTTGGCCAAACAATCCCATACCCTTAGGTATTTGTAAGAGGGTGTCTTTCATTTCCATAGTTCATATGGAGTTTTCTCCTTGCTTCTGTGAGGGACTCTATTGAGTATCTATTGGCAGTAAGAACTGCCTCTCCCCACATATTCTGCGCAATGCCGGAATTGATAAGCAAAACGTTCATCATTTCCTTTAGTGTACGATTCTTGCGTTCCACCACACCGTTTGATTGTGGAGAATAAGGTGCATTCGTTTGATGGATTATGCCAGATTGAGCACAGTATTCCTCAAACGGGGCTACATACTCTCCCCCTCTATTGCTACGAATTTCTTTAATTTGTAGGCTTAGTTGGTTTTCAACCTCGGCTTTATAGCGCTTAAAGGCGTCGAACGCTTCATCCTTACTTTTGAGTAAGTAAAGGTAGCTGTACCTTGTACTGTCATCTATGAAAGTCACAAAGTCTTATTCCCCCTTCTAGTTTGAGCGAACTTTAAATCATATATGTCAGTGTGTATAAGTTCTAGAGGAGCGGTATCTCGTTCTACGAAACGAAAATCCAGTTTGGTATGTTTTGCCTCTACACATACCTCACACTTAGATTGAGGGTTTACAGCGTCAGACGACAATAACTCCAACTTTACCAATCATTTAATTGACTGATAGTTTACATGTCCCAGTCTATGATGCCATAGACTAGACGACTCAAGCAAATAAGAAGATGCATTTTCATTGATATTGCGAATTACAGTTATGGCGTTTAACTTGAAGAGGACTTCACATGTGAATCCCCTTCCAACAAACACACCATTTTTAGTAACAACAAACTTACCGGATTCGAACACAACTCGAAATATGGCCTGCACTAAAACATTAACTGAAATCAAATTCTTCCGGATGTCCGGAACATGCATGACATTCTTCAGTTTGAGATCTTTGCTAGACGACAGATTGAGTACCACAACACCTTCCCCCAGCTCATTTGAGGTAGCATTGTTCCCCATGTACAACTTCTTACCTTCAACAGTTGCATAGGTAGAGAAAGCATTTCGGTCGGAGCATATATGACGGGTTGCACCCGTATCCAACCACCACTGTTTTGGATTCTCCACTAGATTTGCTTCTAGCACAACGGCCGAGAAGTCTTCACAGAGATCATCAAGGATCTTATCTGCAACCATGTTGGCTTTGGCCTTCTCCACCTGCTCGCGCTTCAACTGGCGACAGTCTTTGACCATATGGCCAGCTTTGCCACAATGGTGACAGTTGCCCTTGAACTTCTCAACGGCCTGAGTTTTATCTTCTTTCAGAAACTTGCGTTTCTTACTTGGATTTCCTTTGGTCTCCACCAAGTTAGCCTTCACTTTTGTTGCCTTGCCTTTAAACAAGGTCTTTTTGTTATCCTCATAGATGTGAAGCTTGATGACAAGCCTTTCAAAACTCATCTCCTTGGATTTGAGTTTTAGATAACTAGTGAACTCATCCCACGATGGAGGCAGTTTCTCAATCAGTGAAGCGATAAAAAATGACTCATTGGGCATCATCCCCTCTAGATCCAGATCATGGATAATTATCTGGAATTCCTGTACCTGTGATGTCACGACCCGACCTCGGATCCGTGACTGGTGCCTTACCCCGGGCACCCTTGTGATACAACATCAGAGAAAACCAGCGGAAATAAACTCACAAACAAGAACCATATAAGATAAAATAGGCTAACCCAAAAATGGCTACCTTCCCGTAACATAGATAAAACAGAATCAACAGCACATCCTTAATAACCCAATTTATAACCGACTACAGGCCTCTAAGAATTTGTAACAACCATGACGACAGGGCCCCGCCATACCCTGAATGTACACAAAACCTACAACGTCGGGAGAACTGCACTAAAATCAAGTCAAGCCTCCGAGTAATGGAGCTTCGACACTGAGCAAAGATTCTAAGAATGAGGATCCACCACCGCTTACCCTACTGCGGCATGAGCCCCAGGAAGGGTCGATACAATATGTACCAAGTATGTAAAGCGGAAAATACTGTAATAATATCATAAGTCAAAATAAGCCGGAGTCATGCGAAAATCAATTTACTCAGACCGTGCCTTACTAACAATGAGAGTAACAAGTATAAATCTTATTGCATAAAAATAGGAGGCTCATGATCAAAACAGGTACCTCGCCTGCAGTAGATCATTAAGCGATCCTACTCCTAGGACTATTTCACCCGCACGGGTCCCGTGGACCCGCGTGAGGTCATCCGCCGCTACGGGACTATTTCACCCGCATGAGACTATTTCACCCGCATGGATCCTGTGGACCCGCATGAGTACCATCGCCGTACTCGCATGAGACTATTTCACCCGCATGGATCCTGTGGTCCGGATCCGCATGAGTATAAGCGTCGCACTCGCATCATGGATAGCAAATCCATGACATAAGTAATAACCCGGGGTTTATCCCGTAATAATATATAGATATAACATAAGCACTACCGGCCTATCATACATAACATAAGCACTACCGACCTATCATACATAACATAAGCACTACCGGCCTATCATACATAACATAAGCACTACCGACTTATCATAACGTAAGCAAGTTAAGAAATTCCCTAATTTCTTATTAACATTATTAATATATCCTCTCATTTTAGTATACCTAAGGCACCAACATGTCTTTTAATAGAAAGTCCGGGAATTCAACCCAAGTACCATGTACTTCTAACCTTTTAAGAAATAACTCTTTTTATACAAAAATTCCAAGATACTAATCACCATAGTATCAAGTTACGATTTCTTTTCAAGACAAGTCACATTTCCTTTTAGAAATATAATAGGCTTCTAAATCAAGTGACTTCATTTCCTTTTTAAAACCTTAGGCAATCAATGCCTAAAAATCAATTCACCTTCCATAGTTTCAAATCCTTTACCCGTACTTGTTTTACTTAGAGTAAACCTTTCTTTGTTAACCTTTCAAAAGCTAATATAACCAACTTCCCATAAAGTCATTATATTTGCGTTATTCCTTAGTCAAATACATTTTCCCTAAATCCAAGGGACTTATACTTTTAAAAATGACACAAGTATCACATACACTAAAACAAGTGAAAGATATCAAATCTTGTACGTCTACCGTACTACATAGGTACAAATACTCATGCTCAAGAGATAGGAAAGTTCCACATACCTCTTCGGTTAATCCACTTGCTAAGTCCGAAATACTGCACGTAATATGTCAACCTATAATGACCATAATACATTTATTAACCCCCAATTTCAATGTAGAATATTCCAAGTTCAAGTTACTAATTCTTAAGGAAATTTGGGCAGGACTTCCTTTGTTTCTACACACTTTGCCACCTTTCTCAAGGCCGAATTCAACACCCAAATGCCACATTTAAGGCCCAACGATCCAAACATTTCAAAGGGGATTACACACCTAAACTTAAATGTGTAAAATTCTGCCCCACAAGGTAAAACAACCAACTTAACAAGTCTAAGGTAGTTTTTAGGCTACAACATGCTCACATATTCTTCTTAACCAATTCTTTCACATCCAAACCACATTTCTTACATGCAACAAATCTAAGAGAATTATTTACTATAACAAGTTCCTTTTCCTTCACATGCAACATCAATAACTAGCTACAAGAGAGAATTGTTACCTTTAGAGATTTAGCCAAAACTATTCCAACAATTTTGCTAGCCTCTTTTCCAAGAACACCACCACAATAACACCTACAAGCTAGCCACAAGCTTCCTTCTTGCCACACCTTTTCAGATTTTTCCTAAGCTTTGAATTCCTCTTGGAATTCTAGAGAGAAGTTGGAGCTTTTGCTTAGAGAGAGAGAGAGAGATGAAAGATGACCAAGTCTTCAAGACTTGGTCAATATAAGTCTGACATTTCGGATGGGGACACTTGTCACCCACCCACGACTCTTTAAAACAAAACGGTGCAAAAATTTCCCCTAACTCGCAGAACCCGCCTGCGCGCCAGAAATGTGGCCACAATAAACTTCGCCTACTCAGACTTTCCGGCCATGCAGCCACTGGCTGAAGCGACCTTCAGATCTTAGTCCGCGGCCCCTGCTTTCAGCGCCATGTCTTACGTGCGGCCATACCGAGGCCCCTGACCGAGATCCAGACCCGAACTACGGGGTATAACATGTGACATGACTGATTTGTCATTCACCATTTGGTACTTCAGAAACTTTCCGACTATGAACTTCTTAGCACCCGCATCATGAGTGTTGTACTTCTTCTGCAACAACTCCCATAACTCCTTTGCGGTATTTGTAGTACAATATACCGTATAGAGTGGGTCGCACAGACAATTCAGGATGTAGTTCCTGCACATTTAGTCGTTTTGACTCCAAGAGTCAAAGTTCATCATCAGGCCACCAGTAGCATGTGTATCCTGGCCCGTCTGAACCGTGTTATTGGTTTGGACGTCCATGTCATCTCCAACAGTTGAAGGATCTTCAGATAAGTATTTTGCCATACCTAGCACGGTGAGATAAAACAACATCTTTTGCTGCCACCTTTTGAAGTTGGTGCCCGCAAACTTTTTGGGTCTTTCGGCATGGAAATTTGGTGGAATCATAGTATTCCCAATGGTACCAAAAGTGATACAAGCAACAACAGTAGCAATGTCAGAGGATGTGGTATTGTTGGAAGCAGAGACTTGTTCATTTCCATTGACCATCTATAGTTATTTGTAATAATAATTTTGTCTTAACTGTTGTAAATTTTGTGGGTGTGAACGGAAATGAAAAACTGAAAGAGAATAGAGAAAGCTAGTTGTAATGTTGTCGAGACGATTGTTTGACAATCACTCCTTAAGACAAAATTATCCCCGTATATATTGACTTACGGTAGATGAATAATAGTCTCCTAAGATAAAACGACAGTACTTTCTCAAACACAAGCCAAATGCTTGAGAACCCTTGTAGAAGAAACAAGAACAAAATATTACTAGAAGAAGAATAAAGGCTCTCAACAATTTCCAGATTTTGTGTTGTTTGAAGTGTGTAAAATCTGATTTTGAAGCCTCTATTTATAGTTGCAAGATTGTGGATCACAAGACACGTGAATGTCTTAAATGGGGTGCATAGATCTTGCCAAGAGGCATCTTGATCTCTTCAAAAGACATATAGATCATGCCAAGAGTTGGATGATCCTTAGCCCTTTAATTCTGTCCATGAATCAGAAGATTCTGGAGTGTTTTTCGTTCACTGTACCGTAGGCACCGCGGTGCCTCGGGAGGCACCGTGGCCCAAATCGGCCCAACCGAAACTTCGAGCTACTGGACAAGAAGCACCGCGGTCCCTGCCAGAGGCACCGTGGTCCCTGGCCAGGTGGCACCGCGGTGCTGCCTCCTTTTTGGCTCGATGTCGCGATCCTTTTTCTCGAGGCCCCGCGGCTCTTCTCCTTTTTCCGTATTTTGCACTTTTTTATACCATCGTGGAAGATACATTAATTTGGCCAATTAATCGTCCATCCTTACCTAACTTAAGAACACTTTAAAATGTGTACTAACATCTCTTTCATTACGTGAAATTTAGCTAGACGTTGTACGATGTATGTATGTGTGTGGAAATTGTATTTTCGACATGCGGGGCCCCTTGTGTTCAAGTCATTAAGGACGATATAACTCAATCCCACTAGGTAACATTTCCAACAGAATTTGTATTTGGCCATAAATACAAAAAATGGAGTTGTTTTTGAATTTTTGTGAGTGATTCGAAGTGAAAAAGTGAAAATAACTTTTTGATGTTTTTCCAATTTCAGAAAATTTCGTAATTCAACTCTGAAAACAAGCAAAAATTATTCACGGTCAAACTGTCAATAAATGTGACCTTATATTTGGTGGGCTGACATATATTTGCCCCTCAACTGCAATAACAACAACAATATACTCAGTGTAATTTCATAAGTGAGGTCTGAAAAAGATAGGATGTACGCAGATTTACCTCTATCTTTTTACGGGATAGAGAGGTTGTTTCTGATAGACCATCGGCTCAAAAAATCATACACATTGCATGCATATAGGAAAGAAAAAGAGACAATAAAATAACAAATGTACAAAACAAATATAGTAACATATATGAATATACATTAGCAAAAAAAAGAAACTACACGACTACCTAAATCATACGACTACGAGTCCGATAACCCTATGTTACCTACTATTCTACTACATCAGCCATAATCCCCGGCCTTCATACCTTCCTATCTAAGATCATGTCCTCAGTCAACTGTAGTTGTGTCATGTCATGTCTAATCACATCTCTCAGTTCTTCTTCGGCCTACGCCTACCCCTGTTTCTCGTAACTCCTGTTATAGCCAACCTCTTACACATTCTCACTAACACATCCTCACACTTACTCTTCACATGTCAGAACCATCTCAGTCTCGTTTCTATCAACTTGTCCGCCACAAAGGCCCACATTGTCTCATATAACTTCGTTCTTAATCATAACCCTCCTAGTATACCTACACATTCATTTGAGTATCTACATCTCCGCTATATTCATCTTATGAATGTGAGCACTCTTGAATGACCAACACTCTGTCACATACAATATTGATGATCTAACCACAATTTTATAAAATTTACCTTTAAGCCTAGGCAACACTTTCTGATTGCACATGACCCTAGAGGCGTGCCTCCATAGGTTTTGCCCCTCAACCATGAGAAATATAATTTGAGGCATGCATGTTAAGACACTAACTATAAAGAAACGTAAGAAAAATGTAGGGACGAGCTATTCATTTTGTAACTCTTTCTTGGATGAATTGTTTCCTTATGTGCAATCTCAATTTTAAATGCATTCAACTCTTGATCCAAAACTTGGAAGTAGTGTGGAGATATTGTTATACATTATTTGTACATGGTTATACAAAGCATATTTCATTATTTATACATTATATATACAATATATATGTATGTATAATAGTTTATAAGGATAATATATTATTTATACATTATCTATACAGTGTATATGTAATGTATAAGAGTGAATAAAGATGTGTTTACCCGTAAATAGGTACAATTGAATTTATACGCGTGGTGAAGTACATGTGGATCTCAAGTGACTGATTTGACAAATATATTACTTGATAAATAATGTAAATAAAGAATAACAAGATGAGATTAAGAAATAATTAGCTTGAGCCTGCTAAAAGCTTCTTGGTAAGGCTTCCAGATCAAGTGTTCCGCTAGTATGAAAGCATAAGTATTAGGACAAGGAATATGAATCGAAAAGTAATATTATAATAACTTGAATATGATGGCTTTACAATGTGATAATTGGTCCTATTTATAATTGGCTCACGGGTACACGTATCATGATTTATGTTCCTAATAATACAAATAAATAAATGTTGTAATAATTAGACAATTAGTATCTTCATAAATGTCATTAATGCATCCTTGGAAAGTGTAGAATCGGACAAGCTGTCCGTTGAAATTTGAACTTGTAGACAATTACTTGTAGTAGTGTTGAAGGACCGATATTACTACTTTCAAAATTAGTCTGACACAAATTGGGAACCTGAATATAAAAAAAAATGTGGACCAAATTTTTGCAGGTAGGCCTTAGTTTGTTAACCCATAGTTATCAGCGTTCATCAAACATTCATTTGCTCTATCTCTTGGCTTAAAAATTAAGTCATTTTCTTGGTGCGGTGGAGTAATTTGAGGATCAAATTAGGATGTTTATATGCATTATAGTTGCACCAAATAATACTTCTTATCAAATTAAACTTCACACTTTTTTCTGATACAAATTGGGCCAGGGGACAATATGCTGCAATTTTAGGAGAGTAAATATTGCATTGCTCATGGCTTTAAGGTAGGGAAGTGAGTAATGGAATATGATGATTAATATCTTATATGGTGAAATAATTGGTGTGCGCATATTACTATAAATTTAAGAAAAGATCAAGATTAATGAACTTCGTAGAGTTTTAATCATGAAATGCGGTAGACCTA
The DNA here is from genome assembly GCA_029844215.1 of Przewalskia tangutica. NCBI lineage: Eukaryota > Viridiplantae > Streptophyta > Magnoliopsida > Solanales > Solanaceae > Przewalskia > Przewalskia tangutica. Next base: position 42,356,100 of record CM056723.1, on the reverse strand, counting down.
GCATAGTAATTATGGGTTCGTCCAAAGCCAATAAATTTTGCTCTGACCTAGTAAATGTATGTGAAAAATCTATTAAAATAGACTTGGATAGGGGTGGAAAATTGGACCCAAATTCAATTGACCCATTCAATCCGTTCAGATTTTAATGGGTTTGGGCAATGACATACTATTAAATGGGCTAAGTTTGGGCTAGCTCAACTTAACTCATTCATCTTGAACAACCTAAATCAACACATTACATTAGCCCAAAGTAACTCATCTACTATTTTATTGTTTACCCAAATTTTCTATTTCATATTTTTTTACTTTTATAAAAAAATTATTAAAAATATGAATTTTTTTCTTACATCCCCTCTACCCCCTCCACCCCATCCTCAAATTTCTTACCTACCCCACCTCCCGTCCTACCGCCCCCCCACATTCCCAAATTTTAATTTATTTTATAAAAAAATATGAATTTTTTTCTTACATCCACCCCCGACCCTACCCACACCTACCCCTCCACCCCATCCTATCCTCACATTTCTATTTCATATTTCTTTTTACTTTTATAAAATTTATGGAATTTTTTCTTATCTCCCCCTACCGCCCTAACCTCACCTATCCCCCACCCCATCCATAAATTTCTATTTCATATTTTTGTTACTTTTATTAAAAAAAAAAAAAAATATATTACCTCCCCTACCCCATACCCCCCCTTACCCCTACCCCAATCTCAAATTTCTATTTTATATATTTTTTTACTTTTTTAAATAATTTATAAAAATATGAATTTTTTCTTACCACATATCCACACCTACCCCCTCCACCCTACCCACATCTACCCGCTCCACCCCACCCCATCTTCAAATTTCTATTTCATATTTTTTGTTACTTTTATAAAAAAATATATTAGAAAATACGAAAAAAATTCGTACCTCCCCCCGTCTCCACCCTACCACATTCTCAAATTTTTATTTTATATTTTTTTAATTTTATAAACAATTTATAAAAAATCTGAATTTTTTTCTTACCCCTCTCTGCCCTAACCCGCCTCCCCCCCACCTCACCCCCACCTCACTCCATTCTTAAATTTCTATTTTATATTTTTTTACTTTTATAAATAATTTATAAAAATATGTATTTTTTCTTATCCCATACCCACACCTACCCCTCCACCATACCCCTTCCATACCCCTTCCATCCTCACATTTCTATTTCATACCTCACCCTACCCCCCTTACCCCCACCTCCCGCCGTACACACCCCTCCCTACCATATTCTTAAATTTCTATTTTATATTTTTTTTTACTTTTATAAATAATTTATAAAAAATATGAATTTTTTTCTTACCCCTATCCACACCTACTCCTCCCCCACCCCATCCTCAAATTTCTATTTCATAATTTTTTGTTTCTATAAAAAATGAAAAAAATCTTACAAATATTATTCTTATTTTAAAAATAAAGATATGAAAAAATCAAATATCATACAAAATAAAATAACATCATAGAAGGTAAGTTTGAATTTTGTAATAATAATGTGTCAAGTTTGAAAATATGAGTTATGACCCATCACTTGACCCGCACATCTTGACCCGTCCATCTTAGCCCATGTAAGTTTTAGGCGGATTGGGCATTGACCCATCTACAACTTAAGCTCATTTTGACCCGCCCAACTTCAACCCAAACAACTCATCTGCCACCCCTAGACCTGGAATTCAATAAGTCAAATGAAATAAGATAAAATTTTCAATTTGAATTAGCAATATTCAAATTCTAAATTCGCAATTAGAAGTACCCAAAGTACACATATCCACGGAACAATTATATTCAAAAGAATAACCATGGTCCCGTCTATGTCCTTCTCGAACTGTACATATAATTAAATACTTATCCTATAGCTGACAATAATTATTGATAAACTAAAATAAACTAGTTCGAAAAGAAGCTATCTCTAACGAGTGGGGCAAAAGACGAAATCTCTCACCTACATAGCCTTATTTCCGTGCACAAATACATCTATAATTAGATTTCATTAATGTATTTGGTATTGACTGTTGCACCCAAGAACCATGAAATGAAGAAAATAACAAGGCTTCTAGAATACATAAGATTATAGACTTTTCTCTTTGATTTATTTTTACAAAGTAATCCCAATTTGACCAATCTTCTAATTGCTCTTTATTTTCTTTTTCCCCACACGGAGAAAATGACAATTTGAAGAAAAAGTAGTAATCCCCCCGTTTTATTTTACTTTACTTCTTATTGATTTCACACTTTTTTTCAGAAAATAATTATTAGAGGTATATTTTATCAAGTACTTCATATAGTTACTTACTGATTAGGGTACTTTTGAGAGAAAATAATAGATTTTTGTTGAATTGGTAAAATAAATACAATAATAATATACCCAGTGAAATCCGGAGAGGACCTCCACTTCGGTAGATAAAACGGTTGTTTCCGAAAGACAATCGGTTCAAGACAAAACATAATCACAAACAAGACAATACTATCAATTTATTGGTAAAATAAATAAGTAAAAGAAAATATTTTGAGTAGAAAAGTAATTGCAGGTTGCGTGTAATGAAATATCCGTTTCAATTTTCATCGTCCCCCGATTATATATAAATCTCTAAGTAGGGTTTTATATTTATTTGAGAAAATGGGGCAACAATCGTTGATTTACAGTTTGGTTGCGCGAGGAACAGTAATTCTGGCTGAATACACTGAATTCACCGGTAATTTTACAAGTATAGCCTCACAGTGCCTCCAGAAACTTCCTGCTTCAAATAACAAGTTCACCTATAACTGTGATGGCCATACTTTCAACTATCTCGTCGAACAAGGCTTCAGTCAGTATTTCTTCATCCATGCATCTATCATTTGATTTCGGAATAGTGCAATCTACATCTTACTCCCTCCATCGTCTCTGGGCACATAGTTTAATAATAAAGAAATACTTCTAATAAATGTATATCATATAAATTTGGACGTACTTAATATACTTAAATTGAGTTTGTGGTAATTAGTTTACCTAATGCAGAATTTTTCTTTGGATCTCGTTGCCAAGTTTTTCCGTATTTTGTTTGTTTTTATTTTTCCTCCTTGTGTTTGATTTCTGAGTAGTGCAGTCTAAATCTTAGTAGAATACTGATAAGTAAAGTATTATATTGGTAGTTAGTGCTCAATTTTGCATTAGATCGGTTTGGTTTCACTTACATATAGAAAAAGCACACTTTCCATCAGCCTAGGGCTTGCTGGACAGAGTTATCCGATACATGTGTTGGTACGATGTAACAAGTAGTTGGTGGTATAGTCGTCGAGGTGCACCCAAGCTGGCGGGGGAAGCACACTACCTAAGTTTGATATAGAAATTTCCATGTAATTAGCAGAGGAGAATATATGGACTGTTTTGGAGATTTCATTTTTCTGTGTATATTTCTTATACATCTGTCATTATGGATGTATCATGCTAGCATCTTCAATAGAGCCTATAATTTCTTCAGTCTTTGCTTAACAAGATTAAACAGCAATGCACCTTTAATTCATCAATTGTACTTTAACAAGGTAAACTATTTGTTTTGCTCGTTTGGGGAATTGTTTTGAATTGTGAAGCGACTGAAGACTGCTTTCAGATTTACTCATAGTTATTGTAATATTCTGACTAGTTTTCCAGGCTTAAGTGCTTGTCAAGCTGCTTTGTTGAGTCTTCCGCATATTGAAGAGAAGTGCGTAATTTTTAAAGAATGTGCATTAATACGCACTTAGGGATCACCATCTTAGTTATTTAAATGAAGTATTGTGCATTTCGACATAAAAAATTCAAGCAGAGGTTTCTTCTATTCAAATTGAAGTGAACAACAAATTTGTTTTGAATATTTTGTTCTGTATCTATATGAAGTTTCTGCACTCTTCTCCCTCTATTCCTGCACTTGGCGGTGGGGTGGGGTGGGGTGGGGTGGGGGTGCTGCTGCTGCAGTTCCTTCTGTCCAAGATAGTTTGTTTCTTCTTCAGATCCTGATTTGTATGCTCTTATGTCCCCAATGAGATGATGATTGATTACCTGACAAATAATATGTAAGGCTCCATTTCTTCCGTGTCTTTTTTCATTCTGACATTGTTATACCCTCTGTACAAACAGCATATTGTGTTGTTGCTGTGGAATCTGTTGGAAGACAGATCCCAATTGCATTTTTAGAGAGAACGAAGGAAGAATTTACCAAGAAATATGGTGGAGGCAAGGCTGCTACTGCTGTTGCTAACAGCTTAAACAGGGAGTTTGGGTAAATTTCAATGTCTTTGCCTTTTTCCTTCTCCTTTATTATTGTTGGTTATATTGAAAGTGATAGACGCCTTCATTTAAAACAATAATTTTACAGGCCCAAACTGAAGGAGCAGATGCAGTACTGTGTGGATCATCCAGAGGAAATCAGTAAGCTTGCAAAGGTGAAGGCTCAGGTTTCAGAAGTTAAAGGTGTGATGATGGAAAACATTGAAAAGGTAGAAAAGATATTTATTGCAATATACTGTTCTAGAGGACATATTTATGTTGTGGTCTTAGAAAAAGATGAGATTCCGGAAGTGGATTTAGTTTGTTGATTAGAACTGTGTCCTTGTAGGTTCTTGATCGTGGAGAAAAGATTGAACTTTTGGTGGATAAGACTGAGAACCTTCGCTCACAGGTACGTAATGCAATGACCATTTAATGTCCTTGTTTCTAAGATATTTGAATCTTGAGCTGTAGATGGGATGGATGAATCTCCATTCCCAGTTATATGAATAGGAGCTATAGTCAGGAAGATTCATCTTTTTTTCGCCTCTTTTACTTGATAGCACATGACAAGAGTGCTATGGACTACTAGTTTCAGCAAAATTCAAAGTGGTTTGAATTAATTTACTTCTTTAGAGAACTTGAAGGATTAATGATTTGTGCTGCATTTTTTCTGTTGAGCAAGCATTTGGCTATGTTGTTTTACATTTTATATTTTGCAATTGCTTAGATATTAATTATTCTTTCTGTACCCCATCCATTAGGCCAAAGGTTAGTGGCCTTCCCGTTAACTTTATTGGCAACTTTAGGTAAAGGTTTATTTGCTCCAGTGGGCTGGACCCGGTGAACTGTTATTACATCATTACGCCTACTTGTTTCCTCTTTCCATTACCTTCTTTCTGAACTTGTACTTTTGTTTTTGTTTTCCTCTTTTATTCCATCTGAACATGAAATATGGGAGTGTAATTGTTGTCTTATTTCAGGCACAAGATTTCAGGACACAAGGAACAACAATGAGGAGGAAGATGTGGTTGCAGAACATGAAGATCAAGCTTATAGTCTTGGGCATTATTATTGCATTGATTTTGATTATAGTTTTGTCAGTATGTGGTGGTTTCAAATGTCACTAGTGCGGTTCCTCATCCTTACTAGGCTGGATGTTGATTGAAAATTGTGACACTTAAATCTTTTGTAGCACTGGCGTGTCTGTTCCTTATAATTCTTTTCTTCTTTTGTTGTGATGTCTTTTGCTCTATGCGCTGTATCATGAGACACTGCCTGTATAGCTTATAATGCTGAATTCTTTTGAGTATATTATTGAAGTAGTCTCCCTCCTAGTTCACCTGGCCACAGTGTGATTCTTGATTTTGTTGGTTGATTGGTTCTGAATTGGATAGAAAAAGACACTGGAAATAGAGCCAGTGCATAGTGTATCTTTCTTTTCTGCCTCTTTGTTTGAAGGGCTTCATTTTTCTGCTATCATTTATTCTTGCGCTCTTTCATACGTGAACTACTGTAATTTTTCTGCTATAATTGGATTCTTAAAGCTGCATTGCAGGGAAAGTTATTAGCACTTAAATGTTGAGTATAATGGGAAGTTCCAAGTCCCTTCTGATAAATTCATGATGGATGATTGTCACGTAACTTCTATATTTTGTTGTTTTTTGGGTGGCCAGGAAAAAACAAGAAGGTAGATTTGCTTTTACAACAATAAATTCAGTGTGATCCCACAAATGGGGTCTAGGGAGGTCGGATGTATGCAAATCTTATTCCTATCTTTGTGGGGTAGTGAAGTTGTTTCTGGTAGGCTCTCGGCTCATACTGACAATAAGTAGTACACATCGAAAATTAAGAAACTAGGTGATAACTAAATACTACTACTAGAAGAAAGGGAGGAGAGTAGACTCGCCCCCTCCCTACCCCCACAGAAGGCGACAACACTCAACTACTTACTAATTTTCTACTCTAATACTCGACCTCCAAATCTTCCTATCTAAGATCATGTCTTCGCTGAAGTAGTGTCGTGTCCTGTCCTGTAGCTACCAACAATGTTTTTTTGGGTTACCTATCCGGTGTCGGTACCCGCGTTTGGTGGGGTCCGATTAAATCAGGATTCGAGCCGGAAGTCCAGGTCCCTAACAAAGTTGCTTCTATCTAAATGCATTGAGGATTTGCTGCCTTTTATTGATACTAGTTTCTCTAAACGTGCATTGCATATTGGATCTTGTATTAATTATCATAATTTTTTTATATAGAAAATGCTTCATAAGAATTTGGCAAACATGATACACTATTAAAATGTGTTTCATTGTCAAATGTTGTACAAATATTATGTAACACAATTATAGTACCGCCAATTTTTTCTAATATTTAAGATTTTAAAATTAATTAACTATAGTTATCTTATTTTTGAAATAATGAATGCTCTCAAATTTGTTCGACAAATATTGAAATTGTTCGGTTGGAGCACTTTATGAACTTGTAGATCTTATTTTTTTGGTCCATTTATATTGATGAAAAACAAAGAGGGTACAAGACTAGGGTAGTAACATAGAGTGAGGAATGTGCAAAGTATTATACAATCAATTTGCTTTATTCATATTAAATAATTTGAAATGATACTTCTTGTTCTGCTCCTAAATCAATACACTAAAATATTGCTGCTCAGAAAGAATCAAACCAAGCGTTTCTACATAATTGACCTAACTAAAGTATTCAATAATATATAGGGACAACTACTTAATGAGTAAGCATCGGATAGATTAATATTTAATATCCGCTTTCAAGAAGAGTCTTGAACAGGGCCGTTCCAATAATTTTAAGGGCCCGTGCGAGAAAAAAAAACTCCCTTTTTATTCACATGAAAAATTAATATTAACTAATTAATCAATATTAAAAATATTATTGATCAAAATATCAAATAAATATATAATAAACACTATATTTGTTTAAAGAGGGAGGGCTTTGTGTTTTAAATAAAAAACATCTTTTACTTGCAACCTCTCGTTAAGAAATGATTTTGAGAAGGGCCTTCAACCACTAAACTACAAATCTTACTGATAAGATTAGAGACATTTTTAATACATATCTTAATATTTGAAACATATATATATATATATATATATATATATATAAAACTTGGGACGGAGGCCCCGCCGGACGGGGGGCCCTAGGCGGCGGCACCACCTTGACCGCCCCAGGGACGCCCCTGGTCTTGGATCTCCAAACTTTTAATTTTGTTATAATTTTTTTTTAAATACATCAAAAGCTAGCATTCTCGTGTTACCTTAAGACTTTATTTTATGAATAAACTCAAAATGCACACTCTCTGACCAACTCTATTGTTATTCTTCTAACCACACACTAACGATTAAACTTTTCTTGCTTTTGAAATTTAATTGCTCTAATAGACGATGTCAAGAACAACATTCTTGATCAAATGGCTTCTATAAACTGTAGAGCTTCTTGCAAACCAGGGTAATTGTATATTTAGTGGCTTCATGCCTACAACTTATACATCTGTTTCCGTGTTGTCAACGAGCCTGACCTTTCCAAACCACGCTGCTACACAAAATACAACTGGTGTCTTGATTGTTTCCACTGGCTCCAAACTTTCTTGCTCCACAATCTGATGTAAGGAAGGTGTCATCAATGAGGTAAAACAAGTCAACAAGACCAAGAAATGAAGTAACTTTTGGAAATAATTTATTTGTATTGGTAACCTCCATATTGCTAATAAAAAATATCGAGGAACATTGCACAGTTTATATCTGGATAAAGCTTCTGAGACGCTAACCATACCAAATATGCTTATATGTCTACTAGTTCAACTGTCAATAAAGGAAACAGTTTTTTTTTTACTACCCAGGTTTTTGAAACATTTCACAATGGAGAAATCTCTTCCGAGAACAATTAAGAATCCCCTTCGTTACATAATTTCTTCTTTGTATAGATAGATATAAGATCAATTCTTTTTGCTACAACCCTTCCTATGCTTGCATATTCGTCCATAGGCCAAATAGGATATGTAATTATTGGAATAATTGTTGGAGACTTAAATGATGGATACATAATAATAATTCCCCATTGGTATTCTGTTGTTTATATCCATATGAAAGACATTATTTTAGTTTAAGTTCTCACCTCAGCATAATCAACCCTTCCACCGGCTTCATTTTTGGTCTGAATGGCACAATTTATCAGCTCTCTGGAGTTAACCTGACCCTTTTCTGCTTCAACTTTCGCTCTAGACAGCGCATGACTAATTGACAAAGCTTATCGAATAGTAAAAAGAACAAAACGTTTCAATCAACACAAAAAAATGCCAGAAAATAATAAAGAGAGCTAGCCTTGGCAGGAAATCAGTTTTTGCATATGCATTGTCCCAAATATTTTGATTCTGAATAAGCTAATCTTTGCCATAATTCGTGTTCCTTGCTTTAACTATTACATTTAATTAACACAGGTTTATCATCATATGAAGAGATAATGGTAGCAGAAGAATCACCTTTTGTCTGTTCTCAGGTGAAAGTTTCACATTACGGGAACACATTGCGAGGCCATCATGCTCTCGTACTATTTCAGAACCAATCACCTTTCTCCCAAAATCAAGATCTCAGACCTGAAACAGAATTATGTTGAGACTATCAATTAAAAATCACATCAGACTTCAGCTATAAAGTGTACTGCTTGATTAAGACTACCAAAGTAACATAAACCTATGTTGCTCGGAATCGGGTGCGAAACTAGAGATCAGACTCTTCATCACATAACACTTAGGATTCGGGAGTATGGATCCGAGTGCAGATACAGATGCTCGGATACAGCCAATAAATGTATATTACGACATATAAAGTGCATATTTCGATTAATTATAGGTATTGAACTAAAGCTAATAAAATTTAATTCTTTATAAACACCTAATATTTAATACATTAGATATTTCGTGAAATAACATAGCATTCTCATACTTTAAATATATATATATATATATATATATGACGTAAACCAACAAAATCAAATCAAATGTGCAATCAACCTATCCTTCTCGGTCATTGATGTCATCAAAGTACCCAAGATGAGTTGACCAAATTAGGCTTGGATCCCACACCTGCACCCATGTCGTGTCGACACGGATGCGGCAAGGATTTGAAGATTCCGTGCAACGTAGACAGAAACCAAGCAACATTTCAACATCTCCCAGTTAGCACTTCTACTTTCAGAGCAATATTGGATTGCTTTATCCACACAAGAAAATAAACTTTTTTTCATAATAAGGGAGCCCACAACCGCTATCCTTTAGGTGCGCATAGGGTAAACTCCCGCTCCTGTGCAATAGCCCGCAAACCACATAGGAGAGATAACCCACACTAGGCAAGCCCCGTGCGACGAACTTGACCCAGAAGGCAAATACCCTGCTATCGTAGGCATCCACATTATCCATAAAAATGTGTCTTTTAACATAAAATCTTACTAAAAGCGCGCCTCGTGCACAAGCCTCAGGTTATTCGCGGTCGCGAAGTCCCTGACCACAAAAGTCCTATCACAAGCGTTTGCGCAAATTATTTCCATGGCTCGAATCCGTGAACTTCTCAGTTACGCCAAGGCTCCCCTTCAAAATCTTTCTACTTAAATACGGTTAACTAATACCTCAATTCGTGAATAGTGATTTTCTGGGAGTTAAATTGTATTAGTTTGATGCAAACACCAAGTACAAATAAAGTCATCCAACATTTCAACAGAAAAAGCAAGAGGAACAATCTTACCATTCTCTGTATAATCCTCCATTGCTGATAATCCTTCTTGCCAAAGACAACAACATTAGGCTCAACAATATTGAACAACTTAGTAACCCTCCATCTTGATCTACCCAGATCGGTATCTTTACACCACCCATCATCGAACCCAGACACCAACCAACCCGCAACCTCACCCAGCAACCAAATCGACACACCAAACCCGTGCCTGGACCACTCCCATGTCACAATATTCTATTTTGTGACCTTATTTAGTTTTATAAGAATAGCCCTTATGTTTAGATATTGTATTAAGTCTATTTTAAGTTATATTTATGCTTTATTTAGTCCTTGTTAGCAAAAGTCCAGAAGGACCCATGTAATGCCTTAAAAGGCTGGTTACTGTCCATCGAAGTATTCATCAATACAAAAATATAATTCTCTTATCTTCTTCCTTCTCTCTTCTTCTCCCTCTTTTTCCTGATATTCAAGTAACAGAGCTCAGCTCTTGTTATAAATGGTATCAAAGCTCAGTCCGACGACGGGAGTGGGCATCTCACCGGAGATGCAAAACATCCGAGACATCTCACTGGAGATGCGAAAGATCCAAGACGAAATTCTGATGCGTGAAATAAATTAAAAATTCGAGCTCATTATGGCAAGCTTGAACATCATTCAGTCGAGGAGGTCAGCACCAGCGACTCCAGCAATGACGACGAACTCGAACCCTAGTTTTCCGGCGACACAGGCGAACATCACACTCGGTTCTATTCCAACTCACTGGCCAGTTCTACAACCAAGCTACGACGTCGAGCAAGTTTCAAGTAGCAAAACCCCTAAATTTGTTGTCATGTTCAACGTATCATCGAGAATGGAGCAATTGTTCACTCCTCTGGACGTCCAGCAGTCGATTGGTTCGTATGAAACACAATGAGGGTACGGTAAGCAACAATTTGCTCATCATCATTCTTACGCCCATCAATTTTATAGTGTCGATCCCAATTTTAGTCCAAATATGTATGGTTCGGGGTGTTACTATGTCACTGCTCCTGCACACAGAGATGAGCATACAGTGATGACAAGATTTAAGAAGAACAAAAAGAAGAAAGGGTACATCAATGCTTGCCAGGACCGAATCGGAAAACATCCTCGAAGTAGAGGAAACGTCGATAGAAGGTACCATCGCAGACTCCTCTTTAATATATACCATCAAGGTTACTTTGGAAAAGTGGGTATGAGGTGTTTTGATACTGTTGATAGTGATTAAAGCGTAGTCACGGAAGAAATGAAAAATCAGGGTGCAAATGTTGTTCTTCATACTGTGGATCAGGTGTTCGATAAACTTCCTTAGAAGAACAATGCTGAAATGCGAAATGAAAGACATTCATTGTTAGACGGAGAAGTACCAAAGGAAATCGAAGTTGAAGCTGCTACAGCTTCAGAAAACTATGGAATCGGGGTGGTCGATAAGGAACAAGTTTTCAGAATTGATCCAGCTGTTGAGAAAATAGAGAAATTGCACAAGGAGTTACCAATTGGGATATAGAGTGAAAATGAGGAAAATTCTGAAAACAAAGCGAGCCAAGTGCTTAATGATTCCTCCAGTGGAGTTAAAGTTGAATCCCCCCACCTCTATACCAACATTGTTTGATGTTATTCTTATGGAAGCTCAAAATGAATTCGATTGTAAAAATTTTGTATTAGATGGGCTAGTGAATATGGACAGTGAATTGTTTGACACAAGGCAAGGAATTCTATTACTGGTAAATGCTTACTGCAAGAATGGTGTGGTTGAGGACTTTACCCCTGATGTCGTAAGGTTTTGGCTTCACAATTCAAATCTGAGAGGCGAAGAAGCAAAGCATAATGAATGATGTCAATAGAGTTGTGTGGCTCGAAAGTTATTTCGGTTTACATGTTCGTGAATTGCTTTTAACAGGACAATCCTCGACTTCTACAAATTTTATGAAAGCCCTCAACTATTGTGATGTGAAAATATGCGAGGAGTTCGTGCAGAAAATAAATCAGTATGTTTGTCTGCTAGAACTTTATATGAGCAATTCAATGCATTGGGAAGCACTGGAACTTCTCCATCAATTGATAGAAGAGTCGAAGTCAGAACAAACTCATGTAGAGCTTTCAATGAAGTTCAAGCCTGATATGATGTTTGTCATGGAGTTCTCATTGCATGTTCTTGAAAGTTGTCCTATGCAAACCATTGATCTATTCTTGTCTGGTAATCTTCTAGCAGTCTTGATGAATTATTACTTAAAACAACATGCTCCAAACATGCACGCAACATATCTGGAACTCATGCTTGCAATGAATGAAAATAGCATCTTGAAATTGACCATGAGAAATGGTGGCGACACAACAATTGATTTTCCCCACCTCGAGCTTTCATCATTCTTCGAGATTAATAAAAATGGAGCAATCGAGGATCAACTAAAGGTTGTTACAATCAAGGCTGAAACGAAGCTACAAAGTTTTTGGGAGTTCATACTTAAAATTTCAGATGCTGGTCAAATCGAAGAGATGGAGAAACTTCATGTGGTATGTGCTACCATGGAACAATTCAAACGGAAGAAGAAATACCAAGATGGGAAACAAATTTCAGTTAATATTAGAATTCTCTTGACTGCTAACTCTTCTTCAGTAGTTGGGGTTGCCAATTATCTAAATTATTTTTATTTGGATGTGAAACATTACGGAATGCTATTAAAGGCTCTTGGTGATGTTGGAGTAGAGAAAATACTTTATTTGCTGCTAGGGTATGATGAGCTTATTTGTTTGAGGACCGTAAATTCAACAATCGATATCTTGACCACTAAAGTCTACATTTGTTTGATTGTTGTTGCCATGCTTACCTACCGGTTCTCTTTCATGACCATGAAAAGTCTCTGTGGTGCATATATGAAGATGGGCGAGGAAGTTCGTTGGCAGTTTAATTAGCTATTTATAATCGAGAATAAAGAGAGTAATGATGTTTGGTTGGAGGAGTGTGATTGGAACCAAACTGAACATCAATTAAAATTTGTATCTGCAAACATGAGTATATCAGAATGTTTAGAGGTCCTTCCTGCTAGAACAATTGCAGGAACTAAGGTTTCTCCAGTGAACATCATTGTGATAAATGAAGTCGAGCAATGTTTATCCAATGCTTCAATTGTGGTGATTTAGTTCTGGGACCCTGGGAAGTTGTATAAACAGGTCATTAAAATTGTGGTGCCTATAATTATTGGTATACTCGGTCACAAGGCCGGAGAAGTAGATAAATTTCATGGATCTCTGTCAATCCTAGAAGGTAGTATGCTGGAAGATGAGAACATTTCTGAAGAAGAGAACACTATTAAATGACTAGCTATTAAATGTTGGGTTTATTCCGAAATTACAATACAAACAAGTGTCTCTATAAAAGGTTGTAGTAAGGGGAAATGGAAGGCTACCATACAGGGCAAGAGTCTTTTCCTTACAGTGTTCTTAAAAATTTAGCAGTGAACATTGCAATAACCAGGAGATTATGCAAGGATGTGCGGAAAGAACTTGAAATTGGAGAGCATGTGAACGTTGTAATTCTGAAATTTGGTGGACGACCTGCAAGTTGGAAGTTGGAAGACGTGTACTTGCCAACTAGTTGGTGGACTTGTGTTGCATCGGAGAGACAACAACTACCTCTAAATTTCATAAAGCTTCCAAAATATGGTTATGGTACTATTATCGAGGTCTTGACTTACAAGCTACAATTTCTATTTGCCCATAGAGACTACTTCAATGAAGAAATATTTCTCAAAAATAGGCATGAGTGCTATCAAAATGGGAAAGTTACAACTCGTAATTTACAGGATGTTGCTTATGGTAAAAACTATACACTAGACAAGTTGAACAGGCTGTCTGAGGCCATAATTCTTGGATATCAGTTGCAAAGAGTTCCTGGAAGAGATATTTTTATTCCAGTTTGGTGTACAAATGAATGCCCCACAGATATGAGAAATTGCACCAATAAAGACCATGTAGTTGTTGCTGCTCTTTTAATTCGTGAAAAAGACTATTTTGTAGCTGTTAGCGATATTTCGACTGCTCACGCAAGCGTACACATCTTTCACAAGTAATATAGTCTATAAGACCGAATATCGTCCACAGAGACTGGTTTCTAAGTACCGTTCATCTATTTTATGTTATCTATTTGGCAATCGATATTTGATTGAAGTATTTATTTAACTACTAGAATAATTGCAAGATTTAAACTAATAAAGTTGTAATCAGTTATGAATGAATTAGGACTTCTAAAATCCTCGACTATCCACTTTCTTCAATCCTTAATGCAACTAAAATGATTATTCTTCTTCGTTAAGATAGCGATTAACTAGACTGTCTTATATTTCGGTTATGACATATAATCACTCAACCCCAGTGCAGAACCCTTCTATATTTCTATGATATGATTTACCACATAGGAGGATTAAGAATAGTAACCTTTAATGTTACACAAGTATCGGGGTACTTTCGTCTGCGATTTTAACCTATGTCTAGTCAATTACAGCATATCAAAATCTCTCCTTTCGGTTTTTAATTCGAAATCATATAGGTTATGATAACTAGTGATCAATTAATTATTAAACATTCATACCAAATATTTACTAAATCTTAATCAAGCGAAGAATAAATCAAACTACTGCATTAATTCATGAATAACAGTTTCAAGCGATTCATAAGGAAAGCCCTAATAGAGTGTTTAGCTCCTAGACATAGTTACGCTAAGAACTAACACAATATCCATACATAAACTGAATTAAAAACGAAAGAAAGAAAATTACGTAGAACAAAGTCTCCAATTGTAGCTCCAAATCCGCATGTGTTGTGTTGTGTTGTAGAATGACCAACCCCCTTTTTCATAGCATTAATCCATAAGGCTTAAATATTCTCTAATTTTCCTAAGGGCCAATCCGCCCTTAGCCAATTTGACTCACATAAAACACAAAAACAATAAAAGACTCACACATAAGACACAAAAACAACAAAAGACTCACAAAAATAAAATAAAATGAAAACTCCCCCCCCTCCAAACTTAAACTACATATTGTCCCAAATGTGTAAAAGACTCAAAAATTCAAATGGGACGACTTACAGACATACATCGGCTCAAAATGGTGGTGATGGCGGCGGATACTGCATTGTCCATTTTAGTGCTTTTTATTTTCTAGAAACGTGTTCAGGAACCGCGGTTCTGCAGATAGGCACCGCGGTGCCTAAACTACTGAGGCCGCTCTGATCTTTCGGCACCGCGATATTGCATGATGGCATCGCGGTGCTGAAATTCCTGATTTAGTGTTTTCCAGCATTATTTTTCTGCTTCATGTCTCATTCCTTCACCTGCATCACCACACAACAAAATACCAAAAGTGAGATTGTTCCAATTAAACTAAATTGCATAATTTAAAAAAAATTGGGTTGCCTCCCAAGTAGCATTGTCTTTAACGTCTTGTAGCCGGACGCATGTTACTCATTAAATCATTGGGGGTATTTTAACCCCACTACCTATCCATTTCAAAATCATCATCGCTCTTCTCACTGCTTTTTCTTTTTCACACGGCGGGTTCATGAAGACTTACATGTTCGACTTCCATGACATTCATTTTGTTTCAAAGATTCTGGCCGACGTGTGGTTCACCGTATGAATGATCTCCTAGCTTTGGCATGTCTTGGCCGAATCATTGTCGGGCCGATCATAAACACTTGTTGATGGCTTGGGATTCAATGGTGGAATTGAACACTTTGAACACCATCTCTTCCTCCTGAACCCTTAGTCTTAATTCTCCCTTTTCTACATCAATCAGGGCTCTCCCAGTTGCAAGGAATGGTCTCCCCAAAATGATGGGTATTTCATTATCTTCCTCCATATCAAGAATGAGGAAGTCTGCTGGGAAGAATAACCTTCCCACATTGACCAGCACATCTTCTATTATGTCTCTGGGGTGCACTACGGTTCGGTCGGCCAACTGCAAATTCACTGTGGTTGGTTTGGCTTCACCCAAATCCAATCTCTTGAAGAAAGACAAAGTCATGAGATTGATACTGGCCCCTAGATTACACAACGCCTTGTTGCATGTCACCTTACCAATAGTGCAGGGCAAGGTGAAACTCCCTGGATCCTTCAGCTTATGAGGCAATTTCTTTTGCAGGATGACACTACACTCCTCTGTCAAAGATACTGTCTCATAATCCGCTAGCCTTCTCTTTTTTCCAAGTATCTCCTTCATGAATTTAAAGTATGTTGGCATCTGTTCTAGTGCATCAATGAATGGGATATTTATGTGAAGCTTCTTAAACACCTCCAAAAACTTGGAGAACTGCTTGTCAATTGCCTTCTTTTGTAACCTCTGAGGGTAGGAGATTCTATCAACGTACTCCCTCATAGGTGTTCGTAGAGCTGTCTCAACTGTAGGGCGGTCCTCAGTGACCCCCTCATTCTCTACCTCATATGCTTTCTCACACTCTTTCTCACTTACCACCGCGAGCTGGGGAGCAACCTGCTCCAACTGCGTTTCACTCCTCAACAACACTGCTTGACACTACTCTCTAGGATTTACCTATGTATTGCTTGGGAGAGTGCCCTGCGGCCTGGTGGTGACCCTCTTTGCAAGTTGCCCAACCTGTGTTTCCAAGCTCCTGAGTGAGGACCTTATTTCAGACATGAATTGATTCTGCGAATTGGTGAGTGTAAGTAATGCAACTCGCTCATCAAAGCCTCGTTGTATAGGTGGTCTAAACTGCTGGGATGAAGTGGCCTGATTTTGCACCTGCTGGTTCTGGTAACCATCTTGATATAGTTGTTGCTGAGGCTGATCGTTCCTCCACAAAAAGTTATGGTGATTTCTCCACCCTGAGTTGTATGTGTTGGAATTATAAGGCCTATGAAAGTTCCCAACCGCCTGTACCTGCTCCATTGACACATTATTAGGGTCCACCGCTGTGCATCTGTCAAAGGAATGCGGTCCACCACAAATCTCACAATTCACAGGCAACTGGACTGCTTCACGGACATGGTGTTCTGCTGCAGTTGCTTCATCCGTGCGGCCACCATGCGTTGGCGATGATGACATCTAGTTCATGTATGCCCATAGCCTTCCTGCTGGTCATTGACTTGTCATCTGCCCCTTGATGATTGTTGGCAGCCATATCTTCCAGTAACTCATGTGCCTTATTGGCACTCTTTCTCATGAGAGCACCCCCTGCTGCAACATCAATGATGATACGAGTAGTACCACTCAGCACATTATAAAAAATATGGACTAACATCCACTTCTCAATGCCATAATGTGGGCATTTCCTTTGCAGATTCTTGAATATCTCCCATGAATCATAGAGTGATTCACCATCCACCTAATAAAAGTTGTTCAGCTCTCCCCTTAACTTTGTTGTTTTGGAAGGAGGGAAGAACTTTGTTAGAAACTTTTGGGCCAGGTAGTGACGGAGTTGGCAGGCAGTGAGTTCAACCAACTTTTGGCTCTATCCCTCAGTGAGAACGGGAAGAGCCTCAGTCTAATGACATCGTCAGTAAAGCCATTGTATTTGAAAGTGACACACAGTTCCAGAAAGTTTGCAATGTGCATGTTGGGATCTTCAGATGACAGTCCCCCAAATTGTACTGTGTTCTGGACCATGCTCAGGATGGTTGTCTTGATCTCAAAGTTGTTGGCCCCTATAGCTGGGAGACTGATGTAAGTCTGTGCACCTGTGACCGTGGGAAGAACATAGTCCCCCAAACTTCTCTCTGCTGGGACATGTATTGGCTCCCTTGCATTCTCAGGAACCTCATTGTCCACCCCATTCTGATTTGGTTCGTTGTTCATGGTCACTGACTCAAATATCCTTTTGTTGCGCTTGTTTTGTTTGCACAATTTCTTCGATTTCAGGGTTGAAGGGAACAAGTGTATCTGCTCATCTCCTTCTTCGCATACACTAGATTCCTGAAACAGATCAAAATCAACAAACAAATCAAGGCACACGGTTCTAACAGTTAAAATAAAAATAAATAAAAATAAAATTAAAATAAAGCCAAAGTAGAAATAAAAACAGATAATTCGATATTAGATGTACGCCAGTCCTCGGCAACGGCGCCAAAAACTTGTTAGCGATATTTCGACTGCTCACGCAAGCGTACACATTGTTCACAAGTAATATAGTCTGTAAGACCGAATATCGTCCACAGAGACTGGTTTCTAAGTACCGTTCATCTATTTTATGTTATCTATTTGACAATCGATATTTGATTGGGGTATTTATTTAACTACTAGAATAATTGCAAGATTTAAACTAATAAAGTTGTAATAAGTTATGACTGAATTAAGGCTTCTAAAATCCTCGACTATCCACTTTCTTCAATCCTTAATGCAACTAAAATGATTTTTCTTCTTCATTAAGATAGCGGTTAACTAGACTGTCTTATATTTCGGTTAGGACATATAATCACTCAACCACAGTGCATAATCCTTCTATATTTCTATGATAAGATTTACCACATAGGAGGATTAAGAACAGTAACCTATAATGCTACACAAGTATCGGGGTACTTTTGATCGGTGTATTTTATATACACCTTTTGAGTCATTTTTAGTTAGTCTTTTGCCCATTTTTGTACAAATATGTGTCGTGTTAGGATAGATTTTCTTTCTTTTGAGTCACAATGGTTTAAAGTGGCACATTGGCGAGAAGGAGCGAAAAGAGGGCAGAAACAGAGGTTCCAGAGCTCAAAAAGCTAAAAAGTTGGCAACTCGGGCGAGAAAGCAGGCGCCTCAACCAACAATGAGCTCCATGGCGCAAAGAGCAGAACCGAAGTTTTGACTGCGCTGATTCTGGGGCATGGCGCCAAGGCGGGAAAATTGCCAAATCCGAATTGGTATGGGCCAAGGACAAGAAGGAAAAGGTTTGAGACTTTCTTGAGGTTATAAAAAGGACCTTTTAGGTTAGATTTTGGGAGTTCCACACTTGACAATTCATCACAACTTGGAGATCAAGATTGGAGACTTACTTTTAAGTAATTTCTTGTTCTTTATTTTATTTCTTTTTTGTGTATGTTGGATATTAGTTTAGTTCTTGGCATGTCTATGGCTAGGAACTAACTTAATTTAGGGTTTTCCATGTCGAATCGCTTGAACCTCGTTCTTATGAATTAATGCATGTTTTGGTTTCTTCTTATTATTGTTGAGATTTATTCAATATTTGTTTTGATTGCTTGGTAATTAATTGATCACTAATTATCATAACTTATATGATTTCTAATCGAAATCCGAAAGGGAAGATTGTGAATATACTATAGTTGAATAAACATAGGTTTAAATCGTGGACGAAAGTACCCCGATACTTGTGTAGCTTAATAGGTTAGTGCTCTTAATCCTCATTTGTAGTCAATCTTGTCATCGAAAGATAGAAGGGTTCTACATTGGGATTGAGTGTTTATATTACCTTAACATGAGTATAAAACGACTTAGGTAACCCGCTATCTCAAAATAGAAGAAGAACCATAATTATTTGCATTAACGAGTAAAGCGAGTGGATAGTTGAGGAGATTTGGAAGCCCTATTTGCACCATATCTGAAGTAAAGTAAAGTAAATTAGTTAACATCTATAATCATAACTATAAACAATTCATCAAATTATCGGTTACCACATATATACTACAGAATAGAGGTTGATAATTGGACACTAATACCTGAGGACGATAACTCGGTCTTCTAGACTATATTACTTGTCACGACACGTGCAATTGCGTTCAGTGTGTGCATAAATCGCGCATCAAGTTTTTGGCGCCGTTACCGAGGATTGACGTAGTTCAATATCATTCTATCTATTCTTAATTTCTAATTTGGTTTTTATTTTTCTTTTTATTATTATTATTATTTTTTTATTGGTGAAACCGTGCGCCGTGATCCGTTTGTTAATTTTGATCTGTTGCAGGCATCTAGTTTATGCGAAGGAGAAGAGGAGCAGACACACTTGTTCCCTTCAACCCGGAGATTGAAAAGACTTGCAAGGAGAACCGGAGAAACAAACGAATCTTGGCCTTAATAGCAATGTGAGGCTTGCAGAATAACAATGAGATGAGCGAAGGGTTAGGTGATCACCAACCTAACCAGAGGATGCCCCGGAGGTTACCAATGGATGTGGAAGAAAGGGTCCAGGTCCAAGCTGAGCGAAGCTTGGGAGATTATGTGCTGTCAAGGGTGAATGAAGCACAAACTTGCATCAGGCTCCCAGCAATAGGAGCAAATAATTTCGAAATCAAGCCTGCGATCCTGAGTATGGTGCAGAATACAGTTCAATTCGGAGGGTTGCCATCTGAAGATCCTCATATGCACATAGCAAATTTCTTGGAGCTATGCGCAACTTTCAAGTATAATGGCGTTACTGACGCCGCCATCCGATTGAGGCTCTTTCCCTTCTCACTCAGGGATAAAGCAAAAGTTTGGTTGAATTCCCTGCCTACAGATTCTATATTCACATGGCAGGAGTTGGCACAAAAGTTCTTGGCAAAGTTCTTTCCACCGTCTTAAGCCGCTAAGCTGAGAGGAGAGCTGAACAATTTTTACCAGGCTGATGGAGAGTCACTCTATGAGGCTTGAGAGAGATTTAAAGATCTGCAAAGAAAGTGTCCACATCATAGCATTGAGCTGTGGAATTTGATCCATATTTTCTACAATGGGCTAAGCGGGACCACAAGAACCATCATTGACGCAGCTGCAGGTGGAACCTTCATGAAGAAGACAACACATGATGCCCATGATTTGCTAGAAGACATGACCACCAATAACCATGTGACAGATGATAGAGGGTAAGTGGAAGGAGAGCGATAGAAGTTCATGAGATTGATGTCATCACAGCGTTAAATGCACAGGTTGCTCTCTTGACCAAGCAACTGCAGCAGAACATAGTGTCAGTGAATGCAGTTCAGATGTCATTGAGTTGTGAGATGTGTGGGGGTCCTCATACCTTTGATAGATGCCCATCAGCATACCCCAACAACATCTCTATTGAGCAAGCAGAATGTCAGGCGGTGGGGAATTACCCAAGGCCCCAGAATAACCCCTACTCAAATACTTACAATCCAGGATGGAGAAATCACCTTAACTTTTCATGGAGGGGTGATCAAGGGCAACAGAACCAGTTCCGAGGCCAATACCAAAACCAACAACCATTTAAACAGGCCTCACCTTCCCAACAGTTCAGTACACATGTTCCACAAAAAAATCCAGACGAATTGCGAGCAGCTTTGTTGACACTCACGAATTCACAAACCCAGTTCATGGCAGAGACAATATCCTCTATCATGAACTTGGAGACGCATATGGGACAACTAGCAAAGATGGCGAATAATAGGCCACAGGACACTCTTCCTAATAATACAGAGATGAATCCCAGAGAGCAGTGCCAGGCGGTGCAACTGAGAAGTGGGAAGCAGCTAGAAAAGTCTACACCTCAGCCTGTGCTAGAACAGAGAGTTGAGCAGAGAGTAGATGCAGAGAATGAGGGGGTTACTGAGGACCGCCCTATGTTAGAGAAGGCTCCAACAGTTCCAGTGAGGGAATACACAGAGAAGATTCTTTACCCTCAGAGGTTGCAAAGAAAAGCAGTTGATAAGCAATTCTCCAAGTTCTTGGAGGTATTTGGAAAGTTGCACATCAACATCTCTTTCATTGAGGCGTTGGAGCAAATGCCTACTTATTTCAAATTTATGAAGGAAATTCTTGGGAAAAAGAAGAAGCTAGGCGTAGTATGATGCAGTGACATCGACAGGAATGCAAGGTCATATTGCGTAAGAACCGCCTCTGCTTAAGGATCCAGGGAGCTTCACATTGCCTTGCACAATTGACAGGGTGACATGTAACATGGACCTGTGTGATTTGGGGGCCAACATAAATCTCATGCTATTTTCCGTTTTCAAGAGGTTGGGGTTGGGTGAATCCAAACCAACCACTGTGAGCTTGTAGTTGGCAGATAGGACAGTGGTGCATCCCAGGGGAATAATTGAAGATGTATTGGTTAAGGTGGGAAAATTCTTCTTTCCTGCAGACTTCCTCATCCTTGATATGGAGGAATATGATGCAATTCCTATCATCTTGGGAAGACCATTCTTGGCAACTGGGAGAGCCTTGATTGATGTGGAAAAAGGCGAGCTGAAACTCAGAGTTGAGGAAGAAGAGATGGTGTTCAAGGTGTTTAAACACACCGTTGAACCCCCAGTCATAAGCAGATGTTCTGCAGTCAGCACCGTTAACACATCAGTTGAGTCAGCACAGGTCAAAGCAAGGGAAATCAGTCCGCCAGTACAGGTGAGCAACGCTAAACCTTCTCTTGAGAAAAAGGAGAAAAAGAAAAACAGAAGGCGGAAGCGAAAAATGATTATGAAATGGGTAGGCTATGGGGTTAATTTACCCCATGCCTCTTGATAAGGAACCTGTGTCCGGCTAAAAGACGTTAAAGACAGCGCTACTTGGGAGGCAACCCAAGGTTTTTTAAAAAAAATATGCAATTTAGTTTTAGTTAGAACAGTCTCACAGAAGGTATTGTTTACATGTTGTGATGACAGGTACAGTGCTAAAAGGTGGAGGACAAAAAATGTGAAGAGATGGGGAAATCGGCTCGGCGCCACGGTGCCTAGCAGAGGGCCATGGCGCCGAGAATGCAGAAAGGCGCAGGAAATTAGGCGCCACGGCCACGGCCGCAGGCTGGCCGCACAAAGTCCAGAAGATCTCTGAAGTTTGGGTGCCGCAGCGCCAAATCAGAGCGCCACGGCGCCGGAAGTTCAGAGGGTTGCAGATGTTTGGGCGTCGCGGCGCCTATATCAGGGTTGTGGCGCCGCAACGGAAAAACTGAAATTTAAAGGAGCCCTAATCCGATTTTCCTTCTCCAAATCAAAAACCCAAAATCCTTCCTCTCTCCAAAACCCACGAAATCAACCTCCTTTACTCAAAATCTTCCACAAACTAAACTCAATCACAACCAAAGTACTTAAATTCCTTGCACCCTTAACCATCACAAACAAACAACCCTCATTCTATTGCCTCAATCCATCACTAGGAACAAGAAAATCTTGAAGAACACCGTCCAAGGTAACTTTCAGCACTTTTCTAGAAATTTTCAAAGCAATCAGGGGAGGTAATTCATAAGTTTGGGGATATGCTTTATTGGTGGATGGTGTGGGGTGTGTTGAAGTTTGGTGTGAAAATTTCGCGGTAAGATTATACGTAGTAATCGTGGGGTGTTGTACCGGTGCTTTGAGTGAAGTTTGGGGGTTGAATGGTGTTGTAGTTTGCTGATTACGTTGTGTGTTGATTGGTGTGATTGAAAGTTGTTGGGTAATATCACTGAAACAGAGGAAACGCTGCTGAAAATTTTCCAAAATGTCTGCCAGAAAAAATAGAGCTTCCACATCCGCCTCCGTTCCACAATATGACGCTACTAGGTTTGTCAGTCAAAAAGCAGAAGACATATATTACAAACTTAGTACTAGACCCTTGATCCCTGAGCGAGGAATGGAGTACCAAAGTGAGTCATTTGAGGATGGAGATGTCTATGAGCCTATTCGGGCAATGATAGAGGCCATGAGGTGGAAGAGATTTGTTAATCCAGAAAGAATAGTACCATAGAACACCGTAATGGTGAAAAAATTCTATGCTAACTTTCCGGAAAGGGTAAATGGTAGATGCTTTGTGAGAGGACAGTATGTGTCTGTGACGGCTGAGGTGGTGAATGAGCTATTAAGAACAGCCGATATTGAAGAAAGAGGCGATGATCGAAGCTATTTCAGAACATGGTCTAGAGATGCCAACAACATCGATTGGGATATCATCACAAGCACATTATGCTACCCTGGGACTGAGTATGATATTGCACAAAATGGATCAAGAGGACTGAGCAGATGTCAGTTTAACAAAACAACCAAGGGTGGTTATATTTCGTCAGTGCCCGCCTGATTCCATCGACGCTCTTCACCAGAGTGTCAGCGGATAGAATAAAAATGATATATGGAATTATGGAAGGGAAGATGATTGATGTTGGGAAGGAGATATTGCAGAATATTGGAGAAACCAGTAGGTTGGTCACTACAGGTGGGTTGGGACATGAATCACTTATTTGCAGTTTATGTTCTACACATGGAGTCCCAACCCTAGCTACTGATATATATGAGAAGGGCCAACCTCCTGTGTCATATGGGATAGTGCATGTCTTCCCAAAATCAGTCCCTCCAGCAACAACAAGAAGGAGACCAGCACCAGCAGCAGCAGAGGCTGCCATGGATGAAGATGAGCCTGAGACAGAGGCTCAGCATGAGGCAGGTAGCAGCCGTCAGCAGCTCCTGGAATTGGAACCTCCGGTGCCTATGATGGAACAGTTGCTCATGAACCAGCGGAGGTTGAAGTGGACTGATTTTGCACCTGCTGGTTATGGTAACCACCTTGATATGGTTGCTGCTGAGGCTGATCGTTCCTCCACGAAAAGTTAGGGTGATTTATCCACCCTGGGTTGTATGTGTTGGAATTATAAGACCTTTGAAAGTTCCCAACCGCCTGCACTTTGCTCCATTGACACATTATTAGGGTCCACCACTGTGCATCTGTCAAAGGAATGCAGTCCACCACAAATCTCACAATTCATAGGCAGCTAGACTGCATTCACGGACGTGGTGTTCTGCTGCAGTTGCTTCGTCAAAAGGTCCACCTATGCGTTTAGGACAGTGATGACATCTAGTTCATGTATGCCCATAGCTTTCCTGCTGGTCACTGACCTATCATCTGCCCATTGATGATTGTTGGCAGCCATATCTTTCAGTAACTCATGTGCCTCATTGACACTCTTTCTCATGAAAGTACCCCTGCTGCAGCATCAATGATGGTACGAGTAGTACCACTCAGCCCATTATAAAAAATATGGACTAACATCCACTTCTCAATGTCATGATGTGGGCATTTCCTTTGCAGATCCTTGAATCGCTCCCATGAATCGTAAAGTGATTCACCATCCACCTGATAAAAGTTGTTCAGCTCTCCCCTTAACTTTGCTGCTTTGGAAGAGGGAAGAACTTTGCTAGAAACTTTTGGGCCAGGTCTTGCCAGGTAGTGACGGAGTTGGCAGGCAGTGAGTTCAACCAGCTTTTGGCTCTATCCCTCAGTGAAAACGGGAAGAGCCTCAGTCTAATGCCATCGTCAGTAACGTCATTGTATTTGAAAGTGACACACAACTCCAGAAAGTTTGCAATGCGTATGGGGATCTTCACGGGCGCCCCAAATTGTATTGTGTTACGGACCATGCTCGGGATGGGCCGCTTGATCTCAAAGTTGTTGCCCCTATACCGGGAGCCCGATGCAGTCTCAGACTGCGGATCATGGAAGAACACGCCCCCAAACTTCTCTCAGCTGGGACATGTATTGGCTTCCCTGCATTCTCAGGAACCTCATTGTCCGCCCCATTCTGATTTGGTTCGTTGTTCATGGTCACTGACTCAAATATCCTTTTGTTGCGCCTATTTTGTTTGCACAGTTTCTTCGATTTCAGGGTTGAAGGAAACAAGTGTATCTGCTCCTCTCCTTCTTCACATATACTAGATTCCTGAAACAGATCAAAATCAACAAACAAATCAAGGCACACGGTTCTAACAGTAAACATTAAAATAAAAAGTAGAAATAAAAACATATGATTCGATATTAGATGTACGCCAGTCCCCGGCAACGGCGCCAAAAACGTATTAGCGATATTTCGACTGCTCACGCAAGCGTACGCATCGTTCATAAGTAATATAGTCTGTAAGACCGAATATCGTCCACATAGACTGGTTTCTAAGTACCGTTCATCTATTTTATGTTATCTATTTGGCAATCGATATTTGATTGGGGTATTTATTTAACTACTAGAATAATTTCAAGATTTAAACTAATAAAGTTGTAATCAGTTATGAATGAATTAGGGCTTTCAAAATCCTCGACTATCCACTTTCTTCAATCCTTAATGCAACTAAAATGATTCTTCTTCTGCGTTATGATAGCGGTTAACTAGACTATCTTATATTCCGGTTAGGACATATAATCACTCAACCTCAGTGCAGAACCCTTCTATATTTCTATAATAGGATTTACCACATAGGAGGATTAAGAACAGTAACATATAATGCTACACAAGTATCGGGGTACTTTCGTCCGCGATTTTAACCTATGTCTAGTCAATTACAGCATATCCAAATCTCTCCTTTCGGTTTTTTATTCGAAATCATATAGGTTATGATAACTAGTGATCAATTAATTATCAAACATTCATACCAAATATTGACTAAATCTTAATCAAGCGAAAAAAAAATCAAACTACTGCATTAATTCATGAATAACAGTTTAAAGTGATTCATAAGGAAAGCCCTAATAGAGTGTTTAGCTCATAGCCATAGTCACGCTAAGAACTAACACAATATTCATACATAAACTGAATTAAAAACGAAAGAAAGAAAATTACGTAGAACAAAGTCTCCAATTGTATCTCCAAATCCGCCTGTGTTGTGTTGTAGAACGACCAACCCCCATTTTCATAGCATTAATCCATAGGGCTTAAATATCCTCTAATTTCCTATGGGTCAATCCGCCCTTAGCCAATTTGCCTTTGGAACTGAAATTTCCCGCGTCGGCATCGCGATGATACGCATCTGGCACGGTCTGAAACTCGCAGCTTCTCAAGACAAATGGCACCGCGGCCGAAAGTCCTATGACTCGATAAATATGGCATCGCTGTCGTGATAGGCACCAGTGTCGCTTTCTTTCGCTCTGAGTTGCCAACTTTCGTCCTTTTCGCCTCGGGAGCACCTTTTCTGCCTATTTCTCGTTCCTTTTTGCCATTTTTGCCTTTTTGCACCGTTGTGACTCAAAAGAAAGAAAAACAAACCTACTACTATACTAAACACAACAAAAATGAGTAAAATACCAAGTAAAAATGACTCAAAAGGCGTATACAAAATACGCCTAACAGTAGCAAGAGCACATGACATGGCATATGTCATGGGTGGAATTTTTACTATTCTGGAAGCCTACAAATGCCAATTAGAGAAGTCTAGTATGGTGTTGTTTAAAGGTTTAATCTATGACGTGTACCATTTATGTCTCATTTTGAGAAAAGTTGCAACACGAGTTCGAAGAGCTTACTGTATTGTTGGTAGTTTTTTGAAGTTCCATAACTATGGAACATTGTCTAATCTTGAAGAAAGCTTAACGTTTGGGTGCAGTAAATCTTCCAGGAGCTTCAACCTTCACCTATTTTCACCTTTTTCAACATTCCAACCTTGAGGACAAGGTTGTTCTAAGAGTTTTGTCACGAATAAATAAGATGTTACCTTGTGGATATTGGTACATGGTGTTGATCCGTTGTCTGAAGAAGATACTTAGGAAGATAGACAGTTCATCAAATCGCAATTTCCCTAAAGTGCTGAATTCTGAAGACATCAAGCACATTTTCAAGGAGAATGAAATGTCACAATATTCTATTTTGTGACCTTATTTAGTTTTATGAGAATAGCCCCTTAAGTTTAGATATTGTATTAAGTCTATTTTAAGTTACATTTATGCTTTATTTAGTCCTTATGTTAGCAAAAGTCCAGAAGGATCCATGTAATGCCTTAAAAGGCTGGTTTACTGTCCATCGAAGTATTCATCAATACACAAATATAATTCTCTTATCTTCTTCCTTCTCTCTTCTTCTCCATATTTTCCCTGCGATTCAAGTAACAGAGCTCAGCTCTTGTTACATCCCACACCATGACCCAGACCCTCTATCTAACACAAACACCCACACTTCCCCCCGCACCGTATGGAAATCCGTGCCCAACATGAGATTTTCAAACCTAAAGTCCAATTTAACCTATCCACACCAACCATTTCCCAAATTCCTAAAAAATCAAAATTAGTCAAACTAGACCCAAATTGGAATGCAGCAATATGTGAGGAGCTTAATACTTTACCAAAACAACACACCTGATATTTGATTTCTCGACCGGAGAGGGTGAATGTGATCTGATGCATGTGATCGGAGGGGGACCAACCAGTCGGAGTTGCGACGCCTCTAGGATAGAGCCGCGACGTTGTACCATCCAATGGTTACTATAGCCGCGACACCTCTAGGATAGAGCCGCGGTGCTTCAAAGGCAAAAAGGTCGACGGGAAGCTGAAAAGTTTCTGAATCTTGGGCTGGTTTGGAGCATTGGATATCCATTAGTTGACACATGAATTAAACCATTATTTGGCTGATTGTAACCTCCCAATAAGTGTCATTACATGTCTATTGAAAGTCATTAGTTGGCTAGTTGGGAGGTCATCTTCCTTACACTATAAATTGAAGCTTTGGCTCAATTGGAGGGGGACAACTCTCACACTTACATTTAGATTTTCTGATCTTCTTCTCTAAGCACTCTTTCAAACACTCAAGGTTTTTCTTTTAGTAAACACTTGAGTTTCCTTTGCTCATTTGTTTGATGTTATTTTATCTTGAGAGAAAATTACCCATTAACGTAAAAGGATATATGCTGGGCAATCTTGTCTTAAGGATATAGTGCTAACACTCGACTCAGCACAATTAACAAGTAGGAATTTAGTGTCTCTTGGTTTCAGGTTATCAAGATTCAAGGAGTGTTCGACAGTTGGAACAAAGATCCAAGACTCTAAGGTTGATTCAAGAACGAAGATCAAGATCTCACAAGTTTATTGTTGCCACAACTCTCATTGGCTTCAAGTTTGTTAATATTGTAATTCATATAATTTACCCTTTCGAAGCACTTGTAATAGTAAGTTAATATTCCCGTACATCCATTATTATCCAACAATCTTAAGACAAGATTTGTATTAGTGAAAGATGTTTGCAAGCAGATATAGTCCCAAATCTGGCTGTGGTTTTCTTCTTGAAAAAGTTCTGTTGACAGTTCTGTTAACAGTTCTAATACTGTCTCTGTCAACAATAAAGTTTTCAAATCTGGTCCTAGTTTTGGCTCTCTCTTTGATGATAGTTACAAATCTGTCTTTGTCAAAGGTGGGATCTCTAGATCTGATGATGAGATTCAATATACTGTTGATAGTCATGCTAGTACGACTACAATGAAGAGTTGCAGTCACCGCTCCCAAGAGTGGTGAAAACAAGCACCCACGAGAGGTGGAGGATGTCAACTAGGACAAGAGAAGAAGGTTGAAGATGAGGTTCTATCTCAGAAGGTTTGTATCTGTCCCAGACAAAGGATCCGAACTATGGTAAAGAGGATCTGGACACTCAGTCCAACAAAGTGACTGACGTGGGCTAGAATTAGAAATGTCTAAGTTATTTATTCTTTTATTGTCAGCAATAAGATTAAAATGAGTAAAGTAAGGCCAGGGATATGAAAAGGTTTTCCAGGAAAAAAAATATTCCTCACGCTTTAAAATTTGAAGTTTAATCTCACTTTTCTTTCTGTTTATGATTGAACTATTGTGAACAACGACTTAAAAGTTATGGACTTAGGTTGTAATAAAATTGGAATTATAGACAATCCTAGTAGGCGCCAGGAATTTTCCTGGGCGCCAATCACAAGGGAAGAGGACTAGAGGGCTAAATACAAGTACTAGAGGATTAAAGACAAACCTGTCACCGTTTCCGACAGAAGATTATTCATGTGATAGGATGATACTGGACACTCGGTCATACAAAGCCTACGAACGACTGGAGTGGGCCTGCGTTTCCAGATCATAAATGATCTGAAGGTAAAAAAAAAGGCAGAAAAGAAATTGGACACTCAGTCTGCCAAGGCAACTAGAGTGAGCCAGAGTATCTAGATCACATATGATCCGGTTACGCCCTAACCACGGACAAAAGGTTGTTCATGTGAAGCAATGCCACCTCTAAAGTAGAGGGGATAGAGAGGTTGTCCTCAAAAGGACTTTAGGGAATGGGATCACTCTTATTAGAGGTGATACATGTCCCAAACTTGGTTTCAGGGACGCTGTTGGTCAAGCTGGTTTGAGACTAGTCTAACAGGTCTGTAATAACTAAGAATGGTACAATATGTCTGTAGCCAAATGAATGATATATTTATAATATGTGCATCTATGCCATCATAGATTAAGACACGTTAAATAAAAAGTCATTCAACAACAAATGAAGTTGAGATTGTTGTCGTCTATCGACATAAACCCTCAAATTGAATGTGAGGTAGGCGAAGAGGCAAAATCACATTTCCATTCCGTCAAAGGAATAGCGAAAAAACACCGCTCCTCTATAACTTAGTCACACCTACATGAGTAATTTGAAGCTTGTACAAAATAGAGGGGGGGAGATAAGTACGTTGTGACCTTCATTGACGATGGTACAACGTATTGTATCTTTTGCTTATTGAAAAGCAAAGATGAATTTGTTGAAGCGGATAAGCGCTACAAAACAGAAATTGAAAATCAACTAAGCCTACAGATTGAGGAACTCATAGTGATAGAGGGGGAGAATGTGAAACATCGTTCATCAAACGACTACTCCTTACTCACCTCAGTCTAACGATGCTAGCCAAGCGCAGAGCCGTATGCCCCAGATATGTAGGGCAATGCGATTCTTACCGCTAATGCGATTCTCAATAGAACTACGCATAAGGATAAAGATAACCCTCCATATGAAACTTGGAAATGATCCCATATACAGATGTTATGATGTGGGATGGCTTGGTAGAGGTTGGAATACTGAAACAGGTTTAGTTGGACCTAAGACTGTAGATTGCATATCCACTGGATCTGTAAATAACAGTAGTGCTTATCGCATCTTGGTGTCAAAGAATAATGGATGCTTTGAAGATAACTTTCCTTCAGAAAGAAAAAAAGTAGTAATTGTTCGAGGTTAACAAGAACTCACGAGTGCCTGACTTTCCGGAACTAGGCGTTCCAGATCTGTAGGACTCGAAAGTTGCTGACTATCCGAAACTTAACGTTTCAGATCTACAAAACTCATAAATTTTAGATGTTGAACCAAGACGGAGCTAAGAGAGGACAAAGACTTGTTCTTGGCCTTCTAGTGTGTATGGTTGAAAATGAACCATGGACAATTAACCAAGAATTTTCATCTCCGAAAGCGCCGCTTTGGAAGGAAGCTACAAAGAGAGAAATAGACTACATCTGATAGAACCACACTTGTGTAATAGTTGACATTCCTCCGGAAAAAGAACTTTTGGGTTATAAAAGTGGATAATCAAATAGAGTACAAATTAAATGAATCTACTGGCAAGTATAAAGCCTCGACTATTTGGACACGTGCTCCCTGTGAATAGCTTAACATCCATGACCTTTGTAGTCTTGCGTGACATGGATGTTGGGACAACCTTCCAAACCAGAGAATTGGTTTTGTGAATTGTTGGGCTTCTTCCTGAACTTTCATTTTGGTCCTTGAAATGTTTACATTTTGATGTTGGAAGGTTCAGATTAAACAGAAACAATGAATCTGACTACAGAAACATTGACTCTGAAGTTAGAAAGCCAACAATTAGAAAACCAACGTTCTGAATGTGGAAGAAGAAATTTATATGGAACAACCCGAGAGGTGTGTGGTTCCAAGGCAAGAGAAGAAAGTCTGTCGACTTGTCAAATCTCTGAGCGGGCTGAAACAGGCTCCAAAGTCCAAAGCAATGCACCGAATTTTTTTATAGTACTCTACTATCGAAGGGTTTCTCCGTTAATGAGTGTGTCTACATGAAAGGAAATTTTGACTCATTTGTCATGATATGTCTTCACATGGACGACATGTTGATCAGAGGGAATACCATTTTCATGACCCTTGGAATTCTACTTATTATATTTTCAAGATATATATATACGTATTTTCATATTATTATTTTTCCTGTCAACGCCTCTCTGTATATATATACAGCAGTTGGATATCTCCTGCAACTTTTTCTTTATATCTTCAACCTTCTTTCACTAGACGCCTCTCATAATTTTCACGCAAAAAACTTGTATTTTTTCCCCAATTAATTATTGATTTGAAGCAAAATCAACAATCAATATCCTAAGGACCAAACGCTAGGCCAACTCCAATTTCATCTTGGATTGTAATTTCGTGCACCCTTTAATTTAATTTCCCAATTATTTGTATCTTAGGGGATTTTGTTTTTTTCTTGACCTAATTTGATCATATTTAATTTGCCCTTTTGATTATATGCAGATCTACATGTATCTACTTTTGTAATGATCGTACGCCTATAAAGTCACAATCTTTTTTATCTTAATGGTATTTTGAGGACTATTATATTGTTGAATTGTAATATATTCATATGCAATTAACAGTAATATTATCCATTTGGACTGTGTTTCTATTGGGCTAAAAAGATTTACAATATCATCTTTTGTTTGCAAAATTAATGGATCAACGTGAGTATGTTAACTTGATTTGCTAAACTTTGCTACAAAATTTGATCTTTAGGGGAATTATCAACATGGTATATTTTATTTGTCATTTTAGGGGTTTTAGATGGTGGGTTTATGGTTTTATTTCATAAAAACACTTCACATTTTGTTGTACTCGCTGTTTGTCAATAATCTGGTGACATCAAATTAAATGTTATTTTGCATAAAGTTTTTTTTTACCTGCCAAGGTAAGTTGTGTACACTCTACCCTCTCCAGACCCCACTTGTTTATATTTGTTGCATAAAGTTTGTTTTTTGTTTGGAGAGTGTTGTCCCGGCTATAGTTTTCATAAATCCGGGTGAAATTGAGTCTATCCTGTAATTATCTTTTTTCCCTATTTCAATTGTAAGGGAGAAATCATCCATCTAATTCACTAAGTTATTTCCATTTTTCCAAATTTGTACTTCTCAATCATCTTTAATGTGAGTTGTGCCCAGCATTTTCTTTCTTGCTTTGTATTGTACAAGACCATGGTGCACATTACTATCATTTTTTCATACTTCACTGCAGGTTTTAGGACTCATGGCTGATTGTGGCTAAGATATAAACTAGTACTGCATTGTATTCAACACTTATTGCTTCCAGATTTCTAGGACTGTTCACCAATCAAAATTAATACTGGCCGTGAAGGTTTATCATTAATTGCACTCTATAGTTGGACAAGGATCTTGTAGTATCTCATTCAGTAATACTTACAACGTTGCAAGAATCAGAAGAACCAGTAGAAGAGACTTCTTGGTGAGTATTTACCGGAAGTCATAGATATGCGTGTTTTTTGGTTTATTTTGTGTCCAGCTGCTTCATGATAAATATTTTAATCTTACATGGCCGTTGTTTATGGATTTCAATTTGGAGATATCAATCTCTGGTGTTTCTATCCCTTCATTTGAGAGCACACATTGATGAATTCCTATATTTGTTGCGTCTGGTCCCAATGCAAAATTGTAAATTTCCCGAGTTTTATTGTTTGAGGTTACTGGTTCGTGGGAAATGCATGATAACTTAATCGCGTAGGAAGCCATATTTCCTGAACAAGAAAAGAAAATAAGGAGATGGGTAAAAATAAGTTCTATAGAATGGCGGAGTTGAAATAAACTGAATACTTATGATAAGGTGGACAATTATTGACTACGTATTTCTTTTGGCATGCATGAGAGAGTTCTCCATGTTGGCTAGTGTCCTGCAGCCACCGTAGAATGAAGTAGTTTTCCTTTTAAACCTTAAAATACACACTGGGACAACACTTGAGTTTCATGGATTGCTGGATGATCCTACACTCTAACTCTGTTGAAATATTGTGGATGTACTATCTTTGTTTCTGTTGCAGGTTCAATGATTTTAAGGGATTGGTTATCATATTGTGAATTCCCTTTCTTACCTTCAGTTTAGACAATAGTACTGCTAAAGATGCTAAGTCCTCATACTAAAGAACAGTCTGTTGACTCTGGAAAAAGAGACTTTGAAATATCAGTGAATGTAGAACTTGTTGGAGACTGTAAATCTATGAGGTATGTAGTACTAGACACTATAGATCATGTAGTTTCCAGAACTTGGTTTTGTTATCTAGATGTAGTTTTTTCAAGGAATAGCCAAGTTGATGAGTGCTTACAGGTTTGGAACTCTAAAGGTATCAAAGGAGGCATAAAAGAGGCTGCTAGTTGTTGGGTAGTTAGTTTAGGATCATGAATCTTCCCTGAGTTCTTAACATGTATCAGGATCCATATGCCCTGGTTTCTTTTTTCTTTTGATGTGTGTTGTGATGGTGAGTGTGTAATATATATATTGCCCGGTTTATTGGTATAGAAGAGAATGTCTGTGAATAGATGGGTTGTGGTATATTTACATTACTTGGCTTCATCAACTGAGCTTCTCCTCATAATCCAGGATGCTTTTCTCTCAGCCTCGAACTCGTGTAAGGGTTCTTTTTCTAGGACCTCCTTTCACCTTTCCTATAGCTATGGTTAAACAGATTACATCAGTGTTTTTTGCTTCGTCTGGCTACGCTATCCACCTCTAATTATCAACAGCAAAGGTCCCTAGTCAAAGTATAATAGCATGGGGAGTGCAAGGGTGGTGATCAACTCAGAAAAGAAGTGTTTTTCTCCCTAAACAAAGCTACAACTAGCAGCCCCTTTACTAGTAAGGGAAGCGCGTAAATACTGGACTTTTGCTTCTTATCGAAGTAAATTGCTTGTGATCGATAAGTTCATTAGTTTGCACAATCTCGTCAATGATATATTTTTATAACTTTGAGGAGTCATGGTATTTAAAACAGTTTGCTTACTACAAAATGTCCTGTCTCCATATTTCTGTTGTATTAATCTGATGGTCCATTGTTTTTAGTAACACTTTATAGTGTACGTGGATGGCTAGTAGGAAACGAAGCATGTCAAATGATGTAGATATGCATGTCCTGTACAAGGAATTGGATGGAGCTTCATGCCCTATATGCATGGATCATCCACACAATGCTGTTCTTCTCCTTTGTAACTCTCATGATAAGGGATGCCGGTCATACATTTGTGATACAAGTTATAGGCATTCCAATTGTCTGGATCGTTTCAAAAAACTCAGAGCCGAAAATATGGACCATCCTCCTATTATGACACAGGGAAACCCGGATATTGCTGTTGAGACTCCCAACGAGCACTTGGAGCTGATAAATTTAAGTGATCCTACCATTGCTGATGGAAATAGTAATAGAGATACTCACGTGGAGATGCAGGAAGATACTCTACAAACTTCAGGTGCTGTTACTTTATGGGGAAGTAGTCATGAAACAGCGCGTGCGGACAACTCATCTGTCTCAAAATTGAAGTTGAAGTGTCCTATGTGCCGTGGAGATGTATTAGGATGGAAGGTAGTGGAAGAAGCCAGGAAGTATCTGAATTTGAAGCCCAGAAGTTGCTCTCGTGAATCATGTTTATTCATCGGTAACTACAGAGAATTGCGCCCGCATGCTAGGAGAGATCACCCGACAGCACGCCCTGCTGATATTGACCCTTCAAGACAGCGAGCTTGGAGACGGCTTGAGAACCAGAGAGAGTATGATGACATTGTCAGTGCTGTTCGCTCTGCCATGCCTGGTGCGGTCGTGCTTGGAGATTATGTGATTGAGAATGGAGACAGGCTATCTGGCGAAAGGGAACGAGGCTCAGGTGGAAACGGAAGATGGTTGAGTACCTTCTTCTTGTTTCAGATGATTGGCTCAATGGATCCGATACCTGAAGCAAGAGGTGGTAGGTCAAGAGCTTTGTCAAGGCACCGTCGGTCCAATGGACCTCTCTCTAGACGCCGCTATCCTTGGGGTGAAAACCTCCTAGGTCTACAAGATGATGACGATGATGAAGATGAGGATCAACCTAATCTTAACTTATTGAGTGACATGAGTGATGATATGTCTACAAATCCAAGAAGGCGTAGGCGATTGATGCGGTCTAGGTCAGATGAAGACCAGCACTAAGACTGTAATAAACCTGAATCAATGGTCAGTACAGTAGGTACCATTTGGCTGTTGACACTGGATTAGTTGGATGTTTCTTGTGGTCCACTTTGCTTCAGCAAGATACAGTGCAATTCTTAACCAAATTAGAGACTTGTTACTGCTTCGGAGACTGGAGAAAGAAATTATCCATATGACTATCTTGTGTGTTGGCATGAATGGATGTGGCTTAGACGGGGTATAATAATTTAAGGGTGGAAACAGGTTGCTGCAGCCGGTTTCCCTGTGATTGTGGGTGGTAGTTTCAGAAATGTGAATTTCCATGTGGTCTTTAAATTCCCTAACACAAAAACATTGTTCAGCTTTTATTCCATCCTTTATTGTACTTTCATCTGTTTCCTGTCCATGTACTCAGCCCGTTGCTTTTTTTTTCTTTTTAAGATATTCAGATTCCTGACTTACGCCACAAGTGTGTGTTATACTATGTTCAACTAGTTGAGCATCTAATACTCTAATTCATAAACTTGACAACCTTTTTGTAACTATCGATTATTCCATAATAATAATGTTCATATACGTGCAACTTGCAAGTATGCCACCAAGGAGGACAAGGGTGATGCCAGTAAAATATGTGCTTTAGACCCAACAGGCCCCAAAGATTTTTAATAGTGAAGTTTATGATATTCTTTTTTCTTAGATAATGTTGAAGGTTGTAAAAATAAAGTATAAAATTTATATAAATAGAAATAAAAATTAACTACTTTTCTAACATGAATATTTTAGAATTTTAAATTAAACTATTCAAATTCGTATCAATAAATAAAGTTTTACAATAAGATTTAAGATAAAGAAAACACATGGCTTGCATATTACTAACTTGAATTAATTTTTATTATCATTATAAATATTTATTATATAATGTCAAAGGTTTTATGTCTTCTAAGAATACTACACTAAAACAAGTACGAAAAACAAACAAAAAAAGCGAACAATTTTTTTTTTTTGTGTATGTTATTTAAGACTTCTTATTTATTTATTTACTTGATTTTGTAAATAATTAGACATATCTTTGTTTGTTAAAGAAAAAACACTACAACGAACAATATCCGTCGCAAATCGTAGATACTTTCAAGTCAAACATTAGACATAGTTTTGATTAGAGATGGCGGATGTGCCGTTTGAGCTGAAGTTGGACGGATCAACATGGACTGAAGTTGTAAATGGGTCAGTGTTCAACCCGCTCAAAACTTACATGGACTAAGATGAACGGGTCAAGATGGACTAAATGATGAGTCATAACCCAAATTGCCCAACTTGACTCATTACTTTTACAAATTTCAAACTTAACTTGTATGATGTTATTTTATTTTGTATGATATTAGATTTTTTCATATCTTTATTTTAAAAATAAGAATAAAATTTTAAGAATTTTTTCATTTTTTATAAAAGCAAAAAAAATAGGGGTTAGAAAAAATTTCATATTTTTATAAATTGATTATAAGAGTAAAAATAATAATAGAAATTTGAGAATGTGGTAGGGCAGGAGGTGGGTAGGGCGGGAGGTGGGGGTAGGGCGAGGGAAGGGGGTAGGGGAGGTACGAAAAAAATTCATATATATATATATATATATATATATATATATATTTTTTTTTATAAAAGTAACAAAAATATGAAATAGAAATTTGAGGATGGGTGGGGTGGAAGGGTAGGTTGTGGGTAGGGGTAAGAAAAATACATTTTTATAAATTATTTATAAAAGTAAAAAAATATAAAATAGAAATTTGAGTTTGGGGGTAGGGCGGGGTGGGGGTAGGGGTAGGGGTAGGGGAGGTAAGATAAAATTTAGTTTTTATTTTTATTTTATAAAAGTAACAAAAAATATGAAATAGAAATTTGAGGATGGGGTAGGGTAGGTGGGGTTAGGCAGGGGAGGTAAGAAAAAAATCCATAATGTTTATAAAAGTAAAAATATGAAATAGAAATTTGAGGATGGGAGGGGAGTGGGGAATATGAAATAGAAATTTGAGGATTTGGTGGGGTGGGGGGTAGGTGAGGTTAGGGTGGTAGGGGGAGGTAAGAATTTTTTTATATTTTTAATATTTTATTATAAAAGGAAAAAAAAATATGAAATAAAAATTTGAGGATATGGTGGGGCGGTGGTGTGGAGTGGACTGGTAGGTCAAAAGTGGGGAGTGGTAGTGGGAGGTAAGAAAAAATTTCACATTTTTAATAAATGTTTTTATAAAAGTAACAAGAAATTTGAGAATGGGGTGGGGCAATGAGGTTGGGGTGGAAGGGGTAGGGCGGGTAGGGGGAGGTAAGAAAAAAATTCATATATATATTTTTTTAATAAATGTAACAAAAAATACGAAATAGAAATTTGAGAATGGGGTGGGGTGGGGGAGGTGTAGGTGGAGGAAAGAATTTTTTTCATATTTTTAATAATATTTTTATAAAAGTAACAAAAAATATAAAATAAATAGAAATGAAATTTGAGGATGGGGTGAGGTGGAGGGGGTAGGGAGGGGGAGGAGGGTAGAGGGAGGTAAGTAAAAAAAATATTTTTTTTAATATTTTTTTTTATAAAAGTAACAAAAAATATGAAATAAAAATTTGAGGATGGAGTGGGGTGGGGGTAGGGGGGAGGTAAGAAAAATATTCATATTTTTTATAAATTATTTACAAAAGTAAAAAATATAAAATAGAAATTTGAGAATGGGGTAGGATGGGGGTTAGGTGGGGTAGAAGTGGGTGGGGTGGGGTGGAGTAGGCAATGTAGGGGCAGAGATGTGAGGTTGGTTCAGTGCTTGAGTGGGGGTTGGTGTAGGGGAGGGGGTAGGGTTGATGAACAATGTGGTTGAGGTGCGTTGGTGTATTTTTATTGTTCTGAAATAATAAAAAAAATTATAAATAAAAATCTTAATCTAGAGTGGAACTCTAATCATTAAAATTAAGTATTTTGATGGGTCAAGTTTGGGCATCATCATGAGCTCATTTGGGTTGTTGATTTATGATGGGTCAACTTGGGCTAGCCCAAACCAACCCATCATCAAAATCACTCTTGCCCAAGCCCATGAAATTTTGGGCGGGTTGGACAGGTCATTTGGGTTTGGGCTAGTTTTGTCACCCCTAATTTTAATAAAGAAAAACACTACAAGGAGCAGAACCAGTCATTAACTATTAACGTGTGTCACGCCCTTTTTCGACCGCGACATTATTCTAGCGAATCCTGTTACTAAGAAAAAATGTTAGAAAATAAAATGCTATGCTAAAAGTGCTAAAATGTGCTAAGATGTTAAAAGGGGTGCTATGAGTGCTAAAGGGACTAAAATGCTAAAGTGGTGCTAGGGTTGCTAAAATGCTAAAGGGGATGTTAAAAGGGTTCGCGTAGTCGCCACCTAACTAGTTTGGGTGAATTAAGACACCTAAATGTCAATTAGGTTAAAGTTAACATTAACTCCATCTTAATGGTCTGCAAAACTAGTGAGATTCTGGGCAAGAGTTCTTTATTATCTTAAAGGGAAGGGGTTAGGCACCCTAAAGGATCCGCTAACTTGCGGTTGTCCGTTCAAACCTAGGATAATTATTATGCATGCTAGAATAGTATTTATGTAAAAGTATTTGTAAGCTAAAAAGTTTTTTTTTTTTGGACAAAATGTAACACTTGTTTATAAAAGATAAAGTTAGTTTTTAGAAAGATATGCATTCATAAGGTATTTAAATAACATGCTATATATGACATAGGAATAGTAATGCAAAAGCTATGATGACCAAAGTATATATACCTATATATGAGATGCCCAAAAACGTTGATTAAACCTATGGTAAAAAACATAGTTTTGAATGCTATAAGGGTTTATAGAAAATGAATTTCTCATGTTAGAATTTGGTAGCGAATAACGTCTCGACTACTTAGATGACTATGAAAATGTTGCTAAATGATTTAACCATAATTTAAGTAAGCTAGAATAATTAACTTAAGGGGGAAGTAAATTCTATAGTTTCAAGGTTCGCCTATTAGAAGCATTCTATTGGTAGCATAAGGTTAGTGAATTAATTTACAGCACATAAAGAGGGCCGAGACAGGAATTAAAATGAGAGAGACTCTAAGGAAAGGCGATGTTCTTTGCCGGGTAGCTTGAAATTCCCAACACGGATGTAGGCGCGAATGACACGTAGATGCAAGTCTTCGCTCTTTGTAAGAGGCGGGATGAGTCTCATATTGAGACTCGCCATTTGCTCCCATGCATTGCGATTCATGTAAAAGAAGGAAAAGGATAAAGATTAGTACATGTTCAAACCATCTTAATAAAGCAAGTAAAAGACACATATAGTTCCTAACACATACATGGTTCGATTCCCATTAAGTTGCATTAGCCCGCAATGATCAGCAGATTCAAACAACTAAGGCCCAACACATTTCATAAAAGAAGAAACCAGAGAAATCTATCACTTAAGCCTTGAATATATGTTAACCCAACTAACAAATAATCATGCGTGCATGCAGACCCAATCAATGTATATTCACAGTAAGCGAGGGAGGAAAATAGATAACATTGACATAAAATTTAATACGTCCAGTCCGACTTAAGCGTGTATAAGTAACATTATATGTATCTATAACTAGAAAGAAACAAGTGGATGGACTTTGCCAAACACACGTCGGTCCAGGCAGGTGTACATTAGAGCACATAGCACAATATTTCAGTAAACTATCATTTTAATTCGACCTGGAAGTAGTTCCAACATATGCTGGCCAGAAACTAATTATCTAACACTGCATTAACATAATATGAATTAAATGATCTTATTAATACATGATAAATATCCTGAATTCAGGCTATTCTTAAACTAAGTGTGACGTTGTTGGAGACTAAACAGAGACTCAAAATAGACGGGCGTGTTTTCAAGTTATTTAATGCATGGTATAATCACCCAAGCACGCATAAGATCGTGATTCTAACGATGGCCTGAAGGCTTATCATAATGCTTATATTTGGATTTGGTATACCGAACACAGACCCAATCAATGGCTTAGAACATCAAAACTTCGCCTGGATAAGCTAACACACGTTAAAGCAGATATGCCAACGCCGATGACTGAAATTAATGCCTAGATAACAAGAAGCACTCATATTTTCATAACCAATCAGTGTTTTCAATTAAACAACCTCATATCGATGAATACAGTAGTCTAAAATAACACATATTTAATCACGCCGACACGCAACAATGCAAAGAAACGAACTGAGAATAATTCGGATTTACCTTCTCCGGGCAGCGAACCGAGACAGCGTATCAAGTCGTCGATTCACTTGGGAATGGCTATGCGAATGAAAAAGGTGAAGTCTTGGCTTTAAGAGAAGTTGCTAGTTCTTAATGGTTTCCGATGGTTCTTGCCTTTTGACTGATTTCCGAATGCCCCTACTTGTGCATATTAGTCGGTTTATATAGCTTCTATTTAGGTTTCAATTTATGGTAACCTTTCGATGCGAATTCGAGACTGATTCTGCTTTGGTAATTACAATTCTTGATGCTGATTTGGGTAGTTTCGGGTATATTTTTTTTGCCATAAAGGGACGATTTAGTTCTATTCGGTTGTGGTAAGTTATGGTTTTGATTTAGGTGCTTGATTTGGGTGATTTTGAATGGTACTGGTAGGGGAAAGGAACCCAGATTTCTTGGCGAGAATCGTGGGATTTGGCATGTCGATTTGGGAGGGGTGTGCGGTGGTTGCTTGATTTTTTTAGGGTTGGTTCTTTAGGTTTAAGGGAGAGGGACGATGGAAGTGTTCTGGGCTGAGGGTGCGGGGGGGGAGATAAAGGCTGAGGGGAGTGGGCCGTCGGGTTGGGTTTTAATATTGGGCTTGGGAGATTTAAATTGTGGGTTAGGTAGAATTTAAGGTATTAGGAGTTAGTTTTAGATGTTTTATTAGTTAATTAGTGATAAATAAATGGGGTTTTAATTATTGCTTACTATTAAAATGACAAACGCGGATATGACATTTAAGGATTGCTTAATGCTTTTATAAATGTGACGCTATTATTTAAAATCTTATTTATTGTGCATTATTTATCATTATTTAAGTTAAAATTAAATTATCATAATATGACTTTAGGTGCTTTATTAATCTAAGCTTGAGTTTAAATTATTACAAAAATAGAGACGGGCGTGCTGCTTAATATTTTATAATGCGATGCCGTGAAATGGAAATTGAATGGGGTTTAGATTATTATTAAATTATTTAGGCGCTAAATGCAGATATGGTATTTAGGAATTGTTTAATGCTTTTATAAATGCGATGCTATTATTAAACACATGTATTAGATTAAAATTAATTTAAATTACAAATAATAATTATGAAATTGCCTTGCGTATTAATAAATGCGAATATGTTATTTAACACGACGTCATGGTTAAATTATTTATTTTATTGTATTTATTTATTTATTTATCATTTAAGAATTGTTTGGGTTGTAATTAATGGGAAATAGGGCTTATGAATAATATTCATGAAATTGTTGTTATTAAAATGCCGAATGCGGATGTGAGACTCAAGGTGTGCACGTAAAATGCGGTGCCATTATTAAATTGCTTATTTATGCATGTATTAATATTTTATTATTGCATTTTATTATTACAAAATTGTTAATTTTTTTTGGAAAATTTAATGTGATTTTATAGTTAATGACTGGACGAGAGGGTCAAAATTAGGTGTCAACAACTTGTCCCTCTTTGTATGGAGATGA
Source organism: Przewalskia tangutica (assembly GCA_029844215.1). NCBI lineage: Eukaryota > Viridiplantae > Streptophyta > Magnoliopsida > Solanales > Solanaceae > Przewalskia > Przewalskia tangutica. The sequence continues at coordinate 42,313,498 of CM056723.1, read as the reverse complement.
TGGAAGAGTCTTCGGACAAAGACGTTGACTTATAGCCAATTTTGTCTCGATAATCAGAATTAAAATGTTGGGCAATTAAGACAAGGCTGACGCAGACTCAAAATCTGTCTCAGTGTCGAGTTATGACGACACTGGGCTACCATGGTCAAACACCAAGGCGGGCTGACGCGGACTCAAAATCTGTCCCAGTGTCGAGTTTTGACGACACTGGGCTACCATGGTCAAAACACCAAGGCGGGCTAACGCGAACTCAAAATTTGTCCAGTGTCGAGTTATTGATGCGCGATTTATGCACACAATAACGCAAGTGCACGTGTCGTGACAAGTAATATAGTCTAGAAGACCGAGTTATCGTCCTCAGGGATTAGTGTTCAATTCTCAAACTCTATTCTATGGTATCTATTTGGTAACCGATGATTGATGAATTGTTTATAACTATAATTATGAATGCTAACTAAAATACTTTGTTTTACTTCAGATATGGTGGAAATAGGGCTTCCAATTCTCCTCAACTATCCGCTCATCTTACTTGTTAATGCAATTAATTATGGTTCTTCTTCTATTTTGAGATAGCAGGTTAACTAAACCGTTTTATACTCCTGTTAAGGTAATATAAACACTCAACCCCAATATAGAACTCTTCTACCTTTCGGTGATAAGATTGACTATAAAGGAGGATTAAGAGCAATAACCAATTAAACTACACAAGTATCGGGGTACTTTCGTCCACGATTTAACCTATGTTTATTCAACTATAGCACATTCACAATCTCCCCTTTCGGCTTTCGATTAGAAATCATATGGATTATGATAATTAGTGATCAATTAATTACCAAACATTCAAGACAAATATTGAATAAATCTCAACAATGATAAGAAGAAACCAAAACATGCATTAATTCATAAGAATGAGTTTCAAGTGATTTGATATGGAAAGCCCTAAATTAAGTTAGTTCCTAGCCATAGACATGACAAGAACTAAACTAATATCCAACATAAACTATAAAGAAATAAAACAAAGAAACAAGAAATTACACAAAAGTGGTCTCCAATCTTGATCTCCAAGGTTGTGATGAATTTACAAGGGTTTTGAACACTTAATTCTGACCTAAAATCTCCTTTTTATAGCCTCCAACTCGTCCTCCCAGTTTTCCTTTCAGGCCTTGGCCCATTCCCATTCGAAATTGGAAGAAATCCTGCCTCGGCGCCGCGACGCCGAAACTCATGCAGTTCTTTGTAATTTGGGCGCCGCGGCGCTCTGATGCTGCTGGTTGGAGGAGCCGCCCTGTTTCGTGCCCGGTTCGCCAACTTTCTCATTTTTTGAGCTCTGGGACCTCTGTTTCTGCCCTCTTTTTGCTCCTTTTCGCCAATGAGCCACTTTAAATCATTATGACTCAAAAGAAAGAAAATATATCCTAAGACGACACGTATTTGTACAAAAATGGGCAAAAGACTAATTAAAAATGACTCAAAAGGTGTATATAAAATACACCGATCAAACACCCCCAAACTTAACCTTTGCTCGCCCTCGAGCAAAGATCAAAAGAAAGAATTAAAGACAAGAGGAAAAAGGAAATAGACTGACTCAAAGACACTGATCACTTTGCTGCATCATTGTTACTTAGAAAAGCATGAAGGTTAGCAGAATAATATGCAGGAACATATAGCATGAATTTTTAGCATTCTAAACACATTAAGTTAGATATTTCGCAAATTCAATTTAATCATGCTCAATGGAAGTAAGAATACCTAACTATGCATGTCAATTTCAAAATCCTATGACATGTTTACTTGTTATTCTCCACTAATCATGGATACACATGTAAGAGATCTTCAGGGCTTTTCAGGGTTGTAATGTATGCTTAGGCATGTGTAGGTAAAAATAGGCATTTAGGCTCAATTTATGTACCATAAGCTCTTTTGCTTTAAATTCTTCCCTTTTCTTTTGATTTCCTTCTTTACTTCATACCTATCTTTCCCCTCTTTTGTTTCAAGAGAATGAAGTGTATTATGAATAACAGGCACCCCCAAACTTAGGCTTTTGCCTATTTATTATTACTTTTTCATTGGGGTGCATCAAAATTGTTCACTCTTTTTGTCTCTTTTTTAACACTTTATATTTCAATCACCTCAATTTTTCACTTATGGCACAAGTGTGGAATTATAAGGTGTCAAAGAAAAAGTGTAATTTTTAGGCTCAAAGGGGCTGACTAGGGATATTTTGAACGTCAGGGATAGGCAAAAATGGTAAGAAAGGGCTAACAAATAAATGCCTGAGTCATCTCCCTAACATGCATATCCTAATTATTTCGCCTCAAATAGCAAGCAATCATACACATAGGTTTAATCATAAACAATGCACAAGTCAAGCAAGATACCCCAAACAATCTGATTTCATGAATTTTTGGCATATCTAACCTAAGTGTTTAGATGGTTGATTCTAATTTCATTACATTATTCAACCTTACTTCACTAGGCGATTCCAGTAACTACAGTATGCATGATCTTAAATAAAATTATGACTAAAAAATACTCAAAAACACACAAAACAAATCAAAAAGACTCAAAAACAATAAGACACCCCCCAAACTTAAATCACACATTGTCCCCAATGTGTGCAAGTCTCAAAAAAATTAAAAGAAAAAAGGACAACGTACAACTTGGTTTAAAGTGGTGGCGGTGACTAATGCATGGCAGATAATGTCATGAATCCCGTCAGAGTGGAAGAGCTTTGGATTTTTGATTTGGAGAGAGAAAAATCGGATTAGGGCTTCTTCAAAATTCGATTTCGTCGCGGCCGCGCCTCGCAACCGCACCGCGCGCCAAACTTCGCAACCCTTCGAACTTCAGCCGTGGCGCCCAAACTTCAGAGCTCTTCTGGACTTTTGGCGCCACGACGTTGGGCCGATTTTTTTCTTTTCTTTTGATTTTTTCAGTTTTCGTCCTCCAAATTTTTGGCCCTGCACCTGTCATCACAACATATAAACAATACCCTCCGTGAGACTGTTCTAAGTAAAAACTAAATTGCATTAAATTGAATAAAATAAAATAACTTTGGGTTGCCTTCCAAGTAGCGCTTTCTTTAACGTCTTTTAGCCGGACGCAAGTTCTTTACTCAAGAGGCGTGGGGTAGATTAACCCCGCAGCCTATCCATTTCATCAACATTTTTCGCTTCCTCCTTCTATTTTTTTTTTCAAGAGGAGGTTTAACATTACTTACCTGTTTTGGCGGGTTTATTTCCTTTGCTTTTGCTTGTGCTGGCTCAACCGATGTGCTGACAGTGCTAACTGCAAAGCACTTGCTCATGACTGGGGGTTTAATGATGTGTTTGAACACCTTGAACACCATCTCTTCATTTTCCACTCTAAGTGTCAGCTCACCCTTCTCCACATCAATTAGGGCTCTCCCGGTTGCCAAGAATGGTCTTCCCAATATGATGGGGATCTCATCATCTTCCTCCATATCAAGGATGAGGAAGTCCGCAGGAAAGAAGAATTTTCCTACCTTAACTAAGATATCTTCAATTGTTCCCCTAGGATGCACCCCTGTCCTATCTGCTAACTGCAAGCTCACAGTGGTTGGTTTGGCTTCACCTAACCCCAACCACTTAAAAACAGACAAAGGCATAAGATTTATGCTAGCCCCCAAATCACAAAGGGCCCTATTACATGTCACCCTGCCAACTGTGCAAGGCAATGTGAAGCTCTCTGGATTCTTGAGTTTGGGGGGTAATTTCTTCTGCAGGATGACACTGCATTCCTCTGTCAGTGCCACCATCTCATACTCCGCCAACTTCTTCTTCTTTCCAAGAATTTCCTTCATGAATTTAAAATAAGTAGACATTTGCTCCAATGCCTCAATGAATGGAATGTTAATGTGTAGCTTTCTGAATATCTCCAAGAACTTAGAGAGTTGTTTATCAACCACTTTCTTTTGCAACCTCTGCGGGTAATGAATCCTCTCAGTATATTCCTTCATTGGGAAGGTTGGAGCTATCTCTAACATCGGGCGATCTTCAGTAACCCTCTCCCTCTCTGCATCTACTATCTGTTCAACCACAGGCTGGGGTGTAAGTTGTTCTAACTGTTTTCCATTCCTCAGCTGCACCGCTTGTCACTGTTCTCTGGGGTTCATCTCTGTATTGCTAGGCAAAGTGCCCTGTGGCCTGTTGTTTGTCATCTTCGCTAGTTGTCCCGCCTGCGTCTCCAAATTCCTGATAGAGGATCTGGTCTATGTCATGAACTGGGTCTGTGAGTTGGTGAGTGTCAACAGGGCTGCTCTCAACTCATCTGGCTTCTCTTGTTGAGCAGGTGCACTAAATTGTTGTGAAGATGAGGCCTGAGTGAATGGTTGTTGATTCTGGTATTGGCCTCGAAATTGGTTCTGCTGCCCTTGATCACCCCTCTATGAAAAGTTAGGGTGAATCCTCCACCCTGGATTATAGGTATTTGAATAGGGGTTGTTCTGGGGCCTTTGATAATTCCCTGACATTCTGCTTGCTCGATCGAGATGTTGTTAGGATCTGCTGATGGGCACCTATCAAAGGTATGTGGACCTCCACACATCTCACAACTCAATGGCATTTGAACTCCATTCACCGACACTGTGTTTTGTTGCAGTTGCTTGGTCAAGAGAGCAACTTGTGCATTTAATGCTGTGATGACATCAATCTCATGAACTCCTGTTGCTCTTCTTCCACTCACCCCTCTGTCCTCTGTTACATGATTATTGGTGGCCATGTCTTCCAATAAATCATGAGCTTCGTGTGTTGTCTTTCTCATGAAAGTTCCACCTGCGGCTGCGTCAATGATAGTTCTAGTGGTCCCGCTTAGCCCATTGTAGAAAATATGGACCAAATTCCACTACTCAATGTTATGATGTGGACACTTCATTTGCAAATCTTTAAATCTCTACCAAGCCTCATAGAGTGACTCTCCATCAGCTTGATAAAAATGTTCAACTCCCCTCTCAGCTTAACGACTTTGGACGGTGGAAAGAACTTTGCTAAAAACTTATGTGTCAGCTCCTGCCATGTGAATATCGAATCTGTGGGCAAGGAATTCAACCAAACTTTCGCTCTATCCCTGAGTGAGAAGGGGAAGAGCCTCAATCGGATGTCTGTGTCAGTAACGCCATTATACTTGAAAGTTGCACACAACTCCAAGAAGTTCGCTATGTGCATGTGAGGATCTTCTGATGGCAACCCTCCGAACTGAACATTATTCTGCACCATACTCAGGATCGTCGGCTTGATTTCAAAATTATTTTCTCCTATTACTGGGAGCCTGATGCAAGTTTGTGCTTCATTCACCGTTGGCAGCACATAATCTCCCAAGCTTCTCTCAGCTTGGACCTGGACCCTCTCTTCTACATCCATTGGCAATCTCCGGGGCATCCTTTAGTTAGGTTGATGATCACTTAACCCTTCATTCATCTCATTATTGTTCTGCAAGCCCCCCATTGCTATTAAGGCCAAACTTCGTTGGTTTCTCTTGTTCTGTTTGCAAGTCTTTTCAATCTCCGGGTTGAAGGGAACACGTATATCTGCTCCTCTTCTCCTTCGCATAAACTAGATGCCTGCAACAGATCAAAATAAATAAACGGATCACGGCGCACTGGTTTCACGAATAAAATAAAAGCTTAATAAAAAGAAAAAAAAACCAAATTAGAAATTAAGAATAGATAAAATGATATTGAACTACGCCAATCCCCGGCAACGGCGCCAAAAACTTGATGCGCGATTTATGCACACACTAACGCAAGTGCACGTGTCGTGACAAGTAATATAGTCTAGAAGACCGAGTTATCGTCCTCAGGGATTAGTGTTCAATTCTCAAACTCTATTCTATGGTATCTATTTGGTAACCGATGATTGATGAATTGTTTATAACTATAATTATGAATGCTAACTAAAATACTTTGTTTTACTTCAGATATGGTGGAAATAGGGCTTCCAATTCTCCTCAACTATCCGCTCATCTTACTTGTTAATGCAATTAATTATGGTTCTTCTTCTATTTTGATATAGCAGGTTAACTAAACCGTTTTATACTCCTGTTAAGGTAATATAAACACTCAACCCCAATATAGAACCCTTCTATCTTTCAGTGATAAGATTGACTATAAAGGATGATTAAGAGCAATAACTTATTAAACTACACAAGTATCGGGGTACTTTCGTCCACGATTTAACCTATGTTTATTAAACTATAGCACATTCACAATCTCCCCTTTCGGCTTTCGATTAGAAATCATATGGATTATGATAATTAGTGATCAATTAATTACCAAACATTCAAGACAAATATTGAATAAATCTCAACAATGATAAGAAGAAATCAAAACATGCATTAATTCATAAGAATGAGTTTTAAGTGATTTGATATGGAAAGCCCTAAATTAAGTTAGTTCCTAGCCATAGACATATCAAGAACTAAACTAATATCTAACATAAACTATAAAGAAATAAAACAAAGAAACAAGAAATTACACAAAAGTGGTCTCCAATCTTGATCTCCAAGGTTGTGATGAATTGACAAGGGTTTTGAACACTTAATGCTGACCTAAAATCTCCTTTTTATAGCCTTCAACTCGTCCTCCCAGCTTTCCTTTCAGGCATTGGACCATTCCCATTCGAAATTGGAAGAAATCTCGCCTGCCGCTGCGTTCCAGAATCAGCCATGGCCAAACTCCTGCAGTTCTTTGTAATTTGGGCGTCGCGCGCCTGATGTCTTGGTTGGAGGAGCCGCCTGCTTTCGTCTGCCGCCAACTTTCTCGCTTTTTGAGCTCTGGGACCTCTGTTTCTGCCCTCTTTTTTCTCCTTTTCGCCAATGAGCCACTTTAAATCATTATGACTCAAAAGAAAGAAAATTTATCCTAAGACGACACGTATTTGTACAAAAATGGGCAAACGACTAACTAAAAATGACTCAAAAGGTGTATATAAAATACACCGATCAAACACCCCAAACTTAACCTTTGCTCGCCATCGAGCAAAGATCAAAAGAAAGAATTAAAGACAAGAGGAAAAAGGAAATAGACTGACTCAAAGACACTGATCACTTAGCTGCATCATTGTTACTTAGAAAAGCATGAAGGTTAGCAGAATAATATGCAGAAACATATAGCTTGAATTTTTAGCATTCTAAACACATTAAGTTAGATATTTCGCAAATTCAATTTAATCATGCTCAATGGAAGTAAGAATACCTAACTATGCATGTCAATTTCAAAATCTTATGGCATGTTTACTTGCTATTCTCCACTAATCATGGATACACATGTAAGAGATCTTCAGGGCTTTTCAGGGTTGTAATGTAGGCTTAGGCAAGTGTAGGTAAAAATAGGCATTTAGGCTCAATTTATGTACCATAAGCTCTTTTGCTTTAAATTCTTCCATTTTCTTTTGATTTCCTTCTTTACTTCATACCTATCTTTCCCATCTTTTGTTTTAAGAGAATGAAGTGTATTATGAATAAAAGGCACCCCCAAACTTAGGCTTTTGCCTATTTATTATTACTTTTTCATTGGGGTGCATCAAAATTGTTCACTATTTTTGTCACTTTTTTAACACTTTATATTCCAATCATCTCAATTTTTCACTTATGACACAAGTGTGGAATTATAAGGTGTCAAAGAAAAAGTCTAATTTTTAGGCTCAAAGGGGCTGACTAGGGATATTTTGAACGTCAGGGATAGACAAAAATGGTAAGAAAAGGCTAACAAATAAATGCCTGAGTCATCTCTCTAACATGTATATCCTAATTATTTCACCTCAAATAGCAAGCAATCATACACATAGGTTTATTCATAAACAATGCACAAGTCAAGCAAGATACCCCAAATAATCTGATTTCATGAATTTTTGGCATATCTAACCTAAGTGTTTAGATGGTTGCTTCTAATTTCATTACATTATTCAACCTTACTTCACTAGGCGATTCCAGTAACTACAGCATGCATGATCTTAAAAAAAATTATGACTCAAAAATACTCAAAAATACACAAAACAAATAAAAAATACTCAAAAACAATAAAACACCCCCCCAAACTTAAATCACACATTGTTCCCAATGTGTGCAAGTCTCAAAAAAATTAAAAGAAAACAGGACAACTTACAACTTGGTTTAAAGTGGTGGCGGTGACTAATGCATGGCAGATAATGTCAGGAATCCCGTCAGAGTGGAAGAGCTTTGGATTTTTGATTTGGAGAGAGAAAAATCGGATTAGGGCTTCTTCAAAATTCAGAATTTCTGTCGCGGCGTCGCGGCCCTGCAACTGGCACCGCGGCGCCCAAACTTCTGCAACCCTCTGAACTTCCAACGCCGTGGCGCTCTGATTTGGCGTCGCGGCGCCCAAACTTCAGAGCTCTTCTGGACTTTTGGCGCCACGGCCCTGCAACTGGCGCCGCGACGCTGAGCCAATTTTTTTCTTTTCTTTTGATTTTTTTCAGTTTTCGTCCTCCAAATTTTTGGCCATGCACCTGTCATCACAACATATAAACAATACCCTCCGTGAGACTGTTCTAATTAAAAACTAAATTGCATTAAATTGAATAAAATAAAATAACCTTGGGTTGCCTCCCAAGTAGCACTTTCTTTAACGTCTTTTAGCCGGACACAAGTTCTTTACTCAAGAGGCGTGGGGTAGATTAACCCCACAGCCTATCCATTTCATCAACATTTTTCGCTTTCTCCTTCTATTTTTTTTTCAAGAGGAGGTTTAACATTACTTACCTGTTTTGGCGGGTTTATCTCCTTTGCTTTTGCTTGTGCTGGCTCAACCGATGTGCTGACAGTGCTAACTGCAAAACACTTAATCATGACTGGGGGTTCAATGATGTGTTTGAACACCTTGAACACCATCTCTTCATTTTCCACTCTAAGTGTCAGCTCACCCTTCTCCACTTCAATTAGGGCTCTCCCGGTTGCCAAGAATGGTCTTCCCAATATGATGGGGATCCCATCATCTTCCTCCATATCAAGGATGAGGAAGTCCGCAGGAAAGAAGAATTTTTCTACCTTAACTAAGATATCTTCAATCGTTCCCCTAGGATGCACCACTGTCATATCTGCTAACTGCAAGCTCACAGTGGTTGGTTTGGCTTCACCTAACCCCAACCTCTTAAAAACAGACAAAGGCATAAGATTTATGCTAGCCCCAAAATCACAAAGGGCCCTATTACATGTCACCCTGCCAACTGTGCAAGGCAATGTGAAGCTCCCTGGATCCTTGAGTTTGGGGGGCAATTTCTTCTGCAGGATGACACTGCATTCCTCTGTTAGTGCCACCGTCTCATACTCCGCCAACTTCTTCTTCTTTCCAAGAATTTCCTTCATGAATTTAAAATAAGTTGGCATTTGCTCCAATGCCTCAATGAATGGAATGTTAATGTGTAGCTTTCTGAATATCTCCAAGAACTTGGAGAATTGCTTATCAACCACTTTCTTTTGCAACCTCTGCGGATAAGGAATCCTCTCAGTATATTCCTTCACTGGGACGGTTGGAGCTTCTCCAAATTCCTGATAGAGGATCTGGTCTCTGTCATGAACTGGGTCTGTGAGTTGGTGAGTGTCAACATGGCTGCTCTCAACTCATCCGCTTCTTGCGAGCAGCGACTGAATTGTTGTGAAAATGAGGCCTGAGTGAATGGTTGTTGATTCTGGTACTGGCCTCGAAATTGATTCTGCTGCCCTTGATCACCCCTCTATGAAAAGTTAGGGTGATTCCTCCACCCTGGATTGTAGGTATTTGAATAGGGGTTGTTCTGGGGCCTTTGATAATTCCCTGGCATTCTGCTTGCTCGATCGAGATGTTGTTAGGATCTGCTGATGGACACCTATCAAAGGTATGTGGACCTCCACACATCTCACAACTCAATGGCATTTGAACTGCATTCACCGACACTGTGTTTTGTTGCGGTTGCTTGGTCAAGAGAGCAACTTGTGCATTTAATGCTGTGATGACATCAATCTCATGAACTCCTATTGCTCTTCTTCCACTCACCCCTCTGTCCTCTGTTACATGATTATTGGTGGTCATGTCTTCCAATAAATCATGAGCTTCGTGTGTTGTCTTTCTCATGAAAGTTCCACCTGCGGCTGCGTCAATGATAGTTCTAGTGGTCCCGCTTAGCCCATTGTAGAAAATATGGACCAAATTCCACAACTCAATGTTATGATGTGGACATTTCATTTGCAAATCTTTAAATCTCTCTCAAGCCTCATAGAGTGACTCTCCATCAGCTTGATAAAAATTGTTCAACTCCCCTCTCAGCTTAGCGGCTTTGGACGGTGGAAAGAACTTTGCTAAAAACTTCTGTGCCAGCTCCTGCCATGTGAATATCGAATCTGTGGCAAGGAATTCAACCAAACTTTCGCTCTATCCCTGAGTGAGAAGGGAAAGAGCCTCAATCGGATGACGGCGTCAGTAACGCCATTATACTTGAAAGTTGCACACAACTCCAAAAAGTTCGCTATGTGCATGTGAGGATCTTCTGATGGCAACCCTCTGAACTGAACATTATTCTGCACCATACTCAGGATCGCCGACTTGATTTTAAACTTATTTGCTCCTATTACTGGGAGCCTGATGCAAGTTTGTGCTCCATTCACCCTTGGCAGCACATAATATCCCAAGCTTCTCTCAGCTTGGACCTGGACCCTCTCTTCTACATCCATTGGCAATCTCCGGGGCATCCTTTACTTAGGTTGATGATCACTTAACCCTTCGTTCATCTCATTGTTGTTCTGCAAGCCCCCCATTGCTATTAAGGCCAAACTTTGTTGGTTTCTCTTGTTCTGTTTGCAAGTCTTTTCAATCTCCGGGTTGAAGGGAACAAGTGTATCTGCTCCTCTTCTCCTTCGCATAAACTAGATGCCTGCAACATATCAAAATAAACAAACGGATCACGGCGCACTGGTTTCACGAATAAAATAATAGCTTAATAAAAAGAAAAAAAAGAAAAACCAAATTAGAAATTAAGAATAGATAAAATGATATTGAACTACGCCAATCCCCGGCAACGGCGCCAAAAACTTGATGCGCGATTTATGCACACACTAACGCAAGTGCACGTGTCGTGACAAGTAATATAGTCTAGAAGACCGAGTTATCGTCCTCGGGGATTAGTGTTCAATTCTCAAACTCTATTCTATGTTATCTATTTGGTAACCGATGATTGATGAATTGTTTATAACTATAATTATGAATTCTAACTAAAATACTTTGTTTTACTTCAGATATGGTGGAAATAGGGCTTTCAATTCTCCTCAACTATCCGCTCATCTTACTTGTTAATGCAATTAATTATGGTTCTTCTTCTATTTTGATATAGCAGGTTAACTAAATCGTTTTATACTCCTGTTAAGGTAATATACACACTCAACCCCAATATAGAACTCTTCTACCTTTCGGTGATAAGATTGACTATAAAGGAGGATTAAGAGCAATAATATATTAAACTACACAAGTATCGGGGTACATTCGTCCACGATTTAACCTATGTTTATTCAACTTTAGCATATTCACAATCTCCCCTTTCGGCTTTCGATTAGAAATCATATGGATTATGATAATTAGTGATCAATTAATTACCAAACATTCAAGACAAATATTGAATAAATCTCAACAATGATAAGAAGAAACCAAAACATGCATTAATTCATAAGAATGAGTTTCAAGTGATTTGATATGGAAAGCCCTAAATTAAGTTAGTTCCTAGCCATAGACATGACAAGAACTAAACTAATATCCAACATAAACTATAAAGAAATAAAACAAAGAAACAAGAAATTACACAAAAGTGGTCTCCAATCTTGATCTCCAAGGTTGTGATGAATTGAAAAGGGTTTTGAACACTTAATTCTGACCTAAAATCTCCTTTTTATAGCCTCCAACTCGTTCTCTCAGTTTTCCTTCCAGGCCTTAGCCCATTCCCATTCGAAATTGGCAGAAATCGCCGGCCGCGTTCGTGAATCAGCCATGGCGCGGCAAACTCCCCGCAGCTTCAGACTTGGGCGCCGCGCGCTCGATGTCGCTGGTTGGAGGAGCGCTCGCTTGCGTCTTGCCGCCAACTTTCTCAAAATGTGTATATAAAATACACCGATCAGTTATCACGACACTGGCTACCATGGTCAAAACACCAAGGCGGGCTAATGCGGACTCAAAATCGGTCCCAGTGTCGAGTTATGACGATACTGGGCTACCATGGTCAAACACTGGCGCGGCCGACGCGACTCAAAACTGCTCCAAAGGTCGAGTTATGACTACACTGGGCTACCATGATCAAAACACCAAGGCGGGCTAACGCGGACTCAAAATTTGTCTCAGTGTCGAGTTATGACGACGTTGGGTCGACGTGATGTTAAAATAAAATAAAAATAAACTAGCTTGAACCTAGGGGTGTACCGGTATCGACTTATGATGCTGGGTTTATGGTGATGTAGAATGAGCGACCGACGCTGAGGCTTTACGCCATTCGTCAAGGTTGCCCCAACAAATTGCCCTGCTCATCAGAAGAGAAAATCTACGGTGCTCTCGCTTCCCGCATGCTAAGACTTAAGCAAACGGTTAGTGCATAACTGTTACGGCAAAACGATAACGCATGAATTTATAAGCAATGTAACTGTGTGAGTAGAAAATGTTATCCTGTAGAAATGTGATGCTTGTTGTGTTGATGTGATGCTGCAAATGCTGTTATTTTCGTCCTTGCACGGGCGCGTTGTGATTGTGAATGCGGATATGTTGTCTTTGCTGCAATCGCCTTTAGATCAAGCTCTGTAGACTAAAGCTCAAGAAAAAATTAGTGCGTAACTGCTAAGACAAAAATAATAAAGCATGAATATATAAGAAATGCAATTCTGAGAGTAGAGAAAGTGTCCTTGCGTAGATGTGATATGCTGATGATGTCGTCTTTGGACGGGGCGTCGTTTCGGACTTGGCGTCATTTTCGGACTTGACGTCGTTTTCGGACTTGGCATCGTTTTCGGACTTGGCGTCGTTTTCGGACAAGGCGTCATTTTCGGACTTGGCGTCGTCTTCGGACTTTAGCGTCGTTTTTTGGACTTGGCGTCGTTTTTGGACTTGGCGTCGTTTTCGGACATGGCGTTGATGAAGACGTCATTGTGTTGATGCTACTATTCTTGTGAATTAATGCTCCTGTATGATGTCTAGGATGCTGCGAATGCTTATGCCGTCTCTGCTCGGACTTGCGGGATGCTGCGAATGCTTGCTGAATGTTGCTAGTGCTGATGTAGTTTATGCGCGGTCTTGCTGGAATTGTTCCTGTAAATTAAGGACCCAGTAGGCTAAAGCTTAAAAAAAAGTTAGTGCATAAATTTTGAGACAAAATGATAAAGCTCGAATGTGATTTTGTGAGTAGGGGTGTTGTAATGTGCTGAAGATATCATTGTTGCAGATGCTTGCGTGGCGTTATCGTAGACGCACGCCGATGACGCCGCGTTGCGACATTGCCGCCGCGACGTTGCGTAGACGTAATGCTGATGGCGTCATTGCGTAGACGTAATGTTGATGACGTCGCTTCGGACGCTGTTGGCGTCGCCGCGTAGACATACGCCGCCGCGCCGTTGCATAGACGTGATCGGCGACGCCGCCGCTCGACGTGCCGCCGGGCATCGCTGCGTGTAAACGCAATGATGGCGCCATGCGTAGACGTAATGCCGGCGACGTTGTTGCCGGACGCGGCCGATAACGCCGTTATGCGGATGTTTTGCGGCCGATAACATCGCCGCTCGGACGTGTTGCGGCCGATAACGCCGCTCGACGCTGGGCCAGCGATGTCGCCGCTGGACGTGTTGCGGCCGGCGACGCCGCGTTCGACGTGCCGATAACGCCGCCGCTCGACGCTGCGGCCGACGACGCCGTTATGCGGACGTATTGCTATCGGGCGCCGCTGCGTAGACGCAATGTTGACGATGGCGTCGTCGTAGACGTAATGATGACGCCGTCGTTCGGACGTGTTGCCGCTGGCATCATGCGTAGACGTAATCGCCGATAACGCCGTTATTCGACGCGTTGATGCTCAGAGAATAAATGCTCATGCAAGCTAATCTTGAGAAAAATTAGTGTATAACTGTTAAAACAAAATGATAAATATATGAGAAATGCAATTCTGGGGGTAGAGATATCGTCCTTGGGCGGACGTGCTAAATGCTGCAACTGCTGAGATGTTGCTGTAATGTGTTTTTTGTGAATCGTGCGTTTGTGCACCGCATGGATTAAAATTTTAACTTTATGCCCGAGCTGATGCGCTAGATTTTTGTTGCGGAATTTTGAATTTTGATTGTTGATTGTTGATGCCTCTTTCTGCTTCTGCTGTTTCTACTGCGGATTTTGAACTTTGGATTGTTGTCATATCCTCTGCCTCTGCTGCTTCTTTCTGCTTCTGCTAATACGAAGAAACTTTTTGCCGTATTTTCTGCTTCGGTTGTTGCACTTTCTGCTTCTGTTAATATGAAAAACCTGCGCTCAAAGAAAATTTGTGAGTTTGGGGGGGTGGTCGATTCGTATTTGACTTCGCATCTTGTTTCTTGACATCTGCGCTACCGCCTGCTTTGGACTCGCAATCGCCCAGTTTCCTACCTTGTCCCAGTTTGAATATGCAAAGGGCGTTTGGCCTAAAGTGGGTCTCAATGGAGTTGCTTGTATGTTATGTGTATTCTCGTTACTTTCAAAACAAAGGGAAATTTTGCTAATGGTGTGACCGAAGCCGATTTAGGCCGCCTACGTATCCCCATGAGGGAATCAGGTCATGACGTAGTTCATTACAAGCGAAATTGGGTAAAATTAAAATTTCTAAAGGTGGGACCGAAGCCGATATGGCCGCCTACGTATCCGCCAAGGGAATCAGGTCGAACATAGTTCCAATTACATGAAAACTTAAGCAAAACATTATTAAAACTTAAATATGAGTCTTAAATTATTCTGCTAAACTAAATTGCTCTTCTTACCTAGACTCTAGGCGGACCAGAACGAGGGTGCAAATCCAATCTACCAATATGCCTCCTTGATCTGCATCATGGCTGGCTGGGTCTTCGTGTTCTGCCAGCAGTATCTCCTTCTTTTGACTTCTATGTGGTGCATGCTTGGATAAATGACTGATTCAGGCGGAGCGGGTTCTGGCCAGGGAACACCTCTCTTCCTTTGGGGTTCATTGTACTTATTGGGGGAGACATCCTCCACCTGAATGACTCCCTCTTTGATCAGCTCCCTTACTTTGTCTCTGAGTGTATAACACCTTCCCATGTCGTGTCCGATGGCTCCAGAATGGTATGCACAACTTTTGTTCTTATCATGAGCTTTGGACTTGGGATTGGGAACATTCTTTGGAATTGGCTGGAGAATCCCTGCAACTCTCAACCTCTCGTACAACTGCGACAACGGCTAAATGGGTGTATATTTTGGCTGGCCTTTCTGTGGCATTTAGGTGGGGTGTGAAGATGTTTAGTGGACGGGCCTTTGGCCGTGGCGTATACACGTGTGAGTATCGCAAGGGGTTGTCGTATGTGTTGCGAAAATAGGTTTGTGGTGGCTTTTTATCTTGGTTTGTGTTTGACTTGGGTAGGGTAGACATTTGGTTTTGTGTGGGATATATGGGTGCATTGTATATTGGCTGAGTGTGGTAAATGGGATATGTGGTAAGAGGGTACTGGTAATAATTTGGAAGATTTTGACTGTTTTGGTTATTTGCAGTGACGAGTGCTTTAGTGAGGTTTCATAGCCTTTTAATTTCGGCCTGCAGGGTTGCCATTTGTTGCGGTAATTGGGCGAGGTGTTCGATCGGATCTACGCTGCTTTTCTTTTCTGAGACCTCTGCTTTGTCTATAGGAACCAAGACGGGTTTCGACTCGTTCTACTCAAATGCCCTTGAATTAGTCATGTCGCTGGATCGTGCCTTGGATCTTGTGAAATATCGATACTCTGTCATTTCTTAGTCAAATACAAATTGACCTTTGGGGAAGATGATAAATCCTTTTAGCAAGTATGTGTTGCACATAAATTGTCACATTGCAAGCGAGTCCTAACATGCATGGGGACCCCTTTATGCCAGAGGTAGGCCTAAACGTCACATATGCGAGGTTATGATGGATTTGTCCAAGCCATCCAACTGTAATGCTTTTGTTGGAAATGGTGATCAAATGACGGTGCACTTTTTCCAATTTCAGCATGTCATGATTAGGCTTGGATTTGTCTATCATTGTCACGCTACACATAGTATGCTGGTTGGTCTTTGGGTTGAGAAACCCGTCGACAAGTTTGGTGTTTTCCTAATTGTGGTGTCGATACCAAGGATCGATCCACCTAAGGTAAATGCATGCATGCCTTAAAATAAATGGTGGTATAGCTCTATCCTGAGTTTCTAAGATTTGGCTTTACTAGACGCAAGGCTCCCGAGCGGACAACTCGAGTGAGAAGGCTACGCGGCCACCGGTTAGACCGGACACTCCACGTATATTACCAACTCTCCTAAATTTGGGTTTTGAAGAAAGAATTTTGCTGATGCACTAGGCGCACCTCGCATGTAGTGTGTGATAGTGTGAATTTTCCAGAGTGGAAGAAATATGAGCGGAATGTCAGTTTAAGGAAAGCAGTAAAGCAAATAGCAATTAAAATAAATAAAACAAAATACAGCACACAAAAATTAAATGCAAAAATAATGCCAAATAAATAACCCTAGGTCTGTTGTGGTTAAGAATCATCTTCCCCAGCGGAGTTGCCATTTCTGTCACGCCCTTTTTCGACCGCGACATTATTCTAGCGAATCCTGCTACTAAGAAAAAATGTTAGAAAATAAAATGCTATGCTAAAAGTGCTAAAATGTGCATTAAAAGGGGTGCTAAGAGTGCTAAAGGGGTTAAAATGCTAAAGTGGTACTAGGGTTGCTAAAATGCTAAAGGGGATGTTAAAAGGGTTCGCGGAGTCGCCACCTAATTAGTTTGGGTGAATTAGGACACCTAAATGTCAACTAGGTTAAAGTTAACATTAACTCCATCTTAATGGTCTGCAAAACTAGTGAGATTCTGGGCAGGAGTTCTTTATTATCCTAAAGGAAAGGGGTTAGGCACCCTAAATGATCTGTTAACTTGCGGTTGTCCGTTCAAACCTAGGGTAATTATTATGCATGCTAGAATAGTATTTATGTAAAAGTATTTGTAAGCTAAAAAATGTATTTTTTTTGGACAAAATGTAACACTTGTTTATAAAAGATAAAGTTAGTTTTTGGAAAGATATGCATTCATAAGGTATTTAAATAACATGCTATATATGACATAGGAATAGTAATGCAAAAGCTATGATGACCAAAGTATATATACCTATATATGAGATGCCCAAAAAACGTTGATTAAACCTATGGTAAAAAAACATAGTTTTGAATGCTATAAGGGTTTATAGAAAATGAATTTCTCATGTTAGAATTTGGCAGCGAATAACGTCTCGACTACTTAGATGACTATGAAAATGTTGCTAAATGATTTAACCATAATTTAAGTAAGCTAGAATAATTAACTTAAGGGGGAAGTAAATTCTATAGTTTCAAGGTTCGCCTATTAGAAGCATTCTATTGGTAGCATAAGGTTAGTGAATTAATTTACAGCACACAAAGAGGGCCGAGACAGGAATTAAAATGAGAGAGACTCTAAGGAAAGGCGATGTTCTTTGCCGGGTAGCTTGAAATTCCCAACAAGGATGTAGGCGCGAATGACACGTAGATGCAAGTCTTCGCTCTTTGTAAGAGGCGGGATGAGTCTCATATTGAGACTCGCCATTTGCTCCCATGCATTGCGATTCATGTAAAAGAAGGAAAAGGATAAAGATTAGTACATGTTCAAACCATCTTAATAAAGCAAGTAAACGACACATATAATTCCTAACACATACATGGTTCGATTCCCATTAAGTTGCATTAGCCCGCAATGATCAGCAGATTCAAACAACTAAGGCCCAACACATTTCATAAAAGAAGAAACCAGAGAAATCTATCACTTAAGCCTTGAATATATGTTAACCCAACTAACAAATAATCATGCGTGCATGCAGACCCAATCAGTGTATATTCACAGTAAGCGAGGGAGGAAAATAGATAACATTGACATAAAATTTAATACGTCCAGTCCGACTTAAGCGTGTATAAGTAACATTATATGTATCTATAACTAGAAAGAAACAAGCGGATGGACTTTGCCAAACACACGTCGGTCCAGACAGGTGTACATTAGAGCACATATCACAATATTTCAGTAAACTATCATTTTAATTCGACCTGGAAGTAGTTCCAACATATGCTGTCCAGAAACTAATTATCTAACACTGCATTAACATAATATGAATTAAACGAGCTTATTAACACATGATAAATATCCTGAATTCAGGCTATTCTTAAACTAAGTGTGACGTTGTTGGAGACTAAACAGAGACTCAAAATAGATGGGCATGTTTTCAAGTTATTTAATGCATAGTATAATCACCCAAGCACGCATAAGATCGTGATTCTAACGATGGCCTGAAGGCTTATCACAACGCTTATATTTGGATTTGTTATACCGAACACAGACCCAATCGATGGCTTAGAACATCAAAACTTCTCCTGGATAAGCTAACACACGTTAAAACAGATATGCCAACGCCGATGACTGAAATTAATGCCTAGATAACAAGAAGCACGCATATTTTCATAACCAATCAGTGTTTTCAATTAAACAACCTCATACCGATGAATACAGTAGTCTAAAATAATACATATTTAATCACGCCGACACACAACAATGCAAAGAAACGAACTGAGAAGAATTCGGATTTACTTTCTCCGGACAGCGAACCGAGACAGCGTATCAAGTCGTCGATTCACTCGAGAATGGCTATGCGAATGAAAAAGGTGAAGTCTTGGCTTTAAGAGAAGTTGCTAGTTCTTAATGGTTTTCGATGGTTCTTGCCTTTCGACTGATTTTTGAATGCCCCTACTTGTGCATATTAGTCGGTTTATATAGCTTCTATTTAGGTTTCAATTTATGGTAAGCTTTCGATGCGAATTCGGGACTGATTCTGCTTTGGTAATTACAATTCTTGATGCTGATTTGGGTAGTTTCAGGTATATTTTTTTCCTGCCATAAAGGGACTATTTGGTTCTATTCGGTTATGGTAAGTTATGATTTTGATTTAGTTGCTTGATTTGAGTGATTTTGAATGGTACTGGTAGGGGAAAGGAACCCATATTTCTTGGCGAGAATCGTGGGATTTGGCATGTCGATTTGGGAGAGGTGTGCGGCGGTTGCTTGATTTTTTTAGGGTTGGTTCTTTAGGTTTAAGGGAGAGGGACGATGGAAGTGTTCAGGGTGAGGTGCGGGGATAAAGGCTGAGGGGAGTGGGCTGAGGGTTGGGTTTTAATATTGGGCTTGGGCGATTTAAATTGTGTGTTAGGTAGAATTTAAGGTATTAGGAGTTAGTTTTAGGTGTTTTATTAGTTAATTAGTGATAAATAAATGGGGTTTTAGTTATTGCTTACTATTAAAATGACAAACGCGGATATGACATTTAAGGATTGCTTAATGCTTTTATAAATGTGACGTTATTATTTAAAATCTTATTTATTGTGCATTATTTATCATTATTTAAGTTAAAATTAAATTATCCTAATATGACTTTAGGTGCTTTATTAATCTAAGCTTGAGTCTAAATTATTACCAAAATAGAGACGGGCGTGCTGCTTAGTATTTTATAATGTGATGCCGTAAAATGGAAATTGAATGGGGTTTAGATTATTATTAAATTATTTAGACGCTAAATGCAGATATGTTATTTAGGGATTGCTTAATGCTTTTATAAATGCGACGCTATTATTAAACTCATGTATTAGATTAAAATTAATTTAAATTATAAATAATAATTATGAAATTGTCTTGCGTATTAATAAATGCGAATATGTTATTTAACACGACGTCATGGTTAAATTATTTATTTTATTGTATTTATTTATTTATTTATTTATTTATTTATTTATTTATTTATCATTTAAGAATTGTTTGGGTTTTAATTAATGGGAAATAGGGCTTATGAATAATATTCATGAAATTGTTGTTATTAAAATGACGAATGCGGATGTGAGACTCAAGGTGTGCACGTAAAATGCAGTGTCATTATTAAATTGTTTATTTATGCATGTATTAATATTTTATTGTTGCATTTTATTATTACAAAATTGTTAAATATTTTTGGAAAATTTAATGTGATTTTATAGTTAATGACTGGACGAGAGGGTCAAAATTAGGTGTCAACAACGTGTACTAATAGGCATAGAATCTCAATTCAATCTCATCACCATAATTAGAATATATCTCATATATTTTGTATATATTTAGTCATATAGAATTATGATAAGTAGAGGATTCATTATTGTACTACAGTTCTATACATTGTACACCATATATATTTGTATTAATGAGAAAGTCTCCTCAAGGGAGATTAATAATATTCTACATGATATCAAGAGCAAAAAAAAAACTTTCTGAGCAGCCTCTCTTGGTCACTGCCCATATTTTGTTCTCAATTTTAATTCTTTCTTCCATTCTCCCCCATTTTAATGGATATAATGGCTATTCCCACCTCATCCGCTGCTTCCGCTTCCAACCCTGTCGTTATCCAAACTCCTCTCACAACCCTCTCATCACCATCTTTCAATCCGGCTCTCGTCGTCACCCACATCAAGAACTTTTGATTCTTGATTAGGAAGATGGTCGGTGGAACTGTTCCGAATTCATGCATGTGTCTATCAGGTGCTTGACCATATTGACGACTCGGTACCTCATCCTCCTGATATGGATGACACCACATGGTGTCGCCTCAATGTCGTGGTCAAACAGTGGATATATGGCACTATATCCAAGAATTTACTTCTCACCATCATGAAAATGGGTGCCTCCGCCCGTGACCTATGGACACGGCTGGAAGAAATATTTCAAGACAACAAGAACACTCGTACAGTGTACTTGGAAGAAAAATTCAACACTGCCCATCTTAAAAATTTCTCTAATATGATAGAGTATTGCAAGCAGTTAAAACTGATGGCAGACCAATTGTCAAACGTTGGACGCCCGTGTTCGAAACAAAGATGGTGTTGATATTGATTGCAGGTCTCCCTAAAGGTGAATATGACACCCTAGCCACGATGATTCAGCAGGATGACCCTCTTCCCAGTTTCAACAAAGTCCGCTCGCAATATCGTGCAAAGCAAGACGAACATAACCAGTAGGCGTTAGCCATTGAAACGACTGCACAAAATCACGCCGCCGGCCAGCAGCCTCTGCCGGAGAACAGCCAGCCAAGGCAGAATCGCGGCGCCAGGGATGGTAGGGGGCGCGACAATGGGCGAGGCGCCAAGGGTTGCAATAAAGAAAAGGGCAAGCAGCCGCAACAGCCCAACTAGTTTCCTTCGTGGAGTTGGGCCCAGAAACCAGTACCCAGACCCCGTAGTAGGACTCCTTCCCAGGTTACTCTTCAGCCCAATATCCTTTTCGGTAGAAGTGCAGGCCCAACTCCGGTTATCGTCGGCCTAATATCAGCGGCACGAGCCCAGTTCCTCTGCGGTTCCGCGCGGCCCAATATCCCCACTAATTTGGGCCAGACGTTCAGTAGTATGAATCTGCAGAAGCCCGATAAAAATTGGTATATGGACTCCGGAGCCTCATCTCACCTCACCTGGTTTGCAGGTAATATTTTCCAATTATTTCGTTTAAAGTCTCCTCAATTTATTACAGTTGGCAATGGTCACCGCATTCCAACTAAGGGATATGGTCACGCTTACACTCTGCCACCTCACCCGCCCTTCTCCCTAAATAACGTCTTGTATACACCACACATCATCAAAAATTTAATATCCATTAGGAAATTTACTCGTAATAATTATGTGTCTGTTGATTTTGATCCATTTGGTTTTACTGTGAAAGATATATGTACGAGGACTCCTCTTACGAGATGCAATAGCATAGGGGACCTATATACGTTCACACCCTCATTCCTTTCCAGTTCTCGCTCACACTCCTCCCCAGCTGATCTGTCCTCGTCAATTTGGCACAATAGGCTTGGACACCAAGGAGCTCATGTCTTTAATTTCCTTAGAAGCAATAATTTTATTCATTGTAATGGGAAACTTGCCCAAAACTGCATTTCTTGTCAATTAGGCAAACATGTTCGCCTTCTGTTTAATTCATCTGTTAGTATTATGTTTGCTCCTTTTGATATTGTTCATGCTGATTTGTGGACGTCCCCTATTACTAGCTCCCTTGGTCAAAAATATTATCTCGTACTATTGGATGACTACTCTCACTTTAATTGGATTTACCAGCTAAAATTTAAGTCCGAAGTCTTTGCCAAATTTTTTAGAATTTTACACATTTATCAAAAAACATTTTGAACGAGCCATAAAATCTTTCTAATGTGACAATAGACGTGAATTTAACAATTTCGCGTTTCAAAATTTTGCAAAAATAATGGCATGGTCTTTCATTTCTCGTGTCCTCACACGTCCCCTCAAAATGGTAAAGTCGAGTGTATCATAACATGGTCCGCACTTTCCTGTTTCATGTCTCTCTCCATTTTCTTTTTGGATATATGCAGTAAAAATGGTAGAATACGTCCTTAATATTTTATCCACTAGTACCCTGCATAACATAACTCCAACCAAAATCTTACACTGTCAGACTCCCTCTTATAATCACCTTCGGATATTCAATAGTTTATATTATCCTAATCTTACATCCACTGCCCCTCACAAATTAGCCCCCGTACCACTCAGTGCGTCTTCTTAGGATTCCCATCCAACCATAGGGGTTATCTCTACTATGACTTGGCCACTTGTCAAATTCACGTATCTCGTCACATCACTTTTGACGAGACCTCATTCCCTTTTTCGAACATCCAAAAGTTTCAAAAACTGGACTACAATTTTCTTGATGAGTTATACCTTTCTCTTGTCATTTTTAGGGAACTGTGTCAGCCAAACACCACCGCCCAGTCACGGGCACCCACTGCCAGATGCCAGGACTACCCGTCGGCGTCCATATCACCTGTGCCAAATCTGTCACCATCTCCGTCGATTGCCACCACCTCCTGCAATCATCCACCCATCTCCACCAATCCACCGGTCATCGTCCCTACCTCTGTGTCGTCATTACAGTCTCCTCATTTAGCCACAAGCGGCCCATCCACCGGCAACCAGTCACCCAATCCCATTATCAGACATACTCCACCATCGACATCGCACCCCATCATACCATCCACTACCAGTCCCGGTACCCCGACAACAGTCATGAGATCATACCCAAAACCTGCAACTGCAATCGACCCAACCCAATCGATGCCCACCCTATCACCCGTCAATATTCCAACCAACCCTAGTTCAACAGACCAGTCAACTCATCCCCTTGATCACTCAGCACCCTCACACTGTATGGAAACTCGTGCCCAACATAGGATTTTCAAACCCAAAGTTCAATTTAACCTGTCCGCCCAAACATTTTCCCTTATTTCCAAAAGCAAAAAATTAGCCAAACTGGACTCGAATTGGAATGCGGCCATGTGTGAGGAGTTTAATGATTTAACGAAACAGCATACTTGGGACTTGGTTCCTACACCAGAGGGGGTGAATGTGGTCTGTTGTATGTGGTTTTTTCGTCACAAGTACAGAGATAATGATGACTTAGAGAGATATAAGGCCAGACTTGACTAATCAACATACATGTATTGATTGTGGTGAGACATTCAGTCCGGTTGTCAAACCCGTCACTATCCGCACAGTTATGTGTATTGCTATGGGCAAGCATTGGCGCATTCATCAACTTGATGAAAAAATGTATTTCTATATGGGAACCTGAAAGAATTTGTTTATATGCATCAGCCGTCTGTATTTGTCTATCCCGTCGCTCCTCAGTATGTATGTCGTCTGCTTAAGTCACTATATGGTTTGAAACAGGTCCCTCGAGCGTGGTATGATTGCTTTGCATAGTACCTTAGGCGGATTGAGTTCGTCTGCAGCAAGTGCGATAATTCTCTTTTTATCTTCCATCAAGGTAGTAACATTACTTATTTGTTATTATATGTGGATGATATTGTGCTTACTGCCTCCTCTGATGTATTAAAGACTGAGATTATTGCACTACTTAAGACGGAATTTTCCATGAATGACTTGGGGAATTTGAGTTATTTTTTGGGCATATCAGTGACTCGTTCTGCAGATTCTATGTTTCTATGTCAGCGTAAGTATGCAGATGAGATTGTATTCAAGGATAAAATGACAAAATGCAAGATCATGTCCACTCCGTCTCATTTCTTGATTTGCCAAGAAGCAAGCCACATTATCTCGTTCGAGTGTAGAAACAGAGTATAGAGGCGTTGCAAATATTATTGTTGAGATCTGTTGGCACCAAAACCTTCTTTTGGAGCTTCAATGTCCCTTGCATAAGGCGTTTGTAGTTTACTGTGATAACATATCCGCTATATATTTATCTCATAATCCGGTTCAACATCAGCGGACCAAGCATATTGAGATGAATATACACTTTGTTCGTGAGAAGGTTGTTCTGGGTCATGTTAAGGTGTTACATGTGCCTTCCTCATATCAGTACGCGTACATCTTCACAAAGGGTCTTTATCGACAGTTATTCCTCGACTTCAGATCCAGTTTCTGCCCGGCCTCCTCCCGCTCTGACTGAGGGGGTGTATTAACGAGTACTAATAGGCAAAGAATCTCAATTCAATCCCACCACCATAATTAGAATATATATGATATATTTTGTATATATTTAGTGATATATAATTATGGTAAGTAGATGATTCATTATTGTACTAGGGTTCTATATATTGTACACCATATATATTTGTATTAATGAGAAAGCCTCATCAAGGGAGATTAATACTATTCTACATTAACCTCCCTGGAACGACCGCAAGACTCAACCAAAAAAGACAAACTACATAATTTTTTCTTGTTACAGTGGTTGATTAGCTTCTAGGGGCATCTGTTGGGGTCCGAGGCTACGGATAATCAAGTAGGAGTAAGAATTAAAACAAACTTGAACAACTAAATAGTTACTCGATGTTGTCTTCCATGTTGTGTCAACACTTTGATAAAACAGTAATAAACCTTAAAGAGTAAATGCATCGGAAAAGTAAAAGACACAAGATTTATATTTTCAAGGGTATATATTAATATAACCCTTGATGGTCAATGACAGAAGTAATGTATATATTATATACAATTACAATTGAATTTCTTTTTACTATTTGTAGCAATGAAATAAAAAGAAATTACAAATAAAATGAAGTTGCAAATAACTTCAGCTTAAATAACTTCAGCTTAAAGATAAATATCTATAAAGAAACATACAACATCTTCATTATAATTTCTTCAACAATAAGCTTAATTTAGAATCTGGGCAGCAATAGTAATGTTGGACTAAATGTTGTTATACTACTTTAGGCTAAGGTGTTGATCCAGTTTCTGAATCTCTCCCTTTTTGTCTTTCTTCACAAAATTCCATACAAACCTAAAAATGCCTAGGATACTGATTCTAGATGTTTCCTTAACAATCTAAAGATCAGTATGAATGGGTCATGCTCCTCCTCAACCTGCAGTTACAAATTTCAAGTAATATTTGTATTGATGATTAGGTTAGAAAGAACTTATGTCCATTAGTCGTGACTTGCATACAATACAATCGTAGACAATCAACAACTAGCAGTTATAGTATTTACACAGTAAGAAAAAAACAATATCTACACGATTAAGCCATATTCCTAGTAAAAGTATTACAAACCAGCAAATAAAAAGAAATAAATAAACCAATGTATCAATTTTCAAATCAACACAAATCATCATTCTCATTCATAGACCTAACACCATCAGCTAGATTGATTGTGTTACAGTAGCTTCCAACAACTTTTTGTGACAAACCTTCTCAGCACCCATTAGTTTCTTCTCCTTCTTCATCTGGCCAGAAGCAGTCATCTCTCTCCCCCTGTACCTTTGCTTGGCATATCCTCTCATGTCTCTCCCTCTGTACCTTTGATTGGCCCTGCAAATCATCATTTTCTCCCTATTTTTTGTGAAGAAAGGATGTCCACATAATAGTATCTGGCTCGTACTAGCTCTTCAATCTGTATGTTTAGCTCAACAACATGCATTTGAAGCTATTCTCTGGACATTGGGAACTTACTCTCTTCTGTGTTGTCTGAAGTGTTGGAAACATCTGATGTTGTTTTTGTGTCCCAGTTTTCCTTCCTCCAGGGCAGATCAATTATTATGTCTCTGCTGTTCAATATTACTCTATGTACTGAGTATACCTCTAAGGCAGGACTCAACTTCTCTCCATTTGGGATTTTAAACCCTTGATTGAGCAGGATTTGATAGATTAAAGAGGGGTATGGAAGGACATAGATGTTATTTCTTTCTGTCAAATTGGCAACATGTTCAAATATTATGGTCTCTAAATCAACTCTTTCATTCCTTCCATCTTATATAGTAGTGTCACTTGCTATAGAGTTACTACTGTCTCATTAAGAGAAGGTAGACAGTTGAAAATGGCAAGCTTGTGCAAGGTTGTAAATAGGGTAGTTAGTTTGGACATAGGACTATGAGGTGCCCAAACTGTGATCAAATTCCCCGTAAGGTATTTGATCATGGAATTAAGCTCCTCTGTAGTGATATTGGATTGAGAGGGTCTTTTATTTATCGTTATCCATATAGTGGTGTTGATGATTTCAGGTGTAAAATTATATACTATGTTGTATAAATACACTTTCTCAATTTTTTTTGAGCTAGTATCTTTCACAACAGGTGCCAAGTTTGCAAAGAACACCCTAATCACCTTTTCACGATAGGAACTTTTTCCTGTTACTGAATTTAAGATATTACGACTGCTTAGAAAATCAACAAGACCATTATCGGAGAATGAGTTTAGGTCAATAACTTTCTCTCCCCTAATCATTCTATTTTTAAACAATTTCCAATTATCAGCGAATGATTTTGTTTGAAACACCTGGCAAAGTATCTATTACGTCTGATATAGGTCGTAGTACTAACAATCATGATTATTTAACGGTAACATGTCATTGGATAGATTATAAATGGTTTATGCAAAAATGTATTTTAGCGTATAGATATATAGATGATAGGCACACTGGTAATTTTATTGCAGAAAATATTTATTTTGTTTGTCATTATTATGACATAACTGATAAAATTATGACTATTACATTAGATAACGCTTCTACTAATAATTATGCTATTAATATTTTTTTTAAATAATTTAACTCCGTCTTTTCCAGATCATTTTCATATAAGATGTGTGTGTCATATATATAGAAGACTTGCTGAAATACTGGAGGGAGAATGAGAAGATATTTTCGACACTTTCAATGATGACCCGAGATGTTTTGAATATTCAAGCGTCATCAACGGCGTCTGAAAGCATTTTTTTTTCTGCCGGCAGATTTCAAATAGGAGAGCACATACACGCATTAGCCGGAGACAGTTTGGAGATTGCAGTATTATTCAGAGATTGGATAAGAGCGGAGAGGAAAATGTGCGATCAACCGGAGACGAATGAAGAAGAAGACGAAAACTACAACAACTCATCTGAATTCTGAAGGTATGAGTAGCGACGTGGAACAATTTGACCAACAAATATCATTTTCAACCGAAGAACCACATGAAATTATAAGGAAAATAGAATAGGTTTTTTTTTAAATGTAATTTCTTTAATAGAAATTTTACTATGTCATTTACAACTTTTGAACGACACTACAAAGTTGTAAATTTTGACAATTGTATCTGTATAATGTATTAGAAAAAAGTTATATTTCTATAAAATAATATAAAAGGCACAAAAACAGCCTTGGAATGTTTTTATTACACTCTTCTTCAATTATTGAGTTGTTTATATATATGTTTTTTTTTAATTAAGTGCAAAAAAAACGCTCCGTCCCGTCCCAGACCCCGACCCCTAGCCGACGGGATTCGGTCTCGTCCCGTCCCAGACCCCGACCCCTAGCCAACGGGATTCGGTCTCGTCCCGCCCGGACCTGCCCCGCCCCAGCTCGATCTCACCCCCTTCCCCTTCCCGCCCCGATCCCGCCCCGACCCGTCTCGGTCCACTGGCCACCCCTAAGTCCAGCACTAATAGTTTTTTCAAAGTCTTCCATAGCTTCTCTACTTACCATGTTTATGATTTGTTTTTTCATGTCCTTTATTGAAATTTGTTTTTAGATAACTAATTTATTGGCGCCTTTGATGAAAGCGATATGCATAATCTGTTTCTCTAATATTTTTGAAAATATTCATTTAATACGTTTTTAATAATTCTTATAAGATATATACCGTCAAACCTCTTTATAAAAATATTGTTGTGTCCGATTTTTTTTACTGTTATAGCGAATGACTGTTATATTGTAACAACATTTGATAACATCATTTGACAATTAAATAATAGTTGACTGTGATAGATAAAAAAGATGTGAAAGAATTTGGAAGATTTTTCTCAAATTATTTCTTCCCAAAATGGAATAATATATACATCAATAGTCATTAAATATGAATAATGAATTATGCCTATTGTATACCTAATTTACTAACATAATCCCTAATGTTCCTTCTATGAGTTATCATCTTAATATAATCTTCCATATACTATACTAAATATTAAGATATTCTACTAAGTAATAATCTTTACAATTAATATACAATTAAGTAGAATATTAATTCTAATATTCTAACACTCCCCCTCAGTCGAACCAGGAGGGCGGCGAACGCTGAGACTGTCCTGAAATTCTTCAAATAAAATCAGCGGAAGACCTTTTGTAAATATATCAGTTATTTGATGACGTGTCGGGACATGCATCATTATAACTTGGCCGCGGGCTACCTTCTCACGGACAAAATGTATGTCCAATTCAATATGTTTAGTGCGTTGATGATTAATTAGATTTCCTGACAGGTAAATGACACTAATATTGTCACAGTAGACCAGGGATGCTTTGGAGATGTGGCAATGCAACTCTAATAGTTAGTTACGAATCCAGCATGATTCAGACACCATATTTGCCACAACATGGTATTTAGCCTCAGCACTGGAATGGGACATTGTGTCTTGTCTTTTAGAAGACCAAGAGATTAAATTGTCACCTAAGAAAACACAGTATCCTGATGTGGACTGTCTGGTGTCCGGATATGTGACCAGTTTGGATATGGAAGAGGGATAGAGATGTAGACCGTATTCCAGAGTGCCCTGAACATATCTCACAATCCTCTTAAAAGCGTGTATATGTTCTTCCATAGGATTATGCATAAATAAACATACTTGTTGTACTGCATAGGTAATATCTGGTCTGGTGAAGGTTAGATATTGTAATGCTCCAGCTAGACTACGGTAGAGTGTGGGATGGTTTGCATGAGGATGCGCTCAATTTGGACTTAGTGTCTACCGGTGTGGCTGAAGGCTTACATGAAGACATTCTAGCTCGTTCAACAATCTCCGATGCATACTTCCTTTGAGAAAGAAATAAGCCAACAGAATGTCGGGTTACTGCTATTCCTAAGAAATAGTGAAGGGTACCCAGATCCTTCATGGCGAACTCAGTGCCAAGCTGTGACATTATACTTCTACGAAGAGAGTCAATGGAAGTAGTGAGAATAATATCATCCACATAGAGGAGTAGATACGCAACCTGACTTCCCTGACGGTAAATAAAAAGTGAGTTATCTGAGCGACTATGGGTGAAGCCAATAGTGAACATATAATCAGCAAAACGCTGGTACCAAGCTCGGGGTGCCTGTTTTAGTCCATACAAGGACTTTCTGAGTAAACAAACATAGTCCAGATATGTGGTGTCTCTGTATCCCAATGGTTGATGCATATAGACTGTCTCATTAAGATGACCATGGAAAAAGCATTCTTGACGTCCAATTGATGTAGAGACCATCCATTGGAAATAGCAATGCTGAGGACTATCCGGATAGTGGCTGGCTTGACGACCAGACTGAAAGTTTCTCCGCAATCTACACCAACTTATTGTGTCTTCCCATCACCTACAAGACGGGTCTTATGCCGCTCAAA
This sequence comes from Przewalskia tangutica, assembly GCA_029844215.1. Classification (NCBI taxonomy): domain Eukaryota; kingdom Viridiplantae; phylum Streptophyta; class Magnoliopsida; order Solanales; family Solanaceae; genus Przewalskia; species Przewalskia tangutica. The sequence continues at coordinate 42,283,378 of CM056723.1, read as the reverse complement.
AGAACCATCAGAATTTTCTTTATGACTAAAAATCCACATAGAGCGAATAATATTAGCATTAGACGGACGGGGTACTAAATCCCACGTCCTATTTTTAATTAGAGCATGATATTCGTCGTCCATGGCCATTTTTCAATTCGGGTCTTTTAAGGCAGACACTGGACTGTGAGGCAAAGGTGATTTGGAGACTTGGGTATGAAGACTGTATTTGGTATTTGGTTTGATGATGCCATGTTGACTCCGAGTGACAGGACGGTTTGTAGAGGGTGGTGGTCCAGTGGACAAATTCAGACGCGAATGACTGGGCTGTGTCGGTTCTGTTTGGACAGAACTGGGCCAAAGTTGTGTGGTAGAAAGGGGCCTAGGTCGCATGTCATTATGTTCTTGCGCCTGGGCCGAAGCAGCTGGGCTTGGGGAATGAGAATGAGTCGGCCCAGTTGGCTGGACAGTGTGTTCCAGCGGCTGGGTCACAGCTTTTGGGATCATATTTTGATTCATAAAATGGGTTACAAACGGTGATAACCCCTCACCCAAAAATTTATATGTTTGTAGGTTCGTCTCATGGGTTTTTTTAAAAGAAAAATGTGTTTCATCAAAGAGGACATGACGACTAGTGATCATCCTATTGGAGGATAAGTCAAAGCATTTGTAGCCCTTATGATGAGATGGATATCCCAAAAATACACATGGAGTGGACATTGGTTGTAATTTATGGATAGTGGTGGATGGGAATAACGGGTAACACAAGCACCCAAACACTCTTAAATGATCATTTGTAGGTTCCCGAAGGTAGAGCATTTGAAGTGGGGTTTGGTAAGACATATTCTTTTGTGGGAGAATTTTCAACAAATGTGTTGACACTTGAAGTGCATGATGCCAAAAATGGGGGGTACAGATGCATGAACAAGGGAAGTTCGGACAATATTATTTATGGTTCGTATCTTACGCTATGCCTTTCCATTTTGTGGAGAAGTATGGGGACAGGAGAACCTAAAATTCAACCCATGATTTTTGCAAAGATCCCAAAACCCTTTATTATCAAATTCTCTCTCATTATCACATTGTACACTTTTAATATCTCTCTCAAACTGTTTTTGGATAAACGCTCTAAAGGTGAGAAAGGTAGAAAATACTTGGGATTTTTTTGATAAAGGAAAATTCCACAAGTAATTTATGTAGTCATCCAAAATTAACAAGTAATATCTATGCCCTGAAGAGCTCAAGAGTGGAGATGTCCAAAGATCACAATGAATTTTATCAAATGGCAATAAAGTGCATGAGTTTGAAGAAACAAAAGGCAACTGAATATGTTTTCCCAACGGGCATGAGTAACACTTACTTAAAGTCTCTTTACAAGAAATAGAATTTTTGTGTGCAAGGAAATTTAAAATATTATTTCCCGGATGACCCAACCGTTCATGCCATAAATTAGAATTCAAAGCTGCAAAACTAAAAGGTTGCTGAAATGAATGCAAAAGTGATGTAACTGGATAGAGCTCCCCCTGGCTATCACATCTCATTAATGGTGTCCCTGTCTGAAAGTCATAAATGGAAAAACCAAATGGGTCAAATTTAACAGATACTCCATTGTCAATAGTAAACTGTCTAACAAATATCAAGTTTTTAACTATCTTTGGAGCATGAAGCACATTTTTCAAGGTGAATGGTGGGTTTGGTGGAGATAATTTAGTTGAACCATACCCGTTAATTGGAATTGAGTGGCCATTTCCGACAGTGATACCATTAGTTTTGCTCAAATTAAAATAGGACGAGAGATTACCCTAATTTGACATCATATGAGATGTTGCTCCGGAGTCCATATACCAATTATTATGTTGTGGATTAATTTGGAGTGTCTGCATCGCGTTGACAATATCCGTTGGCTGGGCCACTGCCGAGTGGGCTTGAGGCCACTGGGCTGGCAATGACCCGTGACTGCCTGGGCCACTTGAGAAGAATGCCTGGCCCGCTAGATTTTGCTGAAAGAAACTTGTTGGGCCTCTGGATTGTTGGAAATAACCTGTTGGGCCACTGGAATTTCCAGGCCCAAATGAAGCAGCAACACTACCTGGGCTTGCTGGTCCATAAGCTGCAGGTCCAAAAACTGAAGAATAAAATGGCTGAACATTAGGCTGCCCGTTAAAATTGTTCCCTGGTTGGGCCCACGGTGTGCAGGTGTGGCTCATCGCCGCCCATCGTGTGGGACCCATCGACACCACCGACTACGCCGTTCATTTCGCTGTTGCTGACCGATTCCGCCACTGAAATTCTATCCGCCACCGAAATTTTGGTGGCCTCCATTTTATTATTTTCACGATTCTCATTTTTATTTTTATTTCCATTACGTCTTTTGTTGCCACGGTTATTTTGTGTTAGACATATTAGAAACATTAGTAGCAACATTAGATGTGGACATAAACAAAGCATAATTATTATCGGTGGCTGCCTTTTGGAGAATCCTTGTTCCTCGAGAATAATCATAGAACGGGCTTGATGATAGGGCGGTAGTGGATTGCTTTGACGAATAAGAGTGGCAACCCCACTATATGCTTTCGTGAGGCCCGAAACAAGTTGTAAAACCAATCTATTATTCTTGACGGGAGCACCAACATTCCCATTGATCCGCCAACATTTTCAGACATTGGCAATACGCCGAGGCATTGGGAAAGTCCTCTATGTCAATTGATGAAAATTCTTGTTCCAAAGCAACCGCGCGAGAATTTTGGTTATCATAAAAAATATTTCGCAAGCGGTTCCAGACGTCAACTGCTGTGGAATTCGGCTCCATTATAGTGTGCAACAGATCGATAGAAATGGTTGCATAAATCCAACCTAAAACAGTAGCGTCCAAGGTATCCCATAATTCCTGCGTCTGTGGTAAGTGTCTTTTCTTGTGCCGGTGGGATAATATGATGAAGAGCTCGATGAGCCCTGCAACAAATTTTGAATAATTCTACCCACGATGCATAATGCACGTTTTCCATCTCTGGTTTAATGGGAATGTGAGATTTGATGTTAGAGATAGCAAGAGCATGATGAAAACTAGTTTTGGAATCAGACATAAGATGAGGTGTGGTTGGATGAACAATAATGGAGGTGTAAGAAAAAAAATGTGAAGAAGATGAATATTTTCGGCCAAGTGGAGGAGTAGGTCGAAATATGGTAGAAAATTTGAAAAAACTAAATCTTTCCTTATGCTCTTGATACCATGAAAGAGTTTGAAAGATTTTCCTCAAATTATTTCTTCCCAAAAGAGAATAATATATACATCAATAATCATTAAATATGAAGAATGAATTATGCCTATTGTCTACCTAATTTACTAACATAATCTCTAATGTTCCTCCTATGAGTTATCATCTTAATATAATCTTGCATATATGGAAGATACTATACTAAATATTCAGATATTCTACTAAGTAATAATCTTTACAATTAATATACAATTAAGTAGAGCATTAATTCTAATATTCTAACAAGATGCATAAATTTTATTTTTTAATGTTATAAAAATAATAAAATTATTTAAATTTTAATTATCAAAGATACACTAACTAAATATTAAAGAAAGTTAATATAAATTCATAATTATTTTTTTTGACAATAAACGACTTCACTTTATTAATGCATAAACAATCTCAAAGAGTTAAAAGATGTAGCAGTATTAGTTACAACCCAACTAGAAAAAATAGAAACCCAAATTTATAACTGAATGTATAAAGTCTTAAGCTCTAAGGTACACATTTTAAATCTACTTGAAAATTAAATTCTTTCATGATTGATGGAAGACATTTATAATTGTAGCTTGTTTCGTAGATTTTAATATCTTAGTGGTGATATAACACTTGAATTGATGAAGATTTGCGTCCAAACTTTCAGCAAACGGGTATCCAATTGATTTCCCTTGAAGGGAATCTATGAGTTGAATCTTCTATCTCAGTCCAGGTAACAAGGTTGAGGTTCTTCGTCACCACTTTCATTATCGTCTTCGACTTACATATCTTCTTGTTCTTCCACTCCAAATATGTATTTATATGTAATATTCTGTCATAAATATAGTATACTAAAGTACCAAATTAAATATTTAGTCAAAATTTCAACACTTATTATTGACAATTATAAATATTCTACTTTTATAAATATGGCTAATTATCATATTACCAAAAAAAGAAGATAATTGTTATATGAGGGTAATTATTGTTATAAGAATAGTCGTTGTTGTTATAGGTAAAAGTAAAATAGAATATAAAAAACTAGTTCCGAAGAAAACATAAATGTTATATAAAAATGTGTGTTTATATGCGGATGGTGTTAATGTATTCGGATTGAGACATGAAACAAATGGGGTCCGAGTCAGTTACATTATTATTAGTTTGAGAAATTTCTAATTTTTGCATTAACTAACGTTTGAGCAAATGCGTAATTTAGGTAAAAGGTCCTCTTCTTCGAATAATACTCATTTCTATCGTGTCTCGTAAATTAAATTCTTTGATTTTTTTTAATCTCCTCCCTCTAGGAGCTTCCTCTTTGCTCCTTTTGGTGACTCGAACTTGTAATTATCGGATTGAAAGTGAAGGACTCTTACCATCTGATAAACACACTTGTCTAATTAATTTCTTTTATTGAGTATATGGGGAGAATTAATTAAGGCGACAAAAAAGTTTTAAAATTGAGTGAGAGCAACTTAAGTTATTTTTATTGAGTAGGGGTGACAACGTCTGGGTTAGTGATTATGAGGTTTGACCCATTTTCAAACTTCTACTCAAGTTTTATCTTTTATACTTTAACCCAATTTATATAAAATCTTAAATTATCTAAAAATAATAAAAATAAAATACGCCGAATTTCTTCTTCTTCAACCATTTCTTTTTCTTTTTCAGCCATTTCTTCTTCTTCATTCCATTCATCATTGCTTCTTCTTCATTTAGAAAAAAAATTAAATCCACTCGATTTATGCAATTTATGGACTAGATTTTATTCGTGTAGCACTGGGCATTACTTCATAGGTGAATTTCTCTCATTTTGTAAGTAAAATAATATTATTTTGTATCAATTATTCATCTGGGAATAACTATTAATTTTCCAACAACTTATAGTAGCAGTTACAGTTGTTTCAACAACTGTTAAAGATGTTGTATAATAGCTTCTGCATTTATTGCAATAATTAATAAAGAAGTTGCAACATTTATTGTAATTGCTGCAACAATTACAATGATTTATGCAGATGTTGCTATGTTGTATAAATAACTTACTAAGCTATTGCAACAAGCACTGCAGTCGTTTCATTTTGTTACAGTTTGATATGTAATGTCATAATCAATTTTTAAAAAATAATATCTTCAGTTATCTCGAACATCATTAATAGGGGACTCAAAACAATATGGGTTGATTGTCATGGTGAACAATCATCGATTTATTTGACGTTGGAAGACTGATCTCATGGTAGAGACGATAGCAATAATTGTCCAGAGAGAGTGAACGACATATTGAACTGGGCAAATCGAGAAGAAGGCTGACAATGAGAAAAAATAAATGCTCCATATACAAAACGATTGGCCACAAAAGAACTACATGATCATACCAAAATTCTCTGTAGTTGTTAATGTTGCACTGTCTTGTAATAATAAGTATTGTTGATGTTCACAAACTTGGGTTTTATGACATTTTAATGTTATTCTTTCTTGTAATGATAAATTCTGTTGTTGGTGTTTGTGAACTTGATTTATATGATATGTTGGTCTTGTTCAAATCACAAATGTACGTAGTAAGAAATTGCTAAACAATTTCCAACAAGTAAGAATTCTTTTGCAACAGCTTTGTAACTTGTTGGGATTTTTTCAACAAGTGACAGAATTTGTCGAAGCAACTAGTTACTTGTTGGGGATTTTCCAACGAGTGACCGGACTTATTGCAATAACTATGTACGCGTTGGATATTTTCAACAAGTGTCATGATTTATTGCAACAACTAATAACTCATGTCAAGTTGAAAATTTGTGGAACAATCTCTCAAGTAACAAATCTGTTGCAACAACTAAGTTACTTGTTGAGGGTTTTCCAACAAGTGACACGACTTACTACAATAACTAGATTGATTGTTTGATATTTTCACACAAGTGAAAAGACTTGTTGTAACAACTAGGTAATTTGTTGTGTTTTTTCAACAAGTGATATAACTTGTTCAACAACTATGTTACTTGTTGCAACAAATACTGCAATTGTTAGTCAAATCGAGAAATTATATGTGTAGTTGAGCTAAATCGAGTGATAATTAGAGTAATTTGATGTGAACTATTTGAATCAATCATATTTAGTGGTTAACAAAGTGATTCAATGATATATATATATATATATATCTAATGACATCCTTAATCAATTAAATAGTAATTTTATCATGATAGATGATCAACTAAGTGTAGTCAAGTTAAATCGAGTGATTGTTGGAGTGATTTGATGTGAACTACTTGAATCAATAATATTTAGTGATTAACAAAGTGTTTCAATAATATTTAGTGATCAATATATATCTAATGACATCCTTAATTAATTTAAAAGTAATTTGATCATGATAGATGATCAATTAATTGTAGTTGAGTTAAATCAAGTGATCATTAGAGTGATTTGACGTGAGCTATATTTAGTATCAATAACGTGAAATATTGCAATAATTGAGGAAGTTGTTGCAACAGATTCCTCACATGTTGCAACACCTTCAACAACAGTTTGATTTTTTCAACAAGTGAGCAAATTATTGCAACATATTGCTCACATGTTACAACACTTACAACAATTGTTTCACTTTTTCCAACAAAGTGATAATTATGTTGCAATAGATGAGAAAGTTATTGCAACAAATTCTAAAAGCAATTGTTTGATTTTTTTCAACAGTTTGTAAATCTATTGCAATAGCTTTCTCATATGTTGCAATAAATTCCTCATATATTTCAACAACCGTTTGATTTTTTTCAACAGGTGAGTCATCTGTTGCAACAACTTCAACAACTGTTTACATTTTTTCAATAGGTGAAGAATTTGTTGCAACAACTCTGTGACTTATTTGAAACTAATGAACATAATTTCAACAACTAAAATACATATCGAAACATATAATATATTGGGATATATAAAATTACATAATTTTTTCATCATTCACCATAATCCACAAAGAACATAAAATACAACGACGTAAAATAATTGTTCCTCAACTCAAATAACATAATTTAAAAATATAATTCATCAGCCCACCTTAGGGCTCCAACATTTTATCAATCACACCCACAATTTCATCTCCACTGCATCCTCTCTTTTTAGACGGTGTATCTTCAATTTCTTCTTGGCCATCTTCTGAACTTTCTTCTGGGCCATCTTCAGACCTTTATTCTTCTACTTGAGAGGATTTGGCCTCTAAGCCTTTCGTTCGATTTGAAGATGGCCCAGAAGAGGCTTTGGCCTCTAAGCCATCTTTTCATATTGATTATGACTTGGAGATTCATTTGTTGTTTTAAAAATAGTTGTTGCATGTTCAGCAAGGTCATCTAATGACGTTTGCATCTTAGCTCTTTTGCTCTCTATACTTGAAACCGTGTTAATTTATCTTTTCTTTTGATTGGAGTTATTTTATCTGCACACATGAGATAAACATAAATCAATAATTAATTTGTGCATCAGTCAAAGTGAACAGAAAAAAAAACTAAAATAATTGATCAAACAAGTACAAAAAGTATTGAAGTTGTTGCAACAATTGATGAATATGTTGTAACAACTGAGGAAATAGTTGTAACATGTGAAACAATTGTTGCGACATATTCCTCAATTGTTAGAAAAAATCAAACATTTGCAATAACTTCCTCAACAACAACCTCATCAACTGTTTGATTTTTTCAACAACTGTGAAATCTGTTACAACAACTACCTATGTTGTTGCAACCTTAGCAATTGTTTTAATTTATTTTTCAATAACTGAGTAATCTGTTGCAACAATTGCAAATCTTTTTTTCCAAAATCATACGAGAACAACAAGAACAACAACAAAAACATCTATTTTACTACATGCGTACCCTATTTACAAACACTCAACCATAACAAGTTACAAATACACCAAATAAGGGATTTTAAAATTGCAACCTCTAACAACTATTTGCTTTTTAGAAATTAAAAAAAGTGCAGCCCATCTTTCCTTAACCATAGAAGGAGAAACAACAACAAAAACGTAAATTTCACTACCACATACGCTGTCTACAAACACACAACCGCAACAAGTTAAACAAATACACCAAATAAGAATTTCTTGAGCATGAAACAACTTTGAAAATCCTAACTTTTTGAGTCAAGTGAAAAAAAAACAAGAACTTACCTGAGAGAGGAATGACGAAGCAATAGCATAAAAATAGAGTAGTAGCAAAGAGCAAGGTTCATTGGAGTAGCGGGAGCAGATCGTCGGAGTAGAACAGAGGAGGAAGAAGAGCAGTTCGTTTGCGTTTTGAAAGAGCAATTTTTTTAATGATTTTTGAAATAAATTATTTGGGGTGGTTAGGGTTAAGTTGAGTTTTTTTTGTTTGTATTTAACTTAATCAAGTTTTAATTTGAGTTGATCAAAGTTGTGGCTATTTTTAATTTCAAGATAGTGCCTTTACATTTATTAAAGAGCTACATGCGAACTGACTACTGAGAAACGCTTTCAACAGTTGTTGTGTTGTTGAAAATTTGAGCACCCAATTGAATAGCCAGCCACATGCACAAAGCCTTTAAACTCTGGGTCTATTCCAGTAACCGAGCATTTGTCACTACTCAATCAAAACCAGTATTAACCAGTCCTGTCCCAACTCAAGAAAACATCACCCATTTAATTCTAGAACAAAAATCCGCAACTGAAGCTCTTCAAACCTTTAAATGGGCCTCCAAACTTGGTAATTTCACTCACAATCAGTCCACCTACAGAGCTTTAATCCACAAGTTGTGTAATTTCCGACGTTTCGATTGTGTCCACGAGCTGCTCGATGAAATGCCTAGCTCAATTGGGTCAACCCCTGATGAGGATATTTTCGTTACCATTGTACGTGGCCTTGGTCGTGCTGGAATGATTAAACAAGTAGTAAAAGTTCCTGAATTGTTGTCCAGGTTTGAAAAGAAACCGACCCTGAAGCTATATAATTCGATTCTTGATGTTCTTGTTAAGGTAGATATCGACATTGCTAGAGAATTTTATAGGAAAAAAATGATGGGAAGTGGAATTCAGGGTGATGATTATACTTATGGGATTTTGATGAAAGGACTTTGCTTGACTAATAGGATTTGTGATGGGTTTAAGCTTCTTCAAGTGATGAAAACTCGTGGCATTACACCGAATACTGTGATTTACAATACACTTATACATGCACTCTGCAAGAATGGGAAGGTAGGGAGAGCAAGGAGTTTGATGAGAGAATTGGTTGAACCAAGTGATGTGACTTTTAATATTTTGATATCTGCATATTGTAGAGAGGGGAGTTTAGTTCAGGCTTTGGTGATGCTGGAGAAGAGTTTTAGTAAAGGGTATATTCCTGATGTAATTACAGTGACTAAAGTAGTGGAACTTCTTTGTAACCACGGACGTGCTTCTGAGGCAGTGGAGGTACTAGAAAGAGTTGAGGAAAGAGGAAGTGTTGTCGATGTTGTGGCTTATAACACGTTGATTAATGGGTTTTGTAGATTAGGGAAAGTGAAAGTTGGATATCGTCTTTTGATGGAGATGGAGTTGAAAGGCTGCCTGCCAAATGCAGATACATATAATGGTTTGATATCTGGGCTTTGTGACTGTAAGATGTTGGATTTGGCACTTGATATGTTCAATGAAATGAAAAGGGTTGGGATAAATTGGAATGTTGTCACGTACGATACTCTTATCCACGGATTGTGTTTGGGTGGGAGAGTGGAAGACGGGTTGAAGATCATGGACTTAATGGAGGATGATAAAGGGGCTTCAACGTTTCATATTAGTCCGTATAATGGTGTTATATATGGTTTTTACAAGGAAAACCGTTTGAAAGAAGCACTTGCATTTTTAAGGAAGATGGAGAATTTGTTTCCACGAGCTGTGGATAGGAGTGTGAGAGTACTTGGTCTCTGTGAAAATGGCAGTATTGATGAAGCAAGGAGGGTCTATGATCAGATGGTTGGGGAGGGTGTTATGCCCAGTGCTCTTGTTTATGCAAACTTAGTTAGTGGATATTGCAGCAAAGGATGTGTAAGAGAAGCATTTGAGCTGATGAATGAGATGATTGGGCGAGGTTATCTTCCAGTTGCATCAACATTAAATGCTTTGATAATTCTGCTTTGCAAGCAGGGTAAAGTCGGAAAGGCGTCAAAGTTGATGGAGGACATCATAGGTAGAGGCTGCTTGCTGGACTCTGGAAGTTACCGTCCATTCATTGATGCCTTCTGTAGCAACGGAGATTTCCACAAAGCATTTATGTTTTTTCTGCAAATGGTAGAAAAGGGTATAATTCCTGATTACTATTCATGGGATACGTTACTTATGTGCCTTTGTCAACAAAAAAAATGGATAGAAGGCAATAACAAGATTTTCCATCTAACTAGCCAACTGCAGGCTATTATACAGACATGATCATTCACTAGGTATGGGCTGTCTAGCGTATATTGTGACCTTCCCCGAGCTTTGGTATTTTCTGAGGCAAAATTGGTTGAACTAAATGCACTTAAATCGTCAAGATGGTAGCACGGGGTAGATTTTTCACTGCGTGTTACTAGACACCATCATAGACAAGATGAAACTTGATTCCGGCCACTTTGTCCATAATGTAGAAGGGAGATAAAGGAGATGTTCGTTATGAGTTGAACACCAAACTGGTACATGCGATTGCTGATGCTTGCCATGATAGAATGTCTCTTCCAGCTTTGGGGTTTTTCTCTGATATTTCCTCCACACAACCATAGATGAAGAGGAAAAAAAGAGTCAAATTCCATACCTTTAAGACCACTTTACCATTTAACAATTTTTTTAAATGTGTTATGTTCCAATATTCTTCCTTTTAGTTTACCTACTTTGCTTTTCATGTGTCATGCTTAACTATAAAGGTAATAAATTAACCTGTGTCTATTTTGTTAATCCTTTTCATGATTAATGAATCTTTCGTCCGGTGTACTAAACTCTGCTATGCGCAAGATTCGAGAAAGGAACGGATCCTAAATGACAGTAATATGAACTAATTTGGTTCATGAAATCTAAACTAAATATATTTTTGTACATTTAATTTTTCTTCATACTTGACCAATATATTAAGTACTTAATAAAATTTTCAACATGTACATTTCTATATCTACAGAAGGGAACAGCCGCCAACCATTGTGGATAGTCACTTTTGTAATCCATTAATTTATATAGTGGCTTTTAATAGTTCTTATGCTTAGTATATATTTTTGTAAGAAGCAAAAAGGATTATGAATCAGCAAAATTTTATTATTATTTTATATAAGATGACATTTAAAAAATTAATCGAATCATACTTGTACCGAAAAGAAACCGAGATTATTGGGACGGTTTCAAAAAAATTGTTTTTGGTTATAAAAAAAGGTAGTCCGGTGCACTAAGCTCGCTATGCGCGGGATCCGGGGAAGAGGGATCAAACCGTACCATTGACCCATAAGATCTACATTAACAGTTAATACCCATCATTTTTGTTTATAGAAAGTTGGAAATCAACCCGTCCTTTTTCATTTGCCTTGTGATTTAGAATCTTATTAGAACACATCTTGAATTCTTGCTCTCAATAATTTGGACGCTAAGAAAAAAACTATGGCTGTCCAACGGGGCGGGTTCCGACGAGACGGGGTAGGGTGGGACCGGTACCCGGCGGTATTGGCGGGGCGGGACTAGCGGGTTCTGCCGATGTCTCGTCCCGGTCCCGTCGAAATAGGGACCGGTGATGTCGGGGTCGGGTTTTCGGATTTTTTTTTTGTACTTAAATTTAAAAAATAACATATATATAAACAACTCAATAATTGAACAAGATAGTTTAATAAAAACATCACAATCACAAGATTGTTTTTGTGCCTCTTATATTATTTAATAGAAGTATATTTTTTGTAATACAATTTTAAATTGCAACTCTGTGGTGTTGAAAGTTGCAAATAACATAGAAAAATTGCAATTAATAAATTACCATTTTAAAAACACTTGTTCTAGTTTCTTCACAATGTCTTGTGGTTCTTCAGTTGGAATTGAAATTTGTTGGTCAAATTGGTCGACGTCGCTTGCACATCCGTCGGATAAGATATCGTTGTAGTTGTAGTCTTCTTCTTCATTGATCTCCGGTATACGCTAAAATACGTTTTTGCATAATCCATTTATAATATATCCAGTGAAATGTTACCGTTAAATAATCATAGACGTTAGTACTACAACCTATATCAGACGTGAGAGATACTTTTTCAGGAAAATGATATAATAAAAACGTAAATACTGTTGATATTCGGGTGCAAATTTAAAAACATCTCTCCTAACAGTTAATCTAGTAAAACCGTTAAAAACAGGATTATACATTTCTCTAATGTAATGAATAAAACCAGGAGAGGAAGGAAATGAAAAAGGCAAACCTTTCACCGCAATTAATTTTGATAATGCTTCCTTATTCTATGTTTATCGTATTTAGGGCCTACAATCCCCCCCTCCCCCCGTCATAGGGTTAATTTAACCATGTACTTGGTCGGGGATAGGGACACTATGTGAACCTTGTCGCGACTGAGATCGCATTGGCGCACCCGACTTTGTATCCTCGTATTCCTCTCACCTAGCTGTGTGAAAACTTTTTACATGCTTAATTAAACCTCCCGTCCCACCCTGACATTTTCCCTTTTTAAATTTATAAACATTTTTACAAATTTGACATTTAATTACTTCATTCTCTTGGTCCCTATCAAAAAAAGCTCATGCATCTGATTTTAATTTTCGTTGTGTTGGGTCTCGTCTTATACTAGGGAAAATATGAGGCGTTCCAGTTTGAGGTGTGTCATCTTATATTAGTTGGTGTGTCATCTAGATTAGTGGGTGTGTCATCTAGATTATCTTCTAAATTAAAGTCCGGTGGGTTCCAGAAAATATGTCCTTGTCTAAATCTAATGGTACTTCAGAAAAAAATTCAGTATCAACGAAATCCTCATGTCTAGGTCTAGGAGGAATATGGTGACTAGAAGAAGTATCACTGCCCTTGTTACCCCTACTAGAAGAAACATGACTCTTACCCTTACCCAACATACCTCTTAATCCTTTCATTTTAATTATGCTAATAAATAGTTAAAGATAATAAAATTAAGTGCGCTTATTAAATTAAAAAATAATAATAACTTAATGAAGGAACGAATGTACCAAACGTCGACGTGTAATCAAGAGGTTGAAAATTTAAACTTTGCTCGATGGATGATCCTCAAGTTAGTTGTCAACTTCACTCCCAAATGAATAAATAAAATTGAATATTTAGTAGACAATGTAGATTTGTAGAGAGATAGATTGAGAGATTAGAGAGATTGTAGGAAGATTGTGAGAAAGATAAAGAGAAAATGAGGTATTTATAGTTGGAAAAATTGGGTTTAGGGGTTAAAAATAAATATTAAGGGGGTAGGGGGTAGGGGGTTGGGGGAGGGGAGGCCAAAAATGGTCGTTGCACAACGGCCAAAATATAAAATGGTCATTGTGCAACGACTATTTTGTGCAAAGGGGAGGGGTCGGGCGCGACCGGGGCTGGCGGTACTACCCCAGTTCCTGTCCCGATTTGAATATCGTTACCGGTATTTGAATCCCGTTACCGATAATGCGGGACCGGGGTGGGTCGGGGCGACCCGCCGCGTTAAACAGCCCTAGAAAAAACTAGAGCATCAATTCAAACGAAATCAACAGTTCATTCCCTCTTATTTGATCATCTCGTGACTCTAATAATTGATACATATACATATCAATTTCACTAAACGTTGTTGTCTTTACTCTTTATGTAGTACAATACTATGTCACATTCCTATCTCAAAAGCAAAAACAAACTTTGGATATTATTGGCATGCTCATTTGGCATCCTTAGACAAGAAATTGTTGTTGACCCGAGCATTGCATAGGTCGTCTACAGCATCCCCTCTTTCAAAAACTGCGGCAGCTCCCATCCCAGAACCTGAAGTATAAAGACAACACATACAAATTCAAGACTATATATAGATCTAAACACCATATATTTTTTAAGAAAAAGTAACACACCTATGCACATGGAAATCACACCAAAACGACAGTCTTTGCCACGGCGTTTCATCTCATTAAGCAGAGTTGCCACACAACGTGCACCTGAAAGGAAGGACGTCCGTAAAGATACTTTTGAAGGGAAAAATGACTACTAGTTTTCCTAAAACAAATTCAATTTGCGAAAACAATGTAATATTTTGGATTGGAGATGGTAATATATCAATAATTACCTGTAGCACCCAGAGGATGCCCAAGAGCCATTGCCCCTCCATTCACATTAACTTTTTCAGGGTCAAGATTGAGTTTCTTGCGGCAATACACAAATTGGGATGCAAATGCCTGCCAAGGTAACATAATTGCTGAGATAAAATTGTTACAATTTGATCTTGGAGGTGACTTCATCAATTCAACATATTACCTCGTTTATTTCAAACAGATCAATATTGTCAAGCTCAAGACCAGCAGACTTAACAGCAGCTGGTATTGCAACGGCTGGGCCAATTCCCATAACAGCAGGATCCACACCAACAGCAGCAAAGCTCCTGCATTTCAAAGAAAAATACAAGCTATATTTACAAGTGGAAATTTGTTAATCTTAAGGACAATTTAGACGGTTTCGTTCTTTGATGTAAGTCCTGCAGAAAGCTCCAGCGTGAATTGGGGTTAAGGAGGAATGTTGTTTATAAAGAGGAGAAACTAATTCCAAATCCGATATACACTTGTATACTTTTGATTAAAAACAAGCTAATTGACACTATGCATATCCTCACAAAAATCTATCAGAAAACTCAAAACATCAAATCTGATGGACTTAATATGATGCCTTAATCATGGATTAAAGGAAGCAATGGAACTTTTGATTTGCAATTCTGTTCTGTATTCCTGGGCACCAACCTATAGTCTTGAGGGTGTACTTTTTTCACTTTATATTCCACTAAAATTTTGTGTCTAATTCAGGAACAGCTCCATTTTTGTGTCTTTTTAAAAACATTGAAGACTACATGACAGAAGTACAGGGAGATCCTCATGGACTATATGCAATTCTATGCTTTAGCAACTGCAGCTGATAAAGACTAGAGCGACCACCATTATAAAATACTCATTCAAAGTGAAGGACCATGATATTGCTAGATGAAATATGAGACACACTTTGCACAAAGCTGAGAAAGACTTGGTGAACTAAAATTAAGGGCCGAAAACTCGTAACCTGGCTCGTTGTACTCTGAATCAAACTAACCTTTTTCAGGGTATAGAGTCTAGATTTCATGTACAATCTCTATTCATATGCTAAGAATATAGCTTACCTGAATACACCAAGAATTGGAAGTCCCTTTTCCATAGCTACGCTTCTCTTCATGAGTAGCACTGCAGCCGCACCATCACTGACCTGGCTAGCATTCCCTAGAAACATCATATAATCAACATTAAGTTCAAACCCGAAGCAGAATAAATAGTTTACCATGGTATGCAACTAGTACCTGCAGTTGTGGTTCCGTCACTTTTAAATGCAGGCTTGAGCTTTGCCAGGCCTGTCAAATTTGTGGTTGGCCTAATGCCATCATCAACAGAAATCACAACGGGCTTCTCATTTTGAGTTTGTGGGTCCACGATCTTTAATTGTAAACATTAGCCACAAAATTTAGAAGTGTATAGGTCACACATAAAAAATCTCATTCAGCAGCAAGTCTACCTTTGTCGATACTGGGATAATCTCATCTTTGAACTTTCCAGATGCAGTTGCTGCAGCGGCTCGCTGGTGAGAAGTAACCTATACCAGATAATGTTGGGATTAGAATTCTAGCTTGCACTTCCTAAAGAAATAGACATATTAACAGAATTCAAAAACTTACAGCAGCCTGGTCTTGTTCTAGCCGTGTCACTCCAAAACGTTGTGCAACATTCTCAGAAGTAATGCCCATAGGGAGAAGGCAGTCACGGGCTTGCGCAAAAGCATCTACCTATAATAGAATATCTCAAGCTTAAAATGTTTAACTATGAAAAGAGGTTTCATACAACGATGAAGAAAATCTGAGTTTGAGCATACTTTTGGATTAGACTGTTGAACTCGTCCAATAATGTCAACTGTCATTAACTCTAGTCCAGCACCAATGCCTGCGCAAACAAAATAGTTATAGTCCAGAAGGAAAACAAAATTATAGCATGTAATGTTTCTACATAATTATGTCGACCAACTTGAGTACCTATGTCATAGAATCCTGCTTTTATTGATGCAGCTACATCAGCAACAGCCTGGAGTCCAGAAGAACACTGCCTGTTCACAGTTCTGATTGGCACAGTATCTGGGAAAATGATCAAGTTAGATGCTATATATTTTTAGCGAGTAGGAGCACGTTACAATTTGGAAAGTTGGTTTGATTAGTCGATCCTGTTAATCACAATCATGGTTTGGCTATTGTACAAAAAAAAAGAATCAATTTTTACTGCTAATAACAAACCGTTACTTTCAAAAGAAGCAGGAATATTATTTTGAATCTATGATCAGATACAGTAATAATCTAAGGTGATTTTGATAGTCAAACCAAACAGGGCCAGTCTTAGTTGCGACTTCATGTAAAATGAAGGAATGAAACAAATTACCTGGAAAACCTGCATAAAATGCAGCCATCCTGCACTCCATAGCTCTTATTGAGCCTGGTGCCAAAACAGTACCAACAACAATATCTCCCACCTCATTTGGATTCAGGTTGGTTTTCTCAATTACTGCCTGCAGACAACATTTGGCGCTCATAAAAATTCTCAATTTGGAGAAAAATCAGAGAATAAAGCACGTGTGACCTCTTTATAAATACATTTTTCTTTCTTTCTTTTCTTAATAAAGGTGGTGTCCGGCTAGCTTGAAATACCTTGACTATTTCACCAAGTATCTACCATCTCCCAACAACACACGTAGTGGGTAACTACCTACTAAAGCTTGGATAGAATTGAAGAAATCATGTAACAGTTTTTTATTATTACATTGTTTCTTCTTCTTTGTTTCCTTCATTTTATTAATTCATTAAGATATAAATGGCCAATACCAGTATAGGTTAATCAAACATTCAAGAGTGTAGAAGCTGATATACAGACAAATAATATACCTTCAGAACTGGAGCAAGCAAATCATCAGCTAGGGTATCTTTAAAACCTCCACGTTTGGATTTGCAAATAGCAGTACGATAAGCACTGCAAAAATTCAAGTTACCGACAACTTTAATATCCAAGAAACCAAACAGTTACAAGAAATTTTCGTGAGAAAACTTACGCAACAATCACAACATCATCCCCAAAAGCAGTTGTCCTCTGGTATGCAGAAGTATCACCCGCTAAACAAATTGAAGGCTGTTGAGGCAAAAAAAAAAAAAAGAACATCGCATATTGACCACATTGAAAAGAAACAAAACAATAGGAATAAGCTGTCTTAAACACCATTTGAACAAATTTTAGTCCGAGGCTGAATCAGGATCTTTTGTTTATGAGTTCTAAGTCACATTTTTTTGTTCACTAAGTTCTGAATATATTATTTATACATATTAAATGGATTTTTCAATACAAATACAAGATTTGAACCTAAATTACCCGAATCCATAACCGCACTACTGGCTCTGCCCCTGATTTTCAAGTTTCTTTCTTTTTCCTTAAAGAAAACAAGAATTATAGAAATAAATTGGAAATAGAAAAAAAATACTTACAGTTAGAGAAGAAGATTCAGCATGGGGGTGATGAGAAAAAGAACGAATGGGCTGAAGGTGCTCCAGTAGAACTCTCTGTCTTTCAATAGCTTTCTCCATTATTAATGCTTCTTCTTCTTCCTTAGACACAGAACTGAAAATGGATTGTTAAAGTTAGTGGACTAATCCCATCATATATATAGTGCTTAGTAATACCAAATTATTATTTTGATAAGACCAAGAAAATAGACCTCCACGAAATTTAGTGGAATATGTGGGGTAATTGGTGTAGTTAGTATGTAAACACAAATTTCAAAGAAAAGAGCAGTTGCTTTCACATACTTCGTTCAACGTTTTTTCAAATGTATCAATACATAGAAATTGTTCAAAGAAAACATAGCAGTAGTTATTACTAGTTACTAGTAAATTGTCCTAAAAAAACATTATAATTTCCCATTTGACCATGTTAGTTAGGGACACAGTTGAGTCAATAGTTCTTGATTGTTTTTATTCCTTTATTTTGAATTGGTTGTTGAAAGATTCCTGCTAGATTCTTTTATCGTTGACTCCAAAAAATATGTGAACAGAGTTCTAATATCCTCTCTCCTAGTATAATTTGTTCTTTGAATTTAAGTAATACACATTGAGACTCAGTGTAATTTTTTTTCCCACTGACAGTGTAGTTTTTACCAAGTTGTCAATTAAGGAGTGTATTCAATTAGGATTTTAAAAGATTTTTTTGAGTTAAATAAATTATGTGGTATTCAATTAAGACTTTTTAATAATGTAAATAAGTTTTGTGGTATTCAATCAAGATTATTAGGATTTTTTTAAAGAGGGTGTCAAATTCTAGTGGTATTCTAAATATATTAATAGTTTACTAGTTTAGTACAATATATTATTTACAATGTATTAACAATGAATAATTTGTTTTTTTGCTAGTCCAACCCAAGTCACAAAAAACTTCAAGAAAAGAGTTGTTGATTATGATGATTTGAAGATTGTCTTTGGAGGTGTAACTGCAAATGGGAATGGCTCCATTGCATTGGGCGCTGATGATACCGATGCAACAACTTATGGGGAAGAAAATAGAAATTTCGGGATGGAAGACTTTTCATATGATCCTAACAATGATGTATTCATAGCACCAAATCACTATGAACCACCATCATACCAGCCTCCATCATACTAGCCTGCATCACCCCACCAATGTAGTCCACCATCTCATTCTCCTTTAGATTCGGAGGTTCCCACCGAAAAACGAAGCCGCTATAAGCGAAGTAGATCCGAGTATGAAGGGAATTCTAGCTCAGTTGGGACCAACAATCAAGCCAAAGTTCTAGAAAAAAATTTCTACTGGCATTGAGACTATTTCTGTCAATTTTGAAAAAATATCTAACCTATTGGAGAAAAGAGATAGAGAAAGGGATATTTGGGACGCTATCAAAGAGATACCAAATTTGGATGACAATACTCGTTACATGGCAGGTGAATTGCTTAGTAATAAAGCAAAGAAGGACTTGTTCTTGAAAATGTCATTGGACGAGCACTCATCTTGGTTAAAATTCAAGTTAGGATGATTTAGTATTTTGATCTTCTTGGGTTTTGTTGAACTATATTTTTGTTTGTGTTATTTTTATTCTACTTTGGTTTGGTTGAACTATTTAATACTTTGGTTGAACTATTTAGTACTTTGGTTGAAATTTGGTTGAACTATATATTGTTATTTGGTTAAACACTTTTGACAGCTTTTAATTTTTTATTTGGTTAACTGTTTTGCAGTCTCGTATATTTTTTTTATATACATATAATGTCACAACCGAACATGTATCAAAGTAATAATATAGAGAAAGAAGAAATTGATGACGATGATATGTATGATGAAGAAATAGATGAAGAATTTTATGAAGCCATTTACAGTTCAATGATGACAATTTATGCAATAATGCATGTGCTAAATCAGTTTGTGAATATCATGCGTGGTGAATATATTGAACGCTCATTAACTCGACAGTGAATTACTAGCATTGGATATGACTATATACACCAAGCATTAAACGATGATCCTGCAATCTTTCGACAAGTATACAGAATGTATTCCGGAAGTTATGCACAATTCTTAGAGAAAAAACACCTTTGGAGAACTAGCATAGCTTTAGATATGTGGACAAATGCTATTTAGGAGAACATGAAGCTACATCAATTGGCTATTAAAAGATTGAAATTTTTTCTTTATTATCTTTTTTCATTGACTCTTGTAAGTTTGAATGTTTGTTTTTTTATTTTATTGTTCCATTTCTTTGTTATTGTCACGACCCGAACCCCGGGCCCGCGACCGGTGCCCTACCTGGGCACCCTCACCTCAAACAACCCAATAGACAATAATGAAATTAACAACTCATATAAATAAAACCGACTAGCCGACGAGGCTACCACTGTACATAAAAAGGTCCACAAGGGACTCCAATTTATACAACACACATCCGTCCCACATATGTATACATACCTCTAGGAATAAAAGAAAATGTACAACATGACGGGACAAGGCCTCGCCATACCCCAAAATAAACATAAGTCTAATATCAAAGACGGTACAAAATGATAAGCTCCGGAACAGGGGAGCTATCTCAAAAAGCTGGGCACGGACCCTAAGCTCGAGGATCTTCAAACTGAATATATATACATGCAGGCATGAACGCAGCCCCCCTACCGAAATTTTTCAAGCATAAGACTTATTATGAGCATTCGAGGATGAATGTTTCTAAGGGGGGAAAGATGTTACACCTCGTGGTTTTAGGACGATAATTAAGAACGTCATTAAGGAAATTAAAATACTTAAGGATGTGATTTCGGGAAAATTTTGATTACAACGAGCGTGACTAGGAAAATTAAAAATGATAATTGTATATTCTCGTTATGAGTTAGTAACATATTATAAGAATTACGACATGGAGAATACGAGACCTTATGAAATTTTCGGAAATTAAAGAAAACATGAGTTAAGATTAAAAGAAGTGTGATTAGGATTTATTACTTGGGGGAATGATTTAATTTTAGTAGACAATGAGGGACTCAAGTGTAAAATCGAAGGGACCTAAGTGTAACTTTCAATTTTCAGATTTATTTTGTGCCTTATAGACTTAGAGACCTTACCTTTCCACCATTTTCAAACAACATTTTTCACTCCCTTTCTCTCTAAGGAGCTTGGCTGAACTCACCCCTTTCCCCTACTAAAATTTTGAGTTTTGTTCCCTCTTCTTAGACTACATGATTCATCAAAATTAGGAGCCAAAAACAACACCCAAAACAGTGGGCAATTTCGGCCCAACTGTACCAAATTAGAGCTCCAATTTTCCAGATTTTTAAGAAAAGATTTTGGTAAGAAAAACATGTATAAATGATGGGTTAACATTATGGAACACATGCATGTTGATTTGGAGTTGAAGACGTGGAAAAATTGAGAAGAAAATTTGGCAGAATTTCAGGCAGATTTTCAGTCAACTGTGGAGGGTATATCTCCTAGTATATTAGGAATTTTTAGGTGTTTTAAAAGCCTAAGATGAAGTTCGTCGAGTCTAGTTTCCAACTCAATAAACCTCTCATTGATAGGACGTCGGAGTAGAAAATTATGGACGTTACAAGTTCAGCTGACAAAACAGTGAGCAAAAAAACGCTGGAGCAGTGGTACCGAAATTAGGGACTGTTTCGGGCTTCAATTTAAGGTATACAAATTTTCTTGCTATGATATATTAGAATGCATGTTGTTAGAATTAAGGAAGTGAATTGGTATTAAGAGATGAACTTAGATTAAGAGGAAAATGAGAATAAGAATTTCATGTGGTTATTGTTGAAGTTGGGTTGGCCAAATGTGATGTTGTTGATACCAAAATTGGACTAAATTGAATACCTTGGATTTAATTGTTGTTATTACTATTATCGTCGCTAATTGCACCTTAAGATTGAAAGAAGTATTGGCACTTAAAATTGTAATTAGGTATACAAGGTAATGCGAGATGAATTGGATTCTTTAAGGAACCAAGAAAAGAGTTATGGAAATTATAAAGTTATGACTTGGTTATTTGGTTTGGTTGGCTTGTTTGGTTAATTGTGGATACGCACATAAACAGAGGAGATGCTGTCCAAATTTTTATAGAAATATGAAGTCATTATTCAATATAACTTACGTTAGAAGTCCTAGAATTAATAGGCTGACATACTAGACGAGGCGTGTCCTTGTATTGCATTGGTTGTGCGACTAAGAGGTATGTGAACTAACTTCCTTCTATTGGCATGTTTATTCTTGAAGTATACTAGCCTTGATTATTAAAGTATACTTGTCTTTCTTTTGAAAGTCATGAGACTTGATTTATTTTGAAAGTTATAAAGCTCGATTTAATTTGAAAGTTACGACTTGATTATTTTAAAAGATATGAGACTTGATTTTGGAGAGTATATATGACTTGAATTTGAAAGAGTATATGATTTGATTTTGAAAGTAGGCGACTTGAGTTATATGAAGTATAAATGACTTGGTTTCAAAGGATATAAGTGATTTGATTTAAAGAGTAGAAGTTACTTGATTTTAAAGCCTCGAGTTAAATTTAAAAAGTATATGTTACTTGGTTTTAAGAGTATATGTTACTTGGTTTCGAAAGAAAAAGTTGATTTATTTTATAAGTGGAAATGACTTTAAAGGTATAGGTTATTTGATTTTGAAAGTAGAAGTGTCTTGATTCTATGGGTGTTAGTATCTTGAGGTTTATTATATGAAAGGATTCTTTTTTAAAAAAAAGGATGGGTGTACTTAATACTTTTGGAGTCCAACTCCCTAATGTTACATCACATGATAGTGTCTTGGTTTTATTAAAAAGAAAGAGGTGATAGTGTCTCGGTTTGTGTAAAAAGAAGATGTGGTAGTGTCTTAGTTTTCTAAAATAAAAGTTTATTATAATGGTTTTATGGGAAGTCAGAAGATGGTTTAAATTGTCATATGATTGCATTGTTACACCGAGTTCCATGGTGGGCCGGGACACGTTGCATGCACATACCCGAGGATTATACGGGAATCATGTGAGAATGTCCATGATTATGACCTTCATATATTATACGGGAATCATGTGAGAATGTCCATGATTATGACTTATATATTATACGGGAATCATGTGAGAATGTCCATAATTATGACTTATATATTATACGGGAATCATGTGAGAATGTCCATGATTATGACTTATATATTATACGGAAATCATGTGAGAATGTCCATGATTATGACTTATATATTATACGGGAATCATGTGAGAATGTCCATGATTATGACTTATATATTATACGGGAATCATGTGAGAATGTCCATGATTATGACTTATATATTATATGGAAATCATGTGAGTATATCCATGATTATGACTTATATGCGCTTATGAAAATCATGTGAGAACGTCCGTGATTATGAGATAACTCTTATTGTGAAAATAGTATTTCTAAAAAGGAAGGCATAGTATTGTCTTGATATTTTTAAAATGGAAGTTTGTTTTAAAGATTTTATTGAAAGTCCATGAGATGTGTATTGTCCGTGAACTTGTATTCATGATGCGGGATAGATTCCCATGAGATGTATATAGAGTATAGGATTACATGACTATACATACATGATTTTAAAAATAACTCTCTTTGAAAAAGGTACAGTTGGCTTTTATTTTATATGACACGGTAGGATCTGGTATTTGATTTTCATACTTGCCCTGTCATTCTTTTGTACAATTATGATTTGATTTACTGTACTTCTTGTTTACATACTTGGTACCTGTTAGACCCTCGCCGGAAGCTGCGTTAAATGCAGTGATCGGTTAGGTGACCCTCCAGTTTAGGACATCTACCAGCTGCTAAAGAGTTCCCTTGTTCCGGAGCCAGCTATTTTGGTACAGATCCTTACATTCCAGACTTATGTATATTTTGGGCACGACGGGGCTATGTCCCTTCATATGTCAGTATTGTACTCTTAGAGGTCTGTAGACAGTTGTGGGTTGGACGTTTGTACCTTGTTCTGGTTTTCGATGTTGTTATACTATGTTTTGGGATGTTCCCGGTTATACTTTTTGTTATATATTAGCGGCCTTGTCGGCTTTGCCTTTGGTGGCAGCCTAGTCGGCTAGCCTGTTGTGATTGTTGATTAGTTGTGTAAGGCAACCTTGTCGGCTCGCCTATTTTGGAGATATGTTATAAAAGCAGCGTTGTGCTGCCGAAATTTCTATAGATCTCAGTATTAAATAGATTGAGAGTGAGAGGTTAGTAATGCCGTCTAATTAGGACGTTTAGTCGCGGCCCGTCGGTTCGGGTCGTGACAGTTATCTTGCTTGCAAGTTGTTGACATGAAAAATCCATGTGGTCTTTTGAAATCTTTATAAATTTTATGATAAATCT
Organism: Przewalskia tangutica; assembly: GCA_029844215.1. Taxonomy (NCBI): domain Eukaryota; kingdom Viridiplantae; phylum Streptophyta; class Magnoliopsida; order Solanales; family Solanaceae; genus Przewalskia; species Przewalskia tangutica. Next base: position 42,259,073 of record CM056723.1, on the reverse strand, counting down.
TTTAAAATCCAAACATAAACAATTTTGATTGTCTTTTAAAATCTGTTAAGTCATTACAATCCTAAATAGTCTTTTAAAATCAACTAGACTTATTTATCCCAAAAAGATCTTTTAAAATCATAATTGAATACACCACCCTAAGGCTTATAATAGAAATTGCTTATACTTACATACCTTATAAGTAACTTAATTATAAAAATAGTTTTATACCGTTAACTAATAAAACTTAAATTCTTGTTCTTTTAGTTGTTTTAATGTATGTATTTTTCCTGTCAAAATTTACCTCCCTATCCTACTCCACACTAGGATGTTCCTGGTTCAGTTTGTGTCTCTTAAAAATAACCAAATCAATTTAGTCAATTTTTCAAATGCTAGAATTAAATCAAATCAATTGTGAACTTTTCAGTACTTCGGTTTTTGTCAGTCTTTTCGTGTTTTTTATCTATTTTTATTTAAAGATATGGCAATATTCCAAACGCGTATTAGATTGACTATATTCTATCGTAACACTACCAAATCAATTTACTATTTGAGAAAAAAAAGTAAAAATATATATGTAATCAAGTTATATATGTAGCTTCATTCAAAAAATTGTATGTGTCTAAGAAATTAGCCATTTTTTCAAGGAACATAAATAAAATTCTTACAATGAATTTATTTTGTGCAAGAAAATTAAATATCTAGTTGTGATATACCAAGATGTATTAACGGTAATTAAATTAAATAATGATGAATAATTAACGGACTCAAAGATAAGTTATTTTGAACATGAAATATATTCTTGGAATTATCAAAATAAAAACTACAAATCAAACTAAAAATAAAGACAAAAAATGGATTACTATAAAGGCAAACACCTAGGTTATAAACCAAGAGTGCATAAGATTAATATGCATCGTTAAGTTTTAAATTATATATATATATATATAAGTGAAGGTTGCGTACAATAGACTCTTGTGGTCCGGTCCTTCTTCGGACTTCGTGTATAGTCGGAGCTTAGTGCACGGATAGCCTTATATATATATATATATATATATATATATATATATATATATATATATAAGTGAAATTATAATTTTAGATAGATATTTATATAGTCGGTTTGGTTGGGTTTTTTTTCTTTTGCTTAAAATCAAAATCAAATTAAGTTGTGTGTTTCACACTGTGTTACAGTACTTCGTAAGAATTATTTGAGATCTATTTTCACTCTTTCCTGTAAAATTTTGCACTGATTCTTTTATAAGAAAATATAACTAAAAATAAATTGTCGGCGTGTAGCTTATGTGTCCTCTCATTACATACCAAATTTTCAATTTTTATTCTCTGAATAACGATGTCAACTGATCTATCAAAATAAATACCAATGCAATTGAAAGGCTACAACTTTCCCTGATTATAAACCCCTCCAAACCTGTCGGGAACATGCTTTTTCCAAAAGGGACATTTATCTTTTAGGTTTCAGATCTCATATAGATGGTTCGGACATGTGCACAGATATAGAGACGCTCTGGTGAGAAGATGTGAGAAGCTGGCGATTGGAAGAGAGATAGTAATAGGCCGAAGAAGTATTGGAAGAGATGACTAAGCAGGATATGACAAGTCTTTAGCTTATCGAGGATATGACCCAAGATATAGGAGGGTGTGGAGGTAGAAGATTAGGATAGAAGGATATTAGTAGGATTAGTATTATTTTCCTTTTTTGTTGGATCAATATTATTTTCGCCATTTTCTTGTATTTTTATTTTAGTAACCACATATTTCTTATTCTTAGTTTTCTAATATTGCTTGTTGTGTCTTCTGCTTTAGTTTTCTTGCTATCCTGGTGTTGTTTCTGTTTTACTTGAGCCGAGGTATATCAGAAACAATCTCTCTACATAACAAGATAGGAATAAGATCTGCATACACTATTTTTCTCATACCCCACTTGTGTAATTACACTGGATATGATATCATATCTCATATATCTAAGGGTCGATGTTAAAAAACAAAAAAAAGTACTCTCTCCATGCAGAATTGCATCTTTTTCTATTTTCAGGTGCTAAGTTAATCCCATTACTGAAAAAGCAATTTCCCAGTGCCATAGGAAAATTCTATCACGTGTGAAAAACTATTTCCCTCTTCTTTTGATCCAATATGATTTTCTCTTTTTCGTCTTCATTTCTCTTTTCTTTTCTTTTTTGGGTGGGTAAGTGGGTGGGGTGGGGGGAGATGGTTCATCTTGGGCGTTTAGGAAGACATTTAATAGCACCAAAACTTATCACAATCCCACACGTTTTAGTTTCAGGAATCAGAGTTATATTCGACAAACTTGTTCCATTGGTTGGTATCTCGTCCTAACTCCTATGCATTGATAGATTTGTCGATATTCATCTTCTTATTCTAAAAGGTTTTCCCAGCTGGAGCATTAAAAAGTGAAGTGGTAATTGTAATAAAAGATTCCAAGTCTGTGGAAATCTATATACACCTGTTTTCCAAGAAAAAAATCAAGCTCAGTAGCCTCATCACACTATCGCAGTTTACGCCTAATTCTATTACTAGAAGGGCTCCATTGTAAAGAATGAATAAAATGATACAAAATTATAATCACATAATATGAGAGAGAGAACCACAGTGCTCTATTAGCAAAATAAAGAAAACATCTATTTCCAAATGCTTCCACCAAGTTGACCGAAAGTACAGAAGCAGGTGCACTTATGACTTACACGGGGATGTTTACATTGGCACGTCCTGCTGAATTGCTATTCCCCTTCGCCTGGAGTGCAGCAGACATAGACCTCAACCTGTTTCTAATCTCCGTGAAAGATGGCCGAGCGTCAGGATCAGAAGACCAGCACTGTTCCATCAGTTTCCTCCACTCAGGATTACACCGCTCTGGCATCGGAGGCCGAAGAGTATTCTTCAAAATCCCCCCTACAACCATTATCAACAGATCAAACAAGGTCAAAGAGGAGGGTTGGGAAGTGACTAAGATGCAACTTTTTTCTTTCCATTGCATCAAAGGAAGGGGCCATTAGCTTTTAATTGCTCTTCGTCATTAAAGTAAACTTATCAAAAATAGCAAGTAAGCTGGCCCTTCTTTACATCTTTCTGGCCCAATTAGGGGTAAATCGTCCTACACAGTCAGCATTGTTGAGAAGTAGGTGTACTACCAGTCCCATCTCCCTCGGACTATAAAAACATTACAATCTCATAAATGACATGAAGCCTACAAATGTTGCAGAGTCAAGTGGTTATATTTCTTGAACTACTAGTTTTCTGGAACTCTCAGAGAGCAAGACTAATGCTCTTGACTAGAATTCTGCTTTGAGGCTAGACCCTTGAATATGCGGAGCCATATTTGGGTTACTGGTTAAAAATAGCTCAGTTTAGATCATGGGTAAAATTTTTGAACGACCGACATAGGAATCACTTATTAGCACCGACACTTGCAATAACAAGGACAAGAAGTCAATTTGTTACTTATAAATTATAATCTTGAAAGAACAAGCTTGGAACATGGCCAGACGCTTTGGCTTTTGCCTCACCTTTCCGAGTTTCACATTCATAAAAGAATGGAGAATTCTTTTTTTTTACAGTTTCAAAAAAAGGATGGAGAATTCCCAAGCGCATTAGCAGAAGCAACAATTAACAAGACTAGAGCAAATGTACTAGAAACAAGGCTGAAGGGGAACATATGTTTAAGAATTATTGAATTATATGATATTTTTCAGAAAATAATATAATATAAAACATATTTAAGCTGACATGTTGTCAAGTCATTGATTTATAGCACAGAAAAGATTAATGCCATATGCTCTGGTTTCTTAAAATGATATCATCTCCTTTGAATTGTTTATGAACCTCAACTGGATGTAAGCAGAGACTTGATCATGGAAGTATAACTCCCATTACTGTTATGAAGCAGCAAATATTCAGTTGGTCTAACAGGTAATCAGAGCCTTACCAATGATTGCCCCACAATGCATGTTTGCATAGGGTTCTTCCCCAGTCAAGATCTCCCACATTGTTATGCCAAATGAGAAAACATCAACCTGTCGGAAACCAAACCATCCAATTTATTGCTTTATGACATACTTAACAGCTAATATCAGATGTTATTGCTTTATAACATCTGATTATAGTAAATTACAGTAATCAGTCTAACCTTCTCAGATACTCGGTTACTGCTACCATTTAACAGTTCAGGTGCCATCCAGGGAAGAGTACCTCGTACACCTCCAGATACAAGAGTATTGCGTTTAATCCTTGACAGTCCAAAATCTCCAACCTGCATTAGATATCTTATAAATAACGCATCTCACTGTGGCTAGATAAGCTTTTTTACTAAAACTCAGATGGGATTCTATGATCCTATGAAATGTATCAGTAGATCTAGCTGGACTCACCCTAGAAAATAAGCATACAAGAATGTGCTGTTCTCATATGGAAGATTCTTACCCGGTGGTGTGGTAATCTTTGTTTTATCATAACAGTCTTTACTGGTCTTAATTCTACTGTAAAAATCATATTTGGTGTGGAAGTAGACTGCTCCAATATCATTCATTCAAATTTGGCTAAAAGCTTTTGGCTTTGTAGATAAACGTAATGTACTTCTGGAAACAGAAAGGCTATCTGACCAGAAGTCGGTCCAATACTATTCCAATATCAATTACAGCTGAATCGTAGGAACTCATGCTTATAAGGCAGACAGGGCCGGCTGAAGGGTGAAGCTGCTAAAGCAGCTGCTTTTGGCCCCATAATTTTTTGGGGAACAAATTTTTCCCAATAGGTGTACATGTAAATTTGTTTCTTAAAATTATTTAGTGTTTTAAAGGAGAAAATACAATTTCTCATAATAAAAAAAAAAGATGGAACCGTTGAGCATAAATTAGGAAACGAAATAGGTCTTTCAAGGAATTACTCCCTAGACTATAATGTAAATAATATTTTCTTGCCTCATTTGTTGATAAATCAACATCAGTGGTCCCGCATAGTTTTATTCTTTTTTACCTTTCTCTTCAAATAACATGTATTACTCTTTTAATCTTTTATATTCCCTTGGGCATTCTCCAAGTCTTAGAAACAATTATGCAAAAATAAGAGAGCCAAGGTAAATTGCCAACCCTTGTTTTATTTTTTTCTCAAATATTCAAGCATTACTTCAAGCATATTGAAGCATTAAAAAGTGATATCAAGTTATTAACTTGTTGAATCAGGTTTCATTATTGGGAAAAGGGTCAAATATACCCCTCTACTTTGTTTTATTATCCAACTTTATCCTCCGTTAGTGATGGTGAACAAAAATACCCCTAACGTCTATAAGTTTACACCTATACCCTTAATTGGATGGAAAACCCCAAATCCCACAAAATTACCCGATTTCAATTAAAATTACCCGACTCGTCTCTTTTAACCCGATCCGTGCCCTGAGAGTTTTCAACATCTCCTCTCCCTCACTGTTGCTTGCTCCACAGCCATCACTGCTGGCACCGGTGCTCCGGAGAGCTCCAGCCACCATCACATCACCACCACCGGAGCTCATTCGAGAACTACAAGACTGTTACGTCAATCTGTGTTGGTAAATTTGGGAAGGATGGTGAAGAAGCGCAACAATATCGGATTTTGTGTGTGGGGTTAGATGGATAGATGAAGTTTTCGATTATAGGACCCATAAAGGAAAAATAAAAACAATTCAATCGTTCTCTCTTGCTTTTCATTTTTCCCCTTTCAGCCCCTACCCTTCCCATCTCGATTTCTCCGATTATCTCTTTTGGTTTAAGGTATTTTCATCATTATTCATTTCTGAATTTTTTTTAATTATGATTATGTAGTTCTCTGATCTAATTGTTTACCCTTTGTAAAAAAATCAGGTTTTGTTTGAAAAAGAATTGAATTCTGAATTTTAGTTTTGTGACATATCGGTGAAAGCTTGTGATATTGTTGCACTTTTCTCTCACCAAAAGCTATACCGAAAATTAGTTCGCGTAGGAATGGACGTATTGGTTCACTGTGAAAGCTACTTGGAACGCCTCTCCTTAATTATAATAAAGGCGAGCTCCAGGCCGGTAACGAAACTAAAGCTTCACACGGGTCTTACTTCCTTTTCTTTTCCCTACTTCGAATGATAGAACGATTCGAAAGGGGCATACTCATATATAAAATTGCCTAACTCTATCCTTCCCAATTTTACCAACAGTTCTCGAATGAGCTCCGGTGGTGGTGATGTGATGGTGGCTGGAGCTCGCCGGAGCTCCGGTGTCACGAGCTCGCGGCAGTGATGGCTGTGGAGCAAGTAACAGTGAAGGAGAGGAGATGTTGAAAACTCCCAGGGCACGGGTCAGGTAATTTTAATTGAAATCGGGTGTGGATTTGAGGTTTTCCATCCAATTAAGGGTATAGGTGTAAACTTTGTAGACGGTAGGGGTTATTTTGTTCACATCACTAACGGAGGATAAAGTTAGCTAATAAAATAAAATAGAGGGGTATATTTGACCCTTTTCCCTTCATTATTCTATCTTTCTATTGTTTTACATCTAAACTTTGTATTTTTTGATATTTTTGCTTCATAGGTTTATATTGTCTTTTTAGTTATTTATTAAAGTTTAAATATGTCAATTAGGATATATGAATTCGGTTATTCAAAACTCAAAAAGGAAAAAAAAAAAAAGAGAAGGATTGAAACTCTGACACAATCTCAAAAAGGAGCTCTTGATAATTCTATAGCAAACAATAAAAATCCTAAATTGGAAAATATGTCTCAAGAGAGATTAAATGGATTAGATATATTCGAAATTGAAAAATATTTACTAGAACCAATAATAATTTTTTAGTAACTTTTCATATCAAAATCTAGAAAAATAGACTTCAAATGAAATTATATATGAAGCATTTTTGTTTGTTTTAACAAAAAATTTATGGCCTCTCATTGAAGTTTTTCTTTGGGTCACAATGTTTATTGAGCTGCCCCTGAAGTCAGAATATGCTCTCATGATTCATTCCGGATTTATTCTTGTATACTCAAGAGTGTATGTATCTCTGCTGTAATGGTAAAAGATACCTTGCATATTGGTCGCTGTGGATCCCTCAGACTGACTAACAAATTGTCACATTTCAGATCAAAGTGGACGATGTTTTTCGAGTGCAAATACTCCATCCCAAAAGCTGCATCCATGGCAATTAGAAGTTTCTTATAACTATCAAGTGACCTGCACAAGAAATTTAGCAGATCACATTAAGTTATGAATGAGAGAAGCATGTAGAAGTAGAACTAATTAACATACAAAAAGGAACTTCACCTGTCCTTTCTAATAAGAACATTTCGAAGTGATCCATTAGTCATGAATTCAGTCACAGTTGACAAAGTTCCCCCAGCCCCATCAGGTACCACTCCATAAAATGCAAGAACGTTAGGATGATGAAGGTTTGAAAGGATCTGTGCCTCTCTCCAGAAGTCCTTGATCGAAAAGAAAATTTTATTATGAATTTCACAATAAGAATCATAAACACTGCTGATAATCCAGGAAAAAATGATATGCTGGAAGATATGTTACAGGGAACGCACCAGCCTTTCTTCCTGTGATGATCTCCCAGAAAAACATGCCCGCTTGATTCTCTTTATAGCAACATCAGTTCCTCTCCATTTTCCATGATAAACAGTACCATAATTCCCAGAGCCCAACTCCCTCAATTCTTCAAGGTCAGCATTTTTTATGATCTGTGATGTAACATTAGCACTGCTGCTTAAGTATGAATTAATGAACTCTCAAAAAAGCAAACTTATTTGAGATTGAGGCGTAGTTGTTGTTGTTAATGAAAGCAAGCATATTTAAACTTTAAGAAAAAAGATATAAGTTTGCATCCTCTCTTAAAATGAAGAAAGAAGCAAAAAACAAGACGGAGATACAAAATTAACTTTCCAGCAATTGCCCAGTAGATGATCCTTCAGCCTAGTTTCACTCAGCAAAAAACAGAACTTTTGAAGCATCGAAAAGCTGAAATGATGAAAGATCAAGAAGACCACGAAATCCAAAAAAACCCAAGAAATACAAGATTGAAATTCAAGAGCAAGAAAGTCCAAGAAGCTCAAGTTTTAAGACTAACTTATTGCAAGAATGGAATTCTTGTTTCTTGAATCCTTTTCTAAGTAGGTTTCTTATTTCTTGATTATAGTATAGTTGGGATTTAATTTCCTATCATTAGTAGGATCTTTATCCTAGCTCTAGTTGGATTCTAGTTTTCTTTATTCTTTTCCTTATAGAATAGGGATTTTACTTTCCTTGTTTTTATCTATTTCCTTTCTAGAATAGAATAGGGATTTGTAGTCATCAAAGAAGAGAACATAGGCCTACATAAAGGGTTCTCATGATTTGTAAAATGGAGATTCACATTTTTGAGCTTTGTCCTAGTTTTGCAATAGAGTAATTTTCTCTATTTCTTGTTCTTTATACTTGTTTTTTGTTTCAAGCAAGGTGGTGAGTGTCTTTATCTTGTTTTCAATTGTGTGTGGTGTTTCTTTATCACGTTTATTGATTTCAAGTGGTGACTTAGGAACTTTATAGGTTCTTGATCATTAAAGAACACGTTTCCTGATTAAATTTCATTTTTGCTCATACCCAGAACCGTAACTTTCTTTCAATCGTTGCACCCTCAATATTTACTTGTTTAAAACGAGTAAATAGTCATTCTCATAGTTCAGATCATCATCTTTCACCTCGTTTTTTAATCGCTTAGATCTGAAACCTATAGCTTGAGATACGCCCGTTTCTTGAAATCTGCCCATCAACTCGCTTCAAGATCAAGATCCTGGTCATTGGTTCTTTGTTAACTTGAAGAATCACATCAATTTGGTATCAGAGCCTATTTCATATTACGATCACATCAATTTGGTATCAGAGCGCATTTGAGGAATATTATGGATTATATGCATCTTCATACGCTTACTATCTTAACTCTCTCACCGGAATGGCAAACAATTAAGTAAAGAGGACGTTGGGTTCAAGAAGAGGAAAAGCTATGGCAAAAAGAATCTCTTTTTCGCACTAGATGCACCTCCCATGGCAAGGTATATTCGGTAATTGATAGTGAGAGTTAAATGAATGTTGTTTCCGAGGAGATGGTTACCAAACTTGGTTTGTCAACTAAACCTCATCCATATCCTTATAGCATCAAATTTGAGAATGATGATGTTTTAGAGGTAACTCGTCATGACAAGTTTCTTTTTCTATTGGCAAAATATATAAAGATCTTGTTTGGTGTGATGTAATAAAGATGGATGCTTGTCACTTATACTTAGAAGATCATTGGTGTATGATAGGTGTGCTAAATATGATGAAGATCGTGATACCTATTCTTTTACAAAGGATGGACGAAAAATCAATTTGGTTCCCGTGAATCCGGAAGATGTTGCTAAAAACTCCAAGTATGTAGATGATTCTTTTGTGACCAAAATACAAATCATTGGTCCCATAAACATGGAACAACAAACAGAGGAGGAGAATGTATTGGATCCAAAAGAGGAGGATTTACCTCCAAAGTTTGATGAGGATCCATTGGAGCATCCAAGTATTTGTGAGATTGAGTTTCAACCTTTAAGAGATTTCAAAAAGAATACAAATTTTGTTTCTTACTCTACACCAACCAAAGCAGCCTACAGAGAACCAATAGTCTATGATGATTCGGAAGAGAAAGAGAACGAGTTGCTGAAAAAGAAGTCTATGAATGAGAGTTTAATTTATGATCTAGTACGAGCAATAAGTATTCCACAAAAGGATGAATCTTTGCAAGAATGTGTAAATTTCAGATCTCTCAATTTCATTGAGGTTAATGGCTATAACCATGTCAAGGATGAAAGCAGTAAAATAATCGAGGAGTTCTTAAGAAGACATACTTTGATCTCCAACATTATCTAAAGGTACATGAATTTGATTTATTTACAGGTTTTTATGGTACTAACATAGATTTTTCATGCAAGCACCAAAAAGATATGGAGATATTCAAGATTGTTGAAGATCGAGAGGAAGTAATTCTTGATCATGGCTTGAATTTTGAATATAAATTTAAGATGATATGTTTGAGAAATCATGATACAAAATTACTACTAAGAAAGTGGAATTTAGTTCGGCCATATGCAAATCTTCCTTGCAACATGATGAAGCTCTACGACAAGCTAGAAAAATGCAACTTAGAGCCTAGCGAGTATGGGTTATTTTCAAATTTTTTTGCTAATCTTTTTCCGTTTATGGAGCCTTTAAACTCGAGGACGAGTCTTACTCAACCAGGGGAGAATGATGAAAGATCAAGAAGACCACAAAATCCATGAAATATAAGATTGAAATTCAAGAGCAAGAAAGTCCAAGAAGCTCAAGTTTTAAGATTAACTTGCAAGAATGGAATTCTTGTTTCTTGAATTCTTTTAAAAGTAGGTTTCTTATTTCTTGATTATAGTATAGTTGAGATTTAATTTCCTATCATTAGTAGGATCTTTATCCTAGTTCTAGTTGGATTCTAGTTTTCTTTATTCTTTTCCTTATAGAATAGGGATTTTACTTTCCTTGTTTTTATCTATTTCCTTTCTAGCGTAGAATAGGGATTTGTAGTCATCAAATAAGAGAACCTAGGACTACATAAAGGGTTCTCATGATTTGTAAAATGGAGATTCACATTTTTGAGCTTTGTCCTAGTTTTGCAATAGAGTTATTTTCTCTATTTTTTGTTCTTTATCCTTGTTATTGGTTCCAAGCAAGGTGGTGATAGTCTTTATCTTGTTTTCAATTGTGTGTGGTGTTTCTTTATCACGTTTATTGATTTCAAGTGGTGACTTAGGAACTTTATAGGTTCTTGTTTATTCAAGAACACGTTTCTTGATTAAATTCCGTTCTTGTTCATACCTAGAACCGTAACTTTCTTTCAATCATTGCACCCTCAGTATTTACTTATTTAAAACGAGTAAATAGTCATTCTCATAGTTCAGATCATCATCTTTCACCTCGTTTTTTAATCGCTTAAATCCGAGACCTATAGCTTGAGATACGCATGTTTCTTGAAATATGTCCATCAACTCGCTTCAAGATCAAGATGATGGTCGATTGGTTCTTTGTTAACTTGAAGAATCACATCAATGAATAAGAGAAACAATAATACATGCACTCCGGTTCTGATTACACAGAAAAGGCTGGATAGACAGACCGGGTAGATGTGCTCAAACAAAGAAGCATGAGTGAGCCGTTTCCCCACTAGATCTTTGATTTCAGCAGAACCCAACAGATTGAAATTGTCAACCTAGTGACAAGTGATGCATAGGAAAAGATTAAACCTAGTCAAGGCACTGCCAACTGATGACCAACACAGAATAAGTTAATGGGCCAAGCATACATATAATATGTGGTGTGACAATAAAAGGCAGTTGTCAACCAGGGCAGATTGGAAAATCAGAAGGTTGGTGAACGTAATCACCGTCTATTTTGTTACATCCAGGGAGTAAGACACAGTCTGCCAAGGCCTGCTGTTACCTAGGGTGTTCTGAAACACAACAGGCTGGAAATTTTGTATGGTAATTTAGTTAACAATTTTTTACCTATTTATTCTAAAGCATGTCACAGATTTTGTACAGGCGTGACTCAACCAAATTAAAGTGTAAAAAAAAGAATGTTATCATTACATAATTTCATTGTACACTAGAAACATATACTTTCTCACACTTTTCAAATTTTAAGAAGGGTTACTTTGTTCTCTTGAAAAAATTAAGATGTTATCGTTAGTGTTATGATATGATATAAAACAAGACAGATCCCAGAGAGCCTTTTAAGGTTTAGATATTATTGAGCACATTGGACCTTTTTTCCCATTCCACAAACTAAAACAATGCATTGTGTAACACCAGTTCATACATTTTTTCTTCAATTCTGCGTTTCACCACATATCTGAATAGATATCAAGCATCAGTTCAAAAATTGATCTTACACTGAGTATATAACATATTTGGAGACTTTGGGGGTAGAGTTATACTTTTGAAAATTGGACAATTACTTGCGGACAATCTATAACTACAAGTAGGCATCGAGAAGTTCAATGGGTAATATTTTTAGATAGTAGTTCAATGAACAGTTATTAACGGGGAAACCAAGTATTATCAGTCAATCAAAACTTTACTTTCGACAATGTCTAATCTCATCAGCCTCGTTACTCTATTCCAAATTGAAAGACAAGTACTAATGGTTGTAGTTGTATAATCCATATTTCTGTCTACCAGATGCTGTAGCCGCTTCATCATTTGACCAGAAGCCCTTTCATAGAACTTGTATCAAGTGGTGCCAATCTATTTGAGCGAGCAACTTACTGTAGTAGATTGTTGGATTTGTCTAGATTCTTATTTCCATATCAGCAAGCAGCAGAGAAATATAGTTGATAAGCTATAAAATCATTACATAACCTCTGAGGCACATTCCACGACTAGAAATAGCAAACAATTATCATTGCCAAGAACTGAACCACAAAATCTTTAACCATGACAATAAATCAAAGCTATTCATGCAACAGCCTATGATAAAAGGATCATGGTATTGCAGGAGCAAGAGAGGGTGGGGGCGATATGTAGTGAAGGACAAGTCTTGTACATTTGAGTCCTCCTTTGGATATATTAGAGGCCTGCTGGTGATACTACGGCTGTAAGAAGGTAATGCCCTTTAAGTCTTTCAGACTCATACCAAAGATTAGAGTGTAAGACATTATAGTTAAAAAAGGAGAGAAATGAAGATGTTATCGAGCATTTCCAACAAGGTTTAAAATACAAAAGGAAATGATCATTTACCTGCAAACCATACAAATCAGCTTCCAGTTCAGCTACCATAGCATCAGTGATTAAATTATCCTTATCTCCGTCACTGGGGTTGGCGTCCTGCGCCAAGCCAGATAATCAACGTAAAACTATATGAGCATAAGAGAGATTTTAGTAACCTAAATCATACACCAGCCCATCAAAATGAAATAGAATTTCACCTCCAACCCCAAGTCAGGGGCAAATGCCACCCCTTCTGTTTTACTGGGAGATATGACTTCACCACCAATTGTGTCCAAAACTAGGAGATTTGCAGCATATAAGTCACCAATGGGTGATCTAATATCTCTTCCATTTGCATTCAGAACCTGCTGACTTTCTTTGGTACTCTTACTAGCTGGAGCATCTTCTATCTTTTGCTTTTCACTAGAACATTCACCAACGCCAGAAGTCACAACTTGCTGATCACTGTAATTAGTAAATTCTTCATCAATTAGAGAAACTTCTCTCCTAAAAACAGCATCTTTGGTTGGGTTTTGCCTAACTGATGATGGTGACAATTCCTCGGAGAATATTAGCAAGGGCTCTTTGCCAAAAGTATCTTGAGGACATGCAACAACTGCTGGCATGGGGGAATGATGGAAAATCTGGCCGTCAGACAACTCAGGCAGTAGATCACTCAGGGTTTCTGCACCATGAGACTGTGTTTCGGAATTCGAAATCCTCCCAGCAACTTCAGAACTCTTCACCCAGGATGTATTGTTCTCAGGTTCAGCCTGTTTTATCCCCCCTGAGGCATTCTCAAATTGGTTTCTTTGGGACCGCTCATTTAGTGTATTAATTAAAGGTGTTGAAGCAAGGATGTTCATGTCAAAAAATTGTGATGCTTCACCAGGTATATCACCTCCATTATTAGACACCATAGCAGAGTTAACATCAGGTAGTTTTTTCTCTGAATCCACAGCTGTTTTGGATGACTTGTTATCAGGAAATTTACCGTCATGACATAACAGTGCATTATTGATATCACTTGCATTAACCATCTCACAACTTGAATTTTCCTCCATATAGTTTTTCAAACCGGGATGGTAATTTTCCAAATTTGCTTTAGCTGTGTTGCATCTAGTGTCTGTTCCATTAATATTTCTTTGCACGGGTCCACATTTACTCACTGAATCTGAGTCAAAAAGAAGCTCTGGAAAATCCACCATGTCAGTGGCCACAGTTGATTCCTCATTAAGTACCCTAATATGATGCTGAGAACTGACTGGGTATGTATTCTGATGCAGAGACCCTAGGTTTTCCTGCAGAGCAGCAGACACTCCATGTGAAGATAACTGAGCTGGTAAAAAGTTCAAAGAGGAAAACGAGCTTATTCCCTCTTGTGAGCAGTAAGCTGATCTCTTTCCATGTTCCTGAAGTTTTGAATCTGAAAAGGCATGCGGAATTCCATTTTGAGTAACAGTGGAAGTGTATCCCAGCAATACACCCATTTCATCATATGGCTTTTCAGAGAGAACAGTCCTTTCCTTGGGTTCTGTTCTTTCAAAAGAGTACTGTTGAAAGCTTCCATCACATTGTTCGAATGTTGGAGCAACAAAGCCTCTGCTGAGACCATGCTGATGTGAAAGCAATTCACTCAATTGGCTTGGCTGGGGGATATCATCTTTTTTGTTAGGACTCTGCAAATTAATAAGATTTATCTGCTGGGCGTAATAACCAATATTAGTGCATCCACTTGAGTTTTCAGGTAATGATTCGGTGCTGCTAGCCAACACTGGACATTCATCACTACCATGTGGCAACTTGTTCTGGTATGTGTTCCTTGAGTCGTTCTTGTAATCTGCCAGTTGAACAAGCACAGGAGAAAAAGGAGTAGATTGATTGGGAAACTCAACCTGATTCTGAGATTCACCAATCAATTGAGCAGGAGGTGGGACATAAAGACCATTACCACAGTCTACTTTAGGTATCACCTTGCTGGCTTCATCGCGCACACACTGCTCATAATAATTCTCCTGAGCAGAAGAATCCACTTGAACAATGCCATTAACAGCAACAACATATTGATAATCAGGGTCACTCGGTTGAACAGTAGCAGCATCTACAGGGTAAGAGTTTTCTGATTCAGTCAAAGGAACCAAAAATATCCAGAGCCTTTGAGAGCCCCCAAGATTCTCGAGGCCATAATATTCCTCTATCATATTCTGAAGATCTTCATCAGAAGAAACGGATATAAGGGCGTCAAGATCCTCTCCTGGAAGCTGGTATTTGAAAGTGTGAGGCTGATTACAGATGGCCAATGTTTTCTTCCTAAGTTCTTCCCATGAAATATCCTTCCGTATAGAAATGATACGTGTATCTCCACCAACATATCTGAGTTTTCCATCACTAGCCCGAGGCAATATTCTACCACCAAAACTGCATAGGAATTTTATTTTTCCTGTCCGTGAACAGTCTGAAGTTCCTAATCCAGAAGATTTTAATGACTGTGAAGATTCAGACTTAGTTAAGGGCGCAGCACTTGTCCCTGAAGTAGCTCGATTATAGCATAATTCTGTAGTAGCTCCCCCAGAGACATTCCCACAAGAGCCAACTTTCTGATTATATGTAAGCTCATTCTCTACATAAGTACCATTTTCAATTTCGGTACTAGACCCTCTTGCAGAAGCAAATTCAGTTATGTCAGAATCCATTCTAGTCAACCCAAGAAGTCTTGTGAGCTCTTCATAACCCGCATGTTGTCTTTGCTTACTTTGAGGTACAGCTCTCGTAGGAACTACTCTTGTAGAAGGATCCTGAAGAAATTCCATAGAAAATACCTCACCAGTCTAGTCTGTACAGATGCATGGTTATTATTTACATTATTGTGTAAAGATACGCGGAATCAGACACAAAGAAGGGTAAAAAGAAAAAACAATACAAGAGTAACACGGAAGCACAACTAAATTTGTTCTTGATGAGAGAAGGCAATCGAGTAAGTAAAGCTATGGACTGAGTTCTCATCACTCAAGATAACCGGCTGAGATGATTCTTGCGGGATCCATCCACCAGAAGTGTCAGGCACCCCAGTGATCATAGTTTCAGCTAAATCTTTGGATAAATTTAGCTGCATATAACCACCATCTTCGCAGTTCACGCCCTCAATTAACCATTTTCAGAACAAAAAACAAGCAAGAACTCCCTACAATCCCTACGTAAAACTAACTAGATTCCATTTACTTGTTCACTAGACTAAACTGAAAATACCAACTACATATTTTTCACACCAACAGCAACTACCACCTCATCAAACAAAATACCATAATTGCCCTTCCTGCTCCCCTACTTACACTGATATATTTTTCCTTTTCTCTACAATTACATGAGGTATTTCACATTAATATAGACAAAACAAATACATAGAATCCACTTGAAAAAATGAAAAAAAAATATATATTAACAGTAAAATAATCTGACGAATTTGCCTTGTCCTTCAACAATTCCCTTCCCGGTCATCAAACAATCAATCTGAAAATTAAATTTCCAGCAACGAATTAAAACAAAATAAAAATCTAAACTAACAGACCGATCAGAAAAAGTAAAAACATCATAGTACTATTATCTAATTAAAACGATCAAAATTGAATATAATATAATTGATCAGATGCCCCTGCATCAAACGTTCAAAATTCAACAATCGAGTTATAGTAAAACCTAGAAATTGAAAAAAAAATAACAGTAGATACATACATACTGTAGAATGACTGTGGTTCACTCGCCCATAGCTGATTGAAATGCCTGAATTTGGAAAGTCGGGGTAATTTATGATTAAGGGTTTAATTAATCAAATTAGATAGAAGACAAAATTTAGGAAAGTGTGAGAGAGTCACTCCCTCAATTATACTAAAAAAAAATACAGTTAGATTATATATTAATACTCTAATACCGTCTATTATATATTAATACAGTCCAGTCCAATACAGTACAGTCCAATAAAATTAGTGCAGTCCAGTGTGACGTACCAAACGAGCCCATATGGCGTTGGACTATTCATTAGTCATTGTTGATTAACCTGGAAAAATATAATTTTAGGGCCCGTTTGATACAGCTTATTAAAAAATCCTATAGGAGTAGAGTTTTTTCCAGTAGAGTTTTTATCAAAAAATTGTTAGGTCTTTGATTACCAATAAAAAAAATATTTTTTTATAAAAAAACTAAAAAAATTGTAGGTCAAAAGAAGCTCTACACCCATAAGCTCAAAATTGAGCTTATGGAATAAGTGTTTATGACATCAATAGACTCTACTAACTTTTTCGAATAAGTGTTTATGACACCAATAAACTCTACTAACTTTTTCAATCAAACACCTCTAAAATTTTCCATAAATGCTTATTTTAAAAAATAAGCATTTATAAGCTTCCCATAAGCTCAACCAAACGGGCACTTGCTGGTCTATTAATTAATGTTAAAAATGGGATAATTAATAGTAGGGGTACCTGATTTCATTTGGC
The DNA here is from genome assembly GCA_029844215.1 of Przewalskia tangutica. Classification (NCBI taxonomy): domain Eukaryota; kingdom Viridiplantae; phylum Streptophyta; class Magnoliopsida; order Solanales; family Solanaceae; genus Przewalskia; species Przewalskia tangutica. Next base: position 42,241,829 of record CM056723.1, on the reverse strand, counting down.
GTGTTGCTTGTCTTACATGGACTCGTATGGGTTGAGGTCACAAGGGACCTATCAGCAGCACTACTTATTTATACAGTGGAAGCACTTATGAGCTTCTCATAAGCTCAATCAAACGGACACTTACTGGTCCATTAATTAAGGTTAAAAATGGGATAATTAATAGTAGGGGTACTTGATTTCATTTGGCGTGTTGCTTGTCTTACGTGGACTCGTATGGGTTGAGGTCACAAGTTGTCAGCCAAGCCCATAAGGACCTATCATCAGCACTACTTATTTATATAGTGGACCCCATGTTTATTTTGTTTCTTTTTTTGTTTGTTTTGGATCCATGTTTTTTTATATCTAGCTTTTCGTGTTACATCAGACTATTTCTAGACTATTCCTGAAAATAGTAGTCATGGTCTCTCAACATTACTACCAGTAAATCACGAGATGTGTCTGAATGACCAGTGTTTGAAAACAGAGCAACTAACATCAACTACAAAATCTTACCTAGAAGAAAGCAAATTGCTCTCACCAAGATTCAAACTCACGCTACATACATCCAGTAAGATTTTAAGTCTTCTCCTTTGTCATTCAGCTATACCAGAGGATTGACCCATGTTCTTTACTCGTGAATCTCTACAATGGTCGCAGAAATAAAATATCTACAATGATCCAAGTGATTCGGTTCATATTTATCTCCGAAAATATGTTTACACTAGCAATTTAGAGAAATATTAGCTTGCACTACTGCACAAAATGGTTATAACAATTCAAATAATTTATTCAGTTAAACATACAGTATATTAAATTGATATGCCAGAGTAGACATGTCTCGTGCTCATAAATTCGACATAAGTACTTAATGCAAATAATTTTACTTGACTAATGTAATTTAATATATACTATTCTTTTAGTCTCAAATTATCTATTCATAGTTACTAATAATAATTATCTCAAATTATTTATTCATAGTTACTAATAATAATTATCTCAAATTATCTATTCATAGTTACTAATAATAATTATCTCAAATTATTTATTATTATAGAAATTAAGGCATAATTCATAATTTGTTCCCCATTTTATCATTAATTGTCATTAATGGAGATGACATATAAATAGAGTAAATATTTAATGGAAAAAAATTATAACTTAAACATAAACAAGGGTAAAAATAGTTAATTAATATAGAGTGTGTAAAATAAAAATTAATTTTTATCAGTAATTATTGTTATTCTTCTTTACGATAATCAAAATTAATTTTTCTTTCTCCTTCTACTAATTCATTAGGGGAAATGCCAAAAAAAAAAATTAAAACTAAATTTTACATATATTTTTCATGATTTATGTGTCATATTAAAAATCCAAAAATAACTTCATTAAAATTTTTGCTTATAGTTGATTTTCTACCTCTTCTAACTCTCACTTTTTTTTTATGTTAAATGTTTTCTTAATTAATTTGTTTATATATTTTTATGATTTATGTGTGTATTAAACATTCAAAAATAACTTCATAAATAATTTTGATTATAATTTATTATATTCCTCTTCTATCTGATCACATGTCGATAACAAATCAACAAACGTCTTCCAATGTCCCTCGTAAATTATTAATAAGAAATTTTAACAATAATATTCCTCTTAACACGCTTTACACAAAGTGACATTATAAATTTTAGAGAGCTTAGAAAGTCAAAAATTATATTATCCTCCTTATTCAATTATTTTGAAATATTTATTGTGGTTCAAGTAGCACCCGTTCCTACTTGTTATCTCAACCCTCTACATTTCTTCTTCATCCGCTCCTCTAATCAAAATTAATCACGAATTAGATTTAATTACTACTTTTTTAATCCAAATATTACACTCAGTCTATTTTTAAAATAATTCTTTATCTAAACAATATCTTAAATTATGCATATATAATTCTTCTTTAAAACACAATTTAATTAATTAAATATTTAACAAAGTATATAATAAGTTATAAATCCTAGTATATTTTTCTCTTTTTTTCCATATATATACCCTTTAGAAATTGTCATCCTTCCCTGGGTAACTGAATCAATTCTCCTTCACCTTTTACTAATTTTATGAAACAATCTAAAAATTACTTTCTATTTTGACTAATTTCTCTTACCATCCTCATGTATTAATATTCCTTGTCATGTTTTAAATTAAGAAAAAAATACTTATTTATAACACTTGCCATGTTTTAAATCAAGAAAAAAAATCTGATGCCAACACTAAAAATTTATTGATTGATAAATGAAGAATCAAGATCTAGAGAAGAACGATAATTTTTGTATTGGGGAAGAAAGTGAATATATATAGAGAGAAAGATGCAATATTATTAAATTATCTTATTGTAGCTTAATATTTCTTCATTTTCAAGTAATAAGATCGAATAGTTCAAATCCAACAGACGATAGAAAAGATCTATGAAAATCTGAAAAATTTGATGACTTTTATCAATAACAAAACATGAAAACGTTAAAGACTACAATTTTACGTATCAATAAACAACTTTTCTATAAATTAAATTGTATTTTGAAAACTACAAACTAATTTTACATTCACATATACTATTATTAGGCTTATTAAATGTTGATCCACATGACTACGAAAAATATATATGTACTTCCTTGAGCAGCTTGCCCATATACATGACTTTTTTTCTGCTTCCACTTTAGAAAACATCATAGCCTGAAACACACAATAAGTTAACCTCATCAACAAAGAAAGAAACAAAATAATAAAATTAACTAAGCATATGAACATTTTAGATGATGCTAAATAATATAAGTAAATTCCTAACAAATAAAAAGAGAGCTAAAAAAAAATTAAAAGTATTCTCTAAAGAATTCCTCCATTCACATCAAACACCCAAGCAAATATCATCTATCGCTTTTGGCTATTGCACTACAAAAATAGAGAATAATCAAGATGGCTCAAAACAAATTTATATGAATAAAAATTGATGTGACTTTAAGGTGTCATAAATTTATATACTAAATAATTGGGGGTTATGATCATGAAAGGTTTGAAGGTTATAATGAATGTTACTAATATTAATTAAGAGTAGAATTTATGAAAAATAAAGAAGTATGAGTTATGAAGATAACTTTTTAAATTAAAATATTGAGGAAAATAAAGAAAATTCAAAAAATTAAGAGAAAAAGATAAATGTCAATAGAGACTATAAAAAGATGTCACATAGAATTGATTATGTCTAACATTATTATTATTATTATTATTATTATTATTATTATTATTATTATTATTATTATTATATATATATATATATCGATATCCATGATGATAGTGATACACATTTGTTAGACAATCTCCAACAGGGGACATTGTCCCCGATAATTATACACAGCAGGTAGGGATGGCAACGGATCGGATCTGGACCGGATTCTACTAGATCCAGATTCATTTTTATACTTGAATCCATATCCGGATTCATCGGGTCCATAAAAATCAGATCCAAATCCGGATTCACCGGGTCCACGGATCGGATCTGGATTCACATGTAAAAATTGAGGTGCGTGTAATGTATTATTTAGTGAACTTCCAAAAAGACACATTTATTTCTTCTGGCTTCTATTAAAAAAATTATGTGGGTAAAGGCGGTATATGCTATCAGATGGGTGAATTCGAGTTTGGACATGTTAAAATGAGTAGTTAGTGAATGAAACATAACCTAACATGTCCAAGCCTAGCATATATATAACCTAGAAGATTTAGTTTTTTCAGCTGAATACAGTTTATTCAGAAAGAAATAGTCAAAATCATATACACTGTGATGGAATGATAGTTACCATTTTAATCATATGTTTAATTAATGAATATCAAAGCTTTTTTTTATAATTATTTAATAAGTGATCTGATTTTGTAATCATTATCTTTAAGTTTTTTTCTGGAAGAGATAGTCATCTATTTCTTTCCCTCAAAATAAATGAAATATTGTAGAATTGGATATGCTTTCATTCTTTCAGAAGTTATTAGAAAGGATTTTTTCTACAGATATGATCTTAAACCAACTCAATTGGCTATATATCACATTATTTTTCTAACTTTCGCAAAACAATATAGGCTTACTCTTATTATGGCGTGTATATATATATATATATATATATATATATATATATTCATGAATTTGACTTATGAGAGTACTATGCTTTCTATTCATGAGTTGGGACTCTATGATGACTTAAAGCACTTTTCCTATTGCTCATCCCGAGAATAATGAAATTGTCCAATTGCAAAGCAAAGAATGAAGAAATTGATATATTTAATAAAAAATGAATCCACGGGTCGGATATGGACCGAATACGGATCTCAAATACAATATTTAGATCCAGATCCGATCCGGATCCGTCGGGTCCAAATTTTAAAGATTCATATCCTATAAAACAGATCTGGATCCACCGAATCCGGACTCGGTCCAGAATCCACTGACATCTCTAATAGCAAGAGATAATTTGAATGACATGATGACGTGGAAATAATTGGGAATTATTGAATATATAGGAGATAATCTTATCACGTGGAGACAATGTCTCCTGCTGGAGAAGGTGAAATAGCAAATTAATCTGGCAGCGTCATGTGGCAGCCAGCGATTGACTGCCAGAAATTCATTTTCCACCACTACTTTAATTGCTATTTTTGACCAATAATTTGACCGAAATAAAAAAAACACCAATTTTTTTATTTTTCAAGATCTATACAAAGAGACTAAGTTTACTTCATTTGGACACCGAAATATTTTGTCTATTTTTTTCCAAATTTCTATCTTCTTCCAAATTATTTGCTATTTTTTTAATATGGATCCTAATCAAAATTTTAATCTTCCTCCAAATTTTATATTTTCTAACCAACTACAAAATCTCAATATTCAACGTCCACAAAATTCTCAAAATATGTCATCCAATTTTTAAATGTCATATATGATGCAAACTAATTTTGGTATGCAATATCCGTATAAAAAGTTTGGAATTTGGCAAAAGTTTGAAACAATCGAAAATTAATTTTTAATTTATGATTTTAATATTATCAATGTTTTAGTGTGTTTTTTGATAAATTGTACGATTAATTTATCTTCATTAATAAAATCATGTATTGTTGTGTTTTAATATTATAATAATATTTTATAAGTGTCAAAATTAAATGAATATAAGTAATTTATAATTTTATTATTATATGTGTAATAATATGAATTACAAGAATAATATCATATACAAAATAGAAAATGAGATATAATAAATATATATGGTGGGGTATATGTATTGATGTGGATGAAAGAGAAAATGAATTATTTTATGAAATATCCCATATTGTGGAGTGTATGTGATAAATAGAGATATTTGATGATGTGGCAGGAGATAAAGGTAATTTTAATTATCTCCTGGAGATGGTCTTAGTATGATTGGAACTTGAAAGAACAGGCCCCACTGCCTTTATTAGGGTGAATCGTGATAGGCAGGTTCATTGGCGCTAACGGGAGTTCTCGAAATCTAAAGCTTTACTTCAAAGTTCAAAATCACTCTAAGCATTACCAGCACCAATAATTGTTAGTGTCAATCTAGACCTTCAATGTATAAATCACAATAATATACAAATAACTCAAGTAAATTGAAATCGACAACAATAATGTTCAGCAAAAGTATAAACACATACTAACTTGTTTGTAGATAGAGGTCTGCTCGATGCAGTGTCCTAAGACAAAAATTCGCATCCGCTTATACTGCAGTTTAACGGACGTCTGCCTTGAGGATACAACTATCTGAGTGATAGTTCTAGCACAAGAACTTCACTCCTGGCGAATCTACTTTATGTGTTCTTCAGAAATTTCTTGAAGAGGAAGAAGAAGCAACAATGATCATCAAATGATTTTATTCTTAAATCATAAGATTAGATGTTGTTAATTGTATTGTGTGTGTTAAATAAGTGATCTACATGCTTTATATAGCATGAATTTCGATCAGATGCATCCATTAGACCAAAGGTTATGACTCTATGTGAAGAGATGAAACTTTTGGTTCAAAACTGGAAAATCTCGTCGAAGGCACCGCGGTGCCTCCACAAGGCACCTAGGTGCAAATTCAATTTCTTCTTTCCAGTGACTTACTGCCATCCAGGCACCCCGATGCCTCCACAAGGCACCTAGGTGCTAATTCGTCGAAAATTTCAGTGACTTATTGGAGCGCAGGCACCTTGGTCCTTTCATCAGGAACTGCGGTCCTTCGGCCAAAATTCCAAAAAATGGATTTTAATCACTTGTTTTCTTCTTCAATCCACACAAGTTCCAACAATACCCCACATTTTATTCACACATCCAACAATACCCCACGTCTGGATAGAAAATAAGATAAAAGGAACTTATCATTATTTCTGTCAAACGAGACATGACACGCATCAGAAAAGATGTCTTTTGGACTTGAACCTTTCGTAGTGAATACCTATTGGGTCTACTTGTGAAGTAGTGGACGAAGTGGTTTGAACTATTCACGTTTTGTAGTAACCGAGACAATAAGTATCACACATATCATATCAACATATTTCAATTCTTACGGTTGTGTTCTTTTCGGTCATGAACAACTCCTTTTTCATGAGAATTTCTAGAGAACGTAGCCATCTCAGTTCTCTAGATGTGACCCCACATCAATCTCACATAGGTAATATTAATCAAGAATAGTCCATACTATCCCACCATAATGGCTATTAATATTATTAAGAACCAAGGTTCAGCCCTATATCGTCAACGGATTAACACCCTTGGTACATCATAGGAATGAACATATGTGTGTTTTATGCTCCTTGAGTCTTCCCCAGCTAGTTTGTCTATTGAACCTAAACCATGGGATCTCCAATTATGATAGATTAGGTTTTCACCAGTTCACAACTCATTGTATTGACTTTAAGCTCATTCCCCTCGATGTAAATACGACTTGCTCTCTTGTAAGGCCTTTTGTCAAATGATCCGCTATATTGTCCTTTGACTTTACATAATCAATGTAAATAATTTCATTCTTCAGCAAGCTTCGTATTGTATTATGACGTCGTCTTATATGTTTTGACTTGCCATTATATATCTGATTCTTTGCCCTCGTCAGGGCAGCCATACTATCACAATGTATGCAAATGGTTGTTACAGGCTTCGTCCACAACGAAATACCTTATAGGAAGTTTCTTAGTCATTCTGCCTCTTCGACAGCTTTATCCAAGGCTACAAACTCTGCTTCCATAGTTGATATCGTATTTACCATTTGCTTTGATGATTTCCATGACACCGACGCTCCACCAAGTGTAAATACACACCCACTTGTGGACTTACTTTCTGAATGGTTGAAAATCCAATTAGCATCACAATATCCTTCTAACACGGGAAGATATTTTGTATAATGCAACTCATAGTTCATTGTATGTTTTAGATAACGTATTTCCCTTATTAGCGCTACCCAATGATCATTTTCAGGATTGTGTGAGTATCGACTAAGTCGACTCACTGCATATGCTAAATCCGGTCTCGTACAATTCATTATGTACATCAAGCTTTCAAGAACTTGTGTATACTCCAATTGAGACACATTATCACCTTCATTCTTCTTAAGGTTACCAGCGGGGTCAAATGAGGTAACAATCGGTCTATCATCATAGTGTCCAAATTTTCTAAGGACCTTCTCAACATAATGGGATTGTGTTAGAATATAACCATCTTGAATTCTTGTGAATTCTAATACCAAAAAAAATGACATCCGTTATTCTCATATCTTTCATATCGAAAGCGGCATGCAACATCTTCTTGGTTTGATTAATTACATCCTTACTTGTTCCCATAATTAGTGTATCATCCACATACAAGCATATAATGACATATGCATTATTACATTCCTTAATGTAGACACATTTGTCACATTCGTTTATTTAAAAACCATTTGATAATAATGTGTTATCAAACTTTTAATGCAATTGCTTTGGCGCTTGTTTAAGTCCATATAATGACTTAACCAACTTACAGACTTTCTTCTCTTGACCTTTCACAACAAACCCTTCGGATTGTTCCATATAGATTTCTTCATCTAATTCACCATTCAAAAATGCAGTCTTCACATCCGTTTGGTGAATTTCCAAATTGTGAATCGCTGCTATAGCAATTAGCATCCTTATCGATGTAATTCTAGGCACTGGTGAGTAGGTAGCAAAGAAATCTACACATTCCTTTTGTCGGAATCCTTTGGCTACTATCCAAGCTTTGTATTTCTCTATAGTACCATCAGGTCTTAACTTCCGTTTGAACATCCATTTATGACCTATTGGTTTTTGTCCCGGAGGAAGATCAACCAATATCCATGTATTATTTTATACAATAGATTATACCTCACTTTGGATAGCCTCCTTCCAATAAGGTGCTTCGAATGATTCCATTGCAGCCTTATATGTTTGAGGTTCTCCTTCAACGGAAAATGTAATAAAGTCTGGTCCAAAATCTTTGGATATTTTACCACGTTTACTTCTCTTTGGTTCAGAATTTTCTTCTTGAACCGATGAAGTAAGATTATCATCATTTTGGTTTGATCCATTTTGAGGTAGTGTCCTCTTCTTATTATTAGGAACACTTTTATCCCTGTCTTTATAAGGAAAGATCTTCTCAAAGAATTCTGCTTTCGCAGATTCCGTGAGTGTATTTTTGTGGATACCTTCAACATCAGAATGATACACCAAAAACTTATATGTTGCACTATTATTGGCAAGACCAACATAAATGCAATCCATTAATTTTGGTCCAAGTTTAGTTCTCTTTGGTAAAAGAACTTGTACTTTTGCTAGGCAACCCCACACTTTCATCCTTTTGAAAGTAGACAATCTTTCATTTCATAGTTCGTATGGATATTGATCATTTTTCTTTTGAGTCTATTTAATATTATATTTGCAGTAATTAATGTCTCACCCCATAGACTTAGAGGTGCACCCGAACTAATCAACATTGAATTTATCATATTCTTCAATGTTCTATTCTTTCGTTCGGCAACTCCATTTTGTTGTAGAGTATATGGCGCAGTGGTTTGATGAACTATACCATGAGTAAAACAGAATTCTTTGAACTCATTCGACGTATATTCACCACCTCGGTCTGACCTTAGAATCTTAATTCTTTTGTCAAGTTGGTTTCCACTTCTGCTTTGTATGTTTAAACATATTCAAAGCATCATCTTTGGTATGTATTAAGTATACATAACAAAATTTACTGCAGTCATCAATAAATGATATATAATAATTCTTTCCTCCACGAGATGAGGTTGCTTGGTAATCACACAAATCACTATAAATTAAACCAAGCACTGCATTTGATTTCACAACAGATTTATGAGGATGACTTGCATATTTTGACTCTATGCAAACCCCCACATTTAGTCATTTTGTTCATAGAACATTTTGGCAACATGCCTATTGTTAGGCATATTTTGTATACACTTTTTGAGTCATTTTTAGTTAGTATTTTACTATTTCGTTTGTGTTTAGTATAGTATTAGGTCTGTTTTTCTTTCTTTTGAGTCATGGCGGTCCCAAATGGAGAAATGTCAAAAAGAAGATGAAATGAGTTTAATTGAAATGAAATTGCACACTAAGAGGGCCAAGAAATGAAGCCTAAGAAATCCCGGGAAGTATAGAAGAAATCAGACGAAGTCCGGACGAGAAAATGATGAAAAACCGAAAAAAGGGCAATGGAGGTCGCCGGCGTCGCGACGCTGAATGTGATGCATGCTCTGTTTTGTTCTCAGGTTTTCCGAAGCCGCGGCGTCGAGACGTGTTTTTCCAGATCCGAGGCAAAATTGGCCAGGGGCAGAAGGGTCTAGGGCACACGATTTTTGCAGCATATTTAAACCCTTGGGACAGATTTTATAAGAAAAACACCTCAGATCTCATAACACACGTCACAAGATAAGAATTGGAGAACACAATTGGAGACTACATTCAAGTTCTTTTCCTTTCTTTATTTCAATTCAGTTTATGTTGGATTTTGTATTAGTTCTTGACATGACAATGTTTAGGAGCTAATTACTTTAGTAGGGTTTTCCAATTGAATCTTCTTGAAACTCTTTCATATAGTTAATGCATATTTATTGATTTCTTCTTCAGCAGATTACGATCTATTCAATATTGTTTTGATTGCTTGATAATTAACTGGTCATTAATTGTCATCACTTATATAATTTCGAATCGAGATCCGAGATGAGAGATTTGAATTTATGATGTAGTTGTCTAGACATAGGTTAAAATCGTGGATGAAAGTACCCCGATACTTTTGTAGTATTTAAGGTTATTGTTCTTAATCCTCCCGTGTGGTAAAATCTATCATAGAAATATAGAAGGTTTCTGCACAAGGTTGAGCTCTCGTATGTCCTAACCAGAATATGATGATAGATTAGTTAACCTGCTATCTTAAGTGTCTTGATACTACGGGTGTTAGAATCTTGGGGTCTTACAAAGGAAAGATGGTACGGTGAATGTACATAATACTTTTGGGTTTAACTCCCTAATATTACATGATATGTACGGTGAATGTACATAGTACTTTTGGGTTTAACACCCTTATATTGCATTATGTGATCTTTTGTATAAAGAATAGATGTACGTAGTACTTTGGGTTCAACTCCCTTACATGACGTGATAATGTCTTGGTTGTATTAAAAGGAATGATGTGGTAGTTGTCACGACCCGAATCCGGGCCCGTGACTGGTGCCTTACCCCGGGCACCCTAGTGATACAACATCAGAGTAATCAGCGGAACATAAAACAAGACATGAAAATATTATGAAGTAAGCGATGTCGGAGAAAACTTGCCTTACGGCGTATATATAAATCAATTTTAAACCGAACGATACATCCCATTACAACTCGCCCACAACGATTACTGCACCTCAAGAATGATATTGACAACAATGGCGGGACAGGCCCCGCCATACCACGAATGCAAATACCTACAACGACGGGGACTATACCATCGATAAGCCTCGAGAAACGGAGCTTCCCATACTGACGTGACCCGAGAACTAGGATCAACGATCGTGTACCTCAACTCGCGGCGTGAGCGGCCCGCATAACAGTACCAAGTATGTGAAACTAAAAATATCAGTAAATGAAATCATAATAGTCTATAAAGCAGAGACATGTATGATAACCAAACTACGATTTACAACAAATAGGCGATATGTCAAGTCGTGACTCACGCCCTCAAAGTCATCACTCAAACGTAACTATGGGTCTCACGCCCATAACATCAATCATGCCCGTGGAATACCTTCCTCACTGCCGGCAGTTTATGATAAAAAAAAAGCATCAAGCACTACACATGAACACCAGGTCCCACCTGTGTCCTAATAAAACAGTACAGGGCGGTACGAAGGCATAACCGACTACTAACACCTACGCATAACAGGTCATAAATCGTATCATGATATCTGTCTGGCATCGCCATGATCAAAGCCGGTCACTCGCCGCGATATCAAATGCGCGTCTAGCCCCGAACTCTCCGTAGCTCGCGTAGGCCAACCTCATAGGCCCGCGTGAGGTATTCCTCGCGTCGAGGTAGCTACTCCGGCGTCGCCCCGACTCGCATCGCGTAGCGCCACAAAGACCGCGTGACCACGCGGGCGCAAACTAACCCGAACTCCCGTAGTTCGCATGGATCCTCGACCCGCGTGAGGTATTCTCGAATCACGGTCCTGCATCGAAGTCTACCCCGCGTGGAGGCGACAACCTCCGAGACAAGTCAGGTGAGTGGTACAATACCAACATAACTGGTGAGAGTCAAACAACTTTAAGCGCAATCGAGGAAAACCCCTTTACACAAAACATCACAAGATACTAACACACGTGGCGTCTAGCATGTTTACTTATCAAATCAACAAGAAAGTATTACAAGGCTATCACAAACCAACACAATCATGTTATACACACAAGGTACATTCTAATATATGATTAACAAGATCGGGTATCTATTCCCAAAGTACTTCATACATTATCTTTTAAAAGATACGTTACGTTTACAAAAGTCACACAATACCGTAGTATATGAAAATAGAGTGATTATCTTTTGTACTAATTCAAAACACTTACCTTTGTTAAATCAAGTAACAACATTATTTTCCAAACGTGCAAGTTTGCCTAATTTAATATGTTCACGGTTGTTTTTTTATAAAGGTTTCTTATTTCATTGTCTTATTGATTTAAGAATATAATTCTCTTTTAAACCATCTGAGAAAACATAAGCCTTATATGTGAGTAGGATATTCTTTTTATAACAATCTTATTACAATGACCATGATCTAGAAATATCATTTTGTCTCATCTTAGCTTCTGCAGATAGAAGTTTCTCTTAGTTTTAATAATACTTAATGTCAAAATATTTCCTTTTATTAACGCTGCGTTGGTTTGTCGATACACATTCGATTTCAAATCAAGAAACATTCTTAAGCCGTTATACCTAACTTCCCATAAAGCTAGTATAACTCTTAAGTTTTCAAAAACCAGTATTACTTCTTTCAAAATGATTCAAAAATCTTTTGAAATATTTCAAGTTCTTTACTATTACATAACCAAATGATTATAGTTCAAATCAGCTACCCTTTTAAAACCACAAGTATTTTCTTACCTACATAAAGTCATATAACCAACTTCCCATAAAGCCATTATAACACTTTATGTTTTAGACCAATCAAATACATTTAACACACGTATGCGCCTATCGCACTACATAGTTACACACATATCATGCTAGAAGAGATAGGAAGAGGTTCACATACCGCGACGATTATCGACTAATAGCAAAACGCTCCAAGTACCTCAAACCGCCGGCTACTCCTTAAGCCAAGTAGATCGTGTCACGCATAGTACTTCAACCTATAAGGCCACAAGGCGCTTATTAACATCTAGGTCTAATCGTAGAACATTCTACAGAAAATTCAGCGAAGACTCTCCCAACAACAGCGTAAATCTCCTCCTCTATCTGGGCCGCTACTAAGCCAACCGGGTTTATACGCCTAACCCGACGTGCACAATTCTACCCTACGTAGGCTACACAAGCATACGTAATACAATTCTATGTAATTACGCTCAAGATTTTCTTTACATTCAGCTTAAGTCGCAAGACATCGCTGTAAGTATTATTCGTGCTTAAGTCAAAAGACATCACAAGACAACTATGTTCCATTCTATATATAGTATACTATAACTATATATTCAACAACATATAATTTCCAATTACAAATGTAAGGTCAAAAGTGTTTACCTCGATAAGCCCAAAATTATCCAAGTATAAAGTCGATCCCGCAACGCTTAGCTCCAACTCCGCGCCCAACCCGCTCCGAACCACCCTTAGAAGTTCTAACCAACTTCTACTTAATACTCCAACTAACTATGGAGATTTTCCTGTGGTTTCGGTTTTGGATCAAGGGAAGTATAATAGTATTTCGGGCTTTTCAGATAAGTATAACCTTAGAATACTACAAGGTATACTGGCTAAGGTAATTTGGGTATAAGAACAATACTTTTGAGAGTATTTCTACCAAGAGGAGGGTATTTATACAAAAACAACTAGCAGTGGGTACCCTACGGCTAGCACCACAAGGAGGAGGTGTATACCTTCTACTACCCCACTGTGGGGTACTCGCCACGAGGGGAGAGGGCTCTACCGAACTCAACACAAAGGGGAGGAGGAGGAATTTAACACTTATGAAATATTTGGAATGGATGAAGTCTTCCAAAGGGGGGTATTTATAGGTCTAGCAAAGGCCAACCAATGGCCAAGATCATGCCAAGTGCATAGCAAGTGTAGGGCCAAGATCATGCCAAGTGCACCTTATCCAACTACCACCAAAATATCCTACCTACTACTTGACAAAACTCACCCAATTCGTCCACCCTTGACCGCCTAAGCCTATCCAATGAGAGGGTGACAAGTGTCGCCTCTTGTTGGTCCAAAATGTTTCGTCTCTGAAAAATCCGCAAAAATTAGAAATGACATAGCCGAATTTTCCCTACGAAAGCTGTGGAAACGCTTTCGTCGAAAAATGACTCTAACCGGGTCAGGCACAAAGAATAATTCGCCAAGCCTATCTTCAAGTTCAAATTTTTCTACGACGCCCCACGCATATACTGAAATACGGTATAACATTCTCCTTCCTTAGAAACATTCGTCCGAATGTTCCTTCTAAGTCTCAAACTAAACGCGGCGCCAAGATAGTCTTCACTACTATACTTACTCGAACAATCTCGCCACAACCGCCGCAACAACACTGCGCAAAATACTTACGCCCAAGTCCACGGCGAACACCTCTAACATCACAACGCTCCCATCCGCGGTCTAAAATATAATTCCTTCGCACTTTCTCCATACAAAAGAAATGGTCACATCTCCGCCGCAATACATGCTCGCTTCTCCTTTACTCGTCGTGATACCACTTTTGTCACTTTGCCGCGAGGTTCTAGTGTCACCCGCGACCTAACAATGGTACCGGCCGCATGCGATCCCCGAGGTCGCCGTGACACTCGAACTCTTACCACATTTCGATATCGCTTGGTTTCCAAAACTCGGTTACTATCTCTAACGTGGTCATCATTAACTGGGAACACTCTGGATGGATCTCCGATACTTTCCCGATCATAACAATACGAAAGACCGGACGTACTGCCTCCTAAGTCGGACGGCAAATGCTAACATATAGGCAACCTGACCTATTCTTCACATGAACTCAAAAGGGCCCAAAGTAACTCGGGCTAAGTTCCCTCTGTTTTCCAAAACTCGCCACACCCAACCCGGGGTGGTACTTTCAAGAAGACCGACCGTCAATCCTGAACTCTGCGTCGTCGCCGATTATCCGCACGATTTCTCCGAGCCGCCGTAACCTCTTCTAGACAAGCGTTACCTATCCACGATCCGGAACAAGCCTGAACCAACTATCTGAATCTTGCCAACATCGAACCAATCGACCGGCGACTTACACTTCCGCCCTGCAAGGCGTCATAAAGCGACATCCCAATACTGAAATGATAGCTACTAAAACACTCCCTCAACAGGAGACAACAATCCTCGCAACTATCCCTGAAATCCAAACGCCCGGCGGCGAATGTGATTCGAGACTCACCCTGAGTTCCTAACCTTGCACGGTAAAACCTCCAGGAAAAGAAACAGTACCACTGGCTCCATGCGTCATAAGGTAAAGGTAGGCACCCGTGCAGCCTTACAACCTTTACGATATAACGCCGCAACATACCACCGAGTGCACGGTTTGGATTAAAAGATAAGACGGGCCGACCTCATCGGCCCGACCATCGATCAACGCATCCACGAACTCGTCTGACGGTTAACTAAACTTGGGCCTAACACCTCATGACCCTACCACAAGGCAGACCACCACAACCGACCCCACCACCATACATGCCGCGGTGACCCGCAACGCGTGGCCTCAACCCGACCAAGAACGCCACAAACGCTAGCTCCCGATCCTAACAATCTCTAATCATGTTACGAAAACCTGGCGGTATTCTTAGCTCAACTACCCTCTTCATTCCACACTACTAAGGACCTATCCCAAACATAGCTCACGTGCACTATGCACCGATAAGGATCAAACAAAACACTACACCTTTTCGAGATGGCCTTACCTCTAAGGTCTCTACGTATAAAGCTCTAAGGCTCACACTTCCTATCCGTCAATCTTTCCGGTTACTAACCATGATTTCTAATCACTAATTACACACCGCTATCGAACATAGCACTTATGATATACCCATCTTATCATACATACCGATCTCTGAGGTTAAGGATATACTCAGATTCATCGCTTCACTCTCCTTAGTCGTTCTAAACAAACCTACCCCGTAGGCACATAGCAGGGAGATGACGAACTACCCACCGATCCGAAGGTTAAGTCCTCCTACTAGGACATCCTTTCGACCACGTAGCCCGACACGTAGGTAAAACAAGTACCAACTAAAAGATGACATTCCCGATGACGTCACATCACCGTGAACACCGGGAAAACTGAATCCGGCTGGCTGGAACCTACGTGTGGTTGTGAACCGGAAACTCTGGAGCTCTGACCAACTCCTGCATACCCCGAACGTCCTGAAATCCGTGGAAGACCACTCAGACCGGGCGAGGTGCATATCTAATCACGCGAGGCGACTTGCCTCGAAAATTACCAAAGGACCTTGCTGCTTCCGCCTCTTCTCGATGTCCCCGTTAACCCGCCGATCTCTACGTTTCTTGGCTCGCTGCGCATAAGCCCGCATACGTGCCATGCCAAGCCTAATCAAGAATTACTCTTGACAACCTCTCTTAGATAGTCTTCAAGACTCGCGGTACATTGGTATACTCTGTAGTCAAATCCATAGCTAGTAATAGGGTCGCTTTTGCAATCTATATTCCTGGTCGTGGAACTGAAGGTTCAAACATCATGGCCGCAGTAGGAACTGCCGCCGCCGTGCTAAACTCTGCTGGGGCTTAGTGACGTCGCAGAACTCCCCGAATGAAGCACCACCCCAGGTGATGATTGGGCCTGTGCCCACGTAACCTCTCTCAGATTTACTCGCAGCCTCCTCGCCGCTTTGCCCTCCCGGCGGGTTGCCTACGCGGAGGCATAGCAGTGGGAAAGAAATACGTAGAGGGTCCAACGTACAACACAACTCTAAGGCACGATCTCAGAGTGAGAAGAATAGAAACCAATCCTAAATATACTATAGCCTCCTGATTATTGGTGTGGTGCACAACACACCGATAATCAAGACTTATCGACACGGCCTCAGACACTTTCCGAGGATTAAGCGCTTCGATACCACTTTTGTCACGATCCGGCGGGCGTGGATCGTGCCTTACCGGGCACCCTGGTGATACAACATCGAGTAATCACGAACATAAAACAAGACATGAAAATATTATGAAGTAAACGATGTCGGAGAAAACTTGCCTTACGGCATATATATAAATCAATTTTAAACCGAATACATCCCATTACAACTCGCCACAATAAGATTACTGCACCTCTAAGAATGATACGATAACAATGGCGGGACAGGCCGCCATACCTCGAATGCAAATACCTACAACGGCGGACTATACCATCGATAAGCCTCTCCGAGAAACGGAGCTTCCCATACGCTGACTCCCGAGAACTAGGATCAACGACTGGTGTACCTCAACCTGCGGCATGAACGCAGCCCCCCGAAGGAGGTCAGTACAACAGGTACCAAGTATGTGAAACTGAAAATACTGTAAATGAAATCATAATAGTCTATAAAGCAGGAGACATGTATGATAACCAAACTACAGTTTACAATAAATAGGCAGTCAAGTCAGGGACTCACGCCCTCAAAGTCATCACTCAAACGTAACTATGGGTCTCACGCCCATAACATCAATCATGCCCGTGGAATACCTTCCTCACTGCCGGCAGTTTATGATAAAAAAAGCACCAAGCACTACACATGAACACCAGGTCCCACCTGTGTCCTAATAAAACAGTACAGGGTAAGTACGAAGGCATAACCGACTACTAACACCCACAGTACTAACAGGGTCATAAACTGTATCATGATATCTCGCTCTGCATCACATGATCAAAGCCGGTCACTCGCCGCAGATATCAAATGCGGCGTCAGCCCCGAACTCTCGTAGCTCGCGATAGCCAACCTCAGGCCCGCGTGAGGTATTCTCGCATCGAGGGTAGCTACTCCCGCATCGCCCCGAATCGCGATCGCACGCCACAAAGACCGCATGACCACAAGCGGCCGCAAACTAACCTCGAACTCCGTAGTTCCGCATGGATCCCCGGACCCGCATGAGGTATTCTCGAATCACGGTCCTGCATCACCGAGTCTACCCCGCGTGGAGGCGACAACCTCCGAGACAAGTCAAGGTGAGTGGTACAATACCAACATAACGGTGAGAGTCAAACAACTTTAAGCGCGATCGAGGAAAACCCCTTTACACAAAACATCACAAGATACTAACACACGTAGCATCCTAGCATGTTTACTTATCAAATCAACAAGAAAGTATTACAAGGCTATCACAAACCAACACAATCACGTTATACACACAAGGTACATTCTAATATATGATTAACAAGATCGGGTATCTATTCCCAAAGTACTTCATACATTATCTTTTAAAAGATACGTTACGTTTACAAAAGTCACACAATACGTAGTATATGAAAATAGAGTGATTATCTTTTGAAGTAATTCAAAACACTTACCTTTGTAAAATCAAGTAACAACATTATTTTCCAAACGCCCAAGTTTGCCTAATTTCAAATGTTCACGGTTCTTATTTTAGAAAGGTTTCGTAGTTCATAGTCTTATTCATTTAAGAATATAATTCTCTTTTAAACCATCCGAGAAAACATAAGCCTTATATGTGAGTAGGATATTCTTGTTTATAACAATCTTATTACAAAGAAGTGATCTAGAAATATCATTTTGTCTCATCTTAGCTTCTACATGCAGATAGAAGTTTCTCCGGTTTTAATAATACTTAATCACAAAATATTTCCTTTTATTAACGCCGCATGGTTTGTCGATACACATTACGATTTCCAAATCAAGAAACATTCTTAAGCCGTTATACCTAACTTCCCATAAAGCTAGTATAACTCTTAAGTTTTCAAAACCCAAGATACTTCTTCTTTCAAAATGATTCAAAAATCTTTTGAAATACTTCAAGTTCTTTACTATTACATAACCACCGGTTATAGTTCAAATCGGTTACCACTTTTAAAAACCACAAGTATTTTCTTACCTACATAAAGTCGTTATAACCAACTTCCCATAAAGCCGTTATAACACTTTATGTTTTAGACCAATCAAATACATTCAACACACGTGACGTCTATCGTACTACATAGTTACACACATATCATGCTAGAAGAGATAGGAAGAGGTTCACATACCTCGCGACGATTATCGACTAATAGCAAAACGCTCAAGTACCTCAAACCGCCGCTACTCCTTAAGCCAAGTAGATCGTACACGCATAGTACTTCAACCTATAAGGCCACAAGGCGCTTATTAACATCTAGGTCTAATCGTAGAACATTCTACGTAAAATTCGGCAGACTCTCCCCGCCCGCAACAAACAGAAATCTCCTCCTCTATCGGGGCCACTACTAAGCCAACCAGTGGGGTTTATACGCCTAACCCGGCGTGCACAATTCTACCCCACGTAAAAGCTACACAAGCTCATCTGATACAAATTTATGTAATTACGATTCAAGATTTTCTTTACATTCGAGCTTAAGTCGCAAGACATTGCGTAAGTATTATTCAGCTTAAGTCAAAAGACATTGCCGCACAACTATGTTCCATTCTATATATAGTATACTATAACTATATATTCAACAACATGTATTTTCCAATTACAACAGTAGGTCAAAAGTGTTTACCTCGATAAGCCCAAAATTATCCAAGTATAAAGTCGATCCCGGCAACGTTTAGCTCCAACTCCGCGCTCCAACCCGCCTCCGAACCACCCTTAGAAGTTCTAACCAACTTCTACTTAATACTCCAACTAACTATGGAGATTTTCCTTGTGGTTTCGGTTTTGTGAGTGAAGGAAGTATAATAGTATTTACGGGCTTTTCAGATAAGTATAACCTTAGAATACTACAAGGTATACGGCTAAGGTAATTTGGGTATAAGAATAATACTTTTGAGAGTATTTCTACCAAGAGGAGGGTATTTATACAAAAACAACTAGGCTAGTGGGTACCCCACTACAAGACCACAAGGAGGAGTGTATACCCTACCCACCCCACTAGGGGTACTCTCGCCAGGGGAGAGGGCTCTCACGAACTCAACACAAAGGGGAGGAGGAGGAATTTAACACTTATGAAATATTTGGAATGGATGAAGAAGTCTTCCAGGGGGTATTTATAGGTCTAGCAAAGGCCAACCAATGGCCAAGATCATGCCAAGTGCATAGCAAGTGTAGGGCCAAGATCATGCCAAGTGCACCTTATCCAACTACCACCAAAATATCCTACCTACTACTTGACAAAAACTCACCCAATTCGTCCACCCTTGACCGCCCAAGCCTATCCAATGAGAGGGTGACAAGTGTCGCCCTCTTGTTGGTCCAAAATGTTTCGTCTCTCGGAAAAGTCCGCAAAAATTAGAAATGACATAGCCGGAATTTTCCCTACGAAAGTTGTGGAAACGTTTCGTCGAAAAACGACTCTAACCGGGGGTTGTGCACAAAGAATAATTCGGCCAAGCCTATCTTCAAGTTCAAATTTTTCTACGTACGTCCTTACGTACATACTCTGGAAATACGGGGTATAACAGTAGTGCTTTAGTTTTCTAAAATGAAAGATGTTATAACGACTTTATAGGAAGTTGGTTATAGCAGTTTGTGGAAAGTCAAGAGATAGTATAAAAGGTGTCGACCGGGCATGGCGGTGCCTACACAGGCACCACTTCAGTATACATCAGAGATAACCAGCGGAATATAAATAAAGCTCATAGACATGCAATAATGTGAAATAAAAACCAGGCTAGCCGATAAGGCCACCTTCCTGCATATATACATAACAAAGGGATACATCTTGTACAAGTCCAACCCACAAAACATGACTACATACCTCTAAGAGTTTGGACCATATCTATGACGGGACAGGGCCCCGCCATACCCCTGAATGTACATAAATTTACAACAACATGGATCCGTACCAAAAGGTAAGCCTCCAGAGTAATTGAGCTTCCCAAAAGTTGAACAGTGATCCTAAGAGTGAGGATCAACAACCTGTTTACCTCTACCTGCGGCATGAACACAGCCCCCGAGGAAATGGGGTCAGTACAAAACATGTACCAAGTATATGAAACTGAAATTACTGTAATGAAATCATATAGTCTAAAATAAGGTTGGAGACACGTATGATAACCAAATTAACAGTACACTGTGCCTTACTAATAATGAGAGTAAATAAGAGTAAACCTTTTCGTTTAAAAATAGGAAGTTTATGATCAAACTAGGGCCACCCGCCCGTAGTACCATTATGCAATCCTACTCATGGAACTATTTCACCCGCATAGGTCTTGTGTACCCGCATGAAGCAAGTTGCCTCGCATGAGACTATTTCACCCGCATAGGACTATTTCACCCGCATGGACCCTGTGGGCCCGCAATGAGTATATACGCCATACTCGCATCGTGGTGAACAAATCCACGGAAATGCAAAATGCAAAATGCAAAATGACCCGGGGATTGACCCCGTAATGAATAATATAACACTAGCACTACCGGCTATCATGAACAACATATGCAAGTTAGCAATCTTTAACTCTCATTAATTAAACTTAAGGCACTATCATGTAAAATCCGGGAATTTAACCCCAAAGTACTACATACTTCTATTCCTTTAAAAAGAACCATTTTCATATAAAAGCCACAAGATACCAACACCCGTAGTATCAAGGCATGTCTATTTTTCAAATCAAGTTACTACACCTTTAGAAATTCATTTCAAGGCTTTGAAACCAAGTAACTTCTACTTTTCAAACTCAAGTAACCTATACCTTTAAATCAAATTACTTATACTCTTTAAACCAAGTATTGTATACTTTCAAAATCAAATTATTTATTCTCTTTTAAATCATTCAAGTGAACCACTCTTTTAACTTTCCATAAAGTCGTTATAACTAACTTCCCATAAAGTCATTATAACACTTTATGTTTTTAGAAAACCAAGGCATTTACATCCTTTAAAAACCAAGTGAGTTCAACTTTCCAACTCAACCAAACTTGTACCTTTTTAAATCAAATCAATGGTACCAAAATGAAACTGAATTCATTTAAGACATGTACGTCAACCGTACTATACATTTATAAGAATCATGCTCAAGAAGATAGGGAAAGTTCCACATACCTATTCGGCTTAATCCACCCGCTAAGTTGAATATGCCGCACGTAGAATGTTAACCTATAATGACCATAATACGTCTATCAACTTCTAGCTTTCTATGGTAGAATTATACTAAGTATAAGGTCTCTTATTCTACGGAAAATTGGACATCACTTCCCATGTTTCTACGTACTTTCCACCCTTTTCAAGGCCCGAAATCGATAACCAATACGCCACATTTAAGGCACAACCAATCAAACAACAATACAACATTAGTCCCTTTTCAATTCTTTAATCCAAGTCGTTACTCCAACATGTTAATACGTCATAACAATTATAACAACTAAATTTCCTTTCTTGTATAACATGTGACGATTATAACTAACAACCAAATTGATTAACAACTTCAATGGCTAGCATGTCATATCTCGGTTTTAACCCTCAAATTATCTTAACACTTATCAATCTTCATTCCTTATAGCACAAGCTCATTTATCAACTACTATAACATGTAATCTTCAATTACATTAGGAAGACAAAGATCATTACATCAAAAAGCTCAAATATAATCCAAGACTAAAAGTCGATCCTTAGCAACTTTAGATCCTTTACTTTACGTTCCAATCCACTCCAAGCAACCCTTAGAAGTTCATAACCAACTTCTATTCAAGTTTCAACTCAAAATATGAAGAACACCTTAGGGTTTCAAGGTGCGACTAGCGGATTAACGTAGTATTTCCGGGATTTAAGAGGTTGTTCATGCTTAGTATACTACTAGGGACCTTATGTTTGAATATGGGGATTTATCAACGACATTTGAAGAATTTTTCCTCCTTCAAGCTTGCCTTGGCCGAGAGCCTCTAAGCTTTGGACAATATTTCATGAAATTTTGCTAAGTGTTAAAGTCTTGCAACTAGTAGGATATATAATGAAATCAAGGGAGGAGATTAAAACACATGTGTGGCTAGGATTGTGGACAACAAATATCTTGAGGCCACTTGGTTGATAAATTCGGGCCTTGGAAAAGGTGAAAAAGTACGTAGAAACAAAGGAAGTGTTGCCCAAATTTCCGTAGAATAAGAGGGCAATTATTTGGTACAAGTCTTATACTAGTAAGTATGATATTGATAGAAGTGCTATCGTCATTATAGGTTGAAGTACTACGTGTAGCATATTCTACTTGGAATGTGGAATAGACGATAAGGTTGAAGTACATTGGAGCGTATTGCTACTTGTCGTGTTGGTTAGTCGTCACGAGGTATGTGAACTTCTTCCATCTATCGACATGACTTATTCTTGAAGTACACGCCCCTTGTTTCTTGAAGTATACTTGCCTTTTTATTTGGAGTATACATGACTTGTTTTCTTGAAGTATACTTGCCTTGTCATTAGGAAGTATTCATGTTATTGATTTTATGCTAAAGGCATGTCTAAAATATTCTTAAGTTCTTACCAAGTCTTATGTGGGATGTTGGTAAGAGTCGTTAGGAAGTATTGGAGTCGAGTTGACTTTGCTAATTTACTACACTAATGAGAATAGGTATCGAACAAGCCATTGAAGCGTTAATGAAAATGTATCGACAATCAATTATATTGAAATGAGTAGAATTCTCCATCTGCATAGAAACTAAGATAAGACAAAATTGTATTACATTTTCTAGATCATGGTTGTTTTAATAAGATCGTTATAAACGAGTATAACCTATTCACAGCTCACAAAAGTAGTAACTTGATTTGAAAAAGTTAGTGTATGTGGAACTTCTTCTATCTTCTTTGAGCATGACTTTATAAAAATGAGCGTACGATGATCGTACATGTTTTAAATGAACTCGGATTCATTATAGTACTTGAGTTGATAAGTACAAAGCTTACTTGATTTTAAAGAGATAGGAGTAACGTAATAGGAAATAATGAGTCCTTGACATGAAAAGAGACTAAGTGATAATGCGAAACTGCAGAATTCGTGTTCGGGGCCACGACGCCAATTTGCAGAGTCGTGGCTCCGAAACTTCAGAAGGCCGCAGAAGTTCTGGCGCCACGGCGCCATAGTGCAGGGCCGTGGCACTGCCCCTGTTGAAGGGTGTCGAGGATTAGTTAGGGGGCGGGGTGGTGTTTTCGTGCCACAATATCGACCCTAGATAGTATAAGTGACTTGATGTTTAAAGACTAAGTTACTCGAATGAGATACGTACACTTAACTTGATTTTAGAAAGTGGAAGTGTCTTGATACTACGAGTGTTAGAATCTTGGGGTCTTACAAAGAAAAGAAGGTATGGTGAATGTACATAATACTTTTGGGATTAACTCCCTAATATTACATGATATGTACGGTGAATGTACATAGTACTTTTCGATTTAACACCCTTATATTGCATGATGTGATCCTTTGTATAAAGAATAGATATACGTAGTACTTTGGGTTCAACTCTCTTACATGACGTGATAATGCATTGGTTGTATTAAAAGGAAAGATGTGGTAGTGCTTTAGTTTTCTAAAATAAAAGATGTTATAACGACTTTATGGGAAGTTGGTTATAACAGTTTGTGGAAAGTCAAGATATAGTATAAAAGGTCATAAGAAAATCATGTGAGAATGTTCATGATTAAGTCCTTAATATAGTACATGAAATGAAAGTGTCTTGAGTTTATAAAGTGAATGTAAAGCGGACGTACAATTATTGTAATGGACTTTAATCCTTAGTGATGCAAGGTGTGATAGTGCCTTGGTGTTATAAAATGAAAAACTTTTTAGTGTCTTGTTTGTTTTAGAAAAGAAGGCATGATATTGTCTTGGTTATTTTAGAAAGGAAGACATGGTATTGTCTTGGTTATTTTAGAAAGTAAGGCAGGGTATTGTCTTGTTTGTTTTAAAAGGAAGGCATGGTATTACCTTGGTTGTTTAAAAAGATGGTGCATTCATTTTGTATAAAGAGAGTTAAAGATTACTTAACTTGCATATATTGTTTATGATAGCCATTAGTGTTAGTGTTATAAGTATAATTGCGGGGTAAACCCCCAAGACATTATACATTTCTGTGGATTTGCTCCCCACGATGTGAGTATTGTGTATATGCGCATTGCGGGTCCGTAGAGCCTATGCGGGTGAAATAGTCCTATGCGGGTGAAATAGTCCTATGCCAGACAAATTGCCTCATGCGGGTCCACACGACCTATGCGGGTGAAATAGTCCCAGGAGTAGGATTGCATAATGATACTACGGGCGGGTGACCCTAGATTGATCATAAGCTTCCTATCTTAAAGCATGTAAAGTTTACTCTTATTACTCTCATTTTTAATAAGGCACATTGTACTGTTAATTTGGTTATCATACTTGCCTCCTGCTTTATATTTGAACTGTACGATATCCTTTACAGTACTTACAGTTTTACATGACTTTATTGCGTCCTTCACTAAAAGTCGGGGAGTATATTATACTGATGTTCTGTTGATCTGATGTCTGATACGAGTCTGATGAGACAAGGTACAGTTGGCTCTGATTTTATATGACACGGTAGGATCTGGTATTTGATTTTCATACTTTCCCCTGTCATTCTTGTGTACAGCTATGATTTAAATACTGTACTTTATTTTCGTTCCATAATTGGTACCTATTGTACTGACCCCCTTCGGGGGGCTGCGTTCATGTCCGCAGATCTAGGTACTCAGTTGTGGATCCGCGAGCTTAGGATCCTGTTTCAACATTTTGAGATGGCTCCAATGTTCCGGAGCTTGACATTATGGCTAGGTATATTCAGAGGTACGACGAGGCCTTGTCCCGTCATAGTATTTGTCCAAAATCTTATAGGTCTGTACTCATATGTGGACTGGACTGGCTAGAGTTGTATTTACATTGTTGAACAGTGTAGACCATTTCGAGTGACTTATATTATAGCAGTCTTATCGGCTTTGTCTTGATTTAAGAAAAAAAATGAGTGTTATTTATCTTCCGCGGTTTATTGTGTTGTGTGAATAGAAGGGTGCCCATGTAGGGCACCGATGTGAGCTTGGGGTTCGGGCGTGGCGATGTGGTATCGAGCGATTAGTCCACGAATGTCTACAGACCGTGTATAGTAGAGTATTATTTATCGGTGTGTTGTGCAACACATCTATAAACAGGAGGCTATAGTACATTTATGATTGATTTCCTTTCTTCTCACTCCGAGATCGTGCGATAGAGCTGTGTTGTTAGGGTAGTCTCTCCCTAACGTATTATTGTGGTTGCAGCTATGAGAAAGACAACAATGACTCAGAAAGGATTATATGGATTGCGTATCCAGGTTGATAAAATTATTGTATAGATGGTATAATGATGATGTATATCTGTACGAACGTATTTATTTAGAGTCATATGTGTGTCTAAAGTGATTATGAATTACCAGGAGTTGGTTAAGCCTTAGTAATACTTGGAAGGTGTGAAACAATTTGTTGAATCCACACCTAGGCTTAATATATGTACTGATTTGGAATAGTCAGGAGGTAATGAAGTGTTTAAGATGGTGTTAGACTCTTAAAGGATCAGGTGCAATTGATTTGATAACATATCATGTCGTTAGATTAAGTTGAGTTGTACGCTTAAGTGATTATGTGAATAATAATGGTATGAAGTAATTAGAGTTGTTGTGCGTAAGACAACATGATTATGAGATATTAAGAAGCTACATTTCCCGTATGTGGGGACTGATAATGTAGGCTTGGGACATAGAATAATTGTGAACTTTAGAATATTGATGACCACTGAGACCTTAGATGTTGTTGACATCCAATTTTGACCCTCCCGTCCAGTCATTAACTATAAAATTACACTAATTTTGTAAAATAATTTTTTATGATTTTTTATAATAAAATGCAGCGATAAAACACTAAATACAGACATAAATAAGCAATTTAATAATAGTACCGCGTCTTACGTAGAGTATTAAGCACTTAGAGTCTCGCGCCCGCATTTATTAATTGTAAGCTCTGTCGTAATTCTTAAATAATTAATTAATAAATACATAAAATAAATAATTTAGCAATGACGTCGTGTCAAATAGCATAGCCGCATTTATTAATACGCAAAAAACAATTTCATAACTTATTTTAAATAATAGTGCACAATAATAAGATTTTAAATAATAGCGCCGCATTCTAAAATATTAAGCACTAATTAAATAGCACACCCGCATTTATTATTATAATAATTTAAATTTAAACTTAGGCTAATGAAACACCTAAATAATTTAATCACATTTATTAATTTAGTTTACCACTGATTAATACACTTAAAACTCTACCCCCTAATTAAAATAACTTACCACTAATTAAACACCTAAAATTAATTACCTAATCACTTAAAGCCCTACCCCTAATTAAAATAACTACCCGACCGCGCCCAAGATTTCCACCCGCGCCCATTACCCGCACTCCACGCCACTTGTACCCTCCGGCACCGTCTTTCCTAATCATCCTCAACAAACACTAACCCACGAAAACCTAAACCTAAAGATGCAATCGCCGCCAACACTCCGCCATTCTCGCCCTCGTCCATTCCGCCAGCTCACCCTCGTACTCACCAAACCTCAGGTTTCCTTTCCTAAAACCTGCCATAAGGAGAACCATTCCATAATCGTGACCCAAATCGCGAAAATCAGAATTTACTTTCCTTACCCATGCACACAGCCAGCTCGTCCCTTACCATATCCAAAACCTTCCTTTCCCCTACCAGCACCCTTCAAAGTCGAATCAGAACCTTACCATAAGTCGTCCAAAAATAAAACAGTAAGAATCAATACAGAATTATACACAAAATCGCACTAAAATCAGCACAAATCTCGTCGAATCAAGCACAAGTCTCAGCCTTAATTACTTACCAAACTTAGAACCTAGAGTTAGGCTATATAAAGCACATGCAATAGGCATTCGAGAGAGGAGGGAGAGGGCAGGATACCCATAGCATCGATCGTCCAGAGCTCAGTAGGGAAGCAGCAAGAACAACCGATTCAAAACATCTTCTTCTTAGTCGCGGAAGTCAGTCTCAAATCAGTAAGCATTCTCAATAACAAGCTCTACCTTTTCAATCGCATCGCAATAACCCGTCGAGTGGACCGACGACTTGATAAGCTGCCTCGGTTCGCTGCCCGGAGAAGGTAATAATCCACTTCTCCTCGACTTCTATTCATTCTGTATTTTTTGTGCGAATTTGTGTTAAATATGTGTTAGTTCATTCATGTGTTTGTGTTTGTTAGATGCTTAAGATGATGTTTGGGGACTGATGTTGATAAGTCATAGACCATGCCTGTTTCTGTATATGTTTGAATGCTGTGGGATGAGCAAAATTCGGAATGTTACCAATAGGCTTGAATTGTGTGTATACATATTTCCAGGATGTTTGAGCCTTCAATGCGGTTACAGTGCATTTCTAGTTTAATTGTTGTATGCTTCAGCAGACATATTTGAGGTTCTATGAGTTTTTTATAACTTGAGTAGTTCCGCATGTCTAAAAACCGACTTACTGCGTGTAGGATATCCGCATGCTTAAAACAAGAGATCGAGTGGAGTCAATAAAAATCATGTTGAACTTGTCTATCTGTTGACACCCAATTTTGACCCTCCCGTCCAGCCATTAACTATAAAATTACACTAATTTTGTAAAATAATTTTTTAGAATTTTTATAATAAAATACAACAATAAAACATAAATACAGGCATTAATAATTAATTTAATAACGACATCGCGTCTTACGTAGAATTTTAAGCACTTAGAGTCCCGCGCCCGCATTTATTAACTTTAAGCTTTGTCGTAATTC
Organism: Przewalskia tangutica; assembly: GCA_029844215.1. Classification (NCBI taxonomy): domain Eukaryota; kingdom Viridiplantae; phylum Streptophyta; class Magnoliopsida; order Solanales; family Solanaceae; genus Przewalskia; species Przewalskia tangutica. Next base: position 42,213,154 of record CM056723.1, on the reverse strand, counting down.
TTAAATAATTAATAAATGCATAAAATAAATAATTTAGCGATAACGTCGTGTCAGGTAGCATAGCCGCATTTATTAGTAATCATCGGTAACTTTAAAATCAATTTTAAATCTAATACATGCATTTTATAGCGTCGCATTTATAAAAGCTTTAAACAATTCTTAAAAATCATATTTGCATTTAGCATTTAAATAATTCAATCTAAGCTCATTTTAATTTTAATTTAACTTCGCAATAATGCATAACAATAAGATTTTAAATAATAGCACCGCATTCTAAAGTATTAAGCACTAATTAAATAGCACACCCGCATTTATTTAAAATCAAACTTAAACTAATAAAACACCTAAATAATTTAAGCACAATTTATTAAATTGGTTTATCACTAATGAACTAAGCCTAAAACTAACTAATACCTAGAATTAATACCCAACACCTAAACTCTACCCAAAACGCAGCCCAACTAACCCTTATATTGCCCTGTGCCCGCTTTCTTTACTCCGGCCCACGCCCGATCAGCCCAACACCCCTTATTTCGTTTCCCCTTTATACGCAAGCCCACACGCCCTTATACCCGCAGACCTTCTCTCAACTCATCCCATCGTCCAAAACGCAAAGCAATGCACCTAAACCTAGAAAACTTAGGAAAGTCGCCACGCTTCATCTCCTCACCATTCAATCCCGCGAATCGCGAAGAAATAGCCAACAAAGACAGCTACAATCTTCCCATAAGAATAACTCACCTTAAGAACTTCGAAATCAGTCACGAATCTTCCAGATTCCCTCAAAATCTCCCAAATCGTTTTTCAAGTTTACCATAATAAAGCATACCAAATCTTTCCTAAAATCGCCCACAAAATCAGCCTTTAAGTTGGACCAAAATTAGAACCAGGAAGGGCTATAAAAGGAGCTAGTCCATACATGCAATGGCATCGGATCCTGGCAGGCAAAAACCCTTACACAGCCTGAAACCCCTTCCTTCAAAAGGTGACATTTTGGCAGTAAAAACACTGACCAAGAACACTCGTGAACAGTCGAAAGACCCAAGCCATCATTTTTCATTCGCATAGCCATTTCCGAGTGAATCGACGACTTGACACGCTCCGATTCGCCGCCTGAGAAGGTAAAATCAACTCCCTCTTAGTTTCGGTTCAGTTATGTATTTCTGTGTGAATGGTGTTGAAAATGTGTTAGACGTTGAAGATGATGTTTGAGGACTGTGAGGTTGATAAACTAAAGATTTTGTTTGTTATGTGGTTCGTCTGAATGTTGAGGGTTTATTTTGCTGTTTAAGTTACCCATGTGTGTTCCTGATTTTCCAGATCCATTGGGGGGGTGAGGGATTATAAATCAGTATTTTGTAATAGACCATCGTTCGATCCTTATACTCTGTTCCATCAATTTTGTAGACATCGCGTGTCGGTTCGAATGTCTAAATAAAATGAGTTGTTGAGGATATGCCAAAGCTTGCATGAGTCGTGTATTAATTCCTGAGATCCCACATTGTTTGACTATGCGGTAGATGACTTATTGAGTTACCGAAACCTTGTCTAGATTAGAATGGCAAGATATGTTAGAATCTGGGTTAATTGACTTATTCGCATGAAACGATCGCGTTGAGCCATGTTTTATCTTGCCGACCGGCCTGCATACCTTTGAATGTGTTCTGCCCTCTTGTGTATATCCTATTGTATGTCTGTTTTGAAGAAATGAAAGGTACACTATTTTACTTCGCATGAATCATATGGTCGTGATTTCTGCACTGCTTGAAACTATATGAATGTACTAATCTTTGGTATGTCTAAAGGTGATGTCAGAATTGCATGTTTTGTATACAACATAGTGATTGAATGTGCATTTAGTTAGGCCAGATAGCTCTGCACCTTTTAAAATGTTACTCTAAATGATCAGCTGCTCATCTTCACATCCTGAATTAACCGTTAAACTGTATTTGTCTGTCTAAGTGCTGAAATACACCCCTGATGATATGCAGTACCTCTTTAGTCATTTGGCTTGCCATGTCAGTCCATTGAATGGTCTGGACATATATATACTTGACTTGTCCTAAATCGATTGTATGCCTATCTATCTCTGCCTCACTGCTATCCAGTTCATGTGTGTCTTGCCAAACCAATTATTTGTCAAGAGTTGTTGGCTCCAGTATTTTGCTTACCATGGTTTGTCATACATGTTTACCCTTGCCCATTTTCTTTGTGTATTCATAGTTGCTATGATTAAAAGCATGCGGTGTGAGACCATTTATTGAGATCTCAGGTGTAGGTTGTTATCACTAGGTTCTTCATGTTTAGTTTGTTCAAGATCGATTCTCGTCCGCTTAAAATTAAAATGGGTCTCGCTTTATTGTTGAATAGATCGCTTCATGAAGCCTAAAACATATTAAATTGGTACTAAATTGTTTGGGACGTTTAAAAGTGGGCTCAGATTAAGATTGATGGTAATATTTACCTTTTAAAAGGCTTGAAAAGATGAACTGTGTTGGATTGGTTATTTACCTCTTTTCCTATGCATATATATTGTCAAAGTTTGGTTGCTAACCCTTATCTTTTATTTGTTTTACATGAAATGCACCGAGTCAAACGAAGAGTTTCATCGCGAGACTCCGCGCTTTGATCAACTAAAGATCTACATTCATCCGCACCTATGTGCATTCTCTATCCGCATCAGGAATTCCAAATCACAGGCGGAACGATATACCATCGTGTCTTCGAATTCTCTTTAAATTTTCTACCCCGCCCCGTTTATTTGTGTAATTAATTATCTAACTTTACACTAACATTAGTATACTTAGTTAAACTTTGACCCCATCAGAAATGGTTTGACGTTAGAAATTTGCTTAAGGTAATCGCTTTAGACCTGCCTCACGTTATTTAGTAGTTATTGCTAAACCATTTAATTCACATAATTATTCACATAGCCAGGATATTATTCGCGATGATATTCCTAACCCAGTTTCCTAAACTCTTAAGGAATAAACCATTTCGTGTTTTCATTATCATGCTAAGTTTAGTTACAAATACATATTTTTCCATAACTAATTTTGCATTGCTATTTTGTTTAAAAGAAAAAAAAAAAAGGGAAAAGACAGAAACATATGTACATCTCAAGTTATGCATATTTTCTCCTATTTGAAACCAACTTTATATTTTAAACAACTTTATTTCTTTTACTGAAAATCACCCTAAGCATTTTGCATATTATGCTATACCAATTAAGATTTATTTTAGTAAATAAATGCATTTAGCCGATAAGTCATCTTTGCATAGCTTACATGTATTTTTATGAAAACAAATAGTCTTATAAATCTTTGTCGAAATGCACCCTTTTGTGAAATCCTTATTTTAAACATACATGATAATTTACCCTAGGTTTGAACGGATAACCGCAAGTTAGCGGATCCTTTAGGGTGCCTAATCCCTTCCCTTTAGGATAATAAAGAACCCTTACCCAGAATCTCATCAAGTTTTAGCAGACCATTAAATGGAGTTAATGTTTACTTTAAACTAGTTAACGTTTAGGTGTCCTAATTCACCCAAATTAATTAGGTGGCGACTCCTAGCAATCCTTTTAAATTTTAGTATTCTTTTAACATTTAACACTTTTATTTATTTTCTAACACTTTGTATTAAGCAGGTTTCGCTAGAATCCCGTTTTCGACTCCGGTTTAAAAATGGGGTGTTACAGAAATGGCGACTCCGCTGGGGATTTTAGGTTCTTAACCACAACAGACCTAGGATAATTATTTGGCAATTACTTTGGCATTTAATTTTTGTGTGTTGTATTTTGTTTTATTTATTTTTGATTGCTACCTGCTTTACTGCTTTCCTTAAACTGGCATTCCGCTCATATTTCTTCCACTCTGGAAAATTCACACAATCACACACTCACGCGCTGGTGTGCTTCGCGCACCCGCAAATTTCTTCAAATACCCAAATTTTAAGAGAGTTGGCGCCTGCACGGAGTTAGATCGGTTCGTCTGATCAGCCGCGTAGCCCTCTCACTCGAGTTGTCCGCTCGGGAACCTTGCGTCTAGAAAAGCCAATTCTTAGAAACTTAAGATAGAGCTATACCACCCTTATTTTAGGGCATGCATTTACCTTAGGTGGGTCGGTCCTTGGCATCGACACCACAATTAGGAAAACACCAAACTTGTCGACGGGTTTCGCAACCCAACGACCAACCAGCATATTATGTGTAGCGTGGCAATGACAGACAAATCCAAACCCAATCATGACATGCTGAAATTGGGAAAAGTGCACCGTCATTTGGTCGCCATTTCCAACGAAAGCATTACAGTTGGGCGGCTTGGACAAACTTATCATAATCTCGCATATCTGGCGTTTAGGCCTACCTCTGGCATAAAGAGGTCCCAAACATGTTAGAACACGCACTTGATTTGCAATTTGCTTATTTGTATATATGGCCCGCAGCTTTTGCATATTATACTAACTTGGTTTGCTTCATTTGTTAAAGGTTTATTTTTGCCTAGCTTATTCCCCAAAAGGTTGATTCGCGTTGACTAGTAGAAGCACAATCATCCAATGACTAATCCAGAAGCACCGGGACGAAACAACTTAGGACTCATCCCCGTTCATGTAGAGGATGCAGAGGCGTCAGAAAGCAGAAACACCAATGATCAACACCTCGCCACACTATTGCAGCAAATGGAAATCATGCAAGCCGAAATAGAAAGGCTCCGAGATATCACAAACATGTCTATTAGCTTGAATGCACCACTCCCAGAGCAAGGGACAAATGCAATCGCGTCACAAGCCCTTGAGCCTCCACTTCTCCAGAGCTCCCCGCAGAGGCCGCAACATACCAGCTCACACCAAAATGTCACTCGCCCGGTCAATTTGCAAACCGACCTCCAAAATGATCCATTCACCATATACACATCTCAACCTCCACCTACTTATATCTCCCCACTCAACCCAAATTGCCAAGCCACCCAATACGAGCAGATGGCACACAAACAATATGAGGGATTAGCACATCCGACCGAAAGCCAACCATTTATCAGGCATGCATCCTCTCAAGAGACAGATCAATACAAGGAAATGGAGCGGCAAACTCGAGCTAGAGCTGATGAAAATGTGGCAAAAGAAATCCGCAGCTTGAAAGAGGCATTCAAAAGCATTCAAATGAACAAAGGGGAGGAAGGTTTAGAGTATGAAAACTTATGCATGCACCCCGACGTTGAATTACCTGTGGGGTACAAGGTGCCCAAATTTGACATGTTCGATGGAAAGGGGAATCCTCGAGCTCATCTAAGGTCATATTGCGATAAATTGATTGGAGTTGGTAAAAATCAAGCAATCATCATGAAGCTATTCATCAGGAGTCTAACCGGCGAGGCGCTGGACTGGTACACATGCCAAGACCCTCGAAAATGGGACGGTTGGAATGCCATGGCACAAGATTTCATGGACAGATTCAGGTTCAACACTGACACGGTCCTGGACAGATTTTATCTTATGAAACTTGAAAAGAAATCCACAGAAACTTTCAGGGAATACGCCCTGAGGTGGCGGTCAGAAGCAGCAAAGGTCCAACCTCCAATGGCAGAAAGCGAAATGACCACCTTGTTCGTGCAGTCGTTAAAGGACGCGACATATTATGAAAGAATGATCAGTGTAATTGGGCGAAGTTTTGCAGAAGTCGTAAGAATGGGCGACTTCGGAAGAAGGCATTAAGACAGCAGGATTACAAACTTGACATCCCTACGTGCAACCAGCGAGCAAAGGCGATCAAATTCCATCTGAGGTACCTCCGGAGGAGAAGAGACGATCACCTCCATCATGGTCATTCAGGAGCATGGGCCAGAACAACATCCAATATACCAAAGCCCACCGCCTTCTTACCAAAACACTCAAAATCCACAATATATTATCAAGATCATGCGCCCCATATCCTGTTTACCATACCCAACCAGCATATCCAAAATACTCACCACAATCACGAACTCGCACTCCAAACGGACCCAAACCCCGCATAGATGCCGAAAGAAAACCAACAAAACCTATACACCTTTAGCCGAGCCCATAGCTCGAGTGTATGGTGAAGTCAAAGCCGCAGAATACTCCATCCACCCGAAATACTCCTGTGCCTACTTCCCGAGGCACGATAAGACTAAACATTGTGCATACCACTCCGGCAGAGGACACGACATCGAAATTGCTATACACTCGAGGACGAGTAGAGGAATTAATCGAAGGAGTCATTCAGCTGAAAGATGCTCCTCTCAATGCAAATAATAACTTTCTTCCGGGTTACGAAGACGCCCATGTGAGCATGATAGCTGAAAATGAAGAAGACAGTCTGGAAGGGACTATTACGCCAGCCCGTAAAGGGAAGAAAGTTGAAACATCAACCAACCGCCATAGAAAAGGAGGTGCTCGCTCACGGAAATTGTTTAACCATTGAATAAGTCATTCGTCTAGTTGTGTGTGGCAAGAGGTGATCCTGCTGAAGACCCAGCCGTTGAAGACACAAAGCAAGAAGAAATGGACTCGTGCCCCTGCCTCGGCCAGCCGGGTCCTGAAATAATTAGTTTAATGCATTTTGCCTTTATATGTAATAATTGGAACTACGTTTCGACCTGATTCCCTTGGCGGATACGTAGGCGGCCGTCTCGGCTTCGGTCCCACATCTAGAAATTTTAATTTTACCCAATTTCACTTGTAATGAACTACGTCATGACCTGATTCCCTCATGGGGATACGTAGGCGGCCTAAATCGGCTTCGGTCACACCATTAGGAAACTTTCCCTTCGTTCTGAAATAACAAGAATGCACATAACATACAAGCAACTCCATTGAGACCCCCTCAGGCCAAACACCCTTTTCAAAACTGGGACAAGGTAGGAAACCAGGCAGGGGTTACGAGTCCCAAACAAGGCAGGCGTCCGATATCAAGAGTCAAAACTACAAAGTCAATGCGAATCAACCGCCCCCCCTCAAACTCACAAATTTTCTTTGAGCGCAGGTTCTTCATATTAGCAAAAGCAGAAAGAAGCAGCAAAAGCAGAATCAGCAGTCAAAACTCAAAAGTTCCGCAACAAAGCCGAGCGCATCAGCTCGGACACAAAGTCAAATTCGCACACAACAACGACATCTCGGCACCACAACATCTCAAAGATTCACATATCGGGGCGACATCTCTACCCCAAATTGCACTTCTCATATATATTTGGTTTAAACAGGTATACACTAACGTTTTCTCAAGCTTAGCTTGCAGGAGCATTTATTCTACAGGAGCAGCAACACGTCCAGGCAACGACGTTATCAGCAACAACACGTCCAGACAACGACGTGATCGGAGTCCACGCAATAACGCCGGAAGAATACGCCCAGTAACGACGGCGTTATCGGCCAAATGAGTCCACGCCGACGCCAAGAAGAACGCCCGCATAACGACGTTATCGGCGACAAGTCGGCAGCGCCATCATCAAGATATTACATAAGGAAGATTTTCTCTGTTCTCAAATTGCATTTTTATCATTCATGCTTTATTATTACGTCTTAGCGGCTTGCACTAACTCTTCGGAGCTTTAGTCTACGGGAGCAGCGGCAAAAGTCCAAAACGGCGCCAAGTCGAAAACGACGCCAAGTCAAAACGACGCCACGCGTCGAAAACGACGCTAAGTCGAAAGCGACGTCACGCCCAAAACGACGTCGAGTCCGAAAGCGACTCGCGTCCAAAACGACGCCACGTCCAAAACGACGCTAAGTCGAAAGCGACACCACGCCCAAAAGCGACGTCGAATCCAAAACGACTCGGTCGAAATCGACTCCGATTCCGAAAACGACGCCACGTCCGAAAACGACGACAAGTCCGAAAACGACGACAAGTCCGAAAATGACTCCGAGTCCGAAAACGACTCCGCGTCCGAAAACGACGCCACGTCCGAAAACGACGACAAGTCCGAAAACGACGACAAGTCCGAAAAAGCGGCGCCAAGTCGAAAGCGACGACAAGTCCGCGGCGACAAGTCGAAGATATCACATCTACGCAGGACGATTTCCTGTTCTCAAAATGCGTTTTTCATTTATTATTCGTCTCGTGATCATGCACTAAACTCTTTCTTGAGCTTTAGTACACGGGGACAATTGCAGCGAGGACAACATACGCGTTCACAATCGCAACACGTGCGTGCGGGGCGAAAATCACGGCGTTCGCAAAATCGCATCAACACAACAGCATCGCGTTTTGCGGGATAACCTTTTCTATTCACGATTACATTGTCTTTAAAATTATTTTGCCTTAGCGATTTATGCACTAACCGCTTGTTCAAGTCTTAGCATGCAGCAGTAGGAGCACAACGTGGATTTTCTCTTCAATAACCGGCAATCTGTTGGGGCCAACCTTCCCAACGATTCGCGTAAGCGGCCTCAGCGTCAGTCCACTCGCTCACATCACCATAGAACCCAGCCACAAGCCATAGCGAGACACCCTGTGTTCAAGCCGCTTATATTCTTTTACTTTTTGCACCATAGCCCGATGTCATCATAACTCGACCAGGACATCTTTAAGCCGCGTTAGCCCGCCGGTGTTTTGACCATGGTAGCCCAAAGGTCGTCATAACTCGACCGGGGCGATTTAAGTCCACGTTAAGCGCGCTTGGTGTTTAGACCATGGTATCCCAAAGGTCGCCATAACTCGACATCGGGGCGGTTGATTTTTGCGTCAGCCTTGTCTACCTGCCCAGCATTTCTGCAATTCTGAAGATCGAGACAAAATTGGCTATGAGTCAACGTCTTTGTCCGAAGATTCTTCCATCATCTCCATACAAAGAGGGACATCTGTTGACACCCAATTTTGACCCTCCCGTCCAGCCATTAACTATAAAATTACACTAATTTTGTAAAATAATTTTTTAGGATTTTTATAATAAAATACAACAATAAAACATAAATACAGGCATTAATAATTAATTTAATAACGACATCGCGTCTTACGTAGAATTTTAAGCACTTAGAGTCCCGCGCCCGCATTTATTAACTTTAAGCTTTGTCGTAATTCTTAAATAATTAATAAATGCATAAAATAAATAATTTAGCGATAACGTCGTGTCAGGTAGCATAGCCGCATTTATTAGTAATCATCGGTAACTTTAAAATCAATTTTAAATCTAATACATGCATTTTATAGCGTCGCATTTATAAAAGCTTTAAACAATTCTTAAAAATCATATTTGCATTTAGCATTTAAATAATTCAATCTAAGCTCATTTTAATTTTAATTTAACTTCGCAATAATGCATAACAATAAGATTTTAAATAATAGCACCGCATTCTAAAGTATTAAGCACTAATTAAATAGCACACCCGCATTTATTTAAAATCAAACTTAAACTAATAAAACACCTAAATAATTTAAGCACAATTTATTAAATTGGTTTATCACTAATGAACTAAGCCTAAAACTAACTAATACCTAGAATTAATACCCAACACCTAAACTCTACCCAAAACGCAGCCCAACTAACCCTTATATTGCCCCAGGCCCAGTTTTCCTTTACTCCGGCCCACGCCCGATCAGCCCAACACCCCTTATTTCGTTTCCCCTTTATACGCAAGCCCACACGCCCTTATACCCGCAGACCTTCTCTCAACTCATCCCATCGTCCAAAACGCAGCCCCCAGAACAGACCTAAACCTAGAAAACTTAGGGAAAGTCGCCGCTGCCTTCATCTCCCTCAGCCCGTCAATCCCGCCGCGAATCGCGAAGAAATAGCCAACAAAGACAGCTACAATCTTCCCATAAGAATAACTCACCTTAAGAACTTCGAAATCAGTCACGAATCTTCCAGATTCCCTCAAAATCTCCCAAATCGTTTTTCAAGTTTACCATAATAAAGCATACCAAATCTTTCCTAAAATCGTCCACAAAAATCAGCCTTTAAGTTGGACCAAAATTAGAACCCAGGGAAGGGCTATAAAAGGAGCTAGTCCATACATGCAATGGCATCGGATCCTGGCAGGCAAAAACCCTTACACAGTCTGAAACCCCTTCCTTCAAAAGGTGACATTTTGGCAGTAAAAACACTGACCAAGAACACCCGTGAACAGTCGAAAGACCCAAGCCATCATTTTTCATTCGCATAGCCATTTCCGAGTGAATCGACGACTTGACACGCTGCCCCGATTCGCTGCCCGGAGAAGGTAAAATCAATTCCCTCTTGGTTTCGGTTCAGTTATGTATTTCTGTGTGAATGGTGTTGAAAATGTGTTAGACGTTGAAGATGATGTTTGAGGACTGTGAGGTTGATAAACTAAAGATTTTGTTTGTTATGTGGTTCGTCTGAATGTTGAGGGTTTATTTTGCTGTTTAAGTTACCCATGTGTGTTCCTGATTTTCCAGATCCATTGGGGGGGTGAGGGATTATAAATCAGTATTTTGTAATAGACCATCGTTCGATCCTTATACTCTGTTCCAGTCAATTTTGTGTATTACTGGTGTCGGTTCGAATGTCTAAATAAAATGAGTTGTTGAGGATATGCCAAAGCTTGCATGAGTCGTGTATTAATTCCTGAGATCCCACATTGTTTGACTATGCGGTAGATGACTTATTGAGTTACCGAAACCTTGTCTAGATTAGAATGGCAAGATATGTTAGAATCTGGGTTAATTGACTTATTCGCATGTAAACGATCAAGGTTGAGCCATGTTTTATCTTCGCCGAACCGCATACCTTTGAATGTGTTACGCCTCTTGTGTATATCCTATTGTATATGCATTTTGAAGAAATGAAAGGTACACTATTTTACTGCATGAATCATATGGTCGTGATTTCGCATGCTTGAAACTATATGAATGTACTAATCTTTGGTATGTCTAAAGGTGATGTCGATTGCATGTTTTGTATACAACATAGTGATTGAATGTGCATTTAGTTAGGCGTATAGCTCGCACCTTTTAAAATGTTACTCTAAATGATCACCGCCATCTTCACATCCTGAATTAACCGTTAAATCGTATTTGTCTGTCTAAGTCTTTGAAATACACCACGATGATATCACGGCACCTCTTTAGTCATTTGGCTTGCCATGTCGATCCATTGAATGGTCCGACATATATATACTTGACTTGTCCTAAATCGATTGTATGCCTATCTATCTACGCCTTCGCTATCCGATTCGTGTGTGTCTTGCCAAACCAATTATTTGTCAAGAGTTGTTGGCTCCAGATTTTGCTTACCATGGTTTGTCATACATGTTTACCCTTGCCCATTTTCTTTGTGTATTGTTAGTTGCTATGATTAAGCGTGTGCGGTGTGAGACCATTTATTGAGATCTGCAGTGTAGGTTGTTATCACTAGGTTCTTCATGTTTAGTTTGTTCAAGATCGATTCGTCCATTTAAAATTAAAATGGGGTCTCGTTTTATTGTTGTGAATAGATCGCTTCATAGAAGCCTAAAACATATTAAATTGGTACTAAATTGTTTTGGGGACGTTTAAAAGTGGGCTCAGATTAAGATTGATGGTAATATTTACCTTTTAAAAGGCTTGAAAAGATGAACTGTGTTGGATTGGTTATTTACCTCTTTTCCTATGCATATATATTGTCAAAGTTTGGTTGCTAACCCTTATCTTTTATTTGTTTTACATGAAATGCACCGGAGTCAAACGAAGAGTTTCATCGCGAGACTCGTCGCGCTTTGATCAACTAAAGATCTACATTCATCCGCACCTATGTGCATTCTCTATCCGCATCAGGAATTCCAAATCACAGGCGGAACGATATACCATCGTGTCTTCGAATTCTCTTTAAATTTTCTACCCCGCCCCGTTTATTTGTGTAATTAATTATCTAACTTTACACTAACATTAGTATACTTAGTTAAACTTTGACCCCATCAGAAATGGTTTGACGTTAGAAATTTGCTTAAGGTAATCGCTTTAGACCTGCCTCACGTTATTTAGTAGTTATTGCTAAACCATTTAATTCACATAATTATTCACATAGCCAGGATATTATTCGCGATGATATTCCTAACCCAGTTTCCTAAACTCTTAAGGAATAAACCATTTCGTGTTTTCATTATCATGCTAAGTTTAGTTACAAATACATATTTTTCCATAACTAATTTTGCATTGCTATTTTGTTTAAAAGAAAAAAAAAAAAGGGAAAAGACAGAAACATATGTACATCTCAAGTTATGCATATTTTCTCCTATTTGAAACCAACTTTATATTTTAAACAACTTTATTTCTTTTACTGAAAATCACCCTAAGCATTTTGCATATTATGCTATACCAATTAAGATTTATTTTAGTAAATAAATGCATTTAGCCGATAAGTCATCTTTGCATAGCTTACATGTATTTTTATGAAAACAAATAGTCTTATAAATCTTTGTCGAAATGCACCCTTTTGTGAAATCCTTATTTTAAACATACATGATAATTTACCCTAGGTTTGAACGGATAACCGCAAGTTAGCGGATCCTTTAGGGTGCCTAATCCCTTCCCTTTAGGATAATAAAGAACCCTTACCCAGAATCTCATCAAGTTTTAGCAGACCATTAAATGGAGTTAATGTTTACTTTAAACTAGTTAACGTTTAGGTGTCCTAATTCACCCAAATTAATTAGGTGGCGACTCCTAGCAATCCTTTTAAATTTTAGTATTCTTTTAACATTTAACACTTTTATTTATTTTCTAACACTTTGTATTAAGCAGGTTTCGCTAGAATCCCGTTTTCGACTCCGGTTTAAAAATGGGGTGTTACACTATGTATCTCCTCTGGGATATATGCATCTGCCTATTGTCGCTGGTTCAAATTGACTTTGTTTATTTGCTGAAATCAGTGTTGAGAGTGCTTCGACGAATATCTGAAATGGATGGGAATTAAGTTGAATCATGCCCGATGACCTAGATGGGTTAATCTGTTAATCTGCATCTAAATATTACCTTTTGATATCATTATGGACATATGTGTTGATTAGACATGTGTCAAACAGTTGTCATGCTTATTAAGATATTTGCTATACTTGCTTAATAAATGATAATTGCCATTTATATTTGTGAATGTGGTTGTTAATACTAGCATTTGTCGTGTGCTTGTATACATGGCCTAATGGATTAATTACTATCTAAGTTATAAGAGTAACATATGAATATCCCTGAACCATGAATAGATGTTGTACGATTCTGCCATCTGATCTTATGTTCAGGTCGTGTTCCTGACCTTGTCAAAATAGTTTCAAGAATGTTTAGAATATCTCTTGTGCACCTGCTTTGCCCTGTATCATATTTGTTGAAATCATCCTTGTCTAGCCTATTTGTTGAGAATATGTATTTGTGTTTATCTGGGGTTAATAAACTTGTCTATATGAGTATGATTTGCCTAGAGTTGCCTGTATATGCGTGTTAAACGAATGATCATGGCTTCCTATTTTTCGATATCTCGCTTTGCTTTCAAGTATTCCATTGCTTCGGGTTGGAAATAAAGAGTCAGCCTATGTTCAGTAAGAGTAACATGCTCTGAATCTGCCCCTTTTCAAATCTGAAAGTTGCATATCTGGTGCCTGCTCCATGCCTTCTGCGGGTTATTTGCATATGAGGCCCAATGTTTTAATTAAGCAATCTCGAATCCTCGATACCTTCTTTACTTGTGCCTGCCCCTTTGTTTAGATTGCTACAGTCAAATTATATATATATGTTTAAATATACGAATGTTTTTATTTACTTGCATTATTTGATAAATTTAGACATATACTAATCCTTATCTTTTCCTATTCTTTTACATGAAATGCGACGGAGTGAAAAATGAAGAGTTTCATTACGAGACTCATCACGAGCTACTTCAAATGGCAACCCGCGTCCATGTGCATCCGCATTCGCATTCCCTCTTCGGCAATTCCTAGAAAAACAAATAGGACGGGGTCATCCGCTTCAATCTCTCACTCTCTCATCTCATCCTTATCTTACTTTATTTGTTATTGTAATTTATAACTTTGTAATTAATAGGATATCTAGAATAATTAGCCTTTAAACATATAAGTGGGAAGGTAATTTAAAGTTCATCGCTTAACTTACTTGCCTTTTAAGATTGTCATGCATGTCTAATTTTTGCCAAAATAATCTAACTTGCATCATAAAACCAACAGTTTGTTAAATCCCTAAACATAACAAATTTCTCCTAAACTCTCAAAAATCATCTTAAAGCACCTCTTATATAATATTGTACGCAGGTTAGGCAAGATTAATTTAGCTAGCAGTATACATAATTAGTCCGTAAATAACCTTTGCATGAACACATAATTAGTCTATAAAGCACCTTAGCATTCTGTAGCATTTCTAGCCCTTCTTAGCACTTTTAAGCACCCCTTAGCATTTAGCACTTTCTAGCATCTTAACATTTTTGCATTCTTTAGCACCCTTTAGCAACCTTCTAGCATTTAATACCTTTTAGCTTTAAGCCCCTCTTTAAACTTTTAGCAACATTTTAGCACCTCCTAGCATTCTTTTGTACTTTAGCATATAGCACCTTTTGCCCTTTTAATACTTTAAGCACCTTTTAAACATTTTAACATTTTAGCATTTTATTAAGCAGGAGGAGCTTTTACTTTGCATTTTTAAAACATAATAATTACCCTAGGTTTGGCAGGACAACCGCAAGTTAGCGGATCTTAGAGGGTGCCTAACCCCTTCCCTCTAGATTAATAAAGAACCCTTACCCAAAATCTCATTAAGTTTAGCAGACCATTAAAATGGAGTTAATGTTTACTTTAAACTAGTTAACATTTAGGTGTCCTAATTCACCCAAATTAATTAGGTGGCGACTCCGCGAACCCTTAGCATTTTGCACCTTGTTAAAACATTTAACACTTTTTGCACTTTAGCATTTATTATTTATTTTCTAACCTTTTTATTAAGCAGGGAGTTATAAAATAAAAGTTGCGGCCGAAAAAGGGCGTGACAGATGTACAAGGCCTTCTCGGGCAGTAAGATTTATTTCAGACAAAGAATGAGAATTAAGTGCGATAATGGGTCGAGTTGTGGGCTGACTACGGGTCAACCTGTAGCCCGAAATAGAGTGGGGTCAGTTGTAAGTGGTCCCGCTATGTGATAGGGTTACGAGGATGCAAGGCCCAAGTCTATTTAATCGTTGTACGAGTTCGTGGACGCGTTCCACCAGAACCGGGTCGTGGGAGCCAAAAATGGCCTTAAAATTGTTGGATGTAGTGACTCCAAGGATTGGAAAACAGAAGCAATATTTGAAATTATGTACGTATACTAGAATAAGTTTGATAGTACGAGTAAAGTACGACAAGTAAGGAAAGGAGCGAACAAGTGTTAAAAGAATTGAAGTGGTTATAGTTATGAATTAAGGAAAGTACGAAAAGAGAATCCGTTTAGGCCATAAATGGGAGTAAATAGTGGTGATACACCCTAGATTTGATTCCTCATTTGGCTTTTGATTGATGTATATAAATGTGTGATATATTGGGGCTATATGTGGCATAATTGGTTTCGTTGAGTATAGTTTAAGGAGACTATACCAAGATTTGTTTAGCATGAACCTAGTATGAACATTCGGGACAAATGTTTCTAAGGGGGGGGAAGGATGTTACACCCCGTATTTCCAAGGCAATGAGATGA
Source organism: Przewalskia tangutica (assembly GCA_029844215.1). Taxonomy (NCBI): domain Eukaryota; kingdom Viridiplantae; phylum Streptophyta; class Magnoliopsida; order Solanales; family Solanaceae; genus Przewalskia; species Przewalskia tangutica. Next base: position 42,197,526 of record CM056723.1, on the reverse strand, counting down.
GAACGTGCGTACGAAATTTAGATTTGAATTTTGGAAAAAAAGAAGAATTATTTTTTCTTAAGGAAAATTCTCGGGAATTTGTGAAGGAAAACGTTTATTAATTGGAATTTGGTTCTCAAATTTGGTATTTGAGACTTATATAATATATTGAAATTTTGGATTTTGAATTCCGGATTTGGTCATGTGGGGCCCACACGAGAATTTTACCGTTTTTGTGGGGCCCACAATATTTTGTGATATTTTGGCCAATTATGGATTTTTGGGAGATAAAATATTTTTTGGACGAATTGGAGGGTGGCACGTGGCACCCCCACTTGTCATTGACTCTTTGACTTGTTGACTTGGACTTTAGGATATTTTGTGAGACAAGTGGGTCCCACCCACACTTGTCCACCATCCTACCTTACACTTGTCATCATCTCCTCCTTAGTAATACATTACATATACACATAGAGGCTTGCAAGACTACAACACTTAGCCAAATTTCACAAAACTTCTATCCCTATCATGAAGCTCTCGGCCATAGGGCATTTTTGGAAGACCAAAATTCTTCAAAAGTTGATGATAAATCTTCAAACTCAAGGCTAAGCCTAGCTAAATCCTTAAAACCCCAAGATCATGTGTTGGCCGAAAATAAGGGTGTGAAACTCTAAGGTTCCGTCGACTTTTTGGAAGAGAAATACAAAGTAGAGTTGTGTATAAACTCATAGGGGTCACATATATGTGATTGTATCTTGAAGAAGTGGAGCGAAACGAAAACTGCGGACCAAAAAAACCTAAGGGACTGTTTGGGACGTTTTTTGGCCTAAAAATGAGGTAATGATTCTTCTTCCTTCGCAGTAATTAGATATTACTCATTGTTATGTTTAGTAGATGAATTTTTATTAAGGAAGATATGGAAAATAAGGTGTGTATGCCCTACTTTGGATGATGAGGCCGAGACTGGCCTTTTTGGCCATTGGAATTATTGATCGTTTTTATGGTTATTATCACGTGTCGCATGTTATATAATGAAGTAAATATTGTTGTTGACAGTTAATATAACTAATATAACATGTTGGAATATGAATTGGATTAAAAGGAATTAAGGAAAAGGACTTTGGATTGTCGTAGTTGTTGTTAGCCGAAAACTGCCTAAAACTGTTAGACGTCGTTGTGTCGTTTTTATGGACTGTTTTGGGGTGTATTGATTCTGGAAAAATAAGCCCCTAACATGCATGATTAAGGTAGTAAATGGATAATGAAAGTCCTAAGGAATAAGGGTGTTAAAGGATTCACATTGTACCCTTAATGTTGGATAAATTGTGGACTATTTTAGGAACTGTTTTGTATAGATTGTGGGGCAGAATTTTACACGTCACGTTAGGCGTGTAATCCCATTTTGTTAACTGTTGATTGTGCCTTAAATGTGTCTTGTTGGTTAATAAATTCGGGCCTTGGAAAAGGTGAAAAAGTACGTAGAAACAAAGGAAGTGCTGCCCAAATTTCCGTAGAATAAGAGGGCAATTATTTGGTACAAGTCTTATACTAGTAAGTATGATATTGATAGAAGTGCTATCGTCATTATAGGTTGAAATACTACGTGTAGCATATTCTACTTGGAATGTGGAATAGACGATAAGGTTGAAGTACATTGGAGCGTATTGCTACTTGTCATGTTGGTTAGTCGTCACGAGGTATGTGAACTTCTTCCTTTTATCGACATGACTTATTCTTGAAGTACACGCCCCTTGTTTCTTGAAGTATACTTGTCTTTTTATTTGGAGTATACATGACCTGTTTTCTTGAAGTATACTTGCCTTGTCATTAGGAAGTATTCATGTTATTGATTTTATGCTAAAGGCATGTCTAAAATATTCTTAAGTTCTTACCAAGTCTTATGGGGGATGTAAGAGCCGTTAGGAAGTATTGGAGTCGAGTTGACTTTGCTAATTTACTACACTAATGAGAATATGTATCGAACAAGCCATTGAAGCGTTAATGAAAATGTATCGACAATCAATTATATTGAAATGAGTAGAATTCTCCATCTGCATAGAACTAAGATAAGACAAAATTGTATTACATTTTCTAGATCATGGTTGTTTTAATAAGATCGTTATAAACGAGTATAACCTATTCACAACTCACAAAAGTATTAATTTTGAAAGTACATGAGACTTGGATTTCGAAAGTATAAATGACTTGAGTTTTGAAAAAGGTAGTAACTTGATTTGAAAAAGTTAGTGTATGTGGAACTTTTCTATCTTCTTTGAGCATGACTTTATAAAAATGAGCGTACGATGAGCGTACATGTTTTAAATGAACTCGGATTCATTAGAGTACTTGAGTTGATAAGTACAAAGCTTACTTGATTTTAAAGAGATAGGAGTAACGTAATAGGAAAGAATGAGTCCTTGACATGAAAAGAGACTAAGTGATAATGCGAAAGTGCAGAATTCGGGTTCGGGGCCGCGACGCCAATTTGCAGAGCCGTGGCTCCGAAACTTCAGAAGGCCGCAGAAGTTCCGAAGCCGCGGCGCCATAGTGCAGGGCCGTGGCGTTGCCCCTGTTGAAGGGTGCCGAAGATTAGTTAGGGGGCGGGGTGGTGTTTTCGTGCCACGGTATCGACCCTAGATAGTATAAGTGACTTGATGTTTAAAGACTAAGTTACTTGAATGAGATACATACACTTAACTTGATTTTAGAAAGTGAAAGTGTCTTGATACTACGAGTGTTAGAATCTTGGGGTCTTACAAAGGAAAATAGGTATGGTGTACATAATACTTTTGGGTTTAACTCCCTAATATTACATGATATGTACGGTGAATGTACATAGTACTTTTCGGTTTAACACCCTTATATTGCATGATGTGATCCTTTGTATAAAGAATAGATGTACGTAGTACTTTGGGTTCAACTCCCTTACATGATGTGATAATGCCTTGGTTGTATTAAAAGGAAAGATGTGGTAGTGCTTTAATTTTCTAAAATGAAAGATGTTATAACGACTTTATGGGAAGTTGGTTATAACAGTTTGTGGAAAGTCAAGAGATAGTATAAAAGGTTATAAGGAAATCATGTGAGAATGTTCATGATTAAGTCCTTAATATAGTACATGAAATGAAAGTGCCTTGAGTTTATAAAGTGAATGTACATCGGATGTACAATTGTTGTAATGGACTTTAATCCTTAGTGATGCAAGGTGTGATAGTGCCTTGGTGTTATTAAATGAAAGACATGTTAGTGTCTTGTTTGTTTTAGAAAAGAAGGCATGGTATTGTCTTGGTTATTTTAGAAAGGAAGGAATGGTATTGTCTTGGTTATTTTAGAAAGGAAGGCATTGTATTGTCTTGTTTGTTTTAAAATGAAGGCATGGTATTGCCTTGGTTGTTTAAAAAGATGGAGCATTCATTTTGTATAAAGACAGTTAAAGATTACTTAACTTGCATATGTTGTTTATGATAGCCATTAGTGCTAGTGTTATAAGTATAATTGCGGGGTAAACCCCCAAGACATTATACATTTCCGTGGATTTGCTCCCCACGATGCGAGTATTGCGTATATGCTCATTGCGGGTCCGTAGGGCCTATGCGGATGAAATAGTTCTATGCGGGTGAAATAGTCCTATGCGATGCAAATTGCCTCATGCGGGTCCACACGACCTATGCGGGTGAAATAGTCTCAGGAGTAGGATTGCATAATGATACTACGGGCGGGTGACCCTAGATTGATCATAAGCTTCCTATCTTAAAGCATGTAAAATTTACTCTTATTACTCTCATTTTTAATAAGGCACAGTGTACTGTTAATTTGGTTATCATACTTGCCTCCTGCTATATATTTGGACTGTACGATCTCCTTTACGGTACTTATAGTTTTACATGACTTTATTGCGTCCTTCACTAAAAGCCGGGGAGTATATTGTACAATGTTACAGTGATACAGTAGTATAGTGAGACAAGGTACAATTGGCTCTGATTTTATATGACACGGTAGGATATGGTATTTGATTTTCATACTTGCCTCTGTCATTCTTGTGTACATCTATGATTTTAATACTGTACTTTATTTCCGTTCCATACTTGGTACCTGTTGTACTGACCCCCTTCGGGGGGCTGCGTTCATGTCCTCAGGTCTAGGTACTCAGTTGTGGATCCGCGAGCTTAGGGTCCTGGTTCAGTATTTTGAGATGGATCCAATGTTCCGGAGCTTGTCATTATGGCTAGGTATATTCAGAGGTACGACGGGACCTTGTCCCGTCATAGTATTTGTCCAAAATCTTAAAGGTTTGTACTCATATGTGGGCTGGACTGACTAGAGTTGTATTTACATTGTTGAACAGTGTAGACCCTTTCGGCTGACCTGCAGAACAGCAGCACCGTGGTGCCCAGAGGCAGGACCGCGGATCCAAAACAGCAGAAACCCACAAGAATTTCAGCAAAGTGCATTCGCATGTAAGCAGCGCCATTTATTCAGAGCTGCGGGAGTTTGGCACGTCTTGACTGCAGAATCAGCGTGCCGATACGGAATTTTTCAGTTCCGAGTTGGAATTGGCCAAGGGCAATAGGGTCCCTAGGGCACGAAATTGATACCTATTTAAAGCCCTAGGCATTAATTTTTAGGAGGGGAGTCAATCCTTGTACATATTCCACAACACAATTCTTGGAGGCCAGAAGATTTGAGACCTAGTTCTAGTATTTTCTTTTCTCTTTCTTTCTTTTTAATTCAGTTTATGTATGGATTTTGTGTTAGTTCTTAGCGTGACTATGGCGAGGATCTAAACACTTTATTTAGGGCTTTCCTTATGAATCGCTTGAAGCTTTATTTATGAATTAATGTAGTAGTTTGATTTCTTCTTCGTTTGATTAAGATTTAGTCAATAATTGGTTTGAATGCTTGATAGTTAATTGATCACTAATTATCATAACTCATATGATTTCGAATTAAAAACCGAAATGAGAGATTTGGATATGCTGTAATTGACTAGACATAGGTTAAAATCGCGGACGAAAGTACCCCGATACTTGTGTAGCATTATAGGTTACTGTTCTTAATTCTCCTATGTGGTAAATTCTATCATAGAAATATAGAAGGGTTTTTCACTGGGGTTGAGGGATTATATGTCTTAACCGAATATAATAACAACTTAGTTAACCGCTATCTTAACGAAGAAGAAAAATCATTCTAGTCGCATTAAGAATTGAAAAGAGTGGATAGTTGAGGATTTTGGAAGTCCTATCTCCATCATAACTGATTAAACCCTATGAAGTTAGTTTAATTTATGCACTTAGTCTTAGTTATTAGATAAAAACACAAACAAATTAACGTTCACCAAATAGAAACTAAAGCTTAGATAATCGGTACTTGATAACCAGTCTCTGAGGACGATATTCGGTCTTGCCAGACTATATTACTTGTGAACGATACGTACACTTGCGTTTTTGCGCGTGTGGAAATCGCCTAACACCCCTGCCTAAGCCTACATTACAACCTTTGAAAGTCCTGACATTCTCTAATGTGTATGTCTACGATTAGTGAAGAATAGCAAGTAAATAGATCTATAGAATTTTGGGAAAGATGGAATGAAATTGACATGCATAGGTTATGTGTTTATGTTTCCACTGATTATGATACAATTGAATTTGCAAAATATCTAACTTGAAATTCTAGATTTCTAAGAATTCATGCTATGTATGTTCCAACATATTATCCCAACTGACATTCATGCTTTTCTAAGTAACCTTGATGCAGCTACTTGATCAGAGTCTTTGAGTCTTTTTCTTGTGTTTCTTTGATTTTGTTTTGATCTTTACTCGAGGGCGAGCAAAGGTTAAGTTTGGGGGTATTTGTTAGGCATATTTTGTATACACTTTTTGAGTCATTTTTATTTAATATTTTACTCATTTCGTTTGTGTTTAGTATAGTATTAAGTCTGTTTTTCTTTCTTTTGAGTCACAACGGTCCCAAATGGAGAAATGTCAAAAAGAAGATGAAATACGCTTAATTGAGATGGAATTGCACACTAAAAGGGCCAAGAACTGAAGCCTAAGAAGTCCCGGGAAGTATAGGAGAAATCAGACGAAGTCCGGACGAGAAAATGATAAAAAAACGAAAAACTGGCAAATGAAGTCGTCGGCGCCTGCCACCAGCGCCGCGACGCTGAATGTGCTGCGTGCTCTGATTTATTCTCAGATTTTCTGGAGCCGAGACGCGTTTTTCCAGATCCGAGGCAAAATTGGCCAGGGGCAGAAGGGTCCAGGGCACACGATTTTTGCAGCATATTTAAACCCTTGGGGACATATTATATAAGAAAAACACCTCAGATCTCATAACACACATCACAAGACAAGAATTGAAGAACACAATTGGAGACTACATTCAAGTTCTTTTCCTTTCTTTATTTCAATTCAGTTTATGTTGGATTTTGTATTAGTTCTTGACATGACAATGTTTAGGAGCTAATTACTTTAGTAGGGTTTTCCAATTGAATCTTCTTGAAACTCTTTCATATAGTTAATGCATAGTTATTGATTTCTTCTTCAGCAGATTACGATATATTCAATATTATTTTGATTGCTTGATAGTTAACTGGTCATTAATTGTCATCACTTATATGATTTCGAATCGAGATCCGAGAGGAGAGATTTGATTATGTTGTAGTTGTCTAGACATAGGTTAAAATCGTGGATAAAAGTACCCCGATACTTGTTACACACCGTAATTCCAGGATGAGTATATAAGAATATACGTAAGGAAACAAGACTTAAAAATTTGAACGAAAGAAAGAATTGTTTTCCAAGGAAAAAATCTTCCGAACCTCGGGAAGGAAAATTGTTCGTTAATGAGAATTGGGTTCTCAGGATTTTTATTTGAGACTGTTGGAATTTATCGGAATTATGGAATTTTATTTTCAGAATTGGATACGTGGGGCCCACCCGAGAAATTTTACGTTGTTGTGGGGCCCACAAGGTTTCCGATATTTTGGCCAATTATGGAAATTTTGGGAAATGAAATATTTTAGACCAATGGGAAGGCGACACATGTCACCCTCCACATGGGCTTGTTGGATGAAGAATAATGGACCAAGTCAAATGGGTCAAGTGGGAGCTTGACATAATGGACCAATCTTAGCCATCCATATGTTTTAATCCTAGCCATTGGTTTCCTTATATAATACTACTACTAGTGCAAGACTAGACAAATTCTACACTTAAAAAAATTGAGAAACCTTATGTGTGCATAAGAGAGCTCTCGGCCAAAGCTCTTGAAGAAAAGAATTTTTTTTCGTTTGTTGTTCTTAATTCACAATACTTAAACTCAAGGTTCCTAGGAGTATTATAAGGATATTTCAATAGAAAAATCCAGGAAAAATTACGTTTTTACGTTAGTCGCAAGGTGAAAACCTAAGGTGTTCTTCAACTTTGAAGTTGAAAATTGAAGAGAAGTTAATTGTGAACTTCTAAGGGTTGCAAATAGCGGATTGGAACGTCAAGAAAAGGAGTTGAAGTTGCTAAGGAGCGACTTTAGGTTTTGGATAAGATTTGGGCTTAAAGAGGTAATAATCTCCGTCTTGCTATTGTAATTCAAGATTTCATGTTGTAGTAGTTAGAATTGATCATGTGAAATATATTATGAAGATTGATAAGTGTTATGGAATATTTGGATGGAATCCGAAAGTTGCATGATTGAGCCTTTAAGTTTGTAATTCAATTTAGTTACTAGTCTAGTCGTCGCATGTTATCTAAAGAGTTGATTAAAGTGGTTATAGTTGTTACAAGTAGTTGTGACTATATGGCATGTTAGATGTAACAACTTGGATTGAAAAAGAATTGGATAAGACTTTGTAGTATGATACATATTAGCCAAGAATGACATGAAATTATTGGATTGTTTTGTATTATTGTGGGGCATAATTTTATACGTCTTGTTAAGGCGTGTAATCCCCTTTGGATAGCTGAATTGTTGGGCCTTAAATGTGGCATGTTTGGTTGTTAAATTCGGGCCTTGAAAAATGTGGAAAAGTATGTAGAAACAAAGGAAGTGTTGTCCGATTTTTCCGTAGAATTTGGTGACTTTTCACTTAGAATATTCTACGTTTGAAGCTAGAGGTTAATAGACGTATTATGGCCATTATAGGTTGGAGTACTACGAGTAGCGTATTCTACTTGAAAGGTGGAAAAGCTAGCAAGGTTATAGTACTTTGGAGCATTTTGCTACTTGTCGATAATCGTCGCGAGGTATGTGAACCTCTTCCTTCTTTTGGCATGATTCTATGTATGGAATATACATGTGGTGCTATTACATGATTCTTTCTACTCTTAGAAGTTAAGAGGTATGTATGTTGATTTACTCTATGTAAACGTTACGTCTAAGTTATCCTAAGTTCTTACCAAGTCTTATGGGGGATGTTGGTAAGAGTCGTTAGGAAGTATTTGGAGTCGAGTTGACTTTGCTAAGTTACTGCACAAATGAGAATAAGTATCGAACAAGCCATTGCAGCGTTAATAAAGGAAAATGTATCGACAATCAATTAAATTAAAATGAGTAGAATTCTCCATCTGCATAGAAGCTAAGATAAGACAAAATTGTATTACATTTTCTAGATCATGGCTGCTTTAATAAGATCGTTATAAACAAGTATAACCTATTCACAACTCATAAAAGTATATGTTACTTAATTTAAAGAGTTTATGTCATGAAGTTTTAAGACTGTGAACCTTGATTTCTTAAAAGGTTACGAGACTTTATTTTTCAAGTTATGAGACTTGATTCTTAAAGGAAGAAATGACTTGATTTAAAAAGTATGGTTTCTATGATTTATTTCAAAAGTTAAGAGGCTTTATTTCAAAAGAGAATGTAACTTGAGTTTCAAAAGAAGAAGTTTATGGATTTAAAAAAAAAGGAATTTTATGATTCTTTTTAAGTATGTATGTACGTAGTACTTTTGGGTTTAATTTTCCCTAAAGTAATAAGAAATAAAAGTGCCTTAAGTTCTCTAAACTGAAAGGTTGTTATAATAGCTTTATGGAAGTTGTTATAACGACTTAAGAAGAAGTGAAAAAATGGTTTAAAATGTTATGTAAAGAGACTTTATCGCGTCTCAGGAATGGGCCGGGCAGTATACCTTTATGGGCAGACTATATGACATTATCGCGTCCCAGGAATGGGCCGGGCAGTATACCTTTATGGGCAGACTATATGACATTATCGCGTCCCAGGAATGGGCCGGACAGTATACCTTTATGGGCAGACTATATGACATTATCACGTCCCAGGAATGGGCCGGGCAGTATACCTTTATGGGCAGACTATATGACTTTATCGCGTCCCAGAAATGGGCCGAGCAGTATACCTTTATGGGCAGACTATATGACTTTATCGCGTCCCAGGAATGGGTCGGGCAGTATACCTTTATGGGCAGACTATATGACTTTATCGCGTCCCAGGAATGGGTCAGGCAGTATACCTTTATGGGCAGACTATATGACTTTATCGCGTCCCAGAATGGGTCGGGCAGTATACCTTCGTGGCAAGACTTTTTTTATGACTCGCCGTGTCCCGCAAATGGGCCGGGTTACATTATCACGTATGGATAATCAAAGTGAACTCCAAAATGAGGCGTCCCTCCATAAAGGGCCGAATTATGTTATGCAAGATACGTAAGCTATATGGTTATGGACTTGATGATTTTTCCTAAGTATGTAGGTAAGAATTTGACTATAACTTTTATTGAAAAAAATGGGAAAAGATAATAAAGTGCGATTAAGTTCATGAGTTGTAATGACACGATAGGATCTGGTATTTACCCTTTTTATACTTGCCCCTGTCATTCTTTTGTACAGTTATGATTTGTTTATCAGACTTATTTCCGCTCCATATTCTGCACTGTTGTAATCGACTTCTCGGGCCGCTCATGCCCGCAGGTATTTAGGTACACAGGTTGGTGATCCTTGCTCTTAGGATCTCGGTTCAGTTTTGGGAAAAAGCTCCATTTACTCCGGAGGCTTATCTTTTGGTACGGTTTCCCTGAGGTTATAGATTCATGTATATTCAGGGGTATGGCGGGGCCCTGTCCCGTCACAGTTGTTATGTTAAAACTCTTAGAGGTCTGTAGTCATATGTTGTGGATCAGTTTGTAAAGAAAATGAGGTAACTGCTTTCGGTTATGTATCTATATATCCAGAAAAGTAGCCTTATCGGCTAACCTGTTGTTATTTCTTATTGACTTTTTATTTATTTATTTAGAGTTGTATGTATGTTCCGCTGATTTTCTCTGATGTATACATGTAAGGGTGCCCAGGTAGGGCACCAGTCGCGGTCCCGGGGTCGGGTCGTGACAATACTTGTGTAGTATTTAAAGTTATTGTTCATAATCCTCCTTTGTGGTAAAATCTATCATAGAAATATAGAAGGTTTCTGCACAAGGTTGAGTTCTCGTATGTCCTAACCTGAATATGATGACAGATTAGTTAACCTGCTATCTTAATAAGAAGAAGAATCATTAACATTGCATTAACACGTGAAAGAGTGGATAGTTGAGGAGATTGGAACCCAATTTCCACCATAACTGATTTAAACCAAAGCTTACTTAGTTTAACTCTTGCAATTACTCTAGCTAGTAGTGTTAGATAAAAAAAACCAAACAAACTATCGTTAGCCAAATAGATAACATAGAAGCAGTGCTAGTGTCTGCATTTTCATTATTAATGGAAACAACCTGAGTAGGTACAACACTTAGTTTGAAGAGCCCCTCACTGAGGTAGCCCTTGACTACATACACCCCACCTTTGGTGAGTACAAATTTATCAGATTCTATTACAATTTTGAAGCCTTTGTTACTAAGAACAGACCCAGAAATCAGATTTTTACAAATTTCTGGCACGTGCAACACATTTGTGAGCACAAGATCATTTCCGGAAGTGAGCCTCAACGTCACCTTCCCTTTTCCTTCTACCTTGACAGCAACGACGTTTCCCACGAACAGTGGTTCTCCATCCTTGATGTCTTGGTAAGATGAAAACATGTTCTTGTCTGAACATACATGCATTGTAGCACCAGTGTCCATCCACCAATCAGTTGAGTTAGTAATCAAATTTGCTTGTGCATCAATAACACCAATAAATTGGTTCTTAGAAGCATTGCCTTCAACCATATTGGCATTAGGCTTCAATGAAACAACATCAGCCCCTTCACTCTTCCGGTTATCCTCTTCAATTCGAATTTTCAGAACCAATTACTCAAAATTCATTTCCTCCGTTAGATGGTTCAAATATACCTTAAAATCCTTCCAAGAAGGAGGTAATTTCTCAATAATAGCACCAACAAGGAAATTCGGGTTAAGACTCATACCTTCAACCTCTAGTTCATGAACTATGACTTGGAGTTCCTCCACTTGCTTGACAACATGCTTTGCATCGCTCATCTTGAAGTTTAAGAACTTCCCAACGATGAACTTCTTCGAACAAGCAACTTCAGTTTTGTACTTGTTCTCCAATGACTGCCATAACTCTCGTGTTGATCCAAACGTGGAGTATATGTCATAGAGAGTATCATCCAAGGCGTTGAGAATGTAGTTCTTGCAAAGAAACTTGTCACGACCCGACCCCGGGGCCGCGACTAGTACCCTATCGGGGTACCCTGTCAGGTATACATCAGAGAATAGCAGCGGAACATACATAACACATAACTTATAAAAATGGTAAACATCACTGGCCAGCCGATAAGGCTGCCTTCCATAAAACATACTTAACCAAAAGTATAGAAGTACAACTTGTTCTTTTAGCCCAAAACATATATGTGACCACAGACCTCTAAGAATAACAACTGTGGCGGGACAGGGCCCCGCCATACACCTGAATGTACAAAATACCTATAGCATCGGGGAATATCCGTTCCAATAAACAAGCTTCCGGAGGAATGGAGCTTCTGACATCGGAACAGTGATCCTAAGAACGAGGATCCACACCGCTACCTTACCGCGCAGATTTAACGCAGCCCCGAGGAAGGGGTCGACATAATATGTACCAAGTATGTAAAGTCGAAAATACGTAATAATGATATCATAAGTCTAAAAGTAAGTGAGTCATGGAAGACAATCAAAATACCTTTATCGTGCCTTACTAACAATGAGAGTGACAAGTATATATATATATAATCGCATAAAATAGGGGCCTTAGGATCAAAACAGGTACCTCGCCCGTAGTATCAATAAGCACCCCTACTCCGGACTATTTCACCCGCGATAGTCCCGTGGACCCGCATGAGGTATTCCTCGCATAGGTCAGATCACCGCACGGGACTATTTCACCCGCATAAGCCCATAAGGACTCGCATGAGGTATTCCTCGCATAATGGGTAGCAAATCCACTAACAAGTGGTATAACGATCTGGGACTTACCCTCGATATACTCTTACCCCGGTTAGATGGTATAACGATCTGGGACTTACCCTCGATATACTCTACACCGGCGGATGGTATAACGATCTTGGGGCCGCCCTCGATATACTCTACACCAAGAAGGTGGTATGACGATCTGGGGCTTGCCTCGCACATACTCTTACCCCGAGAAGGTGGTATAACGATCTGGGGCTTGCCCTCGATATACTCTTACCCTAACTCAAATCACATCATATCATAATCATAAATAAGTTAAGAAAACTTATAACTTCTTATTAGTCTTGTTCATATACCCTCTCATTTTAGTTTACTTAAGGCACTTAATCATATCTTTAATAAAAGAACACCGGGAATTTAACCCAAGTACTACATGCTTCAACTCTTTAAAAATGACTCTTCTTTATACATAAAAACCTCGGGCAATTGATGCCTTAAAACCAATTTGCCTCTTCATATACTTATCTTACTTAGAGTAAATCTCTTCTCATTAACCTTTTATGAAGCTAATAAACCAACTTCCCATAAAGTTGTTATATTAACTCTACACTTTAGTAAAATCATACTTTTCCCCTAACCAAGGGACTTATACATTCTTAAAACGAAACAAGTCATTATATACTTAAAACAAGTGAGAATACCAAATCTTGTACGTCTACCGTACTACATAGTTTCATCTATTCATGCTCAAGAGATAGGAAAGCTTCACATACCTCTTTGGTCAATCCACTTGCTAAGCTCAACTACCGCAAGTAATATTTCGACCTATAATAATCATGATACGTTTATTAACCTCTAATCTCAATGTATAACAATCCAAGTTCAAAGTCACTAAATTCTATGGAAAATTGGGCAGCATTTCCTTTGTTTCTACTCACTTTGCCACCTTTCTCAAGGCCGAATTTATCATCCAAACGCCACATTTAAGGCTCAACAATCCAACATTTCAAAGGGGATTACACACCTAAACTTGGGGTGTAAAATTCTGCCCCATAAGGTACAACAATTCACTAAATAATTCTAAGGTAGTTTTTAGGCTACAACATGCTCATATTATCTTCTTAACCAATTCTTTCACATCCAAACCATATTTCTTACATGCAATGACTCTAACAACATTATTCACTACCACAAGTTCTTCCTTCTTAACATGCAACACTAAAAACTAATTATAAAGGAAGAATCATTACCTTAGAGCTTTAGCCAAATTTATTCCAAATATTTTGCTAGCTTCCTTGCCAAGAACACCACCACAACAACACCAACAAGCTAGCCACAAGCTTCCTTCTTGTTCTTAACTTTTCAGATTTTTCCTAAGGCTAGAATTTCTCTTGGGATTTTAGAGAGAAGGAGGAGCTAATTTAGAGAGAGAGAGAGGTTTGAAAGATGACTTGGTCAATATAAGGCATGCAAGAAAAATCAGATGGGGGGGGGGGGGGGGACACTTGTCACCCTCCCATGGCCTTTTTAAAAGAGAAAATCAGATTTCCTAAGTTTTTCCGCCAGGAATCCCGCCTTGGCGCCGCGGCCCTGACGCCGGCGCCGCGGCGCTGAAACCTCTGCGGACTCTCGGAACTTCCGGCGCCGCGGCCCTGCTGTCCTGGCGCCGCGACGCTGCAACTTCAGCGACCCCTCAGTACTTCCGGCGCCGCGGCCCTGCATCCGGCGCCGCGACCCTGTCGCCTTTGTCCGAAACACATTTCTGTCCGACTGCGCACTGAACTTGTAACTCTCATAACTTTCTACTCCGACGTCCTATCGACGAACGGTTGGTTGCGTTGGAATCTAGACTCAACGAACTACGCCCTAGGCCTTTGAAACACTTAGGAACTCTCAATGTACCGGGTCATAACCCGCCTCAAAGTTGACTAAAAACCCGTCCGGAACAATCCGTCAACCTATCATTTGAAAATTTTAAGTCTTACATGCTTTCGTACACTCTCATACGTAGGGTCCGAACTACGGGGTATAACATTCTCCCCCCTTTAGAAACATTCGTCCCGAATGTTCCTTCTAGGCTTACTCAAATCACAATATCGACATAGACCCTCTTATTTATTCTTTTGCAATTAAAGAAGCTCCATGAGCCACAACATACTTAAGCGTAAATGCTAAATCAAAACTAACAAGCAGGAAAGTGGGTTACCTGGAGGTATAGGAAATAGGTGAGGGTACTTCTTCATCATGTCATCCTCTGCTTCCCACGTCATTTCCTCCCTGTTCTCGTTCCGCCATAAGACCTTGACGGAAGCCACGTCTTTCGTCCGAAGTCGTCTAACCTGACGATCGAGTATCGCTGTGGGACTCTCCTCATACGATAACTCCTCTGTCACTTGGACATCATGAACCGGGTGCACTCTAAATCAAGTGACTTCATTTCCTTTAAAACCTTAGGCAACCAATGCCTAAAAATCAATTCACCTTTCTTAGTTTCAAATCATTTACCCGTACTTGTTTTAATTAGAGTAAACTTTTCTTTGTGAACCTCTCAAATACTAATATAACCAACTTCCCATAAAGTCATTATATTAGCGTTATTCCTTTGTCAAATACATTTTCCCTAAATCCAAGGGACTTATACTTTTAAAATGAAACAAGTACCAATATACTTTAAAACAAGTGAAAGATATCGAATCTTGTACGTCTACCGTACTACATAGATACAACTACTCATGCTCAAAAGATAGGAAAGTTCCACATACCTCTTCGGTTAATCCACTTGCTAAGTCCGAAATACCGCATGTAATATGTCAACCTATAATGACCATAATACGTTTATTAACCCATAATTTCAATGTAGAAATTCCAAATTCAAGTTACTAATTTCTAAGGAAAATTGGGCAGCATTTCCTTTGTTTCTACATACTTTGCCACCTTTTTCAAGGCCGAAATCAATAACCAAACGCCACATTTAAGGCCCAACAATCCAATATTTCAAAGGGGATTACACAACCAATCTTAGGTGTGTAAAATTCTGCCCCAATAGGTAAAACAATATACTTAACAATTCTAAAGTGGTTTGTAGGCTACAACATGCTCATAATATCTCTTTAACCAATCCTTCATATCCAAACCATTTTTCTTACATGCAATGATTCTAAGAGCATTCTTTACCACTACAAATTCCTTATTCTTCACATGCAACACCAATAACTAGCTACAAGAGAAGAAATGTTACCTTTGGAGCTTTAGCCAAAATTATTCCAACAATTTGCCACCTCCTTTTCAAGAATACCACTACAACAACCTCACAAGCTTGCAATTAACTTTTCTTCTTAACACCCTTTTCAGATTTTTCTTAAGCTTGGAGTTTCTCTTGATTTTCTAGAGAAGGAGAGCTTTTTAGCTTAGAGAGAGAGAGAGATGAAAGATGAAAAGATGACCAAGTCTTCAAGACTTGGTCAATATAAGGCATGCAACATTTCAGATGGGGACACTTGTCACCCACCCATGGCCTCTTTTAGAACAAAACAAGGCGTAAATTTCCACTAACTCGCAGATCTCGCCGGCCATGGCCTAGCAGGCTGCACACACGCAACTCCGCGGGACTCTGAACTTTAGGCGCCATGCCCTGATTTCCGCGCCATGCCATGAATTTCGCCTTGGCGCTGCTGCCTCGCTCCGGCTACTGAGGCCCTCGACCAAGTTTTTCGATTTCAGTCCTAACTCCTTCCGCATGGCCCCATACGCACGACTGAACTACGGGTATAACATTCTCCTCTTAGAAACATTCGTCCCGAATGTTCCTTCTAGGCTTACTCAAATCACAATATCGACATAGACTCAAATAAAGACGCCCACACGCCACAACAAAACTCAAGCACAATTGCTAGCCAAAACTAACAAGGTGAAAGTAGGTTACCCGGAGGGTAGGGAATAAGTGAGGATACTTCTTCATCATGTCATCCTCTCGCTTCCCACGCCATTTCCTCCCTCGCTCGTTCCGCCATAAGACCTTGACGGAAGTCACGTCCTTCGTCCGAAGTCGCCTAACCTGTCGATCGAGTATCGCTATGGGACTCTCCTCGTATGATAGCTCCTCTGTTACTTGGACATCATGAACCGGGTGCACTCTAGATGGATCTACAATACATTTCCGCAACATGGACACATGGAAAATCGATGTACCGCCCAAATCGGATGGCGATCTAACTCATAGGCAACCCTGCCTACCCTACGGACAATCTGATACGGCCCAATGTACCTTGGGCTAAGCTTCCCCTTCTTTCCCAATCTCATCACGCCCTTCATGGGCGATACCTTTAGAAAAACCCAATCATCTATCTCAAATTCCAAGTGTCGATGCCGATGATCTGCATACGACTGCCGACTCGAAATGACAATAACCGCCTCCCGATAAGCTTCACCTTATCCACTACCCGCTGTACCAAGTCCGCCCGACTAATCGAACTTCTCCCACCTCAAACCAACCTATCGGTGACTACACTTCCTTCTCATAAGGCCTCAAAAGGCGCCATCCGATACTAGAATGGTAGCCGTTGTTATAAGCATACTTCCACAAGAGGTAAATGATCCTCCAATACCCTCGAAATCAATAACACAAGCCCGCGGCATATCCTCGTTGTTCGGATAGTGCGCCGCCCGTCCGTCGCTTGGCCCGAGGATGAAACGCCGCATCGAGACTCACCGTGTCCCTAATCCTTCAAAAGACCTCCCGAAGTTAGCCGATAATCGCTCTCTATCTCGATATAATCGACACCGACTCCGTGCGCCTCACAATCTCTCTAATATATAATCGCATAGTCTCACCGAGAACGCCGTTCGACCGAAGAAAATGGGCTGATTTCGCCACCATCGACAATCACCAAAATGGAATCATGCTTCCTCTGAGTGGTAGGTAGCCCTGTAATAAAATCCATATTTACCACCTCCCACTTTCAAGTCGGAATATCAATAGCATGTAACAGCCCATCGGGCTTCTGATGCTCAACCTTAACCTGCTGACAAATAGGACACGGTGCAACAAAACCTGCCACGCCCTCTTCGTGCCGCCCCACCAATACACACATCCGAGGTCATGGTACATCTTAGTCGACCGGATGAATAGAATATTGCACGCCGCGTGCCTCCCTGACCGCCGACGGTCCTCACACTCGGGAACACACAATCGCCCTCAAATCTTAGTACCTCATCCGCGCTACCCCTAATAGACTCTTCTTTTCTCGGCGCGCATCTAGATACCGCACTTAATCGGATCCTCATACCGTCGCCTCTTACCTCCTCGACGATGGAAGACTCGTGAACCCTCGAACTCGAATTCCATCACTATCGAATCAACCAATCAAACCCCAAGACTCGCTACGATGTAACTCGCGGACCATGTCCTTCTTCCCCGGCCGCACTTCGGCTGCACTACTCATCGACCGCGACTATGGCATCCGCAACTACATGGCCTTCCCCGGTGGTATAGATATCAATATCACAATCCTTGAGTAACCCTAACCACCGCCTCTCGCCGCAAATTCAGCCGCCACCAAGATATACCAGAGTTTCTTGTGGTCTACGCAAATATCCACATGAAATCTATATAAGGAAATTGCCTCAAATCTTCAAGGTACGATTAACTGCCGCCGACTCTAAATCGTGAGTAACGTAATTCCTTTCTTGCTTCCCTAACCGCCGGGAAACATAAGCTCTAACCTTATCGTGTTGCGTCAGCACACAACCTAGCCCAACACCCAACGTGTTACAATAATACCCTAACCCTCTAGTCTCTCAAGAGGGTTAGAACTGTAGTCGGTCAACTTCTCTTCCAATAACCGAAGCCTTTCTTGTACTTGCGAAATATTCGGGCATCCTTAATCTCAGTTATGGTTCCTGTTTCCCTTTCCCTGTTGCAACCAAACTTGGTTACTATACTTGGATCTGATTCATTTGCTTGCCGCATGGCTAAGACTTCCT
The DNA here is from genome assembly GCA_029844215.1 of Przewalskia tangutica. Taxonomy (NCBI): domain Eukaryota; kingdom Viridiplantae; phylum Streptophyta; class Magnoliopsida; order Solanales; family Solanaceae; genus Przewalskia; species Przewalskia tangutica. The sequence continues at coordinate 42,179,228 of CM056723.1, read as the reverse complement.
GCCAATCACAATTTAGGGGGAAGACTTCCTTGATCTTGTCAAGTAGTAATCCTATTATCCTCTCTCAGCTCGTAGAGCTTATAGTCCGGTGTTCAACCTCAATTCACGGTATTACATAATCCAATGACTTGTCAAGATTTCTTATCGTTCGAGTGTCTACTCGTCTTTCCTTTATAAGTTATTTCAAGTTGTCCTGGGGTCCCTTACCTCTCTGTATTCTCTTACTATCTTTCTCGTCAGTACAGATGCTACTACCTTTCCTCGAGGTGTTCCTACTGCCCATTACCTACTAATGGTCTTACACTAGTCTGGGGTAACTGTATCTCATGAAACTTACATAACCATAGTTGTATTCTCTTTTATCCTTCTGGTCATAACCTACCTTATGCTTATTAATAGTAAAGTGTTTCTAATTTGATCCATAATCGCATGCTTCAAATATGCGTACTACCGCATTTTTCTTACGACACTTCCCGACCGCTTCGTAACGCTGCTCTTAATTACCCCCAACATAATACTTTTTCCACTGCTATCTAAAATCAGAACTTATGGCATGACGATACATCAAGACCTACCAGCCTCCCATCCTTCGCCTAACTACACGGGTACACATAACGCCATAATACGTAAGACTATCCTTTTATGTAGTGAGATAACTTATCTCCTTCAATAAACTTTCCTCGTGTCACAACCCTAATCACCGGTCCTCTCGTGGTCCCGTAAATATCTAATCATTACGCACCGCCTTAAAATCGTGTAGATTTTCAAAACCTACCAAAGATGCCCTCACTTTCTGCAATAGCTGCATTTATTTTATTCTTGTCTTGCACATTTCCTTGAAATTATCCGGCGTCGTGGCCCCGACCGCCACACCAAACCAACTCCAAGTACCTCCAAGGAACTTAACATAAATTCCTTCAAATTCAAGTATTACTTTCTGCTCAATTTTTCCCAATGAACAAGTCACATGCACTTATTAAAAATAATGATGCCAAAGAAGGAAGGATAATTCACCGTTACTACCACTTCCTTCCTCTCCACTCATAACCGCCACGGAAACCGTACCGAATCAATCTCTTCAGTAGTCCACGCTGGCATAATACGAGGCCAACTAGCCCGCACTCATAATGACCTCAACGTCATAATAACAGCTCTGCTAGGGTCCGACGACTGTATCGTTACCGACAATTATTATCTGCCCACTCAGCTACCACCCAACACTCACGGGTGTGGTTACCTCATAAAGGTTCTCATGGATTCTGGCTTCATTTCTTTCACACTTGGTTGCTCACTTCCTTACCGGCCGCATTTTTCCGCATTTCCAAACTTATTCTAGCTTACGACATAACTTCCATAATAAAGCCGCCTTCGATCTGGAGTTACTAAGTTAAACAATATAAGGTCATTTCCGCGCCACAACCTCGTTCCGTGGAATACGCTCGCGAACTCAGAAATGATTAATTAGACTCTGCTTGTACCAGAGTGACTCGTCCGTAAATGACTACTATTAACTGATCCCACCCCATAAACGGGTATACTAACTTCTCATAATACCATAGTCGTGTCATCTTGGTCACAACAACCATTACTTACTCCACACGGATCTCATCCGTACTATCCTCTTAAGCATACCATGTAGCTTAATTTACAAACATAGTCTCCCATTGGGCCCCTTAATTAAGCTTCTTAAGGTTCCATTACTTTTTCCGACAACTCATCGTCTCCTAATTTTCTCAAACTAGCACGTAAAACCTCGATGAGAGTTCCTTAACTGTTCATACCTTCCCAGATCTATTTAGTCCTTACCAAATCTCGTAATCTAAAATCATTCTAGGCAACACATATGTGACTCATACGTAAATCAGATACCAGATGTCACAATACCAACTATACTACAAGTATTACCAACCCGATACGCAATCCACATAATCTTCTCTGGTCATCACGCTTCCTCAGAATGCAAACACCATAACTCGTTAGGAGAGACGACCTAACCACACACTCTATCGCACGATCTTAGAGTGAGAAGAAATGGAAACTAATCCTAAATATCTCGCAAGATCCCGATTATAGATGTGGTGCACAACACACCGATAATCAAGACTTACTAGATACGGCTCAGACCCTTTTCCGAGGATTAATCGCTTCGATACCACTTTTGTCACGACCCGACCTCGGACCCGTGACTGGTGCCTTACCCCAGGCACCCTTGTGATACAACATTAGAGAAAACCAGCGAAAATACCTCACAAACAAGAAACCATACAGAATATAAAACAAAGCAACCCAAAAGCTACTCTAAATATAATAAAACGAATAGCTACATCCTTACACCCCAATTCATGATAGACTACAAGCTCTGGGAAGGTATAACACTATGACGACAGGCCCCGCCATACCCCGAATGTACAAAAGTCTACAACGCCGTGAATCGCACTAAAAGACGAGGCCTCCGAGAAACGAGCCTTCCGAGAACCGAATCGTGATCCTAAGAGTGCGGATCGCAAGCTATGAACCTCAACTCGCGGCATGAACGCAGCCTCAAGGAGGTCCGCATAACATGTACCAAATATGCGAAATCGAAAATACCGTAATAATATCATAAGTCAAAATATAAGCCGGAGTTATAGACGAAAATCGCTTACTTTGCACGTGTCTTACTAACAATGAGTAACAAATGTATATATATATCGCATAAAAATAGGAAGCTCATGATCAAAATAGGTACCTCGCCTGTAGTATCATTAAGCAATCCTACTCCCGGGACTATTTCACCCGCATAGGTCCCGTGGACCCGCATGAGGTCATCCGCTCGCCATGAGACTATTTCACCCGCACGGGACTATTTCACCCGCATGGATCCTGGACCCGCATGAGTACCATCGCCAGACTCGCACGGGACTATTTCACCCGCACGGATCTTGTGGACCGGATCCGCACGAGTACAAACGCCGCACTCGCATCACGGGTAGCAAATCCATGACATAAGTAGTAAACCATCCTATCGAGCATACCCGGCCACCCATCGCACAAGATGTCCAAAGGAAATAACAAGAATAACCCGGGGTTTACCCGTAATAATATATATATAACATAGCTCATCCGGCTATCATACATAACATAAGCACTACCGGCCTATCATATCATAACATAAGCACTACCGGCCTATCATATCATAACATAAGCACTACCGGCTTATCATATCATAACATAAGCACTACCGGCCTATCATATCATAACATACGCACTACCGGCTTATCATATCATAACATAAGCACTACCGGCCTATCATATCATAACATAAGCAAGTTAAGAAATCCCCTAACTTCTTATTAACATTATTAATATATCCTCTCATTTTAGTATACCTAAGGCACCAACATGTCTTTTAATAGAAAATCCGGGAATTTAAACCAAGTACCATACGATTTCTAACCTTTTAAGAAATAACTCCTTTTTATACAAAAATTCCAAGATAATAATCACCATAGTATCAAGTTACAATTTCTTTTCAAAACAAGTCACATTTCCTTTTAGAAATATAATAAGCTTCTAAATCAAGTGACTTCATTTCCTTTAAAACCTTAGGCAACCAATGCCTAAAAATCAATTCACCTTTCTTAGTTTCAAATCATTTACCCGTACTTGTTTTAATTAGAGTAAACCTTTCTTTGTGAACCTCTCAAATACTAATATAACCAACTTCCCATAAAGTCATTATATTAGCGTTATTCCTTTGTCAAATACATTTTCCCTAAATCCAAGAGACTTATACTTTTAAAATGAAACAAGTACCAATATACTTTAAAACAAGTGAAAGATATCGAATCCAGACGCTACCGCACTACATAGATACAACTACTCATGCTCAAAAGATAGGAAAGTTCCACATACCTCTTCGGTTAATCCACTTGCTAAGTCCGAAATACCGCACGTAATATGTCAACCTATAATGACCATAATACGTTTATTAACTCCTAATTTCAATGTAGAAATTCCAAATTCAAGTTACTAATTCCTAAGAAAATCAAAGATTTCCTTTGTTTCTACATACTTTGCCACCTTTTCAAGGCCAAATCAATAACCAAACGCCACATTTAAAGCCCAACAATCCAATATTTCAAAGGATTACACAACCAATCTTAGGTGTGTAAAATTCTGCCCCAATAGGTAAAACAATATACTTAACAATTCTAAAGTGGTTTGTAGGCTACAACATGCTCATAATATCTCTTTAACCAATCCTTCATATCCAAACCATTTTTCTTACATGCAATGATTCTAAGAGCATTCTTTACCACTACAAATTCCTTATTCTTCACATGCAACACCAATAACTAGCTACAAGAGAAGAAATGTTACCTTTGGAGCTTTAGCCAAAATTATTCCAACAATTTGCTAGCCTCCTTTTCAAGAATACCACTACAACAACCTCCACAAGCTTGCAATTAACTTTCCTTCTTAACACCCTTTTCAGATTTTTCTTAAGCTTGGAGTTTCTCTTGATTTTCTAGATAGAAGGGAGAGCTTTTTAGCTTAGAGAGAGAGAGAGAGAGATGAAAGATGAAAAGATGACCAAGTCTTCAAGACTTGGTCAATATAAGGCATGCAACATTTCAGATGGGGGGGACACTTGTCACCCACCCATGGCCTCTTTTAAAACAAAACAAAGGCAAATTTCCACTAACTCGCAGATCCTCCTAGCCATGCGCAACAACTCCCCGGACTCTCGAACTTTAGCGCCGCGATTCCGGCCATGCCATGAATTTCGCTTGGCGCCATACTGAGGCCCTGACCGAAGTTTTCTGATTTCGAGTCCTAACTCCTTCCGCATGGCCCCATACGCACGGCCTGAACCACGGGGTATAACAATCTATCTCAAATTCCAAGTGTCGACGCTGATGATCTGCATACGACTTCTGCCGACTCTGAGCTGCCAACAACCGCTTCTGGATAAGTTTCACCTTTTCCATCGTCGAACTAAGTCCGCCCGACTAATCGAACTTCTCCCACTCGAACCATTTATCGGTGACTGCACTTCCTCCCGTATAAGGCCTCATGCGCGCCATCCAATACCGGAATGGTAGTTGTTGTTGTAAGCAAACTCCACAAGAGGCAAATGATCCTCCTGCATACCTCAAATCAATAACACAAGCCCGCAAAGATATCCTCGCGTTGTCCGGATAGTGCGCTACCGCCCATCGGCCCGAGGATGAAACGTCAGACCGAGACTCACCTGTGTCCCTAATCCTTCAAAAGACCTCCGGTTAGCCGAGAACCGGCCTCTATCCGATATAATCGACACCGACTCAGTGCAGCCTCACAATCTCTAATATATAATCGCATAGTCCTCACCGAGAACGCCGTTCGACTAAGAAAATGGGCCGATTTCACACCGCCGACAATTACCCAAATGGAATCATGCTTTCTCGAGTGGTAGGTAGCCCCGTAATAAAATCTCGTTATACCCCGTGGTTCGTGCCGTATGGGCCGCGAAAGGAGTTAGGACTGAATCATAAAAACTTCTGGCCGTGGCTCATTGCCGCGGCGCCGAGGCGTGGCCGCGCGCCAAGGCGGAATTCAATACGCGCGAAATCGGCCGCGCGCTAAAGTTCCGAGAGTCCGCAGGAGTCGCAAGGAAATCGGAAAAACTTAGAAAATCTGATCTTTCTTTTAAAAGGGCATGGAGGGTGACAAGTGTCCCCATCTGATTTTTGCATGCATTATATTGACCAAGTCTTAAAGACTTGGTCATCTTTCATCTCTCTCTTAGACAAAGCTCCTCCTTCTCTCTTAATTATTTCAAGTTCCTCCTTCTCTCTAAAACTCCAAGAAATATTCTAGCCTTAGGAAAAATCTGAAAAGTAAAAGGCAAGAAGGAAGCTTGTGGCTAGCTTGTGAAGGTTGTTGTGGTGGTGTTCTTGGAATAGAAGCTAGCAAGTTGTTGGATAAATTTGGCTAAAGCTCTAAGGTAATGATTCTTCCTTTATTATTAGTTTTTAGTGTTGCATGTTAAGGAGAAAGAACTTGTGGTAGTAAATAATGCTATTAGAGTCATTGCATGCAAAAAATGTGGTTTGGGTATGAAGGATTTGACTAAAGAGATATTATGAGCATGTTGTAGCCTACCAACTACTTTAGAATTGTTAAGTGTATTATTATAACTTATGGGGCAGAATTTTACACACCCAAGATTAGGTGTGTAATCCCCTTTGTGTTGGTTTGGATATTGGGCCTTAATGTGGCGTTTGAGTGTTGAAAATCGGCCTTTGAAAAGGTGGCAAAGTGAGTAGAAACAAAGGAAATGCTGCCCAATTTTCCTTAGGAATTGGTAACTTGAATTTGGAATTTCTACATTGAAATTAGTTAATAAACGTATTATGGTCATTATAGGTTGACATATTACGCATGTATTTCTGACTTAGCAAGTGGATTAACCAAGAGGTATGTGGAACTTTCCTATCTCTTGAGCATGAGTAGTCAGATTCTATGTAGTACTGCAGACGCATTTAGATTTGATATCCTTCATTTGTTTTAAAGTATATTGGTACTTGTTTCATTTTAAAAGTATAAGTCCTCGATTTAGGAGAATGTATTTGACAAAGGAATAGCGCTAATATAATAACTTTATGGGAAGTTGGTTATATTAGTTTTTGAAAAGTTCACAAAAAAAAGGTTTACTCTAATTAAAACAAGTACGGGTAAAGGATTTGAAACTAAGAAAGGTGAATTGATTTTTAGGCATTGGTTGCCTAAGGTTTTAAAGGAAATGAAGTCACTTGATTTAGAAGCGTATTATATTTCTAAAAGGAAATGTGACCTGTCTTGAAAAGAAAATCGTAATTTGATACTATGGTGATTAGTATCTTGGAATTTTTGTATAAAAAGAGTTATTTCTTAAAAAGTTAGAAGTACATGGTACTTGGGTTGAATTCTCGGATTTTCTATTAAAAGACATGTTAGTGCCTTAGGATACTAAAATGAGATGATATATTAATAATGTTAATAAGAAGTTAGGGGATTTCTTAACTTGCTTATGTTATGATAAGTTTGAGTGCTTATGTTATGATAGGCGGTAGAAGGCTTATGTTGTGATATGATAGGCCAGAGTGCTTATGTATGATATGATAGGCCAGAGCGCTTATGTTATATATGATAGCGGATGAGCTATGTTATATACTTATATTATTACTGGTAAACCCCGGTTATTATTTATGCCATGGATTTGCTACCCATGACGCGAAAGCGCGGCTTGCACTCACGCGATCCGACCACGTGATCCACGCGGTGAAATAGTCCCACGCGAGTACCGCGATGGTACTCACGCGGTCCACAGATCCATGCGGTGAAATAGTCCCACGCGGGTGAAATAGTCCCACGACGGCGGATGACCTCACGCGGACCACACGACCCACGCGGTGAAATAGTCCTGTGAGTAGGATTGCTCAATGATACTACGCGAGGTACCCTATTTTGATCGCGAGCCTCCTATTTTTATGCTATAAGATTTATACCGTTACTCTCATTGTTAGTAAGGCACAAAGCAAGGAAATTGATTTCTATCTATGACTCCACTTATTTTTGACTTATGATATTACTACGATTTTTCCGCCACATATTTGGTACACGTGATCGACCTCCTTCTGGCCGCGCTCATGCCGCAGTCGAGGTTCATAGCTTGCGATCCACACCTTAGATCACTGCTCGGCTTCTAAGGCTCCATTTCTCCGAGGCTTCGCTTTTGGTACGGCTCCTCGAGGTTGTAGACTTTTGTACATTCGTGGTATGGCGGCCCCGTCCCGTCATAGCGCTTATACCTTCTGCAGGCTTGTAGTCCCGCTGAATTGGGATGTAAGGATGTAATCGTCGCTTTATTATATTTAGAGGTAGCCACTTTGGGTTAGCCTGCTTTATATTCTTATATGGTTCTTGCTTTGCAGTTTATTTCACTGGTTTTCTCTCGATGTTAGATCACGCGGTGCCCGGGGTAAGACACCGGTCACGGATCCGGGGTCGGGTCGTGACAAATCCATATTTATCACCTCCCACTTCCAAGTCGGAATATCAATAGCCTGCAATGTTTCACCGACTTCGTGCTCAACCTAACTCGCCGACACCGCATCGCGCCACGAACTCCGCAACGCCCCGCTAAGGCCATCCCACCAATACACGACCGAGGTCATGATACATCTTAGTCGACCGATGAATGGAATAACGAGCACCGCGTGCCTCCCTGCACCGCCGACGGTCCTCGCTACATCGGAACACACAACCGCCTCAAATCTTAGCACCCATCGCGCTACCTCAAATAGACTCTCTTCTCAATAACAGCGCATCTCTGCATCGCATCAAAATCGGATCCTCATATTGTCGCCTTCACCTCCTCGACGATAGAAGACTCGCAACCTCTCGAACCCGAATTCCATCACTATCGAATCAACCAAACGAACCCCAAGGCTCGCTAGCCGATGCAACTCTGACCATATTCCTCTTCTCCGGCCAGACATCGCATGCACTACCCATCGACCGCGACTAAGGGCATCCGCAACTACATCGCCTTCCCCGGTGGTACGTAATATCAACATCGTAATCCTTAAGTAGCTCCAACAACCGCCTTCGCCGCAAGTTCGCCCCGCCAAGATATACCGAGACTCTTGCGTCTGTGTAAATGTCCACATGAACTCCATATAAATAATGTCTCCGCATCTTCAAGGCATGAATCATCGCCGCTAACCTAAGTCATGTGGGATAGTTCTTCTCATGCTTCCTAAGCCGCCGAGATGCATAAGCTATAACCTTATCGCGTCGCATCAAAGACGCACTCCAAGCCCGACACCGACGCGCCACAATAAACCACATATCCATCTAAGCCCTCCGAAGAGTAAGAATCGCGGCCGCCAACTTCTCCTTTAGCAACCGGAAACTTTCTCACAAGTATCCGCCCACCGAACATAGCCGCTTTCGAGTCACTTTAGTCAAAGGTGCCAAATAGAAGCAAACTTCTACAAACCTCCGATAATAACTCGCAAGGCCCAAAGCCGCGCACTCCGCTTGCAGTAGCTGGTCCGCCAAGTCTTGACCGCTCAATCTTCGCCAGACAACCCGAATACCATCGCCCGATAACATGCCCTAAGAAGGCCACTGGTTAACTAACTCGCACTTCGAGAACTTGGCATACAATCACGGCCTCGAGGACTCCCAATACCATCCTCAAATGATCCAGATGCTCTCGCTCAGGCGCGAATACACCAAGATATCATCAATAAACACTATAACAAATATATCCAAGAATGGCTCAACACCCTATTCATCAAATCCATGAATACCGGGGCGTTGGTCAACCCGAAAGACATTACCTCAACTCATTGTGCCCATACCGGTCCCGAATGCGCTTTGGGATATCCGCTTTCTAACTCGCACTGATGGTAAATGCACCGCAGTCTATCTTGAAAAACACTCGCGCTCGCAATCGTCAAACAAATCGTCAATCCCGGGAGGATATCTGCTTTGATAGTTACCTTGTTCACCGTCAGAATCAATACACATACGCAGCTGGCCCCATCCTTCTTTCTTTACAAATAACACCGCGCTCCCAAGGAGAAACACTTGGCCTAATAAAGCATTTACCCAAAGAAATCTTTCACCGGTCCTTCAATTCCTTCAACTTGGCGTGCCATCCGTATGGCGGAATAGATATCCCGAGTGTCCGCGCCAAATCAATGCAAAACTCAATCTCCTCTCGTGAGGATACCCAAAGCTCGCCCTGGGAATACGATGGAAACTCTCTAACGACGGAATCGATCAAGGTCCAGATCTCACCTCGATGATCGAATACCCAACCATATGGTAGATATACCCTTTCCGCACCATCTTCCTAGCCTTGAGGTAAGAAATAAACTTACCCCTACGATGCAAGATTCCCTTCCACTCGAGCAACCGACTCACCGTAAAACCGAACCGAACTAATCTCTCTCTCATACCCACACGGGCATAGCAAGACGCTAGCCAATCCATACCCATAATCACATCAAAGTCTGTTATATCCAACTCTATCAAGTCGGCTAGAGTCTGACGACTATCTATAGTCACAGGGCAAGCCTTATACACCCGTTCAGCTACCACCGAATCACTCATCGCGTAGCCACCTCAAAAAGTCTTATGGACTCGGGCTCTATCCCTACCCTACTGGAAATATAAGGAGATATATAGGACAAGGTAGAACCTGGATCTATCAAAGCATATACATCACAGCAAGAAACCAACAATGTACATGTGACGACATCCGCGACGCCCCGGTCCTCGCTTACCGACATAGCATATACGCGCTCGAGGACTCTGAATCGAACCCTACCACGACCTTCTCGCCGCGCCGCCCATAAGTACTCGCCTCCGAGGCGCCTAACCATCGAAGATGAAGATCCAAAGAATGCACTTCGCCGCTGAACTGCAACGCCCCGCCGCCTGGCGACGACAATCCTTCTTCGATGCCTCGCCGCCACAAGAGTAACACGCCCCAACCCATACGACTTCACCCGGTGAGACTACCGCATCGAACGCACTTGCAGGTAGGTGGTCTCGACAGCGACCGCCGCCTCGAAACTCACCATCGAGCCCCGACCGCTTCCCGAATAACCCGGCCGATCGTACTCCCGCCGGAAATCGGAAGGAGCACTCAGGCCGGGCCGGAATGTGGACCTAGTTCGCCGCCGAGGCCGCCGCCAAAACCGCCCGAGACTCGCTGCCCCGCCTCGGGTTGGCCCCAAATCTAACCGATCCCGCTCGCCTCAATCCTCGCACGCCGCATCTCCGCAATATCCATCCTCGGCCAAGAGCTACCCCAAGCATGCAGAATCATACGACGGCCTAACCCCATCACATATCGATGAACCTCGCTCGCCATGTCGCCACAATGGTGTGCGATACCGCCAAGGAGTCAAACTCAGTCAGATTCTCGATAGTCCTCCCGCCTCGCCTCAAGGTCAAGAATCTATCTACCCGGCTCTCTCATCTCGTGAGGCAAGAAGTGGTCTAGAACGCCTCGTGAACTCCTCCCAAACACCGGAAGAGCATCCTCACCTCGACAACACCCATGACTCGAACCATTCAACGCAATATCGCAGAACCTGTAGAAGCTAGTATAACAAACTCGCCTCCGATGCCCTAAGACTGCACGGTCCGTCAGAATCGCCGGACAAACTCCCGAGGATCCTCTCAAATCTTGAACCATAAAACTCGGGTGGGTGACAACCCAAGAAATCCCGACCAGAACCGTCGGCTCTGTGGTTGCCGCCGCTTCTCGGCCCGCCGCCACTATGCTGGCCAAGAATCGACTGCTTTCGTAATCTCGCACTTCGACCGCTGGATCGAGGCTCGTACCGCGGTCTCGCAGCCGCTCACGCTTCAAAATTGCTGCCGGGCGACGACGTGGAACTCGCCGCCTAAACATCATCTCTCGTAAGGATCGGCTCGTGCCTCGTGACTCTCCGCCCCACTAGCAACACCTCACCGCTTTTCCTTCTCGCCGCGCTGCTTGCGAGGCATAATCGATACATAAAGGAAAACATCGTAGAGGTTCAACCTATAACTCAACTCTATTGCACGATCTAGAGTGAAAGAATGGAAATCAATCCTAAATATCCTCGCAGCCTCCTCGATTATAGATGTAGTGCACGACACACCGATAATCAAGACTCTACTAGACACGGTGTGGACACTTTCCGAGGACTAATCGCTCGATACCACTTTTGTCACGACCGACTCGGGTCGCGACTAGTACTTACCGGTACCCGTGTATACATCGTAGAATAGCAATGAACATACATAACACATAACTTATAAAAATGGTAACATCATCGCCACCGATAAGGTCGCTTTCCATAAAACATACTTAACCAAAAGTATAGAAGTACAACTTGTTCTTTTAGCCCAAAACATATATGTGACCACGCACTTAAGAATAACAATCGTATGGACAGGCCCCGCCATACCCCGAATGTACAAAATACCTATAGCCGGAATATCCGCTCCAATAAACAAGCTTCCGAGGAATAGAGCTTCGACACCGAACGGTGATCCTAAGAACGAGGATCCACAACCGCTTACCCTTACGGCAGATTTAACGCAGCCCCGGCGAAGGGGTCAAGACACAATATGTACCAAGTATGTAAAGCTGGAAAATACTGTAATAATGATATCATAAGTCTAAAAGTAAGCTGGAGTCATGGAAGACAATCAAAATACCTTTTCAGGCCTTACTAACAATGAGAGTGACAAGTATATATATATAATACTGCATAAAATAGGGGCCTTAGGATCAAAACAGGGTACCTCGCCCGTAGTATCAATAAGCACCCTACTCCTAGGACTATTTCACCCGCATAGGTCTTGTGGACCCGCATGAGGTATTCCTCGCATAGGTTGTACCCGCCCGCATGAGACTATTTCACCCGCATAAGCCCATAAGGACTCGCATGAGGTATTCCTCGCATCATGGGTAGCAAATCCACGGAACAGGTGGTATAACGATCTTGGGGACTTACCATCAGATATACTCTTACCAAGGCGGATGGTATAACGATCTTGGGGACTTACCCACGTATATACTCTTACACCGGCGATGGTATAACGATCTTGGGGCTTGCCCCTCAGATATACTCTTACACTGAAGAAGGTGGTATGACGATCTTGGGGCTTGCCCCTCAGACATACTCTTACCCTGGAGAAGGTGATATAACGATCTTGGGGCTTGCCCCTCAGATATACTCTTACCCTAGCTCAAACTGTCATCATATCATAATCATAAATAAGTTAAGAAAACTTATAACTTCTTATTAGTCTTGTTCATATACCCTCTCATTTTAGTTTACTTAAGGCACTTAATCATATCTTTAATAAAAGAACACCGGGAATTTAATCCAAGTACTACATGTTTCAACTCTTTTAAAAATGACTCTTCTTTATACATAAAAACCCTTGGGCAATTGATGTCTTAAAACCAATTTGCCTCTTCATATACTTATCTTACTTAGAGTAAATCTCTTCTCATTAACCTTTTATGAAGCTAATAAACCAACTTCCCATAAAGTTGTTATATTAACTCTACACTTTAGTAAAATCATACTTTTCCCCTAACCAAGGGACTTATACATTCTTAAAACGAAACAAGTCATTATATACTTAAAACAAGTAAGAATACCAAATCTTGTACGTCTACCGTACTACATAGTTTCATCTATTCATGCTCAAGAGATAGGAAAGCTTCACATACCTCTTTGGTCAATCCACTTGCTAAGCTCAACTACCGCAAGTAATATTTCGACCTATAATAATCATGATACATTTATTAACCTCTAATCTCAATGTATAACAATCCAAGTTCAAAGTCACTAAATTCTATGGAAAATTGGGCAGCATTTCCTTTGTTTCTACTCACTTTGCCACCTTTCTCAAGGCCGAATTTATCATCCAAACGCCACATTTAAGGCTCAACAATCCAACATTTCAAAGGGGATTACACACCTAAACTTGGGTGTGTAAAATTCTGCCCCATAAGGTACAACAATTCACTAAATAATTCTAAGGTAGTTTTTAGACTACAACATGCTCATAATATCTTCTTAACCAATTCTTTCACATCCAAACCATATTTCTTACATGCAATGACTCTAAGAGCATTATTCACTACCACAAGTTCTTTCTTCTTAACATGCAACACTAAAAACTAATTATAAAGGAAGAATCATTACCTTAGAGCTTTAGCCAAATTTATTCCAAATATTTTGCTAGCTTCCTTGCCAAGAACACCACCACAACAACACCAACAAGCTAGCCACAAGCTTCCTTCTTGTTCTTAACTTTTCAGATTTTTCCTAAGGCTAGAATTTCTCTTGGGATTTTAGAGAGAAGGATGAGCTAATTTAGAGAGAGAGAGGGGTTTGAAAGATGACCAAGTCTTCAAGACTTGGTCAATATAAGGCATGCAAGAAAAATCAGATGGGGGGGACACTTGTCACCCTCCCATGGCCTTTTTAAAAGAGAAAATCAGATTTCCTAAGTTTTTCCGCCAGGAATCCCGCCTTGGCGCCGCGGCCCTGACGCCGGCGCCGCGGCGCTGAAACCTCTGCGGACTCTCGGAACTTCCGGCGCGCCTGTTGTCTGGCGCCGCGGTGCTGCAACTCAGCGACCCTCGCATTTCCGGCGCGACCTGCATCCGGCGCGCCGCCGCGCTTTGTCCAAACACATTTCTGTCCGATCACGCCGAACTTGTAACTCTCATAACTTTCTACTCCGACGTCCTATCGACGAACGGTTGGTTGCGTTGGAATCTAGACTCAACGAACTACGCCCTAGGACTTTGAAACACTTAGGAACTCTCAATGTACCGGGTCATAACCCGCCTCAAAGTTGACTAAAAATCCGTCCGGAACAATCCGTCAACCTATCCTTTGAAAATTTTAAGTCTTAGTACACTCTCATACGTAGGGTCCGAACTACGGGGTATAACAAAACTCTTGGCTCCACTAAGTCTCAATAGCCTTCAGCCTTTCGGCTCTCTCCGCATAAGTAGGAGCATTCTCCCCTTCTCCTTCCGGCAATGCCGTTGGAGCATCAGTAGTCAATACATTTGCCACATGAAGAGTGGTCAAATAAAACAGTATTTTTTGTCGCCAGCGTTTGAAATCCGAACCCTTAAATTTCTCCACATGGTTTTTCACCATTGATGATCCAGATTGATCCATTGTTTGCAAATCAGGAAGTGCATTCTCTGAAAATATTTTTGCAAACTCAACAACGTCAGAAAAATATATTTTTTGAGAAATTTTTGTCTTAGATTGTTAGTGTCAATCTAGACCGTCACTGTATAAACCACAATAATATACAAATAACTCAATTAAATTGAAATCAGCAACAATAATGTTTAGCAAAAGCATAAACACATACTAACTTATTTGTAGATAGATGTCTGCTCGACGCAGTGTCCTAAGATAAAAATCCGCATCCGCTTGTGCTGCAGTTTAACGGACGTCTGCCTTGAGGATACATCTATATGGGTGATACACTTACTCCACTCCTGGCGAATCTACTTTATGTGTTATTCAGAAATTTCTTGAAGAGGAAGAATAAGCAACAATGATCATCAAATGATTTTATTCTTAAATCATAAGATTAGATGTTGTTAATTGTATCGTGTGTGTTAAACAAGTGATCTACATGTTTTATATAGCATGAATTTCGACCAGATGCAGCCATTAGACCAAAGGTTATGACTCTATGTGAAGAGATGCAACTTTTGATTCAAAACTGGAAAATTTCGTCGAAGGCACCTAGGTGCAAATTCGATTTTTTCTTTCCAGTGACTTACTGTCATCTAGGCACCCCGGTGCCTCCACAAGGCACCTAGGTGCTAATTCGACGAAAATTTCAGTAACTTACTGGAGCGCCGGCACCTCGGTCCTTCCATCAGGAACCGCGGTCCTTCGGCCAAAATTCCAAAATATGAATTTTAATCACTTGTTTTCTTCTTCAATCCACACAAGTTCCAACAATAACTAGGAGGCCGACATCTTTTTTAAGTCAGAAGTCATAGTTTTTAGGGCTCGTTTGGTACGTCGCACTGCACTGTATAATTTTGCATGGACTGTACTTTATTGTAATGGACTGGATTGTATTAATATAATTGACGGTATTAGAATATTAATATATAATGAACTGTATTTTTTTTATTTTTTTATTTGAGATTGTAGAGAAATAAAAATTTGAAGTATGATAATATGAAATTGAAAAATGAAAAGGTAAAGAATAATAAGTATAAATAAAAATCAGGTGGTAACAGTTATAGTAGACGAATTCCACATAGGTCAAGTAATATTGGTAACTTTTCTTTCTACTAAAATGCAGAAGGTTAGTACTATACGTGTAGCACTACATGCACGTTTGGTACGCTGTATTAAACTGGACTGTATTGGATAAAAAGATAATATAGCGTTTGGTGGTCGTTTTCAGTCGCACTGGACTGTACTATTTCTAAAAATAGTACAATCCAAAGCCATTTTGAGACTCATCTAGCAGGTGTGTCTCCCTTAGACTGTACTAAAAAAAAAATACAGTCCATTATATATTAATACTCTAATACCGTTCATTATATATTAATACAGTCTAGTCCAATACAGTACAGTTCAATCTAATGAAATTAGTACAGTTCAATGCGACGTACCAAACAAATCCGTACCTGCAGGTCGCAGGACATAGTTGGCTGTAGGGCCACTCCTACGTCTTCTGATTGGCTTAATGGTCGCCCACAACCACATTGCAAATTGGTATACGAAACAAGATTGGGATCCATTGCCACATGCCACAAGAAGATCGGTGTTTTGTTAGAAAGGAGGAACGTATTTGGATTGATGCGAGATGTGTTATCGCAAATGTCTCCGAAAAAAGAAAAATTTTAAGGCCCTTTTTTTTATTAAGTAGTATTAGCCATAATTTACTGTAAATGTCTATAATTTACAGGTTTTAGCCCAATTAAAGGTCCACTTTTACGAATTAGAACAGATCCTCAAAATATTTGAAACGGCTCTGTTGGAAAGAACTGATTTTTTTAGTTTTTTCTAATTTTTCTTTTTAGTTTTAAGATATGTTTACAAAGAGCTTCATTTTTATCTGAAAAATATATATAAAAATCTGAAAATGGCATTTTCTGTTATTCAAATGGTAAGAAGTCAAGAAATCTCATTAGGACTCAATTAAACTGAATTATATTTCTCCTTTGTGTTTTTGGTTGCGTCTCATCATTATGATTTTATTTTTTTCTTTTCTTTTCCTTTAAGAGTTCTGTTTGGACAAAAGTTGACAACTGGACATTTCAATTCGAATGTTGAGCAACTGAATGGCTAATTTTAACTTTTACCTATGAGACCCGAATTTGAGATTTCTTTTGAAGACTGCTTTAAAAAATTAAGAAAAAATATAGAAGTATAACAAGTTAGGTTTGATCCCTCAACTTTAAGAAACTAAACCTCCTATCAAAACCGATCGGTTGGAAATCCTCAAAAGAATTTTTTTATTATACTTTTGAATCTGTTGAAAATTTAATTATGTGAGATTGAGTTTCTTCCGTTTTTAGTGATTTAAACACGTGGGCTCCGCATGTCGGAAATATCGTTTCTTCGCATATGCCTAATCTACTAATGAGTAGATGATATTAGTGTCAAATATCGTCAAATTTCATTAAGAAATGAAAGAGATATTGGTACACAAAATAAGGTATTTGAGACATGCATAAATGAATTGTTTTGGCCAAATAAACAAAATCTCTCACATACGTAGAAGATGGAAGGATTAAACACTATATAAACTCTACTTTTGAATAAGGGTTTGGGACCCCAAGGGGTAACTCATGTGTTAAGAAGAGGGAGGACCTAGGTGAGCTTGGGTTCAGGGCTAAGCCCCACGCACGCCGCCGCTTGGGTTCGACCTGAAAGTTTCGGAGATAATCAAACGTTGCAACTAATCTGAAAAATTGCAACTAATCTGACTTCAACAATCATAAAATGCTCCCCTCTTTCCTATAAATTAAACCTTTCTGTTCAATTCGAAAACATGAGTTTAAACGAGTTTTAATAGTATACAAAAACACACATAAATAGAAATCATCTCCTCTCTTCAGCAATCTGTTTTATATTCTTTTCTTCGCCAGAATCAAACTTATTTGCTTTGTATTGTTGATTGTTGTGGTTTTATCTTGGGAGACTATTGTCCATTGCCGTAAAAGTATATATACGGGACAATTTTAACTTAAAGACAGTGAGTCATCTCTCGACTCAGCCTTTGTTCTGTTTAATCTTTCTGACACTATAATAACCTACAGTGTAAGACAAAAAAATTCTAAGTGTTTGAAAGATGTATGTTTCAAACCTTGCTTCTGGTTCTGTTGTTGCTGCTCAAGGGAATGTTGTTGTCCCTGCTAGAGATGGCAACGGATCCTGGACCCAGTACGGATCTGGTGGATCCAGATCCGTTTATAGGATATGAATCTTTAAAATTTTGACTCGACGGATCCGGATCAGACCTGGATCCATTTATGATGAATCGGATGTGGATATGGATCTTGTCTTTGAGATCCATATCCAGTACAGATCCGACCCGTGGATCCATTTTTTATTAAATATATTACACATTCATAAGAGTTAAGACCAGTCCATTTAATTTTCTTGACCATGCCCAACCCACATTACAAATTCAGCTAAAGTCAAGACACATACTTAGAATGAATATTACATGTTTCACATTACAAGTTCATTTTGTTCTTGTTGGACAGTGTAACAGAAAGTGACCACAATAAACACATATAAAGAAAAAATACCACAGCTAAGAACATTGTGTGAAGAATACCACAGTTAAGCCAACTATCTTTTTTTGGACAAGTTAACAGTGTACCTTAATAATAACCGCTACTATTTGATCCATCACTGTTGGACTAAAACAAGCAATGCAGATCTTTTTGTTCCAAGAAAAGGAACTATTTCACAATCATATACCTTGATGTTATTAACAGAGCAAGTAAGCAAAACACAACATTACATATGACTAATTATGAATAGAAAAATGGCTTATCGGCTCATCTTGATAGGTCCAGGAAAACAAAAGTTGCAGGAAATGTCCATGCACATGTACAACACAAAAATGCAACAAACAAAAAGCTTCATGAGAAACGAAGCTACCATAATATTTGGAATTTTTATACGGAAATATTGTAGGTTGAATGTTGGAATATTATTCAAGGCAATTTTTTTTACATGTGGATCCAGATCTGATCTGTGGATCCGATGGATCTGGATTTGGATCTAATTTTTATGGACCCGATGGATCTGGATCCGAATCTGGATTAGGATCTGGATACAAGTATGAAAAACAGATCTGCATCTGAATGTAGTAGGATCCGGTCCAGATCCTATCAGTTGTCATCCCTAGTCCTTGCTACTGCCAGTTTCCAAAGCGAATGTCTAGAAAAGTTTCTGGATACCAATTTCAAGATATGACAGCAAAATATGTTGTTTTATATTACTATGTCGAACCTGTTACGCTTTCTCATAGAAGATCATCCGCCTGGTGGGAATGTTGTGGACATTCAATCTAACACAACGACTGAAGTGGGCCAAGAATTTGAGGTCACAAATGCCCTAAAGTTAACACTGGATGTGTGGAATCATAATGATTTCATGTGCAAAAACTACATTCTAAATGGTCTGTCAGATACACTATATACTGTGTATTGCACCGTGAAGACAACAAGGAGTTGTGGGAAAAACTCGAAAAAAAGTACAATGCACATGATGCGAGTACTAAAAAATTCATCGTTGGAAAGTTTCTGAAAATTAAATGGTGGATGGTAAATCAGTGATGTCCCAAATCTAGGAGTTTCAAATGATTCTTCATCATCTGTATTTGGAGGGAATGAAGCCAAATGAGCAGTTTCTGGTTGCGTCTTTGATTGAAAAATTGCCTCTATCATGGAACGCGTTCATGAGTTATCTCAAACTAAAGACAGAAGAAATGGGGTTTGAAGATCTTATTGTCAAACTGCAAATACAGGAGGAAAATAAAAAAGACTATATCTAAGGAAAAACAGTCAATAGAGGCAAAGGCGAATTTGGTTGATTCGAAGGGAAACACTAACAAAAAACACAAGTTCCAGGGAGACGAAAAAAGCCTACCGGTGGATAAGTTCAAAGGAAACTGTCAACACTATGAAAATCCTGAACATATGATCAAAGAGTGTCACAAACTGAAGCGAGAGCATATGGAAAAGGCCAAGAACAAAGGCAAGGCCAAGGCTAATGTTGTACAAGAGAAGAGTGATCATTCAAACCTTGATGACATGATTGTGGATTCTCGACTGTAGTACTGGAGGCAAATCTGGTGGAGAATTCAAGGCAATGGTGGATATATACGGGGGCAACCCGTCACATCTGTTCTGACAAGAGTGCATTCTCCTCTTATGCCCCAGTCACGGGCAAAAAGTTATTCTTGGGAAACGATACTACCTCTGAAGTGTAAGGTGTTGGAAAGGTTGTGCTCAAAATGACTTCAAGAAAATAGCTTACTCTGAAGGAAGTGATGTACGTCTCCGACATCCACAAGAACTTGGTTTCAGGGCCACTGTTGGTCAAGGCTGGCTTTAGACTATTTTTTGAGTCTAACAAGTTTGTAATAACTAAGAATGATATATTTGTAGGAAGGGGCTTCGCATGTGACGACCTTTTCAAAATGAATACTATGTCTGTAATATGTTCATATGAATGAAATAAAGTCTTCTACCTACTTGCTTGAGTCCACTAATTTATGGCATCATAGATTATGACACGTTAAATACAAATTCATTCAAAAGTTAGTAAAATTAGAATTGTTGCCTTCCTTCGACATAAACTCTCAACATAAATGTGAGGTGTGTGTAGAGGCAAAATTAACCAAATCATCTTTTCATTCAGTCGAAATAAATACCTCTCCTCTAGAACCTATTCACACCAATATATGTGATTTAAAGTTTGTGCAAACTAGAGGGGGAACAAGTACTTTGTGACTATCATTGATGATAATACAAGGTATTGTTATGTTTACTTGTTGAAAAGTAAAGATGAAACGATTGAAGCATTTAAACGTTACAAAGCAGAAGTTAAAAATCAACTAAACCTACGGATTAAGGCAATTCATAGTGATAGAGGGGGTAATATGTAGCATCATTTGAAGAATATTGTGCTCAATTCGACATTGTTCATCAAACGACCGCTCTTTACTTGCCTCAGTCTAACGATATTGCCGAGCGCAAAAACCGTACATTAAAGTAAATGATGAATGATTTACTTATCAATTTTGATTTATCCCAAAACATGTGGGGCAAAACGATTCTTACCACTAATACAATTCTCAATAGAGTTCGGCACGATCGTAAGGATAAAACTCCATATGAATCATGAAAATGAAAGAAACCCACTTACAAATATTTGAAAGTGCGGAGATGTTTGACAAAGGTCGAAGTACCTAAACCAAAACAGGTCAAAAGTGGACCTAAGACTGTAAATTGCATATTCATCGGATATGCAAATAACATTAGTGCTTATCGTTTCTTAGTGTATAAGTCGGAGATACCTGATAACCACGAGGGTACGATCATGAAATCAAGGAATGCTGAATTCTTTGAATAGACATTTCCTCGAAAAGGAAAAGAAATAATTTCGCGCAAACGAAGTTATGAACAAAATGCTCAAAATCAATAAGACCCGGGAGTTTCTGATTATTCGGAACTAGATATTCCAGACCTACAGGACTTAGAAGTTACTAACTATCCGAAACTTAATTTTCTAGATCTATAAAACTTAGGGATTCCAGAGGTTGAACCAAGATGGAGCAAAAGGGTCAAAAAAGACAAAACCTTTAATCTAGATTTTCTAACATATATGGTTGAAAATGAATCGAGGACAATTAATAAAGTATTGTCAACTCTAGAAGCACTGCTTTGGAAAGAAGCTATAGAAAGCGAAATAGATTCTATCATGCAAAACCATACTTGGAAAATAGTTGATCTTCCTCCGGAAAGCAACCCTTTGGGTTGTAAGTGGATACTCAAAAGAAAGTACAAAGTAGATGGAACTATTGACAAGTATAAGACCAGATTAGTGGTCAAAGGCTACAAACAAAATGAAGGCCTCGACTACAACGACACATACTCCATTGTGTCTAGATTAACGTCCATAAGGATATTCATAGCCATTGCAACTTTGCGTGACCTTGATATACATCAAATAGATGTTAAGACACCCTTCCTAAATGGAGAGTTGGAAGAGGAAATATACATAGAACAACCCGGGGGTATGTGGTTCCAGGACAAGAAAAGAAATTATGTCGACTTGTTAAGTCTCTGTACAGACTCAAACAAGCCCCGATATAATGACATGAAAAGTTTGATAATACATTATTATCAAAAGGGTTTTTCATAAATGAATGTGATAAATGTATCTATATCAAAGAGAACTCTGACTCATTTGTCATGATATGTCTTTACGTAGATGACATGCTCATTACCGGAAGTAGTCTAAACTTGATCCTGAAAATCAAGAATATGTTAAAATAATATTTTGACATGAAAGATATGAGTATTGCAGATGTAATCTTAGGAATTAAGATTTCTAAGACATCTGACGAGCTGGTATCTTAATTTCATTACAATCCCCTCTTGAAAGAGAATTGGTGCATGATCGGTGGATTTTATATACACTTTTTGAGTCAATTTTAGTAAGTCTTTTGTCCATTTTTGTACAAATACGTGTCGTCTTAGGATAGATTTTCTTTCTTTTGAGTCATATTGGTTTAAAGTGGTTCATTGGCGAAAAGGGGCAAAAAAAGGGCAAAAACGGAGGTTCCAGAGCTCGAAAAGCGAGAAAGTGGCGGCGAGCACTATCAGCGCCCGGTAAGGCGCCTCAGCCAGCGGGGCGAGCGCAGCGCCTAATCTTCAGAGGATTGCAGAAGTTCCGGCGCGCGGCTGATGCAGAACGTGGCGCGGCGGGAAAAATCGTAATTTCGAATGGAAATCGCCAGCTCAAGGAAAAACCTGCATCACGTTTTGGAGGCTATAAAAAGAGAACCCTAGGTCAGAATTAAGGGTTCATCTTCTTGCCAAAACACAACACTTTGGAGATCAAGATTGGAGACCTTCTCTTAGTAATTTTCTTGTTCTTGTTTTACTTTATTTTCAGTTTATGTTGGATGTTAAATTAGTTCTTGTCATGACTATGGCTAGGAACTAACTTTAATATAGGGTTTTCCATGTCAATTCACTTGAACATTTTCTTTATGAATTAATGCATGTTCTTGGTTCTTCTTCTTATTGTTGAGATTTATTCAATATATGTTTTGATTGTTTGGTAATTACCTGATCATTAATTATCATAATTCTTATGATTTCTAACCGAAATTCGAAAGGGGAGGTTGTGAATATGTTGTAGTTGGATAGACATAGGTTAAATCATGGATGAAAATACCCCGATACTTGTGTAGCATTAATAGGGTTTTTGTTCTTAATCCTCCTCTAGAGTCAACCTTATCACCGAAAGGTAGAAAGGTGTTGTACTGGGGTTGAGTGTTTATATAACCTTAACAGGAGTATAAAACGGCTTAGTAAACCTGTTATCTCAAATAGAAGAAGAACCATAATCAATTGCATTAATAAGTAAGTTAAGCGGATAGTTGAGGAGATTTGGAAGCCCTATTTCCACATTACTGAAGTAAAACAACGTAGTTTAATTAGTTTTCATAATTAGATTCATAAATAACAAATCAATTATCGGTCACCAAATAGATAATAAGGAATAAAATTTGGTACTTGAGCACTAATCCCTGAGGACGATAACTCGGTCTTCTAAGACTATATTACTTGACACGACACGTGCACTTGCGTTTAAGTGTGTGCATAAATCGCTCATCAAGTTTTTGGCGCCGTTGCCGGGGATTGGCATAGTTCAATATCAATTTTATCTATTCTTAATTTCTAATTTTTTTTTTATTATTATTATTTTTGTGAAAACCAGTGTGTCGTGATCCGTTTGTTTATTTTGATCTGTTTCAGGCACCCAGTTTATGCGAAGGAGAAGAGGAGCAGACACTCTTGTTCCCTTCAACCCAGAAATTGAGAAAACTTGCAAACAGAACAGAAAGAACCAACGAATTTCAGCCTTAAGTGAGATGGGAGGCGTACAAAACAATAATGAGATGAATGAGGGGTTAGGAGATCATCAGCCTAACCAAAGAATGCCTCGGAGATTGCCGATGGATGTAGAGGAGAGAGTTCAGGTCCAAGCGGAGAGAAGCTTGGGAGATTATGTGCTGCCGAGGGTAAATGGAGCACAAACTTGTATTAGGCTCCTAGCAATAGGAGCAAATAATTTTGAGATCAAACCTGCGATTTTAAGTATGGTGCAGAATACGGTTCAGTTTGGAGGGTTGCCGTCGGAGGATCCTCACATGCATATAGCTAATTTCTTAGAGTTATGTGCAACCTCGGATCTGATAGGCGTTCACGATGACGCTGTCAGATTGAGGCTCTTTCCCTTCTCACTCAGGGATAGAGCGAAAGTGTGGTTGAATTCCTTGCCAGCAGATTCGATATTCACATGGCAAGAGTTGGCACATAAATTTTTGGCAAAGTTCTTCCCACCATGCAAAGCAGCGAAGCTGAGAGGGGAGTTGAATAATTTATATCAAGCTGATTGAGAATCACTATATGAAGCTTGGGAGAGATTTAAGGACTTGCAAAGGAAGTGTCCACACCACAGCATTGAGTTGTGGAATTTGGTCCACATTTTCTATAATGAGCTAAGCGGAACGACCAGAACAATCATTGATGCAGCCGCAGGTGGAACCTTTATGAGAAAAACAACCCATGAAGCTCATGATTTATTGGAAGACATGACCACCAATAATCATGTCACAGAGGATAGACAAGTGAGTGGCAGAAGAACAGTAGGAGTTCATGAGATTGACGCCATCACTACACTAAATGCCCAAGTGGCTCTTTTGACCAAGCAGCTGCAACAAAATACAGTGTCTGTAAATGCAGTGCAAATGCCAATGAGTTGTGAAATGTGTGGTGGTCCATATACCTTCGACAGATGCCCATCAGTTGATCCTAACAATATTTCGATCGAGCAAGCAGAGTGCCAAGCTGTAGGGAACTATCAGAGGCCCCAGAACAATCCATACTCAAACACCTACAATCCAGGGTGGAGGAATCACCCAAATTTTTCATGGAGAGGTGAGCAAGGGCAGCAGAACCAGTTTAGAGGCCAGTACCAAAATCAGCAACCATTTACTCAGGCCTCATCTTCACAACAATTCAATGCCCCTATCCAACAAGAAAAGCAAGACGAGCTGAGAGCAGCTTTGTTGACACTCACCAACTCCCAGACCCAGTTCATGGCAGAGACTAGATCCTCTCTCAGGAACTTGGAGACACAGGTGGGGCAACTAGCAAAACTAGCGAACAACAGGCCACATGGTACACTGCCGAGCAATACAGAGATGAACCCTAGAGAACGATGTCGAACGATGCGGTGAGAGTGGAAAACAGTTGGAACAACGTGCACCTCAGCCTGTGGTTGAACAGAGGGTAGAAACAGAGAGAGAGAGGGTTGTTGAAGATCACCCAATATTAGAGAAAGCTCCAGAAAATGAGTACACTGAGAAGATTCCTTTCCCGCAAAGATTGCAAAGAAAAGTAGTTGATAAGCAATTCTCCAAGTTTTTGGAGACATTCAGAAAGTTACATATCAACATACCCTCCATCGAGGCGTTGGAGAAAAATGCCTTCTTATTTCAAATTTATGAAGGAAATTTTGGGAAAGAAGAAGAAATTGGGAGAATACGAGATGGTGGCACTGACTGAGGAGTGCAGTGTCATCCTGCAGAAGAAATTTTCCCCTAAACTCAAGGACCCATAGAGCTTTACATTGCCTTGCACAGTTGACAGGGTAACATGCAATAGGGCCCTTTGTGATTTGGGGGCGAGTATAAATTTGATGCCCTTGTCTATTTTTAAACGGTTGGAGTTAAGTGAAGCAAAACCAACCATAGCGGACAGAACGGTGGTGCATCCCAGGGGGAAAATTGAGGATGTTCTCGTTAAAGTAGGAAAATTCTTTTTCCCTGCGGATTTCCTCATTCTTGATATGGAGGAGGATGAAGAGATTCTCATCATATTGGGGAGACCGTTCTTGGCAACAGGGAGAGCCCTGATTGACGTAGAAAAGGGTGAGCTGACACTGAGGGTAGAAAATGAAGAAATGGTGTTCAAAGTGTTCAAACACGTTATTGAACCCCGATGTGGCAGTGCTTTGCAATCAAGATCGAACTTCTTGTGAGCCAGTGTAAGCCACAACAAAGGAGATAAGCCCGCCAAAGCAGGTAAGTGATACTGAATCTCCTCTTGAAAATAATTATAAGAAGAAAAACATAAGAAGAAAAAGGAAAATGTTGAAAAAATGGATTGGTTGTGGGGTTAATCTACCCCACACCTCTTGATTTAAAGAACTTGCGTCCGGCTAAAAGACGTTAAAGACAACGCTAATTGGGAGGCAACCCAGGGTATTTTAAATTATTTATTTTAACGCAGTTTTTGTTTACTTAGAACAGTCTAACGGAGGTATTGTTATGTGTTGTGATGACATGTGCAGGGCCAAGAATTTGGAGGGCGAAAGCGGAGCGAGAAGGATTTTCGAAAAATCGGCTTAGCCGTATGGCCAGAGCAGGGCCGCGACGCCAAAAGTGTTACACCCTGTAGTTCGGGTCATGCTAGGGGGAACGTACGAAAGGAATTAAGTCTTTAAATTTTCGAATGATGGGTTGACGAAATATTTCGGACGGGTTGTTGGTCAACTTTGAGGCTGGTTATGACCCGTTACATTGAGAGTTTCTAGGTGTTTCAAAAGCCTAGTACGTAGTTCGTTGAGTCTAGTTTCCAACGCAATCAACCGTTCGTCGATAGGACATCGGAGTAGAAAGTTATGGAAGTTACAAGTTTAGTGCGCGGTCGGGCAGAAAAATAGTTCGGTCAGGAACCACAGGGCCGCGGCGCCGGAAGAGCTGTGGGGTTGCGGAGGTTTCAGCGCCGCGGCGCCGAGGCGGAATTTTTGGCGGAAAAACTGAGTAAAACGGATATTTTCTTTTAAAAAGGCCATGGGAGGGTGACAAGTGTCCCCCCCATCTGATTTTGCATGCACTACTTATTGATCAAGTCTTGAAGACTTGGTCATTCTTCAAACTCTCATCTCTCTCTAAAAATAAAGCTCTCCCTTCTCTCTAGAATTTCAAGAGGAAATCTAAGCTTGAGGAAAATCTGAAAAGGGGTGGCAAGAAGGAAGCTTATTTGCAAGCTTGTAGGAGTTATTGTGGTGGTGTTTTTGGAAAAGAGGCTAACAAATTCGTTGGAATAGTTGGGCTAAAGCTCTAAGGTAACAATTCTTCTCTTGTAGCTAGTTTTTGGTGATACATGTGAAGAAGAAAGATTTTGTAGGGGTAAATGTTGCTCTTAGATAGTTTGCATGTAAGAAATATGGTTTGGATGTGAAGGAATTGGATAAGAAGGTTATGTAAGCATGTTATAGCCTAAATACTATCTTAAACTTGTTAAAGTTATTTGTTATACATTGTGGGGCATAATTTTACACATCCTAGATTAGGTGTGTAATCCCCTTTTGAAATGTTTGAATTGTTGGGCCTTAAAAGTGGCGTTTGGATGTTGAATTCGGACCTTGAAAAGGTGGCAAAGTATATAGAAACAAAGGAAATGCTGCCCGATTTTCCGTAGATTTTAGTGACTTTACACTTGGGATATTCTACGTTGAAGCTAGAGGTTAATAAACGTATTGTGGTCATTATAGGTTGACAACTACGTGCGGTATTTATATATTGGACTTAGAAAGTGGATTGACCCGAAGAGGTATGTGATTCTTCCTATTCTCTTGAGCATGATATTTGTGAAATATATATATATATATATATATATATATATATATATATAGTGCGGTAGACACACGTGTGTTAAAGGAGTTTGACTTTCCTTTTTGTGTCCTTGACTTGATTCTAAATGTTAAGTGACTTGATATGAAATGTTAAGAACTTGAAATTGTGTTAAAAAGTAGTAAAACCTCATTCGTGAGTAATGGGTACTTGGTCTTTAAAAAAATAAAGTT
Organism: Przewalskia tangutica; assembly: GCA_029844215.1. Classification (NCBI taxonomy): domain Eukaryota; kingdom Viridiplantae; phylum Streptophyta; class Magnoliopsida; order Solanales; family Solanaceae; genus Przewalskia; species Przewalskia tangutica. The sequence continues at coordinate 42,151,491 of CM056723.1, read as the reverse complement.
TTCCTGATTTCGGAGACGTGAGTAGTTGTCCTTGGTTGGTTTAAAAATGAAAAGTGTTATAACGACTTTATGAAAACGAAAGAATGGTTTTATCATTGGATTTAAAACGGTAACGTGATGTTTTTAAAAAGTTATGAGGCTTAAACTATTTTGAAAAGTATATTGTTACTTGACTTTCAAAGGGAGAAGTGTTTTTGTTGAAAAGGAAGACATGGTATTGTCTTGAGTTGGTTTTAAAAGAAGGCATGATTTTGTCTTGGTCTATTTAAAAGGAAGGTATGGACACTGTTTTGGTTTACTTAAAATGATAGTTACTCTATTTTGATACTACGGGTATTAGTATCATGTGACTTTTGTGAAAGAAATGAATATTTTTAAGGAGTTAAAACACGTAGTACTTTGGGGTTAGAACCAGGATTTTTGACATAAAATAAAAGTACCTTAAGTGTGAGTAACTTGCCTATGTTCGCTCGTGATAGCCTTGATGTGCAAGTATTGTATCCTTATGCTACCGCGTCTCTCGATGGAGGGCCGGTCAGCTTATTCTTGATCACTTTGGGCATACTGACTCGATGGATGGTCCACGGGTATGCGGCCATGATGAGGGTTCGTTCCCTGTTGATAGTGTTATTCCATTGACTAGCTCTCCATGAGGTCTACTGATGCAGGGTGGATCTGGTAGCTAGCCCTCGTACTTGCCCCGGTCAGCGACGTGATGCAGGGTGGATCTGGTAGTTGGCTTTCGTACTTGCCCCGGTCAGTGTTAGGACGAAGTCTCGTGATGCAGGGTGGATCTGGTGGTTAGCCTACGTACTTGCCCCGGTCAGCGACGTGATGCAGGGAGGATCTGGTAGAGGCTATCGTACTTGCCCCGGTCAGCTTCGTGATACAGGTGTTTAGTATTGTTGGTACGGTGAGTTCTGGTAGCTGGCTTTCGTACTTGCCCCGGTCAGTTGAGGATGCAGGGTGGATCTGGTAGCTATGCGCCGTCTTGCCCATACGGTTCTTATGACACAGGTGGGACCTGGTGTTCATGTATACTCCTTGGTGTTGTTATATCATAGACTGCCGGCAGTGAGGAAGGAATTCCACGAGCGTGATTGATATTGTGGGCATGAGACCCATGGTTATGTGTGAGTGATGACTTAGAGGGCGTGAGTCCCTGACTTGACATGACTACGTATATGTTGTGTACTGTAGTTTGGCTATCATACCTGTCTCCTGCTTTATATAGACTATTATGATTTCATTCTGATATTTTGATTTCACATACTTGGTACTGTTATCGACCTCAGCCCGAGTGCGTTAAATCCGCAGGTTGAGGTACATAGCTTGCTGATCCGCACTCTTAGGATCACTGGTCAGTTCTCGGAAAGCTCTATTTCTCCGGAGGTTTGCCTTTTTGGTACGGTTCCATGAAGTTGTAGACTTTTGTACCTGTCCCGCCACAGTTGTTATTCCTAGAGGTCTGTAGTCACGATTGTGGTTTGGGCTATAAGAACAAGTTGTACGGTTTACTTTTGAGTATGTTTAATCTATGAAAGGTGGCCTTGTCGGCTAGCCAGTGATGTTGCTATATTCAGGTTTTGTGCATGTATGTTCCGCTGATATTCTCTGATGTGTACCTGACGGCGGTGCCGATAGGCACGATCGCGGCCGAGTCGGTCGTGACAAAAGATCGAAAAGCGCGGGAGATTGATCTTGTGGCGCCATTTGCAGGGTCGTGGCGCCAAAAGTCGTAAAAATTCTGAAATCTGGCGCCATTGTCACGACCGATCCGGGCGTGGTCGTGCCTTACCGGGCACCTAGTGATACAACATCGAGTAACAGCGGAATATAAAACAAGACATGAAACAATATGAAGTGAAAAAGCAGTTTATCGAGAAAAAGTTGTCTTTAAGGCATATATATATATATATATATATATGTTTCAACGATTACATCCCTTTTACAAACACACTTGTGATTACTACGCACCTTAAGAATGTTATAACAACTATGACGGACAGGCCGCCATACCCAGAATGTACAAGAGCCTACAACTCGTGGAAACATACAAAGATAAGCCTCGAGAAGCGGAGCTTCCCAATCTGTTGAGCTGTGATCCTATGGCGAGGATCAACAATCGGTGTACCTCTACTGCGGCGTGACGCAGCCTCCCGAAGGAGGTCAAGACAGTACCAAGTATGTGGCCTGAAAATCAGAAACGAAATTATAACGATCTAAAATAAAGCGAGACATGTATGATAACAAAACTACAGTTCACAACATAAAAGCAGTCATGTCAAGTCAGGGACTCACGCCCTCAAAGTCATCCCTCATGCCCGTGGAACTCCTTCCTCACTGCCGACAGTCTAGGTATAAATCGTATGATACGTATAACGTGTCTCGGCCCATCTCATGGACTCGGTGTCGGATCGTATGGAATACATTCCCGGCCCATCTCATGGACTCGGTATCGTGTGAAATACATTCCCGGTTCATCCCATGAACTCGGTATCGTGTGAAATACATTCCCGGTTCATCCCATGAACTCGGTATCGTGTGAAATACATTCCCGGTTCATCCCATGAACTCGGTATCGTGTGAAATACATTCCCGGTTCATCCCATGAACGCGGTGTCGAGTGGAATACATTCCCGGTTAATCCCATGAACGCGGTGTCGAGTGAAATACATTCCCGGTTCATCCCATGAACGCGGTGTCGAGTGGAATACATTCCCGGTTCATTCCATGAACGCGGTGTCGAGTGAAATACATTCTCGGTCCATCCCATGGACGCGGCATAGAATCGACCATAACATTTAAACGCTCTTTTAAGACAGATTAAGATAATATCATACTTTCTTTTTAAATCAACTAAGGCAATATTATGCCCTCCTTTTTAAACCAAAACACTTTCCTTTTTAAAGTCAAGTAACAACATTCTTTTCCAAAAGTTCAAGTTGCCTAATTTCAAATACTCAAGTCTTTTAGTTTCGAAAGATTTCATAGTTCATAGTCTTAATCAAATAACGTAATCTTTTTTAAAACAATTGAATAACGTATGCCTTATGTGTGAGTAGGTTATTCTTGTTTATAACAATCTTATTAAAGCAGCCATGATCTAGGAAATGTAATACAATTTTGTCTTATCTTAGCTTCTATGCAGATGGAGGTTTCTACTGGTTTTAATATAATTATTATTGTCAATACATTTTCCTTTATTAACCGCAGTTGGTTCGTTCGATACTTATTCTCGTTTAGAAATCGGTAAACATTATTCTTTAAAACCAACTACTCATTACTCACGAACGAGGTTTCACACTTTTTAACAAAATTCATATCAATTCAATTAAGTCAAGTCTCTTATCTTTTAAGATCAAGTCTCTTAACTTCTAAAATCAATAAACCATTCTTTTTATCTCTCTTAAGTCGTTATACCTAACTTCCCATAAAGCTAGTATAACTCTTAAGCTTTCAAAACCAAGTATTACTCTTCTTTCAAAAACGATTCTTAATTCCTTTGAAATACTTCAAGATTCTTATTATTTAAAACTCAAGTCAAAAGACATCGAAGTAAAACCACGTTCGATTAACACCGCGTCGTCTACCGTACTATATATATTCTTTTAAATTATCATGCTCAAGAGGATAGGAAGAATCACATACCTCGCGACGATTAAACGATTAGCAAAGCGCTCCAAAATCGTAATCCTGCTAGCCTTTTCCATCCTTCGAGTAGAATACGCTACTCGCAGTACTTCAACCTATAACGGTCATATAAGTCTATCAACGTCTAGACTACTATGTAGAATAATTCTAGATACAAGATTCCTTATTCTATGGAAAATTGGGCATCACTTCCCTACCCGTCAAACTACACAGTTCTCAGAATACAATCTATGTAAGTCTGATTCGATTCTCTTCTTTTATACCATCCTTATATACGTCTTATACTCATTTCTATACTACTACAGTATGCAATTTCCAATTACAAATAGAAGGACAAAGATATTTACCTCGACAAGCCCAAAATTATCCAAGTTTAAAAGTCGATCCTGAGCAAGGTTTAGCTCCTATTCTGTACGCTCCAATTCGCTCCAAGAAACCCCTTAGAAGTTCTACACAACTTCTACTTAATACTTCAACCAACTATGAAGATTTTCCCTAGGGTTTCGTTTAGTGACTAAAGGAAGTATAGTAGTATTTTCCGGGATTTTAGTATAGAGGTAACTTTGGGAATACTACAAGGTATTTGGGTCAAGGTATTTTGGAATAGTAACAACACTTGGAGAATACTTTTCTACCAAGGGGGTATTTCACGAGAACAACTAGGAAGGGGTTTCACGTAGGGCCTGTGAGGGGAGGGAGGTTGGGCGAGAGCTTAAAAGGGAGGAGGATTTTGCCTTGGAATTTCACAAGTGTGGATGAAGAATAAGTCTTGAACTTAAGGGGTATTCATAGGCCAATCAATGGCCAAGATCAAAGCAAGTGGAGGGTGAAGATTTGGACAAGTGTGTGTGGGTCCCACCTTATCCATCTACTACAAAAATATCTAGACAAACATTGACCAAAGGTTTATGGCATTTTCCATGAAAAAAACGTGCCAACCACTCCCCACAATTGGCGTCCACTTGAGGGTGACAAGTGTCGCCCTCTCGTTGGTCCAAAATATTTCATCTCTCGGAAAAATCCGTAAAAATTATAAATGTCGCAACCGTAATTTTCCACGCGTAGTCCGAAAACTTTTCGTCGGAAAACAATTCTTTTCGCTAGTTGTGCACAATTTCGTCCCTTATGCCTACTTAAGGCTTGAACTTTTGTACGTACGCCCTCACGTACATACTCTGGAAATACGGGGTATAACAGCCGCGAAAACCCACGAAATCCACCATTTTCCTAAAAACCCACGAAATCCACCCTTTTCCTAAAAACCTTCCATAAACTAAACTCAATCACAACCAAAATTCTTAAATTCCCTAAACCCTTAACCATCCTAAACAACTACCCTCATCCCATTGCCTCAAATCATCATTAGAAGCAAGAAAACCTTGAAGAACACCGTCAAAGGTAACCCTTATCTTTTATTGAGAGCTTCACTATAATCAGAGGAGGTAGTAGATTTGAGGAGGTGTTGTATCTGAGAAGGTGTGTGGGGGTGTTGAAGTTGGTTGTGAGATTTTGAGGAAGAGTGTACGAGGTGAGTGTGGGGTGTTGCGCAGGAGCTTCTTGAGCAAGTGTGGGGGTGATAGGTGTTGTAGCTGCTGATTGTTGAGTGATAGTGTTGGGTAACATTGTTGATACAAAGGAAACGCTGCAAAAGTCATCTAAAAATGTCTGCCAGAAAGAAAAGAGCCTCCGCATCCACCTCAGCCCCTCAATATGATAATACTAGGTTTGCCAGCCAAACAGCAGAGGGAAGATATCAAAAACTTAGTACTAGGCCCTTAATCCCTGAAAGAAGAATGGATTATCAAAGGGAATCATTTGAGGAGGGAGATGTCTATGAGCCTATTCGGGCGATGATTGAGATGATGGGGTGGAAGAGGTTTGTTAACCCGGAAAGGATAGCACCGATGAACACAGTGATGGTGAAAGAATTTTATGCTAACTTTCCGGAGAGGGTGGAGGATAGATGCTTTGTGAGGGGAACGCAAGTGCCTGTGACGGCAGAAGTAATGAATTTGCTATAAAAAATAGCGGATGTTGAAGAAAGAGGTGATGACCGGAGCTACTTCAGAACATGGTCTAGAGACACCAACAACATCAACTGGGATGTAAATCATACGCGATAAGCTACCCGGGCTGCGTATGAATTTGCGAGAAATGGGTCGAAGGGTGGCGGTGTCGATTCAACAAAGCGACCAATGGTTGGTTGTATTTAAATCGATGCCGCTGATTCCATCAATGCACTTCACGAGTGCGTAAGGCGAGATAAAATAGATATATGGAATCATGTCAGGGAAGACAATTGACGTTGGGAAGGAAATAATGCAAAACATTAGAGAGACCAGCAGGTTGGTAACGACAGGTGGGTTGGGACATGGCTCACTTATCACCCGCTTATGCTCCATACATGGGGTCCCAACCCTACCCACTGATACTTATGAGAAAAACCAACTTTCTGTGTCATACGGGATAGTGCACTCCTTCCCAGACCCAATCCCTCCAGCAGCAGCACGAAGAAGACCAACACCAGGAGCAGCAGCAGAGGCTGCCATGAATGAAGATGAGCCTGAAACAGAGGCTCAGTATGAGGCAGAAAGCAACCATCAGCCACCCCCAGAATCAGAACCTCCAGTGCCTATGATGGAGCAGTTGCTCCTGAACCAGAGAAGGATGATGCAGAATTTTGACACGGTGATACAAGGACAACAAGAACTAAGGCAGCGGCAATAACAGTTGCACCAGAGAATTGACGAGATGAGTTCCTTGTTCAACCAGTGGTCAATGCACTATCCACCGCCACCGCCACCACTTTAAACCAAGTCTGTAAGTTGTCCTGTTTCTTTTATTTTCTTTGAGTCTTGCACACATTGGGGACAATGTGTGATTCAAGTTTGGGGGGGGGTGTTTTATTTGTGTCTTATTGTTTTAGTATGTTGAGTCTTTTTTTTTTGAATTATTTTGTGCATTTTTGAGTCATAATTTTTTTTTTTGAGTCATAATTTTCTGTCAAAGATCATGCATGCTGTAGTTACTAGAAACACCTAGTGAAGTAAGACTGAATAATGTAATGGAATTAGAAGCAACTATCTAAACACTTAGGTTAGATATGTCAAAAACTCATGAAATCTGTCTACGTGGGGTTTCTGCTTGAATTGTGCATTGTTAAATGATTAAAACCTATGTGTATGATTGCTTGCTATTTGAGGCGAAATAGTTAGGATATGCATGTTAGGGGAGATGACTCAGGCATTTCTTTGTTAGCCAATTCTTACCACTTTTTCCTATCCCTGACATTAAAAATATCCCTAGTAAGCCCCGTTGAGCCTAAACATTAAACTTTTTTTTTGACACCCTATATTTCCACACTTGTGCCATAAGTAAAAATGTGAAACGGTTGGAATAGAAAGTGTTAAAAAAGAGACAAAAAGAGTGAACAAGTTTGATGCACCCCAATAAAAAAGTAATAAGAAATAGGCAAAAGCCTAAGTTTGGGGGTGCCTGTGATTTATAATACACTTCACTTTCTCAAAACAAAAGAGGGGAAAGATAGATATGAAGTGAAGAAAGGAAATCAAAAGAAAATGAAAGAATTGAAAAGCAAAAGAGCTTATGGTACATAAAATGAGCCTAAATGCCTATTTTTACCTACCCATGCCTAAAGCCTACATTACAACCCTAAAAAGTCCTGAAGATCTCTTATATGCATATCCATGATTAGTGGAGAATAGCAAGTAAACATGTCATAGGATTTTGAGATTGACATGCATAATTCAGTATTCTTACTTCCATTAAGCATGATTAAAATGAGTTTGCGAAATATCTAGCTTAATGTGTTTAGAATGCTAAAAATTCATGCTATATGTTCCTGCATATTATTATGCTAACCTTCATGTTTTTCTAAGTAACACCAATGCAGCAAAGTGATCAATGTCATTGAGTCTTTCTATTTTCTTTTCCCTTGTATCTTTATTTCTTTCTTTGGATTTTTGCTCGAGGGCGAGCAAATGTTAAGTTTGGGGGTATTTGATCGGTGTATTTTATATACACTTTTTGAGTCAATTTTAGTAAGTCTTTTGTCCATTTTTGTACAAATACGTGTCGTCTTAGGATAGATTTTCTTTCTTTTGAGTCATATTGGTTTAAAGTGGTTCATTGGCGAAAAGGAGCAAAAAGAGGGCAAAAACGGAGGTTCCAGAGCTCGAAAAGCGAGAAAGTGGCGGCGAGCACGAAGCAGCGCCCGGTAGCCGCGCCTCCGGCCCGATAGGGCCGAGCGCCCTGCGCCTAATCTTGAAGGATTGCGAAGTTCGGCGCGTGGCTGAAAAAATCAGAATTTCGAATGGAAACTGGGCCAGGCCTGAAGGAAAAACCTGCATCACATTTTGGAGGCTATAAAAAGAGAACCCTAGGTCAGAATTAAGGGTTCCTCTTCTTGCCAAAACACAACACTTTGGAGATCAAGATTGGAGACCTTCTCTTAGTAATTTTCTTGTTCTTGTTTTACTTTATTTTCAGTTTATGTTGGATGTTAAATTAGTTCTTGTCATGACTATGGCTAGGAACTAACTTTAATATAGGGCTTTCCATGTCAATTCACTTGAACCTTTTCTTTATGAATTAATGCATGTTCTTGGTTCTTCTTCTTATTGTTGAGATTTATTCAATATATGTTTTGATTGCTTGGTAATTACCTGATCATTAATTATCATAATTCTTATGATTTCTAACCGAAATCCGAAAGGGGAGGTTGTGAATATGTTGTAGTTGGATAGACATGGGTTAAATCGTGGATGAAAATACCCCGATACTTGTGTAGCATTAATAGGATTTTTTGTTCTTAATCCTCCTCTAGAGTCAACCTTATCACCGAAAGGTAGAAAGGTGTTGTACTGGGGTTGAGTGTTTATATAACCTTAACAGGAGTATAAAACGACTTAGTAAACCTGCTATCTCAAATAGAAGAAGAACCATAGTCAATTGCATTAATAAGTAAGTTAAGCGGATAGTTGAGGAGATTTGGAAGCCCTATTTCCACATTACTGAAGTAAAATAACGTAGTTTAATTAGTTTTCATAATTAGATTCATAAACAACAAATCAATTATCGGTCACCAAATAGATAACAAGGAATATAATTTGGTACTTGAGCACTAATCCCTGAGGACGATAACTCGGTCTTCTAAGACTATATTACTTGACACGACACGTGCACTTGCGTTTAAGTGTGTGCATAAATCGCGCATCAGTGCACACAGGATGCTAAAGTTCAGCAATATTTCAGCGGAAAGATATTGCATCAAGAATGTAGCTTTCGTCTTTGAACCTTCCTTAGTCGATTACCATCAGATTTACTTACTGCACGGTGAACGTAATGTCTTGAACAGTCGGTGTTTAGTATAAACTCTACTTTTGAATAAGGGTTTGGAGCCCCAAGGGGTAACCCATGTATTAAGAAGATGAAGGACCTATGTGAGCTTGGGTTCGGGGCTAAGCCCCACACGCGCGCCGTCGCCGCCCGTTCGGTCTGGCTCGGGCCTCGGGTCGCGGGTCATGGGTTGTGAGTTGTGGTCTGTCTTCCAGAATTTTCTTTTTGGTCCCTAAAATATTTCTTATTTATATTTTGGACCTGAAAGTTTCGGAGATAACCAAACATTGCAACTAATCTGAAAAGTTGCACCTAATCTGACTTCAACAGTAAAAAATGTCCTCCTCTTTCCTATAAATTAAACCATTCTGTTCAGTTCGAAAACATGAGTTTAAACGAGTTGTAACAATATACAAAAACACACAGAAACAAAAATCCTCCCCTCTCTTCAGCAATCTGTTCTATATAATTTTCTTCGCCAGAATCAACCTTATTTACTTTGTATTGTTGATTGTTGTTATTTTATCTTTGGGAGACTATTGTCCATTACCGTAAAAACATATATGCGGAGCAATTTTATCTTAAAAACAGAGAGTCATCTCTCGACTCAACCTTTGTTCTGTTTAATCTTTCTGACACTATAATAACCTACAGAATCCTTGTTCTTCAATGTCAAGTACTGGTTTGATTTGAAGAAACAAATGGAGCAGAGAAGTACTTAGACGGTTATGTATGGAACTGCAAAAAAACCTAGAAGGTTTTACTTGGTTATCAAGTGGACTCATTTCATCTAAACCTTCAGAATGGACACTAACGCTCTTTTAATGCAAGATCAAAAAAAGAAGTGGGTTTTTGCATGAAGATGGGAAAATCCCGTACCCGGCAAAGATTGAATATGAGAATGATGCGTGTCGTAAATATTCAATTTTGATGTTCCTTTGTCCTGCATTTACTGAGGGCTTTGAGAAGTACCTTGTTTCAGATATTTTTTTCCATTTTTTCGGAATGTGGCCATAGGGGTGACAATAGGGCAGATTAGGGCGAGTTAGGACAGGGCAAGTCTTGACCTGTTAAGATGTTAATCCGCCCTGCCCTGTCACGTTTAACATTTTTTTAAAATTTGACCTGTCCTGTCCCGTTAAGCCCTGCCCTGTTTTTGTTATTTTTCATTTTTTCACTTTCAACTTGGTATTTATTTTGTTAACTTCTTTTAATTTTTTTTTTAAATGGATGAACAATCAGTCTATTATCATAATTTTTTAATATCAAGTTATTTATGAACTGAGTTTATTTTTTAAATGTTATTCATTTCTTTCAATCTTTCGCACTTCTCACTTGTAAGAGTTACTCTTGAAATACTTAGTGTAACTAGTACAAATTCACGCAAGAACAACCCTATAAAAATTGTCTCGACAATTTTTTTACGAAACAAGACACAATCTTAAAACAGTCATAACTTCTTATCCGTAAGTCGGATTAATCCCATAAAGTATCAAACTGTCGAGAACAGAGAAAACTAGAACTTTTATTCAACACAAAATTTCAGATTCTTTACCGATTTGTACAGTTTTTACATTATACATTCTGTCATTCCAGATTACGGTTGATTCGAGGCAGAAACTTTAAACAATGATAAAGAGATATCCTTGCGCAAGGCGAAAGATCGATGTCCTTCAGAATTCTAAAAAGATCAAGAATTACGTGCTTTCAAACCGTAAGTCGTATTTATCCCCGTAAAGTCTCAAACTGTCTATAACATAATAATCTAGAACTTTTATTCAGCACAAACTTTCATATTCTTTACCGATTTATACAATTTTTACGTTATACATTCTGCCCTTCCAGATTTCGGTTGATCCGAGGCAGAAACTTTAAACAGTGATAACTTTCAAACCGTAAGTCGGATTAATCCCCGTAAAGTCTCAATATGACTGTAACAGAAATATGTACAACTCAATAAATTTTTATCCAATTCTAACAAGTACAACCCAACGTAACAGATTATATCTTTAAATTTGCACAAAGAAAGTTTTACCCTATTAACTGCCCTGTCCAATTTAGAATTTTCTAAAAATGTGTATTGACCTGTTGTCACGACCCGAAACTGGGCCCGTGACTGGTGCCTTACCCCGGGCACCCTAGTGACACAACATCAGAGTAATCAGCGGAACATAAAACATATACATGAAACAAGTGAAGTACAAAGCGATGTCGAGAAAACTTGCCTTTTGGCATATATAAATAACAACTTTTACAAATGAGCAGTTTAATCCTTTTCACAAACCACACTTGCAGCGATTACTACGGACCTCTGAAATGATACGACAACAATGGCGGGACGGGGCCCGCCATACCCGAATGTAAACACTACAACAACGGGGACTATACCATCGATAAGCCTCCGAGAAACGGGCTTTCCCAATCTTTGACGTGACCACTAAGAGCGAGGATCAATGGCGGTGTACCTTTACTGCGGCATGAACGCAGCCCGAAGGAGGTCGATCTGACAACAGTGCAGTATGTGGCGAAAATAAATCAGTAAATGAAATCATAGTAGTCTATATAAAGCGGGAGACATGTATGATAACAAACTACGATTCACAACATAGAAGCGATCGTGTCAAGTCGGTGACTCACGCCAAAAGTCATCCTCACGCGTGGAACTCCTTCCTCACCGCCGGCGATCTAGGTACAAATCATGTGATACGTATAATGTGTCTCGGCGTCTTATGGACCCAATATAGAAAATGGTGGAATACATTCGGTTCATCCCGTGAGCCGTAGTCGAGTGGAATACATTCGGATGAGCCGTAGTCAAGTGAAATACATTCCGGATGAACCGGTCCTCAAGTGAAATACATTCCGGATGAAGCCGGTCCTCAAGTGAAATACATTCCGGATGAACCGGTCCTCAAGTGAAATACATTCGGATGAACCGTGGTCGAGTAGAACACGATGCTTACACAACAAGGCTATCACACGTAACATGGTCAAGTTTCATAACAACAAGTATAAGCAAGTAACACACACGACTCAAGGTACTTTCATTTTATATCAAAGTCGGATTTTAACCTTAAAGTACTACGTCAGTTAAATTCCTTTTAAGATCCATTCCTTTTACAAAGGTCACGATACCCGTAGTATAAGATTTGAGTGACTAACATTGTTAAGTAAACCAAAATGCTTTCCTTTGTAAAATCAAGTGACAACCTTATTTTCCAAACGTTCAAGTTGCCTAATTTCAATGCTCAAGTTTCTCATTTTAGAAAAAGGTTTCGTAGTTCATAGTTTTAAATCCTTTAAAGCATAATTCTCCTTTAAACGTTTTGAGAAACCTATGTCTTATAAGTGAGTAGGTATTCTTGTTTATAATCAATCTTATTAAGCAGCCATGATCTAGGAAATGTAATATCATTTTGTCTCATCTTAGCTTATGCGGATGGAGGTTTCTACTGGTTTTAATAATACTTCTTTAGTCAATACATTTTCCTTTTATTAACGCTGCAGTGGTTTGTCAATACACATTCTGATTTCCGAAATCAGTAAAACATTCTTAAGCCGTTATACCTAACTTCCCATAAAGCTAGTATAACTCTTAAGCTTTCAAAACCCAAGTAATACTCATTCTTTCAAAACGATTCATAGATCTTTTGAAATGCTTCAAGTTCTTTATTAACACATATCAAGCGGTTATTATTCAAATCGATTACCTTTTTAAAACCCACAAAGTATGTGCTTATCCACATAAAGCTATTATAACCAACTTCCCATAAAGCGTTACAACACTTTATGTTTTAAATCAATCAAATACATTTAGCACGTATGCGTCACCGTACTACATAGTTCACACATATCATGCTAGAAGAGATAGGAAGAGGTCCACATACCTCGCGACGAGTATCGACTAATAGCAAAACGCTCAAGTACTTCCAAACGTCGGCTACTCCTTAGCCAAGTAGATCGCGCCACACGTAGTACTTCAACCTATAAGGCCACAAGGCGCTTATTAACATCTAGATCTTATCGTAGATCATTCTACGTAAAATTCGCAAGACCTCCCCACCGCCAGGCGTAAATCTCCTCCTCTATCGAGGCGGCCATCAAGCCAACGAGGGTTCTACACGCCTAACCGGGCGTGTACAATTCTACTCACGCACCACTACACAAGTCTCTCATGTCTGATCTATGTAATTACATTCGATTCGATTTTATTCTTCAGCTTAAGTCAAAAGACATTGCCAACTAACTACGTTCGATTCTATATATAGTATACTTCAACTATATATTCTAACAACATGTAATATCCAATTACAATAGGGGACAAGATAATTACCTCGATAAGCCCATAATTATCCGAGTTAAAAGTCGATCCTTAGCAATGTTTCGCTCTACTCCGGTGCTCCACCGCTCCAAATAACCCTTAGAAGTTCTACTCAACTTCTTAATAATACTCCAACCAACAATGGAGATTTTCCTTAGGGTTTCGTTTAGTAGTGAAGGAAGGTATAATAGTATTTACGGGCTTTTCGTATAGGTATAACCTTAGAATACTACAAGGTATAAGGCTAAGGTATTAGGGCATTATAACAATACTTTGGAGAGTATTTCTATACCACAAAGGGGGGTATTATACGAAACAACTAGGCTAGGGGGTGTATACCTCGGCCTACCCACTGGGGGTACTCTCGACGAGGGGAGGGTACACTCTCGGCTAGCACCCACAGAGGGGGTGCTCTCGGCGAACTCACACAAAGGGAGGAGAAGGCTCTCAAGACTTAGGCATTTTGGATGAAGAAGTCTTGACCTTAAGGGTATTTATAGGTCGAGGATGGCCAACCAAGGCAAGATCAATCCGTGTGTTAGGCAAGTGTAGGGCTAGGATTTACCAAACACAAATATCCTACCAACCCTTGACTTTTCAAAGGCACAAAAACGTGCTCCACCCTTGTCCATTTCGTCTAAGGGCGTTTGAGTCCACAATGAGAGGGTGCCAAGTGGCGCCTCTTGTTGGTCCAAAATGTTTCGCCTCTCGGAAAAATCCGCAAAAATTAAAAATGACATAGCGGAAATTCCCTACGAAAGTCGTGAAAACGTTTCGTCGAAAAACGACTCCAAAGCGGGTGTTGTGAACAAACATTAATTCGCCAAGCCTTACTTGAAGTTGAAATTTCCTACGTCGTCCTCGCGTACATACTGCGGAAATACGGGTATAACATTCTCCTCCTTAGAAACATTCGTCGAATGTTCCTTCTAAGTCTCACAACAAGCGCGCAAGATAGTCTTCACTACTATACTTACGAGAACAAACACGCCCACATGGCCACGAAACAATCACGCAATACTTACATCTAAGTCCGAGGAAACACCTCTAACATCACCACAAATAATACTACTTTGTCACTTTGTGCGAGATACCACTTTGTCACTTTGTCGCGAGCCTTGCTCGACGACTCCAACAAATGGTGCGGAACGCTGCGATCATCAAGGTATCGTACACTCGAATTATTACCACATTTACGATCGCTTTAGTATCAAAACTCGGGTTACTATCTCTAACGTGGTCATCATTAGCGGGAACATTCGGATGGATCTTCGATACTTTCCGAACATAACAATACGAAAGACGGACGTCCTTCCTCCTAAGTCGGACGGCAAATGCTAACATATAGGCAACTGGCCTATTCTTCACATGAACTCAAAGGCCCAAAGTAACTCGGGCTAAGTTCTCGATTTTCCACAACTCGTCACACCCTAACCGGTGGTACCTTCAAGGACCGACCGTCAACCACGAACTCTAAGCGTCGTCGCCGATTATCCGCACGATATCTACGAGCTGCCGTAACCCCTTCAGACAAGCTTCACCACAATTTCTTTGGAACAAGCTGAACCAACTATCTCGAACCTTGCCAACATCGAACCAATCGACCGACAACTTACACTTCTGCCTACAAGGTTTCAAAGGCGACATCCGAACACCGAATCGTAGCTTAAACACTCCTCCACAGAGACAACAATCCCTACAACTACCCCGAAATCCAACAACGGCCCGAGGCGAATGCGGTCTGAGACTCACTTCGAGTTCTTAATCTTGCACAGTAAAACTTCCGAAACAAAAACAACCGTAACACAGGCTCCATTATGCATCATAAGGTGAAGGTAGGCACCGTGCAGCCTTACAACCTTTACGATAAATCAACACCGCCGAGTGAATGGTCTCGCCAGAAGAACGATGGGCTGCCCCATCGGCCCGACCCGGTCGGTAACGCATCCACGAACTCGTCTGTTGGTTAACTAAACTTGGGCCTAACACCTCACACCCTAACACAAGGCGGGACCACCACAACGACCCGCACCAAACCTACCGCGGGTTGACGCAACGGGGCCTCAACCCGACCCGGCAACGCGCACAATACTAGCTCCCCGAAGGAACAATCTCACTAAACACGTTACGAAAACCTAGCGGTCTTCTTAGCTCAACTACCTTCTTTCATCCCACACTACTCAGGGACTTATCTCACAACCATCGTTCACGTGCACTAGGCACCCCGATAAGGATCAACATACCCATCGTCTTTTACTCTAGATGACCTTACCTCTAAGGTCTCTGCGTAACAAAACTCTAAGGTTCACACCTCTATTCCCCGAATCTTACTTGGTTAACTAACCAACACACCGCTATCGAACATAGCACTTAAGGTATACTCACCTTATCACATAAACAAAACTCAGAGGGTTAAAGATATATCTATATCTATCGCCACTCCCTTAGTCGTTCTAAACAAACACGCCCGTAGAGGCGTAGCTAAGGAAGATGACAAACTACCCACCGATCCACGAAGGCTAAGTCCTCCTACAAGGACACTCTTCGACACGGACACGACGGTCATGAGTGACAAGTACCAACTAAAAGACGACATTCCCGGGATGGCGTCATCATAGTGAACCGGAAGCCACGGAGTTACGACAACTCGCCATAACCCGAACGTCCCGAACCCGTGGAAGACCACTCTGCCCGTGGACGTGCATAACCTGTCTGGCGGTGGCGACTCGCCTCGAAAGTTACCAAAGGACGCGCTGCTCGGCCTCTTCGTTGTCGCCGTTAACCGTCAATCTCGTTCGCCGGCTGCGCATAAGCCCGCGTACGAGCCATGCTCGAAGCCTAGGCGAAGGATTACTCTTGCACAATCTTCTCTTAGGTAGTCATCAAGACTTACGGTACAACGGTATACTCTCTGGTAGCCAAATCCATAGCTAGTAACAGGGTTGCCTCTTTGCAATCCATACTCTCTGTTCCTGGTCGTGGAAATGAAGGTTCAAATATCTTGGCCGCAGTAGGAACTGCCGTCGCCGTGCTTAAACTCTCTTTGGGCTAGTGACGTCGCAGAAATCCCGAATGAAGCATTACCTAGGTAATGATTGGCTGTGCCACGTAACCCTCGAACTCTACTCGCGGCTCCTCGCTTGCCTTGCCTCCTGGGCGGGTTGCCTACGCGGAGGCATAATGATAAGGAAAGAATTTCATCGGAGGTCCAACTTACAACTCGGCTCTAAGGCACGATCTCGAGTGAGAAGAATAGAAACCAATCCTAAATATCCTATAGCCTCACGATTATTGGCGTGGTGCAACACACCGATAATCAAGACTCATCGATACGATGCGTAGACACTTTCCGAGGATTAATCGCTCTCGATACCACTTTTGTCACGACCGGCGGGCGTGGATCGTGCCTTACCGGGCACCTAGTGACACAACATCGAGTAATCGTGGAACATAAAACATATACATGAAACAAGTGAAGTACAAAACGATGTCGAGGAAAACTTGCCTTTTGGCATATATAAATAACAACTTTTACAAATGAGCAGTTTAATCCTTTTCACAAACGCCACCTTGCGGCGATCTTACGGACCTAAGAAATGATACGACAACAATGGCGGGCGGGGCCGCCATACCACGAATGTAAACACCTACAACAGGGGACTATACCACGATAAGCCTCCGAGAAACGGAGCTTTCCCAATCTTTGAATGTGACCCTAAGAGCGAGGATCAATGATCGTGTACCTTTACTGCGGCATGAACGCGGCCAGAAGAGTCGATCTGGCAGTGCAGAGTATGTGGCGAAAATAAATCGTAAATGAAATCATAGTAGTCTATATAAAGCGGGAGACATGTATGATAACCAAACTACGATTCACAACATAGAAGCGATCATGTCAAGTCGAGGACTCACGCCTAAAAGTCATCCTCACGCGTGGAACTCCTTCCTCACCGCTGCGATCTAGGTACAAATCATGTGATACGTATAATGTGTCTCGGCCCGTCTTATGGACCCAATATAGAAAATGGTGGAATACATTCCGGTTCATCCCACGAACCGGTAGTCGAGTGGAATACATTCCGGATGAGCCGTAGTCAAGTGAAATACATTCCGGATGAACCGGTCCTCAAGTGAAATACATTCGGATGAACCGGTCCTCAAGTGAAATACATTCCGGATGAACCGGTCCTCAAGTGAAATACATTCCTGGATGAACCTAGTCGAGTAGAACACGATTACTTACAACAAGGCTATCACACGTAACATGGTCAAGTTTCATAACAACAAGTATAAGCAAGTTACACACGACTCAAGGTACTTTCATTTTATATCAAAGTCCGGATTTTAACCTTAAAGTACTACGTCCGTTAAATTCCTTTTAAGATCCATTCCTTTTACAAAGGTCACCCGATACCGTAGTATAAGATTTGAGTGACTAACATTGTTAAGTAAACCAAAATGCTTTCCTTTGTAAAATCAAGTGACAACCTTATTTTCCAAAGCGTTGAGTTGCCTAATTCGAATGCTCAAGTTTCTCATTTTAGAAAAAGGTTTCGTAGTTCATAGTTTTAAATCCTTTAAAGCATAATTCTCCTTTAAACGTTTTGAGAAACCTATGTCTTATAAGTGAGTAGGTATTCTTGTTTATAATCAATCTTATTAAGCAGCCATGATCTAGGAAATGTAATATCATTTTGTCTCATCTTAGCTTCTATGCGGATGGAGGTTTCTACTGGTTTTAATAATACTTCTTTAGTCAATACATTTTCCTTTTATTAACGCTGCAGTGGTTTGTCGATACACATTCTGATTTCCGAAATCAGTAAAACATTCTTAAGCCGTTATACCTAACTTCCCATAAAGCTAGTATAACTCTTAAGCTTTCAAAACCAAGTAATACTCATTCTTTCAAAACGATTCATAGATCTTTTGAAATGCTTCAAGTTCTTTATTAACACATATCAAGCCGCTTATTATTCAAATCGCTTACCTTTTTTAAAACCCACAAAGTATGTGCTTATCCACATAAAGCTATTATAACCAACTTCCCATAAAGCGTTACAACACTTTATGTTTTAAATCAATCAAATACATTTAGCACGTATGCGTCACCGTGTACTACATAGTTCACACATATCATGCTAGAAGAGATAGGAAGAGGTCCACATACCTCGCGACGAGTATCGACTAATAGCAAAACGCTCAAGTACTTCCAAACGTCGGCTACTCCTTAAGCCAAGTAGATCGCGCCACGTAGTACTTCAACCTATAAGGCCACAAGCGCTTATTAACATCTAGATCTTATCGTAGATCATTCTACGTAAAATTCGCAAAGACCTCCCCACGGCGTAAATCTCCTCTCTATCGAGGCCGGCCATCAAGCCAACCAGGGGTTCTACACGCCTAACCGGACGTGTACAATTCTACTCACGCACTACCTACACAAGTCTCATCTGTAATACACCTATGTAATTACAGATTCGATTTTTATTCTTGAGCTTAAGTCAAAAGACATTGCCAACTAACTACGTTGATTATATATAGTATACTTCAACTATATATTCTAACAACATGTAATATCCAATTACAATAGGGGACAAGATAATTACCTCGATAAGCCCATAATTATCCGAGTTAAAAGTCGATCCTTAGCAATGTTTCGCTCTACTCAGGTGCTCCAACCCGCTCAAATAACCCTTAGAAGTTCTACTCAACTTCTTAATAATACTCCAACCAACAATGGAGATTTTCCTTAGGGTTTCGTTTAGTAGTGAAGGAAGGTATAATAGTATTTACGGGCTTTTCGATAGGTATAACCTTAGAATACTACAAGGTATAAGGCTAAGGTATTAGGGCATTATAACAATACTTTGGAGAGTATTTCTATACCACAAGGGGGTATTATCTGAAAACAACTAGGCTAGGGGGTGTATACCCGGCCTACCCCACTGTGGGGTACTCTCGGCGAGGGGAGGGTACACTCTCGGCTAGCACCCTAGAGGGGGTGCTCTCGGCCGAACTCACAAAGGGGAGGAGAAGGCTCTCAAGACTTAGGCATTTTGGATGAAGAAGTCTTGACCTTAAGAGGTATTTATAGGTCAAGGATGGCCAACCAAAGGCCAAGATCAATCCATGTGTTAGGCAAGTGTAGGGCTAGGATTTACCAAACACAAATATCCTACCAACCCTTGACTTTTCAAAGGCTCAATAATCGTGCTCCACCCTTGTCCATTTCGTGCTAGGGACGTTTCATGTCCACAATGAGAGGGTGCCAAGTGGCGCCCCTCTTGTTGGTCCAAAATGTTTCGTCTCTCGGAAAAATCCGCAAAAATTAAAAATGACATAGCCGGAAATTCCCCTACGAAAGTCGTGGAAAACGTTTCGTCGAAAAACGACTCCAAACGGGTGTTGTGAACAAACATTAATTCGGCCAAGCCTTACTTGAAGTTCGAAATTTCCTACGTACGTCCTCGCGTACATACTCTGGAAATACGGGGTATAACACCTGTGCCGCCCTGCTCTGTCCCGTTTAAGCATTGACATGGTCTGCCCCGTTTAACGTTTGACCTGTCCTATCCCGTCCTGCCCGCCCCATTTGTCATCCCTATATGTGGGCGAATAAAGTGAGGCGTGGGGTAATTTTTTGGCAAAATTAAAGTAACTGTCAATATTTGAATTTAAGAAGAAAACTGTAAATATTAAAGACAAATAATAACTAATTTTTAACTAAAAACTAATTATTCCATGTGACTTTTTTCTAGGCTGCACTTGACTTAATGTGGTGTCTTTTCTTTTGCTTTTAATAATAGATAGATACTAAATAAAGTTCATTTACTTAACATGAAAAATATTTTTGCAACTTTAATATTATAGTGACTAAAAGTTAATTAACTCACTCTGACAAAAAATAAATGTGATTTTATTATAATGACGAGTAAGGCTTAAGACCATACGTGAAATTAGCTCACTCCTTGTACTTTAAATGTTGCAATTTAATATTATGTGAGGTCTTTCCCCTGTGAAGTAAACTAACTAGTGTCTTGACCAAATACTGTGTTTAACAACCTAATTGACGTACACATAACACATTAAGTTTTATTGGCAAATTTTGAAGCTTAAGAAGAATCGGCTTTAACGTTAAAAAGCCTAAAAAAATAGATGTTAAAATAAAATGATCATAACAAATCTATCAAAAGTCCACTACCATGGCTACTGCTATTATTTTTACCGAAAAAAATGCCGAAATAAATAATCCATTGATTATTCTTATTAATGAAAGACATATATATCCAAGTTACAATAGAAAAATCATATTCCTACTTTACATTTAAAACTCTATTATATACAACTAAGGTAATATAATTTTAATTATGGTACAAGACTAAGTCTGCCAAATATACAATATACAAAATAGGAGAAACCCGACTGAAATCTGGTTTGCGCCATACTGCGTTCCTAAGGTCATGGCTAAAGTCATCTTGCTGGGCACTGTTTAACACACCCCGCAGTCATAGCGGACGGTCTTCGTACGCTGAGACTATCGCTAAAATCTTCAAAAGGACTGAGGGAAGACCCTTTGTAAAGATGTCTGCAATTTGATATCTGGAAGGGACATGGCAGACGCGTACTTGTCCTTTTGCTACCTTCTCTCGAACAAAGTGAATATCCATCTCGATGTGTTTAGTACGCTGGTGCTGAACCGGATTACCAGAAAGGTAGATAGAACTTATATTATCACAATAAACCAAGGTAGCCTTCTCAATAGGACAATGAAGCTCTAACAATAGATTACGTAACCAACATGACTCGGAAGCCACATTGGCTACCCCTCGATACTCGGCCTCTGCACTTGAACGTGAAAGCGTGGATTGACGCTTGACAGACCATGAGACCAAGTTATTACCTAAAAACATGCAATAGCCAGACGTAGACCGCCTGGTGTCGGGACAACCACCCAAATCAGCATTTGTATAGGAGACCAATGTAGACGTCAGCGAAGGATACAAATGCAAACCATACTCAAGTGTTCACTGAATGTACCTAAGAATGTGTTTGAGCGCATTCATATGTTCAACTCTGGGATCATGCATAAACAAACACACTTGTTGTACGACATATGTAATGTCACGTCTCGTGAACATCAGATACTGAAGGGCGCCTGCAAGACTAGGATAGCGGGTCAGATCCTCATAAGGAGAGCCAGCTGCAGCACCCAACTTGAGTTTAGTATCCACTGGAGTAGAAGTGGACTTACAGGATGACATCCCAGCCCTCTCAATGATCTCTGCTGCATACATTCTCTGTGACAAGAACAATCCACCTGCATGACAAGTGACAGCAATCCCCAAAAAGTAACTCAATGGGCCAAGTCCTTCATGGCAAACTCAGAACCGAGCATTGCCATAATAGACTTGCGCAAAGTATCAGAAGAGACAGTCAAGATAATATCATAAAGATATAACAAAATATAAGCCATGAATGATCCTCGACGATATATGAACAATGAATTATCAGACCTGTTGTGACAAAAATCCATAGTTGAAACAAAATCAGCAAAAAGCTCGTGGAGACTACTTAAGCCCATACAAAAACTTCTTCAATAGACAGACATGATTAGGATATCTAGTATCCCTAAACCCCAAAGGCTGATGCATATACACTGTCTCCCGAAGATCACCATGTAGGAAAGCATTCTTCACATCTAGCTGATGAATGAGCCATGATTTTGAAAGAGCCAAGCTGAGCACATTGCGAATGGTAGCCGGCTTGACCACCTGGCTAAACGTCTCACCATAATCCACACCAACCTGCTGAGTCTTACCATCACCTACCAGTCTAGCCTTATTCCTTGCAAATGAACCATCAGAATTTTCCTTATGAACAAAAATCCACATAGACCGAATAAAATTAACACCAGATGGACGGGGTACCAACTCCCACGTCTTATTATCAATAAGAGCATTATATTCTTCAGTCATGGCAATTTTCCAATTAAGGTCATTTAAGGCAGACACAGAATTACGAGTTAAGGGAGCTTTAAGAATATTAGAATTCAATTTATAATGTCTTTTAGGTTTAAAAATACCCTGTTGACTACGAGTGACTGGACCATGACTCTGGGCTGGATTGAGTGAATTTTGGGAATTTTCGGGAATAGCTGGAAGTACCGTCGAAGGCGCCGCGGCGCTAGGTGCAGGGGCCGCGGTGCCAGAAGAGCTGCAGAGCTCTTTGATGTTTTGACGCCGCGACGCCTCTGTGCAGGGCCGCGGCGCTGACGGCGTTTTCCTTGACAAATCTGAAAAATAACGGAGAACATAGGGGGAGACATCTTCATCCAAAAAATCATAAGAACTAGGCACTGATTTGTCTACTGTAGAAAAAGGAAATTGAGTTTCATCAAAGAGAACATGACGACTAATGATGATTCATTTAGAGGACAAATCAAAGCATTTATAACAACGGTGATTTGACAGAAAACCCAAAAACACACAAGGAGTAGAACGTGCCTGAAGTTTGTTGATCGTAGTGATGGAAACAGTGGATAACATAAAAGATCCTAAGATGTGAATATGACAGAGTCTTATTGTATAACACTTTGAGAGGGGATGAATATGTCAAACATTTAGAGGGAAGAATATTTAGTAGATCGGTAGCCATTTGTAGCGCATGGCGCCAAAATAATGGAGGAACCGAAGAATGAACCAATAAGGTGCGAACACTATTATTAATGGTACGGATTTTTCGCTCGGCTTTCCCATTTTGTGAAGACGTATGAGGACAAGAAAAATAAAAATTTATCCCATTTTGAGCATAAAACTCCCTAAATTCCCCATTGTCATATTCTTTGTCATTATCACATTGAATGTTTTTTATTTCCCGTTCAAATTGCGTTCTTATGAAAACTCTAAACTTTATGAAAATGGAAAAAAATTGAGATTTTTTCGCAATAGGAAACATCCATAAATATTTAGAATATTCATCTAAGAATAAAACATAATAACGATGACCCATAGAACTGAGAACATGAGATGTCCATAAATCACTATGAATAATATCAAATGACATTGTAGTATTAGAATTCGACGCTACAAATGGTAACTTAATAATCTTTCCCAAAGCACGGGATTGACAAAGTGGATTACTACACGTACCCTTACAAGAAATAAACTTATGTCTATCTAAAGAAGATAAAATCGACGACCCCGGATGACCTAGACGAGCATGCCACAAGAAAGGAGCAAAAGCTGCAAAAGTGGATGACATAGCTTGACGCGAGACACTGAGACTTGAAGTGATTGGATAAAGAGCACCCCTACTGTTGCACCTCATGAGATGACTCCCGTATTGAATTCTTCACAGAAAACCCAAACGGATCAAAATTAATAGGAATCCAATTATCAGTGGTGAATTTACGGACAGAATCAAATTTTTAATTAATTTTGAGGCATGAAGGGTATGTTTCAGGACAAGTGGTGGATGAAGAGGGGACAAAGTTTTATGACCATAACCCTTAATTGGAACATAATTGCCATTACCAACAGTTATACCCCGATTAGTGCTCAAATTGGAATAAGATGAGAGAGTACCTTGGTCGGATGTCATGTGGGTAGTGGCGCCGGTGTTCATATACCAATTAGGGTCCGGTTGAGTCAAGCCAAGTGTGTGCATCGCTGCTTCGATGTCGGTCTGAGTGGGGCCTACTGCATGGTGGACCTGATGGGGGCGTGGCCCAAGTATACTGGACTGTTGTTGCTGCTCATACACCGTTCGAAACTCGACTCGACACAGGTAGAAGGTCGCGCCGCTGCGCGGGCGGCGCCAGTAATGTGGAGCCGAGGATGGGACCCATCGCCATCGCCTGCGGGCCTCGTGGGCTCCGTAATCGTTGTTGCTGTCGGTTGCCACCGTTGCTACCGCCACGATTCTTTCAATTCTGGCCCTTCTTACCACCCAGTTGTTGTGATCTTCAGTCACGTTGGCTGGATTGGAAGGAGAAAAATTGGAAGTAGTCATCATGACGACAGGGTTAGCCCCAATTACCACTTTCTTAGCCAATCCGGCTTCCTCCAAAGTAAGCATAGAATGAGCTTGATAAAATCCCGACAGGGGGTTACTCTGACGAATAACCGAAGCAACACCGCTAAAAGCCTCTGACAGGCCTGCAACCATCTGAAGAACTAGACGACTTTGAGAAATAGGAGAACCCACGTTGCCGAGTTGGTCTGCCAAGTCATTGAGGTGTTTGCAATAAGAAGAAATGTTTGAAAAACTCGTCATAGCCACCTGGGAGAATTCCTGCTCAAGGATAACAATTCGAGAATGACTGTTATCTTGGAATATATCTCGCAATCGATTCCACGTCGCCATAGCCGTGGAATTGGTTTTCATAATCGTCTGTAAAAGATCCAAGGAGATAGTGACATAAATCCACTGAAGAACCTTAGCATCAAGCATGACCCATAATTTTGGATTCGATTCTTTAGTCGCCGTCGTAGAAGTACCCTCCTTTGGAGGAGAAAAAAGAATGATGTGGTGGAGGACTTTATATGCCAAAGTATGAATCTTAAATAATTCCGTCCATGTCCCATATTGAACGTTTTCTAGGTGAAGAACGATAGGAAGAACACTTTTGATATTAGAAACTGTGAGGACATGGTGAAAAATATTCTTATCAGCCATAGGGAAAAGAACTACAAGATTCGGAGAAGGGAATTTGGATATAGGAAGAGAAGAGAGTCGGTTTTTGGTCAAGAAAGGAAGACAAAAAATCGAGAATTTTAGGTCAAAATTTCGGACAGGAAGAGAGGAAATTTTGATGAGCGGAAGCAGGGTAAAGAGAACCTAGACTCTGATACCATGAAATAAATAATCCCTTGATAATTCTTATTAATGAAAGACATATATATACAAGTTACAATAGGAGAATTCTATTCATACTTTACATCTAAAACCCTATTCTATACAACTAAGGTAATAGTATAATTCTAATTATGGTACACGACTAAGTCTACCAAATATACAATATACAAAATAGGGGAAACCCGAATTCTGAAAATTCGGGTCAGTGCCGCGGCGCTAAAGCCATCTTGTTGGACACTGTTTAACAAGCACCAATTAAACTTTTAACCCAACCCAATTCCCTTAGCCTATCTCCTAAATATAAAAGAAGAAAAAAATATATGAAATTCATTGAAAAAGGAAAATCAAACCTGAATTTCAAATAATTTTCCCGCAAAAGCCATTATTTTCGTCAAGATTGACATAGATCAGAAAAAAAAATTATTGTTACATCTCAAAGTGAAGAAGAGGAGTTGAGATTCAATTATCAGATGTATGAGGTCTATTAAAAATGAGCAAATATTTAAATATATATCTCAACTTTGTGATTTAAAGCAGATATAACCTCATTAAAAAGTGGTGGATATATACGCCTACTGTAACACCCCATTTTAAACCGGAGTCGAAAACGGGATTCTAGCGAACCCTGCTTAATAAAAAGTGTTAGAAAATAAATAAAAGTGTTAAATGTTAAAAGAATACTAAAATTTAAAAGGTGCTAAAGGCAGTGCTAGGGTTCGCGGAGTCGCCACCTAATTAATTTGGGTGAATTAGGACACCTAAATGTTTAACTAGTTTAAAGTAAAACATTAACTCCATTTTAATGGTCTGTTAAACTTAATGAGATTCTGGGTAAGGGTTTTTTATTATCCTAAAGGGAAGGGGTCAGGCACCCTAAAGGATCCGCTAACTTGCGGTTGTCCGTTCAAACCTAAGGCTAATTATTTATGCTAAGAATGCGTGTTTTGAAAATATAAAAGATGCTTCAGAATATTTTATAAAAGTAGGCATGTTGATAAAAGTCCGTAAAACTAATGCTATATAAAAAATAAAGCTTTAAAGTATACATTTATATTGTTTATAGATATGTGCAATGTTGGTTTATGATCAAAGATGTGCTTTTAAAATCAAACATGTATGACGTAGTGCAAAAGGTAATTTTTTGTAATTTTATGATAAGAAAGCTATTCAACATAAATTATTTATATTGTGCTAATAAAAGTGCTTGTGGGAAATGCAATTTTATTTTATCATGTTAGTTGCGAGTTGAATTATTTAGTAAAGCTTAGACATGCATAACAAGTAACTTAAAGTGCATTTCCGATTTTAAAACTACCCACCCAATTTATTTATTCCAACGGGCTAATTGTTCTATGTCTCCTGTTAATTACAAAGTTAAAGAATTAGGCAACAATTTAAACAAATAATATAAAGGTGGATATGATCACGGCTCTCAAGACGTGTGGCGACATCATCTTGTCCTATTTTGTCTTAGGAATCTCTGAAGCGGGAATGCGAATGCGGGTGCACATAGACGCGGGTTGACATTTGAAGTGGCTCGCGATGAGTCTCGTCGTGAGACTCTTCGTTTTGCTCCGATGCATTTCATGTGATAAGAAAGGAAAGATAAGGATTAGTATACACCCAAATTATATTAAAAGTGTAAAGAGTAAGCACAGAATTTGCAACTAAGCACATCGATATTATTGAGGCAGCCAGTAAGTGATAAAAAGAAAACGAGGATAGGCAAGTATGCAGGCAGCGCAAGTCAACTTTTAGTGTCATACACAAGTCAGATGTAGGCAGTAGGCAGTGGATCGAGACAGAAGCAAAACAGTCAAGTATACACTCAAAATACATATAGTATGCCTGCAGATCTGCTGCAGTAAATGCTCAAATATGATGTACATACACTGTCAGATGTAGGCAGTAGGCAGTAGGTTGAGACAGAAGCAAAGCAGTCAAGTATACACCCAAAATACATAACATTTTCAGTTTCAAAGAGGGGCCAACTTAGACGCAGGTTCACGAATGCAAGTATTCAAGACTACATCTACAAGTGTGCTTAAACAACTGGTAGATGTAAAAAAAAATGCTTAACATGGACAATTTAGAAACCACGATGCAGTGAACACATACTTATAATAGACAATTTAGACATATGTATGCAACTTGTCAGAGAACATAGACATCATGTACATACAAAGCTTATTCAAATCATTTCAACATAAACCCTTTGACAGTTTTAATGCCCAATCATAACCTATGCATATCGATACATGAAGACATAATCATACACCAAGATAGAATGCAATAGGAACCATGGCTTAATATGATCTAAGTTGGTTCCCTAAATGCAAGATGCTATCAGAGACACCATTTGGGTCACTAAACAGATGAACATGGCACAAAATGAATGTGTCTTAATACTGAAGAAGACATAGGAAGCATATGATCAGTTTAGTAGACAGGTAGATACAGGGATGGATATGCAATCAATTAAAGATGGAATTTTAGGTATGCAGGGGCAACTAGGCCTAGGGAGTCCTATTACAATTTCATGAAGACAGCTTAAGGGTCACAGACATGGTCGAAGCCCAGTAGACATGTATGCAATAACCAGATCACTACTCAACAGGAATTTGCTGATTCCATAGATGCAAGAACACTCGACCCAGATGTGCTTTGGATACCATCATACTTAAACAAACCAAATTTAGCTAAAACAAACTGAACCTGAAATTTTAATCATTCAAAGCCAATTTAACAGATTAGTCGAAATGATTAATACCATGCCTTTACTAAGTAAATAAGGCTTAAATCAAGTGCAGACAAAGCATAAGACTAAACCACAACACTTAACCACACAACCTCGACGCGACTATCATTATATTAACAAACAAATGTGCGCAAAAAAACCCCCGTTGATAGATCGACAGATAATTTAACATAACGACGCAGTAAGCATATTGTTAACACAGAAACTATATAGACAGATTTGAACCAACATGCAGTAAATCGAACTTAAAGAAAAAGGGACTGATTCTACCTTCTCCGGGCAGCGAACCGGGGCAGCATATCAAGTCGTCGGTCCACTCGACGGGTTTCGGTTTTTGCGATGCGAATGAAAGGGCCAAGTTTGTTTGCTGATTTTTGGCTGATATTGAAAAGAAAGATTTCAGGCTTCTTATTTGTGCGATGCTAATGGTCTGGGTTGTCGATTGCTGGACCTCCTAACCTCCTATGCCTGTCGACTATTGCTATTGGACTCCCGTCTCTGCCATCTGTTCGACTCATCGTTTCTCGTCTTTGTGCTCTGCCGTGCGTTTTCGTATTGTGCTATCCATCGCCGAATCCCCGACTCACCGGTTGCCGATCGCCTATTGCATGTCGTTATATAGCCTAACCCTAGGTTCTAATATTGGTAAGCAATTAGGGTTGATTCTAGGCTGAGATTTCCTGCTTGATTCCTGAGAATCGTGCGATTTGTTATTGATTTTGAAGTAAGATTCGGGTGCTGGTTATGGTAAGCAATCGTTGGAGAAAGGAGGAAGATTTGGGTTCGATTCACGGATTCTCGGCGAGAATCACGAGGAAGGTGCGCGCGAAAGGGGTGCGGGTGTCTTTGGCGGTCGATTTCTAGGGTTTAGGTTAGGGCTGCGTTTTGTATTGGGTCTGGTGTGGAAGAGACGAAGTGAGGGTAAAGGAAAAATATAGGGCTATGGGCTGCGTCTTTGGTAGCGGCGACGTCGCGTCGGGAAATGATGGGCTGGGTAGAAATAGGTTAAGTGTTAGGTTAGTCTTAATAGTTTTAGGCTTTTAATTAGTTTTAGGCTTAGTTAATTAGTGATAAATTAATTAATTTAAATTAAATTATTTAGGTGTTTTATTAGTCTAAGTTTGAATTTAAATTATTATAATAATAAATGCGGGTGTGCTATTTAATTAGTGTTTAATGTTTATAATGTGATGTCGTTATTAAGACTTATTAAATAAAATTAGGACTTCTTAATTCTTTTATGAATGCTATTATTAAAACGCGGGTGTTAGATTATTATTTATGTATTTATGCTTGTATTAATGTTTTATCGCTGCATTTTATTATAAAAATCACAAAAAGTTAATTTGCAAAATTAGTGTAATTTTATAGTTAATGATCGACGAGGGTCAAAATTGGGTGTCAACAGTTGTCCCTCTTTGTATGAAGATGATGGAAGAATCTTCGGACAAAGACGTTGACTCATAGCCAATTTTGTCTCGATCCTCAGAATTGAAAGGTTTGGGCAAATAGAAAAGGCCGACGCAAAATTTAAAATTGTCCCAAAGGTCGAGTTATGGCGACATTGGGCTACCATGGTCAAACACTGGCGGGCTAACGCGACTCAAAATTGTCCCAATGTCGAGTTATGGCGACACCGGGTTACCATGGTCAAAACACTGCGTGGGCTAACGCGACTCAAAATTTGTCCCGTGTCGAGTTATGGCGACGACACCGGGCCGTGATCTAAAAGAAAATAAGAATAATCGCTTGAACTCAGGGTGTATCGCTATCGACTTATGATGTTGGGTTTTATGGTGATGGAACGAGTGGACCGACGCTGAGGCCGTTTCGCCATTCGTTGGGAAGGTTGGCCCCAACAAATTGCCCCGTCAGAAGAGAAAATCCACGCCAGGTTTCCATCTTTTGCAGTTCCTGTAGATCGAAGCTAAGATAGAAGCATTAGTGCATAACTGTCAAAACAAAATAATGTAAGAATGTGAATTATGTGTTGTGGTTGTAGTCAGATTGTATAGACTATATAATGAAATGATGTAATGATACGCCGCTTGTACATGCATTTAGACGCAGATGTTAAATCGTTGTATAGACGAAATGCAAATGACGCCAGATGGGCGTTGTTGCCGTGCCAGATAGACGAAATGCAAACGCTCGTCGTCAGATAGACGATGCAAATGACGTCTCCTAAGGCATAGATAAAAAATTGTTTTATAGATGGAGTTGTGTCGTAATTCATGCGTAATCAAAACTAGATGAAATAATTAAAGTGTAAATGATGTAGCCTGTGGTTTTTTGCAAGATGTATTTGATGTAGACTTGTTGCGCTTGACTTTGGGAGCGAATCTGTGTTGGAATGTTGCTATTGGCGTCGCTTTCGGACTTGTCGTCGCTTTTGGACTTGTTGTGTTGATGACGCCGCGTTCGACGTGTTCTGCGCCTCAGACTAAAGCTCAAGAAAGAGTTAGTGCATAATCGCTAAGACGTAATAATAAAGCATGAATGAGAAAAATGCAATATCGAGAACAGAGAAAATCGTCCTCGCGTCGATGTGATATGTTGATAGCCGTCGTTTCGGACTTGGCGTCGTTTTGGACTTGTCGCCGTGTTGGCGTCGGTTTGGACGTGGCGCCGCTTTCTGACAGCGTCGCTTTCGACAGTGGCGTCGCTTTTGGACGTGGCGTCGTTTCGGACGCGTGGCGTCGCTTTGGACGTGGCGTCGTTTTGGACGCGCGTCGCCGCTTTGGACCGAGTCGTTTCGGACGCTGGCGTCGCTTTCGACGCGGCGTCGCTTTCGGACGCGTCGTTGCCGGACGCGGCCGTTTTGACGCGGGCGTTGCCGACGCGGCGTCGTTTTGGACGCGTCGTTTCCGACGCGGCGTCGTTTTGACGCGCGTCGTTTCGACGCGGCCGTTTTCGGACGCGGCGTCATTTTCGACTGAGTCGCTTTGGACTCGGCGTCGCTTTCGGACGTGGCGTCGTTTCGGACTCGAGTCGTTTCCGACTCGACGTCGTTTTGGACGCGGCCGCTTTTGGACGCGAGTCGCCGGACCGAGTCGCTTTCGACTCGGCGTCGTTTCGGACGAGTCGCTTTCGACCGGAGTCGTTTCCGACTCGACGTCGCTTTCGGACACGGCCGTTTTGGACGCGCGGCCGCCGAGATCGCCGTCGTTTGACGCGGCCGCTTTCGGACGCGAGTCGCCGGACGCCGACGTCCGCCGGACGCGGCGTCGCTTTGGACGCGAGTCGCTTTCGACCGAGTCGCCGACTCGACGTCGTTTTGGACGTGGCGTCGCTTTCGACTCGAGTCGTTCCGACTCGGCGTCGCTTGGACGCGGCCGCTGGACGCGAGTCGCTTTGGACCGAGTCATTTTCGACTCGGCCGCTTTCGGACGCGAGTCGTTCCGACTCGGCGTTTTGGACTCGGCGTCGTTTTCGGACACCGTCGCCGTTTTGGACGCGGCCGCTTTCGAGATCGTCGTTTTGACGTGGCGTCGTTTTGGACGCGAGTCGCTTTCGGACTCGGCGTCGTTTTGACGCGTGGCGTCGCTTTCGACGCGAGTCGTTTTCGGACTCGGAGTCGTTTTGGGACTCGACGTCGGTTTCGGACTGGGCGTCGTTTTCGGACGCGGTCGCGGACGCGAGTCGCTTGGACGCGAGTCGCTTTGGACTGAGTCGTTTTCGACTTCAGGTTTTTTGACGCGGCGTCGTTTTGACGCGGCCGCTTTTGGACGCGAGTCGCTGAACTCGAGTCGCCGACTCGACGTCGTTTTCGGACGCGGCGTCGTTTTCGGACGCGGCGTCGTTTTCGGACGCGGAGTCGTTTTCGGACTCGGAGTCATTTTCGGACGTTGCTGATGCTCCTGTATAATAAATGCTCCTGCAAGCTAAGCTTGAGAATAATTAGTGTTTAACTGGTAAAACAAGATGATAAATATATGAGAAATGCAGTTATGTGAATAAGGATGTCTTCCCTGTATGATATGTGGGGTGTTGTGAATGCTGAGATGTTGTCCTTGGGCGACATGCCAGATCTTTGCCACATCGATTTAATTGCCATGATGCCTTTGTTGTGATGCATTTGTGAACCATGTGGATTGTCATGATGTCTGCGTTTGTGCACTGCATGAGTTGCAATTTGACTCTAGGCCCGAGCTGATGCGCTATAATTTGTTGCGGGATTTGAACTCTGATTGTTGATGTTTGTCCGCTTCTGCTGCTTCTGAAGAATTTTGTTGTATTTTCTGCTTCTGCTAGTATGCAGAACTTTGTTGTACCTTCTGCTAATATGAAGGACCTGCGCTCAAAGAAAAATTTGTGAGTTTGAGGGGGGGCGGTTGATTCGCGTTGACTTTGTAGTTTTGACTCTTGATGTCGGACGTCTGCCTTGTTTGAGACTCATAACCCCTGCCTGGTTTCCTACCTTGTCCCAGTTTTGGCCTAAGGGGGTCTCAGTGGAGTTGCTTGTATGTTATGTGTATTCTTGTTATTTTCAGAACGAATGGAAAGTTTCCTAATGGTGTGATCGAAGCCGATTTAGGCCGCCTACGTATCCCCATGAGGGAATCAGGTCATGACGTAGTTCATTACAAGCGAATATTGGGTAAAATTCTAAAGGTGGGACCGAAGCTGATATGGCCGCCTACGTATCCGCCGAGGGAATCAGGTCTAACGTAGTTCCAAATACAAAAAGAGAAATTGGGATTTTTCTAAAAGGTGGGACCGAAGCCGATGTGGCCGCCTACGTATCCGCCAAGGGAATCAGGTCACACGTAGTTCAGAAGGTTTGTGATATTTCGGAGCCTTTCTATTTCGGCTTGCATGACTTCCATTTGCTGCAATAGTTCGGCGAGGTGTTGATCATTGGTGTTTCTCATTTCTAACGCCTCTGCATCCTCTACGGGAACGGGGACGAGTCCTAAGTTGTTTCGTTCTGGTGCCTCTGGATTAGTCATTTATTGGATGATTGTGCTTCTGACAGTCAACGCGAATCAACCTTTTGGGGATAAGCTAGACAAAAATAAACCTTTAACAAATGAAGCAAACCAAGTTAGTATAATATGCAAAAAGTTGCAGCCAATATATACTAATAAGCAAATTGCAAATCAAGTGCGTGTTCTAACATGTTTGGGACCTCTTTATGCCAGAGGTAGGCCTAAACGTCAAATATGCGAGGTTATGATGGATTTGTCCAAGTCGCCCAACTGTAATGTTTTTGTTGGAAATGGCGACCAAATGACGGTGCACTTTTCCAATTTCAGCATGACATGATTAGGTTTGGATTTGTCTATCATCGCCACGCTACACATAATATGTTGGTTGATCGTTGGGTTGAGAAACCCGTCGACAAGTTTGGTGTTTTCCTAATTGTGGTGTCGATGCCAAGGACCGACCCACCTAAGGTAAATGCATGCATGCCCTAAAATAAAGGGTGGTATAGCTCTATTTTAAGTTTCTAAGATTTGGCTTTTCTAGACGCAAGGTTCCCGAGCGGGCAACTCGAGTGAGAAGGCTACGCGACCACCGGTTGGACCGGATTCTCCGCGCAAAACACCAACTCTCTTAATTTGGATGTTTGAAAGAAATTTGCGGTCTTGAAGCACACGCGTGTTGTGTGTGATAGTGTGAATTTTCCAGAGTGGAAGAAATATGAGCGGAATGCCAGTTTAAGGAAAGCAGTAAAACAGATAGCAATTAAAACAGTTAAACACACAAAATTAAGCGAGCAATTTTAAGGCATTTAAACAAACAAATAAAGCTAAGCAATAATAAACCTAGGTTTGTTATGGTCAAGAACCTAAAATCCCCAGTGGAGTCGCCTTCTGTAACACCCCATTTTAAACCGGAGTCGAAAACGGGATTCTAGCGAACCCTGCTTAATAAAAAGTGTTAGAAAATAAATAAAAGTGTTAAATGTTAAAAGAATACTAAAATTTAAAAGGTGCTAAAGGCAGTGCTAGGGTTCGCGGAGTCGCCACCTAATTAATTTGGGTGAATTAGGACACCTAAATGTTTAACTAGTTTAAAGTAAAACATTAACTCCATTTTAATGGTCTGTTAAACTTAATGAGATTCTGGGTAAGGGTTTTTTATTATCCTAAAGGGAAGGGGTCAGGCACCCTAAAGGATCCGCTAACTTGCGGTTGTCCGTTCAAACCTAAGGCTAATTATTTATGCTAAGAATGCGTGTTTTGAAAATATAAAAGATGCTTCAGAATATTTTATAAAAGTAGGCATGTTGATAAAAGTCCGTAAAACTAATGCTATATAAAAAATAAAGCTTTAAAGTATACATTTATATTGTTTATAGATATGTGCAATGTTGGTTTATGATCAAAGATGTGCTTTTAAAATCAAACATGTATGACGTAGTGCAAAAGGTAATTTTTTGTAATTTTATGATAAGAAAGCTATTCAACATAAATTATTTATATTGTGCTAATAAAAGTGCTTGTGGGAAATGCAATTTTATTTTATCATGTTAGTTGCGAGTTGAATTATTTAGTAAAGCTTAGACATGCATAACAAGTAACTTAAAGTGCATTTCCGATTTTAAAACTACCCACCCAATTTATTTATTCCAACGGGCTAATTGTTCTATGTCTCCTGTTAATTACAAAGTTAAAGAATTAGGCAACAAATTAAACAAATAATATAAAGGTGGATATGATCACTGTTGACAGTCAATTTTGACCCGTTTTTGTATATTTGTTGCAATTCTAAGTATTTTAGCACATCGCATTTTAATCAGCATTTTTGCATTTTTATCTTTTTATGTTAAAATAAACATCATGTCTTTGTTAATATTATATTTTTATTATTGTTATACCGTCGTTTTTATTTTAATAATATTCGCATCTTTTTAAATAATTAATCGGCACCGCATTTTTACTTTTAATCAGGCATTAAACGTGTCTTAAATATTGCATTGTAGTATTATTGCATCGGCATTTGCATTTTAATAATCTGCATCTTTTTAAATAATTTTGTTTTAAATAATTAACTCGCCTTGCATTTTGTCAAACCAGTCCAGTCAAGTCCAAGACACAATTTGAATCAGTCTAATCCAATACCATTTCTTTTTAATTTCACCCAAACTTCCATCTTTTATTTTTCCCCCTTAAAATTAAAACCACTTTTCATTTTCCCCCCAAAACTAAACCCAAACCCTAAAAACCTACCCTATAAATAAAACATTATACTCCCACTTTCCCCCCAAAACAACAAAAATCAGCCGCCCACTATAAGTCTAGGACATCACCAGCCCTCTTTTCTCTTCGATATTCCCGTCGACACCCTCTTCTCTAAAAACCTAGGTCAGCCGCCTCTCTCCTCTCCCACACACCCTCACCTACCCCTTTCCCCACTCCGCCGCCACGCCGTGCGAAACCACCGACACTCTACACGTTTAACCTTCAGGTACACACTCATCTCCTCAACCTTCCTCTTTCCCGTCGAACACCTGTTAGCGACCCATCTACCCCTTTCCCCACTCCGTCGCCACCGTGGCGAAACCAATGACGCTCTACACTTTTAACCTTCAGCAGACACACTCATCTCCCTCAACCTTTCCTTCTCTACCGTCGTCCAATACTATCAACCTCACACCACTCTCCATCACACCACCGAATCACCACCACTGTTGCCCACCTCCCGCGCCGTCCTCTTTGCAAAATCGCGGAGTTAAACTCAACGACGCCATCGTTTGGTTCTTCAACTTTGTTGCTATTATGTTGTTGTTGGTTGTTGGTGATTTAATCTCTTTATCATGTTTTTTGTTTCGGCAACGCTATTGTTGTTTTTCGACTTTGTTGCTATGATATTGTTGTGGTTGTGGACTGATATGATTTGTTTTTGGTTTTTGGGTATCTGGACGGAGTTGACGCCGTCGACTTTCTGAAAATTCCGGTGAACTTGGCTATTGCTTCTACTATTGTTGACCGCGTTGCTACTGATTTTCGGCCATTTTTGCTACTTACCATTTGGCTACTGATTTTTGGCTATTTTGTTGCTGATTTTTGGCCATATTGCTGGACTGATTTTAGGCTATTTTTGCTATATTTTTGTTGGTTTACTGATTTTGAACATGATACTACACTTTGGTATTAAGCTGATTTTGAACATGATACTACACTTCGTATTAAAGCGATTTTGAATATGATACTACACTTTGGCGATGAAAAAGTTATCCGTCGATTTTGAGGCCTCCATGATTCAAAGACGGAAAATAAAATAAATGAAGCTTTACAGGCAATGATGATTTCTTCCATTTACAGGATAACCAACATGTGCTTGGCGGCGAATTTTATGTGCCACTTGTTTAGGGTCATCTACTTTATATTTTTACATATCTGAGCCCTCCGTGTTTAAAACTATTATTGTTTTGATGCGGATTCGAAGGTTTTATTTATTTTATTGTTTTTAATAATATTGGCCGATGAAGGAATCCCCGTCTGATTTCCAAGGCCTCCTGCAAAAAAAGCGGATTTATTTTTTTTGCTTTACTTATTAAATTCCTGTCATTACTTTAAAATTATTTATTCTGATACTAACACTTTTACTAAGTGTTTATGCAGGTAGCCGGAGATCATCTTGTGCAGAAAGTCTAAAAAAGACTAAAAGATGTCTCGGAATGTTATTTTATATCGCATTTAATTTAGTTTTATTATTGTGTAGTGCACTTTATTTTAATTATAAATGCTTAGAATAGGTAGAATAAAAAGAGCAATAAATAATTAACCTAGGTTTGAACGAACAACCGCAAGTTAGCGGATCTTAAAGGATGCCTAACCCCTTCCCTTTAGGATAATAAAGAACTCGATCCGTAATCTCACTAATTTATGAACCATTAAATGGAAGTCAATTGCAGTATTTTTATTGCAATAAACTAAGTGTCCTAATTTACTATAATAATTAGGTGGCGACTCCTTAAAATACATTTAGGAATCAACCACGTGGTACTCCCGTTCCGACTCCGGTTAAAATGGGGTGTTACAGCATGGCGACTCCGCTGGGGATATCAGGTTCTTGATCATAACATACTCAGGTTAATTAAATATTGCACTTTATTTTGCTTTTATATTTGTTGTAAATATTTTATATTGTTTGCTTTTATTTTGTAATTAACTACTTTAATTGCTACATTCTTTTATTGCTTTCCTTAAATTGTCATTAGTTCATATTTCCTCCATTCGGAAAATTAACACTATCACACACTACACGCTGCGGCAGTGCATCGAAAATTCTTTCTTCAAAACCCAAATTTAGGAGAGTTGGTAATAGACGCGGAGAATCCGGTCCAACCGGTGGCCGCGTAGCCTTCTCACTCGAGTAGTCCGCTCGGGAACCATTTTGTCTAGTAAGCCAAATCTTAGCAAAATTAGGATAGAGCTATACCACATTTTTTTTAAGTCATGCATGTATAAACCTTAGGTGGGTTAGTCCTTGGTATTAACCCACAATTAGAAATCCACCAAAACTTGTCGACGGGTTTCGCAACCCAACGACCCATTAGCATACTATGTGTAGCGTGACAATGATGGACGGATCCAAGCCTGGTCATGATACACCGAAATTGGGAAAAGTGCACCGTCATTTGGTCGCCATTTCCAGCAAAACATTGCAGTTTAACGGCTTGGACTTATTTATCATAATCCCGCATATTTGGCGTTTAGGCTCACCTCTGGCATAAGAGAGGTCCCAAGCATATTAGGGCACGCGTTTGATTTGCATGTTTTTGTTTATTATTGTTGTCGCTGGCAACTCTGTACATATTATTCAATGCAATAATTATTCTTTTGTGATTAAACTCGAGCATTTGCATTTTGCACTTTTTCATCACATTGCAATCAGGACTTCTACTGCGTAAATCACTCTTGAATAGCGTGACTTGGACTTTGTGAAGCATCAACCACCACTCCGGTCGAACCAATCAGTGGAGTCTTTGACTATATTGTCACACTTTTACATTTTTATTATTTTGGTCATTTTTCTACTCACCTAGTTTTTATATTTTTTGCAGGAAGGTCGTCCTCGCAAACAACCGAGGGCGGTCGGAAAAAAAAAAGCGTTAGTTATGTTGATTAAAAGAAGTTAGTCTATACCAGATTCAACGAGACATCGCTCTCAATTCTTCTTTACTTTATATTTTATTTATATTTGTAAACTCAATTGGTATGTTTAGCGTTAATTACATAGTTCTTTCATATCATACATTTTACAACATAATCTTTCGAACTACGCGTGTCTGATTCTCACCACACAGTGTGATACGTAGGCAACTCATTTTGAGTTCGACACCACAAAAATAAAAACCATAAAAAATAAAAACAAAAAAAAACAAATAAACATATTTTTCTCACTCATGCATCCCATTTATTATGTTTTCGGGCATTCATTTTACTTTGCATTCGTCCACAGTGGACAATCATTTATTTTGCACAGCTTTATATTGCTATCCTTTTGATAAATTTTTCTAAGCATACATTTTATACCATATTTGAATGAACTACAGCCTTTGATTCCTCGGCGGGATACGTGGCGACCACATTAGTTCGGTACCATTTATTCAAAACAATACAAAAAAAAAACAATTATTCGAAAAATACTAAAAAAGAAGAAATACTTTATTCAAAAAAATACAAAAAAAAATGTTATTAAAAAAAAAAACATTTTTTTTAGTATTATTGTTTAACTTTGTTGATACCAACACATTTAGGGTTGTGCATAAAAAAACAAAAAAAAAAAACAAGTGATAATCAGTATGGGTTGACTTTGTGGTAAACCATAGATTCTTTTGGTACCTCTTATTCATACCCGCAGATGACATTGTCTTGCATGTTTCCAAGATAAGAATGAAACCGACCTCATCGTTTCATATGCATTGTGTGGTGAGTGTTTGAATAAGTTCAATTGCATTGTGATCTAGAACTTGGCCTGAATGTTTGTTGAGGCGAAATCCTGAGTAACACTCGGTGTAGGAAATGATCGTAGGCTTTCTTTGACCCGTTTGAGCCTTTTCAGCCTACCAAATAACATTATCCCTAGTACACCCTTTTGAACCTAAAACCTATTTTTTGACAACCGCATATTACATCTATAACCTTTCTGAGTGCGTACGCACTATCCCTCTCTTGGCCCAACCTCCTTGAGTGCTTTAGAAATGTGCAAATGTGTTACACCCCGTAGTTCAGGTCATGCGTTTGAGAGCGTACGAAAGGGGGTAAGACTTAAAATTTTCTAAGGATAGGTTGACGGATCGTTCCGGACGGGTTTTAGTCAAGTTTGGGGCGAGTTATGACCCGATACATTGAGAGTTCCTAAGTGTTTGAGGCACAGGCGTAGTTCGTTAGTCTAGGTTCGAACGCACCCAACCGTTAGTCGATAGGGAGTCTGAGTAGAATGTTATGTGAATTACAAGTTCGGTCTTGTGATCGGACAAAAATGTGTTTGGAGAAAGAGCGGCGGGCGGCACGAAGATCTGAGGTCCGCGGGAGTTGCGGCCTTGTGGCCAGGAAGCGCGCCGAGGCGGATTCAGGCGGAAAAACTTAGGAAAAGTCGATTTTTCTTTTAAAAGACCTTGGGAGGGTGACAAGTGTCCCCCACATCGATTTTGCATGCACTATATTGACCAAGTCTTCAAGACTTGGTCATACTTCTCTCTCTTAGACAAAAGCTCTCCTTCTCTCTTAAAAGTTCAAGCTCCTCCTTCTCTCTAAAATCCCAAGAGGAATTCTAGCCTTAGGAAAAATCTAAAAAGTTAAGAACGAAGGAAGCTTGTGGCTAGCTTGTTGGTGGTGTTCTTGGCAGGAAGATAGCAAAATATTTGGAATAAGTTTGACTAAAACTTTAACGTAACATTTCTTCCTTTAGAATTAGTTTCTAGTGTTGCATGTTAAGAAGAAAGAACTTGTGGTAGTGAATAATGCTCTTAGAGTCATTGCATGTAAGAAATATGGTTTGGATGTGAAAGAATTGGTTAAGAAAATTATGTGAGCATGTTGTAGCCTAAAAACTACCTTAGACTTGTTAAGTTAATTGTTTTACCTTTTGGGGCAGAATTTTACACACCCAAGTTTAGGTGTGTAATCCCCTTGAGATTGTTTGGATTGTTGGGCCTAAGAAGTGGCGTTTGGATGTTGAATTCGGACCTTAAAAAGGTGGCAAAGTATGTAGAAACAAAGGAAATGCTGCCCAATGTTCCATAGAATTTAGGGGCTTTGAACTTAGATTATTCATACATTGAAATTAGAGGTTAATAAACGTATTATGGTTATTATAGGTTGGCATATTACTTGCGGTAGTTTGAGCTTAGCAAGTGGATTGACCGAAGAGGTATGTGAAGCTTTCCTATCTTTGAGCATGAGTATTTGTATCTATGTAGTACGGTAGACGTACAAGATTTAGTATTTTTACTTGTTTAAGTATAAACAAAGACTTGTTTTGTTTTAAGAAGTATAAGTCCCTTGGTTAAGGGAAAAATATGATTTTACAAAAGTATAGGGTACTTGGTGTGAAAGTATTGAGTATTGAATTATTCTAAAGATAAGAGGCTTGAAGTATTTTTGAAAATTGTATGAATTTGTTTGAAGTATAAGCCTCTTGGCTAGTAAAAGAACGAAATGGTTCATAAGGAGTTATAACGGCTTTATGGGAAGTTAGTTATAACGGCCTTATGAATGGATAAGGATGTCGTAAATTTCTAAAGCATAAAGTTAGTATAACGGCTTTATGGGAAGTTGGTTATAATAACTTTATGGAAGGTTATGAAAGTTGTCTATTTTGATTAATGAGCATAAGTTGTCTAGATTGTGAAAAATTGAAGTTACTTGGTTTCAAGCTTTGAAATGAGTTTTCTAAAGGTGTAGTAACTTACGTTGAAAAATAGACGCGCCTTGATACTACGGGTGTTAGTATCTTGGATTTTTGCATAAAAGGAATCTCTTGGAAAGGATGTGCGTCACGTAGTACTTTGGCTTGTTAAAAGAGAATTATTCATTTGTGCCTTGATAGTGTTTTGGGCTTGTTCAATTGAGAATTATTCTATGTGTGCCTTGATAAGTACTTTGGCTTGCTTAAATAAGAATTCTCTTGGTTTATGTGAAAAGAAGGCATGGTAATTGTCTTGGTTTATGTAAGGGCATGGTATTAAAATTCGAATTAAAAGCGTGTAGTTATGAGTCTATTTGGGCGTCAGTCGGTGATGGAGGATTCGGGTATGCGGCCATGATGAGGTTCATTTCCTGTTGATGTATTATTCCATGGATTAGCTCTATGAGGGCCTCTTGATGCGGGGTGGGTCTAGTAGTTAGCCTCGTACTGCCGGTCGAGGCGTGATGCATGGTGGATCCGTAGTTGGCTTCGTACTTGCCGGTCGGGGTTAGGGAGAAGTGGTGTGATCTGAGGTGGATCCGGTGGTTAGCTGCGTGCTTGCCGATCGTGATGTGAGGTGGATCTGGTAGAGGCTATCTCGCCTTGCCGGTCGCCGTGATTTCGATTATAGTATTGTTGATGCAGGTGGATCACGTAGTGGCTTTTGTACTTGCCGGTCGATTGAGGATGCGAGGTGGATCTGGTAGCTATGCCGTCGCATTTGCCTCGTCACGGTTCTTGTAATCTGAGTGGGATCTAGTATTCATATGTACTCCTTAGTGTTGTTACATCATGCATCGCGGTGAGGAAGGAATTCCACGCACGATTGATATTATGGGCATGAGACTATGGTTATATTTGAGTGATGACTTAGAGGCGTGAGTCCACGACTTGACATGGCTGCGTATATGTTGTGTCTTGTAGTTTGGCTATCATGCATGTCTGCTGCTTTATATATATGCTCTGATGAATTCATTCTGATATTTTTGATTTCACATACTGTACTGTTGTCTTGACCTCGCCCGAAGTGCGTTAAATCTGCAGTCGAGATCGTAGCTTCTTTGGTCCGCTCTTAGGATCACCGTTCATTTCTTGGGAAGCTCCATCTCCGAGGCTTGTCTTTTGGTATGATTCTCGAGGTTATAGACTTTTATACATTCGGGGTATGGCGGGGCCACCGTCATACGATTGTTATTCTGAAGTGCGTAGTCACGTTTGTGGTTTGAACGTAAGGACTAGTTATCTTGTTCACATTTGATTAAGTTATTTTATGAAAAGCGGCCTTGTCGGCTTGCTAGTGATGTTTACCTTATCTGATTTTGTATTATGTATGTTCATTGCTATTCTCGACATATACTGACAGGTACCCAGGTAAGTACGATCGTAGCCGGTGGAGTCGTGACAAAAGTGGTATCGAGCGGTTAGTCCTCGGAAAGTGTCTACGACCGTGTCTAGTAGAGTCTTGATTATCGGTGTGTTGTGAACCACATCTATAATCGGGAGGTGTAGGACATTTAGGATTGATTTCCATTCTTACCACTCTAAGATCGTGCGATAAATTTGTGTGGTTAGGGTCGTCTCTCCAATGAGTTATGTTGTTTGCATTCTGAGAAATGCGTGATGACCGGGAAGGATTATGTGGATTGCATATCCAGGTTAGTTATGATGGTAGTATAGTGGGTATAGTGACATACAACTATACAGATTTATGTATAAGAGTCAGACACGTGTTGCCTAGAATGATATTGGAATACCAGGGATTGATAAGGACTAGTTAGATACCGGGAAGGTATGGAGTGGTTTGATGAACTCTCATCAAGGTTGTACGTACTAATTTGAGATAATTAGGAGATGATGAGTTATGCGAGAAATAAATGGACCCTTAGAAGTTTAATTAAGAGACTAATGGGAGACTATGGTTGTAAATTAAGCTACGTGGTATGCTTAAGAGGATAGTCTGAGATGAGATTCGGTGGAGTAAGTGATGAGATTGTTGTAAGACTTAGTATCATGAGCGAGGATATTGAGACTATGTACACGTGTTATAATAAGTTGGTAGATCTGAGCGGGCAAATCTGTTGGTAGTGAGCGAGTAGGTGGTAATGGTTCATACTTTGGACTCGTTTTCTGTTTGATTTATGAGGAATGATTAAGCGTATGCGATATCTTATGGTCAAGTGGCATAGTAAAGTTCCATTAGTGTAAGGTGCGAGGTAGTGCAGGAATATTAGATTGGCTCGAAAGAACATTCGAGGGCGAATGTTTCTAAGGGGAGAATGTTACACCCGTAGTTCAGTCATGCGTTTGAGAGCGTGCGAAGGGGTAAGACTTAAAATTTTCTAAGGATAGGTTGTGGATCGTTCGGACGGGTTTTAGTCAAGTTTGGGGCGAGTTATGACCGATACATTGAGAGTTCCTAAGTGTTTGAGGCAGGCGTAGTTCGTTGAGTCTAGATTCCAAGCGCAACCAGTTCGTCGATAGGGCGTCGGAGTAAAGTTATGAGAATTACAAGTTCGGTCGTGATCGGACAAAAATGTGTTTGGAAGAGCGGCGGGGCAGCAGGAAGCGGGCGGCGGAAGATCTCAGGTCCGCAGAGTTGCGGCCGCGCCGGAAGCAGGCCGCCAGCAGGCGGATTCTCGCGGAAAAACTTAGGAAAAGTCAGTTTTCTTTTAAAAGACCTTGGGAGGGTGACAAGTGTCCCCCCATCGATTTTGCATGCATTATATTGACCAAGTCTTGAGACTTGGTCATACTTCATCTCTCTCTTAGACAAAAGCTCTCCCTTCTCTCTTAAAAGTTCAAGCTCCTCATTCTCTCTAAAATCCCAAGAGGAATTCTAGCCTTAGGAAAAATCAAAAGTTAAGAACAAGAAGGAAGCTTGTGGCTAGGTTGTTGGTGGTGTTCTTGGCAAGGAAGATAGCAAAAATCGTTGGAATAAGTTTGACTAACACTGTAAGGTAACATTTCTTCCTTTAGAATTAGTTTCTAGTGTTGCATGTTAAGAAGAAATAACTTGTGGTAGTGAATAATGCTCTTAGAGTCATTGCATGTAAGAAATATGGTTTGGATGTGAAAGAATTGGTTAAGAAAATTATGTGAGCATGTTGTAGCCTAAAAACTACCTTAGACTTGTTAAGTTAATTGTTTTACCTTTTGGGGCAGAATTTTACACACCCAAGTTTAGGTGTGTAATCCCCTTGAGATTGTTTGGATTGTTGGGCCTAAGAAGTGGCGTTTGGATGTTGAATTCGGACCTTAAAAGGTGGCAAAGTATGTAGAAACAAAGGAAATCTTGATTTTCCATAGAATTTAGGGGCTTTGAACTTTGATTATTCATACATTGAAATTAGAGGTTAATAAACGTATTATGGTTATTATAGGTTGGCATATTACTTGCGGTAGTTTGAGCTTAGCAAGTGGATTGACCGAAGAGGTATGTGAAGCTTTCCTATCTTTGAGCATGAGTATTTGTATCTATGTAGTACGGTAGACGTACAATATTTAGTATTTTTACTTGTTTAAGTATAAACAAAGACTTGTTTTGTTTTAAGAAGTATAAGTCCCTTGGTTAAGGGAAAAGTATGATTTTACAAAAGTATAGGGTACTTGGTGTGAAAGTATTGAGTATTGAATTATTCTAAAGATAAGAGGCTTGAAGTATTTTTGAAAATTGTATGAATTTGTTTGAAGTATAAGCCTCTTGGCTAGTAAAAGAACGAAATGGTTCATAAGGAGTTATAACGGCTTTATGGGAAGTTAGTTATAACGGCCTTATGAATGGATAAGGATGTCGTAAATTTCTAAAGCATAAAGTTAGTATAACGGCTTTATGGGAAGTTGGTTATAATAACTTTATGGAAGGTTATGAAAGTTGTCTATTTTGATTAATGAGCATAAGTTGTCTAGATTGTGAAAAATTGAAGTTACTTGGTTTCAAGCTTTGAAATGAGTTTTCTAAAGGTGTAGTAACTACGTTGAAAAATAGACGCGCGCGATACTACGGTGTTAGTATCTTGGATTTTGCATAAAAGGAATCTCTTGGAAAGGATGTCGT
The DNA here is from genome assembly GCA_029844215.1 of Przewalskia tangutica. NCBI lineage: Eukaryota > Viridiplantae > Streptophyta > Magnoliopsida > Solanales > Solanaceae > Przewalskia > Przewalskia tangutica. Next base: position 42,106,620 of record CM056723.1, on the reverse strand, counting down.
GCGTAGTACTTTGGCTTGTTAAAGAGAATTATTCGTTTGTGCCTTGATAGTGTTTTGGGCTTGTTCAATTGAGAATTATTCTATGTGTGCCTTGATAAGTACTTTGGCTTGCTTAAATAAGAATTCTCTTGGTTTATGTGAAAAGAAGGCATGGTAATTGTCTTGGTTTATGTAAAGGCATGGTATTGAAATTCGAATTAAAAGCATGTAGTTATGAGTCTATTTGGCGTCTGGTCAGTGATGGAGGATTCCACGGGTATGCGGCCATGATGAGGGTTCATTTCCCTGTTGACAGTATTATTCCATGGATTAGCTCTCTATGAGGTCTACTGATGCAGGGTGGATCTAGTAGTTAGCCCTCGTACTGCCGGTCGAGGCGTGATGCGAGGTGGATCGGTAGTTGGCTTTCGTACTTGCCGGTCGGGGTTAGAGGCGAAGTGGTGTGATCGAGGTGGATCGGTGGTTAGCTGCGTCTTGCCGATCGTGATGTGGCGAGGTGGATCTGGTAGAGGCTATCGCACTTGCCGGTCGGCCGTGATTTCGATTATAGTATTGTTGTACGGGTGGATCGGTAGTGGCTTTCGTACTTGCCGATCGATTGAGGATGCGAGGTGGATCTCGTAGCTATGCCCGTATTTGCCTCGTCACGGTTCTTATGATCTGGTGGGATCTAGTGTTCATATGTATTCCTTAGTGTTGTTACATCATAGGCTGAAGCGGTGAGGAAGGAATTCCACGCACGATTGATATTATGGGCGTGAGACCTATGGTTATATTTGAGTGATGACTTAGAGGCGTGAGTCACGACTTGACATGGCTACGTATATGTTGTGTCTTGTAGTTTGGCTATCATACATGTCTCTGCTTTATATATATGCTATTATGAATTCATTCTGATATTTTGATTTCACATACTTGGTACTGTTGTCTTGACCTCGCCCGAGTGCGTTAAATCTGCAGTCGAGATACGTAGCTTCGGGTCCGCTCTTAGGATCACTGTTCATTTCTTGGGAAGCTCCATCTCTCGGAGGCTTGTCTTTTGGTATGATTCCACGAGGTTATAGACTTTTATACATTCAGGGTATGGCGGGGCCTGTCCATACGATTGTTATTCTGAAGTGCAGTAGTCACGTTTGTGGTTTGGGTTGTAAGGACTAGTTGTACTGTTTCACATTTGATTAAGTTATTTTATGAAAGGCGGCCTTGTCGGCTTGCTAGTGATGTTTACCTTATACAGATTTTGTATTATGTATGTTCCGCTGCTATTCTCTGACATATACCTGACAGGGTACCCCGGTAGGGTATCAGTCATGGCCCCGGGGCTGGGTCGTGACAAAATGGCTGGCAAAATCCTGCGTTGAAGTTTGCAAAGACAAAATTGTCAAAGTCTAAAAAAAAAAAAAAAAAACAGAGACGACTTCACACAAAGAGGAAATCAAAAGCTCCGATAAAAAAAAAGGGGATAACCCCGAAAAAAAAAGGGCTCCAAATGAAAGATTCAAAAGAAGTCGATCTGAAAAGCGGGACAAAAGAAAAAAGTCGATATCAAACGCACAAATATCAAGCGGGACGTAGTCGACTCTCGAGGAATGATTAGTCACTTTTACCCAAATGATATCCATTCCTTTCACCAAGCCTACGTTCTGAGCCCGTAATGCCCTACATGATCTTATACCGAGGGTTCACATTAGTGGATACTTACATGACCCGAGCCTATGGTATCACAATTGCATCATTGAACATCTTTTTGAGTGTGGCGTAATTCTTTCAACGTCCAAAATTCAAAATCTTTGGAATATATGTGTGAGATGGGACTTTCTTTCGGTGAGGCATTTGAAAGCGTGAGATTACGTTTAGTTCGAAACCTTGGATGCAAGCAAGTGTGTCGACACTCAGGTATGTTTGAGGTACTATCTGAAACTGTGTGAATTACACCAGAGTCAATCTCGGTTAGATTGAAAACAATAAAAGAACATCCTTACCAATACTAATTGTTGGTATCAATCGAGTCGAGCGTAATGTCGTCTTCCATTTTTCGTAAAAACAACAAAATGCATGTTACATAAAAATCATTTTGCGACGAACTACGTCTTGACTCGATTCCTCGGCGGGATACGTGGCGCCGCGTCGGCCGGTCCACATCATATTAAAATCGTAAAAATTCTTATTTTTGCGGCCACGAACTACGTCTTGACTGATTCCTCGGCGGGATCGTGGCGGCGCGTCGGCCGGTCACATCATTTTAAAATCGTAAAAATTCTTATTTTTGCAGCACGAACTACGTCTTGACCTGATTCCCTCGGCGGGATACGTAGGCGGCCACATCGGCTTCGGTCCCACATCATATTAAAATCGTAAAAATTCTTATTTTTGCATCATGAACTACGTCTTGACCTGATTCCCTCGGCGGGATACGTAGGCGGCCACATCGGCTTCGGTCCCGCATTATTTTAAAATCATAAAAATTCTTATTTTTGCAGCATGAACTACGTCTTGACCTGACTCCCTCGGCGGGATACGTAGGCAACCACATCGGCTTCGGTCACACCGTCAGAAATATTTCTTCCTTGTTTCTGCACATGACTCGATTTTGTCCATTGGAGAGTTTAGCATCCTCATATATTTTGCATCCATTACTACCTACATATTTTCGGGGGTTGCATTCTCATCTACTCAATTGTACATTGTCCATATTCTCGCATTAGCTTTTCATTCATTATAAAAATAAAAAAAATGCTTACCTGATCGCCTTGATAGCGTCAAGATGAAACCTTACCCAGTTCAACATCTTCATTACCAGAAACTGGGACATTTTAAGGAATTCAGTGCAAGAAAATGGCAATAGACAGGAAAAAGCAGGCCAACTAGGTCTTCAGTGCAAACCAAGAATGCAAGCGTCAAGAGCCAAAGCTACAGAGTCGACGCTAATCAACCACTCATTTCCTAAAACTCACAAGTTTTCTTTGAGTGCAGGATCTTCATATCAGCAAAGGCAGGAACACAACAATAGGCCCATGCGGGTCACAAATGCACAACGTCTATGCAATGACGCTATCTCAACCCAGACGGGTCACAAAGCAGGTACGCCCCTAAACCAATGCATTTCATTTTTAAGCCTATGCAACGGCTTCATTCATGTTTCGTCTATGCAACGACGAACATCTGCATCGCGTCCATGCAACGACGCCTTTTCATTTTAAGCCTATCTGGCGGCTTCGTTCATGTTTCGTTTACGCAACGACGAATTCTGCATCGCGTCCATGCAACGACGCTTTTATTTTTAAGCCCATGCAACGGCCGTTCATGTTTCGTCTATGCAACGAGCATCTGCGCGTCCGCAGCGTCATTTCATTTAAGCTATCTGGCGGCCATTCATGTTTCGTCTATCGCGACGAGCATCTGCATCGCGTCCATGCAACGACGCCGCTTTTATTTTTAAGCCCGTGCGGCTTCATTCATGTTTCGTCCATGCAACGACGAGCATCGTCAGCGTCATCTGCAACGACGCCATTTCATTAAAAGCCCATGCGGCCGTTCATGTTTCGTCATCTGGCAACGAGCATCTGCGTCAGCGTCCATACGCAACGCCGCTTTTATTTTTAAGCCCATGCAACGACCATTCATGTTTCGTCCATGCAACGACGAGCATCTGCGTTGCGTCATCTGGCAACGCCATTTCATTTAAGCCTATGCAACGGCTTCATTCATGTTTCGTCTATGCAACGACGAGCATCTGCATCGCGTCCATGCAAAGACGCCTTTTCATTTTTATCCTATACAACGGCTTCATTCATGTTTCGTCCATGCAACGACGAGCATCTTCATCGCGTCTATGCAACGACGCCATTTCATTTAAGCCTATGCAACGGCTTCATTCATGTTTCGTCTATGCAACGACGAGCATCTGCATCGCGTCCATGCAACGACGCCTTTTCATTTTTATCCTATGCAACGGCTTCATTCATGTTTCGTCTATGCAACGACGAGCATCTGCATCGCGTCCATGCAACGACTCCTTTTCATTTTTATCCTATGCAACGGCTTCATTCATGTTTCGTCCATGCAACGACGATCATCTGCACCGCGTCTATGCAACGACGCCATTTTCATTTAAGCATATGCAACGGCTTCATTTATGTTTCGTCCATGCAACGACGAGCATCTGCATCGCGTCTATGCAACGACGTCATTTTCATTTAAGCCTATGCAACGGCTTCATTCATGTTTCGTCCATGCAACGACAAGCATCTGCATCGCGTCCATGCAACGACGCCTTTTCATTTTAAAAGCCCATGCAACGGCTTCATTCATGTTTCGTCTATGCAACGACGAGCATCTGCATCGCGTCCATGCAACGACGCCTTTTCATTTCATATAAACCTATGCAACGGCTTCATTCATGTTTCGTCCATGCAACGAGCATCTGCGTCAGCGTCATACAACGACGCCATTTCATTTAAGCCTATCTGGCGGCCATCCATGTTTCGTCCATGCGACGAGCATCTGCGTGCGTCCGGCAGCGTCATTTCAAATAAGCCTATGCAACGGCTTCATCCATGTTTCGTCTATGCAACGACGAGCATCTGCATTGCGTCCGAAAACGACGTCATTTCATAAAAGCCTATGCAACGGCTTCATTCATGTTTCGTCCATGCAACGACGAGCATCTGCATCGCGTCTATGCAATGACGCCATCAACATCTACAATAACCTTGTCTTTTTCAGCACCACATCACCTGCAAACCCAGTGTCAATCATACTCCCGACAGGGACATTTTTCATCGATGTCGACTTTGCTTTTTAATTTTTGCATCCACGACCCAAAGTCGTCATGATTTGACACTCGACATTTTTGGATCTGAATCATCCCTATTTTTGATTTTTTAGTTTATAAAACAGGACAAAATTGTCTAAAAGTCAACATCTTTGTCCAAGACTCTTCCATCATCTCCGTACAAAGAGGACATCGTTGTGATCAATTTTGACCCGTTTTTGTATATTTGTTGCAATTCTAAGTATTTTAGCACATCGCATTTTAATCAGCATTTTTGCATTTTTATCTTTTTATGTTAAAATAAACATCATGTCTTTGTTAATATTATGTTTTTATTATTGTTATACCGTCGTTTTTATTTTAATAATATTCGCATCTTTTTAAATAATTAATCAGCACCGCATTTTTACTTTTAATCAGGCATTAAACGTGTCTTAAATATTGCATTGTAGTATTATTGCATCGGCATTTGCATTTTAATAATCTGCATCTTTTTAAATAATTTTGTTTTAAATAATTAACTCGCCTTGCATTTTGTCAAACCAGTCCAGTCAAGTCCAAGACACAATTTGAATCAGTCCAATCCAATACCATTTCTTTTTAATTTCACCCAAACTTCCATCTTTTATTTTCCCCCCTTAAAATTAAAACCACTTTTCATTTTCCCCCCAAAACTAAACCCAAACCCTAAAAACCTACCCTATAAATAAAACATTATACTCCCACTTTCCCCCCAAAACAACAAAAATCAGCCGCCCACTATAAGTCTAGGACATCACCAGCCCTCTTTTCTCTTCGATATTCCCGTCGACACCCTCTTCTCTAAAAACCTAGGTCCGCCGCCGCTCTCCTCTCCCACACACCCTCACCTACCCCTTTCCCCACTCCGCCGCCACCGCGAAACCCAAAACACTCTCTACGTTTAACCTTCACCACACACTCATCTCCAACCTTCCTCTTTCCCGTCGAACACCACACCTGTTGCGACCATCACCTACCCGCTTTCCCACTCCGTCGCCGCCATGGCGAAACCCACCGATCTTTCTACACTTTTAACCTTGTGAGACACACTCATCTCCCTCAACCTTTCCTTCTCTACCGTCGTCCAATACTATCAACCTCACACCACTCTCCATCACACCACCGAATCACCACCACTGTTGCCCCACTGTCCCGCGCCGCCGTCCTCTTTGCAAAATCTGGCCGGAGTTAAACTCCAACGACGCTACTGTTTGGTTCTTCAACTTTGTTGCTATTATGTTGTTGTTGGTTGTTGGACTGATTTGATCTCTTTATCATGTTTTTGTTTCGGCAACGCTATTGTTGTTTTTCGACTTTGTTGCTATGATATTGTTGTGGTTGTGGACTGATATGATTTGTTTTTTTTTGGTTTTTGGGTATCTGGACGGAGTTGACGCCGGCGACTTTCTGAAAATTCCGGTGAACTTGGCTATTGCTTCTACTATTGTTGACCGCGTTGCTACTGATTTTCGGCCATTTTTGCTACTTACCATTTGGCTACTGATTTTTGGCTATTTTGTTGCTGATTTTTGGCCATATTCTTTGGGTGATTTTAGGTTATTTTGCTATATTTTCTTTGGTTTCTTGATTTTGAACATGATACTACACTTTGGTATTAAGCTGATTTTGAACATGATACTACACTTCGGTATTAAACTGATTTTGAATATGATACTACACTTTGGCCGATGAAAAGGTTATCCGTCGATTTTTGAGGCCTCCACAGTTGCAAAGACGGAAAATAAAATAAATGAAGCTTTCTGGGCAATGATGATTTCTTCCATTTACACCGGATAACCAACATGTGCTTGGCAAGGCGAATTTTCGCATACTTGTTTAGGCATCTACTTTATATTTTTACATATCTGAGCCCTCCGTGTTTAAAACTATTATTGTTTTGATGCGGATTCGAAGGTTTTATTTATTTTATTGCTTTTAATAATATTGGTCGATGAAGGAATCCCCGTCTGATTTCCAAGGCCTCCTCTGTGCAAAAGACGGTTTTTTTTTTTTTTTGCTTTACTTATTAAATTCCTGTCATTACTTTAAAATTATTTATTCTGATACTAACACTTTTACTAAGTGTTTATGCAGGTAGCCGGAGATCATCTTGTGCAGAAAGTCTAAAAAAGACTAAAAGATGTCCCGGAATGTTATTTTATATCGCATTTAATTTAGTTTTATTATTGTGTAGTGCACTTTATTTTAATTATAAATGCTTAGAATAGGTAGAATAAAAAGAGCAATAAATAATTAACCTAGGTTTGAACGAACAACCGCAAGTTAGCGGATCTTAAAGGATGCCTAACCCCTTCCCTTTAGGATAATAAAGAACCCTGATCCAGAATCTCACTAATTTCGCAGACCATTAAATGGAAGTCAATTGCAGTATTTTTATTGCAATAAACTAAGTGTCCTAATTCACTATAATAATTAGGTGGCGACTCCTTAAAATACATTTAGGAATCAACCACGTGGTACTCCCGTTCCGACTCCGGTTAAAATGGGGTGTTACAATCACGGCTCTCAAGACGTGTGGCGACATCATCTTGTCCTATTTTGTCTTAGGAATCTCTGAAGCGGGAATGCGAATGCGGGTGCACATAGACGCGGGTTGACATTTGAAGTGGCTCGCGATGAGTCTCGCCGTGAGACTCTTCGTTTTGCTCCGATGCATTTCATGTGATAAGAAAGGAAAGATAAGGATTAGTATACACCCAAATTATATTAAAAGTGTAAAGAGTAAGCACAGAATTTGCAACTAAGCACATCGATATTATTGAGGCAGCCAGTAAGTGATAAAAAGAAAACGAGGATAGCGAGTATGCGGTATGAAGTCAACTTTTAGTGTCATACACAAGTCGGATGTAGGCGGTGGCGGTGGATCGAGACGAAGCAAAGCGATCAGTATACACTCAAAATACATATAGTATGCTGCGGTCTGCTGCGATAAATGCTCAAATATGATGTACATACATCGCCGATGTAAGCGTGGCGTGGGTTGAGACGAAGCAAAGCGATCAGTATACACCCAAAATACATAACATTTTCGGTTTCAAGAGGGCGACTTAGACGCAGTTCACGAATGCAAGTATTCAAGACTACATCTACAAGTGTGCTTAAACAACTGGTAGATGTAAAAAAAAAATGCTTAACATGGACCATTTAGAAACCACGATGCAGTGAACACATACTTATAATAGACAATTTAGACATATGTATGCAACTTGTCGAGAGAACATAGACATCGTATGCATACAAAGCTTATTCAAATCATTTCAACATAAACCCTTTTGGCGGTTTAATGCCCAATCATAACCTATGCATATCGATACATGAAGACATAATCATACACCAAGATAGAATCTGATAGGAACCACGGCTTAATATGATCTAAGTTGGTTCCCTAAATGCAAGATGCTATTGTAGACACCATTTGGGTCACTAAACAGATGAACATGGCACAAAATGAATGTGTCTTAATACTGAAGAAGACATAGGAAGCATATGATCAGTTTAGTAGACATGTAGATACAAGGATGGATATGCAATCAATTAAAGATGGCATTTTAGGTATGCAGGGGCAACTAGGCCTGCGAGTCCTATTACAATTTCATGAAGGCGACAAGGGTCGCGGGCGTGGTGAAGCCCGATGAGCATGTATCACGATAACGGATCACTACTCAGCAGAATCGTTGATTCCATAGATGCAAGAACACTCGACCGGATGTGCTTTGGATACCATCATACTTAAACAAACCAAATTTAGCTAAAACAAATCAACGAAATTTTAATCATTCAAAGCCAATTTAACAGATTAGTCGAAATGATTAATACCATGCCTTTACTAAGTAAATAAGGCTTAAATCAAGTGCAGACAAAGCATAAGACTAAACCACAACACTTAACCACACAACCTCGACGCGACTATCATTATATTAACAAACAAATGTGCGCAAAAAACCCCCGTTGATAGATCGACAGATAATTTAACATAACGACGATGAAGCATATTGTTAACACGAAACTATATGACGATTTGAACCAACATGCGAAATCGAACTTAAAGAAAAGGGTGATTCTACCTTCTCCGGCAGTGACCGCGGCGTATCAAGTCGTCGGTCCATTTCGGCGGGTTTAGTTTTGCGATGCGAATGAAAGGGCCAAGTTTGTTTCTTGATTTTTGGTGATATTGAAAGAAAGATTTGTGCTTCTTATTTGTGCGATGCTAATGTCCGGGTTGTCGATTCTTTGGACCTCCTAACCTCCTATGCACATCGACTATTGCTATTGGACTCCGTCTCGCCATCCGCTCGACTTCATCGTTCTCTCGTCTTTGTGCTCTGTCTGTGCCTTCGTATTGTGCTATCCATCGCCCGCCGAATCCCAGGCTTCGGTGTCTTTGTCATTATCTATTGCATGCGTTATATAGCCTAACAAGTTCTAATATTGGTAAGTAAATAAAGTGATTCTTTGAGATTTCGCTTGATTCACGAGAATCGTGCGATTTATTCTTGATTTTGAAGTAAGATTCGGTCTTGGTTATGGTAAGCAATCGTTGGAGAAAGGAGGAAGATTTGGGTTCGGTCACGGATTCTCAGCGAGAATCACGGCGAGGAAGGTCGCGAAAGGGAGTGCGGTCTTGTTGCGGTCGATTTCTAGGGTTTAGGTTAGAGTGCGTTTTGTATTGGTGCAGTGTGGAAGAGGCAGTGAGGGTAAAGGAAAAATATAGGGCTATGGGCTTTGCGGGTCTTTGGTAGGCGGCGTGGTCGTGAAATGATGAAATTTGGGTAGAAATAGGTTAAGTGTTAGGTTAGTCTTAATAGTTTTAGGCTTTTAATTAGTTTTAGGCTTAGTTAATTAGTGATAAATTAATTAATTTAAATTAAATTATTTAGGCGTTTTATTAGTCTAAGTTTGAATTTAAATTATTATAATAATAAATGCGGGTGTGCTATTTAATTAGTGTTTAATGTTTATAATGTGATGTCGTTATTAAGACTTATTAAATAAAATTAGGACTTCTTAATTCTTTTATGAATGCTATTATTAAAATGCGGGTGTTAGATTATTATTTATGTATGTATGCTTGTATTAATGTTTTATCGCTGCATTTTATTATAAAAATCACAAAAAGTTAATTTGCAAAATTAGTGTAATTTTATAGTTAATGACTGGACGGGAGGGTCAAAATTGGGTGTCAACACCTACCGTTACAACAATGGTGCAAATATACTCTTTTTGCTGACGGAATATTTTTTGAAAATCATTTTTCTTATTTTTGAATTAAAAAAATGTCATGGGGCTTTAAAAAAATCTACACATATTTTTAATAGATATTTTTTTCTAAAGCCATATGGTAATTTTGTTTTCCTGGTGGATCGGGTCTGGTTCTTCTAAAAAATGGGTAGACTTATTTTTTTTAAAGTCACAGAGATATTTTTTTAAAATAAATCAGACCCCCGATCCATCAGAAAAAAGTTACATGTGGCTTTAGAAAAATATGTTTACTAAAAAATGGGCAGACTTTTTTTAAAGCGACGAGACACTTTTTAATTAAAAAATAAGCTGAATAATTTTTTAGAAAATTTCCGTCAGCAAAAAGAGTATATTGGCATCATTTGTGTAACAACAAGGATATATTTATATCATGTTATAACGTCAGGGGTATATATCCATCATTTTTTAACGGAAGGTATATTTGCTCCAATGATGCAAGAAATACAAGCTCAATACATGAAATATTACCATAATTGCAAACATGAAAATAACTTTGGAATTAGGCGAAAAACGCGTGGAGGCCAACACAACATATGAAAACCAAATTCAATAAAAATTAGTTTCTTGATTTCTTTTTTTTTTTTGACGAAGGAACCCGCAGCCGCTACTCTTTCGAGTGCGCACAGGGTAAACCCCGGGCTGACGCAATAGTCTGCAAACCACATCAGCCGATTAACCACACTTGGCAAACCATGTGTGACAGGCTCAACCAAGAAGGTTTATGCAGGGGATCGAACTCGTGACCTTGCGGTCCCGCGCTCTACTGCTACACCAACTTGGCTACCTTGCGGGTAGTCCAAGTTTGGTTTAGATTTAGAACACGTCTACAAGGACATGATCATTCCTACCCCTATATATAACACACCATTTATGTTATTGAAGCTTGACACTATTGCAGAGATTGAGAATTTACTTCAAGCGTATAGTCGTCATTGCAAGAGAGAGTCAACACCGAAAACAACGAAGAACCTATTTCTAAAAAGTTTACTGCTTACAATTCTTAGTTGCTAGTTTTATTCTTGTTCTGAATTGTAAACCTATTTACTTTACTGGAGTTTTGTAACCTATTTCTTGTTTCATTGAGTGTAAAGACTTTCTAGACTGGATAGAGTCTCGGAATAATTTAGCTACAATTAGTGAGAATTGTAGAGAGGAGGTACTAAGTCGTTAGTTACTTAGGTTATTAAGTTGTAAGTTGTAACCTTAAAACTGCTCTTGAGTTTAGTGAGTTTATTTGAGGAAATCCTATTGAGATAGGTTGTCATTTTTATCTCCCTTGAGCAAACAAAATTTCACGTAAAATCCCTATGCGATTTATTAATCCACACTTTTCTTCTTGATTGTGTTACATCCCACATTTTCATACGTTAAAGTAATGTTGTAAGTCTGTCGATGAAAGTTTGGGAGTGAGATTATCTCTGAGGATATAATAGGTTAAACATGTTCCTCCTGAGGCTACAAAGGTTTATGATCATGCCTGGTAAGTATAAGAAGGTTTAGAGGTTAAATGAATAGAAGAGATTGAGTTTCAAGAAGTTTGGTATTTTGGGAACGTTTTACGAATCGTTTTTATTTCAGATTTTAAAGTGCAAAAATGATGATTGGAAATAATATTTTGTGTGTCAAAAGGGGCTATAGACTAGTGATGTACTGAGAAATTATGACACATTTGATATCAATTTCATGGATTATTATTGTCCTTAATGCATTTATAGTATATGTTTCTTACGTAATCTTGATTTTTATAGGATTTTTGCTTCGGGATATCAAAAGCAAGGAAAAATACTTTAATATGGACAAAAATATTGAAAAAGAAAAAAGTGCTAAGAAGATCACTTTTGCATACCACAAAACCAGAATACGAACTGCAGAATGGTAGGAATTATCACAGAATAAAACAATAGATAGAAGACTTCGGACCCCCGAAGTGTGACCCAATATGCGGTCTACACATCCGTTCTGCGGACCACTTTTCGGTCTGCGAACAACTGCTCCAATTCAAGTCCAACTCAGATTGCGAAGCTTCAAGACACTTTTGTGGACCATAGTTCAGTTATGCGGTCCACACTTCCAGCCGAAGTTCCAGACATTTCAAATCAAGATCCACTCTGTGAACCCTAGTTCTGCTTTACGGACTGCAGACTCCTATTCCGCGGTCGCAGAGTGATCAGGTGGTTGTATTTTTATAATACGTGAAGTCTGAAAGTATGATCCCTATATATAGCTACCTAGGATTTTGTGATGGACATCACTTTTCATATCATCTTTATGACTTGATTACTTGTCTTTTCATGGTTGTTGACTATTGATTAGACACAATTAGGGATGTCAGTGGGGCGGGTAAATACGGGTACCGCCCCGCACCCGCTCCAGTTGGGGCGGGTATGGGGATGGTTTGGTGGGTGGTGGAGCGGGTATGGGTATCACAAGTGCTATTCGCCATGGGTAGTGGGGCGGGGGTGAATTTCATATAAGACCCGCCCCGCACCCGCCCCGCTACCCGCACCGTACCCACACCGACCGTACCCGCACCGCCCATATCCGTATCGTCTATTAGTTTAATTAGGCTATTTATGAATTTATTTGGCCCTTTGATTTAAAATATGACTTGAGCCAACCCGCACCGTGTCCTGAAAATCATGAAAGTACCTCTTTCCATTTTTTTTTTTTACATAAACAGTAGTGTACTGATCCTGAATATACCTCGTCCCTTTGTTTATAAAATGGCTTTGTACTAATCATGAAAGTACCTCTTCCATTTACTTGCTATTTAGTTTCCCCTTTGTCCACAACTGAGTTTCATGCTCCTAATTATGGAAATCCTGAAATTAATATTAGTAGGCTAATCTACTTTTATTGTCCATTTGCATCTCTGGTATATGAAAATAATACGTTTAATAGGATGTATGCTTAGGTTAGGCTTGCATGTGTGGATGAAACAACTCTAACCTTGGAATGCCCATCATTTGTGTTTTAATGTTTGCCAACTTTTCAGCGAGCATTTATGCTAAGTTAAAACCTTGATCTTGCACTGGAAAGATGGTTAACTGAGAGATTCAAAAGTCAACTTGGAGAGCTCTGTGTATAGTTGGGTTCGTCTTTTTGACAAGACAAATCCTGGAAACTAGTTAATCATTTTTTCGGGACCGTCAGAAAAAGAGAATGAGATTAACGGGTACCCGTCGGGTAAGTGGGTACCCGCACGGAGTAAGTGGGGCGGGGACGGGTGGAGAAATTACTATCCGTGATGGGTGGTGGGGCGGGGGTGGGGGTGTGTTTTAGGTGGATACGCACGGTACCCTTCCCCGCCCCGCCCCGCCCCATTGACATCCCTAGACACAATATTCATTTGCTACTATTCATTTTTGTCTTGTCATTTGATATTCCAAGAATCTTGATTGTTGTTCCATTTTGTAGAGACAAGCGCCATTTTCTAATATAAATCATTGTAAGTATTTTTTTAAATATATTTTTCATGTCTTGTCTTATTTATTTCAACATGTGTTATTTATTATTTACAATGAGTAGCTAGAATCTAGGTTGGGGTTGTGACCCAAATATAGAATGTGATAGTTGGAGTAGTTCATAAATATGAAATGGGTGTGTAATAGTGGCATTTAGTTACCTCTCATAATTAATGTTTAAGTGATGGTTGCAAACACTCATTTCATGCCTATTGTTTCTAGTCAAATTTGAAAAATGAGACTAAGTCTAGGAAAAGGGTAGATTAATTAGGACTTGAGTCTTTAAACCCTATTTAATGATTCCAACTTTAATTAGAAGGGAGTCAACTAAGGGTAAACAATGTCAGAGAAAGCCGTGAAGCTAACTCTTTCCCTTCTCTCTAATGGGGGAGACCACTATTTGGTTGGATGACTTGCCTTCCAAGTCCATCACTACATGGACCGAGTTGGTGGAGGCATTCCTTGAGAGGTTCTTCCCTCTAACTCGCATGCT